>OZ020606.1:10734935-13155560 GCA_963971545.1 Philophylla caesio | reverse complement strand
TTGTCACTAGCTCGAGATTTGACTTTTCTCCCAAATCGATCAGTAAGCGAACTCTCGCTCATTTCGTAAGATCTTTCATTGTAGCAACGTCGTATTTGTTAGCATCCTCTCTACCAAAAAAATAGGCCTTGGATTAGTAAAAATGACAAAAGTGAGTGTCGCGAAAGTCATGAACTTTTTTACTTGACGGCACATTGCAAAAGAAAAAGTATGCCTTCAAAATGCCCAGTCAAGCAGAAAACAAGGAAGAGTTGGGAGAATAATGTATTAATATGGAACTTATTTATTATAAATTACATTTCGCACACCATTGCATTTTCAAATGAGTTAAAAAAAATTTTTAAGTTTACATATTTCTATATCAACAAATTAAAATTCTTCAAAAAAAAAATAAAACAATAAAATAAGATGTCTAATGCATCTTGCTCTTTACCTCGGAAGTCAGTACAAATTTTAACTACTATTTTCGGAAATTTCACTTACATATATTTCATGCTACTCTGTCAGTACTTAGAAGTTTTAAATACAACCGTGCTCTGAAAATCAACTCTGAAAATCAGGTGATCTCAGCTGTGAGCTATTTTCGGGAAAACAGCTGATTGTTATCTTACTTGTAGACCTGTACCATGATGCGAAAATGAAAGGTGTTGTACGTTGGCAGCTTCTCGTTCTAAATCGGCCATATTGAACGCCCTTAGAAACTGTGTTGTTCCTTTGCTGAATTTCGTTACCAGTTTTTTTTTTTAAATGTTTGTATTGTAGCATGATTTTTTTTACCTTGTAATATTTTTATTAAAGGCTAATGGGACTATTTATTATTTCCCAGTAATCAATAAGTATCTTTTTTTTTTACAAAAAACCGACATAAGTATTTAAATGCTCATAAGAAGATTGCGAGGATTACCGTTAGTATCTTCATGAACCCAGGATTGGAACAAAACCAAATTGATGTGGGAACACCCGTCAGGTTCTACTTTCTCGAAAAAAAATTAATCGCTGGACAGACATTGTTATGTTGTTGGTACCGTTTAAATACATTTGCGTCATACTTGAATATTTTACATTACTTTCTAAAGAATAATAATTATCGACGAGATTTGTTTCTTTTAGTTTTGGCATCCTAAAAAACCAAAATGTACTGCGCGCAGGTTTCACTAGCAATTTAAATACAAATTATTATTATTTTAGTCAGTTTTCATATAAAATTAATTCGTTGTGGTTAAATTTTAAGAAAATATCTTTACTGATTTGTACTTTTTCCTGAGAACGGCCTAATTTTCTTTCCGTTTCTCTTATACCTCCTAAATACAACTGAGCTAAGGGCGTTCAAACTGGCGCTGTCACAACGTACAACATCTTTCATTATTCCATCATGGACCTGTACGACGAACTTGGGGTAAAGTGTCCCCAAGTCACCACTTTGGTCGACTATTTTGGAAGATACATATATATTTTTTACAGCTGTAAAACTGATTTTTTTAATGTTTCAGTTTCAGTTTTTGTAAAATAAACAAGTATTCTCAAAAAATAAAAAGTTAAAAATATTAAAGCGTAGATAAACTGAATGAACCGTCTAAAAAGATTGAACTATATAAAGGTTTGTTACAAAATGGTTGCTAAGCCTACAAGTGCCAACAGAGTTTGCTTTTTATAGGTAGGTAGGTTGTCATTGATGCTTCAGCGACCCACTTAGGCCAAAATTGGAAGCCCGTTGTGATACCACCTGCTTTGCGTTCATTCCCCTTTGCTGAACCATTTAGAGCTCTTGACGAATCTCGTCAAGCATCGTAGGTCTATAAAACCCAATTCTTCGAGGTCTCCAAAAAGTGGCACCCCTAAAAAACGTAGCCTGCTTCTTGCTAGCGCTGGACATTGCACGGAAGATGAAGAACAGTTTCCTCCTCTTCATAATTTTTGCAGCTTCTAGAACATCTGTGAAAGAGTACTCCGAGACGCCCCGCGTGGTCGTCTATGAGGCAGTGCCCTGTAACGGTTCCAATGACTTGAGATATATTTTCTCGTTTTAAGCTGCCGCGCAATATGGCTGTTTACGATCCCATCTGGGCCAAGTTTGCCTAGAGATCCTACAAGTCGTAGTTTGTGCCCAGCTGTCATTTGCACGAGCATAAGCACATCTTTTAAGAGCAGCCTGTAAGTACCAAAGGGCATACCAATGTGTTCTTTACAAGGAAGAATCTGCTTGGTTGTCCCTTCCCTCGCAAGTTCATCCGCTAAACAGTTACCCTCGATGTCTCTGTGTGGCCGGGAACCCAAATGAGGTTAAGTCTGTTCTGCTTAGTCATCTCCTGAAGAGATCGGCGGCAATCTAGCACAATCTTGGAATCTATCGCAGCTGAGCTCACAGCTCTCATTGCCGCTTGGCTATCACTAAATATAAAGACGTTTTTGCTTTCTAAAACGGTTTGCAACCTGTCCATAGCCTCCTTAATGGCATAAACTTGAAAAACGCTACAGTGGTCCGGCAGCCGAAAAGAACAGCTCAGAGATATGTAGGTCGCGCGAGAAGACCCCTCCTCTCCTACGATCTGTAAAAATCGTAAGACTTCCAGGTGGAGTACAGACATTTTTAGACCACTGCTCCCTACTTGGAATCAACATCGTGAAGTTTCTGTCTGGGACCATAGTAACGACGCAGCGATCAGTGCAGTCCGGAAGAAAGCTATACTTACTTAGTATGCTTGAGTGCCCACATCGGCTAGACTCCCATTGATATGTCTCCCTTAGTCGAAGCGCGGCCAGAGCCGCCACTTGCTGACCCACTAAGTCAAGGGGTAGAAGGTGCTTTTTATAAATGCAACGCAACTTACATCAGATATTTGGCCAAGGCATAATTATGAACTTAAATATCGACGGATCCTTCGGCAAAAAGCGATTAAGAGACTACGGTACAAATCTGTTGGCCTGTTTTTGTAAGTATTTCTTTTTTAATATTTCAACATTATTCTAATTACGTAGATATTTTATCAACTTTTAGTGAATATTCAGATAAAACTTTGAGAGCAGCTTTCTAACGACAGAAAAAAACAAATATTTTAAGCAAAATAGTCGCATTAAATGCAAAAATAAGGAATAACGGGCGAATGAAGCCGACTCTTCTGACAAAGACCAATAACTTTTTTTCAACTTAGCTACTGAAAGGTTCCTGGCTGGCTGCAAAAAATGAACTTTTTTTTTTAAAACAATTACATTTATACAACTTGACAATTGTATTGATAACGCATTAGCATTAATTCTAAACTAAAAAACACCACCGCAATGATTGTAATGCTCTTATACCGGTTTTTTACTTTTATGAAATTAATAAATTTTGTTCTTAAATAAAATATCTAATTTTAACAAAAATGTAGTGTTGACAACAATTTTTAAAATGTACTACTGAATTTTTGGTTCCAATGTCGCCATATGATCCCACAACAACTAAATATAAAGTCAATAGTAGTAAAGTCCTAAAAGTGTTGACCAAAAGTATTAAAAATTACTACTGAATAACTGGTTCCAATGTGGTTTCATAAGAACCACCCAATCAATAGTTCTATGGGCACTACTAGTTGATTTTCAATGACAAGCGTATGTTAAATGTGTATAGCAGAGAACATGGCCTGGGGCCATGATTCAATTATGAAATGTTAGGTAAATAATGACATTCCAATTTTGACACTCCCTTATAAAGGGTTGTTTTACGTAGTATGGAAAACGGGTTAGAAATTTTTTCCCTTTTTTAAAAAGTAAATAATTAGTAGTAAAATGTTATTGATTTTTTTAACTAGAAATTTCGAGGGCATTTCATTTAAATTAAGAAATACAAAAGCTACGCTTATAAAATATAATTATGTACTTATTGGTAATTTTTTTTTTAATTTTTGACAAGCGTATACATTTTAAATTTTTTTGCCCCACGATAAATAATATTGATTGATCATAAAACATTATCTTGAAATATTTAAGTTATTTATTCGCTTTATTCCTTTTATTTACATACATACATACCGTTGACATCAGGATAATTCTTAATATTGTGACGAACCCCTGGATAATCTTTGCCTGGACGGCGAAAACCACAATAATTCGAAATTTAAGAAAGAGAATCTTTACACATATGTATATTACAAGAAAAATGAATCAAACTTAATAACACAAAAATTTAGTTCTTACAAATCCATGTTTTTAGATGATTATGACATTTTGTCACATTATTTTAAATTTAATTAAACCTATTCCTTCTGAAAATAACAAAACTTTCCACTCCGTCACATCGAATTTATATGCGTGCGAAAAGCATTAAATGGAAAAGCGCGTCTTTAAAAGACGGATTTGAACTAACCGTTTACGCGGACTAAAGAAACAAAAAGTGTTGCCTGTTAGTTTTTGGTATTAAAAAGTTTTCAGGTTACTACTATTTTTATTTTTAAGAAGCAACGTGGTTTGGTTGCTAAGGGAGCCGTTTGACAAAGAGTGAGGGAGCTAGCTGCTCAGTTACCAAACCTTTAATAACTCTGTCCAACAAATGAAGACTTTTTGAATGGAACAGAATAGCGACCCCATAATTCTGAAAGGGAATGTTGAGTAGATCATTTTTGTAGAACAAACTTATGGTCCAGCACGTCTGAGTTTTTTTTTACAGTGGGTCAAAGTTTTCATTTTTTGGTCGAAGGGAGCATTACACTATATGAAAAAAATGCTGTAAGTTAATGTCTGAGAGAATTCTTGTGGTCAGAGTTGTATTGTGGAATTGTACGAGGATTATTTTTGTGGAAGATCTTAACCCTCTAACTGGTCTCTTTATGGGTCAATTTGACCCTTTTTTTCGAGAAAATCCAAAAATATCCTTTAAAAAAGGACATTTAAGGATTAAAATATTCTACGAAAATGTTTGGTGGAAAATTTTAGTGGGGGTCACCAAAGACACCATTGTTGTAAATAAAGCTCTTTACGATTAATTGGCAAAATTACACGCCAACTTCTATAAAAAAATTATAATTTTGTTTTAATAGTGGTTTATTATAGTATGTACATATTTATTTTTTTGCTTCAGCAGTAGTATGACAATGGATTAAAGATTAAACTTAATATGCTTTCCTGTATTTAGCTTGACGTGAATGTTCCGATGTGTCAAGGTTTCTGTACAAGCCTGGAGCATGATACAAATATTTTTAGAGGTAGTTTCACTTTTAATTTTTTGACAGAAACAGTGTTCGACGGCAGACGCCCAATATTGCCACTACTTTAAAATAGACACTGGGGATTTTAATTTTAATTTTATTGTATTTTAAAAACAAATCGTGTAAATTTTGTAAATGTTTCATTTATTGGATGTATGTACATATATTTTTTCACCAACCCAATGGAATTTTATTTATGAATTTACATAAATGTACAATTTCTGGCCTATTCTTTAAACCGAGCAAACGATATGCTCTAATAGAATTGAAAAAATCAAATAAAAACAGTATAGTGTGGTTAAAATCAAGGCCTTTACGATTTTTTAAGTCTCAAAGTTGTCTTTACATGGGGAATTTTTTTGACAGGCTTTAATTGTCTGGCAAAAATGACTTGCATTCGCCCAGATAAATTAATGTAGTATGTTACATTTGAAGACTTTTAGGAAATCGCAATTGAAGTTTGGAATTCAATTTTCCAAAAAGTCTTGGAGAATATTATTAGTTTACGAAAATCTTAAATGGTTTTATTTTTATTGTTTATTCTTAATTACTTTTGAATTTATGAAGGATTTTCTTCAGTAAAATTTTGTCGTATGTTACATTTGCAGGAATGTATAATAGAAACGACTAAATGTGATACAAATTATACTCAATATACATATATAAAACTAAATAAGATATCAAAAAAAGCATAACCCATTATAAATGGCTTGATAGATGAAGAATAACTGCATTATTAACTTTATTTGCAATATTTTCACATACAACTTTTAACTATCCGTGCGACAAAACGAAAAAACTTTTAAAAATTTTGCGACTAAATTTTAGAGATTTTAAGATTTTGTCCAAGGTAATTGACAATATTTTTCGGCGTGTTCAAAGCACGGAATTTATATATATGTAGAATTTTCGTATATAAAAAATATTAGGGGCTTACAACAAAATTTTACTCAATATCTCCGACTCTAAAGGAGAAATCCAAAAAAGGATAGTGCCATTTAAAAGATCTTAATTAGTTAAGTATAACTACATTATTTCGACTCCCGCAGAAGCCAAGCAGAAAGAAGTCTGATTAGGAAATGTGGTGAATTCCAAAATAATATAACTTCTACCGCTTTGAGTATTGTTGTTTTTTTTCTAATAATTTTTCCAATAAACCGATCGGCTTTAAAGCTCAAAAATATTTTAAATAAATAGTTATATGGCCAAACAATAACAAATACATTATTAACTAAATTTGGCCCAATTTTCACATATGAGTTTTATTTATCCGGACGACGATGTATGTCCTCTGAGGTAACCGATATTTTAAATCAATATAAATGTAGCTTTTGCACATATTCAAATTTTGTTTCTGTTGTCTTTGTTTTTCTTAATGCGAAAAATAGAAGATTTTTTTAATAAGGAATTGGTAGCACGAAAATCCCGAACACTGTTTCTGTCAGATGGTTAATATGGCGTCTGAAATGAGAGAGTGAAACTACCTTTAAAAATGATTGTATCATGGCTTGGGGTATACTAGGTCAGTAGTGCTGGTGACAAAGTAAATAGTGAATCAGTAGAATTTCACTATCGACATGTCCTGCAGGTATAGTTCTTTTAGTATTGTTTGTGTATATGTATGTACATATGTACATATGTATGTGTGTAGGTATTTTTGTACGAACATCACCCTGCAAGACAAGACTAAGCAGGTTCCCCTGAAATTCAAAAAGTTTACACAAGCATTCACAACTTTTACGCATTTCACCCACACATTTACAAATTTTGTTTTTTTAATGGCGCAAAAATAAAATCGTGCCTATATTCTATAGAAACCCTCATTGCATATTCCCAACACATAAGCATCAGCAATGATGTGAACAAGTTTCTTTATTTTAAAACTCGGACACAAAGCCAGTTTGTGATTAAAAAAATTTTTAGAGCTTAACGTAATTTTAGCTTGCAGTTTTAATATTCTTACTTAATAGCAGTTAAATTAATTAATTGAAGTAAGAATATTTTTTATTTCCATTTAAGCACAACATTTCTTTCAAATATGTTAAAATTAACATATTGTATTCGACCACTATTTGCAAACTTCCCATACTATGCTACTCCTAGTTTTACAAAAAGGGAAAGCATTATTTACCCTTTTCCCGTACTTCGTATATGCAACCTTTTGTAAGGGAGTGTCAAAACTCTCTTGTCAATATTGATCTAACCTTTTGTTATTGAATCATGGTAGTTGATAAGATACTTTTGAAATTTTAGCTTTTACAAGCAAAAATAAAATATACAGCTCATTTTTTTTCATTTTTTCTAATGCTGCTACCTATTGATATGCTTTAGTATATGCATGAACATTTTTTTTTTTTATGAATATTGTTTATATTCCACCGTTAATACTGCAAAGCAAAGCCGTCGTTTATTCTTAACCAATAATTAACTGAATTATCTAGTTTACCAGGCCATCCCATCTTCTTTAGTGTTAACGACAACTTTTATTTGCAGTGTTGCAGTAGTGATTAATGCTCGAACATCCCTATTCCTTCACCGATTTGATTAAATTTTTTTTATTTAATACTTTATTCAACAGTTTTTATTGTTTGTATTTAGTAGTTAATTTTAATTAAAACGTATAAGATAAAATATTGATTACAAAAATGAAGAGTTTGTGATTACAAAAATGAGTAGTTTGATTATTAGTGCTGAGGAGTTTGTAATAACAAAAATGAGTAGTTTGATAATTAGTGGACTGAGGACTGAGGTTGAGGACTTTATAATGACAAAAATGAGGAGTTTGTTTATCAATACTGAAGACTTTGTGATGACAATAATGAGTAGTTTGGTTGCCAGCGCTAATCACTTTATAAGCATACAAATGATTAGCGGTCTTGTCTGTTAGAGTAAATCAGATATATTCTTCACCTACATACATATATGAAATTTTTGTAGGTATAGAATGAGATATAAAATCACACCGACAAGGGGAAACTACTCAGTTTTTTCCGACGCCCTGAACAAAAATGACAACTTTAATAAGCACTTTTGAAATTATAAAAAATGATAATTTGACCACTTATTTCATGCTCTGCTGTATTGTAGAGCATATTTTCAAAAACTCAAAAGTACTCTTTAGGCAAACTAATAAAACTCATTAAAATGTTCTTCTCTTCAAACGAAAGATACAAAAAAAAAAAAACAGTAATTGCAGTGGGGGAAAAATACAACTACAAATATTTATGAATGTATGTATTAATATTAAAATATTTTGAAGATGTATGTATTGTGTATGTGTGTTAATATACATATGTAATTATACTCTCGTGCAAATGCACTGAATTTTTATCAATCTGTAGGGTTATCACTTCACTTGAGTCCAGTACCAAGCATGGGTTCGTTTCTTGTGAGTAGCAAGGCAAGCAAAACAGTCGAGAATTGATTTCAAAGTGAATGGTGTGTGCAAAGTGAAATGTATTCGCTTAAATTGAAATAAATATAATTTAAACAAAAGAAAAATTTACCAAAAAAAAAAACCGGTTTACAAATCTTATCACTCGTTACGGTGTTCAAATAAGTGTTACAACTTCTGCATACATACGCACTTACATAAGTACATACATATTAATTTAAAAATAACTCTTAAAAGTTGCTGGCGCGTTTCGTTAATGGGAGCGTGCGCTTAATCAATGTTGCCTTCGTCGCCCAATGCCCGTTACAACTCCGAGGAATCGCTCATTAATTGGTCCAATCAAAATGCTGTCGCCCAACGTAGTAAGAGCGTACCACGAATGTATGGTGGTTGCGTTGATACCTTAACGGCAACGACATCGGCATCACTACCAATTAATTCACAGCGCATTGAAAGTACCGGTGGCGATGTTTTATCAGCATTGAATATTCGTCAGCACTTAAGACAAAATAGTGATAGCAATAGTCATAATAATAACAACAACAACAACAACAACAATAACAGTAGCAATCATCAATATCGTCATCAGTACAATCAGCAACACAGCTGCATAACAAACCGTTATAGTGGTGGGAGTAGCACCGCTGCTCTGCTGCAATTATCAACAACACGTCTCGATCCATCCTCAGCACCAACAACAAGAGTGGGCTCATCACTGCTCGGTGATAGCATGACGGAGATTGTTGTGAGTATAGTGACATTCGTATATAAATATTTATGGACATACAAACATACATACATAAATAGATATGTATGTATGTAAGTACGTTTTATAATTCTTTTCTTTGGGTGCAATGGAAAATTAATGAGCGATACTGTGTCACGCACAAATGTATTTTTCTACATGAATATACATAGTACAAAAAAAATAGCAGTGGAATATAGCGACAAATTTTCACGATTTATTTTTAATTTTATTACATTTTTATTAAACATATTTCAATTTACTTAGATACTCCGTTCACAAATTGCAGCACAACCACGTATTGATGCATTTGGGCAATTTTTTTTTCTTCTAATTTTTTTATTAGCAAATTAGTTTTCTTAAAACACCGTGCATTCTCTAAAAAAAAAAAACAATAAAAATCCATTTTTTAAACTTTATACAAATTTTCATCAAAAGTGAAATTTAAAAAAAATTTAGAATTTTCAATTTTGGAATAATAATATTTTTTTAAAGCTATTAAATAAATAAAAAATTCTACTGTTTTTCTCTTAGTTTGTTTATTAATTTTTTGAGTTAAATTTAAGTAAAATTATGTATATTGACTTCAGACATCACTAAATGGACGCAAAAAAATAACTTGGAAAATGTTTGGGAAAAAGTTTGAAACTGATGTAATGCAATTTAACTTACTTTTTACAAAGCCTGAAACTTGGATTTATATTGGGTTTGCAAGACAGGATGTAAATTTAATAAAAAATAAATTAATTGAGAAAACTTGCAGAACTGCTATTATCTTCACTGTATGTTATGTACATAGGTGTGAAGGCATATACTTTTAGAAACGCATTTTGGAAATCTGTTGCATGCACTTTAAATAAAAATTGCTTTTCTTTGGTTGCTAAGTTTGAAATTTACTGCATCAATAGAGGGTATTAAAATTTAAGAAGGCTCGGCTAGACTGAAATGACTGAAAAAAAAGAGAAAAAGATGTTGCAATGCCAACACCAATGTATAGAACAGATTAACGCAAAGATAAACGCTACGTGCTTAATAGAAAGTTCAACAAACGACAGATAACAATAGCAAATAATTCGTGATAACAGCAAAAGAAGTCGAGTACCAAGCTAATTGAATCTTAATCTAGTAAAAGCAAAGAAGCGGAGAAATGAATCATTGAATGAAAACTACAACACAAGAGTCGTACGAGTCCATATTGCGGCGTATCACATATGTACATATGTATATTTCTTTTCAAAACTACAAACCACGGAAAGTTTTACGACTTGTTCAACCTTGACATCGTCAACGCAAGTCTCCTTTGGCTACTTTCAAGCTCTTACACGGCTTTCCAACGGCCCGTTTAATAACAGTTATTAACGAGCCTATCCGCCAAAGCATCATAGAACTCTGCTTGGAAGGTGTTAAAGTGATCTTTAAGATTTCCCGGCCGTAAGCACCATCATCAACTCTACCATCATACTTCGATACAATTGTAAGTAAATATGTATACAAGGGTAACTCAGCAGTTTAACATTCGTAATCCGCTCAAGACAAAAGCATCTTAAACTGCATTAAAAGCTGCTTCGACTAGAAGTCACAGTTCTCTTCGATGAAATGCCCACGCTTCAACGACCAAAGGGCCATACTGCAAAGACAAATTTGCGAAAACCTTTTGCCGGAAGCAATTGTGAACTACATACTAAGAGGCTAAGAAGAATGGAACCTAGCCAATGCCATTATTTCAACAACGATGAAGACTCTTAGAAGAGAAGAAAGACAAAGACGCAGAAGCGCCAACGTAACAGTGCCACAGGATACGTAGTAACGGCACCATAAAAGTGGTAGTAAGTGTTAGATCGGAATCAAGGCCTTTTCGACTGCACTTAGCTTACTAAAAAGGCGCTCTCAGATTGCTCGCCTGGCGTAACAAAATGGGCAGATCGCAATCTCGAACTTTTCGACTGCGTATGTGAAATTACAGCTGATTTTCTAGGCTCACGAGCGGTGCCGAAACATTCACATTCAGCCATCAACGCATATTGGAAGCTAAGACGTTCCAACCGCAAAATTAAGCAACGAAAAGCTATAGTAATATAAAAGTTTAATATTTCTCAGATATAAATGCAGTCAAAGAATGTAAAGCGTCGGCGCGGATTGGAACCCAGGACGTTCCAACCGTCAAGAGCTACAGACGCAAAAAACTGGGCTATCTTTCCCTTTGAGCAAAAAAAAAAAAAAATATATGGAATACAGCTTGTGTTGCAAAAGCAGAAGCAACAATGGCGTAGCAGTGGCGACTAACCGCCCTTCCCCCCCCTTGATGTTATGCTTGACGACAGTCCCGTGGGGAGTGGAATTCGACGGAAAACAGGCTTGTCCTGGTTTCAAAGGGCCACTTGAGGATAGTGCGCTACCACAACGCCCATGAAAAGCAAAAAAAAAAATCAGTTATCTTCGAGTTAAGGCCACTGCTAACAGACTCAACTACAAAATACGGTGTTAATCAGGTAAAAGCCATAGCTTTGGAGATTCACAGTCCATAGAGGAACTTCAGCTTTCAGTTTAGATAGTTTGACTGTGAATCAGTTGTTACAAGCTCAACTCAACCAATGTAATAGCTTTGAAAATACGGAGGATGCTACACTATATTTCATTATTTGCCTTACCTTGCACTCTTTGTTCTACTCTGTAGGTAGACGACTTACGGAATTCGCTTGAGCCCACTTCTGAACTACTCGATTATTGCAAACGTAAGGTAAGAAACATTTAACTCCCGAGAGTTATTTCGACGCCTTAAATTATATCCTCTCTTACAGTTCTTGCGTCCATTTATCATAGTATTATCATTAGTCGGTGTGAATCCTATACCGACGGACACATCAAAGTTACTAAGCTGCCTAAACTACTTCCAAGCATTGGTGGTTTTGTTGATATTACTCTTTGGATATTTTCTGCAATATGTATGCTCATATCGGTAATGATTACTTTCCCTATGCAATGTTCTTTTGATTTTTCGACGGGGTGGAGAGTTCATGCGTGTGTGCTGCGTATGTTGGAACGACTTTTCGTCGATCCGTGTTGAATTTAATTTGAAGTTAAATCGGTTTCGGTTTTGAATTTTAATACACAATCGTTGACTAAACATCGGTCCAATATACATACATACATGTGTATGTACAACTGATTAATCTTGTTATTCAATAACAAATATTCTATCAACTATTTCAGAGAAGCATTTTCTCTTTAATTTTAGCGGCGATCGCGGCTTTATAGCACACGATCAAGATCTCACAAGCAATCCAAACTCAAATGCGACATACACGGTGGGTCAGCTGTTGTTCGGCCACATTTTCCCCAATGTGCTTAATCTCTCCAGCTTTATATCAGCAGTAATTGTATTTAAAATTCTCGATCAGGAGCAATTACAGAATTTGATCGAGCGTGTATTTCTTAATGCTTTGCAACCGTGTCGCTTGTGCAAAAAACTCTGGCTTTATCTGTTGTGTGGTTTTGTATTGTTGGCGCTACTTTTCGCATACACGATTCCTTCGGTGCTTTTGCAGTCGCGCATCATACAAGTCAAATGGTTTACTGGTATTTTGGAAGACTGGGAATTGGTGACCAAGGTAATTTTTAATTTTCTTGTTTTTATTGAAGTATATGTATGTATGCTTATAAGATTTCGTTTTGTGTCTACACGCAGATAGTTTTGATTGTCACACTTTTCGTACAGGATTTGGTTGAAGTAATAATTCTTTCCAATTATTGCATCCAGTGTTACTTGCTGCGGGTGCACATCTCCTCGTTGTCGCACAAACTTTTGATGCATTCTATTGAGACGGTTGATTGGATGCGGGTAATTTAATAAATATCTACCACAATTTATACATAACCAAAAATAAATGCAACTCTGTACACATTTACTTTTGCCATTTTAAAGGAGGTTCTAGAATTTCACAAGCTTTTGGAACACCTCAATCGTCATGCTGCTGTGCCTGTGTGTTTTTTAACTGTCATGAATTTGGCGTACGCATTTGCTGGCTTAATTTACATTTTCAACGATTTGGATTTTCATTACTCTGCATTGGAAATTGTTATATTGAATATCTTTAATGTACTACTTTGGCTTTTGCTGGGCGTCATACCGTTCGTATTGGCAGCTTCGGTAACGCAGGCGTGCCAGAAGGCCCAGTCTAATGGTCATCACATCCGAGCTCGACCCTTTGTGTATCACAGTACGTCCTCAGATGATTTGAACTCAACACTATTATTTTCGTCGTCGTTACAAATGTCTGCGAAAATATTCAAAATGCCGATTCAACCAAATTATCTTTGCTGTGCACTGTTATTTATAACCTTACTTGTTTTGACGCTCGGCATGTGCTTTAATCCATCTATTATAGGTATTTTTTAAAAAAATATTTTCTTTATTCATTAATGTATGTATGTAATATGTATGCTTAAGACAAGAAAAAAATATATGTAAATATATTATAAAATTTTTTATCCATTAACAATTATGTTTTTGTGAATAGCCGATCCAAAACCTGAATGACATCGTCCATGTTTTTGAAGTAACCACTGTGCCCAAGTGTGTCGCGATGCATGCTATTATTAGGTATGCCGCTAAGATCCCAGGTTCGAACATTAGCCGTGACATGTAATATTTAAGTTCATGTGCAGAGTTTATTCTTATAGCGGTCCCCACAGCAGGCAATCTGAAACCCCTGGGTTGTATTTCGGCCGTAAAAAGGCATATCATTAAAAAGGCTGTCCTTCAAAGTCGGCATAAAACTGTAGGTCCCTCTATTTGTGTCCCACCATTCAATATTTCATATTCATGGCTGCTGACGTTAGCTGCCCGAAGACATGCTGTTTGTTGCGAGGAGGTGCTTCGGCTCACCGCAAAATTCAAATTAGCTGCTTCTAATAAGCTTTTCAGTATGTGTAAAAGGAAGTCGCTTTGCATTAGTCTGCATTTTGTCTAGAACGGGTCGAAGAGACCCTTCATAAGATTTCTGTTGCTGTTTCCATTCATCTTAATTTTAGTGTGTTCTGGACATAAATAATTAGTGCCGGTTGTTAGAGTAAGTCGCTTAACCTTCAGACGCTTTTTAAGAGCTCAGAACAGAGCTTGTTCTTCCTCTGAAACCTGGCTTAACAGACTGCCAGTTTAAATGCAGCTTAGTGCTTTACTCAATAAATTGGCGTGGTGGTTGTATTTAACCGCTTTGAGACCCAATACACTCTTCCCACACTGGCCAAGCGTCGCGATGGCAGCATAGAAATGATCTCAGGTTTAATGATTTTTCCTTTTTATCAGAGTAAGGGCACACTTTAGCGAGACATTTCTTCAGTTTTGACACTAATCGCGGCGCGATTGTCATTCATCCGCGGCAGTCTGGTTTGCGTTCCGGAATAACTCGGCTATGGGCTGTTCAAAAATTTTTCGTAGAAATTTAAGCAACCACAACAACATTACCATAATGAAACTCCCCATTTTTTTTTGCTCTTTTTGAGTATGAAATAAAACATAATTATTTTTTATAAAAATTGTACATTCAATAAAATATAAATATGAAGGAATAAAATATCTGGCCGCCACTGTCTTCATCGCTTGTCAGCAGCAATTTAAAAGCAAAAGTTTTTTGCATAGCAAATACCCTGTAGCACAGTTCAGTACTGCCAATACCCAATAATGAAGAACAAAAATCCCCCAAAATTATGAATATATCATCTTAAACTATTATCGTATTCTAATTAAAATAAGTATTTTATGCATTTGAAATTGAAAAATAAATCTACATTAATTTAGTTATATTATTTAGCTTCATCACTGCTTGCAGTTCATTTAATTTTTAACCCTAAACAAAGGCACCAAATGCCAGGCAAGTGCAAAAACGGCAACACTAACCTTTCATTTTTGCTGTTGCGTTGTTTGTTTCTATACAAAGGTAATCATCTTTGCCAGTGGATGGATTAAAAATCAGTCACTGGAAGAGAACAGCTGAAATCTAGGATGAGTGAAAATATTTAAGTAAATAATAAATAAATGTAGTTAAGTTAAGCGCGATGTTAAAAGAAATGAGTGAATAGTGTTAAGTTTTTTGAAAAGGCTGAAAAGTATTGCAACAGTCGCCAATAAAAATTAAGGAGGACTTGACTGAAGTGCATTGGTGAATAAGTGGCCGTAAAATAACAAAGGTAAGCAGCTATTAGAAAAAAAGACGACTCATAGATTTTAAGAACTAGCCTTAAATGTTGGTAACTAATTGAAATAAAACAAGTACAAGGTTTAGTTAAAAATAAATAAAAGTAGGAAAAATCGTTAAACAAATTTTCTTGAGTATAACTACAAGGTTACAAGGATTTCATACTTCGCTAATTACTATGATGAAATTAAAAATAAAATAAAAAACAATGCGACTTATGAAAAATCTTAGAAGAAAAACGCTTAGATGATGATGGTAAAGTATTGTTTAATGTTTTTTTGGGGCATAAATAATAATATATGTACATACCTATGTATAAGTAAAAAAAAAAATATAAAATTTTGCGATCTGGATGCTGTTTGCAAGATTAATTTGCTCATGCACATATGTATGTACATATGTATGTACTTAGTTATGTGTAAAATTTAATTGAAGTTGATTTACGGAAGAATATTGTCTTTGCCCATGCTGGTTAAGTAGGTGTATGATATACATACATACATATGTACAAACATATATTCAAACATATTGCCCATTTGATCGTAAAAATCGTATAATCTTTTTAAAACAGATGTTTGCATTACTTTATTCCTATAAAGTTCACTTTTCTACAAAATAGGCAGGCGTACAGACACACACACGTTTGATGTGTATATGTAAAACTTTACTGACCACTTTACACGAGGAGGTGGCAGGCAGGCAGCGTACCTAGTGTGGACACAGAAGGACGAACAAGGGTGCACAAAGACGATAGGTGCTAATAGCGTGTGAACGTACGGGAACGAAGCAACAAGCCTCAACTTGTAACAATATGATTAGTGCATTGCTCTCGCGTCTAATAATGTAAGTATCAAAGCAGAAATCTTTTTGCAAAGTCAATTAGCCTACACAACTTTCAACATATGTACATATGTATGTATTCACAAAACTAAAATACAATTGCCTACCTACTTAAAATTGGAGTCGTCGTTATTAGCAATTCTGGCACTACTTCCGGTTTTTGGCACGATTGTATCAGTATTCAAAGCGACTTACTGCATTTATTGCTATGACGCCGCTTTCGTCTGCTTATTCTTACAAACAAAGCAAAAACAAAAAAAAGTTACTATGTACATACATGCATACACAAGTATACACATACATACTTAACAGTTAAAAAGCCTTGTTAATAACATTTTTTGCTTGTTTTTTTTTTCTTCTTGTTCAAGCAATTGTCATTACTCGACACGTCATTACTCGTTCTCCTTTCGGCCCAAGCATATTTAGAAATACCACTTTTCAGGTAACTGAACTGCAACAATTTCGTTAACCAAAAAAGTACGAGTAAGTAGTTCGCTGCTTATATTTCTCTATCGCATGCGTGCATAGACGCCGAGACACACACACATGCGTGAGTATGTACATTAAAACAAAGTGTTGATTTGTATGCACACGATCGTACGCGCATAAACTTTTTTGTCTGTATGTACATATACTAATGTGTCACAGAATTTGCGGCCATTAATAAATACAGCGAGGGGGTTTTAAACTTTTTAACGACAGTCAACGACATTATACTTTGTGTCGCTCAAGAAAGCATGCAGTGGGTTAATATGACCACATAGACCTTAGAAACTTCAAATTTTGACAACATATTGTACATACATATGTACATATAATACAAATGTGTTTGTTTATTTGTTGAAACAACAAATCCTGTATTAGCGTTTGCTATTGGAACATATGCTCATTCATACAAATATATGTACATACAAACATACATACATATGTACATATGTAGATCATTTAGCGGTACCAACCCTCGCTCTGCAGCACAACTGCAAATGTGTTTTCTAGCGCAACTGTTTCTGTTTCTCACTCTTGGTGATGTGTCTCGAGACAATAGAGGCCGAATGTGTACAATTCGAAAAACATTTCGAAATTCCGCTCGAAATTTTCATGCTATTTTTAAATATGAGCGTCTGCTGCTACTACAAAACTCATTCTGAAATTGGTATTGTGCAAATAAATTGCTTCAGTGCAACTTCTATTTTCCGCCTGTTTAGTAGGCAAATCATTTTGTTTTTTGTTTAATTAAATTTCATTGGAGTTTTAAAACTACATAAATTCATACATAGTACATATGTACATACATATGTGTATATGTATAAGCTAAAAGTATGCAGAGGAATTCAGGGAATTGACCGCACTTCAAGCGGCCAATAAGTTGCTGTTTTAAATTAGAAAAAAAAAAAAATGCAGCAAAATGATTGGAAGCATCATGCTGGCGTTGAGTGGTCACCGCTGGGACCACGGGAGGTGCCATACCAGCAGCAAAAAATCTTTCAAACGCCAGCAAATCGCTTACAATATGCCCAATATAATGAGCTTTGGAATGTTGGCGCAGCACCGGAACCAGTCTACCGCAGGCCCATGTACGCAGCGCCTGCTAGCGGATATTATCGTCGCTATTCACTAGAAGCAGCATCACCCGATTCGATTATTTATTATAATAATAGTAAGCGATCAGCAACTGCAGCATTTATTGGGCATCCACTTGACAATGTTCATGATGATGATGTTTATGATGATGATGATGGTGTTGAAACTTCTACCACACCTACAGTCGCTAGCTCCGCCAATTCATTGCATTATCCCCATGCATTACATATCGGCGCTGACGTTGCGTTACCACCGGACAATGTCCGCGGCGCATTCTATTTTAAACAAAAGCGCACTCAACAAGCTAGAGCCGATGTAAATATTATGAATACCGAGCAGGTTGTACATAATTTAACTTTGTTCGGACGTTTTTTGGAAGTAGTACAGAGCTGGCCATTGCCACATGTTTCAATTACAACGGCTTGTATTTTAGTGTTGTTGGCCACTTTTATATCGCCACGCTTATGGGCTGAAATTGTTATATTCCCTGCTTTCAGATTATCGTTTGGTACTTTATATCCGGCATATGCTTCGTATAAGGCGGTGCGCACCAAGAATGTAAAGGAATATGTGAGTAATTGAAAATTTCATATCTCAGTTAGCATTTATAAGACGATTGAAAGCGCATTTATTTATTAAATTTTTTTTTGTGATGAGCCTATACGACTCCTCCAGAAAAAAAAAGCGCGCATCTGCCAATTATAATTCTGAAAATATGTGCACTACCAAAAATGCTTGCTGGGATATGTTCCTGCATTGTCTGTATGAACATTTTTTTTTAAATTTTTTTTCTTTTCTTTATTTCAGGTTAAATGGATGATGTATTGGATTGTTTATGCTTTCTTTACATGCATCGAAACGTTTACGGATATATTTCTTTCATGGTTCCCCTTTTACTATGAAGTAAAAGTGATTATTGTTTTATGGCTTTTGTCGCCAGCCACAAAGGGTAGCTCCACATTGTACCGAAAGTTCGTACACCCGATGCTGACACGCAGAGAGCAGGTACGCAACTTTTTGAAATTATGAATATTGCAAAAATTAAAAATGACGTTTTAAGTTCTGTAAAATTATTTAATAAAGAGGTAATAAATTTCACGCACGTTTGTAAGTGAATTTATGTATAAAGCATAATTATAGCGAAAAATGTAGAAATCAAGGCGAATTAATGGTAGCGATTCTAAAAATGCAACCCTTTGGTGGGTTATTGTCAAACTTTTTCTCCTTTGTATTTAACTTTCGCGAAATAATTTTTAAAACTATTAGAGTCACCGCAAAAGGTTATAGTGAACCATATCTTGAAATTTCCTGTAGTTAAAGGGAACAATTTATTATTTGCAACTCAACAATTGATCTTGACAACCAACCACCAATCAGCTGATTGATTAACACCCACCTTTTATGAATTCGCCTTGTGTGCACCTAAGCAAATGTCATTTAAAATTTTTTTAAAAAAGTCTATATTTAAAAAAAAAATTACAAGTTAAATTATATTGAAACTGGGTGTTAAATGGTTTATATAAAAAAAATCCTTTAGGTGGCACTGTAGTCGTGTTGAGACTTTATAGACATATGAAGCTAGTTTGACTATTAATTTGAATGCAAAAAAGGCATTATGAATGATAAATGCATCAAAATACGAAATATTTGAAAACAAAAATTCAATCTTTTATTTAAAACTATAAAATAATTTAGGCAAATCACACGACAGAGGTCGCTCAAAAATTTTGTAATTGTAATATTTTTTAAAAGCTATTACTTACGCGTTAAGTTCAAAAATGTACTTTGAATATGAATGCACCAATTTTAAAAATAAAATTGTATACTAATTTAGAAAAATGTTTAACTTCTCTTCTAATTTTGATGCAATTTTATCTCTCTGCTTTTTTTTTTGGTTTTTTTTTTATAGGAAATCGATGAGTACCTCAATCAAGCCAAAGAACGTGGCTACTCAGCCGTACTACAATTGGGCACCAAAGGCGTCAATTATGCCACCAATGTCATCATGCAAACTGCGCTTAAGGTAAATGTTTTTCAACGTTACAACGATTAAACGTATCATTTTTCCAGCGTTCAAAAGTCATTATGTAATCAAACAATCACCAATTTGTGTTCATCATTATATGCAACAAATACTCGTACTTACATACATATATGTATTTAACTAGTTTAAAAAAAAAAAAAATAAAAACTCATAAGCGCCCTTAAAAGTAAAAAGCGAAAAAAAAAAAAATGAAATTTTGGCAAATGAAAAATGTATAAACGTAAAGCCGCCTATTAAACGTACTAAGGAGAAGGCAGAGTTGATCGACTGAGAAGCGGCTTAATTTATTTTTTGTATACAAATTTTGTTTGGCTTAACATTAGTGCAGTAATTTCATTCATAGCTATTTAAGTTATAAATTTGCAAGATTAATACAAAATTTTTTCAATGTATTCTTTTGTGCATTAGCGCTATGCTACACGCCTTACTTGATCATCTGCAATTCAGCTAGCATATGCGGCTTAATATGTTTGTAATATTAAGTACTATCATTTGTAGTGAATCGGCTCATTTTGGCACTTTTTCCATTACAACATCTTCTGTATTGTACACAAAATCAAATAAATGTATTACGTTGTTTTCCATTTCAATTGTTGTTTGATTTTGTTATGCGTAAATGCGAAACAGAATTCATCATTTTTTATATATTCACTAACAATTAATTTAATTAATACAACCTAAGCTATTGGCATATTTATTTATTACTACTATGTATATTAATTTAACACTTTTAATTTAATATTTATTTTAAGTTGATTAATATTTATTTTTCTTTTCATTTGATTCCTCTATATAACGCACGCTTGCCTCTAACATTACAATCTAATACGACAAACATGCATACATACATACATACAAACACACATCCGCACTTGTAAACAACAAAAAAAAAAAAACAACAACGCAACACAATCTCCGCCTGCTCAACCGCTTGCCGCGCCGCCGCTATTGCTGCTGCACACATACACACACACACTCCCACAGACCGTGCAGTTCGGCATTGGCACAATCGGCAACAATCCACGTCCAACACAATTATTGAATACCTCACAGTCGGACAATGAAATAGACCGATACCGTAGTGCACAGCATGGACGCGATGACCCCGATTATATAGCGGCTGCCAATTGGATGCAACGTTCTGCATCATTGGGCCAGCTAAATGCCGCACAATTGGAATTCTCCGAAGACGATGAACAGCTCGAAATGCTGCCGCCATTTGATGCGGCAATGGTGCGGCATGAACGTGTACAAATCGAGGCAGAAGGAGCAATAATGGAAATGTATGAGGAGGAGGAGGTGGAGTGGGGGGCGGCACGTTCACGTGAGCTGCCCGCACGCAAGACCAGAGCACGTAAAACGACGACGTCGACAACAACAAAAGCACGCGAGTTAAAGCAAAACAAAACGAATGCAAAATCCCACACTGGCGGCATACGTGGACGCCGTAAGCTGCGCGATGCTACGCCAGATATAGATTTGGAAATCGAATAAAAAGTTGCTGGACCGAAGTAAAAAAAAAAAAAAAAAAAACTGAAAGTTGCTGAACACAATAGGCGCAAATTGAATTTAAATGCACCACACACATTTGTATGATCTCCAAGCAGACGATTGACCGACCGAAGCGTTTTGCCACTCAGCAGTCAACTCACCTCGAATCGCCACAATTAAAATTACATAATAATAATGCTGATTAATCATTTGCTTGTACTAGTGTAACAAAAACACTTTTAGTTTGTAATTTTATAATTAATTTTAATTTTTAATACATACACAATCTTTTTTTATATGCTACCTTTGATAACAATACTTGTATTATTGCAAAACAAAAAAAAACCATCAAAACAAAATCATTGATCATCAAACAAAATATTCAACAGATTTCATCTCTTTAAGTGCACTTTCATTGAAAATGTCTAAAAACAAATACATACATACATGCATACATACAAAATAGTAAAAAAAAAACAATTATGAATTTATTTGCTAAATTTCTCTTTGTCGTGCAAATATACATAATTCCTACACAAAAGGGTGGTGGAAATCTTGTGCAAACCATACGACGCAGCTACAGTTTAAGTGATCTCTCCGAACCCGATGTACATCGCACGCAGGACGAGGTAAGACGCAATCACAGCACAATAAGACAAAGCAAAAAAAAAAAAATAAAAAATTCAAATTTAACAATAACCTCCTTGCAAAGTAGTATGCAAAAAATGTATCTCTATTCTTTATTTGTATGTAGATTGACGACGTGGTGCAAATGCGTACACAACAACGCATGCTGCGGCCTCGCACACAAACTGGTGGCATTGCGCGTTCGGCGTCCGGTACGCGCCACTCGACCGGCATGTATTTCTCCGAGGTGGATGTTGTTAAGGGTGCAGATGGTTTTAAGTAAGCAGCTGACACAATTTTTCTTCTTTTTTTTCTTTTCTTTTTTAAGATAAATGCGCTTAACAATAGTATTTTATTTTTTTGTTTTGTTTCTCATTGTCACAGTTACAATATAAGATCATCAGAAGATATTAGTTCGGGTTATTCCAGCGCGGAGCCGGTATCTGCTAGTTTAAGTAGAACCTCTTCGATGACAAATGCTTCGAAAACTCGTTTGAAAGCCAGACGTACAGAGGTAATGTTGAATCTTTTTTTTAAACAATCATACATACATACAAACACAGTAAAAAGTATAAAAAGAGAAACTCGTTTAGTAGTTTTACCCGTTTTTTATTTTTTTTTTTGGTAAACATAAAAAGTGCACGGCTTCAATTAATAGTTAAAGCGAATAACGATGAATATGAATACAGCGTGAAAATTACAAATGATTTCAAAATTGAAGCAAATTTTATCGTATAAAAAGTTCAACAGAGATTTTAGTAAAATTTTCCTTTCAAACCTGGCCTAGAAATAAGCTAGCAAGTGACTAGCAAAAAATGTATGTATTTTTTAAATTTTCATAATTTCTCAGTTTACTTTCTATCACCCATATAAATCGCATATAAAATCAGTTCTGTAGAAGAAAAAAAAACAGCAAATTCGAATGACGTTAAACGCCAATTCATTAGGCAAATTATTTGCGTACAATAACAGAAATACATTTACATAAATAGAAAATTCAGGTTCATGTCCTCAAATTAGGATGGACAAGTTACATTTTGTATTTGAAAAATATGTTTCATGTATTTAATTTTGATATTTGTTGGAACGATTTTCCGTCATCCCTTGTCAAGTTTGGTTTGGAGACAAACCGGTTTCGGCGGAAAATCGTTCCAACAAATATCAACAATTCACCCTGTCGGACAAGAAAAAGAAGAAAACAATATTTATTTTTCTTTAAATGTATTGCCAAAGATGATATGATACGAAACTCTTTGCCAAAGATAATATGATACGAAACTTCTCTCTTTCGCTTGCTGCGAGAGCCCATGATCTCACATTTTGGGCAAAGATAATATGATACGAAACTTCTCTCTTTCGCTTGCTGCGAGAGCCCATGATCTCACATTTTGGGCTGGTAACAAAGCCGAATCATGGGCTACTGAACAGCTGGCACGCAAAAACGTGGGCTACCAGAGGCAAATGCGTGGAAATAGCTATAATTTTAATTTGGATAAAAAAAAGCGAGTAAATGTTATTTTTTTATAGAATGTGTCTTGAAATCTCTAAATTAATAGTTAAATTTAATATATACATAAGTTTTAGTACTCTATGAAGGTTTTGATTTACATACAAATATTGTATTTTATTTTAAAAATATATACCAAAACTTTTATTTCAAAGCGAACTGGGTAAATATTGCATTTTAATATACATGAATAAACATGTATGTTCAGTAGAAAACACGCTATATCTTAAATTTATGTTTAATGCATATAAAATTAATTGTTTTCATTGTTTCGATTTTATATATATTATCTTCTGGCATTAAGGTAAATAACATCTCTTATTTAATCTTATTTTTATTGCATTTTCATTCATTCTGTTAGCAAACCTCAACTGTGGCGTAGCAACTGCAAAATCTCCAAAAAATGAAATAAAAATCCCCAGATACTATTTCTACAGAGTGGCTCTTTTCGAAAATGTTATAAAAAATTCGCCTTTTGACAGCGCTCTCTCGAAACAAAGAGTTTCGTATCATATTAGGTACATACGTTCGTTTACAATCTCCAACAGCAAAATTCAGTGGAATTGTCTTCTCTTCTCTCACAAAAGCAAAATATCCAAAACAGTACGCGAACGCAAAATATGCAGAAACTTGCAAATTCAACGAACAGCTGATAGAATTCTTGTCCGCATCCAAATATGCAAAATAGAAAACATTGCATTAGTGTTTTCTTGAAACATTCTACTAAGGAAACTTAACCAAACTAACTTTTACTTGCTTCTTGCATGTTTAACACTCATATTTTATAATTTTCACCTTTAAAATTCTTAAACAATAATTTCGTAATTATGCGAATTGCAATCATCTGTTTTTAATCAGCTGTTTTGCTGTTGGCAAATTTTTGCTGACAAACATTTTTCCAGCAGAAGCCAACAGCTTTCCCTCAAATTGAAATGTCACTTTGCTCTCTCAATTTCCCCTACTTTGTTAGTTTTTGGCGTACGCGAACGCTAAAAGCTGATAGTTTTCGATAACTTTCAATTATTATCCGTACCCGAACTTACCTTTTATCTTTGTCGTTGCTTCGTGAGAGCGCTGCCAAAATCCGCATTTTTTATAACATTTTCCTATAGTGCCCTATGTAAGAAATGTAGTTTGGGAGTATTCATTTTATTTTTTGGGGATTTTGCAGTTTCCACACAACCGTTGAAGTATGTAAATAGAATAAATGCAAATGCTATGAATATAAGAAAAAATACACGTTATCATTTACTTTAGTTTTTATCCAAATAAAATTGGACTGATTTGATAGCTTTTTTCACGCATTTGCCACTGGTAGCACGTCTTTTTGCGTATCAGCTGTCCCCTGGTCCCCTGATTCGGTATTGTTGCCAGCTCAAACCGTGAGTTCAGGGGACCAATTCAGTAGCAGCGAAAGAGAGTTTCGTATCATATTTTCTATGGTATTGCTATCCCCAGGGCTTCTTGATATCCGACGCGAAAATAATAGGTGGCAACTATCTATTATATATTTTCAAATGAAATTTTTTTAACTCCTTTCTTGCGAAACTACTGTTGATATATGTACATATGTATGTATGTACAGCTGCGAGCATTGAAATAGTAGTGGGCACTTTTGGTTAAAATCGTATTTCTTGAAATTACAAGAAAACTAAAATTATAGATGCATTTTACATAAACATTAAAAAAATTAATTTAAGTAAGATGTCTTTTTAGAGTCGACGAGGCGTTGTGATCTTTCCTGTAGTATGGATGGACATGCCCGGAGAACCGCAGCCCACAGTTCGTTATTATTTTTCGGTTTTTAAAGGTCGATGCAAAGGTTTTCTATAGGGTTGAGGTCAGAAGATTGAGCTTACTACTCTATGACCTCAAATCTGTTGTCCCGAAACTATAATTTTGCCAGCTTACTTGTATGCTTCGGGTCGTTATCCTAATGTTGAACCCATTTTAGTGGCGTTTTTTTTTCAGCGAATGGAAACACAACATCTTTCATTATTTTTAGGTACTCATTCTGGTCCATGATAGTTCTTTTCCAAAATATATAAACCCCACACCAAAATATGAGGTGCAGCCCTAAACCAAAATATTGGATCCTGCACGCGTCAACGTCGTCGCAGTGTACTTTGAATGATATTCGATATTAGGTGGGCGTCTCACGATCTGCCGAGAACCTTTTCCAAAGTACAGCACAAGGGTGTGTTCTCGGGGACGCCTCCTTACTGTACGTATACTAAATGGTAACTTTAGGTAATCCAAAATTTCGACAGCTGACTTTGTAGTATGAGTCTTTGAATATTTTATAATTTGGCAGTGGGAAGTTGTTGATATTTTTTCTGCTTACCTCCCCATTTTTCAGATTTATTTTGATAAGTTACAGTGTTTCGAACCATGGTGGCTGAACAAACAACTATTTTTTTTTAACTTCTTTGTATGATTTCCCATTTTTAATAACATACTCTCGGCTCCACTAAAAATTTTAAAATTACGTTTTTGTCTATTTCAGCTAAACTTATAGAAAACCAAGTCATTAAACTTACTTTTTATTCCAAAAAACAAATATTTTCATTTGAAATTTAATTTGGTTACTTTTTTTGTTCCGCGCTACTATTTCACTGCTCGCCTAAAATGCCGTTCACAGCAGAGCCTACCTCTTAAAAATTGAAGTAATAAGCGTTAACGGTTTACAATTTTCATGAAGTCAAATCATACACTTAGATGATAACTTAGAAAAAAAATGTATATCAATATCGCGTAATATGTGAAAATAAAGGCAGAAAGCATTTCGCAAGTGCGCACTACTATTTCCATGATCGCAACTGTACATACATATTTTAATATCTTTATAACCTTTTCAGCAAAAATAAATTTGAAAATTTAAACAAAAAGCGGCAGCCATTGTTCACGTATATTAAAACAAAGTATTTTCAACGTCATTTCGAATGATATTTTGTTATTTAGAAAATTTAATTTAATTTTTGAACAAGTGGCAGCACCTACATATACAAATATTTTTTTCATTAAGCCTTAAAAAAATGCCTTGACACCCATCATTTAACTTGCGTATAGTTTTATTAATTTCTAATTTTTTTTAAAAAGGTGGCAACCCTTTTCCAAATATTTTCAAACTAAAATTTTCTTAACTATACTTTGACATACGCAGTTTTTAAATTATTTTAAATTCCTAGTGACCGTATTTCAAAAAAATAAATTTGACGTTTTAAATAGGTGGCAACCCCACTACATGACATGTAGTTCAGAAATATAGACGCTCCGAAGTTATTTCGGCGCATACACTTAAAATTAAAATTTTACTTTTTAAATAATTAGAACATACATATGTACATACATATGTATGTATGTATGTAACTTTTAAACAGGTGGCAGCTCTTTGCAAAAAAATAAAACCTCTACAAACCAAGCTCTATAAATTGACTCCAAATTTATGAAAATCGAACGAAAGATATATGTACATAAATCGGTTTATCTGTACAAATTTATGTATATACAGCTAATTTAATTTTTTTAGCAGTTGGCAACCCTTTCCATAAAAATTAAACCTAATAGACCAGCTCCTTTCGTTTGAGACCTTAGTTTTGAAAATCGATAACAATTTATTAAAATTTAATTTTTGAATAGATTTTTAAGATGTTTTTTATTTGAACTTTAATGCAAATAAAAATTTCTAATTACTAGCAAAGAACATAAGTGTATAAGAAGGGACAACACGTTACTTTAAGCAACGAGTGAATCTCCAGGGGCATGCTTTCTTACTCTAGCCAATCAAAAAGTTCATTTGAGCAAAAGAGAAAGCATGCCCCTGGAGATTCACTCGTTGCTTAAAGTAACGTGTTGTCCCTTCTTATACATTTATGTTCTTTGTTACTAGATACCAATTACCGTGTATTTTTGATTTTTTTTACTGAGGTTTTTTTTATATCTCAAGCAAGCGTTATATGAAAGAAATAGCAGAAAAGCGACAGTAAAAAAATTTTCAAAAATTATCGTTTTAGTCACTTGAAAATTGCACCTATTTATTTGTACTTCTTAATTTTTTAAAAAATATTTTAGAATTCTTTTAAATTGCGCTTCACGCTTAATATGCCATTAGAGACTTTTCTCTACTAAAATTTGTAAAATTTGTAAAATAATAAAATATTACTAAATTATATCATATTTGTTATAAGTTCAAAAGGACTGAAATTGAGAGACGGTCTGATACGAGAGTTACATATCTGCCAGTGCTGTTTATTCTCCTCTAAGGGCCAGTTTTTCAGTGCTGGTTTAAACTCAGTTTAAACGGAGTTTAGTTAAACTCAGATTAAATTTAAACTAAGTTTAAACTGGACAGTTGTTTTTCAGTGCAAGTTTAAGGCCGCAGTTAACATTGGCCATTTTGTAAGGCAACATTGTTTTTTTCTTTATCTAGATAAGACAACAGCTGATGTTTGTTGACAATTTGATGCCATTGCTAAATAATCCTTTTCGTCAAAAATATCAAAATGATTCGGATGAGTAGATATTACTCTTTTTCTTCCTAATATAGTAATTGTAAGTATTTCGCTTACTTCTGTGTCACTGTAGTCACTTTCACCAGAGGAAATATCCATTTTTTTTAAATAAAAATTCAATTAGAGGACCTTGCGGTCAAATATTTGTTGCAACCAAAATAAAGTAGTTGGCGAACAGCTGATTCGTTAAACGGAGTTTAACCGTGCCAGATCGGCCGTTTAAACTTAGTTTAAACTACGTTTAAAGTTGACTGAAAAACAAGCATGCTGAGTTTAAACTTAGTTTAAACGGCAAACAGAGTTTAACTTGCACTGAAAAACTGGCCCTAACTATGGTAAAATTTGAACTCTATCATCAAATAGTTACGAACGCTTTTTCAAATATTTCTTTTATTCACCACAAGATTTTGTATCGTCATTTATACGTACATAAGTATGTGTAATAAGTATGTACTTTAAAAAGTTTCAAAGGCGTGCGCCTAAGTACTAAAAGGAGCGCTGCATTCATTGTGATATATGTAGATATTAAAAAAAAAATACTCGAATCAAATGCGTTACTTCAACGTTCCTGAATTTGTTTGTACTATTTTATTTGCATTTGCATTATTTTACTTTATGTTAGTTGCTTTACAGAAATTTAATTTACTTTTAGTTTCTTTTTTTATCATTTGTTATTCTTATTTCGAACCTGCCCCTTACACTACAGATGTTACATGAGCCCAAACAATTTGGGCCAAGAGAATCAAATCTCTATGCGCACTGCGCCGAATCCTCTACACCTGAATTTGCATATTTAGAAAATGACGAGGAGTCGAGCGTGTGCGAAAAACTTGAAACTCCTACCGCTTTCGATGCACAACAATGCATACAAATCTTAGAACACGTGTGTACCGGCAACACAACAGTTGATGACAATGGTGAGGATGATGTGGTGAGGATTAAAATAGAGCCGCATTCAAAAATGCAAACCATAGAGGAAGGAAGCACGGCTACCGCAAGTGTTTTAGTGGAAAATTCTATAAATATTGTGAGTGACATAGAATTGACGGAACAATTGCCCCACAACGCAAATAAGCGACAGCAGTCGGATATGAAAGAGAGCTTATTGGTTCATGAAACAATAGCTGAAATCAATCAAGTACTTTTAGCGGATGAATTTAGTTGCAAGGATAACAATTCTATTTGCAGTAACACTGACACCTACCACACATTGGAAAGTAGTGATGAGGATAATGAAAGCGATTGGTATTCCGATGCGCTGCCATCATTAGCCGAGGAGGAGGAGGAGGAGACGAAAGAGTTGTGTAATTTGAAGGCAGCGAAGGTGAACGAAATCCTAGGAGGCAATGAAAATGAAACCACAGAAAGCACACCGGCAACTCTAGCTGCTAATACTTTACTCAGCACTGAAATTGTTGCAACAGCAAGCGCAGACATACAAACAACCGCAGAGCCCAAAGTTAGCGCCAAACAGCTACAAGAGACATTAAAGCAAATAAAAGACAATTTTCGTGCCACTATCGCGCCAACAATAATAACAACAGCAACAACTAGCAATAACAAATTATTATCTTCACGTCCACTTACACACAATAAAGGCAAAGCACCCGCACCACCATTACCACCGCGTCCGGCACGTCCGTCAGTCACCAGTGTGAGTAGTGGTGCCTTGCCCAATAACATTTTGGACACTGGCAGCATATCGTCGGGCAGTCCATCGCCAACGCCACACAGGAGCATATTCAAAAATTTTAAAAACAATCTTTTTCGTTTTACTAGCAACAGCAGTTTGAGTGAGAAACCAAACGAAGTTGGTGTGCAAAAGTCGTCTATGCAGACAAAATCATCCTACGAGACGGAATTATAGTTGCTGCTAAGCAAAAAAGAAAACAAAAAACAAACAACAACCATCAAATTATCTAGAAACATTATTTAAATGTAATGAAAATGCTAAAAATACTCCGCAGAAATGTAAGCAGAAAAAAATCGTTTTTTTTACCACATCGTTCGATTTTTGTTGCAATGTTCGCTGGAATCTGTGCTGCAGCTGTTTTACTACTGTCCACCATTTCCGCTTTGTTTGTTTTTGCTTTTTATTGCACCCGAGTTCTGAAGGGCTAATACTTGCCTGCCCTGGGCTTTAACTGAATATTTGGCAATGCAATTTTACATTCATCTCTTTTCACTCATGAATTCGCACATGCATATGCGCATATACATACATAGGCCTGCTTGTACGTACATACATACATATCTTAAGGTTCCTCACAAAAAATAAAAAAAAAACATTTTAGGTGCTCCTCCAAACAAAGATCCATTCCGAATTATTCATATATAAGTTGAAGTGTGTTGAAAATGCATTTAAAAAACAATAATAAAAAAAAGTATAGTTTATAGCGCAAAATGAACGAATATGTCAAAAAATATATAATAATAAATAAATAAGGTCTACAAATAAATGCATAAAAAGGTGTGCATTTATGATGAAAAAATCGTTAAAAAAAAATGGCATATTATTTTCTAACAGAATTACATACATATGTATGTACATACATTTTAAATTTTTCATTTTTCTTGTATGTGCCCTGGGCCGGTTAGCAGATTGTCTCTTAAAATGGAGTATTCTAGAAATTAAATTTTTTTTCAAATAAATAAAAATTACATCACATGATAAAACAGTTTAAAATCTATATTTGAAATAAAAATGGAATTCGATTTTTTGCAAAGAAATAAAAAGGCTGACCAAACACCTTACCAGTGATACCTTATAAATGTATGTAAATCGGTCTTCCTGTCTTGAAAAAAAGATTTAAAATACCATGAAGAGATGATCATTATCAATTTACATTTAACAAAGCTATTTTTATTAAAAAAAAAAAATATTTTTGGGATAATTTTCAAATCTGTTCAGCTTACTTATGGTAAATTTTAATATTTTTCTCGAAATGCGGCCAGCTTACTTTTGGTAAATTTTAATATATTTTGACGAACATTTTTTGAACGTAATAGATTTTATAATTTCGGTGAAAAAAAGAACGCAACTTGTTTTTAGCAAAGAAATTTATGGTAATTTTCAAATCCGTTCCGCTTACTTTTGGTAAATTTTAATTTTTTTTTTCGAAATATTTTGACGAAAATTTCCGAACGTAATAAGTTTTTTAATTTCGGTGGAAAAAAACGAAACTTGGTTTTAGCAAAGAAATTTATGGTAATTTTCAAATCTGTTCAGCTTACTTATGGTAAATTTTAATATTTTTCTCGAAATCCGTCCAGCTTACTTTTGGTAAATTTTAATATTTTTTTTCGAAATATTTTGACGAAAGTTTTCGAACGTAATAAGTTTTTTAATTTCGGTGGAAAAAAATCACAGACAAATTTTTATTGTAAAGTAAAAATCTACTGCAAATATGCAAAGAAAAAATATATGTACATACATATGTATTTATTGTATGCTTCCTCCTCGTAAAAAAAAAAAAAATAACGAAAAGTGTTATGCAAAGAGAAAATTTTCATTACAAAAATACATACAAATTAAAAAAAATATATATTTTTTTACGTTTACAATTTTTCTTCAACTCCCCGGAATTGCCCAGATGTTGGAAAAATGTTTACTTTGAAAATTTAAAATCTAAACACTTTTGAAGAAACAATTTCGTATTTTTTTAATTCATATAAAAAATTGTAACCGTTTTCTTTTGCATGAAGCGTGAGGTGCCTTTATGTGCCCACACTGGTCAACTTCGGCGTGTGCATTGTCAGATGTTAAACCATCGAATTGTACAGCGTATCACCCACGTTTGTGTACCCTACAAATATCTAATAAATTAGTTCACACAATCATTCGTCCAAGCATACTTTAAAATTGCATATTTGTTTGTACTGCTGAATTAACCAAAATGTTGCAAACTGTCTCGTAACCTCAACAGTTGGCCACGAACTTTTCCCCGCATACCAATTAAACGTATGCACGTGCGTTAAATACTCCTAAATACGCCTGCGTTTGTTACTGACCACATGCAAATGCAAATTATTAATTAACATTGCTTGAGTTGGTTGTTTTTTTTTTTTTGCACTCTTGTAAGAAAATAAAATTTAATAAATTTCGAAAATTTTCTACATTTAATTGCAGGTTATGTCGGCTAGCTATACCACTCTTCCACGCACCAAAAAGTCTGAGAAAGTCAACGTGGCCACGTCCAAAACGCGCAGCAAATTGGAGAAGTAAGCGATCGCGGGGGGGCGGGCGGTGGATGGGCGAACAAACCAAAGCAATGCGAACACTACTTCAAATACTCAAGAAACAACAACAAAGCTACGAAGAAGCAACTGTTTATGAAATGAAACGCTTTAAGGGAGCATTTATTTGGGGCAGCTTGCAGAGATTTTTGAATTGCTTTAAATTGCAAGTGACGTTAGACAATTTGTTGAATGTTTCATAATTAAATACGCAACGTTGGCCATATCATTATCAAGCAGTGGTGAACTTTCTTTTTTTTTCAAAATAATTTTTACGGCTGTTACTCAAAGTCGCTACCTCCTTCTATTTGAAAAGCGGGTTATCTAAAACCGAAATAACGCAAATGTGACTGTGAAATGTAGCTAAAAAGCAGAAGTTCCCTTAAATATACATATGTAGCTAGGTTTTACTTTGCATGTGCTGTGAAGCAGGAATCGCATCTCTTCTGTACGTGTGGATTCTATCAGTCATGAATTTTGCCGTCAGCGGAGTGCAGGTTCTTTTTTTTCGCTATTTATAAAAATATGTATGTATGTATATGTAATTATAGTAAAAAGCAGCATGCATCGATATTAAATAATCATTATTTGCATACAACATAAGTATGTGAATTTTGTAAAATATGCGCGTGAGTGTAAAAAACAAAAACACCTTAATTGCATGCAATGTTGTGTTATAAAGTCAAATGTTGGTTGAAAGTTGTTCGAGCAAATTACAAAATTGGAAACAGAGGTGCTCAACTATTAGTTTGAATTAATAATTTAATTAATTGATAACCTATCTAAATAAATAAATACGTAGTACATACTCATAAGTTTTAAGTTTTGTTTTAATGTCTATTTTATTATTGTAATTTTTGTTTCTATTTCCCGCCTGAAAATGTATGTATACAATTACGTAAGTAGGTACTCGCATATTCGATCACGTTTGTAAACATACTACCTATTTTACATACATATGTATGTACATAAATGTATCTATGTACATATGTATGTAATAAAATTAGTTACTAACATTAAAACGATAAATAAAATCATATACGAGTAAAATGCGTTTCCTTAATTGCGTGTCAGAGCATTTTTGTTTTTATAATAATAATAATAATGGCGAAAGTCAGTTGCCTTTTAGAAAATCCAAAAAAAAAAAATTTTTTATTCTAAATTTCGTAGCAAGCTAAAAGAAAAAATATTACAAAAAAAAAGTGGAAATTGATTTTGAACTTTTTTCTCAGAAGTGTTAGAATTTTTTTTGAGTATGCAGTTTTAAAGGCAGTTCAATTTTAGCATAACAATGTGAAAGTTTCGCGTGGCTAGGAATGACCGTTGATTTATTAAGATTTTTTTGGTCGCATTTTCTTCTATATAACGAATAAGCATTATTTATATTAATTTTACATATATGGAAGAAAGTCGCAAACGTCTTTTACAAAAAAAAAAATCCGAAATACAAGAAAATAATTCTAACACTTCTAAGAAAAAAGTTCAAAATCTAAATAAAATTTTTTTGTTTTTTTCTTTCTTTTTTAGTTTCCATAAAGTTTTGAACTTGATTTTATATAGCAACGCATAACAGCAAATATTTAAACATACAAAATTATATATAACAAGTAAGAAAAGCTAAATTCGGGCGAAACCGATTTGTATACATATACCCTCGCGATATATTTTTGTATGGTCGGTGCCCATAATTTCATAAAAACCCCAATTCTTTATTTCAAATCGCTGCTAGTATTAAACTTTACTCAATTTCTAAAATCTAATTTCTTAATTAAATATCTCTCTAAATATCAAATTTTAATTAATATGTTTAAATAGAAATGCATTTTTAAAATTTCCGTTATATGGAAGTTGGGCGTGGTTATGGTCCGATTTCAAAAACTTTTAACGATGATAACAGCGATCTTGAGGAAAATATGTCCACCAGATTTTGTGACGATACCTAACACTGTTATTGAGATACAGAACATTTTTCATAAGTGGGCGTGGCAACGCCCATTTTTCAAAATTTCATAAATACTTAACTTCTTAGTTCAAAATCGATCCAAATACCAAATTTCACTCAATTTGCATTTATCAAAAAGTTCCGTTATATGGGAGGTGGGCGTGGTTATTGATCTATCTTAATCATTTTCAATACCAACCTACACTGTTCAAAGGTCAATCTATATAACAAATTTCATTGAGATATCTCAATTTTTACTCAAGTTTTTGTAACCACGGACAGACGGACGAACGGACGGACGGACAGACAGTCAGGGCTAAATCGATTTCTCTTTTCATTCTGATCATTTTAGTATATATATGTATGTATGTATATGTATGTCTATATCTATCTCTATTATTTTATGCTGTTACAAACAACCGTTATGCGAACAAAGTTATAATAGCTCGGGTATAAAAACTCATGCCAAAAAGTTTTTTTTATAACATAAAATACGTTTAAACAAATCCTGCATACATAAATTTTGTATCTTTAAATGGCATCGTTAAAGCCATAAACAATTCATGCAAAGTTGCATTCAGTTAAATCACAAATAGAAAAGTCCTTCTAGGAAGAATGCTGGCAACCACTTATTTCAGCACTTCTTGGGAAAGCCCTCTAGAATCCATTCACTTAAGAAGGTCTTTCAAAATAATATTTTGGGGTGATTCGCCTAACAGTACACCTCCCAAGGTCATCTATTAGCGAAGGACCAATGTTGGCGCTTTTATTTGCAGATTGTCTGGGCTCCCAGATTCCCTGACATGGTGAGGGGATTTACTTCGATCTTCGAAACAGATTATTTCGCTTGTTTAAAACGCTTTTCTTTAAGGCCATGGCGCACTCAGCTTTATCTTGAGTAGTTATCAAGATCTGAGGGGTCATGGAATGCAAAAAAAAATTTTTTATTTTGTGGTTTTTTGTTTAATTTTTTAAATCCCCATTTTTTTTGTTAAAATTCTGTGGTTTTTTTTTATTTTCTTTTATAAAATTTTTATTTTATTTGCCGTTACAAGATTAAGAGCCGTATGCACCACCTCCGGTTAACCAGAAATGATGCAAACGGCCCTAAAAGGAGAAAAAATTTGAAGATATTAACGACAAGACGCTAAACGAGCAGAGCGGAATTAAACTACTTTTTACAGGAAAGCAATCCAAACAATCACCCTTTTGTCCTGAGCAATTTTTTTTTACATTTCACTACATATCGCACCCTAAACCACAAACAGTCAGAACTCAAAAAATCTCAAACGTTCAGGAGAGGCAAAACAAACAGTCTCTACAATAATGATGATAATTTTATAATCATACTTTTCCAGTAAAAGAAAATAGTAACTACGAAAAAATTTCTGGAGCAGTTGGGGAAGTATTCCGTGAATTAGTTTATGTGGAAAAAGGATTTACAATTTTTTTTTTAATATCCAAGAGAAGTAAAAAATTTTATGTAAAAATGGTTGTAATATTTTAAACGACTTTTCCAGTAAATAAGATAGTTACGATGAAGAAATTGTCGGTGCATGTTGGGAAGTTTTCTGGGAATAGGTTTATGAGATAAAACCGATTTTAAAAAATTTTGAGTTGTGACGGTTTTTGGTTTAGGGTGCGATATGTACATAGTTTGAATCTCAGAAATATTTACTGCATAAAACCAATATTTTGTAGGAAAACTATCCTGTACTTTCACTCGGTCTGATCGAATTTTAATTTTTGAATTTTATTAGTTCTGCCCCGAGAAGAGATGCTTAAGAACCACTTATCGGCGGAAAACCAGATCCCGTACCTTTTAGTTCCACTCTCTACATGAAGTGAATTTTTATATTTTTTTCAATTTCTATTAGAAAAAGAGAGAGTTTCTTAAAGACTGGTTTTAAATTATCAGCGGTTAGATATTAGGTAAGTTCGCGGATGGATAATTATTGAAAGTGTTCGAAAACTATCAGCTTTTAGCGTTCGCGTACGCAAAAAACTTGCAAAGTTGGCGAAATTAAGAGAGCAAAGTGACATTTCATTTTGAGGGGAAGCTGTTAGTTTCTGCTGGAAAAATGTTTGCCAACAAGAAAACAACTGATCACAAAAAGTGATGATTGCAATTTGGATAATTTAGAAGTTTTTGTTTAAAATTTTTAAAAGTGAAAATTATAAAATATGAGTGTTAAAAATATGCACGGGAAACAAGTAATTGTAAATTTGGATAAGTTTCTACTAGATTTGATTAGATTATAAATGAGAGGAATGCACTGCGATCGATGGGTCTATTGTGCCCTCCACGGCTCACATCACAACACTTCCATAAGCCCCAGCACCCCTAGGAAGCCTAGTATGGTTGTCTTTTATACTAAGGAATGTTTCAAGAAAACACTAATGCAATATTTTTCATTTTGCATATTTCGATGCGGACAAGAATTCAATCACATGTTCGTTGAACTTACTTAGTTCGTTCGTTGAACTTACTCTAGTCTCAAAATAATGACCTGGTGATGAGCAGGTCACAAAAAAATTAAAATAAAAGTCAAAGAAAAAAACGCGAAAGCGAGGAAAAACAACAATCTCTAGCTCATTTTGAGACTTGAGATGATACCAATAGTTGAATTAAGTAAGCAGTCTCAGTCTCTAATAGAGACAAAAGTCATCAATTTAGACCAGTTGGCATTCATTAGTTTCAAAATAAAGCCTCTAGTCTCAAAACATGATTTATGTGCTCAAAAAAAAATCTTAAAATTGTGCCCTGGTGATGAGCATGTCACAAAAATTGAAGTAAAAACAATAGAAAAAAAAAAAAAAAACGCGAGAGCGAGAGATGATACAAAGTTACTGAATTCGGGCATGAGTCTCATGGATGCCAACTGATCTAAACTTGTGAGTATTGTCTATATTAGATACTGAGACTGCTTACTGAATTAGGGGGTAAACAAAATAAAAAGAAAACAATTTCAAGAAATGAGTTACATAGATATTAGCATTCTAATGCTAAAGGCATGCCATTTCCCATACAAAACGTATGAACATATCCCGGTATGTTGCTGTTGACGTGCGTAAAGCGATTCTGCTGTTGTCATAAAGGTTAAACTGTATTTTCGACACTAGTTTCTCATAGAAAATATATACATGCATATTTATCGGCCATTCATGATACTGCGTTGCGCTTGCGCTTTTGTAATGACCTGACCTTGTCCTTGAAATCAGTCTGCAAAGTTTGCGCTAACTAATAGTGACAACTCTTTGCCGGCAGTAAAAGCAGCAACAGTAGCTGCTGCTGCGGCATTGCATTAATTCGCTTATGCCGATGCATACTGAACACATGGAAATGCAGTCTTATGTATGTACTATGTATGTATGTATTTACACATATTCTTCAGTACATATTCATGTATGTATGTGCATGCATTCTTAAACCACGTCTACGGACACATGCTTGCTAATACCATTATTTATGTAGTATGTACTAACATAAATACGGACATGCTCGAAAACATATACATACATATGTACATCTAAGTATGTATGTATGTACATACATATGTTAAGCATTAAAGCGAAAATAATTTGCAATGCGCAGCACTGCATTGGCAAATAGGCATCTGGCTTATGATCTACGCACACCACAATTCCACCATGGTAGGTAGTGACTGTACTTTCAACACAATTTACGATGTGGTGAAAGATAATAATAGTTAGATGGATGGAAGAAAATTTGTACAACATAAACGGTTGATGTACCCAGCTACTGTCCAAATGAGAAATAGAAAGGCAATCATCCCAATCGACTAATATACATACATTTGTATGTAATGTCCACATATATGTATAGAAATCCATACATATGTACATGGTACATATGGAAGGGAAATCATGACAATTACCAATATCATGTGTTCTTCACAGCATCGACAGCACTGGCACTGTCGGTCATGGCCGTACATGGAAACAGCGCAAGACAAAGGCAATGCAGGGCAAAATGTAGCGCAAAACCTGAAATGTAATGTGCTCACCTATACGAACTGCCACCACCAAAGATTCGGTACAACTTTCGCACATATGTGCTTGTGTGTGTATGTATGTATATAGTTTGTGAGTGCCGTATATACTTGATACGTATGTACATATGTATGTTCGTAAATGTGTATGTAAATGTAGGTAGCCAATAGCCACAGCAACAAGAAAATGTACCTAACTATTGTAAAATTAAAAAAAAAATATATATATATATGTATATATTTAATGAAACAAATTTTTTTGTTCTCAAATCAGCAGCTCCAGTATTTTAATTTACAATTAAAAAACAATCACAGTGATATTTGAAATTTTATATTGAAGATTCATGCTTCTGAGTTGGGTTTCTTTACTCTTCTCTGTTATATTCTTCCATGGATATTGTCCGGACTGCTCAATACTCCGCTCCTTCAACTTCAACTAGGCCTAATACCCGGCATTCTTCAGCATAAAAACAAATGTGCATCGTGTCAACATTATCCGTATCAGCCGAGTTAATTCGCTCAAGTCAGTTCACTTTAATTGTTGATGTGTGTTTCGTTTTTTTTGAGGTTGGATTGTGTGTGTGTGTGTGTTCATTTGTATGTTAACTGGAGGAGATGAATATGAAGCAGTAGTAAAATCTCAATTTCGATCGACAACAAACAATTTCAACTTCTCAGGATCGTACAGACGCAGTGCCACTTCATGATGACTGCGTCTTTCGCTAGGTTGAGCCAAATTTGCGCTCAAATTGGAATTAGAAATTTTTTTTCTTGAAAATAGGGTTTATAAGGTAGGAGAGTGTGAGTTTAATTTTTGTTTTATGATTTTTTTCTTTTATTTTTATAAGTTGGTTGCATTTTGTAGTGTATGTGTAGTATACGAAGTCGTGCCGCTTCTTAATTACGACCCCCTTTCTCGTCACATTCACGTCTCAGATGACCACTCTTGCCGCAGCCATAGCATGTCTTCGCCGTATCCGGACAGTGTTTGGAAATGTGACCTGTGCGATTGCACTTGTAACATGAAATGTTGCTCACATTTCTATCGTTGAGTGCCTCCGGGCAATTACGCGCCCAGTGACCAAGCTTGTTGCACTTATAGCAAGTGGGATTGTCAGCTTGGGTACACTCCTTTGAGATGTGACCGGCTGCGTTGCAACGATAACAGCGTTCTGCTTCCTCAGGACAGGTACGCGCGAAGTGCCCAACTTGATTGCACTTGTAGCACTTTTCGCGAGCACCGCCGCGTCTCATATCGCGGCCTCCTCCTCCAACCATGCTGCCTCCGCCACCGCCACCACCACCACCTCCACCACCACCGGCATTGCAGTCGCGGGCAAAGTGGCCTGGACGGTTGCACTTGTAACACGTGGGAGCTGACATTTTTCTTCCGTATTAAACAGCTATCGCGGGTGTCTTACCAACTAAAAAGTCTTTGCCACAGTCCAAACGTTAAAACAACTAAATACAGCGCGCTCCACTCGGTGAAAATTGCTTTCACCACTCCACGCACCGAACGCAAATCGAAATGGCTGCCGACGTCGACGTTCACCAACAGCGCCTCCGACTAAAATTTTCAAAAATGCCCCCAAAACTCAAAAACCAGGGTTACCTGCACCATTTTCTATATAAAAGTGCTGCCAATCCTTTGGATAGCATTTTCACTGAAGCATTTTAAAGTGTATCAACGATATAAAAACTTTATTAAATGCATAATTGTATACCTTAGATATACATATAACTTTGCTATTGATACAGAATTGAAGTTCATACTTGCAATTATGAAATAGGGAGAGCGTGGCAATTACTTTGTTATATCCTCGCAAGATGGCGCTGTAGTGTTTAATAGAGCACCCATGGAAGGGTAACTTTATTGCACGGGATACACATCGAAAATGCAGCGGACAATACCCTCCGGCTGAAGCCAGTGTATCCAAGTTGTATACTAAATTTTCCAACAATGCCCCATAGTGAGTGCTGCCTGCGTCGATGAATATTATGCATATGGCACTACAGGAAAAGAGTACTTCTTTAACAAGTATTTTTTTTATTAACATTCTTTTAGTCAAAATCGAAAACACCGATTGACTTTTCAAATACAATCGAGTTGCCTTTTCAGCATTATATTTATTGCGGAAATTCCATTTTTAGAATTTAACAAACTTTAAGACTAGGTACAAAATTGAATTTTGATGGCTTTCGGGGGCCAATTGGTAATGAAAAATTTAGTGATTGCGTATTTTTTAACAGATATCTGACTAGTTATGTATATTTCAATAATTGTGTACAGATATTAATCCTATTATAATTGACTTTATATAACCTAAAATGGTATTCACCAGAGCTTTTCTCTCACAGGGGCGGTCACCGTTTAGACCGCGCTTCGTCTAAGTGCTTATGGCGTTAAGCGCAATTGAAATTTGAGACGTTACACTACAGATTCTGGGATAATGGTTCTCTTGACAAGTTCAGAATCTTTGTCATGAAAGCCCAATTTTTTCAGAATGTTCGGATAAAAACTCTGTAGAACCGTCTGTATTTGGAATGATTTTTCTCGGGGCTCCCGTTGGTCGAGTTTGACAATAATAACTAAAATAGAAACTAAACGTCGTTGACCGTCGCCAAATCGCGTCTTTTGCAATCGTAAATTTTCGCGAACTCAAACGAAAGTTTGTAGTTTATAACAATATAAGATAAGTTAATTTTTAGTACAGTTGGCGATATTTGCTTTCGTTAGTTTTATAGCAGACTTTAGCACCCTGTCGTTTAAATTTTTAAGTAGAAAAATTTTTAAATGCATCTTGTTGTGCCCTGTACTATCATATGATTTTGGCAGCGATTTTGCTATTTAAGGAACTCTAGGAATTATTTGACAATAAAAAGTTGCATGTAAATATTTAAAATGCTGCACCGCCAGCGGTGTTAAACAGTTATAGACCTCGAAGAGTATATAAGAAATGAGCTCAATAATATGCTTTAAACTCATCGCAATCGCAATATACCTGCTATTGCTTGTGATAGTGCCCTTATCAGGTAGGCTGTCAATTACATACATATATATCATTTTAATGTTTAGCCAAAATACGATTTACTTATTCGATTTCGTTAACTTTAGGATTACTTCATCCACACATTCATGACATCATCACAACACAGGACATAATAGCTGGTGATGTTTTCTTTGAGATAACAGATCCTGCCGTGCTGGAATACACGTATCGTCTGCGACCGGCAAAAGATTTTGGCGGCTCATTTATATCCAGCCGTTACGTGGGCATTGGCCTTGTGTTAACTAAACCCTCGGATGCATGCTCGAAGATAGAAAACCAGCGTGAAGTACGTGGCAATGTAGCGTTAATTGAGAGAGGGTATGCATACTTACATATATTGAAATAACTTTTCATTCATAACTGAAACATTATCAATGATATGTATAAGATTTACGACTGTTAAATTGCGTGAGCGTAATTGTTATTATCATGTGATAATAATTTTTAAAATCAGTTGCTAGAAATATCTTTGTATTTTTTAACAGTTTGAACTTTCGCACTACTATCAAATAAAACGAATTGTTATTGTAATTTGTATAGACAACGGAACGAAAAGAATATGCGACATTTATACCAACTTGTATATTCTATATTAAAGTACATACCTACATTTTTATTTATAGGGAATGTTCGTTTCTCACTAAAACAATTAACGCTGAACTTGCTGGCGCTAAAGCAGTTATAATCACTGAATTCAACAATGAATCGTCCGAGTTTGAGTATTATATTGAAATGATACACGATAACACAAGTAGAGAAGCTCATATACCAGCCGGTTTTTTGTTGGGCAAAAATGGAATTGTTATTCGATCGACGTTACTACGTTTGCGGCGTCCACAAGCGGTCATAAATTTACCAGTGAATTTAACATTTGTGCCACCTGCGCAAATAAATCATCCACCTTGGTTAGGTTGGTGAATTAAAACATTTAAAATGTAAACAAACCAAAAATGATAACCAAAGTGCATTCGTGAGTCTGCGACACCCCGGCTACGTGAGCTAGCTGCTGATGTGGATGGATACATTCAATTGTCTCATGTAATTCTAATGGTGTCTTTTAGTCAGAAAATCGCGTTCATAATTTTAATTTGTAGCAATGATATAGAAATGCAATCAATAATTGGCATATTCCATTGCGGGATGTAGTGCTACTAAATGTCCAACAAAGCGTATCGTTTGAAATAAAAAGTCTAAGTCATATTAAAACGCAGCTGATATACAGTTCTTAAATCAAGTAAAGCAATAAAAGAAAAGTTTCTTAAAATATTGTGATGGGTAAATAAATAATTGCAAACAGGGCTTGATGATATTAAAGGTTTTTGGCAATTATTTTGCATACAAACTTCGCTTTTTTTTTGTAAAGTTCTATCAACTAAGCAAATATGTATTTGTTTTTGTTGGGAAACTCTTCTTTCTTTTTTAATAAACTTGTACAAAATTGATAAAAATAAAAAAAAGTCTATTTAATTAAGCTTGAATTCTAAAAATGTAAGTGGTTAATTTTTCTTCTAACTGTAAACAAAAGTGAGTCGATCGAAAATTGCAGGAATGACGGAAGGTGTATTTTGAATAGTACGTGTCATGCAAGACAAACCCAATAAATATAAAACCCAATAGGATCATGGTGTTTTTTTTGTTTTCAAAAAAATGAGAACGGCGGAAGATGGATTTTGAATAGTACGAGTCATGCAAGAGAAACCAAATAAATATAAAACCGAATAAGTTCAAGCTGTTTTGTGTTTTTGTTTTTACAACAGTGCGAATAACGGGCTATCGAGAGAGGATCGAGTAATGGAAATATATTTTTCTACCACAACAGGGTCTGAACTAACGGGACGTCCTGCGTTTGTATGCGGTCAAGGATAGTCGCTTCGTAACATTTTTTAGAGAATCTACATACGAGTATGTACAAATATAAATCACTACAAAATTTTTTTCTTACAGCATTCGACCCTCGGCGGGCAAACCTCTGGGCGTACTTCTGCTATGTAAAACTTTTTCATAAATATTTACACACATCTCCCGATCAGAGCCGATATAAAAACCTTCATTTGTAGTAGACATCAGGATGTATACCACAAATGAAGAAAGCGCGAAATTATTGCTTTTACACCAGTAACTAAATTAATAAATCAGTAGAAATAATATATTAAAATCATACCTGGTCTTGTATATGGTTTTCCGTCGGAAATTGATATCATAGGTTAGACATCCGTTCTTCATTTTCACTTTTTTCGCGCCAGAACTTATTGGCAATAGGAATAGGGCAACAAAAGTAACAGGCTTTTATTTTTAAAGTAGCCTACATGCATATGTATGTACGTATGTATGTATGTACATACGTATGTGTGCCGTGAGTGTACATACAATTTTATAACTAAATACAACTAACATTAATTTTTCACTTACACTTTCTATTCAACAAACTTTTATATGTTTAAATCCACTAAACAATTGATATTCACTGACTTAATGCAAACTTGTCGCAAACCGCATTTTACACGAATAACGGCATTCAAATGGCGGCGTTAGAGCTGCCACAGAAGTTTAATGCAAAAAAAATTGTGGGTAGCAGAACGGAACTGGCAAAGCGAATTCATAACAGGTGGTGTTAATAGACCAGGTAAGTAACAATATAGACGTATGGAGATTTTTAAAAGTTATCTCGCAAAATGATATTTCTGCAATTTCCCGATCTAATGTACGTGTTTATGTAAAATAAAAACAAAAAAAAAAGGAAAAATAGTAAATATTGATTGTTATTTTGTCAAGATAGAGAATTGAACACGAAATTGCAGAAATTACATAAAACAACTTATTTTGTCATTTCGTTTTTATTAGGGAACGCCAACGAGTACGAGTATTGTTACTAACTTCATCTAATAACACCACCTGGCATGACTTTGCTTTGCAACTTCCGTACCGCCGAATTTACGAATTTGCTATTGCCAAATTCGCTAAAATCGAAGTAGCGGAAACGGTGATCTGTGCTTCCTTTGCATTCTCTTCATTGCATCAGACGAAATTTCGGATATGCATATAAAATACGTGTTTTTTTTTTTTTTTAATAACAGTACATTGTTTAATGTCGCGATTTTATGCGATTCGATTGATATCGAAATTTAAATATTAAACATTTTAAACACTATCTGCTATTCTTTAACACAATTAATTAAATGAAGATTCTTAAAATTAAAGCATTATTGCACTAGTTGTAATGAACGCTTACCCGATGCTGTGCAGCAAAAAAAAAAAACATTTATTTTTATTTTTATTTTTGGATTATGTAGTTTATTGTTGGATATAAAACAATCATATACTTAGAACACATTCTTATACGGCTGTGTGCGCGTGTTTGTGTGTGTGTGTGTGTGTGTGTGTGTGTGTGTGTGTGTGTGTGTGTGTGTATGAGTGTTTTCCATATATTGCATATGCACAACACACAATTACAATACATATACAAGACATAAATATAAATATGTATGTATGTATGTATGTATGTATGTATGTACATATATATGTACATATACATATGGTATATAGCATTTTCAAGTTATACTCACATGAGTTAAATATAATGTACAGAAAGGTAAAAAAAAATAAAAAAAAAATAAAAAATTAATATTATGTATATGCAAAAGTTACAAGTTACAGAAAGTAACAAATAACTTAAACTAAAAAAAAAAAACACAGTTGACAACATTTTTGCGTATATTTTTCACAAATAATTTTGTTTTTGTAGGTATTAATAAATGTAAACGAGCGTGAATATTTCGAGTAACTCTTTTATATACATATTGATTTGTTTTTGTTGATTTTGTTTACATGTAAATAATATTGGTAAACATACTAAAAAGTTTAAGGTTATGCATTTTTATAATTCGTATTTCGTTTTCGCATATCAAGTAAAATTATTTATTACTTTGTGTTTAAATGCAGTGTTGGTTGGCGAATAAAAAAACAAAAAACTAAAAAAATAGGTATACTTTTTTAATATTATTATTTTTTAATTTTGGGATTTTTAAATATTTTTTTTTTTGTTTTTGCCTTTAAACATTATTTGTTTCTTTTTTTGTTTGTTTACCATTTAAATAGCATTACAACTAATACTTACTATATATAAGTTAGGCTAGTTACTAAGGGTTAAGGTTTCGTTTTTAGTTTTAGATTTACATGCGACTACCCAGCTTAGATGTTAAGTTGTTAAGTTTAAACTTAAACTATAGTTATTTCAATGCATTTTGTTTGCTTTTGTATTTTGCATTGTGTGTGTTGTTGTTTGTTTCCAATAACATTTTTTTTTTTAGATGCATTTAAATATTTGAAAATTCGTTATTTGTTTGTGCTGCAACAAAAAAAAAAGTTGCACACACTTTAATTGCAGCATGCTTCTACTTATGCTCAACTTCGACTACGTCCAATTGTTCTTACATATTTATAATTAATTTAAATAAATACTTTCTTTTCCTGTTGCTTAAGCGCTAATTTTCTCAATTTGTTTGTTTTTTTTTTTTTTGTTTTTTTCTTATCAATTTAATTTATTTTAAAAGCCACTTTCAACTTCATGCAATTGTGCTTTTAAAAAATTTATATTGCAACTATTTTTCAACATTATTCCATTTTCTTTGTCAATTTTCCCTTTTGCTAATTGTAAATTTATAAGATTTTTTTTTTTGTTTTTTGTAGTTTCACATTTGAGTTTTTTCCTAAAAGCTGCGTTGACGACGTCTGGTAAATTTGTTTTTAAGCCAATTTTATTTTTGGCGTTATCTAAAATATTTTCTGTTGTTGTTGTAATCTAATGTGACATGATTTCTTAAACATTGGTATAAAAATATTTAAAATATTTTAAACAAGTTTTTATATACTTTTTTATTTAAATCAAAAATATGTATGATGATTTGGGGTTTACCAGTGTGGTTGTATTTGTGTCCATGTGTGTGTGTGTGTGTGTGTGTGTGTGCGAATGGGGCGGACAAATATGGCGTGGATTGCATGGAAAAATGTTCGTGTGCACAACGAGTTGTAATTGTCTGATACTTTTTTTTTGCATGCACTTTGTTTGTCGTTTGTACAAATTTATGTGTTTGGTTGAAGGTGAGCAGTCGGGTCGGGTGTGTTGTGGTTAGTTTAGCTTAGACTGACGGACTGAAAAATAAGAAACACTTTGACAGCTTTTTGCAATCCGCTACAAAGGACATGTGTGTGTAGTTAAACGTTTTTCTTTTTCTTTTTGTTTTTGTTAAATGTATAGTGAAAAATGAAATTGACACTGTTTCAAGTCGAAGTATGAAAAAGTTTAAAAAATAAAAATAAACAAATTTTCAAAAACATCTCAGGTGACCACTTTTTCTTCAATCACGCGCGCGCTTCTACGCTCACTGCACGCTTTCGCAACACCTTTGCTTCACACTTCAACCGCTGAAGCGCTTCGTATTAAGCGAATACCACACAGTATTTCCTTAATATTTTTATTTCATGTTTTTTTTTGTTTTTTTGTTAATTACAACTTTCAATCAGCTACTTCCGCTCGTGTGTGTGCTGGCGCAGTGCAATTGGCGCGACATTTCTTTCGTGTTTTGTGTTATTTTCTTCATCTGGGTAGCTTGCACGAATCCATTAATATGTTTATGTACGCATGAGTTTTTAAAGGAAGTATTAATATTTGTTATTTTTTTGTTTTTTTTTGTTTTTGATATTAGTATGAACGTTTGTTTGTATGTATGTATGTATGTATGTATGTAATAGTAGTAGCAGTACAATAGTAGTAGTAGTAGTGTTAGTTATTAGTTAACATACATTCTTTTACCATATTAAGCCTAAAGGGAGGAGGGAACATAGTATGTCATAAAAGTACGTGTACTATGCACATTTTAAAATGGCTATATACGAGTATGTAGTATGTAGTATGTATGTATGTATGTTTGTATGTATTTATATATGTATGAATATGATTAAGAATGCGTATGTATGTATGTATGCACGCATTTGTTATTGTTAGTTTGTGTACAATTAGTTATTAGATTATTTAATAACCACACATTATGTGGGTATGTTTGTATGTATGTATGTATGTGTCCGTATTTTATACAAACATGAAACTAATATTTTTTTGGTTATGTACGAACGATTGTATGCATGCTGTGCTTATATGTAGGTGTCAGGTTTAATTTCAAAAAATGTTCAAACGACGATAAAAATTAAGATTATAAATTATTTGCAAATACATACACACATATGTATGTACATACAATAAATTAAATATTTCATACGAAAAAATTACATCTTAAAACAATTTAAAAAAAATTTTCTTTTAATATCTAAAAGTGGGAAAAATTAAAAAAAAAAATTTATGAAGAATTGGTAAAAACAAATTAAAAACCGTATTTAAATTAATGCTATTGAAACTAATTATGTCATTCTGTATTAAAATTACTAATTTTATAAAAAAAAAAAATTTAATAAAAATTTTTAATCGTTAGAATTTTTTTTAATATCTAAAAAAGCGGGAAAAATTAAAAAAAAAATGTATGAAGAATTGGCAAAAACAAATTAAAAACCGTATTAAAATTACTAATTTAATAAAAAAAAAAAAATTTAATAACAATTTCTAATCGTTAGAATAGAGTTTTTTAATCTAATGTTAAAACTTTTTTTTGCCTACGAGTTTACTCCGAAAAAATTACATCTTAAAAAAAATTAAAATTAAAAATTTTTTTTAATATCTAAAAAAGTGGGAAAAATTAAAAAAAACAAATTATGAAGAATTGGTAAAAACAAATTAAAACCGTATTTAAATTAATGCTATTGAAACTAGTTTTGTCATTCTGTATTAAAATAAAATAATAAAATAAAAAAAAAAAAAATTAATAAAAATTTCTAATCGTGTTAAAACTTTTTACTCAGCCCAAAACCCTACTTCTACGTTATAAAAATACGAACCGAATTGAAACTAATTGTGTCATTCTGTATTAAAATTACAAATTTAATAAAAAAAAAAATTTCAATAAAAATTTATAATCGTTAGAATAGAGTTTTTTAATCTGGTGTTAAAACTTTTTTTTACCTACGAGTTTACTCCGCCCAAACCCTACTTCTACGTTATAAAAATAGGAACTGATTTCAGAGAAATATTAAAACAGCATAGTTTATCGAAAGTAGAAAAAATATTGAATTGATTTTGGATTTCTTATAGTTTTTTTTTACGTTTTTAAACGGAAATTAAAAAAAAAAGCAAAACTCACAATCTAAAAATGGATAATTTAATTTCGCGAAAATATAATTTATTAAACAAAATATGTAGTTAAAAAATAAATTAAATGCCCTTAAATTTTTTTATGTTTTTAAAAACCAAAAAAAAAAATATTGAAAAAAAGAAACAAAAAGGAATAAAACACCATTTTAAAGGGGTAAGTTCGCGCGTATTAACGAATGTTAATGTTAGGTTATGTACAATTTTTAAAACAAATAAAAAAAATGTTGAGCAAATCTAAAGTTACGTAGGCCGGTTGCGAAGCAAGCAAAACTTTATAATAAATATCAATTTTTTTTTGTAAATAGAGAAAATATGTGTACATTTTTTTTAAATTTTCTTTGTGAATTTACTCTTTACATGGGCCAAATGAAGTTAATAAAAAAAAACAGTATTTTTTCGAGAGTTTAAAAATTTTTAGGTTATAATGTTTTTGTTTAGGTTATGAAATATTATTTCCTTAAATTGACGTCATTTTTAAAATTAAAATTCGCATTTTTTGAAATTAAACGAGAGCGCCCACAATAGCTAATACTTGTTTTCTTTATCGGTCGTAGTGTGTTTTTTTTTTTTGTTAGTACGTCTGTATGTTTGTATTTTTAGTATGTATGCTATATGATAAATAGTAATCAAAGCTTCATCATTACTGCTATGCATTTGTTTGGGTTGAGGAGAAGAGATTTACAAAAAAAGTTGCATTTAATAGCTGCGTTGTTCATGTTCGTGTTGTAATATTTTGTTTGTTGTTGTTGTTGCTGCTGCTGTTTTTGATGATGGTCACGATGATGATACTGAATATGTTGCTGCTGTTGTTGTTGTTGTTGTTGTTTGTGTTGTATTTGTTGTGCGGATGAACTGGGGTATTCAATTGTAATTGCCGACATTTTCACACATTCGCCGTACAATCGAATACCCTTGCTGTACTACCAATGCATTAGGCGAATTTGATCGAGTATCCGCTGCTTGAAGAATGTCCCCAACATACCGAACACCGTCGAAATCGCCGCTATGCCCATCATGGCCTGCATGATGCAATGTATGCCCGACAATTCCTCTTCGCTCGGCTTTTGACGATAACGTTGCCGATAATGGCGACGACCTTCGCGTTCGTGCAACCGTTGTAGCCGCTCGAGCTCCTCATCAAAATGCGGTATAATCGCTAAATTGACCACTTCGGTTTTGGCCAACACCTCTTCATTGGCTATGGTATTCAATTTGTTATTACTATTCCCTGTTTCGCTCAACATTCCACCATTTGCGTGATTACCGGCGCCGCCGGTCGCAGATGACTGCTGTTCGTGCTGATTGTATTGGTGTTCTTTGTGACGTGTACGTTCGTCGAGCATTGTATTGTCGCGACTAAAATCAAAATCGAAATTGCGTGTCTTCATCGATGTTGGATATTCGGCTAAATTGACTTTTGTTAGGAAGTGTAGTGTCGTTGTATCGATCGTGCGGTCGATGGAGGTGCCAGCTAGCGAACGTGGATCGCCGCCGGCAAATTCGGCATTTGGCGGTGTGGTTGGGGTATCTTTGACGCGGAATTGTTTGAATTGATTCTTCTTGATGCCAAGCACCTCGGAGAGCGGACGATTAATCATGGGCAAGACGGAGTCGGTGGGGCGTATGATGAATGAACCGCCACCAGCGACTGGCGCGTCCGGATCGGTGGCGGGATTTTGTATAGCGGCTTTCTGTGTTTCGTCTGTGGGATTTGCGTTGTTGTTGTTCGTTTTGCGTGTATTCGCTTGCAGCAGTCGATCGCCGTTGCTGTCATTGTCGAGATCATAATCGTCTTCTGACTCGTCGGCCGATTCGTCTTCGCTGCCATCGTTGTTTGGGAAATCAGGCGTATCTTTTGTAATTGTACCACTAGCAGTTGCTTTATTGTCCGTGAAGTCGTTATTATTGTTATTATTGCCGTTGTTGTTGTTGTTAAATTTATGCGTTAAATTGCGTATCGGCTCGTATTTGGAATTTTCCGAGTCGCCGCGATAAAGCAGTGCAACCTTGCCATCGGGTGTCAAGACTGGCGTAATTTTCGGATGAGATGATGCTAAGCGATGACTACTCTCAGGATCTGGCGACAAAGCGTCGAAGTCGGTGAACGAGCTTGTCTTCTTGTCGCCAAGTCCATCCGTTTTCTTATTGTTCTGATTGTTGTTGACGTTGCTGTTGCCATCCTCATTTGTCGGCACCTGCTGATACACAATGCCGACCTTGCCCAGCGGTGTTGAGATTATTTTAATTGCGTCATTCGTATTCTTACGGAAATATCGATTACTCGATTTCGTATGCTTCGAATTAAAATAACCATCACCTTCTTGGCGGTCGGCGTCATCGTTAGCACCGACACCGATGGCCTCATCATCGTCAACATCATCATCATCATCGGCATGGCCGTCATCGTCGTCACGATCATCGCTATCATCATCATCGTCATCATCATCATCGTTGGCAAAATTGCCGCTGCCTTCGCGCGAATCGGCTACGCCTCTATTCGTATGTTCCAATTGCAGTTTCTGCTGCTTTCTACGATATTTCTCTAGGTAATCTAATCTAAATCTATTATTTTTGTACCTATTTGCTTCGGTTCGCTTGTAGCCGCTACCGCCACTGCCCTCCTCATTCATAAAGCCTTTGTCGTTGTCATTCACATTGCCACGCTGCTTCTCCACGATTATGGCAATGCGTTCGTCATCCTCGTCAAAGCCCATATCCTCCTCCTCATCGTCATCGATATTCACGCCACTTGCGCTAATGGTGTGCGAAACGCTTTTCGTTTTCAATGCATCTGACGGCACACCTTTCACCGATTCATTCTCGTCGCCCACTAGCGACTGCACAAGTTCCTTTGCTTCGGGCAGCGCCTCGAATGCAGCGACACGCGCTTGCGCTTGTGCTACTGCATCGCCTATAGGGCGGTGCTCCATGTCAAAGTCATCCACGTCCTCGTCCACGTCCTCGTCCATTTCATCTTCATCAGCTCCATCATCGTATTCATCATCCCAGCCCTCATCGTCACTGGGATTCAGCTGCATTCGCTCCGTTTTAGCTGTGTCGGATTCATCAGTTTCATAACTTGCTCCCTCATCCACTAATATGCCGCTTGCACTTTGCTTTAACTCTTCTTCTGCATTGTACATGATGTCACGCCCTTCGTCATGTGGCCTCACTGGCGGCTCTAATTTCGATCCACTATTCGTTATGTTTGCACTCCGCACACTCTCTACAATCTCATCCGCAGTCTTTGTCTCTTGAGCGGCCATCATTTGTCTCCCCGTTTTAGTGTTGTTATTGTTATTGTTAGTTATTAGTAAGTGTTTCGTGTTGCTACAGTTAAATATACATTCATTATCGTTGCTATAACTAGAGCTATTACTTAAATTAGTATTATTATTATTATTATAATTATTATTGTTATTACTATGTTGTCCTAAATTTAAATCTAAGCTAATTTTGTGCATTTGGGTAGTCGCATCTTCCAGTCAGTAGCATTTCTTTGTACATCCACACTTACGCACGATATCAAGATTTTTTATATATTTGCGATTATTGCTGCACACCATGCGGACCTGGATGGGAATAAGAGAGTAACGTAAAATTAGTTGAATATGAGAAAATCAGATTTCCTTAACGAAGTTAAATTGGGGGAATAGTTTATAAAGCATTAAAAGTGAAAAAAGCAGGCCCGCTTTGTTATTCAAAAGTATTTCTAAGTATATTGGCTCTCCTCTCGAATACCAGTTTTATCACTTTTGCCGCTCATTTTCTCTCTCTCGAACATTTGAAACTGAATGTTTGAATGTCTTACCTTTCGTCTCCGTACAATTTTTGCTGCACAGCACTGATTTCCGCAACCTCCCACACATTTCGCATATTTTAAGGGTTGTCGCGAACGACAATCGTTTTCGGTATAATATTCTCGTACCTGCTCTTTTCGACAAGTAGATGTAACTGAAAATTCGAAAATGAGAGTTAATATATATTTTAAAAATGGAAAATTTTCTGGCAAACAATTTATTACTACTATTTTAAGAAAATTTAAACAAACTTAAGACGCAATTAAAAATAGCTAAAAAAGTAAATAGAATGTTAAGGCAACAGCAACGAAAACGGCTTTACTTTATAGCCACACAAAATAAGATAACAATTACAAAATGGAGCAGAATGAGAAAGAAAAAAAAACCAACATAAAATGATGGAATAAAAACAATTTGAAAACAAAACAAAATTTCAATATACAAAAATATTAATCAAATAATATACATACAAAAATAAAAATATAATTAAATTAAATAAAAAATACAAAAAAAAAACAACTAAAAATAATAAAAAGCATTTAGAAGAAATAAAAAGAAGAAATCAAATAAAACCAATAAATAAAATAAGATTATTATTAAATAAAATGAAGTAATAAAAAACGAACAAATAAAATGATAAAAATAAAAATAAAAAAATAACTAACAAACTTAATTAACTTAAATAAAACAGTAATTAACAACAAAAACATTACACAAAACAAAAATTAAATATGAAAAATATATACATATGGGTAAAATTATGAAAAAAAGTAAAATACAAACTAGACACAAAATACGAAATAAAAAATGTTATTAAATATTATTAACTTTAATTACATATTCTAAAAATAAAAATAAAATGCAATTAAATAAAATAAAACGATCCAAAAATTAAAAAAATAATAAAAAAAAAAATTAATAAAAAAAGAGAAACAATTAGATAACAAATTAAGTAAATTAAAAACAAAAAAAATCGAAGAAATTAAACAAACCCAAAAACGAAATACACAAAATTAATTAAAAATAAACGATAAAATATTAAATGAAATATATATATGTAAATATAGTAAATCAAAGCCGAAAAAAAAAAATAAAAATAGCTCAGAAACAAAAAAGAAAACGCAAAAGAAAATCATTTAAATTTTAATAAATACTAATAAGCAACGCAATATAAAAATAGCCAAAAAATAAAAAAAAACAGAAAAGAAATAAAACAAGCAGAATAAAAAATAAAACAAAAAGACGTAAAAAGTTGTATAAACAAAATAAATTAAAAAAATAAAGTAATGTAAACTAAATAAAAAAGATAAATAAATTAATTTTAATTATAACGAAATTATGTGAAATAACCTGAATGGAAATATGTATAAGAAAATAATTTAAAAAGAGGAATCATATCGAATAAATGAAATGTGAAAAAAATTTGTATCACAAAAAAAAAACAGAATAAAAGAAAACAAAATAGAGAAAATAGAAAAGAGAATTAATATTTAATTAAATTAAAAAAAATAAATAAATTATTACAAACGAAATAAAAGAAAACACATTAAAATGAACAAAACTTTTTTTAACTATGTATATAAAAATTAAAAAAAAAATTTAAAAAAAATTAAAAAAAAAATAAAAACAAAAATAATAATTTCGTAAAAACAAAATAACAGATAACGCATAATATATAAAATAGTTTTATTTACATAATTAAATAAAAAAAAAGTGTTTAATTAAATAAAAAAAACTAAAAAAATTTAACAAGTAAAACGTATGTAGATGATAATAAAAAACACCAGCATGCAAATAACTGCTTTTTAATGAATTAAATGAATATGGTTCCGCATGGCATGTGCGCACTACATAACACATACATACATACATATGTACATACGCATACACATACAATGCGCATGCGAACCACTGAACGAGGCATGAATATGGAATATGATTAATACCAGTTATTGTTGCGGGCTCAGTTGTGCCCTCACCTTGTTCGCAGTAACGGCCCTTCTGACCCTGCTTGCATTTGCATTGATAGCCATCGCGGTATGTGGAATTAGGAACACAACGGCTGCCGCGACGACATTTATGATTCTCACAAGGATCCACCTGTGAACGAAGAAAATACAAATACGAACATTACAGCAATTTGTTGAATGCGTGTCACATCAGTTAATTTTTTTAGTACCTCTTTAATGTGCGGCGTTTCATCCATGAAATCTTGTTCATCATCCTCCACCGCTTCGCCTTCGAGCAACGCACAACCGGGTGTGATCTTTTGCTGCCTAGCAGCATTCTCGAAATCTACTAGCTTGTGATTTATCCACACCTCCTTCATGCAGCCCTTGAAGCTAGTCAAATTGCGTATTTGCCAATTCTTATATGCCTGCTGACCCGGCTCTGGTGGCAAACCGCCCAAAAACATTGGTGTCGTCAATTTGAGAAAATCATTGTTGCCCTCATTTATGATTGAACGCGCCAGTCCGCGATCGACGCGCAACGTAAAGTTTTTCTTAATAGCCAAAAGTTCTACACAATGATATTTGCCATCGGCAACCATTTCAAAGCTGTACATTGTCGAAACTGGATAATTGCCCACATCGTAGCTAACACGTATGCGTCCATTGAATAGTTCAACGGCTATATGTGCATCTTGGCCATCATACATGAGTATGCCATTCTGTTCGGAACTGCTGAAAACGATTGTAACATTTGCATCCGGTTTGGTGCGTAGTGGCTCCATTTCGACGAAAGAATTGTTGTGCACAAAGCTAATGCTCGTCAAGTATTCACACCACTTGCCGGTATAGCCCGGATGACATTTGCACAAGTAATCGGAGCCTGAGGGATTTGGCTGGAAGCATACGCCATGCTTGCATTCATGATTCTGACACGGCGACGTTTGTGGATACATCATCGAGACCATATTGTGACCTTCACAATATTTGCCGGTGAAATCGTCGGGACACTTGCACACATAATCGTTGATGCCATCGATACAGGTGCCACCATTTTGGCATATATGATTTTGGCAATCGTCAATGTTTTGCGTACAATTGATGCCATGAAAACCGGCCATGCACTCGCAGGTGTAGTGTGTGAAGTGATCGTGACACTTGGCGCCATTTGTGCATGGATTAAATTCATCACTGCAAAAGTTGATCTTTGTGTCACAGTATTGACCTACAAGGAATGTTCATACATAAAATAGTACCAAAATAGCTCAATCTCCACCCTCCAGCTCTACTCACCCGTAAAACCCGGCTGACATTCGCACGTATACGTTTCCACGCCATCCACACAAGTGGCATTATTCTGACACTTAATCTCACCCAAACAATCGTCAATGTTTGTTTCGCAACGCGCGCCCGTATAGCCTGGCGCGCACTGGCAACTAAAGCGTCCTTCTTCGAGTACTGTGCAGGTGGCATTGTTGCGGCACGGATTGCCATAACACGCGTCGATCATGAATTCACAATGCTTGCCGTGATAGCCCGGCTGACAGAGGCATTGATAGTCGCGCTGTGGCAATGGTATACATTGCGCCTTATTCTCGCACGGTTGCGTATAGCAGGCGTCACATTTGGCCATAATCTCATTGCTTACTTTGCCTTTGCACACGAAATTGTGTGAGGGCGTGGAGAGTATTAGTTTGTCCTTCATGTAATCGGGTTCGGCACAGCGCGCAATACCCGGCTCCACATAGTCCAGCTTGATCCAATCCGAGAACCATTTGAGCGCACAATCACAATAGAGTGGATTGCTGCCCAGCGCGCTGGCCGAAAAAAATAAATAAATAAAAAGTTTGGTTAGTCAATGTCTCAGTCCATTTCGATAATTTAATGTTTTTTATGCTTACATGTGTGTTAGTGATTTCATGTCTTCAAAGGAACCTTCCGGCAGCATAGATATACGATTGCCATGCAATGAGAGCACACGCAGATTTTGTAGACCAGCTAAGGCGTAGCGTTGCAGACATTGCAAATGGTTGTAGGAAATGATGCTGTAATTAAGGAAATCATAAAAGTTAGATTAGTTGACAGATGTTTGTCCCCCTTGATGGGATTCACTTTGACACTTTGTATATGTTGGCGTGTAATTTTGCCAATTAATCGTAAAGAGCTTTATTTACAACAATGGTGTCTTTGGTGACCCCCACTGAAATTTTCCGCCAAACATTTTCGTAGAATATTTTAATCCTTAAATGTCATTTTTTAAAGGATATTTTTAGATTTTCTCGAAAAAAAAGGTCAAATTGACCCATAAAGAGACCAGTTAGAGGGTTAAGATCTTCCACAAAAATAATCCTCGTACAATTCCACAATACAACTCTGACCATAAGAATTCTCTCAGACATTAACTTACAACATTTTTTTCATATAGTATAATGCTCCCTTCGACCAAAAAATGAAAACTTTGACACACTGTAAAAAAAAACTCAGACGTGCTGGACCATAAGTTTGTTCTACAAAAATGATCTACTCAACATACCCTTTCAGAATTATGGGGCCGCTATTCTGTTTCATTCAAAAAGTCTTCATTTGTTGGACAGTGATATGAGGAACGGCTTCTTAACCAACAAAAGAAAATTAAAAGGCGAAGGTAGAAAGAATTACAAGCTGGAAAAGCTGCCTAACCGCTGAAGGGTTGAGTGTCGCGAAAGAAGGGAAGATGTTTGAACACTGGAAGTAAGAGAATTGGCGCTTAGTTAACCTTAGCAGCTCATTTGATCGCCTTCAAAGTGCCAATGGTTGTATAGATCCTGTGTCTGTTATCTGTCCTGTTGTCTGTCTAAGCAAAGACAGAAAAATCTCACTTTTGGAGTAAGTTACGAGAACTCTTCATCTCCTTGATGCCGGGATTAAGTCTCCGGTATTGTAGCTGCAGTTTGTAACAGTTAAGTTTCAGTACTGCATCAGACTCTAAGAAAACTGAACGGATAATAAGTAGCTTTGACTTTAACATTCTTGTGCCATATCCAAAGTTCGGATGATGTTTTAGATAAACAGTTGGGACTCAAGCTTGGTTAAAAAGTAGAAATCTGGTATACGCCAAATAAATTCGACTCACCCTTCAAAACAAATTGGTTATTGAAATATTTAGCGATCTACATACATATTTAAACGGTATTTGATAGCAAACCTCTGCAAGTGTTTCTGATGTTGCCGTTAAATTATTTATCCCGCTTTGTTTAAGCTTTTTTTCCCAGGAAACATTTTTGTTTGCCACTTTTTGCATAAAACTTATTTAAAAATTAAGTTTTGTCCACGTTTTGTATAAAACCACTTTTTATGTAAAACTTATTTAAAAATCAATTTTTATGAAAAAATCAAGAAGTTAAAAATTAAATTTTTTTTCGAGCTGAAACGTTTGTCCACCGAAAGTTTTCGTTTGTTCACCAAAAAAACTTTTTTAACGATTATCTATTTAAAAATTTTTTTTTTTATTATTATTTTTAAATATGGGACGGACAAAAGTAAATGTTTGATGTACAAACTATTGAACAATTGAACGATTTAAAATTTTGTATTTTTTTTTAATAAACTTTGTGGACAAACGAAAATTGCTGGGGCCAATTTCACAATGCTGTCCTTTTAAACCTTGCAAAAATAATTTTCAATTAAACGAGCCACTCCTTAGTTTATGCCAGCACTTTAAATTTCACTCCGATTCCTTTGATATTTCCGACTCACTTTTTTACATAAAGAATACCATACTTTGTACTCTCAATAGATGATGGATTACAATTTCGTTTTAAAACCACTTTTCTATCCAAATAAATTTAAATTTAAAATTAGCTGATGAACTTTTATTCTGTAGCTGAACAATTTTAGAGTCTCGGCACCCATGCAAAAAAAAATGACATACTTTCAAGCATTTCGCAATATATTTTCTAAGCAAAGTGGGGAAATAAATACCGCTTTACGCAGGTGTCTTCAATAGCTTAGTAAAAAAAAACCCTTCTATTCAAAGCGGTCATTCTTATGAAAAGTCATTAAGAAAAAAGCTCTTAAGAAAAAATAAATTTTATTTATTGCTTCTATGTACTTACAGCGTTGACAGGTTCGTCAGGTTGGCGAAGGTGTAATTAGAAAGGAACGTGATTTGATTGTTGCTCAAATCCCTGTTAAGAAAAAAAGAGAGAAAAAGAGCAAAAAAAATTGATTACACAAACATCAACAATGAAAGAACAAAGAGCACGAAAAAGTAACATAAATTTTCAAAAGCGAAATATTCATTTCTCAATGCTCTTTCAATCCACTTTCACAAGTCCCCCCATCCCATCTCTTTTCCGACGCAACAATGTACTTACAATCTCGTCAAGGATTTCAAATGACGTATCCGATCCAAATGTATCATTCCTATTTCATTCGATTCCAAATATAACTCGGACGTTTCCGCCGGTATGCCACGTGGTATCTCTTTTAATTGATTACGCGAACAACGGACGACAGTGCCGGTGCATGTGCACGCAGGCGGACAATAGCCATCGCCCAAGCAGCCATCATTGTTGTCGGATGTGCATTTGAACTCGTTATGTGGCAGATCCTTAATTTGCATATCACGTACTTTCGTGGGGGCTGCACAACGGGCCGCACCACCGACCAGGCCACGCTTGCGTAGCCATTCGGAAAACCAGGCCAGATGACAATTGCAATTGAATGGATTGGCAGCCAAGTTGCTGTGGAAGGTGGAAAAGTAGAAAAGTGTAAAGTGTGAATTGAAATGTGGACTTTTATTGATATAAATGTCCATGCGCGAGTGTGTTAATATGTGTGAGTATGTATGTATGTATGTGTAAGTGTGTGAGTGTAATAAGTTTGCATAGACATGTGCAAATGCAAATACTTAGTGGAAAAAAAAGTATATTGGAATAAACTCAAGTGGTGGAAATGAATTGTCGTAGCGGTTTTTAGTGTACAATATTGCTACAGTCACACACATGCATGCATACATACATATGTATGTACATATTCTCATTTGTATGTATGTATGTATGCATTTGCAAATGTGGACAAAAATCGTGTTGGGGTTTCTATTTTACAGTTGTAGTTTTTTTTTCGTTTTTATTGCTCAAGCAGTAGTTTGTAGGTACAGTCAGCCGAGAAAGTATTCATGCGACCGCTCAGGCAAAAAAAAAATTATTATAATAAAAACTAAATATGCATTTGTATAAGAACACATTTTCAAATTTTTTTTAAAGTTTTTATCCAATTTCTTATATTTTTTTAATTAAAAAAAAGGCAATTCTCTGAAAAAAATTTAAACCCAAATTTTAAACTAAAAAAAATTTTTTATTTTACAAATTTTACATTGAATTATCTAATTAAAAAAAAAAATTTTTTTTGTAATATGCAAGTTTAAGTAGCTAAAATTGACCGTTGGTGTTTGATATATTTTATTGTTGAGGACGTTGCGTTTATTTTCCATTTGAAACGGTTTCTGAAGACATACATACATATGTATGTTTAAGATAAAAAAAATGTATAACATTTATAAGAACTTTTTTTTTTTTAAATATCTAACAGTTTTTAATTAAAGAAAATTCAAATACCACAGGAAGTGGTACAGATAAACGTAGTTCTTAAGTTTATTTTAAACAAAACAATATTAGCCGCCCCTGAAGATGCTAAAATATTTAGCGAAACGTCGGGCAAAGGTGAAATAAAAAGTATTTTATTTGCATCAACAATTAATAGATCAGACAAACCTACAAAATGATCAATGCAAATTCTAGAATTTTAATTAAGTGACTTCGGCAGGCATTGACAAACCAAGGTGAGCATTTCTGCCATGCAATGGTACGCGTAAAACAAAATAAAATCAGATTAATAAAAAAAATCAAAATGTATGTGATTACTTTATTATATATAGAGAACTTTTTAAACTATTAAATGAATTTAAATAACACATAAGAAAAAATATAAATGAAATTAGAATAAATATAAAAATAAAATGAAAAATGAATAGAAAATGGAAAACAAAATTCGGACTAAAAAAGTTAACACATAAAAGAGTAAATTGAATTAGAATAAATATGTTAAATAAAATAAAATCATTTAGAATAAAATTAAATTAGTACAAATAAATTAAAAATATTAAAGAAACATACAATTTATAAAAATATAATTAATATAAAATAAAATTGAAAATTAAACAAAATAAAATAAAAAATAATAAATAAGATTTTTTTTAATAAATAAATAAATTTAAATATTTTATTAACAAATAAATAAAGCTTTAATTGAAATACATGTTTATAATTAAATAAATTTATATAGAAAAAATTATAATAAAAATACACATTAAAAAAATCAATCAAAATCAATTTTATAAAAACATAAAATAATACCAAAAAAAATATTGAAATTGTTAAAAATTAAAATAAAGTTACATAAAAATATCAATTCCAAGTTTATATGATTATTTTATTTTATTAAAAAATCTTTTTAATTAATAATGCAATAAATTATATTAGAAAAAATATATAAAATACAATAACAGAGAATAAAATAATAAAAAAATTTAATTAAAAAAAACACACATAAAAAAAATAATAATAAAAAAATATGAAATATTTTAATATAAAAAAAAATAGACAGCGCTAAATTAAAGTCAGATACATACATACATATGTATGTATGTACAAGAGAACGAATAAATTTCCATTTAATGTGTTTTTTTTAATAATATAAAGACTTTTTCTTTGTTTCCTGAACGTCAACAAAAATGTAAACACAAATCAATTATTTGGTTTTTACTTATTTTTAAGAAAGTACTTTTTTTATAGAAATTGTCAAAAAAATGTATTCGAAATTTTTTGTTTAGGCTACGCAAATTCAGTTTTAAGTTACAATTTTTAAACATTGAAAAATAAATTATTTTAAAACAATGTAATAATAAAAATATACATCAATTAAAAAAAAATCACTCAAAATCAAATTTATTATGTAAAAGATAAAATAATTTTAAAAAAATATAAAATAGTTAAAAATTAAAATAAAGTAACATAAAAATATAAATTATTTTGTTTTATTAAAAAATCTTTTTAATTAATAATGCAATAAATTATATTAGAAAAAATATATAAAATACATTAGATAACAAAGAATAAAATAATAAAAAAATGTAATTTAAAAAAAATTAAATGGAACACACAAAAAAAAAATTATTAAAAAAAAAATATATTTTAATATAAAAAAAAATAAACAGCGCTAAATTAAATTCAGATATACAAGAGAACGAATAAATTTCAATTTAATGTGTTTTTTAATAATATAAATAAGATAAATCAACGTCAACAAAAAGCTAAACACGAATTAATAAATTTGTTTTTACTTATTTTTTTAAGAATGTATTTTTTTTTATAGAAATTCGAAATTTTTTGTTTAGTCTATGAACTACGCAAATTCAGTTTTAAGTTACAATTTTTAAACATTGAAAAAAAAATTATTTTAAAACAAAGTTATAATAAAAATACGCATCAAATAAAAAAAAAACACTCAAAATCAAATTTATAAAAAGATAAAATAATAAAAAAAAAATGTAAATAGTTAAAAATTAAAATAAAGTAACATAAAAATATTAATTCCAAGTGTATATAATTATTTTGTTTTAATAAAAAATCTTTTTAATTAACAATGCAATAAATTATATTAGAGAAAATATCTACATACATACATATGTATGTATGTAACATAGAATACAATAATAAGAAAAAATTTAATTAAAAACAAAAGGTTTAAAGGAACACACAAAAAAAAATAATGAAAAATATAAAATATTTTAATATAAAAAAAAATAGACATGTCCTTTTTGTATAGAAATTGTCGAAAAAATTTATTCGAAATTTTTTGTTTAGTCTACATATGTAAAAATTTTTTTTTTATTAAATTTCAACAAAATTTATCAACCAGAAAATAGAAAAAAAAATTTAGTTAAGACACAGCAAACAGTAAAAGTCTAATGTGTTTTTTTTTTATTTAATTACAAATTTGAAAATTTAAATTTTTGAAAAATTTCAATTTTTAAAAATTTCTTTAGCTCAGAATGTTTGCAGAATTGAGCTTAAATACAATTCATGATAGAGCATTTTTGAAACGTCTTTTCTTTTAAAAACAAAAACCAAATACACGGGGTTTTTTTTTTGTTTCTTGCTCTGCCGCCTTTGCTACCTGTTCAATGTGCCTCTAGTACTAAGACGAATTTTCTTAGTCACTTTGCGCCTCAGGGTATTCTAAACTTGGTGAGTGACAGAATACAAAAGTAATGACATTTTTGCCCAGGTGTGTTCCACACAAACAATTGACAGTTACATATGAGTGAGTGTACAAACATAAATACATACATATGTACGTACATATGTATGTACATTTGTACATGTCCCTCTGGACCACTTGGCATTTTATAGCAAACCCTACTTTCAACATTTTCACTAACAAATAAGCTTAACAAACAATAAAAGTATGAATGCATTCAAAGCAGTTGCCAACATTTGAAGAAAACTTTTATAGTGGTCTTTTACAAAATTACCAATGGATGTTTGTACATATGTATGCGTGTGTGTGTGTGTTGCATTGAAGACGAGCAAAGTGTGTGAAAGTGCTAGTACCTCGCATTATTTATTGTGAGCGATGAGTAGTGCTGGTGTGCATTGTGCACATCAAATTAGGGTGATTCTGTGTTTCAAGTGTTCGATACTAACAAACATATTTACATATGTATATATCGTACATACGTACATATGTACATACATATGTACTACTTATATTCAGATATGTATGTATGTATGTACATATGTATGCTACTTACAATTGTAGGTAGTACTAAGATACTAAATAAAATTTTGTTACGCTGCCAGAAAGAAGCACTTTTATTGTTCGATCTAGTCTCTGTAGGTACGTACATACATACATACATATGTAGCTATGTACATACATATGTGTGTTTGTGTATGAAAGTTTATTTGAATGCTCCGACGAGCATGCACTTGTACCTATTGCCAGTTTGCTGAGCTTGGCACTTAAATCATCCGTAAAGCAACTCAAAGGGATGTGCAGCAGCAGCAGCAGTAACATATTGCCAGTCGATCACAGCAACAGCAGATTGGCTGTGGGGCGGCAAGACATGGCAATAATGTAGCTGAGGTGGTAACAAGAGTGCCAGTTTGGTTGTCGTTATCACAGCAGGCCCAACAAAAACCGCCTTACTCAAGCGACCACTATGCCCTCTCTCCGCCCCCCCTTACATATGAGCAGTAACAGCAATATGATGCAACCTAATCACACACACACACACACTTACAAGCGCGTTCGCATGCAACCTCTCTCTCCCTCTGCATATGTTGTCTGTCTATTGCGGCGACCATAAATTGGAGTTCAATTAAATTACTTGTACTTTTACGCTTCTAACGCACTCTACTAGCGCGTCGCTTCCAATTTTATTCGTGTAAACAGTGAAACTGAATTATCTACACACACACACACACACAACTACTTATTTGTATGTATGTATGTACATGGAGAGCATCTGTGCAAAAAGTACCAGGAAATATTGTGAGAGTTTCGAAAAAAGTTATTTCTTTCAAATTAATAATGTTGCGGCGTGGTGTGATAGGAATCAACTTCATTTAAACATTAAGACATGCTCTCATATGTCGTTTTCAAAGTCTAGGTAAGTTATTTCTACCTCAAATTTTTATTAACAACTCGCGACTCACTGACTTAGGAGTAATTTTTGATTCGATATTTACGTTTCTCAATCACTTAAATAACATCATCGCCAAGTCTTATTTTACCTTTGATTTCATTCGACGTTTCGGTTCTGATTTGACGTGCCCATACACTTTAAAGGTACTATTTACTTCACTTGTGCGATCTAAGTTAGAATATGCAGTATTTATATGGAGGCCATATCACCGTTGTCACATTAATAGACTAGAAACCATCCAGAAGAAGTTTCTTCGTTTTGCTCTTAGATCGATACATTTCTCTGATCCGATTCCAACTTATAGTTCAAGATGTGCATTGATAAACTTAAACTCTTTAGAAAGTAGGAGCAGTATACTTTCAATCTGCTTTATTTTTGTTGTTGTACGTTGAGTAATCGACTCTCCAGTTCTCTTAGAGAGTATTCCTCAAAGAATTTTGCGAAGGAATGATTTATTCTTTTTGGAGTGTGTTAGGACTGTTTATGCGTCTTATGCCCCTTTATTTAGAACTTTGAAAGAATTTAATCAAGTCTCAAAATTCTCTCGCTTTTGATTTTTCGTTAACTAGGCAAAATTTCAAATTATTATTTAATGAATTATTTAGATAAACCTTATTGTGTATAACTATTTGTATTCCCCTAGTCTTATATAGTCTGTAAAAAATCGGGGTATTTTTTAGACTTAATAAATAAATAAATAAATAAATAAATTCTCAAATGTTGAAAAATTTGGTTTAAAAACGCTTTTGCTCATTATAAGTGCTGAGTTTTCTTCATCTCATCATTTTTCAAGCGAACTCAAGTCGCTGCTTGTTTGAAGACTGTCACTTCTGCAAATACTACGAGTATAACATTGCAGAGTTCCGAGTTCGATAGAAAATAAACGAACAACTCTTTCCTTCCGACTCATTCGTTAAGTTGTTCATTGCAACTTTTCTCATCCAATCATCACTTGAAGTTATGTGAATGAAGTAGAAATTGTCAGGTGCCATTTCGGAGGTGCAGTGATATTTGCCATTAAATAGCAAGTCAAAACTCTCCAAAACTTCTCAACGTCCAACAAAAATTGGCCTTTAGCTCATTTAAAAATAAAATAATGAAATTAAACACGTCAAAATCAACAAAAAAAAAGTCCAGCCTTTAAGCCTGCTAATCACCTAGCTTACCTCAGTCTTAAAGCATGTCATGAAGTGTCAAAGTGCGACTGTTTCGAAACGTTCTATTAAGCTCTGCAGAACTTTTGAACCTTCAGAACTTTTAAGCTCGATAACCACCTGACTGGTCTCATTCTTATAGCATGGCATGAAGTGTCAAAGTAAGAGTGATTCGTAACGTTTCTTTAATGCCGATTAAGAGAGCTCGCTGCTTGGCTAGTTATGTTTACTGCAGCGAATTCTACCAGTAGAAAACTACATAAAAAATAATGTACGATTTTATAGAGTCAATGAAGTACTTTGGGTCAAGGTCCATAGGTCTTACCAATATTGCCAGTGCATTAATAAAAGACAACTGATGCTTTCCTCGCCTTTTCTTGTTAAAAATCAGAACTAAATATTTGACTATGTCAGTCAGTGGTCGGCGAACGCCTCTTGTATTTGCTAGTGAATAAAACAAAGTTCAAGTTGTAATAAGTCTGGGATCAAATTGAAGATTAGATTTAAAAGTAGCCAAGTACCAAAGGCTAGCCTCGTTTCGGCAGTCTCCTATCGCGAGTTTTTTTTCGAAGAGGTCGTTTACAACGATCTAGAACTATGCCATTACTAATTATTTCCTGAAACTTTTTGTACAGAATATAGATATTTATGTGTGTGTTGGCATTCTAAGTAAATAGCAGCAATGTGCATTTTTTCAGCATTTGCACTCGGTAGTAGCTGGCCGCGCGAACGTATGCTGTGAAGTTCAGCCATAACAATCAAACCCATTAACCTCATTTCTTTGATAAAAACTTCTCCGTACGCAATTTACTCAATTTATACAATGAAGAAGCAATTAATTACGCATTTCGTATATACACAACCAAACGTACATACATAAATATCTATCTATAAACTACTCATAAAGTAGTTTTTTTTTCTTCTTTCAAATCTCACTACTATGCGCGCTACTCAATAAATAACAACAAATATACAGACTCTTTTACAAAATGTACTAAATACGCCATTGGCTGATGAATTTGTGTTACACTTGCCGCTCTATAGTGAACATGTGTGTGTGTGTGTGTATGTGTGTGTGTGTGTGTTTGTGCAGGATGTATGGTCTATAACATAATTTTGAAGCAAAGCGAATTTTCCTTAATTTATTTAATTAATGTTTATAATGTGCTTGTAAATACGAATATATTTGTGCGAGATTGTATGTACTTACAGTGAGGTGAGCGATGACAGGAACTCAAATGAACCGGGCATCACACAAGAAATTTGATTGTTGTAAAGATTTCTGTAACGATTAATGAAATGTCAGAAGAAATTAAATTAATTGAAATGAAATAAAATTGGTTTGCGATTGATTTAAAGTGGTAAAGTAATTATTTATTCTTACTACAATAAGGAATTACAGAGACACAAACATAGTTTACAGTAAAGGAGAAGGAAAAAAAAAGATCAAGTCGTCAGTAAGTAGTCCACAGAGGCACGAGAAATGTTTGTAAATACAAAAGTTAGACGCGAAAATTATTTAGTGATATTTAGTGCGCTTTTATTGCAAGTTTAAGAGCGAAAGAAGACGTTAAACAGTCGAGGAATGACATTCCGTAGTTGGTTGAGAGTTTAGGGCACACAAATAATTTTCCAAAAAAGTAATGTCAGCGTCAGATGGGATCTTACCGATAATGCTGCAAAAGCTTGGGGAACCCATGATCATATGGCTGGATCAGGTCTTTAAAGCCAGCATTCGACTATCACATGTTCCACAAAGCTGGAAAAGAGTCAAAGTTGTTTTCATTCCGAAGACAGGTAGAAGAACCCATGATGAAGCAAGAGACTTTAGGCCAATAAGTCTAACATCTTTTCTGCTTAAAGCACTAGAGAGATTGCTGGACATACATATCAGATCCATCATACAAGGATCAAAGCTATCGACAGCCCAACATGCGTATATTAAGGGCAGGTCAACAGAAACTGCTCTACACGAAGTGGTGGGCACCATAGAAAAATCAATCAACTTCAAAGAATTTACTCTTGCTGCCTTCCTAGATATAGAGGGGGCTTTTAACAATATAAAGGTCGAGTCAATCACTCAATCACTACGAATGATGGGGGTATCTACCCACATCTGCGGATGGATTGAGCAGATGCTCAGGAACAGACATATTATAGCAACCAGTGGTTCATCAACACTCTCCCGCTATGCGAACAGAGGCACCCCGCAAGGGGGGGTCCTGTCCCCATTACTTTGGGTAGTGGCTATGAACGATATTCTACTGAAACTCAAAAGCGATGGAGTAAAAGTAGTTGCATATGCAGACGATGTCGTAGTGGCAGTATCTGGTCTTTTTCCCTCCACGATAAGCGAAATTCTCGAGGCAGCTCTGCGTAGACTCCAAACATGGGCCTCACAAAGTGGGCTGGGTATCAACGCCGATAAGACAGAGCTAATGCTGTTCACTAAAAGAACTAAAATAGCACGGTTTAAACTTCCTTCTCTTAACGGAACTCCTCTGACTCTATCCTCTGAAGCAAAGTACTTGGGTATCACATTGGACCCGAAACTTAGCTGGAAGAGAAACGTTGAGAGGCGTGTTGAGAAAGCATACATAGCCTATTACTCCAGCAAACGAATCATTAGTAAAAACTGGGGATTAAAACCGAAGCTTGTCCTGTGGTTGTACACGGCCATCATAAGGCCGATACTTACCTACGGAGTACTGGTGTGGTGGCCAGCACTAGACAGGCAATATAATATCAAGAAGCTAAGCAGCATACAACGTGCAGCTTGCGCGAGTGTAACAGGGGCCATTAGATCATGTCCCAAGGACGCACTTAATGCGATCCTACATCAGCTGCCAATTGAGGTCCAAATAAAAGAAACTGCGGCGAACTCTGCAATCAGACTCCAAGAGTCAGGATGCTGGAGGCCAAAGCAGTACGGTCACAGCAGAGTTCTCGACCGGCTCTTGGGAGCAAACGAACAATCAGATTATCTACCTCCTTCGCTGGACTTCAGGAAAAGCTTCCAGGTAGTATTTCCATCTAGGCGCGACTGGAGCAGGGGCAGACTGCCGGACGAGAACACCACCTCTCTCTACACGGACGGGTCAAAAATGAACTGCGGTGTGGGTGCTGGGGTGTTCTCAGAGAAGCTGGATGTGTCGCTCTCGTTCCGTCTACCTAACTTTGCCAGTATCTTCCAGGCAGAAGTGATGGGAATTGAGAGGGCCCGTCAGGTACTGAAAGGTAGAAGCGAAGGGGTACGGAAAGCATATATCTTCTCAGATAGTCAAGCAGCTCTCTTGGCACTGGAATCACCGAGAACCAATTCCAGAATAGTCCATGACTGCAAGTGTGCGTTAAGCTCAGCGGCTGAGTCGGTTGACATTTCTCTCGTTTGGGTTCCTGGCCATAGGAACATATACGGTAACGAGAGGGCAGACGGGCTGGCCCGAGTCGGCGCCTTTCTTGAGGAATCTGAGGCGGAAGCAATACGCTGCCCGCTGGGAGTCATCAAGAGAGAACTACATTTGAAGTTTGTGCGAACAGCAGGATTGAGATGGGGTAGGTTAACGACGTGCAAAATCGCGAGAGAAATTTGGCCTACCTATGATCGACCAAAAACGGTAGACCTCCTGAATAGATCAAGGAAAGAAATATTCCGCCTAACAGCTACAATCACGGGCCATTGGCCGCATGGTGAGCATGCGGCCAAGATTGGCCTTCCATTCAATAACTACTGCAGGAGCTGTAAACACGCAGACAGCAGAGAAACCATTTTTCACTATCTGTGTGAGTGCCCAGCTCTGGCACGCCTTCGACAAGAAACACTTCGGTTTATCCCAAGAGGGCTAAAGGAGATCTCTAAGTGTAATATAACCTGTTTAAATAGCTTTATCCACAAATCAAAGTGGTTCGAAAATTAAAGACCGTAGGATATACCAGAGGTTCCATGAAAAATAGCGTAGCAAAATGGTGCTTCCAGCGCTAATTGGGCCCTTGTCACTAAAGGACTAGGCAACGCTTCAACCAACCAACCAATGTCAGCGTAGAGAGAATGAAATTCTAAGATTTTTTTTTAATCATTCCTTATAGTTAGTGTAAAAACTGAGAAGCTGAGTTGCTAAAATTGTTCCACCTCCAGTGAACTTTTATTGTAAGTTTGAGAGCGAAAAAATAAGGTGAAACAGTCGGAGATGAGTTGTTTGAACGTTGATAATATGGACGTTCCGCAGATTATTGTGATATTGTTTCGCCTTGAGACTGCTGACAAGTAAAAACTATAATTAATTTTACCGCACACGGATTTACGAGTATATCGAAATGTGTGCGATGTTTATTAGAACCAAGTTGGCAAGCAAGACCTACATAGGTAGGACTGCGCAGATCACAGGTGGCTTACTGAGTTCGTTTAATAGCATCGCAAAACAGCGCACTGAATGATCTAGTGATCTAAGGTACAATTTTCGAGCCAGTCGTGAATAAGTTTAAAAGGTCTCTGCTGCTCAAAATTTCAACTCACATATTTTAAAAAAAAAACTTCGATCTACAAAGCGAGGGAACATCTTTTTATTTTGTCATCCAATGTGTTGAAAGCTCTGAGCACATTCACGCAGCCTAATAAAAAATGTAATCAAAACTGTGAAAGGCTGGATGTTTGGATAAAAGTGACTAATATGGAACAGGATACGAAAGAGGTGTGCGTAATCTTTGGAAACCAAGTGGCGATTGCTGAAGCAACAGCCAGCTGAGAAGTTTAGTCGACTTAGATGCTTCTAGGCTATGTAAAAGAATATTCGTGGTATTTGAATGGGCTTCTACAAGGCTTTTGTGTGATAAACAGATACAAAATCGTCGTCAATAAAACAAAGCTGTCTTTATCACTCCTTGAAAATTACGAGTTCGTCGTTTCTAGCCTATTTGATTTAATGTGTTTTGGAGCTATTCACCACCGGTCGTAAAGATCACTAGATTTTACTATTCGAGTCGAGTCGAATGCCAGCAAGCTTCAGAGCTTAGCATCGCTAAAGAGATGATTCATCAAAAATGCGAATAACTATCGCCGGAAGTTTTGTTTAGATTGTCGAAATACGCCCTAAAGCAGATTCGTAGTATAATCATTTCGTACGGTTTTTCGTTTCGACTGATTTTTCAAAAAGCTTAAAACTAATTAAAGTTACTTATTATAAACCCCTTCCGCTTTTTATTTTCATCTCTTAACATTGTACTTACAGCGTCTTCAATTGATGTAAACCCAAAAACATTTTATTCGAAATCTCTCTTATTTTATTTTCTGCCATAATCAGCTCCTGTATACGATTGGCACCCTCAAAGGCGTTCGGTTCAATGCCGGTTATATGATTGCGTCGCAAATCGAGTTTAACCAGATGTGGCAGACGTCCAAAGAGACCATCGGATTTGATGCGCCCCAGCTCATTGTCGTTCAAGAGGCTGCAAGCGAGCGAGTGAGAGAGTGAGAAAATAAAAAATTAATGAACAATGAAAATACAGACATACATACATACACACATACACACGAGTGTATACGTGCATATCAAAGCGCATAAGTAAATTTAAATTGCCAACATTTTAGGTCAAATAAATCAATGCAATCGCATTCATATTTGGAAAATAAACAAAAACTCGAAAAAGTATCAGCGTATACTTACAGTTCAGTGGTGTGCAATGGTATATCGCGTGGAATTTCTTTAAGGCCACGACCTGAACAATCAATTGAAGTACCATCGCATTGACACATTGCCGGACAATCGACATCTGCCCGACATTCACTCGACAATTTAATGCGCATATCATCCCAAGAGCCTGCAAGGTGGTGAAGGGTGTGATCAATTAAGTGTTTGTTATGTGTATAATATTTTATTAGGAAGTATTGCAAAAATTTGTATGTACCTACTTATTTGTGTAAATTTATCGACTTATGGTCTTTTATACATTATAAGTACGATAACCGGAAGCACGCTTTTAGGCGCATAAACAAGCATACAATAATATTTTTACATACCTACCAAACGCTAAAAAAATACTAGGTCTCAATTTGAATTTACACATTTTTTTATCATATGAAACTAAACATTTTCTCAAATTTTACTCAAACGCTCTTTTTCAACTTGAGAACGGGTTGAGACACACTTGAGAAAGAATTGTTTAGCACTTCGATCCGCTCTGAAAATAAAAACTAAGTATTTCTTTAACAACAAAATCAATTCCGTAAAAATAGTTGAATGCTATTTCGTTCCGCTTCGCCTTACATTTGAAAAAAGTTGATAAATCAAAACTTCTCAGTTTGAAAATAAAAAACGATTCCGACATTTTAATGGCAAAGCACCAAAATTTGTTATCCATAGGTTTTGTTATGGTTGCAGTTATCACTGTTAACGTTATCGTTATCAATATCATAACGAATAATTTCGAGACATGATCAAGCATTTTTCGTGATTATTTCGTAAATATTTTTGTATATTTTCTTAACCATTTTTGCACTAGTTTAGGATGAGTTTGCGAAAATTTTATGATTCATACATAGCCAGTTCGGGGCTATCTTAAGGCTATTAAGAGGTACATAGTTTAGAAGTTTTTATGGACTAGTTAAGAACTCCATTCTAGGAATGGTCCTGATCCAGCCGACACGGAATATTCCCGAAAAGTACCAAAACTATAGAAAATAAAAAATGTACAAAAAAAAACGTTAACGAAGCGAAAATGGGGCGAAAAAGTTGCAGATATGATTAGGAAAAATACCTAAAACGCACCAAAAATCGACCGAAAAAATCCTTAAAATGTACCGTAAAATAATTGAAAAAGTACCGAAAAAGTTTCAAAAAAGTACCCGAAATAGAGAGGAATAGGTAAAAGCGAGTATCAAAGTGTCCCGAAATATACCGGGAAAAATTTAAAAAAAATTAACTGAAAATGTATCGGTCTTAACTCAAAATGGTCCTATAAATTTTTATCTTCGTCATAACTTATGAAAATAATTTTCTATGCTTATGTAAGTCATAAAATAAAATTTTTTGAAAGCTTAAACATATTTTTCTCGCTTGATATTTATTTCGGAAATACCTTTTAATACTGACGTAAATTTTAATGACTTCTTTTAAAAACACAAACAAAAAATTAATTATTTAGGCCTCTGGCAAGGCACATCAAATAGGTAGCCGCAAGGCGAATTTAACAAGGTGCTGTTAAGGAGCCAGCTGATTTTTTCGTTTTTTTTTTGCTTTGCTGGACTGTACGTCAAAAGGGCTTCGTTCTGATTGGCTGGCGATGTAAATCACCTACAAAAAATTGACATTCAGTCCAGCAAAGCAAAAACAATATATACGCTTACCACTTACCTTGATAAATTCGCCTTGGGTAGCCGCAGCAAACTTTTTTTTGAACTTTTTTCATATTTTATTTTAATTTGAATTGCCAATGCGAATTTATTCAAGGTGGTATACTCCATTATACAATCATTTTTAAAGGTAGTTTCACTCTCTCATTTCAGACGCCATATTAACCATTTGACAGAAACAGTGTTCCGGATTTTCGTGCTACCAATTCCTTATTAAGAAAATCCTATATTTTTCGCATTAAGAAAAACGAAGACAACAGAAACAAAATTTGAATATGTGCAAAGCTGCATTTATTTATTTGAAAAATCGGTTACCTCAAAGGACATACATCGTTGTCGGGATAAATAAATGTCATATGTGAAAATTGGGCCAAATTTAGTTAATAATGTATTTGTTATTGTTGGGCCATACAACTATTTATTTTAAATATTTTTGAGCTTTAAGGCCAATCGGTTTATTGGAAAAATTATTAGAAAAAAACAACAATACTCAAAGCGGTAGAAGTTATGTATATTATTTTGGAATTCACCACATTTCCTAATCAGGCTTCTGCGGGAGTCGAAATAATGTAGTTATACTTAACTAATTAAGATCTTTTAAATGGCACTATCCTTTTTTGGATTTCTCCTTTAGAGTCGGAGATATTGAGTAAAATTTTGTCGTAAGTCCCTAATATTTTTTATATACGAAAATTCTACATACATATATGTAAATTCCGTGCTTTGAACACGCCGAAAAATATTGTCAATTACTTTGGACAAAATCTTAAAATCTCTAAAATTTAGTCTTTTTTTCATATCTTATTTAGTTTTCGATATATTAAGTATAATTTGTATCACATTTAGTCGTTTGTAATATACATTCCTGCAAATGTAACATACGACAAAATTTTACTGAAGAAAATCCTTCATAAATTCAAAAGTAATTAAGAATAAACAATAAAAATAAAACTATTTAAGATTTTCGTGAACTAATAATATTCTCCAAAGCTTTTTGGAAAATTGAATTTTAAACTTCAATTGCGATTTCCTAAAAGTCTTCAAATGTAACATACTACTTTAATTTATCTGGGCGACTGCAAGTCATTTTTGCCAGACAATTAAAGCCTGTCAAAAAAATTCCTCTTGAAAAGACAACTTTAAGGCTTAAAAAATCGTAAAGGCCTTGATTTTAACCGCACTATACTGGTTTTATTTAATTTTTTTAATTTTATTAGAGCATATCGTTCGCTCGGTTTAAAGAATAGGCCACAAATTGTACATTTATGTAAATTCATAATTAAAATTCCATTGGGTTGGTGAAAAAATATATGTACATCCAATAAATGAAACATTTACAAAATTTACACGATTTGTTTTTAAAATACAATAAAGTTTGAAGTAAAATCCCCAATGTCTATTTTAAAGTAGTGGCAATATTGGGCGTCTGCTTTCGATCACTGTTTCTGTCAAAATATTAAAAGTGAAACTACTTCTGAAAATATTTGTATCATGGTATACTCCATGTAGTTTGCGGTGAAAATGTCAGAAAAACAAAATTAAACGAATGAGTGGAATTCCAATTTTGACACCAAAAGCAAACGTACTGAGGCTTTATAGTAAAAGTATGCAAATGAATTTCTTTATAATATTTTGTGCTGCTTGTGTTATACATGGAATTTTCCATCCGAACGTAAATAGAAATTTAAAATGTAAACAAAATAACCATTTTGACACTTTCACCGTATAAGGCGTAGAAAGAACAAGCAAACAGCTGATGGGATTATACCACCTTCTATAAATTCGTCTTGGCTGCTACACTTTGAATGTGCATTGCACCTCTGATTATAAGCAGTTATCATTATCGGTAACGTTTTCGTAGCATTTCCATAACCGTTTCCATAAACCGAATTTCTAATGTTCTTAGTTTCTAATGTTAGATCTTAAGCGCATTGCCATGCTGAGGATGTCTTATTAAAAGTAAGCAAATTTTGAGTGCGCTCAAAAAAAATATAATTTTAATATATTCTCGTTACTATTCGTGCATTGAAAATGTGCATTCCCTTGCATGTTTAGTTGTCGTGTGCACGAGTGTGCAAAAATATAAATCTACTTTGACTTCTTTAAGGACGTGTTAGTCGTCTTTCAGTTCTTCTGACTTTCGCGGTTGTTTGCTTTTTTTTAATTTTTTCTTTGTGCATTTCCACTTTTTTTTTTCTTTTTTTTATAAACACCAACTCTTTGTGTGCGTCCATCGCTGACACCACTCCACATATTCGCACATAGTATCTCTTGACTTTTTGCTACTCATCTTCATACAATTTTGATATTATATTTTTTTTTTGGTTTTTTTTAATTTTAAAGATACTCACATTTGAATTTCTCTTCACGCAGCGACTCAATGCGTCGCCGATGCATTCGCTTTGGGGCTTCACAGCGTGCGCCACTTGTCTCGATGGGGTTTTTGTGCAAGTAATCAGCCAGCCAGCGAAGATTGCAGTCACAAATGAAGGGATTCTTTGCCAGATGCCTTTGGTTTTCAAAGAAATGCAAATGTAGATATAAAAAATGAGTAAATAAAAAAAAGCAAATACTTAAATATGAACAAGATCTTAGTAGTTAACAAAAAGAATTTATTTTCAAAAGAAATTACAAGTGTTTGTAGGTGTCATGTGATTTGGAAATAAAGACACACACACACTCGTACATATAGTGAAAGGCTAGTGCAAGTTGTGGCTGCACACGAAAATTTTGCACCAAAGGCAGAAACATTTGCTCAATGAGTTAACCTTCGCGCTTGCCAGCTAAGCCGTTAATGCAAGAAAAGATACTTTGTTACTTGTGAAGCATTACTGGCAGGTTTTTAGTATTTTCGCCAAAGAGCATCTTATTCTAATTAGAAATTTAATGTGGTGGTTCATTTTGACAAATTTTGGCAGTTTATTTACTTTTTATTTTCTTAAAAAAAAAATTTCAATTCAAACGTAAATTTTAACACAGGTTCCAAACTTTATACAAAATTTATATTAATTTTGAAAAATTTCACCAAAATTTCTTCTTCTTCTAGGAAGTTTTTGAGTATGCAGTTTTTATGCTAAGAAAGTTTTAATTAAAATTTAAAAAATTTTCAAAATTTTTACAAAATTTATAATAATTTTTAAAATTTTCACTAACATTTCGTACATCTTCAGGAAAGTTTTGAGTTCGCAGTTTTGTTGCTTACAGATTTTTTTATTAAAATTTAAAGAAATTTTTAAAATTTATAAAAAAAATTAAAATTTTAATTTTAGATTTCGCACCCTCGTAGAAGGCTTATTGCGGATGCAATTTTATACAAAATTAAATTTTTCACCAACATTTCGAACTAACTCCCCGAGTATGCAGTTTTGTTGCTTATAAAATTTAAATTACAGTAAACATTTTTTTTCAAACATTATAGAAACATTATAATGATTTTTAAAAGCGAAATAAATACGGAACAACAGACATTAACTGATTTTTAAAATCTTCATCAAATTTTCGCAATTTCTTAGGAAGTTTTTGAGTATGCAAATTTGTTGTATGTACATAAATTAAAATTACTTAAAATTTGAAATAAAAAATACACAATTTATAATAAGTACCTAATTTTTAAAATTTTCAACCAAAATTTCGAAATCACTTAAAAAGTTTTTGAATATGCAGTTTGTTGCTTATAAAATTTTAATTATTTTTTCAAAGTTTGTACAAAATGTATAACTTTTTTTTTAAATTTAACCGAATCTTCACAATTTCCTAGGAATTTTTGAGTATGCTGTTTTTTTGCTTATACAATTTAAATTAAAATATAAAAAGTTTTACAAGCTTTATACAAAATTTGTAATAATTTTTACAATTTCTAAAAAAAATTTAAGTATGCAAATTTGCTGCTTAAAAAATTTCAATTAAAATTTAAAAATTTTAGAAACTACAAAATTTACAATAATTTTTAAAATTTTTTTACCAAAATGTCGAACTCTCTTAGGAAGGTTTTGAGCATTTTTGTTGCTTATGAAATTTAAGTAAGATAAAGTTCAAGTTTCAAGTCGCGAAAAATTAACTAAATATATTTTCATACAGGAGAAAATCGTAACATCCTGGAAAAAAAAAATTTTTCAAAAGGCAACGGAACTATTTAGACACTTGAAACTCACTGACATGCGATCGCTTTATAAAACGGACTGCTAAGAAATTTCGAAATTGAGAGAACGAAATCGTCACCCCCCTAAGCTTAATTGAAACTCACGCTTTAAAGGCCATTGAAAGAAAGGTGATTTTTTTATATTTATTTTATATTTTTCAAACAGTAAAGTGTTTCTTTTTAATGCCAGTCTTACGCAGCAGAGTGTGCGACCACCATAAAAGGTGCATTAAGGCATTTTCGCTAAGACATTCCGCTCGCTATTAGCCATTTAGTGGATATATATTTTTTTAAGAACAAAAACCTCTTAGAAATCTAACTGTTGCGCTGCGCCCGCCAATAGGCCAGGCCATCTCTGCGGGTAGTTAGTAATAAAGAAATAAGCGCACTTCAATGTAAAGTCAGCCGGCAGCAGATAAACTGCTCACTTGGGCGCAACAAAACAATATAGATATATACATATATGTATATGTATATGTATATATGTATATAAGTATGTAAATACATGTGTTGGCTGCTGCAAGTGCTTTCTTCATTTTTGTCGCATGCTTTCTTTTTTGTTCTCGCTATTTGCTGTCGCCAGAATGTACGAACTCTGTTGCGGATATATTGTTGAAATGCCCTAGGTGTCATGTCCTTTGTTCCTGTGCAAGTACGCGCGTACTACATGAAAGTTAAATACACATACACATGCACTTTTAACGAACAACCACACACGCACTCAAACGCATAGTCGCACATAGTGTATTGCATTATTATCTATAGTATGTCAGAGTTGCATTCTTTAGCGCATTTTATTTAGATACGAATTTATATGTAATTATACAATTGTGTGAAAAATAATGCCAACTCCAATACACAGTTAACATTATACTTGAGGCAGAGTAGAAGGTTAGGAAAATATTATTTCTTAGCGCCAAATTCTGGCAAAAATGGCTGAGAACACCAACACATTTCTGAGTAAAACTATCACTCGTGCCACGAAAAAAAGTAAAATTCCAAGAAGGCAATCGGCTATTACGAGATGCTTAAGTTTTGCGGCAGAGAATAATATTTTACCTAACGGAACATCCAAATTCATCAAACGACATCCTCCCTGGCTGATCAATGATAAAATCATACAGAATAAGCTTTTGTTTTTGTCCAAGGAAAACACACCAAACGTAGTGTTTCAACAAACCTTTGCTGAACTGGAATCTAATTATACAAAGAATGGCTGGAAGTTATTGTTTACGGATGGTTCCAAGTCCATCGATTCCACCTCGTTTGCAGTTGTCACGGGCACTGGAGAAATTATCTGCAATTGGCTTCTCCCCTCAACGTGTTCTGTATTTACCGCTGAAGGATCTGCTATCCTTCATGCAGTTAATCACGCAAAAAAGACTAAAGGAAAGACTCCTGCCTTAACCTACTATGTCGCAACCAAGCAAGACATTTCTAACCTTATTAAGCACAAAAGGCATAAAGAAAACGCAAGCGAATGGAAAACATTTAAACATCACTACGCGGACATAAACCCAGCCAGAAATCGAATAATCTACTCGTCAACAGTTCCAACTAGCGCAATGAAGACATATACTCGATTAAGGATTGGACACACTATCATAACACACGCCCACTTACTATCGGGTAAAAGCCCATCCACTTGCCCCCTCTGCGATGGCATCGCTTCCATCAAACACTTACTCACACTCTGCCCGAGGCTTCACTCAACAGCCCACAGGTCTGGCAACATTGATCTCATAAAACTACTAAGTGAACCTTCAGAAAAAAACGCTATGATTGTATATACATACATTCTTAAAAAACAATGATTTGTTAAAACATATTTAAGCAAGTTACATCTTTACTAACCCTCAGCAAATAGAATTTTTACCAAGTTATAATTACAAGGCGGCTGAAGGCCTCGTAGCCAGTGCTGCGTTTATGTATTTATATAATAAAACTCCTTTTGTTATATGAATTATTATAAAATAAAAAAAATAAAAAAAATAAATATTTCTTAGTGCGGGCGCAAACACTTTTTTATATTTAAAATCCATTATTTTTTAATTAAAATACAGCTCACTCTCTAACAAAATTCACAATTTCGAACTTTGCACAAAACTAAAAAAAAAATTGAGAATTTTTACTCAAAACTTCAAACTTTTTAATCATAATTTTTAGAAAATTATAAAGTATGCAATTTTGTAGCCATTTCAATTTGACGGTTTGAAGTGGCTTAAATTTGCTGCTGATTTTTGACAATTTTTTTTTTACTCACGCAACACCCTGTTTTTTTTTTTCATTATAAAATTGTCAAAAATTAACCTCTTGAAAATTGCACTCTATTGCAGTAAAGTTTAATGAATTACAAAAATGCATACTCGAAAAAGTTGTAAAATAATAAAAAATTTTTATTTTTATTTTGTGAAAGTTTGTAATTTTTTTTCATGTGTTTGTAATGTTTAAAGCCTGGACTCTTATATCTTTAGTTAGAAAATGCAATGTTATTAAATAAAAAAAAAAAAATTATAAAATGCAAGGCAGTTTTTAAAATGTGTCAAATAGCTTTTCTCATGTGTGTAAAGTACTTTTAGACTTTGTACTAGAGCATCAGTATTTAGTCTCGCCAAAGAAAGATGTTATCGTGCTCGTATCAACATCCACTTAATCCCTACTTTCTTGGTATGCCAACTCAAGACGATGTAGCATACAACCAGTCTATTGGAGGTGGATAGATCTCTTCTGTTCAGCAAAGACAGTTCCTGCGAGCGACTCATATTGCAGATGTCTAGATATCTCCATCTCATTGCCACGTCTTTACGCGATATTTCGCTAATGCTGACCTTGCGGCTAACAAGCAAATGTCTAGACCCTTTCAGGTATATTAAAGTAGGACTACCGTCCTTTCTGTCGTGTCCTTTCTCGCAATCTTATCCACCGTTAGGCGCCCTAATATTCTGCTTGTGCCAAAGGTATCAATACCAGGTGAAAATCTCGTTGAGAGATCTGCGGTAGTTGTTGTTTAGCAGGTCTTAGCAACGAAATCAATCAAGTTTCAAATTTGTCAAATGCTTTTCACACTTCCAGCCACACAACGCTACTAGCCGACACTGAGACCGTCACATGTGGCCGACAATCATTGGTATACTTTAGTGAAAATTCATCAAAGATCAAGAAGTTAGTTTAACAGGTTTTGATGTTTGCATGTTGTTCAACGAACTGATATGTACATATATCTTACAGTTCCTTCAACTACCAGAATGAGTAACGATTTTCTCGTATGCCGATGATTGCTCTATAATAGCCGCCTACAATGTATTGGATGATTTCTACCTGCCAATTTCTTTACGGAACGAAACCTGACTTTATTCTGCTAAGTTCTCGGCGACTCTATTTACCACAAGATCGCATGAAGTCCAGCCGGAACTCGATACTGATTTTGACGGTTATTTACCCGAACTTTCTGTCCATTAAGCTCACAGCTCGGTCTCTTTCACGTTTCACACGACCGCAAACGTCAACAGAGGTCCGCAGCGAGGTCCTCAATGTGCTACCCCGCCGCGATTGGGTCAAAGACAAAGAAACATTGCTGGCAACATCTAAAATTACTCTTCCATATACACCGATTTTTTGTCGCAACAAAAATTTCTCTATATAATTATAATAATTTTGGCGCCTACACTATATAGCTCAGTGTTTGGCCGAGCTACTCCTACCATTTGTGGTGTGCGTCTTTATATTATACCACAAATGTAGGGACCTACAGTTTTGTGCCGACTACGAACGGCAGATGTATTTAATGAGAAGCTTTTCCATGGCAGCAATACACCCTCGGAGGTTTGCCATTGCCTGCCGAGGGGTGACCGCTATTAGAAACAACTTTTTCTATGGTTAAGATTTTGCTTGCCCTGACTGAGATTCGAACCTCGAACTCTCCGGCATATCGAGTTATAGCACACACCGCTACCAACTCGACCACAGCTGGCTCCAGAAATTTCTCTAGCATCTTACTTTTGCTTGCTTCAGTATTTCTTTTATAGTCACCTAAGTTGAAATACATTCCAGCCTTCTTATTTTCTGCAGTTTTCTGGCGTTTGTGGTCACTCAGTTCTAAAACCTTCCAACAATCGACCAGACTTGCCAGCTTCTTGCGGTTTGGTGGTACTATATTTGAATTCAAGGACATCTATTTTAGATTTTTCACCAGTCACTACATTTATTTCTAACGCAACTGCATGCAACTTCATATATGTACATACATACACATATATAAAAATATAGACATACATGCATACATATATAGACAAGATGTAAACATGTAAAATGGGATTGAGATATGCACTTACAGTGTTTGTATGCTCTTCATCGCATCGAAGGTGCCATTAGCCAGCGATTGAATGTTGTTATCGTAGAGCGAGAGCAGGCTCAAGCTGTGCAGATCGCGGAAGGCGTCCTTGCGTATGCAGGAGATTTCATTCGCATTCAACAGGAGAAGTTGCAGCGATGTAAGTCCTTTAAATACGCCTGAGGGCAAATCCTTTATTTTATTGCCATAGAGCACGCTGGAAAAAGAGTAAGACAAAATAAAATACGAGTAAAAGTACGAGTAAATAAGAAAAAAAAAAAAGACTGTTGTAAGACAGAAATGGACATTTTTACTTAAATCACAATAAAAGGTAAGATATAAAGTGATACAATACAAATTGTAATAGGTATGTAGGTTGTTGTAGAGAAGAAAAAACGTAGATTTTTGCCTAAAGCGCAAAAAGTGACAAAACACAAGTGACTCAACAAGAATTCTATACATACAGTAAGCATCTATTTATGTACCTTCTGCTCACAAATTATAGCACAACCACATACATATTGACACATTTTTATAATTAATTTTTCTTTTCATCTATTAAAATTATTTTTCAATTAAATTATCGTTTATTCTCTAACAAGAACCAAAAAATTATAATTTTTTGAACTTTATAAAACTTAAAAAAAATTATTAAAAATTTTTCTAAGTATACAGTTTTCTATTAAAATTATTTTTCAATTAAATTATCGTTTATTCTCTAACAAGAACCAAAAAATTATAAAATTTTGAACTTTATAGAACTTAAAAAAAAATTCTTTACAATTTTTCTAAGTATACAGTTTTCTATTAAAATTATTTTTCAATTAAATTATCGTTTATTCTCTAACAAGAACCAAAAAATTATAATTTTTTGAACTTTATAGAACTTAAAAAAAATTATTTAAAATTTTTCTAAGTATACAGTTTTTTAGCTCATTTAATTTTAGTATAAGAATGTTCATGTTTTAATTAGCTACAAATTACCACTGATTTTTGACCATTTTGTTCCTCCATATAACGCAAACCCGCGATTAATTTTTTTATAGAAAGATTTGCGAAAGTGTGTCAGTAAAAAAATTATCAAAAATCAACTTGCGCTTTATTGCAATAAAATTGTATGAGCTATAAATTCACATACTCCAAAATTTTTTTTTTTTTTATTGTTTTTGTCTTTACCCAGGGAAAACTGTTACGGAGAGAAAACTTCGATAGGTGGCGCTGGTGTCGAGTTATAACTAAAAATCGTATTTATAGTCCGATTTCAGTCATATTCTTTATGTTTTGGTAAGGGGAAAGAAACAAATCTCTGCCGAATATGTATCAGATAGATGGCGCTGTAGTCGAGTTATTTATAAAAGTCGTATTTCTGAACCGATATTGATAAAAATTCATGTTGTATTGTATTTGCATGATGAAAAATAGGTTTGCTAAAAATTATGTTGCTTATTAGTGATAGAGTCGAGAAAACTGTACTTCTTAACTGGCACGACGAAATATTGCTTTTTTATTACTGCAAAGCTGCATTTTTAACTTGGAAAATCTGCCAAAAGTATAAAGAAATGTAGGAACTTACGAAAACGGTTGAGAAATTTAGGTGGCAATTTTATTTTCCGCATTAAATACGTCTACAACAGATTTCAAAATGTGTTTCATTTATTTCTAATAAATTTTGGGCGAGACGAAGTTCGCTGGCTCTTCTATGTAGTTTTGTATAAAGTTTAAAAAAGAGCTTTTAATGGTTTTTGTTAAGAGAACGAACGATATTTTTATTGAAAAATAATTTTAAATAATTACAAGAAAAATAAATTGTTCAAATGTGTCAATATGTGGTGGTGCTATAATTTGTGAACAGAGAGTAAATACAAATATATGTACAGAAGTACAAACATATGTTAGTTAGTTATTTAGCACGCGAATGCGATTTCGTATGCGAAGGTGTTGGGATGAGGATAAAATGTTGCACAAAACACTTGGGTAAGTACAATGGGCATGGCATTGACGATGACGTTGACGACGACGACGACGACGACGAGTGTCTCAAGGCATATGGCCCGTTGACGATTTGAAGTGCTGCTACAAAGTGAGTGAGTGCATTAAACGCGGTAAGTAAGTGTTTTCGTAGTTCGTAGTTCGCTGCTGAAGTTGTAAATAATAAAACAAAAAAAAAAAAAAACAAAAAATCATAGGCAACACACATATATGTACACACTTTTGTATGAGTATATTTTTGTGTGCACTGCAGCCACCAGCCACCAGTCAACAGCCACCAGCCACCAGTCGTCAGTCGGTAAGTTTTAGCAAACCCACAAAAAACAAAAAAAAGACAAACAAATGAAGTAAAAAATCTTGGAAGCAATCGTTGGTCTAACCGGTTTGGGAGCGGAATCAATGGTACATACGAAGTTTTTAAACGACCGCTATGACCAACAGCATCGTAGGAAAAAAAATTTTAAAGTTACGAGTATAAAGTATTTTAAGCACGTGCAAAAAAAATATTAAAAAAATAAGAAACGCTAATGAGAATAAGATATGTTGTATTTTGATTTGTGTAGACTTTTGTAGCATTTGAGATGAGTCGAACCACTAAGAAAAATCTTGAGTTGTAAAATTTTATTTATTTAATATTTTGCCATAAATATTTTCTAATGGATTTGAAGCAATAAAATCCGGTTGTAGCATTAAGATTAAAGTGGTACGTTGAGCTTTTATCACACCATAATAAGTATAATGACAATTAAAACAATTTCAATATCGATAACAACAATTATATTTAATTATGCCAATATCGATAATTTGTTTGACAACAATATCGATAGAGACAATCGCTAAGAGCAATAGTAACACACAATTATAACGTTAATGTAAACGTTAAATAGTTTAAGCTACGGCGCACTTTCTAGTAGATAATGTCAGGAGCTAGAAGTATTCCAAAATGCCTTCCTAAGGATCGCGCGGAATTTTACTTTTCGTATTCCCTGTGCTTTGCAATTTTGTATGAAGTGGTACAAACTAAAGGCCTCTCGTTACTTTCGCCATTCATAGAATGCCTGCAGAAGGGCCTTCGCGGCTTTTTAATGCTACATTTTTAAAACTGTCTTTTTTCTTTATAAATTTTGCTGAGAGTGCAAAGGCACTTCAAGTAAAGGTCCATTTTCGTAAATCCTGGATAATTCTTCTCGAATGGGTGATGTGAAGAAGGTTTTCAAAACTGATTTTCTTAGTTGTACTTGATTCAATAGTTTATTAAAAAAATTATTTTCTTAATATTGCTTATATTTTTCATTATGAAACACGCAAAGATAGCACAGGTCTGCAACAAAAAACAACTGATTTCTATGTATTTAGGTGTTCTGAAAACTAAAAAAAACTTGGAGATCAGGATAAAGTTTAGGCACGTCATAAAGTCTTCAAACGATGTGTTGAAGATCTTCGAAATTGGTTTAAGGGGGAAAAAATGCTATGGTATGGCGCGAGCAAAAGAAGCATAGTAATGATTGTTACTTTTGTTCGTGTAATGTAAAAGGGTATAATTCATAATGGAAGCAGTCAATTTCATACCCCAATCTGCAATCAGCTACTCGTCTCATCCCTCATGGGACCGAAATACCAGTGCCAAAGCTCCCTGCTACCTTGAAAGAGATTCCAAGTTCTGACGAAGATGTTGCTATACCTGAACCCGATGACATGTCAAGTTTTGAATTAGAAGATGACAGTAGTCCGAAATTGTTTTCCCAGGGCGAGCTAAATGATTTGGTAAGATACTTGAATCTTCCCAAAAACGCTGCTGAGTTGCTTGGGTCAAGGCTCAAAGCAGGATCTTACTGTTGCCGGGAGTGCCTTCCTCCTGGTTTAGATATCGTGAGAAGCAGTTTACTTCCAACTTTGCCCAAGAGGACGAGTTGGTTTATTGTACCAATATGGAAGGTTTGATGGATACATTTAAGATCTCATACGACCCAGCAGAGTGGCGTATTTTCATAGATTCTTCAAAAGGAAGCCTTAAAGCAGTTCTGCTTCACAACGGCGGTTTCTATACTTCCATTCCTGTCGGTCATTCCGTAGACCTCAATGCAATTTGTAAAGTCACTTCCATGCGACGGAAATCGCTTCAAATACTTAATATCAAAGTTTACAGGCCTCTCGGAGGGAAAGTTGAAGGAAGGTGTTTTCGTTGGACCAGATATAAGACACCATGACGAATCCTCAAAGAGAAGGGTGGATTGCCTTTAAAGAGGTCATAAAGAATTCTTTAGGCAATAACAAAGATCCTAACTACAAACAAATCGTCAAAAGAATGTTAAAAGCATTTCAAGCTTTAGCTTGCTTGATAAGTTTAAAAGTACATTTTCTTCATTCCCACCTCTACTACTTTCCAGAAAATTTAGGAGACGTGAGTGAAGAGAAAAGTGAACGATTTCACCAAGATATAAAAATACCAGGGAAGATGGAGCGTTTATGTTCTATGACAAAAGTAAAGTTATTTTCGGATTCGGCACAATCAAAAACAGAGGAATTACACAAAAAAACCAAAACAGCTCTCAATTTTTTTTTTGCAGACTTGTGTTATTTGTACTTCGTTAAAATCCAAATTCGTTCAAATAAATGTTTATATATAAGTAGAGCGTATTCCATAAGACTCTAAAATTGGTAGTCGAACCGACTGAGTAAAGAAAGTTCTTTGAAGAATGATAGAGAAAAGATGGATAAGCACCGAAGTACTCGTTCGAAGAACTTTTCTCCGAAAAGAGACGAACGAATATGGAATCAATACAAGAAGCAGAAAGAAAAATATGAGTTGATAAATGTGACGATGAGTTCCTCGATGTATGATAAAAACATTCTGGACAAACGAGGAGATAAAAGAATTAAATTTAAAAGAAGTATATGTAATAGAAAATCAGTTAAAGCATGGTGGTAAGGTCGTAAGAAAAAAGCGGTGAAGTTATGGTTACACCAATAAACGCGAATGAGAACGAGAGACGGTCGAATGATCAAATGGGAGAAAATATTGGTATATGGAAATTAATGAGAGCTGAAAATAGGATTAAATTAGCAAGGAATATTTGCAGTAAAAGACAATTTGTGCAGCGAAGTAGTAAGCAACGAAGCCATCGTCGCATGATTGGACCGACCGAACATGGAAGAGTATGTCGGGAGAAAATCTATTGCTTATGTTATGCTTCTCATAAAAAAAAAAAAAAAATATATTATGGGAGTGAAAATTTGTGGCTGAATAAATGAAAATCCCTTAACGCTTCGATAAAATAGACCACATTTGTAAGAATTTTGTATACTCACACACAAGTATTTGATAATTTCTCCATGGAATCGCCCAAAAAATATGAGCAAAAACTTGAAAGGAAATTCATGATACAAAAAACAAAAAAAAAACAACACATAAAAAAGATATCTTAAAAAAACAAACAAAAAAAAAAACAAACTAAAAAAGCTGTTAATCCCAAGACTCTTAAATTGCCGTACGCAAGTGAATAACTTCGGTGGCAAGAAAGAGTAGCAGCTGGCCAGCTGCTGCTTTTGGCTAAGCAACCGATTGATGGCTATAATATGCACTACACTTCAACGCACTTCACTAATTGCTGTTTTATTTTTATTTTTCTTTTTCGTTTTCGTTTTTTTTTGTGTTATTTACCTCTTCACTTATTTGGCTAGATAATTAACGAAAAATAACAAAATATAAAAACTACGAGATACCATTGTGATTTGGCATAAAATCTAAATCTAAATGAACTGCTTTAGATTTTTTTTTCTTTTTTTTTAAGTTTTCCAATGAATACAAAATAAAAGTAAAAAAAAAATTAAGTAAATACTTACAGGGTGGTGAGCGCTTTTAGGCCAGCCAAAGCGTCATGGGCAACACGCGAAATATTATTGTTCGACAGATCGATGCGACGCAAGCGACGGAAGTTCGCAAATGCTTTTGGCGGCAGTTCGGTAATGAAGTTCTGCTCCAAGCGGCTATAAGGGAAATTCGGAAGGACAAAGCAAAAAAGAATACAATGAAACATTTTCATAGAAGAGAAAATAGCGCACACATAATTACAATAAATAATGACAGACAAAAACATAAAAAAAATTAAAAAAAAAAAAAAAAAAACATTTCAATTGTTAAATTGCTGTGTAGATGCTTGTGGCGCTGGTGTGTGAGCGTTTAAACCCTCACCAGAAATTACTATTTATGTATGGACTAGCGAAAATTTGACAGTTTTTCAAGTGTTGTTTTTGTTGTTACTTTATATTTTACCATGCATGCTTGTGCGCACTTACAGTTCGGTCGTATCATCTGGCAGCGAAACAGGTACACTTGTGAGACTCTTCTCGCGACAATCGACAATACCATCGGCACAACGGCACGGATGTGGGCAGCTATTCTCCATGCCACATTCCATTGGCGCATTCTCGGTGAGACCTTTAAGTGTTTGGCGTGAAGAAAAAAAAGAAGAAGAAGAAGAAGGGGAAATGGAAATAAAAATATATGTAGTTATGTTTATGGGAAGGGAATTTAATAACATACACTATTTCCAACCACAATTAAAGTATGTAAAGGGTGCTTTTTTAAGACGTGTGTTTTGTTGAAGAAATAAAATATATATAAATATTATAAACACAAGCGTTTGTCATTATGTTTTAAAAACGATTTCGGCCAAGTGACCGCCGCGCCGCGGCTGTCTCGAATAAATTCCAGCCGAGAGGTCCAATTTTCGACCACTTTTTGCAGCAGTAACGCGCCAAATATTCCCTTCCAAGCTGTCAATAGTCTCGGGCTTATCTGCGTAGACAAGCGACTTCACATAAACCCACAAAAAATAGTTCAGCGCTGTTAAATCGCACGATCTTGGAGGCCACACCACAGACCTACGATGCGAGATAATGCGCGCACCAAAAGTTTCCTTCAAAAAATGTATTGCTTCGTTGGCTGTATGGCTTGTAGCGCGGTCTTGTTGGAACCAAAAGTCGTCCTCATCAACATCCTCCAATTCAGGCACGTAAAAATCAATAATTATGTCTCCTTTGACTGCAAATTATGGCCGGCTTTATTTTTGAAGAAATATGCACCAATGATTCCCTCTGCCCATAGAGCACACTAAACAGTGACTTTTTGAGAATGAAACGGCGTCTCAACAATTAGCATCACTCCAAATGCGACATTTTTGTTTATTAACTAATCCATTCAACCAAAAGTGAGCTTCATCGCTGAACAAAATTTCCTTGTGAAAATCGGAATCGGTGGCCATCTCGTGGCCGCTTGTTCCGGAGTAAGTATGTTCATTAAGAAAAACTGAGTAGAAAAAAAGACCAACTCCGAAAAAAGTATTGCCTCATTGAAAACCACACGTCTAAATAAATCACCCTTTACATACATACGAGTGTGTAACTACGTATTCGGTTTCAGGCAAACATTTCTGAAGTTGCTAACCTGGCTTGAGGGCGTCAACTTAATAGCTGAAATTAATCTTAAAATATGTTTTTTTTGTCTAGCAATTATTGAATAATTAAGTTTTTGTCTTTGTAACTTTTGACAATTATACAATTTTTATTTTCCAATATATTAACCGTAACTATGTAGTTCCTTAATTGTAATGGCCTCATTTAAGTCAGTTGGCTAAAAAAAAAAAAGTTACAAAAAAGTTGGCATGAGCGTCGAATTTTTTAGGTTAAGGCCAATTATTAATCACTGTAACTTATTCTCATATATGATTAATTCTTTTCATGCATTTATGAGATTTATTATTTATCGTAAATATTTCATATTTATTTTTAAAATTTTTTTTGTATAGCGAATGAAAAAGGCATACTTTTTCTGTATTGCCCTTATTCTAAATGTGATCAACAAAAAAATACCCACTGTTTGCCATTCGCGAACAAAATAAAAAAAAATAAAATAAAAAATTTCTACTCATACAAATACGAGAAGACACAACGTCGTTAAGTTTAACGCGCTCTTGTGAACTACTTGCATCGCTTTTCTCATTTGTAAACTGCCAACTAAACTTCGAACTACTCACATTTGAGTGAGCTAAAACTTATAAGCTTTTCTCATTCGCGAATGAATAAATAAATGAAAAAGAACGAAAACAAATTATTTTCAATCGTGAGCGTGAAAAAATGTGAGTGATTAATTCCAATGTCGGATTTTAAAAGAGTTATTATTTTCAGGGACTAATGATTTTGCGAGTGAGTTCTTTTGGTCTAAAATTTTCTGTTCTCTTACTTTCCGACAGATAGAGATTTCTACTTACGATTCGGTCAAAAGATTCCCGACTAATGTTGATCTTATGAAGTACTTTTCCTTGTTGAAACTATTAAATTTATCTGAATTCAATTTTCGTTGTTCTGGTAGTTTTCTTTTCTTCTTTTCCTTAGAGTATTTGGAACAGTGTGTTGGTGCGATTTATTTCACTGCCTATCTAACTAGTTAAGTTGAACATAATATAAAATATACCTTCCTCCTTAGGGATTTCCAAATTACGCTTCTTTTCTATCTACACTCTTCTTTTATTTCTAAATATTATTCGCTCTAAATAATCAAAGTTGTTAACCAAATAGTTATTTTGCAATTTACCTGAACACTTGAATTCCTGATCGTGTAGATCTGCCACATTTTGACCCTTCAGCTGGGATGGCGATTGACAGCGTGTATAGGGTGCCAACCTAGGAGCGCTACGCAAGAAACGCGAAAGCCACGACAGATGACAGTCACAAGAGAATGGATTGTCGGAGAGGCGTAGTGCACGTAAACGATTTAAACCACTGAAAGCGTTATGGGGTAATGACGTCAAATTGTTGTTGTTCAATGTGCTGTTAAAAATTGAATGAAAAATAGAGAATTTTTATTAACCCTCTTTAAAATAAAATTAATTTAATTAATTTAAAAAATATATTATATAATTAAAATTTTCAAGTTTTGTGTGAAACTCAAAATTATAATATTTTTTTTTAATTTTCAATGAAACTTTAATATAATATAAGTTTTCATATACAATTCCAAGAATTAAATTTTTAAATTTAATCAGAATTCTCAGAATTTATTTAAATTATGTCTTAATTAACCAATAAAGAATATTACCCAATATTTTAATTTTATATACATATACATATTTTTTGATAATTAAATTTTTCATTTTGATGTAATTAATTTAAAAAATATATTATATAATTAAAATTTTCAAATTCTGTGTGAAACTCAAAATTATAACTTTTTTTTTAATTTTCAATGAAACTTTAATATTTATTTTCTGTAAGTTTTCATATACAATTTCAAGAATAAAATAATTTTTTGTGGAAAATGCTTTCAAGAAAGTACTGGTTGTTTAAGAAAATTGTTGTTTTTTCATTATAATTAAATAGTTATGTGGCCAAACAATAACAAAAAAAGATAACTATTTTTTTGTGATTTCATTTAAATTGCTCTATAAAAAAATATTTTAAATAACTTTTTTCAAAATTATGCTTCTATTAAAATGACCTCGAGCTTAAGAAAAATAATTTTTTTTTGTGATTTCATTTAAATTGCTCTATAGAATAAGCTTTATTCTATATTATTTATTTAATATTAAAAATTACTTTTTTCAAAATTATTCTTTTATTAAAATGGGCTCGAGCTTATTAAAAAATTAAATTAAATATTTTTTTAATTTTATCAGAATTCTCAAGATTTTTTTTTCAAATTTTTTCTTAATTAAATTGTCGTTTAAATAAAAAAAAATTATAATTAAGATTTTAATTTCTTTTAAATTTAATTTGTTGAATCAATGAAAAATATTAATTTTAATTTCAATTGCTAGTTTAAAAATTAAAAAAAAAAAAAACAATTTAAATTTTTAATTAAAATTTTCTGAAATTTATACTTCATGAAAGAATAAGATATCAAAAATTTAAATTTCAACTTAGAAAATTTTGAAATTAAATTTTAACAAAACAAATTAAGCAATATAAAATTTATTATTTATTTTTTTTAGTAGAATTCATGTATTTCGTTTAAGTATTTAAAAATTTTGCTTTGACTTTTAATCATTTTTTCATATTTCTCTTTTCGACGATTTTTCGAATTTTTTGCATAAACCGCTAGACAAAAAAAAACTTCTCACACATATTTGCCAGTTAAAAAAAAAGCAACAATAAAAATGATAAATTAATATTTATTTTTTAAATTTTATATAAAAGTTAAGAGAAAATAAAAATTACATAGTTACAGTTCGTTGCAAAAAAATCAGCTTCTAAAACTTGCGATTCCTGCATTAAACCATGTATATATCTATTTTAGATTCGAGCTTTTTTGTTTCAAAACGAATCCGAACTAAAAATCGATTATTTTCTATCGACCTACCGTCGAGCATTTCAACAAACTCTTATATGTATGTAGGTACTTACAGAATTTCCAAGTCTATTAGACCCTTAAACGCATGCTCATCCATACACGTAATCTGATTATTATCCAACTGCAGACTGCGCAGAGATTGAGCGCCCTTGAAGACGCGTCGGCCCACTGTCGTTATAATATTATGCGAGATGTCCCTAGAGAGGAAGTACGAAATTTGTATGTTAGCATATTACCAGCAAACTTTCTAAGAAAAAATGTTTAATAACTTATGTAACTATGTAGATTAGAAATTGTAAATTTTTTTAAGAAAAAACTCAAATCTACGAAGAAAGTGCGACCAACAATCAATCAACCGGTTTCGCGGTTACTCAAGCCAAACTCAAGACACTACTGTGTGTGTTGTTTTTCAAAAAGCTGTGGGAGCACAGAATTTCACTACTTACGATTAGATTCTTATTCAAAATTGTTTTTTTTTTTTTTATTACAATAAACTAAAAACTTATCTAAAACTAAGTAATTATTATTTCAACCTCTAGCAGCAGCATTCCTCGAAAGAAAATAAAGAGAATATTTTTTTTTTAATAAGAAGCATTGCATTCGACTACTTACAATCGCAAAAGACTCGCTGAACTTGACACTAGATTTTCAGGTATCGCCTTTAGCAGATTGTTGTTAAGGCGTCTGTATGTATGTATGTATGCATTGGTAGAGTTGTAGTAGTTTTAACAGATTTGCGTGCAGAAAAATCCAAATTTGAAGTAAAGTCCAACCAATCAAAAATAAAGTGAAAATATTAAAAAAAAAAATATGACAAAAACGTAAGAAAAAACAACAACAACAAGACAAAAGAACCTAATTGATTAATTAGCTAAACTAGAATAAGGGGATTCACAAGGCGACGTAAAGTGTCGTGCAGTTGCAAATTCATAAAATTTTGAGCTTAAAACTTGTTTGTGTTAAAAAAAAGGCAAGTGAAATATTGCAATTTAAAATTTTTTCACATTTAATGATTTTTAGACGTTACGTCACAGTACGAGACTTTGTGAATACTCCAAATATATTAGCAGGTTATAAATAAAATATTGTTAACGCGCAAATCACGCGTTTTTTTGTTTTTGTGTTAGCAGCACTCAAAGCCAGCCATGAATGGTTGTTCCTAATTTTAAGTAAATATTTGCATCATCAATTCAATTAAATAATTTACACAATTGAATAAAATTAAAAACATTTAATTTCTAATTTTTTTTGTTTAATTTAAAAATTTAATTTTAAATTTAAATTTTAGCGCAGTTCATAAGTTAAGGCAATTAAAGCTTTAGATAAATAAAAATATAATTTTTTTGGTGAATATAAATTTTTTATATTTATTTGAAAATATAAAACTTATTGAAAAATTTAACTTAAGTGTAGTAAATAAAACATTTTAAAAGCTTTTTCTTTTAAATTATGAAAATTTTAAATTTTTACAAATATTTTAAAAATTTTAAGAAATTAAAGATTTTATTTCTTGAGAAATAAAAACTGAAAACTTTGTTATAAAAAATAAAAGAAGTTTTGTATGTTTTTGAAAACAACAAAAATTTAAGTTATCATAAATTTAGGTGAACTCGTTAGAAAACGACTAGGAGAAGTGCTTTTAGTTAAAAGTTAATTGAGAAATTTATACATTTTTTAATAAAAAAACTGAATTTAGTGAGTAGTTTAGTTATAAAAATGCAGGTCAAGTCTTGTGTAAAAGAACTTTTTTAGAAAAAAACACACGGATAAGGTAAGATTTCAGAAATATGTACATATGTACATACATATGTAAAATCGATAAAATTAAAAAAAAAATATATTTTGAAAACAAATTTTTATTAAACGTTTTTGAAGTTCGTGCAGTTGAAAATTTATTTAAAAAACTGTATAATTTAAGTATTCAATATATAACTTGAAAACATCAAAATTTTTGTTTTGAAATACATTATAAATAAAAAATTAACAAAATTAAACACAATCAACGTTTAATTTTTTAAATATGTATGTATGTATGTATACGTATTATTTTATTATTATTTTGAAAGAAAAATTACATTTTTATGAAAAAAAAATTTTTTTTAATTTAGATAATGCAAAAAAATTGAATTTGAAAATTTTTAATATTACTAAAAAAATTTAAGTGTGCGCATTTTGTTAAAATATGCGTGTATTTTTTAAAACATTCATATGCAATAGGCTGTAAAAAAAATTATGGATTTTAAACGAAAAAATTAAACATTTTATTTTTGAAAATTGATAAAACGTTTTGAATATTTAAGTGAGCATTTTCAGAGAAAAATATTTTTTAAAAGCATTCATATACAAAAGTCATTTAAGTAGTTTGCATGCAAAAGCTTAAAAACTAGACCCAACTTACAGTCGCTCCAGTGACACCAGATCCTGGAATGCGCCCTTTTCGATCGTGTGTATTTGGTTATCCGTTAGTTGGCTGCAAGTATTGCATTTTTTTTAGTTAATTTATGGCTACAGATATTAAATAAAGAACTACACACACATACAAGTGATGAAAAAAGAAATATTTTCAAGTAATTCAAAATACTCGCAACAAACTAAAGAACGAAAGCAGCCTCAGTGGCTCAGAACTAATTTGAAACAATTTATGCTCTACTCGTACAAAGGTCAATTTAGATAGAGAAAATAATATGAAAATTTAGTCTACAAACAAGCATCGAGTGCCAGCTAATCAGTATGTGTATGTATGTATGTATGTAAAAAAACAATGAAGCATTAAACACGCGTTGCACTATAAATTACAGCAACAAAAATTTTGGAGAAATGTTGCTTAAATTTTTTTTTTTTTTTTTGTATTCCCCTCACACATTTCTTCTCTCCAATTGCATATTTTGACTACACCGATTAGCTTTTGCCTTCACAATCACAAAAACAATAATGAAAGTAATCGAATTTTTTTTTATAGTTTTTATATTTACACCAAGCTTGAGTGTTGAAAATTTTACAAAAGCGTTGTTATCATTAAACTGACTGTGCACGAAAAACTTTGTATGCGCCAAATCGATTTGTCAAGGTTTTTTGTTTTTTTTTTGTTTTTATGTAATGCCTATCGGCTATTTTCCGAGCGTATTAATTGTTATTTTGATTATTTTTCGTTGTTTACATGCAGTTAAAAATTATATAAAAACTGTACACTCTACAAAAGATGTTTAAAAAATTATTGATTTATACTTACAGTATTCGCAGTTTAGTTAAGCGTTGAAAATCAGCTTCGAAAATTACAGTTATATTATTGCCTTGCAAATCGCTGAAATGAAGCAAAATTCAAAGAGAAATATTAGATTTAGAACTTATGAGAATTGTGTAATTTTATGTAATAAATTAATTAGTTAATTAATTAATTAATAACTTCAATAAAGTCTTTCAATACGTAATGATCAATATTATTGATAGTCTAAGGGCTGCTTAAGCGAGTTTGGTCTCAACTGGTTCAATACAAAAGTTGAAGAATATTCAGCGCAAGATTCGATAAAAAAAGATTGAAAATCTACCCAGCTATAAGTTTATATATCAGCCAAACGAAATCAAGTCGTAATTTTACGTAGAAGTATAATTGGAACCCCAAAAGTTTGTAAATAAAAAAATTATTTTCTAAACCAATTAAGCACTCTAGGGCCACCGAGCAAGGTTTCAAGACATCCCGTTGTCGGACGCTCAAAACGTGAGACACGACGCTATTGCATGATTACTTCGTGCGAAAGGCGATTGCTGTTTAATGGCACAAGTCGAAGGATAAGTCAAGTCGACTTGTTTCATAAATTAAGTTAGGTTAGGTGACAACCCTCCAAGACTTAGACTAAAAACCACAATTCACTTTGGTTGCTCGTGTTTACTCGAATGGTAGCGACGATTAGGGACAAGAAGTTTGAAAATCACGGAAGCATTAACGATGAATCCATCATTGCCTGCCATTGATATTCAAACAATATTAAATTGCACAGCAATTAAAATTCTATTTGGGGAGCGCCCTCGCCCATGACCCTCACTCAGTTCGAGCCCATTGCTACAAACTACGAAACCGCGAAGTAGTCGATCAGACTTAGTAATCCGACTGCCAGAATGCTTACGGCGACACAAACAGCGCCTCTCATTGTGTTCTCTTTAATTCAACTCTATGCACTCGGGGCTCTAGAAAGTACACCACAAAATGGCTCCATGATTATGCCGATGGATTAGTTGAAACTTGCAAGATTTACGATTATGATCTTCTAATACTAAGTAAATAGTTAAACATTTACAAACTTTAGGTAGCAAGTTTAGTTGCAACGAAATTTAATTTGTTTGCCTCGCTTCCACTTCACACATTTACTTAGGACTTAAGATTTGGTCTAACTACACTTAAGTAGACCCTACGTAGGGCAAGCGCCAAGGCCAGGGTCTGCACTAAGTGCTAAGAATTTACTCGTAATCAGTTAAAACTCAGAATGCAGCAAGCAAATAAACGGTTAGGCAATCTAATTTGCTCGCCAACTAACCACCTACGCAAAGGCTTCTGGAATGCGAGTGCAAGGTTGCGCCTACAATTTGTAAGAGTTTTTTTATATTTTTTTTTAGTTTAAGTTTTTATGCACTCAAATTTTCTTTTCGGTTAACAAAGATTATCAAGTGTTTACATAGCAAATAAAAGGCAAGCTCTAAAAGAAAAGAAAGCAAGAACAAAGGCGTAACTATGAGCCAAAAGAAAAAAAAAGACATTTTGTGTGGAGATACACAAATACGAGTAAATATAAAATTTAATTCGTTCTTGGCTCTTGCATCTTGGCCTCGTATGTTTTGGTGGTTGTTTGTAGGCATACACACATGCAAACATATGGATGTATGTATGTACTTATATAACTTTGAGCCAACCAACAAACAAATGTATAAATACAAACATTTCTTTTTTTTTCTGTTATTTATTTGTAGTGTTAATCGCACAACTGCAACATTTGCGTCGAACAGTGGCAGAAACAGCCGTTTTACCTGACGGCCGGCCTGGATCGCGTATGGTGTTTGGAACACCGCAAACAAATACATACATACATACATACATATGTATATGTAAGTACAGTGGCGGCGCATAAGGTAAGCCTACATATGATATGTTTTTTTTTACAGAATAGCTGTTTGTGTCATGTGAATGTTAATTGCATTATAAAATGTGTTCGTCGCTAAATATTTTTATTTTTCAAAAATATTTTTATAAAGGAATTAAATGCGTCTCGGTATTATGAAGTTCGGTTAAAGCAATACATGTTTTTTATGACGAGTCTCTTTGAACTAATAAAACCATTGAATGAATGCTACTGAATTAAAGAGTAAACTCACCTAAAATAAATAATTCAACCCTAAGAATGCTAAATTAGTTTTGAAATTTTTTGATTTGCCATTGAATATATCGATCTTTTGATGAATATGTTGACGAGTGAGTTGGAAACCTTTTTGTGTGGATATATGTCTGTATGTAAAAGGTGTTCCAATAAGAGTGATATGATTTCATTAAAAAAAGCACACACAAATTGTTAAGGAAATTTAAATGTTTTTTATTTAATGTGAAGTACAATCGATACAATTAAGTTCTGAATATAACATCATTCAAATGGTCTCCGCGACTTCTTTTGCAGGAACGAATTCGATGAACCCAATTTTCGAGTACTTTTTCTACTAAATCAAGTCGTATGGAATGAATAGCACGTTCAATATTGACTTCTAAAGCTTGAAGAGAGTCTGGTTTATTGCTAAAGACCAATGACTTCAAATAACCCCACAAGAAGTAGTCTAATGGTGTTAAATCACAACAATTATGTGCATAAGTAGTGAATATTGTGATTTCAATAGGGCAATGCTGCCACTTTTGACAGAAAAATACTATTGTGAACTAGCAAAATGTCTACAGCTGCTGTCAAAAGTGTATATTATTAAAAAATAGCTGCAAATATTAGCAAATTAAACCAAATTATAAATTAATATGCGATTTATTGTGGGTTTGGAGAATAGAAATTAATGCAATCCAAAAGATTTTTGCAAACTGCTTGGCAAAAATCCACAACAATTTCACCAACGGTACTGCATCCTATAGACTTTCAAAAGTTCTACATATATTCCAAAGCGAACAATGAGATAGCCACAATTTTATGAAGTTGAATACATTGTCTCATATTGCTCTTCACCTTTTCATTTTCATATTGATTTTTTGCCATTTAATTAACTGCCAATCTTATTTTTATTACTTTCCATTTTCGGCTCAATTTTATTTATCAAATCAGCTGATGTCGAAATGCAGATAAGTGTCGTCTGTCAGGCCTAAAATATTTTGCAGTTATATGAGCTCGTTTATTTGCATAAGTGCCCCCGTCTGTCAATCCTTTTACGTTGCACCAGCTTTATTTCGAAAGCAATACGGACCAATGATTCCACCAGACCAAAAACCACACCAAACTGTCAATTTAGGTGAGTGTAATGGTTGTTCATGAATAATTTGTGGATTTTCTTCGCACTAGAATCGAGAGTTTTATTTATTTACCGCACCACTCAGATGAAAGTGAGCAATTGGAGAACGATTATTTTGATAATAAAATTGAATAATTTGTAAACGTTTTTCTTGCGCATATCTTGCCATGATGAAATTTTAAACATTACTAAATACAATGAAAAAAAGTGACAGATCATGACTTATTAAAAATGGCCGCAACGACACTTAGAAATCATATCATCCCTATTGGAAAACCCTTCATATAACAATCCTAAATGAAGAATGATAAATGAAAACTTGTTGATTTAAAATTTTAAAGGATTTCATATTTAGAGTAATTGTGTGTTTGGATTCTCACGCGAACTAGACAGTTACACACCTAATTCTTTGAAAAATTCATTATCAATCACCAAGCTAAATATGTATATTTAAAAATTGACATCGAGCGAACCAAAGCCACAAAAAAACCCATTCCGTTGTATTTAGACCAAGGATGCATTTTAACGTTAAATTTAACCGTTCCGAAATGTTTTCTCTTGTTTCGGTTGAAACATTTCAAAATATTATCGTTAAAGCAATTATCATAATAAATTTCATTACGTTTTTAACCGAAACGAAATGCTGGCGTTAACGTTAAAACGTTAAGAAAAACGCTGGAGATTCACTCGTCGCAAACAGAAGAGCAAACAGAAGCGCTGCATACTTTTAGGCACATTAAAATTAACGAAAATGGAAATTTTATAACGGTGCAACATTAATGATTTGATTTCGTTTTGATAACATGGCGCCGAAAAGCAACAAACTCATTTCGTTAAGTTAATTTTGCTCGTTAACAAAACAAAATGGTATCGTTTCGTTTGTTGAGCAGCGCTGATTTAGACGGTCTAAATCCAAATTGGCTGTCAAGTTAAGTCCTCACCTCAAAACACACACAAAAATATGCGCATATTTTATTATTTTTTTTGAAGACCTCAATAATCGAATCGAATCATGACAATGTTTTTTTCTGGGATCCGTTCTCCTTTCAATGACACTGTTGCCATTAGCTGTTCCCAATATCCTTGTCCCCTACTGTATAGTGCACGTTAACATTCCAATACACAATTACACTTGTAGACCGGCATAGATATGCAGGCGAGCAGTACACGCTGCTGTCAGTCAGTCAAGTCAGCTGCTGCTGCTGCTGATGATGACGAAGTTGGTGGGAATTAATTCCAAGTATCAGCACATCATAATAATGTAGCCAACCAGGCAAGGCAAGGAAAGGTAGAGGCAGTCCAGCCGGGCCACTAGTGCCAAAGCAAGGCTGCTGAATACACACACACACATAAGCTGAGTTATACAGGAATGTATTTGTGTATGTGTGCGTGTGTCAGTTTGTAATCATGTAAAAACAACAGGTAAAAATGAAAATATACAAAACTGAAAACGAAGATAAAAATGAACATGAAATGTACAAGAAGTAAACTTGGCTAAAGCCAAAAGCAATGCCAGCAACAATAACAAGCACACACACACACACGCACACAATCGAGTGATGGCATGCACATGCGATACATAATTGCGCACAAATGCCGGGGTAGCCGAGAGCAAAGAATGTATGTATGTATGTACTGCATGCTTGTTTTTGTTTTTGTAGCTGCAGTTGGTGTTCAAAATGAGTTGTGGCGCTGTTGCGAGCGACCCAGTGCCTTGCGTCAAACATCAAATTACCAGATCTTCATTCGATAGTTTTTGAATTATGAAATTTTATGTTATGAGGCAGATGAAAAATGTCTGATGCTAAGCAGAACAACGAACCAGCGATGAACTAAATACATACATACATATGTATATACGAGTATTTATGTACATAAATAAATATACAAACATACAGCGTCAATATGCCGACGAGTAACTATTAAGTGGAGGTATTTTTAATTTTTTTTAATTTACAAAGGTATATTAGAGATGGTAGGGCAGTGAATTAAAAACAGAATTGGCACTGAAATCAATATTTTCCACATTTATTTATCGAAGTCGCAAGCGGAGTCGGCGTTGTAGTCGAAAGCAAAAGGATTTGTTTAAATTTTAACTCACTTTGCAGTTTTTCAGTCAACTTTAAACGTAGTTTAAACTATGTTTAAACCAACAAAATGGCACGGTTAAACCTAGTTTAATTTATCAGCTGATTGCTCAGTACTCTGTTTTAGTTGCAACAAATTTAATTGAGCGCAAGGCAACTAAGTTAAAATTTAAACTGATTTTAACGAAACTTAGTTTAAACTGAGCACTGAAAAACTGGCCATTAGATAAGGCAATAACTTTTCTCAAGCTTTTTATAATTTCGAAAAAATGTTGTGTGTTTGTTGAAGAAAGAGTTAGAAATTGCGTCATTCACTTCCCACACATTTGAAATTTTTTTATCGATCGATAACGATCGTGAAGAATTTTAAGAATTTTTGGATGGTCTACTCTAATAATATCTGCGAGCTGTTTTCGCTTTAGATAAGCATTTTTCAATACAAATGTTTTAAATCATTTAATAATTCCCCGAGCGACCACGTCAATTGGTCGCCCCAGCAGTGCATGGTCCTCAAGTGAGTTACTGCGTTGTCTAAGAACACTGTTGGAAACATAGTTTCACCCAACCCAGTAAACGAATTTCATTCCTTCTCTTGCACAAACTTTTTAGTTTAGAAAGGAATTTTATAAACGCCCACATTTCAAACTCTCTTCCCGAACGAGTGACTTCATCGGTGATAATTCAAAGGCTTATCATTCTCTTCTACTTCCCATGTGACATTAAAAACCGTTGTCAATTTGGGTCGCGCGCAAAAAACTTCGTCAATGGCCTCTCCACTTTGCGAGGTTATGAAGATAGGTTTTTCTGCATTTGGTACTTTCATCGTGTTGGAGCGCCCTTGCCTTCGTGCCATGGGTTTTGAGTCGCAGCATTATCAAACATACGAACGACATGCCCACGCTATCACCATCCTTCAATTTTTATGCGCTCATACAGTTCGTCGTTTTACTTTCTTCGATACCTGTCGCCTACGCTAACAGGGCTATAGAAGTTGCATACAGCAGTTCTCTCAAAATTCCCCAAAACCTTCCCATCTGCGATCAATATCGTCTATGTATCTGCGCCATATAAAAGGACGGGCATAATAAAAGACGTGTAGAGCGAGATTTTTGTTCGTCGAGAAAGAATTATGCTTTTCAATTGCCTACCGAGCTACTGTTGGCAAGTGTTATTTTTCGCTTGATCTCTCGGCTCACATTATTTATGGTGTTTATGCCAGATCCTAGGTATACAAAGTCCGGTAGTACTTCCAAGTTGTAACAGCCAACAATGACATGAAAAGAAGGTACTTTATTGCGTATTCGTTCGCTGCTAGACCAACTTCTGCCGCTTTCTTCTTTAGACTGGAAAAATGCTTCACTAATCTTCGTATTTATACCAAAAACTATTAATTGACTCGTTAGAACTTAACTAAAAATCTCATTAAAAATCTACTTTCCTATTCCGAGCACTTAAAAAAGGAAACTGTTCGAAAAAGAGCAAGTAAAGAGTAACGAGACGCACAATGATGTCAGAGATTTAGTATTCACCCCTATCGTGAGTTTCGCCCGAAAAAAAATTCACCCGAAATTTCACTTCGAAAATTCGAACATGGAAATTACAACTCTGAAATGTGTATACTTGAAGTGATAAATTATCAAATAATTAAAATTCAATATTAATTTGACAAAACTTATCAATTTCCCAGATATTGGAAATATAACAGTCAATAAGGAATCATTCAAGTATTTATTAGATCTGCTAACCTCTTCAACAACACCAGCATAACTGACAATTTGATATTACGCCAGTTGGAAAGCTTAGTGCGTGTTTGCGATTTTTCGCTGAATGTGGATACTATAAAGTTGTAGGTAACAGTTTTGAAATTGGGCTGGCAAAATCGTTTATTCGTCAGATTCTGTCAGAAGTTGTCAAAATTAAGGACCACATATTATTCCCGCAGTGGGTAAAATGGCCTACGCTGGAAGACAAACTGCTTTTGGCCAGCCCAAGTCTATTTCGGATAAAAATGTATTTCTGTGCACATTGATTCCCGAATTCAGTAACTTCGTATCTCATCTCAAGTCTCAAAATGAGCTAGAGATTGTTGCTTTTCCTCGCTTTCACGTTTTTTTTTCTTTTGTTTGTATTGAAATATTTTGAGACCTGCTCATCCCTAGTTCACTATTTAGAGATGTATTTTGGAACGATTTTCCGTCGATCCTTGTCAAATTTGGTTTTGAAACAAACCGGTTTCGGCGTTGTGCCATCTTCATTGTTATTTTTCGAACGAAAACAAAATTTGACAAGGATCGACGGAAAATCGTTCCAAAATACATCAACTTTCAACCTTGTCGGAGTAAAAAAACAACAAAAAACTATTTAGAGACTAGAGGCTTATTGCTGAAACTAATGAATGTCAACTGGTCTAAAATTGTGACTTTTGTCTCTATTAGAGACTGAGACAGTTTACTGAATTCGGGCCTTAAGTTATAAACTGTAGACCCCTTTCTATTTGAACACATTTCTCATTGCAGGCCCCAAACTATCCAGCTCTATCTTTAGCTTTTTTCATAACTCAGCTACATTTTCCTTTTTTTCTTTCACAAATCCTCTTGCAATGTCTGGCTTTTACTGTATTCTACCTAAAGGTATATCTCTTTGAACTTTGTTAATTGTTTTGTTCCTGGAATAGGCGGCATGAAAAAAAATTAAATTTATAGCCGAATTTAGTAACTCAAGTCTCAAAATGAGCTAGAGATAAATGCTTTTCCTCGCCTTCACGTTTATTTCTTTTATTCTTACATACATTTTTTGTGACCCGCTCATCACCAGGTCACAATTTTAAGACTTTATTTTGAGACTAGAGACTTTATTTCAAATCTATTGAATGTCAACTGGTCTAAAATTTTGACTTTTTGTCTCTATTAGAGACTGAGACTGCCGACTGAATTCGGGGGTTAATTACTTACTTTTTGAATCTGCGTATTTTTTTACGTCCGAAATAAGTGTTGCCGATAAGGGGAAACAATGTTCGAAAGCGGAAAATTTTCGCTCGAATTTTATGATAGTTAAGCGAACAGTGAAAAGTGAACTATTTCGAGCGAAAACGAAACTCACGATAAGGGTGAATGTAATCATAAATATTGTACATTAAAGTATTTGCTATCGCTGTCCGTTGCATTACGATATTCATCATAATTTCGATTATAAACTTTATGTACTAACCGAATTAGGAGTCGGAGATTAAAAATTAATCGCAATTTTCGACTTTACGGAATCGAAGTCGAAGATTCGTAACATCCCTAGTAGGAAAATGTATTTTCACATACATACCTATATATGTACGAGTATAAATATATATTTTAGTAAGTAGATACCTGCTCTTTTATGATTAAAGATGCCATCAAATATTTTGTGGCTGCATGTTTTCTAATTCATAATTGTTTATGAGCACACATGTACACATTTTTATATACATACAAACATACATACATACATACTACTTATACTGTTGATACTATGTATTTACATACATACATTTTTGTAACATTGTTGAACTGCTGCGTTTGTAAATCGTGGTCTCGCAATATCAAAATACTTGCTGTGTGTGTTTACTGCTTCAAACATTTATTTATTTATTTATTTAGTTTTTTATAATTTATTTTCATTTCTTCTTTTGAATGATCAAAATTAAGTAGCAAGTAGTTATTAGCAATTGCGTACATGTGTAAGCATTTGAAGATTTCAAAATTAGGAGGGTTGTATTAGATATAAAAAAAAAATGCTAACAAGAAAAAAATTTCTAAAAAAAAAACTAATTAAAGAATTACAAAATAGTGCCGCCAACCAAGTCGGCTGCTCATTAGCGTCGCGGTGCCCATCTTTATACTATCTCCGGACAATCTGTTTCTTGTTTTTATGTACAGATGTTTGTTTGTGTGCATTTGCCTCTGTTACAAAAATTTAAGGAAGTAACATTTGTGATGTTATCTGCATTGTAGGACTGTGAGAAACTAAATTGTCTGAATGATTACAAGGCGCTTAACTCGCAACTAACTGCGCATCTTTATTAGCGTTAAATTGCTGGTTTATTCCGGACTCGAATTATTATTCTTTAATTCACAAACAAAGCAGAAGAAGAGGCATTTAAAGTTGAAGAAATTCAAAAGAATCAAACACAATTTGCAGAATGGCAGATTTAGTGAGCAGTTCCATAGCAAACGCAATAGTTAAATTTTTTTTCACTTTTTCAATGAATTTAATTCTATATTTAAAGTACACTTTCTAATCATCGCAATTAATTTTGAATAATACTTCAAATAGTATTTTATGATTTTTTTTTACTAATGATCGAGATAAAAATGCAGTATTTCCCATACAATTATTCGAAATGGAAACCATCCGACCTGCTCCGAAAACCGAAAACATAAAACCACTCGATTTTGAAAACAATTTTTCAAAGATTTTTAATAAAAAAACTTGGCAGTTTGCTAGCAATATTGTTATCAAGCAAAGTATATTGGGCTTTTTATCAGTTATGATTAAAAAAAAAAACCGTATTATTTCAAAATTTTTTATTTACTAAATTTTAAAAGCGAAATAATTGTGATTTTTTAATGCAACTCCTCAAAGAGAGTAAACTACTATTTAAAGGGAAACAAAACAAAATAATACAATTAAATTTAATTAAGAAAGAAAATAATAAAATCAAAAAAGTAGTAAAACCTAGTAAAACTTTAATACAATATATTTTAAATTAAACTAAAAAATAATGCAGAAAAAATCGAGATGAAGTGAACAAAAGTAAAACCAAAACCAAAAAAAAAAATTTTTAGTGCATTTAGTTGTGATATAATACTGCAAACTCGAAAAAAAATATATAAATTTCCTTGAAAAAATTTTAAAGTTTTTTAAATTTTTTTAAATTTTGTACAAACTTTTTAAGCGAGTAATTTCACTCTAATTGAAAAATAATGGAAATTTAATTGTGTAAATGTTCATAATGTTTTTCATATTATATAAAGCTTATAAATTGTCGATGCATTGTACGAAAACTTGAAAAATTTGCAAAATCTTATTTAATTTTTTTAACAGTTTTTTTTTTTTAGAGTTTTTTCGAGTATGCAGTTTTATAGCAATTTAAATTTTTTTAAATAATTTTTTTTATTATCAACGGTAAACTGTTGATTTTTAAAAAGTGTTGTGCAATTTCTTTCATATAATTTTTTTTTTAAATCAAGGCCACTTTAAACTTAACAAAAAAATCTAAAAAAAATAAATAATTTTGAAATTTTCATAAAAGCGATTAAAAATTTTGTATAAAATTTGAAAGTTTGGTTTTAACGGTGATGAAAAACATTTAAATAAAAAATAAAAATAAAGTCAATTCATACTAAAAGCTTTTTAAATAAAAACAGAAGAATTTTTTTCTTTTGAAATTGGCTATTTTGAATAAGAGTAACTGCATAACAAATTTGGCTAAGTTACTTGTATCTCAACTTTTATCGAGTTATCTTGTGCACAAATGAACGAACAGACGGGCATAACTCTATTAATTTATTTCTTTTTTATTGTAATGATATATTTTGAGGTTATAATCTCTTTCGATTTCGCCTTTTACCAAATTTCAAATTCGTTTCGCCGGTATTATAAAAACTTCAAAAGGTTTTAGAAAATTTTGCAAAACTTTTTAAATTAAATATTAGCACAGCAAAAAAGAAACCAGAAAAAACAACAAAAAAAAAGCAATAAATTATTGAGAAATTTCATTTCTATTTAAAATTCTGCAATCATCTTAAAAAAAATATAATGATCAATTCAACGATGACATCGACGTGAATGGCTGATGACCCCAAATTGCGATAATTGCAAATTGTGCCTTACTCGTTCGTACTGGCAAATTACAGTTTAAACTCCACTCTCCACTCCTTACTCTTCGCATCCGAGCAACTCGTTTACGGACGTGATGGCCAACAACGATTTGATTGGGAGAGTAGATGTTTTTCTTTTTCTTTTTTTGTTGGTTGACTTCAAGACATCACATTTTGTTGTACAAAATTTGTAAAAATTATAGTTAAACACTATAATAGAAAGCCATTAAAAATTTGCTTACTTATACATTGGGCACATCAACAATTTTCAGACTCAAGTTAAGTTTTTGTACGGAAATTTACACGTAGCACACGAATGTACACAAATTTGATGGTTTTTTTTTTACAAACAATTTAAATAATGCTTACCGTTTCTTAAGCCGCTTTGGATTAGAAATCAAGCTCTAAATTTGCACTAAGCTAATTTAATAATTTAAACTTAACTTTCCAAACATTTGACAAGTTTTCTTAAATATTATTAATTTAATTGTTTCTTTGAAAACATGTTCTTAATTTATATTCTATAAATATTATTTGGCTAACATCTTAATTGTAATATTTTATTCAACTCCTTAATTTAACTGAATATAAAAATAAAACAGGTGGCAACTCTGCTTTTATTATTTTTAAAATTAAGCTTTCATAAATATCTTGATATGCAAACTGCGAAATTTCATTAATATTTCATTTCATGAATAATTTTTTAAAAAGTGGCAACTCTCTTTAAAAATATGTTCGTAATTTATCTTCTATAAATATTATTTGGCTAACATCTTAATTGTAATATTTTATTCAACTGCTTAATTTAAATGAATATAAAAATAAAACAGGTGGCAGCTCTCCTTTTAATATTTTTAAAATTAAGCTTTCATAAATATCTTGATATGCAAACAGCGAAATTTCATTAATCTTTCAGTTCATTAATAATTTTTTAAATAGTGGCAACTCTCTTTGAAAACATCTTCGTAATTTACCTTCTATAGATATTATTTGGCTAACATCCTAATTGCAATATTTTATTCAACTGCTTAATTTAAAAAAATAAAAAATTAAAACAGGTGGCAACTCTCCTTTTAAATTTTTAATGTTAAGCTTTCATAAATATCTTGATATGCAAACTGTGAAACTTCATTAATCTTAGCAATATAATTTTTTTTAGATAGGTGGCAACACTTTAAGAATATGCTCATAATAAAACATTCTTAAATCTGCATTCGTCCTACACCTCTTTTGACATCTATGATTAAATTTGTGGCATATCATAATTGAATGTGCAATTTAAAACGTGTGGCAACTCCTTTTGAGTATATATTTATTTTCATATTTTTTTCGTTTGTGGTCCGTTTTGCAATATCTGTTTCAATTTATAAATTTAAAGTTATTTAACTTTTTAAATAGGTGGCAACTCGGTTTAAAAGTTCCCTTTTGCGAAGCTGTGTCATATTTTTTCGGCGTTGAACCACAGCAGAGGTTGAGTAAGGATATCTACAAGAGGATATACTCCATTGGTATTAGGCAGTGGACTTCCCTTACAGCCAAGCACACACGCATGTTCGGCATAACTGGAGTCGGGAAATTGTGAATTTTTCCAGGTCTTGTTGACAACCCAAGCAAAAAACCATAGTCATAAAAGACAACTAGAAGAAATCAACCTTCTGGTGCTTAGAGGCTTAAGCATAAGACTTTCCACGGAAGTGAAATATTCAGGGACTATCTCTTGAATCCTTACGTGAAAGACATAAACTGAAAGCAAATTGAGTTCTAAAACTGTCAGACAGTGACGGAGAACTTTTTGTAAAGCTTGGAATTGCGGTTGGGTTTACACAACCTTAAAAAGTCGATGATCATAGCGAAGTATTTGTAATACCGGCGCGATGACTACAACTTTAGTTGTGGCATTTAATATTTTATACGTTTTGCTACCCCTGGATTAAGCGATTCAATGGGATGCAAGACAACGGAGGTGTCGACTACATGCTTTTAGCATTTGGCCCTAAAATTGGTGCTACGGATTAAAAAAGGATGTTGGAAAGATTGCCAGAACAATAACCCCCGGTTTAAGGTCTCATATGACAAACAGATTCCTTGAGTTTCTTTGGGAACGGAATACGTTATTCGCTTTTTTTTTTATTCGGGCAGTAGAAGAAGGAAGCAGCTCTTACTGACCTGATTATGGAACACGATACATGATTACGACACGTGATCGCCATGGGTGTTCGGCAGTCTCTACATTTAGGTTTCGTATCCTTTCTCCACGAACAGAAATCTGGATCTACGAATCTCGTACTACAGCGGTTTTTTTTTATATGGCGCTTTAAAAGCAAAGATAATGCTGATAAACGGAGAGAAAGGTTTACGAGCTATCGAATAATAATCTCTAAGTGCAGAAGCTAAACAAATATGTAAAAAAGTTTGCTGAGATTTGTAATGACTTTCATACTATTCTTGTTGTGACCCTCCTTTTTATGCTCTGCTTTCACTATAGTTCTTGAGCACAATCGGCAAAGCAAAATGGTTTATGAACGGCAATGCTAGTTTGATAAATAAATTCATAAACTTTGATGAATTTTTCTTATGAACGTTCGTAAAGCTTACGATTAAAAATCATCAGCTTGGCGTAAAATAAAAATAAAGACTTTTATGGTGATATTAAATTCACAGGAATCTATAAAAAAAAAACATAAAATTATTTAATTTTTATGAACAGCGTTCATTCATTTCATACATACTCATTAACTTCGTTCATACATTTTCGGGTTTATGAACGTCTTGCTTTAAATTTTTATGAACCTTTGCGTTGGCTCACAATCAGTGATTTATTTTCATTAAAACTAACGTACAAATTCATTGAATTTTTCTATGCTTTTCGTGTATTTGAAGACCTGAAAACTTTTTAAAGTTTGTCGGTCTGCCAGAAATCCAATCCAATCTAAGCTAATCATTTGTCGGCCAGTTGATAATTCAGATGTTATTTGGCGCTAAAGCTTCTGTATTTAAACGGCTAAGTCTTGAAATTTAAAGCGATTTTCATTTAATTTTTTATTTACATGAAAGAATAAAACTGTGGACAGAGTTGAAGGCTTCATTGTTTTAGTTGATTCTATTCAGTCAAAGGGAACTATTGCTGTGTGGTAGCTGCATAGTTATTACATACATAGATATTAGAGAAATGTAAGTAAAAAAAACGTGATCAAGTAAGTTTATCGGTAATCTTTGTTTTTAATCTCAATTGCTACATTTTTCTCGTTTTTTGTCATTGCTGCAGAATTTTTTTAATTACTAAACTACATAAAGTTTTTGCTTTGCGCGAAATAAAAGTGAATAGTCTCATTTTCGAATTGATGCCTTCCTTCGCTTTGCCAATCACTGATTGGATTTTTAGGAAGCTTGCAATAAATCTCGTTCACAAAGGCAACTACATACTACGTACATACATATGTACATATGTACATATGTATTTGTGTATTTCAAGCAGACTAAGTATGTGCGTCTAATTCGGAAATGCACTTTACATGCGCCTCTTTTACACTCCTTACAAATCAAGCATATGTTAATGATATAATAAAAAAAAAAAAAAAAAAAATGTTTCTCTCTCTAAGGGCCAGTTTTTCAGTGCAAGTTGAACTCTGTTTGTCGTTTAAACTAAGTTTAAACTCTGTATGCTGTTTTTCAGTCAACTTTAAACGGAGTTTAAACTAAGTTTAAACGACCGATTGTGCTCGGTTAAACTTAGTTTAACTTATCAGCTGTGTGCTGACTACTTCGTTTTGGTTGCAACAAATTTTATTGAGCGCAAAGAAACTGGGTTTAAATTTAAACTGAGTTTAACTAAACTTAGTTTAAACTGAGTTTAAACCAGCACTGAAAAACTGGCCCTAAAACGTATAAAATTCGTGTGTACTTACAGTCTCTCCACATCCGCAGAAATTTTCCTCGGCACTTGCGTTAGACCACGATGCGAACAATCCACAGTTAGGCCATTACACGAACACACACGCGGACAACGGGACTCACTGATTACGCCCAAACTGCCGCCGGGTATGTGAATACCCACCGACGAGCCGCCATATGGTTCGGCAGCAACTTGAAAGAAATCATCACCGCAGGCGAACAGCAACAGTAGCAGCGCAGCGACAACATGGAGCGGGGGCAAGTGTAAAGAGAAGCGCCAACCAAGGCGACATTGAGGAATGGGCGCTGGAATGAGTGTGTCGTCGTTGTCGTCGTCGTTGTTGCGGCGGCGGTGGCGGCGCGTGGATTGGTGAATGTTGGCGCGTGTATACGATGTTTGTATGCGACGTTTGTGACGTGTTGTGTGCGTCGTAGGGGTGCGCGTGCGTTTGTGGGTGGGGCGCAGGCAGTTGGCCGTACTCCTTACAACACCAACACCAACACCATCGTTGGCAATGCGCGCAGCAACAGCTGCGGTGCAACAAGCGTCGATGTTAAATGCTCTCGTTGCACTTGCACTGCCGCCATCTGCTGCTGGAGCGTTGCTGACACTTGCTATTGCTGCACCGTCACCACCACCCCCACATCCTCCTCCATCTCCACCTCCTACTTCTCCTCCTCCTTCTTCTTTAAATCGCATTGGCGCGTAGAAGCGACGTTGGGCTTGCAGCTGCGTCATTTCCGTGCATTAAAATAGCAGCGCGCGCGAGGGGGATTGGATGGGCGTTTGAAAGGTTTTGCTTTTCTTATTTTTTTATTTTGTTTTATTGCTGCTGTTGAAGTGTAATGTTAATTGCTGTTGTGTGGCGCGTTGTTTTCTTATTTTTGTTAAAATTTTATTTGGGTGTTAACGGGGCGAGCGTGATTTTTTGTGTTCAAAGTAATAACTTAAAACAGAATTGTAATGGTTTTTACTTTTATTTTTAATAGCTTGTATTTATTTTTAGTGTTTATTTTTTTTTGTTTTTAATGTATTTATTTTAATGTTTTTAAAAACATTTTTTTAAGTTGTTCTTTTGTTTTTTTTTTGCCTTTTGCTGTGCACACTTGTAAGCTTTTTTTTTTGTTCTCATTCAAATTTTTTCCAAATTTTTTGTTTTTAATTTGCTTTTATTAATGAGACTTTGTATTTCTCCTATTGCAGGCAAGGCTTTGAATTTTACGCGGCAAGTTGCGGCAATTAATTGTTTTTTATTTTTTGCTTAATTTCAGCACTTTTTTGCTTAAAAACAGAAGCAATAATTTTTTTTTTGTTTTTAACTAAATCACATAATTATAACAATTGCTCTTGTAATTTTAATTTTTCTCACAATCTCACGCGCAAATGCGTAACTTTTGTTTTCATGTTTTTATAACTTTTTTCGCACTTCTCTCTAATTATTTCCTTTAATAACTTGCTTTCGTTTTTTTTTTTTTTTGCTTTTCTAATTATTTCCCTTTTCTCACTTTCATTGTATTTTTTTTTTGCTTTCTTAGTTCTTCTCCCTCTAATTATTTATGTATTTTATTCTTTCACTTATTGCTCGCCTTTGTGCAAATTTTTCCGCACTTTTCCGAAATTTCAAAAAAAAAATACGAATTTATCGCGCGTTTCGCACCGCTAATCATCATCGCACGCACGCACGCACGCACGCACATTCGGTCTCGTCTCGCCTTCGTCCTCAACTCGTTGGCAGGCAATGAACAATTTTCGCTCAAACCATTCGAAATGCAGTCAAACACAATTGTTTTTCGTATTGATGTTCAGCAAACGAAAAAAAAAAAAAAAAAACAACAACAACAGCCACAAAGGAAATGCACTATTCCACTAAAGTGAACTAGATAGTTGTTGCTGCTGCTGCATTTGGTGGTGGTTGGTGATAAAATTTCCTCGCTGCTGGTGGCGGCTGTCGGATGGTAGGCGCGCAAAAGACAATCAACCAAGCAACAACCACTTTGCTGCTTCGTAAAGTATTTGTATTTTTCACACAAACACACAAAAAAACAACGAGCGCAAATCCAAATGGAAAAAGGTCGACAACTACAAAGCTACAGATTGCCGACCTGTAGGTAGCGGATGTACATTTGTATGTATTGTAATTCAATGCGGCGCAGATAATAATAAATGCACGCGCGCTCTTCTTCTTGTTACTATTTTTCGTTGTTGTTATTGTCGCTGTTGTTGTTGTTGTTGTTGCAATATCTGTTGTGAATCTCGCTGTTCATTTGCCGAGCGTGCGTTGTTGCAGTTTGCAGCTGTTTTAGGTAGTTGTAGTTGTTGCTGCTGCCACTGCTCCTGCTTCTTCTTCTTCTTCTTCTTCTTCTGCCTTTATAATCCTCCACAGGCACAAGCGCCCAATTCAGCCTCGATCACCGCCGTGTCGCTCAGCTTGTGGCACAGTTGTAAAGTTGCCTGCAAGAAAGAATGAGGGAAAAGAGTAACAAAGTTAATGAACATGTTGCAAGGCTGCCTACAAAAATGTTGTAAATTCATTTACATATACATATGTACGAGTGTAAGTGTGTATTAGGTGTGCTCGCCTATCAGCCGCTTGTTGCTTGTGTGTAGATAAAGCAACGCGTCAAATAGCCACAGGTAAGATTGAATTAAGTTAACCGGGCTGACAAATTCATACATTTTATACTCAAGGACCTCTTTTTTTGCTGGCTGCTATTACTGCCATTTACAACAATAAGCGTTGCCGCCACACTGAAGTGGGCGGCAAGCAGGCAAGCAAAGTGTAGGGTTGCAATTAAAAATGCACTCTTGTTTTTTTCGTTTTTTGTTTTTTTTTCTGGTATTATTGTTGCTGTTGTCTTCAAGTGTAGTCGTACATTTGAACGTGTTTGGCAAGTGAAGGTGCGGTTGGGCTACAGTGGTGTTGAAAATTTTACGATTACTGGGACTCGATTTGAATGTAATCAAAGAAAAGGGGCGCGGTGGAGTGGATCGAGTGTTATACTAGGTCACAAGTTTGACTAGTAGACTAAGCAAAATAAGTGCAGACAGAAGAGTATACAATAAAATGTGATGCGCCAAATTTCGCGCTGGCTTTTGCAAAAAATGTGGAAAATTTGACATTCCCGTGGCAGTTCTTCACCACAGTTCTCTAGAATCAGCTGTAGTCGCATAAAACTAACTTGCATTCGGTGGAAAATTTCAGCTGCTCCTTAACCTTCGTCGGCCCTAGTTCCTTAAAGCTCGCTTAAAATGAACTTACAGTTGAAAAAAAAAACTAAAAATATGTTTTAGACTGTAGTGCGAATTGTCTTAAAAACGTCTTTTTAGTTTTTCAAACTAAACTAATTATTAAAAAAATCGTTTTCTACGCCGAAAATGAACAAAACTGGCTTAGAAATTTGATTGTACAAATTTCTCGGCTACAGCGCCATCTAGCGGTTATATTTTTAGAAACATATTTTCTTCATATATTGCCAATACATTCACCACAAATTATGTACATACCATAAATCGTAGTATAAATAAGGTGTTTTTAAACAACACGATTTTTACGCCATATAACGGATTAGTTCGTGTCTTTAACCCAAACTTGACAAGCGATGACGAAAAATCGTTCCAAAATTCAATGGATTAGTTCAGCTTTTATATTGCTTGTTTAACATGAACTCAATCTTCGCACTGAGACAAGGTGTTTACTATTAGAATAAGCAAAATCAGATCCATGAGTAGTTTATTCAAAGTGTGATGTATGTTGGAACGATTTTCCGTCATCCCTTGTCAAATTTGGTTTTGTGACATACCCGGTTTCGGCGTTGTGCCATCTTCAGTGTCGTTTTCGTTCAAAGTCTTCTAGTAGGGCACACTTAAGCCTATGCCCCTTTGTTATACCCAAGAGATTGAGTTTACGTACAGTTACTCTAAAATCATTTCAAAGTTAGGTTGATATGTAGGTAGGTAGGTAGGTTGAGGTAGACACCAGGAGGTGGTGATTTTTGTTGAATATGCGTTCATCTCATGCCTGCTACCTTAAGGTGTATCACTCCTGTGAGCGACATTCCTAGAATTTTGCAGGTTAACCGAAATGTCACTCAAGTGTCTTTTCCTGCAAGCTCGTCCCAGGTACACAAACCTTCTCGTGTTTTAGGTATTACATCAGATCGGTAAGCTCTATTGAGAGGAGATCTTCCAGATAGCTTAACAAATAAAATAACTACCAATCACTTCAGCTCTCATCCCAGCAAGTGCCAAGAGAAACTTATGATTAGTCTCTTTCTCTTCCATGTCTCCACAATAGTCCTTCTAAAATGACTCTAATTTGGCTACAAGAGAGTCTATTGATGAATATCTTGTTGGGCTATCGCAGTTGTTATCTAAATGTTCTCGTCTTCTTTAACCAGTCTCCTTTTATCGCCAGTTTTTAATATATTTTTTAGGTTAATTATAAATATAGAGTCAAAGCTCGAGACGGTTCAGAGCTCGCTTTATAGGTAAGGCTCGCAATAAATACACTAACTTTTGTATTAGCAAACTGGATGTGTATTTGAGGGGTTAAAAAACCTTACAGATAACTTTCGGCTCACCGTTTTAGGTAGCAAAAATATATGGATTTTAAACATTGGATATGTGCCGGATCAAAGTCCATAAGTGAAAGAGCTGGCAAGACGAGGATGTGTAACAGTATTTTCTAAATTGAAATCATTTCGTAAGTTTGACTTTGAATGGCATCAATGCAGAGCAAGTTAAGTGAGCCACAAAAATTCGACTTCGAGTCGCACAAAGGATGAGCGTAAAGTAGGCAATAATGTAGAATTTTCAGAGATAGCGCTCAGTGTTGGCTACTGAGTCAGCAAGATGCATTGACTTGAGATTAAAAACTTTATGAATGCTCGGTATGCATTTCAAAGATTCTGCGAGGACAGTCTAACACCAAAACTTTAGGGATTGTTCTCCATACTTATTCATTCGGCAGGCTTAGGGATCTCGTTTAAGATCAGCCACTAAGGCACTTTAGCTCGCCGCATTCCCGCCTGAGTGAAGCTACCCCAAAACTCATTTCTACTTATTCATTTGTGGTACTTAAAAATAAAATCAGAAGTGGAATGCTTTAAAAGCGAAATTCAACGTCTCGATATAAAGTAAAACTGTCTATCCACATAGAAAAAAAAACAGACGCTGTCACTGTACAATTGTTTACTGCGTACCAATAGCTAAGGCAAATGTTTTATTACACGCCACTGTATGTTTGCCTTAAGAGTATAATTCATGTACTTAAAGCTTTTCACAAACAAGATAAAAAGCAAGGGTCGCTATACATTCGCTACACATTCTTATCATTCCGGCATCGCTTTTCTATAAAACTTTGCATGCACAACCAGGCAATTGCATGATGCACTCAATTATTTAAATCAATTACGCATAGAAATGAAAAAAAAAATAAAAAAAAAAATATGTACAGAATCTTTATGCCTGATTGTACTATGGCTGGGTGGTGTTTGTGTATTTCTGCTGCTGTAATTGTACGCTTTAAAACATTTTTCAAGGGTGATCGCGTCTAATTGATGCTTAAGACAACACAATTTGTAAATTGACAAGCAACGAGCCGAGCAACAATATCAATAAAATACCATAAAATGGGTGGTGGTATTGTTGGGGAATACGCGTTTGTATGTACATATGTATGTACTTAGTACGACGAACGTGGACTAGCAACCAGTGAGTAATTTACAAAGCTATCAAATCAGGGAATGGGCCAGGGCGACCGTAAAACGAACCCACCAACATGCAGCAGCTTCAATCTGTTTAACTTCAATTCAGCGCAACTAGATCTTGTTGTCTAGCGAGTTAATTGTTTCAATTATTAATTTGATGACTGACAGCGACTTGACAGTGAGTGACATTTACCATCATTTCTCACGTTATCTTATGGCTCGATAGAATATTTAATAAAAAACAGGGAAGAAAAAAATAATTACAATAATTGAGCACAGCAATCCGTTTCAGCATGCAAACAAATCTTTCAATTACTTTTATCATAATTTAAATAGCATTTAATTGGAATTCGAAGGAATGGTACGAGTACATATTTTTTTTTTAGCTGAAGTCAGAGTGGTTGATGATGACATCAGCAAAACTCCTGCACACTCGTGTGTCCACACAAAAATGCAGAAACAATGAAATGAAGAGGCTCCTCACCGTGCTAAAGTTTTCATAACGGTAATATGCTGCGTCTCGTTGTCGTTGTGTGCGTGTGTGTTAATGACAAACAGCTGATTGCAATTGACATATTGTTTGCGAATGACAGATTGTGAAAATTTATGTTGAATAGCGAATACTTTGCCTTTGCTACGTCATCAAAATATTAGACAAATATTTGCAGTTATTAACAATTGATTTATTAAGAAATTTGTATTTGTGCACAATACATATGTATGTATGTGTATGTATGTGTGTGTGTGTGTTAGTTAACAGTTCAGCCTGAACGTCGATGATAAGGCATATTTTTTCAATGTGAAAAATTTTCGGATGAGTATGTTTGTATGTTTTGTTCTGATTCTTATGAACATTGTTCACATACATACAATATAATTATGTAGGACGGTAAGATGCTTAATGTTTTTGCGATCTTTTTGATATAGTACTTTAAGGGGGTTGCTTGCTTGAAGCATTCAAAAATCGTTTTCTTTTTTGCTTTAACATTCGAATTCGGTACAAAAACGAAACATTTCAATGGCGAAACTTTAAGAAATTATTCTCTCTTGCTCTGAGCCAGACACATGAAAGTATTTTTGTTTATTGGAGAATATGCAAACCAACTCGTTCTTAAAATTTCGATAGTTCTTAATGTACGTTAGATATATTGGAATGAATTTATATGTTTTCAATATGAAATTCTACTATATTTGAATAAAAAACTTTTTTTGAAAATTTATAAAAGACTAAAATTTTTTTGTAAAGTTGGCACCACCTTATTCGAATTCAAAAAAAATATATATATCGTTCGTTTGTCCACGTTTGTCCAACAAAAATTTTCGTTTGTTCACCCTTTGTTTAAAAGTTATGTAAAAAACGAGTTTTAGAAAAAAATATATATCGTTCGTTTGTCCACCGTTTGTCCACGTTTGTCCAGCAAAAATTTTCGTTTGTCCACCCTTTGATCAAAAGTTATTTAAAAAACAAATTTTTATGAAATAAACCCAAAGTGAAAAATTAAACTTTTTTCAAGCTAAATCGTTTGTCCACGTTTGTCCAGCAAAAATTTTCGTTTGTCCACCCTTTGTTCAAAAGTTATTTAAAAAACAAATTTTTATGAAAAAAGCATAAAGTTAAAAATTACGCCGTTTTTGAGCTAAAGTTTAATTTTTCAAACGAACGATATATACATACATATTTTTTTTTGAATTCGCATAAGGTGGTGTCAACTTCACTGGGCTGGAAAATAGCCCTAGTCCGTGCCTTTTCTTCATTTCTATTCTGAATAATTTGTTTGAAAGCGAAAAAAAAAAGAACATATTTTCAGCTTGCAATACAAGTCGAATTGCAGTTGATAACAAATTTTGGTCAGCTCACTTCCGCAGCCGTGTAGTAACTCGGATCTGATAGAGGTTTGAGGAACTAAATAGCCGAAATATTAACTGCATTCTTGCGTTTGCATTCTGTTCAACTTGTTTTACAGTCTAGAAAAGAGAAAATGAAAGGTCTCAACCTTTCGGTGCTCAGAGGCGTAGACGTAAGTCTTTCCGGGGAAGTGAAATATTTAGGGGTAACTCTAGACAGCAAGCTGATGTGCAAAACTCATGTCGGTAAATCGAGCGCTGAAAGTTTTCGGACAGTGTCGGAGAACCCTAAGGCAAGACTTGGCGAAAGTTGAAGAGGATACCATATTAAGGTCTCTAGTGACAGCCAAGTTGCCCTAAAGGCTTTGGAAACCGCTCGTATTTCTTCAAAAGTTGTTCAGGAATGCAAGTTAAGACTAAACTCCGTTCCCAGACGGAATAAGCTTGAGCTTGTGTGGGTGCCGGGACACTGTGTTGTTCAAGGTGATGAATTGGCAAACCACGGGTCTTCGGACTGTCCAGTTAAATCGGAACCAATCATCGGGTCAAGTATGGCGGGAACATCAGGGAACTTGTGAGCAAAGTTGACTTCTGCAAAATAACTAAGTTCTTTCTGAAAATACCAGACAGAGCAGCCACGAAATTTCTCCTCAACCAAAGAAGGAGAGAGCTGCAAGCTCTGACAGGACTGATTACGGGGCACAATCCATGGGGGCAACACATGGTCACCATAGGTCTCATCGACTATCCGCTGTGCGAATTGCCTTGAGGACGAGGATAGTACAGAGCATTTTCTCTGCAGCTGCCCAGCGTTCTCTAGACTCAAGTGGCGCATCTTTGGGTCGGATATCCTGAGAATAGACAAGATACATTATCTCTCCCTCAGCGGACTACGCAGGTTCGTTAAAGAATCGGGGAAGTTTGCTGAGGAGTAAACCCACCCCTTCTCCCTCATCCTGTTTATCCTTTTTACAGGCCTCAAGTACAATGGGCAACAATGTCTGAGTGCTTGGTAAACTCATAATTGGGTTTTCCGGCCTACCCCAAATCCATCCAATCTATCCATAATATATGGAGGTCCCAGAGTGTTCTTCTCAAATATTCATTGAAGGACTTCCTTTCATGTATCCAAGTTTACATAAGTGAGATTCACATTTCCCCAAGTTGCTGCAAGTTTTCTTACTATACCTCAGTGCACAGATCTTCGAAAGTCGGTTTCGTTGATGAAATGCTAAAGCGCTTAGTGGTTATTTGTTTAAAGAGCTTAACTCCCATACTTTCTACGTATGGCCGATGGATGGATGGATGTGAAGAAATTTAATGCTCCCAACTTTATATTAATAAATGAAATGGAAAATTCATTAACTATGCAATTTATGTATAAGTTAATTTTGTATTGCAACATAGCAGTTTAATGGCTGCAATAAATGTAAGCCTTGTAACTCACTTAGCCATTATTATATCCAGTTAAATTGGTGGGTGGCTAAGACTTTCTGCTGCATTAAACTACATTTTTATGACTTATTCATTTAACACCATCACTCTAAACTCTCTTTTATTTTGCTTTACTTTGTGTGGTAGAATTTGTATGCTTATTTTTTTGCAGTCCAGCGATAACGACGTAGGCAAGATTAAGTCATAATAAAATATTAAAACTTGACTATAAAATGTACAACCGCGCGTTAGCTTAATGTTAACTAAAGTTGAGAGTTAAATATAAAATTTTAGTAAAGTTTAAAGTTTAGTAACTTTCACTGCAGCTTCAAGCAAAGCTGTTTTCGAAGAAAACTAAGAGAAGGTCCATCTCTAGATGCTTTTGATAAAAAAAAGAACTTGGCGATTTAAATGGCTAGATCAGTTGAGGTTTTATAAAACTTGCTTTCAACATTGAGCTTTCCATATTGAGATTTTCTATAGCTTTTGTGGGAATGGATGGATGCAATGGTCATAACTTAAAAAGTTCATTAGCCTTATTAAAATGATTATCTTCGATTTAGAGATGTTATTTTTAAATCGATATATCGATTTGTTTCAGTTGCAGCTCGATTCATGAGTCGATTAAAATAAATTTGATTTGAAAATTTATTCACTTTAAAGTAAAATAAAAATCACTTACAATTTTTTAAGCACTGACATTAAGTTAAAGTGCATATCAAAATTATATGACACTCATATATTGGCAAGATTTGACAATTTATTTGTCTTATATTCAATTTCAATTATTTTTCGATTTATAAGAGTTCATTCTGAAAAAGCAATATACAACCAAAATTCAAACTGCACACCAAATGTTTAACAATAAATTTTTTTTCAAATTTTCAATAAAAAAAATTTTAACTTTTCTGAGAACGTAGTTTTTTAGCCAATTAAAAACTTTGCACAATTTCTTCCATATAAAAATTAAAAAAAAAAAAATTTTTTAAATCAATGATATAATTAAGCTTCTTGAAAGTTGCAATTTTTACACTTAACGTAAAGTTGCCAAAAAATTGCATATTTCAAAAATTCAAAAAAAAAAATTTGGTTAGAAATTTTGATGAAATCTTGTTTAACTATTACAAACTTTTGTAAAAAGTTTTTCATGATTTTTGGATGAATGAACTGTTTTTTAATAGAAAAATATTAAAAAGTAAATATGACATAGGAAATAAAATAGTCCAAACTTGTCTTATAACTATGGGAAGCAGTTTAGATCGTTAAAAAAATAAAAAAATTTTGTATATCTCAGCAAACACTGAAAAAAATTCTCAAACGTTTGAGTTAATATTATTTCTCAATTTGATTTAACGCATTGTTTATCACATGAAAAAACGCTTTTAAATTTTTTCCAAGCGTTCTTTTTTAACTTGAGCAGGGGTTGAGAAACACTTGAGAAAATTTGGTTGGTAGGTACCAAGGCACATCAAATAGGTAGCCGCAGCAAACTTTTTTTTTTAACTTTTTTCATATTTTATTTTAATTTGTCAAATTTTAAATTTCGTTGTGATAAGAATGCTTTCCGTACAATTCAAGGGAGTTGATATAATATTTTTGAACTTTTAGCTTTTAAAAGCAAAAACAAAATATACAGAGCTAAAAATTTTTTTTTAAATTTTTTACTGCTGCTACTTATTGAATGTGCCTTGGTTGGTACTTTGTTCCGATCTAAATATGTCAGCAAAAAAAAACGTTTATATAATAGGCAACTCTTTAAAAAAAAACTTGCATCTTGAGTAACGAGATTTTTAATTTTTTTTTGCTTCCGTTAACCTGTGAGAAAAGTTTGAGAATTGAAAATTTTTAAATTTGAAAAACTGTGTCTAACTTCCTACTAGTTTGTGTATGCTGTCAACGCTTATTTGAAACGCACTTGAGAATTAACGTTTAACGTTTGTGAAAAGGACTGATTTCAAATGCATCTCAAATTGAGAATTAACAAAAATGTTTATTGGGATTTATATGTACGATATGTGTATATGTATGTATGTATGTATGTGAGAACCAAACCTCCCGACGACTTCATATGCCACTTGATGGATAGTGCGATATCTAAAATTTCGTATAACAAAAAAAAAACTACTTTATCAAAATAAATGTACTATGTAGCTAAAAAAAAAATTTAGGAGCTACGACAATTTTTCCTTATTATTTCAGTATTTTTCTTAATTTTGCAAACATGCCGACACAAATACTCGCTATCTCCTATCATCTTGCTCCTACATTTTTAGACTTACAACAATGAGTGCTTACGCATAAATACTCCTCCTGTGCTGATATAATGAGTGTTAGACATTTTCATCACATTCTATTGTCGCTTACTACCTACTTGACATTTTTCCGTCAAACTAAATGGTAAACAAAGATAAATGAAAGTAAGTGCTCCATGCATTGCAAACTTACTTACAAGTAACTAACATACTTATGCAACGAATGCAGAGTTCATTCTGGAGACATTATTGTAAAATATAAGGTACAAGAACAACTACACGAACAATAATGACAACAAAAAAATAAAAGAATATAGCAAGAAATTCATAACACTTGAAACACACACACAGAGAGAGAGCAGTTCATCAACAACAAAATTAAGATAACGAGCACCACGCACCACCGCGACGACAGTAGTAATCGGACGAACTCGCGAGTTTTTGTAGTTGTTTTCTTTTTTGTATTTTTCATATCCCTTCGCATAGGTGCAGGAACTCATTTTGTGAGTGTTTGCATTTGTTTGTTGTTGTTGTATGCATTTGTTGCATGTGCTGGACAAGCGCATAAAACCGAATATTCAAATATTCACACATGTACATACATATGTACATATGTATGTATGTATGTATACACCCAGTAGGTGTATTCGGCTAAAGTGGGAATGCCACTACCGCAATCAAAACAGTTGCATATTAAATTTGTTGGAATTCGAGCGGCAGAACATTGCTGAACTGCACTGAACTCAAATGTCACTTGCTGTACGACGACGAGTGCAACGGGATCGTTCAAATAATAATAAAAAATCAACAAAATGTATGACACGAGGTGTGGGATGGGACGAAGATCACTCTGCACTCCGCACTCCACACTCCACACTCTAGGCAAACAAACACAACAACTTACTACGCTGTAGAAGCAGCAGGAGGTGGAGCGTGTGCTCATGTAGTAATTTGTCAATCGTGGTGTTGGATGACTAGTTGGTTGACTAGTTGGTTAACTGATTAAAAATAAGTGCGGTAAACAACCAGTCTTTGTTTTGCATGAAGTTCACATATCGCTAAGACGATGATTTAAATACTTTTGGATATAAAATCCATGACAGTCGATTCTAAATACTGCAAATAATCAGTTTTACCTCTGCATGAATTATTATTATGGAAATATAAGCCCGTTTGGTGCAAAGTGCCGCATCGGTTAACTCGAAAGAAATTTTACAACTCTAGTTCGGCAGTTTAAAGACGCTGGAAAGCCATTTTTTTTTTGTCGGAAAAAGTCAACAACTTTTTTCATAAAGTTAGAAAGAGTTAGAATTTCCTTGAAATAAGGTTTCAAAGGAAAATTATCTACAAAGTTTTTGAAGTAGAGCAAACCACAAAGTTGCGTTCACTCGAGAGGCCTGATGGTGTCTTGTGTATACAAAGATCGAGATTCTCTATGTTCTGCTAGACACTTGAAGCCAGGTAATGGGGCTCCATTGAGAGTAGCGCAAGGTAATTTGAAATTCACTGTTCAAAAGTACAACTAGTTTGATGACAGAAATGTGGTGAATTAGGTTTTCATAAGATATGCATTTAAATTTTTTAATAGTTGGAAGTTGCACGTACAGAATTGTCCTTACCTATGCAATGCAGGTGTTGAGCTTTCTATTTTAACCTTGTAGAAGCTCCTCTCAGCTTCCTTTGTAGATATTTACTGGCATACGAAAATTTTCGAGATTAGCTCAAATCGCCTTTAGAAATGAGGTTGATAGGGATGACTATACTAGCCACAAACTAGCCTCCAAACTTAAGAGCATGTCATTATTTATTACAAAAATTTCTAAAGAGTTTCAAGACTCTAATATCTATCCCTATGTAGGCGATGTGACCTGTCTACTTAGTTACAATTTCGCCTCGATCACGAATCGCAGACAATCGCACAATATCACTGACATTTACATAGTGTGATGGGGAGTAGGCTCTCCGCTGGCACAGCTAAAACTAGGTTTTTATTCTTCGCTTAAAGTCATTTAGCCATTTTATACGAGACCTCCCCTCGTGAAAGGCATGTAAAGACTTAAAAGGAAAGTTGGTAGAGAAGTGTATTTTCAATATGACAAACGAAGGAATTCCAGACTTCCTGAGACAGAAAGCTTGATTAACACTAACTTCTCGGCTAACGTTTGTCTTTTTATAGTACCAAAACGACGGTGGTTCATTCGATTGCGCCGGTTTTAGAAGACTATTACACTTATGTTTTGTTCAACTCTAAATGGTTGAGCTATAGGAACGTGTCAGTTCTGCACTAAATCAGAATAATTACAACTACAAAATGTAGTTACTTATTTTCTCTGCCGGGTCATCTTTGTTGGGCGAGATGTGTAGGGAGTTTTATTTGTTGATGATGATGATGGGATGATAGTGCTCGCGGAGTGATGTGCGCTGGAGTAGTACTTTGATGGCAACCGGGAACTCGAAAACAGATAACTGTCACAAGCACACACCCACACAATCAGGCATACACATACAAACACACACTTACATACGTATGTCAATGAAGATACTTGAATTAGACGCAGATGGCCAGAGATTTAGTGTTGAGTTGTGGCATTGCTGTTGTTGTTGTTGTTGTTAGTGTAAGTGTGTTGTGGTTGTTTTCCATTTCCATATCCACTCGACAGTAGTCAATGGCACTGGCTATGTGTACGTATGTATGTCTGTATGTATATTTACATTAAGTGTGCGCTTATGTGGACAAATAGACATAATTGTTATTATTTACTAATGCTGGGTATCCGCTGACAGATTTAGCATTTTGGGAATACGAAATAAAATACAATCAAAATCAATCGTCACACACTCTAATCAAGTACAATCACAATCAATATTTGATGATGATGCTGATGATGATGCTGATTATGATGATGATGCTGATGAGGCCAACTGTGCCAGTGCCGCCTTTTAACTTTCAACTCCAGACCAGCTGTTCGCCGCCAATTTGAAACGCTTACCACAAAGCAGTGCATTTCGCAGCGAGCGAGCCAAATTTCGGTTTTTGAAGCTGTGCAGAGCAGGCACTTGGAAAGGCATAAATCAAAAGCGATGGGGCGTTGCTGCTAAATATGATTTTTTCGTTTTTAATTTTAAGAATTTTAACAATATTTTTTTTTTTTCCAACATACCACCACTAGTTTAGGTGCGAGCGATAGTTCGCTGAAATGTGGGTGTGATTATTTTTAAATTAATGCACAATAGAAATGTGTATGTTTGTATGTATGTATGTATGTGCGACTGCATGTGAAGGTCGATAAATCATGTGCGCATATATTTCATTTTTAATGCCAACATTAAATTCCATTTTATGGTATGTTGAAATTTTTTGAGTCCCTAAATTACGCATAAACACGTGTAAAACGTGCACTTATGTACGTACACACAAAGAACTAATAAAATTATATCAAACCAAAAAAAAAAGCAAAAAAAAAACAAAAACAGCAGACAAGTCATAAGACATGTTCCGAACTATTGGTGGTCGTGTCAGGTTTTTAGGTATGAATGTTCATACTTATGTAGGTACGAATATGAATGTAGACATGCATCGGCATGGCGATGTGTATCGGTCTTTAGCTGGCGATGGATGGACAGGCGGAAACGCTAAAGGCGAATAATAAATGAAGAAAGAAAGCCCAACAAATTTACAACTTAATGTCTACAAATAAACTTATAGACTTTTGAAATCATTTCTTTTTATTTTATTATCTAGTCAAGCAAACTAGCCAAAGGTAAATAAATAATCTGACAAATACGCCTGGCGCATACATACATATGTACATGTGTGTCTGCGTGTGTATATGTGCACATACATATGTACATATGTATATGGTAGGCACTTCATTTAATCTCCAAAGTGACGGCTTTCTATCTCTCGTATTTCCGCTTGTTCGAAACAATTTACTCATTTGGAAGTTTTGAAGTGATTGGCACAGTGCAACGTGTTTGATAAAATCTACTACCAAATTATGCGATAACCTTTTGCAGAAACAAGGGTCAAAAGAGCGCTAGTTTGAGTGCAAAAATTTTATCTACCAAAGACTTCAGCAAGACTTGGAGACGGCCGGAACCACATACTTCTCGACAAGCTTCTGTGTTTCATAAAAAGTTGTTCAAACATTTTTTTTCCGCCAGTTGGCGCTGAAGTCAAGTTATTATTACAATTGTTTAATATTGTTAATAATTATTTTTGCAAAAAGTCTACCAGCCAATACGATTTGATTCGTATGAAAATTATGCGAGTATACTTGAAACTCTCAAGCCTAATGTCAATTATAAAAAGTTTTGTAGAAATTGGCATATTGTTCGGTGCCACACCTCCACTTTTCAGATGTAAAGTTGCAACTTTTGACGGTGAATTTTTGAAAAAAAAAATTGTTTTTCCGTTTTCTCAAAAATTAGTTAAATATAAAAAAAAAAAAATTGTGACGCAAAATTTTGCCAAAAAAAAAATTATATAAAAAAGCATCAAAAATATTATCGAAAAATGCATTTCGCGCTTTTTTCACGCCACATAATTTTTCCATCAAAAATTTCACTTCTTTGTTAAAAATAATTGCATATTTTTTATGAAGTTCGTTTGTAAACCCTTGGCATTTAAAAAAATGTATTTCAAGTGAGTATTATGATGATCGGGCTTTGAATTTCAATTTTAAAAAATTATTTTGCCAAGCTCGAGTCCCAATATTTTAGTTTATTTATAATTGGGCCTCGAGCTAGGCAAAATAAATTTTCATGCATATTTCATGCATATTAAAATCAACTTTAGTGCAGTATTGTCAGCAAAATGTTTCGTCCCTTAAAATAATTGAATTTTTCGTGAACTTTAAATACTATCTATGTATATCGATTTTTTATTATTATTGTTATTCATTTTTTTCATTAGTTTTTCCCAGGTTTGTTCATAAAAACGGATTCGTTTATTCATACCTTCTCAAAAAAAAATATAATAAAAAAAAATTTTAATTAATAAAAAATATAATAAAAAAAAATTTTAATTAATAAAATTTTATATAGAAAAAAATTTTCTATCAATACATTTTTAAATTAGCGTTTGACACAAATTTTCTTCTTTTTTAATTATTTGTGTTTTTTTTTTATTTAAAAATTTTAATTTTATAAAAAACTTTAATTTGTTTACCCAAAATTTGGTTGATCTCTCATTTTCTCAGTCTTTGGCTGTTTTTGTTACTAAAAAATTAAGTATTTAATCTCAACTTAATCCTGGCGCGATTTGGTATCTAATTAATAAAATTTTATATAGAAAAAAATTTTATATCAATGCATTTTTAAATTAGCGTTTGACACAAATTTTATTCTTTTTTAATTATTTGTGTTTTTTTATTTAAAAATTTTAATTTTAAAATTTTAATTTTATAAAAAACTTTCATTTTTTTTACCCAAAATTTGGTTGATCTCTCATTTTTTACGCAAGCCAAAAAATCCAAATTTTGCCTTTGGCTGTGTTTGTTACTCAAAAATTAAGTATTTAATCTCAACTTAATCCTGGCGCGATTTGGTATCTATTGATAACTTTCATCATTTATAAACGATCGCGCTAGATCGATTCGTGTACATGTAAATACATACATACATATGTACATACATATAAAGTAAAGGTGTAAGGAAAGTGAATCCCTTCGATATTTTCTTAATACACTTTGAAGTTTTCTTTTTCTCAAGTTACCAAATCGTTCATGGAGCAAAGAATTTGCCTCCAAAATTAATTACTTTTCAAATGATCCCGTGGCACTGTGAACTGCCACGGTTGCATTCCACATACACACACACACACACACACATGCATACATACTCACATTCATACATAACATACATACGAGTACAAATGTACATATGTAACAGACAAATTTTCATTCAAAGTAAATTTGTCATGGCAGCTCCGCGACTTAAGCAAAGACCCAAGGGAGCCCTAGCATTTTCACACACGCACACACACAAACACAGCTACAAATATGAAACGTATGCTCCAGTAAGTGCTACTATGAGCACTCGTATGCACCTCGACAACATTGTCCGGGCAGCAGTGCTTCCTCGCTGCAAGCCTATTATGTATAAATATTTGTATTGTCGCTGTGTTTTGATAAGTTATAAATCATATCGTAGACAGCTCTGCGGAAGAATGCTACAAAATATGTACATATGTATGTATGTATGTAAACCCTATTTGTGTGTGTGTGTGCCAGGAAGATTTCTGACATTGTAAAATTACAAAAAAAATTATAAAATTGCTGGCGTTGCTTGCCGCGTGCTTTATTTAATCTCCGAACCAACCTCAGACCACGGCTTGGTATTTGATATTAACGATTAAGAAAATAATAATTTGAAGTGGCGAGATCGGGCGAGTTCAGCTTTGATTGGAAAATCAACGTGCCCGCGCATTTAATTCAACAAGTGTGTCGTTGGAACGATTCAGTATTTTTCCAACAAAAGTAAATAAATAAATGAAAGTAAATTTGTTTTTATTTATTCTTTTAAGAATACTCACTCGCCACAATATATTTTTTTTATGGATTGTGTGTATCGTATAAGAAAAAATGTATTTGTTACTGGACGTGTCCAAGGCAGTCGGATACATCGGAACAAATGTATGTGTGTATGTATGAAGGTAAGGATGTACATACAATAAAAATATGATACAAGGCAACAAAGTCAAAATCAAATCGCTTGAATATAAACGACCGCCCGAAAATTCAATTTGTGCCCGAAATTTGATCGTATTATTTATGTGTGTGTGTGTGTAGATAATCGCCTATAAGTGATGGCTTTTTAAGCATATTTCTTGGTGTGTGTGTGTGTGTGTTCAAGCGATATAATTTACTAATGCATATATAGGAATGTAAATAAAAGCTTCAAAATACATAAAATATTGTACAAACACCTGCGATCAAAAAAATAATACCACGACACACGAAACGTTTTAATTATATTTTAATAAATTTTTAACGTAACTTCAAACTTATATTTATGTATTTTCATACTTACATAAATTTTTTTTACAAAAATGTTGAAACTTTCAAATTAATTTTTTTTTGAGCGTTGCCACATAATTGTATTTAAAAAAAATAACAACGTGACGATTCAATTAAATACTTATAGAATTCAGTTATCATAATATAGCGTTTTAAAAATACTTAAATAAAAAAATATTTTTAAATGGCGTTGCCACCTTATTTTCTAAAATAAAATAAACTTTTATAATTCATTAGAAAATAGTTATAAGATATAAGTAGCATAAGAATCTTATAGTAAAAAGTATTTTTTTTATTGGCGTTGCCACCTAATCTTTATTGAAAAATTAAATTAAATAAAAATACTAAAAAAATATCATATACGTATATCAAACTTAAGATGCCAAAACCATTTTCAAACAAAAATATTCTTTAAAGACTTGGCAGCTAACTTTTACTGCAAAAATAGGAACAACAATTGGCAACAACTAAATGCCGCAATAATAGTATTTTTGAAAATTATTAGGGAAAATCTTTTATGAAAAATTATTTTTTTTATGGTAGTGCCAATTAATAATAATTCTTCATGAATAAATTAAAATAAAAACGGCACAAAATTATTGTTTAATCAAATCAAAAAATAGCGTTGAATTGCGTTGCCACCTTAATTTGAATGGTAAATGGGATGCAATAACAAAACTCCACAAAATACTAGAATATAAAAATCAAAATATATAAGGAGCTTCAATTAAAAACTTGAATAAAAAGTTGTAATAACAACGTTAAATACATTAAAACTGCCCTAAAGATTAGAAGAAGAAAATCTAATGAAAGTTAGTTAAAAATAATAAATTATTTCCAGTTACGTTGCCACCTTGTTTTTATTAAAAACCTGCGAAAGTTAAATTAATGTTGGGTGTAAGTATTATACATAAAAAAAACAATTAAAAAAAAATGTTTTTAAAATATTATATTTGCGTAAATTTTACTGAATATTTTAAAAGTAGCTACAGACGACACTGAATTACTTTTAAAAAAATAGTGTTATCGAAAGAAAGCTCTAATTAAACATATCTTTGAACAGTGTTGCCAACTAATTTCGAATGGACAACCGATTTTAGTAATAAAATAGTATATGAAAGTAGTTCCGATGAAACTACTAAAAAAGTTTAGTTAGATTTAATAAAAAGCTTGTAATTATTGTAGAAAATTAGATATATAAAATATTAATGTTAATTTGAAATTTATTGTACTTGGATATAAAAAATATTACATAGTAAATTTCTTGAACAAGAACTACTTTAAATAGCGCTGCAAGATCATAAAAAATTTTTAGAAATAAAATGAACAAGAGATTCATTTAAAAACGTTTGTTGAATAGAGTTGCCAACTATTTAAAGTATAAAAATTGTTTAGTGATTTTTTTAACAATGATCATAAAACATAAAAATTTTATCAAAATTGTGTTTCATAAAAAATTAATAATAATAAAAAGGTAATTTAAAATTGTGCTTAAAGCAAAAGCTTTTTGTGTATAAAATTTAAAAAATTTTTTTTTTATTAAATGAATACATATTTTTCAGCACATCGTGTTTCTACTTTTTCTGCCTACAGTGTATATACATACATACATACACACTTTAAAGCGTATATACGCCACTTGAAAAACATTTTAACGTACAGCAGAAATTTTTATTAGATTTTCAAAAGATGATTACAACACCAGATTATTAATATGAAAATTCTCTATAATACCTACTTTGGATGTACACAAAAATAGGAAATCAAACAATGCAGACACCTACGTACATACACACACACACATACATACACACACACAATTATAGAGTGTGGCAAGAACTTGCAGAGAAATTATGTACTTTGAATGCCAAAGCGCTTTCAAGATTAACGCTGAATTCGAGACACAGAAATTCGCTTCTATCTTCAATCTTAAAAATAAACAAGTGGATTAAAATCTTTAAAATTTTATATAATTTTAGAGTGAGCGTAGGTATGAGCAAATAATGGAATGTCGGAAAGGAGAAAAAGATGAGTGGTCACGCGCAGTGGAGCGAGAAAATAGCCCGCAGACAAATAAAAGTGGTGGCTACAACTTTCAACCGATTTGCAATTTGCAATTTATAATTTCAAAATATTGAAGAAAATGTTTTATTAAAAAATACGAACAGACATTTTATGCAAAATTTTGTTATTTCTAAAAGAGAAAAAAAAAATTGTAAAATGAAAGAAAATTTTAAATTGTTATTTTGCCCCACAGTGCCATTGTTGATCAAGCTAGTGAGTGCAATCAATGTCGAAATAACAACACTAGTTTATGCAATTAGAAGAAATCATTGATTTCGAAACCTCAAATAAAAAAAAAAAGCCGAAAACCAATTTACAAACCTATGGCATTGATTAAAAAACAAATGTGGTTATTAATTATAACTAAAAGAGGTCATCGCACAAAATTTTAACAATTCTAATAACGACCAAAACAATGAAGCTTAACTGCAAGTAATTAAAAGATACATTTAAATTAGTATTTAGAGAGGATTAGTTTGCAAATAAAAATTAAGTGAATAATCGAGTGAAAGGTGCAAATGCAGCTAGCGGAAAAATAAATAAAAAATTAATATATGCAAAAAAAGGAAATTAACTGATGTCTATGCAATGAATATACATAATTCCATATATATTTACAGCAGCGAGCACAAAAATAGTTGCAGGGCGATTTTTTTTTCCAATTCAAATTGTATTGTATTATTTTAATATACAAGTCACTCTAAATAAAAAGCATAAAACTCAAAATAAAATTTTTTTAATATTGAAAAATGCAAGAAATTTTAATTTTAAATTAGAATCTTAGTATTTTTTTTTTATAAAAATATACAATAACAAATATTCATTAAACTCAAAATTAAAATTTTAGAATTATTTTCTATAAAAATATTTACTTATAAAAATCATGATACTAAAAATTTTAAATTAAAATTTTAATGTTTGGGTATTTATAAAAATGTTTGAAAAACAAATTTTTTTTTACAATTTTAGAGAAATGAATAGATAAAAAAAACAACGATAGTTTTCGGCAACCTTTAATTAGAATCTTAGTATTTTTTTATCATTAAACTCAAAAATAAAATTTTAGAATTTTTTCTATAAAAATATTTAATAACAAAAATTTAGAAACTTAAAATTTAAAATTTATTTTATTTAAAATTTTATAAATTTTTTTGGAAAATAAATTTTTTTTTTTAAATTTTAGCGAAATGAATAAATTAAAAACAACGCTAGTTTTGAACAACTTCAAATTTTGAATTCTTTGTACTAAAACGAAATAAGCTTAAAAAAATATTTTGTATTGTTCTACAATTTCAGACTCTTCTTAAGTGCATAATTTTTAATTACATACATATTAATATATTTGTTTTTTCTAATATTTGCATTTGTTTTGCGAATTTTTCCATATTTTTTATATTTTTTGAATTAATTATGTAGGTATGTATCTAAGTTTTGCGATGTACATACATACATTTTTTTAATTTTTACACTTCTGTATATTTTGGGGTTTAATGGTAGGTTTTTATAAAATTTTTAGTTAATTATATTTTTCGTATAATTCAAAAATTAAAAAAAGCTAAATTATCAGATTTTTTTTATAGGATTTTTTAATTTTAATATTTTTTTAATTTTGAACTTTTTTACTTTATCATATTTTATAGCAAGCTTTTCTAAAATTTAATATTTTTGTAAAAGTTTTTTAGAATTTTTCAAATAAAACCTACATACATACATATGTATGTATGTATATGGTGGAGCGATACTATTTTTGTTCAAAGTAGTTTTTGATTGTTTTCTAAATTTTCTAAAAATCTTGAAACTTTGTGGTTTATGGTTCATGGTATGCGTTCACAACTGTAATGTACATACATACATACATTCATACCCATTATAATAATAAACTCTAAAATTGAAATGAAAAGAAAATAACTTTTCGCTTACTTTGAACAGAAATTAAATTTAAGGGCGATGGGAATCCTCAACTAAAGTTATGAAATCAAATACATAGATATGCTAGCTTTTAATACATTTTTATTTTTAACTGCTGTCTATATTTATATGTTTGTACATGTGTGTGTTTACACAATTGTTTTCTTGCAATAAAAAGCAATCCAATTGCTATTGAAAAGGTAATATCATTGGTCAACCACAGGCACGAGTGCTCATATCGGTCATTATTCGTAACAACAGTTGGTATCGATTACAGAACGTGCGAGTGCGTTGTTACCTACAAACACATGTAGTACATACACACACAAACAACATATGTATGCAAGCACGAATATGTACTCGGGGGCTTACAAAGTTTGTAATTATTAATATTTTCCTATAGTTACATATTAGGGTGTTTGACTCGGTTTTTTCAAACTGGTTTTCATAAATTATTGTACGTTTTTTTTTTTTGAAATTTTGATTTTTTTAATATCGAATAAATCGGTTTTTTAATCTCCAAAACCGATTTTTTTTTGTTAATGTGGAGATATCGACTTTGATAGTAACCTTGATAAACCTTGAAAAATTGTACAACCCTTTTTTGACAACAAGCCCTTCTAGCTCGCTTAATTTGCTCTATGTAAAATTAAACAATTTGGTTTAAGCTCAAGTTTTAAAATTTGAGACTATGTATGAGTTGCAGATTATTGCCTCTCCTCGATTTAAAGTTTCATTATTTTTTATATTTTGTCTTAGTTTTTGTGGCCTGCTTATTAGCTGGTCATTATTGAGATACTTTATTATGAGACTAGAGGCTTTATTTTGAGACCAATTAATGCCAACTGGTCTAAAATTGTGACTTTTGTCTCTATTAGAGACTGAGACAGTTTACTTAACTCGGACATTAATATAATATATAATATAATTTTGTCGCGTACACTATATAGCTCAGTGTTTGGCCGAGTTTCTCCTACCATTTGTGGTGTGCGTCTTTATATTCTACCACAAATGGAGGGACCTACAGTTTTGTGCCGACTCCGAACGGCAGATGTATTTAATGAGAAGCTTTTTCATGGCAGAAATATCTTCGGAGGTTTGCCATTGCCTGCCGAGGGGTGACCGCTATTAGAAAAAACTGTTTCTATTATTAAGATTTTGCTTGCCCTGACTGAGATTCGAACCTCGAACTCACCGGCATATCGAGTTATAGCACGCACCGCTACCTACTCGACCACAGCGGCCACTACTCGGACATTAAACTACATTTAATTTTCCAAAGATTGCATTCATAGAAATAATAGCATTCAATAACATGTATGCTCATTGAGGTAGCTTTTTTTTACTAGGAACAAAAAAATTGATTGAAAAATTAAAAATCGGTTTTTTACAAATTGCCATTTTTCAAATAATTCGAACAGCGGTTTTACAAAAAAAACCGTAATAATCGAACACCCTATTACATATAAACCAATATGTATTTTTACATAGGTAAATAGAGGTAAATATGTATGTACATACATTTGTATCTACATTAAGGGGGCTCTACATGTGTGGCCGAGGTGAGAAATGATAAATCAAAAACGGTTCCACCAAACGGTATCACTCATACAGCAGCGTCTGAGAGTTGAGTTGATTGTCAAAGGAAATCTCGATCGTCGCATGTTTTGCTAGACCTAATCTTCGAGCTCTACGGCATGACTTTTTGGCTTTAAGCCAGTATCTTCTGTAGTTAAAGCCTCCACATGCAATTAAAAACCCTTTCTTTAAGAGCTAAGACAAAGAGAGTTATGCCAACGCCTACGCTGTTTACTTCATTGAACAAATCTCCGGCAAGTTCTAGGCTACGATTGACAATTACAGTGTTCATTATATCTTCAAAGACCACACTGCTTTTGTTCACACAAAAACTAAACTTGATTCAATACCTCTGAATCTCTTGTGCGTTGCGAAAGAGAATATTAAAGGGAGAACAAAGTCTCTTATATCTGCAAAAAGATCTTTGAGAGAAACTGCGATCATCAGAGCGATCGCCTAGACATCAGAACAGATTAGATTACGTCCTACTGTGATTTCTAAACAAGTAAAGAGTGAATTGAAGCCAATTAACCAGAATCGATGGCGTTGCCAGCCCAAAAGTGGAAAAGTGAATAAGCTTGAGTTAACAACTCACAAATTATAAATACAGAAACAATCTGAAGTGTTTTTGTAGGGCGATTTGAAAAAAAAAATTATGTTTTATTCACACTTAACATTTCTTTCAAGAACTTAGGTATTTATAGGTACAACCATGTTTTCGTCTCGTAAACACACTTTTAGTTCCAGTAATTTCACACATTGAAAACGGCACCTACGTTTTTTGTCAGATCTTCTGTCGGCACTTCTAATCGAATTTGAAAGTGTGTTAATATTCTTGTTTTTTTACATCGATATATCATACTTTCGACTATAAATACCGACTGGGAAAAGAACGTAATAAGGCGAGCGCTAGGGTGACCCATAAAAAATATTTTTTTTTACGACTTCGACTTTTAAAAAATATTTTAGATTGTATGTTTAACAGCGTACTTTTTTCTGGCACGGTCTCGCCTTCAACATTTTCGAGTTCATCTGGCACAGTAAAAGTTTTATCGGGAAGAGTCTTCGATTGACAAATTTTCGTGGGATGTGCATTCTAATTTTTTCTTACATTTTTTGTTTTATTGTGGTTTTAATGTTTTATTTTATTTACAAAAAATGAAAGCGAAACAATTTTTAAATACTTTTTTTTTTTCTTAATAACCACGCTAAAGTGGCTAGACAACTTAATAGCCTGAAAGACGTGTTGTTTATTTTTTTAATTTTATTTTTTTAATTTTATTTATTCAAGTAAAGTGTAATGTCATTTTCTTAAAAAACGAGTATGTTTTTTTTTTCAAAAAGAAAGTTTTTGTGATTTTGTTAAAAAACTTTAGCATTTGAGTTTTTAAATTCGTCACGAATTCGCTAAATATAAACAAATTGCACCCAAATTTAGCGCAAGTTTCACATAAATTTAGTATCACCCTATTTTGGTTAGACACCTTTGAGCACATACTAGTCTCGGTTCACAAATTATAGCAGCACCACACAATTGACACAATTGTACAAATTATGTTTCTTCTAAATGTTCAAAATTTGTTTGTCTTATGCAAATCATTAAATGCACTTTTTTTACTTAATACAGAGCCTTCAATGTTTAATAAAAAATTCTTCAAAATTTCGAACTTAAGAAAAATTTTTTTTAATAATTTTGAGTACTTATGCAGTTTTGTAGCTCATAAAATTTTAGTATATTAAACTAGTCTTTTCCTCCACTTAAAGCAAACGCCGCGATTAACTTTTATACGTTAGGAATGGCGAAAGAGTGCCAAAATTTTTTTTTTTTAATCAGTGTTAAATGGCAGCCACATGAAACTGGCAATTTGTTTTATTAAAATCGAGTGTGTGATAAAACTGCATACACAAAAAAATTTTTAATTTTAATTTCAAAATTTCGAAATTTTGAAGAAATTTTATTAAATCATTATACAATTTCTATCAAGTTAAAAAAGAGGTTTTTATGGCTTTTGTTAGAGAATGTGCGGTATTTTAATTGAAAATTAATAAACAATTTTTTTAAATCAGTGTTAAATGGTAGCCACATGAAACTGGCAATTTGTTTTACTAAAATTGAGTGTGTGATAAAACTGCATACACAAAAAAAAATTTTTTAATTTAAATTTCAAAATTTCGAAATTTTGAAGAAATTTTATTAAATCATTATACATTTTCTATTAAGTTAAAAAAGAGGTTTTTATGGCTTTTTTTTATTTTCCGGTATTTTTTATTGAAAATTAATAAAATTTTTTTTTTTAAATCAGTGTTAAATGGTAGCCACATGACACTGGCAATTTGTTTTACTAAAATTGAGTGTGTGATAAAACTGCATACACAAAAAAAAAATGTTTAATTTAAATTTCAAAATTTCGAAATTTTGAAGAAATTTTAATAAATCATTATACAATTTCTATTAAGTTAAAAAATAGGTTTTTAAGGCTTTTGTTTGAGAATGTGCGGTATTTTAATTGAAAATTTATTTTTAAAAATTAGAAGAAAAATAAATTTACCTAATCAGTGGTTGTGCTATAATATGTGAATGGAGTGTATGCATGCATTAATACACACATAAGCGTTTGATCGCACACATATGTATGTATGTATGTACATATGTCTACTTAGCAAAGCTACATATATATTTTCCCCTGTGTCATCACTACATATTTAATAACCTGACGTAATTAAATGCCGCTGACAAAACACCGTTGAAATACACTTTATTTTCGCATTCACATATGTAACATATGTACGTGTGTATGTATGTATGTATGTGTGTACTCAAGTCCTTGCGGTGATTTCTGCGCCACAGGGAGTCAATTCAAAATTCACATAACGCCATTTAAATGTTTTTACTTAAAAAATTTGCATGACTCAGACGACGATTCCGCTTGTAGCGCATTAAAATGCATGTGTGTGAGTGTGTGTGGGTATGTATGACAGATCCATATCTACCACCAAGCACCGGCCATCATTATGTGACTTTTGGCAAAGCAAAAAAAAAAAAAAAAAACAGAATAAATGCTTTGAGAAAAAATCGTATACCCAACTCATATTTCAATGCAAACCCAAAAGGAAGGTATACAGTTGTCAAAAATGTTTGATTTGTATTCTTAATCGAATGTGTTTTGTTTGTTTTTTTCTGAAAGCACGAATTGCTCCCACTGCTAATTCTGCCAACTCTTACACTAACAACTTTTCAAATCTTGCATTTTGGACTTTCAAACATTTTTTCGAACAACAAACTATTTGTGTCTTTTGTAAATAGTTGAGATTGATTGCACTTTTTTTTTATTGATGTACATTAAATTCTGATAATGCCTGGAATGCGCCCAAATTGCTAATACATACATACATACATACAAACACATATATAAACACACATACTAACAATATTTGCAAGTAGGTACAACAAGCACAAACAGAACAAAGGTTAGTTGGAATGCTGACAAAATGCTCTCGCTTGCTTTGTTGTTCTTAGCTGTTGGCGTTTAGGCGCCAGCTTCCACGGCTATTTTGCATAAGTAAACATTTTTGTGTTCAAGTGCCATCTTACGCAGCAGCGTTGGCAATAAATGTTTACACACACACACACACGCACACACAAATACTCACAAAGTAAGCTATAAGTTTGTACATAAAAGCGTGCGTTTATTTTTCCCCACACCCTTTGGTAATTATCAAACGAATGAATTAATATGTAAAACAAAGAAATATGAATTGATACAAAATAAAAAAAAAAAAATTAAAAATTCAGTCTTTTCCATTGGCAATGCTTAATTTATGAAATACTTATGCTCAAAATTGGCCAAGCTTAGGCGGCTTAAACTAACAAACAACAAGCTTAGAGTTAAGCATATATCCCAACATAAACAAGTATTTCACGAATTTCCCTTTTGTCGTCGTCGCCCTTAGCGGCGCTGTGGCGCACACAAGCTTCTTTTTTTTTTTTTCTCACAGTCAGATCGTCCGCTAAGTCTCGAACTTGTGCTATATATCTCGAGACTAGATGTGTATATGTATCTATATGTATGTGTGTATGTTTGTATGTGTATACTACTCGCATATTAAGTTGCCTCACAAAAAAGTTGGCATTTTTAATATACTCGTAGTAAGGCACAATTTCACACATTTTGGTTGCTTCAAATGTCGCTTGAAATTTTAACAAAAAGTAACGTACAAGATGTACTTTAAAACAAAAATTCGCATACTACATTCGTAAAATTTTCTCAAAATGCAACTCAAATATTTATTTTTCTGTAATTTTTTTTTTTTTTTAAATATGTTTCTTAAATTTTTTTTGCTACATTTTTTTCAAAACATGTTTTCGTAAATTTTTAAAAAATAATTTTTTTATTTAATCGATTTTTAATTGTAAGAAAATATTTAAAAAAAATTGTTTTAAGTTTTATATTTTTTTTTGGAAAATACATATGTTTACGGGTAATTTGTCTAACAAAACTTTTTCTTGAACCAATCAGTGATTTTTTTTGAACCGGTAAAAGTTTTGATCGAAAAAAATTCCTAACAGTTTAAAGTTGATTATTTTCCAAAAAAAATAGGTAATTATAAAACAAATTTTAATTCAAATTTTTTCGAGAAAAAGTATTGTTTGTCTGCCAATGCTTGAATTATATTTTTTGAAATTTGTTTTTAAAGTTATTTAAACATTTTAGTTTATACAAATTTTAATTTATAAATAATAAAAAGTTTATTTAAAATTGTAAACAATATTTTTTTGATTCAAAAAAAATTTTTTGACTAAGAAAAAGTTTTATTTGCCTGCTAATTGCTTGAATAGATACATATCTATTTTTTTTTAAATAATATTTTTAAAAATTTTGTAAACTTTATTTTATAATTTTTTATAACTTTTAAATTAAGATTATAAAATGTATTTTTTTAAATAATCGTGTTTAAATTTTATTTTATTTTTAATTTTTTTAATAATTGCTAATTGCTTGAATAGATATTATTTTTTAAATAATATTTTTAAAAATTTTGTAAACTTTATTTTATAATTTTTTATAATTTTTAAATTAAGATTATAAAAAGTATTTTTTTAAATAAACGTGTTTACATTTTTTTTTGTTTTTTAATATTTTTAGGTAAATTTGTTTTAACAGTAAGGGCCAGTTTTTCAGTGGAAGTTGAACTCTGTTTGTCGTTTAAACTAAGTGTAAGCTCAGTATACAGTTTTTTAGTCAACTTTAAACGGAGTTTAAACAAAGTTAAACTTAGTTTAACTTATCAGCTGTTTGCTGAGTACAGTGAAACTTTCTTTAAGTTTAAACTGAGTTTAACTAAACTTAGTATAAACTGAGTTTGAACCATCACTGGAAAACTGGCCCTACGTCGTCTAACAATTAAACAATGATGATTTCTTTTTAATGTAATAATGCCGGCAAAAAATTTAACCGAAAAAAAAATTTACTAAAAACGTGAAACATAAAGTTTCCCAAAAAAATAATGATAAAAATTATTTATAAACATTTTTTTTAAAAAAATTTTATAATTAAAATTATGTGTTAACAAAAAAAATAAAAAAAAAACTAAAAGTAAAACGAAGATATTTTTTTTTACAGAAAAAATGTTTTTTTTTATAATTTTTAAGCAAATTGTAAATAAAAGGAACACATTTTTTATTTTTCTTTTTTGTTTTAAGCAGAGTATGAACAATTAAATTAAATAAAAATAAAATTTTTATCTCTATTTTTTTTTTATGCAAAATATAATGCATTCCAATTTTGTGATCCGCTCTGGATATTTTGTTGAGACACCTTAATGAAAGAAACATACTCCTAGTGGAACTTGCATTCAACTCGCAGCGCAGCAACAAATAAATTTGTGTTTAAAATACCGGTTTTAGAGTGCACAGCAAAGCGCCAAGTTCGCACATATGAGCTTGTGTGTGTGTGTGTGTGTGTGTGTGAGTGCTTGTAAGCGACGAAAAACCGTGAATGTAAGATTTAATCGGCAGATCGACAACGGCAGCTTCTTGCCGCACGCCGCCACCGTCACCGTCACCACCACCACGAATAGAGCAATGAAAATGTTGGACCGCAGAAGAAGAAGAAAATGTAGAAAAAAGCATCAAACATTAGTGGGCACATACAAACACACATACATGCATATATACACGTTAAAAAAAAAAACAAAAAAAAAACATTTAACATTTGCATTCAAAAAAGCTAAGTTTTGTTACAACAACTTTCGACGATACGATAACACCAACACCCATGTATGCACATACATACCTATGCAAACACACACACACACACACATGTGCATGCCTTGATTGGTCTCATATCAGCCCGAGCTTGCTATTGCATGTGTTAAACCGAGATTAACCAAGTGAAGCGAGCCGTCCAGCCGCGTTCACAGCCAGCCAGGCAGCTTGCCAGCTAGCGATCGTGCCTGGGACTCCACACCAAGCAATTGAGGCGGCATTTGAATAAAATAGATGTATGTATGTATGTATTAATGCTTCTAACTCTTAACCGCTGGTTTCTATGCACATTCGTGTGTGTGTGTGCATTAGGAATGCATGGCATTTTTCTATTAATTAAATAAAGTAGTTTGTTTGTATGCTAATGCAGTAAATTAAAAGGTGTTTAATGATAAGTACACAAAGAATATTTAAATATTTAATCTAAATATTATGAAGTTGATTTAGTAAAAAAAGGGTAATCTCAAAAAAGTGATCTAACTTGACTCGACTTAAGTATAAAGTTTGTCGCATGGAGAATTGAACTTTCACTCTTGCGAATGGAATATAGCTTGAGATAATTGTAGAATATATTTGATATACTTTTTTCTTATATGTATAAAAATGCCATGTCGACACAAAGGAGGTGATAAACTAAGCATTAAGTAAATGCAGCGTTTCAACGCTTATTCTAATGTCAGTCAAGTGACAGTTATGCAAATTTTTATTTCTTCATTTACTGTCATCTCAGCTACGCTCTAAAGACTACAAATATACTTAAATATCTCTTCTTCTTTTTTGAAATTTAGTTCAACTGCTTTTCGTGATCAAATCCCTTTTTTTTTGATCATCGTAAGCTGATTTTCTGCCTCGATGATTTTGCCGATCGCTGTTTTATTGAGTTTTTTGTAAAGGGTTTTCATCATCGTTTTTTTTCTGCTTCCTTCGTTCTGTTCTAAAATTCAAACATTTGATGACTTCATTGCAATTTTTCAAACGCACATATTGAAAAAAAAACAACCTCTATCATACAAGTCATAGATCTTCTTGGCAAAAGTCTGAGACAGCCGATTCTTAAAAAAAGCCTCTTTTATGGCGACTTTTCATCAGTAAAACTATACGACAAAGCCATACAAAGATAGCAATCACTTGATGCCGCCAGGCTCGAACTATCAGTAGGACGCATAAGAGCGCAGTTACCCACGAACGTGTACGTAGCATAGCGTAGACGGCGGTAAAATCTCATTTTTACAAAAACTCATTGCCGTAGCCTTAGCGTAGAAATCAGCTGTTCTCTCATTGCATACCAACTCGCTTCTTTTTGTTTAGTTCGCTCACTTTTATACAATGTTGCCATTGATTTATATATACATAGTATGTTTTTGCATAAAATTACAATTGTAGTTAACATTTTTATAATGTAAATGATCGAATCGAAGTGCTGCTATAATCTGCTATATTCGCTAGTATTTTTCTAATAATTTAAGAATATTTCAAGTATTTGGAAACTAACTTTTTAATGATTTCAAAAAGTACGCGGTGGCAACCTTATACGAGAACGATGAGAGAGAGAACAATCAGCTGATACGTTTCTACGGAAAAAATCAAATTCGTTTGGATTTCGTACGTAAGTTCTCCGTCAACACGAAAATTCTACGGTGGTCAGATTTCATTAACAAGGCGCTCTCATAAGATAGGTCGTGTCAGCTGACACCTACGGCCGTTCTACGTCGGTGGGTAACTGCGCTATAAGAGTCTAACGTACCAAGCTTCCAGAGCTTCTGCCGACACGCTATCGATTGTGTGGCGATTATTGTTCTGATCGTTTAAAGTTTATCTTTTTTAATGAAAGCTGACCGCTGCTGCGCGATTGTTGCCTCAGATGGTTCAAGTGCTGCTAGTACAGTTCAGAATTAAGTTACTCAGCATAAAGTGTTTTGGAGAGTAATTAACTCGTATTGGATGATACCCTGGTCAATTGCCTAACAGTAATTTCAAATATTTACATTGGATTATAGAGTGAATAAAACCTTAAAAGCCGTTTGGCAAACTATATTTTTTTCTTTAATTTCGTTCTACACTGTAAAAGCATGACTCGTTTAAGCTTAGTACACAGCTCTTAAGAAAATCGAAAAATTCTTCTATAAAAAGTTTCTGAAATCAATCGAAAGCTCCCAAGAAAAAAATGCTCGTATACTATTAATTTCTTCAAACAAATTTTCAACAACGCCAAAGTAATTTTTCTAGCAACAGAAATAATTAAAATTATTGTGATTTTTCAAGCTATTAACCAGAAATTTTTAGTTTCCTGGCTTAGTAAAACTGCTTTATTTCGCTCAGACCTTCACTACTACAAAGTTGTTCATGTCGACGATCGGCTCTATTGTTACAAATGCAAATATGTAATTGAGGAAAACAATTTTTTTTTTTTTTTTTTATTTGAATTTCGGACATTACAAAAACCAGAATTATTACAAAATACGTTATGCGGTGGTTAAGGTCACTTCTTCAACGAAAAAGGTATTTACCGACTCGAGCAAAATTTTGCTAGTAAAAAAAAAGCTCCCAAATTCGGCTTTCAATTTCAATAAAAGGTTTTATAAAATGTCCTTTGAGAACTAATTTGTGTGCGCCAATTAAACATTTTCTTTTTTTCGTTTTGTGAATTCACAAAAAAAATTGAAAATTCCCTTTTGGATCTACAAATACCAGAGAATATTTAAAAAATGTTTGTTGTAATTAAAACAGTGCACCTAATTACATGGCATTCTAATTTTTTTGTTTTAACAAGAAATTCGGAGTATGAAGCATAAAATAAAAAATACTAGAATAAACTTGAAGTTTTAAAGAGTAAAAATTTCAATTCTGATTGTACGTACATAAGTTTGCGATTTATTTATAATTAGTTATTGAGCAGTTGAAAAGTGATACCTTTAGATAAAAGGCATGTCATATGAAGGTGTATAAGCAAAATTTTAAGGCTGTAAAATTTAAATCATAAGACTTTTTGGAACTATAATTTAATTTTGGCATTCGATAAACATCTGTTAATTGATTTGTGTACTATCTAAATACATGTAAATATATTTTATTGCTTAAAAATTGATATTTCTCATTCACGGAATTATGTACATTTTTCCTATACAATGTACCTAATTCCGTGCCTATCACGAAAGAAAAAATTTTTTAATTTTCCATATGCAAATAGGCAATTCATATGAAAATTAAAAAAATTTTTTTTTTTTTTAGAATTTTAGATTTTTGCCGTTTAATTACGGCAAAAAAAGCGGCAAATTACTGTGCAAGAAAAATTTTCCTAGCTGATCTCCTTCATACTTTTTTTTAAAGGTGCCACGCTAACTTCACCTGAAGTTGGCAACGCATATGGAAAATTTAAAAAAAAATTTTTTTTTAGAATTTTTGATTTATGCCGTTTAATTACGGCAAAAAAGCGGCAAATTACTGTGCAAGAAAAAATTTCCTAGCTGATCTCCTTCATACTTTGATGCGACAGTTTTTATTTTCACGGATAATTTACGGCAAATTATCCAATAATTTTTCCTTGAGTAAAAGTTGGCTTGCCAACTTCAGAGAGGTTTTTTTAACACTTTAAATTTTTTGTTAATTTCATTGATTTTTTTATAAAACTTTCTCCCACAAAGCGATTTTATCATCACATAAAACCCTGAGGAAATTGTTGAGCTAATTCCCTGGTACAGTTTTATTTAAGCGAATGGTTAATAATTTAATAAATGTATTCCGTGGTATACCACGCATTTGCGTTCAAGCAATAAAAAGAGAAGCACCTAATTGCGTGGCATTAATTTACGAGAGCCACATTTTAAAACTGATATTGAAAAAGCAGTTACTTTTGCAATTTTCTTGCAAAATTGCGTGCCACAGAGTATAGTTTTATTTTGCAGCAAAAATGCTTAAGATCGTTTTACGAAATCCGATGATTCAGAGGTGCTGAAAAAAATGGGGGCCACCCGTGTTGATGAAAAGCCGAAGAGTCTATGCTTTTAATGATTTCAAATTTTTAAATTGTTTATACAAACTGCGTTGTATTAGCCTAACAAGACAGATTTTAATTTGATTATTATCTGAGCAATGACTTTTGTTTGTGAGCAAACCTTAAGAACCTAATTTCTAAAATATGGATATGAATTAAAAAATTTTTGTAAATAAAACTTTTCTTTTGTGCTTGAAAACTTATTAATTTTATGTTTAAAACATAAGTTATTCCCTTTGAATAGCTTAAAATCTGTATATACATATACGCATAGCCCGGAATAAGGCACAACTTTTCACGGATTTAGGTACGTTAAGGAATTTTCGGCACGGAATTAGGGACGAATGAAGGTGTTATTAATTATATTAATATAAATTATAATACGATTTATTTTCGCTTATAAGTTATTGCAAACTAAACTAAATTCATTGATTTAAGGGGGATATTTTAATTTGCAACCGATTATCACACAATTTAGAAGTCAGAAAAATGCTTATTATCACGGAATTAGGTGCACTTACCTTAATTTTACATTTTACTGTCGACCAAATAATTAAATTCAATTCACAAAAATTCAAATATGCGAATGTGAAAGTGGGAGCACATAAAAATTGTGATTTCAAAACGTTTCCACAGGGAAATTTGTGAATGTAAAGTTGAGAGCACGACTGTTGATTAACTTTTGAAAAATAATCACCCTTATCGTGAGTTTCGTTTTCGCCCGAAATAGTTCACTTTTCACTGTTCGCTTATTATGAGTTTCGGGCGGAAATTTTCCGCTTTCGAACATTGTTTCGCCTTATCGGCAGCACTCATTCCGGGCGAAAAAAGTAGCAATTTCAATTGAATTTTTTTTACAATTTTTTTAAAGGCGAACAATAAACACGGATTCCAAATGTAAGTTGCATCTGTTTTTATATAAGATATATAACAATTATTAATAGCAATTTTTTACATATGTAATCTATAATTCCAGGAGTAAAACAATCAATAAAGTTCAAAGTGAGATACTTTTGAGTAGAATGCAGGAAAAGCAAAACTTCAGACAGGACCTGACTAAAAGACGATTGCGCTAGCCCAATTTCACAATCCTTACCAACACCTTTTTGATATCCACCTTCAGCGAGAAACCGCAAGCAAGCGCTGAGCTTAACAACTGGCGGAATGGAAAATTTTTGTTGTACTGGTGGTAACGAAGTGGTCAGCACATCCAGTAAATACTTAAATGCATCTTTATTGACTCTGTAATATTTCAGAAACCTGAAAGAATTATAATTTTATTAATAGTTGCATGAATGTTCACCCATAATTTCTTACAAAGTCTCTGGCATTTCCAGTGGATTAGATTTATCTCTTAAGTGTCTTCTTCCTGCTCGTTGAAGCGAGTTTTCTTCATCTTCGCATAAAATTCTCATTGCAATGGAATACATTTTGCAAAATTACTATTTACTTTGTCTATTTGATTATTGTACACTTTCATTAAGCAAGTAAACAAATTTCAGAGTTGCAATTTCCATTTTCGAATTTTTCGAAGCGAAATTAATTCCGGGCGAAACTTACAATAGCCGTATTCAATTCGGGCGAATGAAAAAATTTCGGGCGGATTTTTTTCCGGGCGGAACTCACGATAAGGATGAATGTTTCTCAATGAGCAAAAGCAGTCATCTAAAAAAAATAATAAACTTGTTCTGTTTTGTGCTTTATTTTTTCTCTCAAGAATAAAGAGTTATTTTGGAACATTTCCAAGTGGAGTGGCTTATTTTCGAAACCAAGTTTTAGGACATTTTGTGGTGAAAAAAAAACGCTGTAGGTAGCTAAGTAAAAGAGTTGTCTGAGCTTTAATAATAAAAGTCACACAAACTTTTGATTAAAATTCTTTTGTGCAAGCAGGAACTTTTAAAATTTTCTTTTTTTTATTACATTTAAGTTTAAGAAATTACAAATATAAATAATTACATTCAAATTAAAACAAGAAGCGGTTTTCATTTGACGCACACAATTTGTGAAACTCAGCTATTGTATTAGAAAATGTTCTCACAATAAGTCAGCGAGGGTTGGGCTTAGTTTTGTTGTCTCCACTCATTTACAAGGCTCTCAACAATATAAAAAAATTTAAAATGACAAAACATGGCTGTATGTACATATGTACATAGGTGTGCCTTGGGAATGTTTTCTATTGCATGTATGTATGTATGTACGTGTGTAGTACATTTCCTGAGCCTACAATAACCAACAAAAAAACACTGTACGCTCGCTGAATCTACATACTTTCGAACTGATTTAAATGCAGACATTCATATGCAAATCAAGCAAATCCAATGTTATGTTAACTGAAAACTTTTAATCGAATTCTTAACACTCGAAACGAATCACACAGATTAACTAAATGTGGGATTAGCGGAACTTTGTAAATATGTATGTATGTGGAAGCTTTTTCTTTGTGATCAAATAAGTTCAAGCCGATTTGTTTATTTTTATTTTTTTATTTTTTCCCCCTTAATTCTCACTACAAGTTAACTAAAACATAAATGTGTTAAAGTGTTGGTGGTCGCAAAACTTAAATTGAAATGTCTACTTCGAAGCCGCATAAAATGAGAAGTGTTAAAACTCTAGCTGACCGACAACTAACCAAGCATTCGCAGAATATCCTTTCGCATTTTAAAGCTGTCTTTCGCAAACGCCCCTAGGCTCTTTTCAACTGACTTCCTTTCGCTAGAATGTCATTTTCACACACACACGCACACACGCACACGAACACTGTGAAAAAGGCTCAAAACACCGCCACTCGCAGATAAAAGCGGAAAAGCAGTAAAAACAATGTCGAGGAGAAGAGTAATAACAAAAGCAGCAGCAGCAGCAGCAGCGTTGCAAAAACTATGCAGACACAGACATCACAAACTTTTTAAAACGCTAGCGAAGCAGCAGCCGCTCGTAAACAGAAACTGAAATTTTCGGACATCACAGCACAGCACTGCGCAACGCAGCCAGAGTCAGAGTCAGAGTCAGCGTTCAGCGTTCAGCGTTCAGCGTTCAGCGTCATAGTCAGAGTCAGAGTCAGAGCACACGGCAAAGATGAAGTGATGAAAAATGAAAGAAAAAAAAAACAAATACAAAAACACAAAAACACACAAACGACAAAAGGCAATGAGTACATAAATACGAAAACAAAATACAACAATAACTACAACTACATTTTGCTGTGATGTCGCATTTCACAGCAGCGACTAAACTCAATTCGGTGGTAGTTAGTTCACTGAGGGTGGTGTCCTGCTGGCCAAAAGAACTCGAAAACTTCGTCGAAGCCATTGTGAATGCTCTCGTTTAGCAAACAATTCAATTGAGCAACTGAGCAGAAATGACGATTATGCGCGAGATCTAAGTAACTCAATCACACTCGCTGGTGCTCAACAAACAACAGTTTTATAAGTAAATACCGCTGCGAGAGACGAATGAATCTACTGATTTGGTGTGAGTGGAGGGAATAGGTAGGTAGAAATGTGTGCATAATGATGTGGTGCAGTGGTAGCGGCTAGTGTGACCAGGTATTAAGACTCAGAATCCATCGTAGGCTACATTGTAGCTCTGTCATTTATTCCTAGTTTAGCAAGTAATGGACATTGCAAGTATTTAAAAACTTTGACATCTTTTTGCAACAGTCCAACGCTGCTTGGCTGTCCGAGCAGATGTCTTTTGTGGCCTTAATGTGGCCCTTCAACGAACATTCCTCGATATAAATTCCAGTTGCGCAGTTCATAAAACGCCACAACGCAGTGGTTTTGTATTAAACGTCGTATATTTCTGTTCTTTCGACAATATACTCACAATAAGCCATACATTTGGAAAGGTTCGATAAAGAAGCATCGACACTCAACAACTTTGGGTTTATTTCAAGGCAGATTTGTCGGAATCAGAAAGAAAGGACATTTTCGAAACGTTTGATAAACAGATACGGTTTCCCAACGTATGTACTCGTATACACCAGAAGCATGGACGATAAGAACATCAGATAAGAGGAGCCTTTTCGGATTCGAGAGAAAATAATAATTAATATTTAGTGTCTACTCTGGCTAAATAGTTATGTCTTGCAAATGGATAACAGCGCTCCAGTTCTGCAAGTATTCGACGCGGAACATGGCAGAAGAAGGTGCTGGAAAGACCAATCGGTAGAGTACTTAGGTACGCTTGATGTATCTTACTGAAGAGCAGTTAGCGAAAGATAGGAAACACGCTTTGTTGAGCTCAGCATAAACCACTCATGACTAGAAAAACGACAAAACAAAAAATAATGCCTGTTGATTCACTTTTCTCGAGTCTTTTCTAATGTAACGACTTGGTCGACCACACTGATAAGGTCCAATGTATTTATTATCGGTGGGTGTTACAAAATATGCTCGAAACAACTTTATGCACCACATTAAGGAACTTCATCTTTCGCACTTTACTGGGTTATTGCCTTCGTCATAGAAAAGCTCAGCTGGTCACCCGCAAGCCTATACAGTTTTGTTATTCTTTAGGCGTGATTTTGCTTCTCGAGTTTTGTTACTGTCGAGTTTTGGGACGTCGATTTCATTATAATTGTTTGGGGTTACAAACTCACAATTTTTCTGCTGCCGTCATTAAGCACATACAATAAGTCTTCTCTGGACAAATTTAAGTAAATATGTATTAGATGGCTCAGTCGTGCTGGTAAATCTAAAAACATAGAAAATGTTTTGTATTAGTGTTCACTTTTAACTCATAAAATAATCTGTTGTTCCGAAGGAGTGTAAAACTGTAGATCCCTTCATTTATGTATGTATAAGATGGTTCAGTCGTCGCTTGTAAATCCAAAAACATAGAAAATGTTTTTCAATAGTGTTCGCTCTTAACTCATAAAATAATATGTTATTCGGATAGAGCAGATCTCTTCATTTATGGAGCTACAATTAGAAGAAGAAGCTCGACCAAACACCGAGCTATACTGTGTAAGAGCCTTCGCTCTTGAAAAATAAGAAAAATGAATTTCGCACGTTTTTTCTATCGTCTAGCATCTAAAGTTCTTCAGAATAAAGCATCTCGTTATTTATCTTCTTCTCAAATAAAAATACGTCTCGCTTCCTTCGTCAACACCAGTTATGGCTTCCGCGTTACAGACTTCTTTCGAGATCGCTAAAAGCAAATGATTTCTTCCGCGGTACGTAAAATTGCTCGAAAATATCGTTTCGTTGATGATTGCCATTATAGAGCAGGCGTGCAAATGGAGTGCCGCTTGGCTGTGTTTGAAATTTTCCAAAGTCAAACTGGCGAATGTTTTGTTGCACGGAAGCGTTTGCGGATCTTGGCTGCGACAAAATGTTTGATCCCAGACCATGTTCTTTTTTCCATTCTTATTATTATTATTACTGTTGTTGTTGTTTGGGGAGATAGCACTGCGACCTTAAGATCTATTGTGCCCATTTCTTGGATTAAAGAATTTCATATAGTCCAACTTCCGAAATAAATCTTAGTAACGAACCTAATTCTTTGGAAGCTATCCCGCCGTCCGTAATCAGATATTCGCCAAAGCTTTTTTTTTGTGTTATTAAGTAAGTAATAACTCTTTCCACAGTACTAACGGATGCTTCTACATAGTTGTCGATGACTCAACTGCAAAAATACTAACCTGGCCACACTGTTTGTAGCAGAGGCAATGGCGACAGCAACAACAGCAGCATAACCCCCCCGTTGTTGTTGATGCGATGATGGATTCCCAATAAAAATGTGGCAACTTTCAAATTGCAGATTCAGGCAAAGCAAAGCAAAGTTGGTAAGAAGCAGCAATACTCGTACTCGAGTACATATGTACATACCTACTTTACAACAAAAAAGCAACAGAAAGTAAATAACGTTTTTGACCCGTACCATCACACTTCTCTTGATGAAGACAGCAGGCAAGCAGACCCAGCTCTTAAGGCTCTTAAGCTGTCACCATTCTTTGTGGTTCATGCCATTTGCGACTACTAAGTTCTATCTCGGCTCATAAATTACGCAGATAAACAATGTGCAATTCCATCCACCTGGCTGTTCTCACTCACAAGTTATAATTAAATGAAGTAATAAAAAATAAAAATAAAATTATAGAAATTAAAAGCAGCAAACAGGTATGGGGATAAGAAGGAGTGAGAGAAAAAAAGTAAATTGCGTGCAACAATTAATCAAAATCGCATGGAATAAACAATCAGAAGCGGATGTGTACCTTTGTGTAATTGCACTGTATGTACTCTCATAGTATAACAAAGTGAATATATAATAATCATATATGTATGTATATATACTCAAGCAATGTTGTTGTTGTTGGTGTATGCACCAATGTACGAGTATAGATATCATTGAACTCACATTAGTTCTCCGATTTATGCTACGCCAAATATCCTTTTTCCACCAAATATGTACTCCCAATTTTTTCGCTCGCTCGCTCGCTTCAAATACAACTCCAGCCGAATATCTATTAAATGAATGTAATAAGCTTATTTTTCTGCTTTCAAGGAAGAACAAAAAAAACACAATGCACTTTCCAATTTACACTTTTACAATTGGTTTTTCAATTTTTCACAAAACGTTAAGCTTGCAACTAAACATTTATATTAGCACATAAACATTTTTTCACAAAAATGTTGCACCTTTCACTTCACACAATCTTTTTCCACTCTTGTGTTTCTACCCGTTTGTGTGTGTGTTGTGTGCGTGTCAGCCTTCTTTTCGTTAATTTCGTGTACGCATCACATCAGGAGTCACACACCACAAAAGCAGAGTCGTAGTGGTCGTCGTCGTTGTCGTTTGTCGTAAAATCCAAAATCAACAAAAAAGAAAAAAATTTAATAAACCCAAAAAAAAATCGCAGTCTAAGTACTTATGTATGTATATTTGACGATTTTACTTTGCACTTTCCACAAAAATTGTACATTCGCATTCGATTGTATTAACTAACTTAAATACACTGCATTCACAATTTGTTAGTTGTTGTTATGTTTTTTTTTTCATGCATTTCAAACTATTCGTGCACGAAAATTTTACGTTACAGGCGTAGATTTTCCCATAGCGAAATTAATAAAATATCAACTTCTTTTTTCTTTGTGTATGTGTGTGCGCTTGTATGTACACTTATTTTCTAGTTAAAAACTCAGGTTTGTCAGAAAACCAAACGAACGCGGCACATCCGTTCTAACATTATTTTTCGTTGCGTGCTCAAAATCAACTGAAGTTGCAAGTTGTGAATTGTGAATAATTTGTGTTGTTGAGCCGTGTGTAAGAGCGCTGCCGGCTGTGCTGCGTGCTGCGTGCTGCGAGTGAGCGCTTGAGTGAAACGGCTCGGTCGTATGCGATGTCGACGGCGGCATCATGTAGTCGCCGAAGGTGGTACATACATTGCTGATTTAACTTGGGAGGTGTATAGGAATAATGTAGTGAGAAATTTTAAGGAATTTCGTTTAAAAGTAAAAATTTTTAATTTAGTATTTTCGAAAGTTTTGTGTTTTGATTAATACCCAAAATTTTAAACAGAAGTTAATTAATTTTTCTTTAATGATTAACTGTCATAGTGAAATACAGTGGCGGTCAAAAATATAGCAGTGATCAAAATTATGGCAAAGTTTTGTGGTCTCGGCCCAAACTAAAATTTTCTTAATTTCCAAATGAAATTCAGATAGTTCTTAAACGGAAAATATTTCAGCCCAAATTTTAAATTTTGTACAATGTGCGCAGAAAATGATCAAGTTAACAAAAAAAAATCGAAATTTCTAAGTTTTTAATCAGAATTTATAAAAACTAAAGATTTAAATATGCAGTTTTGTACGTTATTCAATTGTAGTGAAACAAATTACTAGTTTCAGGTTACGGAAATATGTATACCGTGGATTTTTAGAATTTTTTTCGCATCTTTCATTTAAGAAAAATTTCGTTCATGCGACTTTTTTTACTGAAACTTCAGAATTTAAAAAAATTTACGCTTATTCATATACATACATACTTCCTTTTTTTTTTAAATATAATGTTTTTATACATTTTTATAAGAGTAAATTAAAATATTATTTACATATTTTTTACATCAAATTTAGGTAGCATATTTTCAAGCCGACAGTAAAATATTCTTTGAAATATACGCCAATTTGACTACAATCCAATTCTTAATAGAAACTCGCTGAAAATTTTTCTTACTTTCCCATGTTAAAGCAATAAGAGTATGGGTACAAATTTCCCAGAAGTTTTTATTCAGAATAGGACTGAATATCTCAAATGGTGCCTAAAACTATGCAATACCTTACTTGGCAAGACTTTTTTTAATTTCGCACGAAAATGGCACTCACTGCCATAATAAGAAATAAAAATTTCAGCGGTGATGGTTATAAAAAACGATAAATTCATTTTCGTAATTTTACTAATTTATTTACCTAAAAATTTAATTTATTAATTATATGTTTTTTTTTGTCTTTTTGAATATTAACGCAATATTACATTTAAAAAATTTAGTTTACAATTTTAAAATTAACAAACTTTGCTTTTCACCATTTGGGATGTATTTTTTTTAATTCCCGAAATACAATTTTATACTTACTAATGCGTCAGTCGTTGTCCTTTTATGTACTGTAGAATTTCCTCAGCCATCAGAAGCTCATTAGCAATCATTTAAGATTATAAAAAGCAGCTCCGACGCTCTCGATGTCAACAAGAGCACACAATTTGCCGCATTTTGATCAAACTGAGAAAGGAAAAAAGGGGAAGTTATCTTCTCTGCAGCTGCTCAACTCTGTGTAGGAATAGAAAGAGTCTTCTTGACGGATCTCAACTTAACAGTCTAATAGATTGGTTTGGAAAATGTTATAAGTTTGCCCAGATTTTGGGGCTCTATGGTGTAGATGTGTTTCAACGAGTAACGCATTCTACTCGAACTAGTTGTTTACTTTCTTTCTTATATTTTGTTTTGTACACTTTCTTGTCCTGAATTTGTTACGTTGTGTTCAAACTGCTGTCGGAATATGAAATCAGAACTGATTCCGGACCACATTCATGGCTTGAATTTGAACAGAGGAACCTGATGGAGATACGTCCGAGTAGAATCCATGCCTTCTGTTTGAACAGAATAAATACAACTTTGGGACTACCGTCAGGAAGTTAAATGTTCTTTAGTTGACTTTTTGCGCCGCTTTTGTGAAGTGATGAAGTTTTACCGAGCTCAACTCCGTCCAATTGAGTTTAAGTGCTCGGATCCAACATACATCAATACTTTCATTGTGTTTAGCGTCTGTAAATCTCTGCCTCCTGGGAGCAAAGTACAGCCTTCTGCACCAAAGTTGATTCACCGCTGAAACTACTTTTTTTTTCTCCAAACCAGCCGCTCGCATAAGAGTTAATGCAGTTAAAATTCGTTACTCTAATTTTCAGAGTTATTTGTTGATATTTTATATGAAAATAAATTTGTAAACTTAATTAAAAAATAGTAATATTTAATAATAAACTTACTTCAATTGCCTTTAGCTTCAACTTAATTTTTGTAACAAATCACTCAAGTTGAGGTAGTTTTCGTACGCTTCTCACAGAGTTTTCAAACTCTTGTGGAATTGAGAGTGCAATCGCTCAGACCTTTGAGTAATTTTATTGTCAATGAAACCCAGTAGTGTAAAAATGTTGTCGATTGCCGAAATAGTTTTCGAGTGAAAGGAAGTGAAGTGCAAAACTCGCTTTAAATATAAGCTTCATTTCAATTGCTACTTCCTAACAAACTAAGTTGCTGTTTTCACACAAATATAATCTGAATCAGAGAAGACACACTCTATTGAAGCAGAAAAAAAAAATCAAATCGCTATGGCATCAATGAAAATGACTCGCACTTTTCCGCTTTATCACAATCACTTCCGTTTTTCGCGTCCAGCATGTCTTTAATCGGATTATTATTATTGTGCTTTGTTTTTTTTTTGTTTTTTTTATTTTTTATTTCGCATTGTTCCCTTTGCCATAACTTTTTAAGAAATGTGACATTCGTACTCGTTTGTGCGCTTAGCGAGTGCAAAATGATGCGCAGTTGGACTCTACCGACATTCGGTCGTACTCTACTTTACATATAAAATAAATGAATGAGAAAATAAATAAAAGATCAGACACCGTTTTCATTGCGATCGAGGGATTAAATCTTAAGTGTTATTGTTATTGGAATAATAATAATAAAAAAAAGTAAACAAGGCGCAGTTGCATATGGCGCAGCTTATACTTAGTCCAAGTGGGTTTGCAGCAGCAATTCTAGTCATACGGATGCCTGAATACATACATACATACATACATACAAATGCACCAATGTAGGAGTATGCGCATATACATACACACATACATATGTATACATAGATTACCTCACGAACGTGCCCTCAACAAAGACACATCTACTTACTTTGAAACAAATTGTAACAGTCTGGCAACGGAATTGGAATTTATTTAAGCGCATAAAGAATGAATATACTCGTATGTGGCATATATTTTCTAATGATAGAAGTAGGCATTAAAGATTTTGTAGTATTCGTGTTTTTGAATCGACTCACTGAACTCTTGCGTCGAAAAAATTACTTCAGCAAACACCGAGTGCGCGGTCCGACTACATTTGAGCCAGAAATGCATGCAAAGGACTGTCATTGGGCTTAAAAAAGTTAACTTCAAAGCAAAACCATGAAGTGTCGAACCTGTTTTTTTTTTTACACTAAACATTCGGGACTATTTTTAAAATCAATCAAATATTTTACGATAATTCGGACTATGATAAATTTAATGATAGCTGAATGCACAGACCCTTTTGCTTTCTCTCTCTCTATTTCTCTCTCACTCTTTATTTTTTTTGGGTAAATAAGCTCACATCCAAGGAAATATATGTATGTATGCCATCCATCCTTGAGGCTAAGGTAACTGGAGATCTCGCCTTTGTGGATATTGTTGTCTTTCAAGGATTCGTTGCAAAAATTCGCAGATGTTTTAACTTCATTTGCCAAATAATATTTTTTGATTGTCAAACCTATGCACTGTCTTTCCAAAGAAACATAATATGGAACTAAAAACCTTTACAGAGCTACTTAGCTTCAGACTTACTCCAGACTCTTAGCTACTCGATGGTAGATCAGTTTTGTTTAAAGCAAATTTGTTACTGCCCATAAACAAAAAAAATACTAATATCAGGGAAGACAATTACGAGGATACTCATTCCATTTCACAATAATTTGAGATTGAGAAGATGTATGTAACATTTGAAGCTAAAGACATTTGAACTTGTGAACGGATGCCTCATTCCGCCATAAGCTTTCTCTTTTCGAACGCATCGGAAAATTTCGCAGCAGTCAAGCAGAAGGAATGGTCACATTAGGTCTGTTCTTGTACAGATGGGCTACAAGTTAGTTCAACGACAACTGGTTTATATATCCGCGCTAGGAGGGTCTTTCGGCCACACAACTCGCAAATTTCGAAAGTTCCGCAAGTGCGATGAGATTAAGTTTAACTTCAAGCCACTTCTTGCGGTAGCAGCGCAGATGATGATAATGGAAAGAATCTCAACATGTTCCAAAGTCATCAGCAAAGCTGTTCTTAAGGCAAGTAGGTTCGGTGGATTAGCAGATTTTTGTAGTGAGTTTTAGAAAGGAATGAACATGAGTCTTCACCTTCAACCAAGGACAGTTTTTTTTTAGAGTACAGCGGTAAGAGGACCTCTCAAAATGAGAGTGTATATGTAGTATATGCAAACAGTTTATATTAGAACACATTCGCCGAATGAGAAAATATGTTCCACTTTTAAATAATTTGAATCTCAAAGGCATTAAAATCAGCAAGTAAGAAAAGCTAAATTCGGGCGAAACCGATTTTTATATACCCTCGCGATATATTTTTGTATGGTCGGTGCCCATAATTTCATAAAAACCCCGTTTCTTTGTTTCAAATCGCTGCTAGTATTAAACTTTACTCAATTCTTCCAATAAATACTGAAAAACGAATTTTTTTGCATTTTTTCAAAATTTCCGTTATATGAAAGTTGGGCGTGGTTATGGTCCGATTTCAATAATTATTGACGGAGATGCTAGTGATATCAAGGACAATATGTTCACCAAATTTTGTGACGATACCTCACATCGTTATTGAGATACCTACGGACGTTTTTTTTATAAGTAGGCGTGGTAATGCCCATTTTTCAAAATTTCATAAAAATCAAGTTTCTAAATTAAATATCTCTCTAAATATCAAATATTAATCAATACGTTCCAATAGAATAGAATAAAGAAAAAAACGAAAATTTTGCACTTTTCAAAAATTTCCGTTATTTGGGAGGTGGGCGAGGTTATCGTCCGATTTCAAAATTATTTAATGATGATAATATATTGAGGAAAATTGGTTCACCAAATTTTGTGAAGAGACCTTGCACCGTTATTCAGATACAGGAAATTTTTCCTAAGTGGGCGTGGTAACGCCCATTTTTCAAAATTTTATAAATACCTAATTTGTTTTAATAGATACCGCATTTTGCAAAATTTCCGTTATATAGGAGGTGGGCGTGGGTGTGATCCGATTTCAAAAATTTTCTACGATAATAATAGCGATATCAAGGAAAATATGTCCACCAAATTTTGTGACGATACCTAACACTGTTATTGAGATACGGAGACTTTTTCATAAGTGGGCGTGGCAACGTCCATTTTTCAGAATTTCACAAAAACCTAATTTCTTAGTTAAAAAATCGCTTCAAATACCGAATTTCACTCACTTCGTTTTAGTAGATACCGAAAAAATTAAGTTGTTGCATTTACCCAAAGTTCCGTTATATGGGAGGTAAGCGTGGTTATTGACCTATCTTGACCATTTTCAATACCAACTTACCCTGTTCAAAGGTCAATCTATATACCAAATTTCATGGAGATATCTCAATTTTTACTCAAGTTATTGTAACCACGGACAGACGGACGGACGGACGGACGGACAGACAGTCAGCGCTAGGTTAGGTTAGGTTAGGTTAGAGTGGCTGCCACCGCAAAAAGAGCACGGTAGCGCACTGGCGTAGGCCATGCATTCCCTCCCTCCCTTTTTCAAAAATTTAACCATCCTGTGCGCTTAACGTAGAGTGGAAGGTTAGAAATGCTTGCCGAGTTCAGGTCGGCTAAGCAGTCCAAAAAGTAACTTTTGAAAACTTTGCTGCGCGTCTTGGCCAAGCCGGGGCAGTGGCAGAGGTAGTGCTCAATACTCTCCACCTCCTCCTCGTTTCGGCAACTGCGGCAAAAATCATTTGTTGCGTAGCCCAGCCTTTCCCCATGCGTGCCCATGAGGCAGTGCCCGGTTATCACCCCAGCTACTAATCTGAGAGAGGAGCGGCCCAGCCTAGTGACAGCTTTAGAGAGCTTCCCATCAACTTCTGGCCAGATGTGTCTGGTGATGTGGCAGGTGGGCTCCGATGCCCACCTTAAATTTACCTTACCCATAAGCTCAGATCTTAATCTGTGTTTATAGGATGCTAGGGGTAAACCCGCCTCCTGAGCAGAGTTTATCACAGTTAGTTATGTTCCTTTCCTTGTTAGTACATCAGCAAGGCAGTTGTCAGGAATGTCCTTATGGCCAGGGACCCATACAACACATACGGAGCACATTTCTGCCAGCTGGTTTAGACCCGCTCTGCATTCAATGGCTACCTTGGAGTTTGTACTGGAGGAGTTGAGAGATTTGATAGCAGCCTGGCTGTCAGAATAAAAGGTGATGCCTCGTTCTAAAGAGGTGCACGTTATAAGGCCACGAGCTGCTTCCATTATTGCGTTTAGTTCGGCCTAAAAAACACTGCAGTGGTCCGGTAAACGAAGACTGAGGTTTAGATCGAGTTCACTGGAGTGAATCCCGCTGCCTACTCTTTCGTTTAACTTAGAGACGGCTGTGTATATAGCCGTCGATCCTGCATCCAAGTCCACGTTACCTATTCATTCGCTCCTCTCTGGGATTCTTGTGGAGAATCTATTTCCAGAGAAAGGAGAATTTAAAGTGTAATCCAACCTCCTCGGGTTGTCGGGCAGAGTTTCCATGACCATTGCTTGCCCGTAGTTAAGAATTCTCCACGGAAGGATCGCGTCTAGCCTAGCAGCACTGCAGGCCGCCAGAAATTTTCCGTAGAGATCCACCGGTGGGAGATTTAACATTATCTCCAGAGATTTGGTGGCTCTACACCCACCAGGCAGTGCTTCCGTGGTGAGCATAGAGGCCGCCCTCTGTACCCGTTCTAGCTTGGCTCTGGTAAGAGTCCTGCTCAGTGCCGGCCACCATACGACGACCCCTTAGAAGATAATGGGTCTTATCACAGCTATGTATGTACATCCAGTGTACGATGTGTGGCTTTATTTCCCTCTTCTTCCCCACGGCCGATTTACAGGCATATAGAGCGACTATGGCTTTCTTGGAGCGGTCTTCAGTGTTCCGCCTCCAGTCGAGTTTTGTATCTAGTATAATTCCGAGATATTTGACCTCGGTTGAGAGACTGAGTACCATTCCGTTTACAGTTGGTAGTTTAAAGTCGGGAATTTTATATTTCCTTGTAAAGAGCACTGCTTCAGTCTTGGTCAGGGCTAAATCGATTTCTCTTTTCATTCTGATAATTTTAGTATATACATATATGTATGTCTATATCTATCTCGATTATTTTTTGCTGTTACAAACAACCGTTAGGCGAACAAAGTTATAATACCCTTGTGTACAAGTACGCTCGGGTATAAAAATGGAAACTGTGTTAGTCGCTTGTCAGCGCGATTCTAGTAGAAAATCTCAAGCTAATTTTGAGATGTGTTTATCAGGCTGCTCTAAAGTGCAAACGCTTCCTTCATAGGCTCTTTAAGACTGAACAAAAGACTTTTTCCAGTCTAAAGAAGGAAGGAAGAAAAATGAGTTTGGTCTAGCAGTGAACGAGGACTAAACAAAGTACCTACTGGTAACAAACAAAATATTCGCGCATATTAAGACCCACGTGGATGTTGACAGTGACAACTTTGAAGTGCTTTGTATACCCAGAATTCAACGTAGACACCTCAATCAGCTGAAGGTCAATCGAATAACAAAATTAAGGCGCTACTTTGGCCTCAATAAGTAGGCAATTGAGAAGCGAAAAGGATTGCGTTGACTTTTGGGTTCGTATGGTTGACGATGCGCCGTTGAAAATATCACTCGACTCACCACTCGTTGATAGGTAACGAAGAGAAGGATGCCCACAATCTCACAAATGAGAGAGGAAGAAGAAAACTTCTTTAACATTTTTTTTGGCATTCAAACGATGGCGTACAGTCTAAGGTTCCACTACATTTGTCATATTCGAGATGATTTGAGATACGGTTTCGCTTTTTCTATAGCGATATGTGGGTTTCAGTCGAAGACAATGACAAATTTGTAGTAAAAGTAAAGACTGACAGTAAAAGTAAAGACTGACAGTAAAAGTAAAGACTGACAGTCAGATTTGCACTTTATACCTCGCGACTGATTCAAAACTAAAACAAAATTCACGCACAGTGTTTTGGTACTGACTCAACTCATCTCACGATAAGGCACTGGTTCAAATCTTGGCGGAGAGAATATTGTTGTGTTTTTTAATTTGTCCAAATCACTTCAATCTAGATTTATCTGCGCATAAAATTTTTTTTTTTTTTTCAAAGTTGTTTATTGTATCTTTCTTATGAGAAACTAACAACAATTTTTAAATTCTTAAAGCTAAAAAAAAAAATATATAAGCTCTTTGCTGGCACTGCATAAAAATAGCAAAGTGAGCGTAGTAGATTATAAATGCACTTTATTAATTAGTGAATTTATTTATAAGGATATCATAAGGGATATCATACAAAAGCAAGATTGATAAATAAGAGATTGCGCCTTGCGCTGGTCCGTTACCTTTTTGTTTTACGCTATTGGCATTCAGCTGCTCAAAATGACGTCACATCGGCAAAGTTTCTTTAAAATTTCAACACGAGTGAAGTGAATATTTGGTGTTCTATAATTTTAAAGGTTTAATTAAAGTTTTTAATTAAAGTTTGAATATTATTCGTACTTATAAAGCAATTCTCCAATCAAAATGAGAATACGTGATTGCAGGTGTGACGTACATACATGCGCAGATCGTAAATTATTTTTGTTAGCTGTCGGCGCAATCTCTGCTATATCAATCTTGATACAAAAGTACACCCAACTCTCTTTTAACACGGTTTCTTTTTACACGGATTTGAAGTTACACGGTTGAAACAAATTTTTTTTGTAAAAATTTTTTTATCTAGTACGGTTTCAAAATCACTGTTTTGTAATTATGTTTGTTTTTACAACACTTGGCACCATTGCTGAAATGAACATACATACATAGCAGAGAACGGCATTGAGTGCGCTCGATTGTGCATATTCATCATCCCTAAAATTTAATACAAGCAAGCACAGCCGTCTGCTGCTGTGCGCTCATTTATGCACATAAAGAACTTAAAAAACCAAAAGTTCAACTTTCTATAAAAGAGTTTTTTAATAAAAAAGTCGATGGCGCAAGACCTCTCGAAAAGTAGTCCGACAGTTCAAAACTCTATTACCGGACGAAACTCACCATTGGATAATTTGATGGATATCTCCAGTGATGATACCGACTTTAGTCCAAATCGTCGCAAACAATTGCTCTTGTTATCAAGTAGCGACGAATAATTATGTAGTTATATAAATATTTTTTTTTTTTCTATTCTAATTTTTCTGTTCTTAATTCTGGATTAACAGATTTCTTTTGTTTATTACTTGCTCTACCAATTTTTCACCAGTATGAATTAAGTATTTTAAGTTTTAATGCTCAATAAAATGCCATATGAACATACAATTTGTATGCATATCTGAAATTCTATAGTTTTCAACATTTTTTTCACGGTTTTTCGAAGTAAATATAGTTCTTTATTTCATCTTACACGGTTTTCAAATCACATGAAACGTATCCCCCATTTACGATAGGAAACGCCTTTTTTTATACGGCTTCTTTTTACACGGATTTCTGAGGAACGTATCTACCGTGTAAAAAGAGAGTTGGATGTAACTTCATAAATGGACATCATAAGGCATGCCATGATATAAATTATAGTCAATATCTTGAAGGATATTAGCATGAAATACATACTATGTTACAAAATATCGAAATATAGCTACCATGTTATGTAAATAAGTGGAACAAAGCCTTTAAGCACAATTTAATCTAATATCCTTACTCTTTAATCGTCTAGGGTAGTTCTGTTTGAGTAAATGTTTAGCAAGCTTACTCGGATGATAAAATAATCTTAGCGAATAATTTTTTTTTTGCATTATCACTATCTCATCCATCAACGTATTAATCATAAGGTCGCTGTGAATAGTGGAGTTTTTCACATACCAGGGGGCTCCGCATATTACCCTCAACGTTTTAGACTACAGCCTTTGAATTCTACCTAAGTGCGATTTAGACGCTAAACCCCAAAGTTTGAACCCACATGTCCAAAATGGTTGTACCGCCGTATTAAAAAGTAGTACTTTGTTTTCTAAGCTTAACTTGGATTTAGGGCCTAAAATCCAATGTAAATTGGCGATTGTTAGTTTAGCATTAGTAATCTTTTTGTCTATGTGATTTTTCCAGGTGTGCCTTCTATCCAACGTAACCCCAAGGTAAGTAACGAAATCTTGCTGCGGAATAATTCTGTCGTTGATTGAAATCGAAGGACAAATATCGTTTTTAAGTGTAAACGTTACCTCTATACTCTTAGACTCATTGACTTTAATTCTAAAAAAAATGTTAGCCACTCTTCTACTACTTTTCAATGTTGTTCCAATCTATTAGCGGCGGTAGTTGTGTTCGAGTGCACACTAAGTATTGCTGTATCATTCGCAAAAAGTTGATGTGACTAGATTTAAGTTTGTCTAAATTAATGGGTCGATTATCGATAGCAACCAAACTTCAGTTGCGTTGCCAGTTGCCAAAATGAAAAAACAAATGGCGACTGTCAACTGACAGTTGCCAACTGAAGTTGCTAGTTAGTGTTTATTTATTTATTTTTATTTATTTTTAAAATAGTCTATGAATACATAATTTATTCTTACAGACTAACAACGAGTGGTAGAAAATTATTCAAAAATAGAATAAAGCGTATTCAAAAAGTCGTTTTTGCAAACTGAGAAATCTATGGATATCTCTACTGCTTACTATGCGATTAAGATCAATTAAAGCTCTTGTGATGGGAGCATTAAATGCATATACAGTTTTTATGGAACCAACATAAAATGTTTCAAAGTGACGTAATTGATGATATCGAACACGAAAGATAATCTACTCTCTAGCGATTTTAGATTTATTAGCATACATCTAGCGTGATATGGGGGAATCGGGTCTCTAAAATGTATTCTTTGTAAGGCATATCGAATAAAACTCTTTCGAATTGTTTCTATGCGATTAATGTACATAGCAAGCATGATAGGGCCTCCAAACAAAAGAGGCGTACTCAAGTCTAGATCTGACAAGGATCTAGGATCTGAGAATTCTGAACTATTCCGTCGCACGAAAGCCAGCATTGCAGGCAACTACATTCTTGTGGTTGCTGTGTACATGATTAAACCAAATATAAAGGAAAAATTTCAAGAAGGGCATAATTTATTATTAAATCGTTTGTAATTTTTAAACTTTTATAATTGCAGGAGCGAAAATGGTCAAATTTAATAAAAAATAAAATTAATTATGTGATTTAAAGATAATATTCTTTCATTCGTTCAAACACTCCATTATTCTAGTATGCCTTATATGTATCTGAAGCCAAATTATTGTCTACATTTTCATTTAAATTTAAAACTGCAGCTTCTCCCAAGCTTACTGTAGGATCTTCTTCAAAATCGGCTTTGTAGTGTACTCGTATAACAATATTGTATAAGGCGCAGCATGCATTTATGTTAGATACAGCTTTATCGGTTTTATAGTGCAAGGTTCGTTGAGCAGAAAGGCATCTACATAAATACTGACTTCAGAACACCATTCGTTCGCTCAATCACATTCCGGGCTTTGGCATCGACTGTATTAAATATATTTCCTTTCAGGCGATTGAGGCTCTGCAGATCGATAAGGAGTTAAAAGTTGTGGGTCCAAAGGAAATCCAGAATCACCCAAAAGCCAAGTATTTTGAACGAAAACTGCAATAACCAATTGCTTCAATGTGCTGTTGTTCCAGATAAAGGCATCATGAGTAAAGCCAGGATGCCTGGCATCAACGTACTTACATTATTCGCATTTGACAATCGCACACCTGTGTAAGATTTTCGTTATGCCAACGAAAATTTTAAGTAATAAACAACGTACCAGCAAAACATTTAAGCTAAAGTAGCCCCTTTCCGGTTCATATATGTATTTATTTATTTATTGAGTCTATTGAACAACAGTTTCCATACAGACTATTAACAATATTATGCTTAATAACTAAGAAAATAAAATTTCAAAATCTAAAAAGTTTAATCCAAAAGATTTTTAAAAACATTTTTTGAATAAGAAAAATCTAATAATACCTTGTTCGAAATCATGTTATGTAAATTCACTAATGGCACGGGCAATAGTGGCATTACGAGCATATTGAGTTTTGTAATTAACACCATAAAACGGCAAAAAATTTCGTAAACTTCGCTGAGGAATGTTAAAATTAAGTTTTACGAATAGAATGGGGCCAATCAATAGCGACATTAACCAAATTAAAAATAAAAGACAAAGAGAGTATGGATTTTCTAGAATCCAACGATGATTTCAAATTTATTAAAAGTAGGCGTAAACTATACGAAGGTACTGGGCCTGTCAGGTACTGAAAGATAGAAGCGAAGGGGTACGGAAAGCATACATCTTCTCAGATAGTCAAGCAGCTCTCTTGGCACTGGAATCACCGAGAACCAATTCCAGAATAGTCCATGACTGCAAGTGTGCATTAAGCTCAGCGGCTGAGTCGGTTGACATTTCTCTCGTTTGGGTTCCTGGCCATAGGAACATATACGGTAACGAGAGGGCAGACGGGCTGGCCCGAGTCGGCGCCTTTCTTGAGGAATCCGAGGCGGAAGCAATACGCTGCCCGCTGGGAGTCATCAAGAGAGAACTACATTTGAAGTTTGTGCGAACAGCAGGATTGCGATGGGGTAGGTTAACAACGTGCAAAATCGCGAGAGAAATTTGGCCTACCTATGATCGACCAAAAACGGTAGACCTCCTTAATAGATCAAGAAAAGAAATATTCCGCCTAACAGCTACAATCACGGGCCATTGGCCACATGGTGAGCATGCGTCCAAGATTGACCTTCCATTCAATAACCACTGCAGGAGCTGTAAACACGCAGACAGCAGAGAAACCATTTTTCACTATCTGTGTGAGTGCCCAGCTCTGGCACGCCTCCGACAAGAAACACTTGGGTTTATCCCAAGAGACTGTTAAAAGTAAAATTAGAAGAAAAAATTACGCCAAGATCCTTGATTTCATTGAGAGATTCTGATGACTGATGAAGCAATACTATAACACGTAGGCACAATATTGTGAATTTTAGCAAAAGTGACTTTAAAGCATTTGCTGATATTCAAAGGAAGGCGGGATTTAATGCACCAGCATTGCAGCTTGTCTAAATCAGCCTGAAGCTTAATTGCATCAGCTGAGCTTTTTATAACCGAAAATACTTTTAAATCATTAGCGTACAGCAGAAAATTAGCAAATGTGAAGCAATTGGTAATGTCATTTATAAATAGCACAAAGAGTAAAGGACCTAAAATACTCCCCTGTGGAACCCCAGAAGACGCTATAAAAGGCTTAGATGTTGCTGTGTATACAGCGTCTATTCAACAAATAAGATTTAATCCACTGCAAAATATTAGAATGAAAGCTCATGCAAGATAACTTTTTCTAACTAAAATTCAATGAGAAACTTTATCAAAAGCCTTGGAGAAATCTGTATAAACACAATCAACTTGAAAACCATCCAAGAAGGAATTAATACAGTACTCACTAAAGACCGCTAAATTTGAAGCAGTCGACCGCCATTATGATTTGACGAAATTAAGCTCTTAGATACAAAATACATTTTTTCTACAATAATCCTCTCAAAGACTTTTGATACTGAAGATAATATTGATATTGGCAACTATCCAATCTTTACATATTCTATCCTCAATTAATTGAATCACTGCTTTTAGAACTACTGACATCGTAGGTTGTGCGTTTCCTAAGTTGAAGTCATTACCGTGCGACTTCTGGAAACTGCCTTCCGCAAAAAAAAAAAAACGTAGAGCTGCGCATACTTTTAAGAGTAGAGGAATAGCTGTTGAGCGATGACTTAGCCAAAAATGGTCTTTCAAAGTATCCACCAAATATACCACAGCCTCTTTTGGGAGGCGGAAATAAGATTTAAACCTAAAAAACAAAAGTTGTATGGCAATTGTCTCAAATCATTTTTTTTTTGTAAATTACTTACACTGCAGACGGTAGCAAACTCCAAAGGATTGCAGTTGTTCCTCAAGTGCCGCCTAATTGATACCGTGTTAGAGCATATTACTCTTCGTCGTCAAAAAAAAAGTTCGACGGAATATAGCATCTTCATTTATTTTCTATCCACTTTTAATTTGTATTTTTGCTACTGCTTATTTTCATTCAACTTCTTGAAGTTGCCGAACTGTCAAAATTCTGTTATCGATAATTTTAAAGCAACTAAAGGCAGTTGCCGTGGCCGCTGTGGTCGAGTGTGGCCGCTTTGGTCGATTTGGTAGCGGTGCGTGCTATAACTTGATTTGTCGGTGAGTTCGAGGTTCGAATCTCAGTCAGGGCAAGCAAAATCTTAATCATAGAAAAAGTTGTTTCTAATAGTGGTCACCCCTCGGCAGGCAATGGCAAACCTCCGAGGGTGTATTGCTGCCATGAAAAAGCTTCTCATTAAATACATCTGCCGTTCGTAGTCGGCACAAAAACTGTAGGTCCCTCCATTTGTGGTATAATATAAAGACGCACACCACAAATGGTAGGAGAAGCTCGGCCAAACACTGAGCTATAGAGTGTAAGCGCCAAAATTATATTATATTACTAGCGGACCCGACAGACTTCGTCCTGTCAAAAAGATTTGTAATGTGGCAATTTTTTGTGCCTACCTATTTTATAGTCGGGCCAAAAAATTCTCCTGAACATACCGTCACCCTGGTTATAGGGCGTTGTGAATGAAAAAAAAAATTAAATAAACAGATATAAGCATTTATAAGTAAGTAATCGCTTTATTGTTAATCATGTGATTTTAATGATTAAGAAATTAAAAATTAGTGACACATCTTAACTTATGTGACAGAAAATATTGTTCGCTAAAATAATACTGATTAACTGCTATAATGCAACCATATCTACCTTGAAAGTTGGCATAACATTTTCCCGAACTACATTTCTTGCCCCAAATGAAGTCATTTGAAAGCAATTGTTATATTGTTGGATATTTGTCAAAAAGTGTATAGAATCTGTTCCTATTCCTGAAACCATTGAGTACAATGGCTCTGGTGGTGGATCCAATGGTATCAATTTCACTTTACCATTTGCGCAACATAATCCATTGGCTACGTTTTTGTATTTCAATGCCTTACAATGTGAGCAAACCGAGTTCATAGAACCAATAACAACACATTGGTATTTGCTGTAGTCAATTGACACATCGTAACTGAAAGCAGCTCGATTCAAATTTGCGCGGTTATTAGTTGAATTTCGAACTCTCGCTTCACGCGTTGGTGATATCCGAATTCTTTCATTTTACAGTTTGTTGTTTTTGACGTTTAAAAATAATGAAACACTTTTGGTAACGCGGTTTGTATTTGACTGATGTAAAGGCCATGCCACATAAAACTTCTGCTTCGCTTTACGTCAGAGTTTAGCTTTGACAGCAAAGATGAATACATGCAATTATACGGAATTACCCACATAGGCAACACCGTCGCCAAAGCGAAGCGAAATCTTGGGCAACTCTCATCTTTTCGCTGACTTTGACAGTTCGCTCTTACCAATTTTTTTTAATTCTGACATTCGTCTGTTAACGGTCGACGTATATTTGAAAATTTTCTCACAAAAACAAGGTAAATATAAAATTTAACTGAAATAAATGCTTAAATATACAGTTTTTTTTAATAAAGGCTTTTTCTTTTATAATAGAGGAACATTGCAGAGCACGGTGGTAGTCACTTCGTGTCTGGTTCGTGCGGGAGGTGGCAGCAAAGATATAATTCCCTTACCCACATTTTCCACCTCGATATGTTTTTTAAACATAATAAGGCTTCGTGAAGTAAAATAACTATTAACAAAACTTTCATAATGTCCATAATTATGCCGAATGTATGTAAATATGTTTATAAAGTTCCGTGCGATTTTCACAACTCACAATAAACAAACGAAAAGTATGTATTGTCAAAGTTTTATTGTGGCATACCTTTTGCGTTTTTCGCTTTTCTGACAAAGTTACAAATGTCACGTAAAGCGAAGCAAGTCTTATGTGGCATGGTCTTAATGACGTGAAAACCCATGCATTTTAAAGTAAAACAAAAGAAATAATAGGTCCATTCCTTTACTTTTCCTGTAAGTTCCTAAATAGTGTCAAAATGCAAGAGAGTCAGGTAAAAACGCTCACTAATAGAGAATTACAGGAAAAAGTACGTGAGTGAAAAAAAAAACCATTTGTTTAGCCCAAGAAGCGAATGTCAAAATATTTATACAAAAAATTGTAATAAAAACACTTTAACGAAAGCAAAACTTTCACAAGAACTACCAATTTTATTTATTACTTTAGCAATTTAAATTTTTATTGAAATTTTAAATTTTTTACATAAATTTTGTAATTTTCTTTATTTTGTGATTTCACAACAATACTGCTAACAGCTGATTTTGACACTTTTTGTATGTTTACAGGCAAAAAAAACTTCTGACTAAATCCTGTAACTTCGGACAAGAAGAGAGTCGCAGTTACTCTCTCAAGTGCGCTCTCAGTTACAGTTTTTTTGAGTACGGGAATGCTTTTTGGACTAAATCCTGTAAAAACTGTAAAAAACTGTAAAAAAACTGTAGATAAGGAATGGACCTAATATCGCAAAGCCAACCAAATTGAAAATTAGTACTAATGATCTATTGCATTTTGTGGCTATTGTATCTTTAAAACTACCATGGGAATTTAATGGTAAATATTTCTTAATACTGAAAATTTATAGTTTTACATATCTACCTTAATTTCAAACACCAACAACATTTTTTTTTCAATAGGTTTGGCTGTTGACGTGCCTTTGTCACCGAAATTTTAATCGATTTAAAAATTTTTTTGTAAACAAACCTCGCCATGGCAATAACGAACACAAAAAAAATATGTTTCCCCAAATTGTCTGACATTGTCCACCTTTACATCATTAAAAACAATTAAATCATTCGATTAAATATAAAATTTTGTCGAAAAAAATAAATTTCAATTTTTCGGTTTTTTGTAGAATTTTCCGAGTTTTCCACTAAGAACTTTCTTATTTTTCCTTTCAAAAAGCCATTCCGGAAAAATTGCACACCAAACTCCTTATAAAAAGTCCGTTTTAGATTTTTCCAATTTTCCGACTTTTCGGGCGGGTTTTCTCAAAATTTTTTTTGACAAAGACTTTTTGCTGGAAACTTGGAGTAACTGGAAAAAAAATTCAACGAAATCGGGCAAGCCGTTCTGAAGTTATGCGATTCATTTTTATATAATAGAAGATTTTCCGACTTTTCCGGAAGGTTTTTCAAAAATTTTGTTTGTAACTACAAATAACTGGGAAAAAATTCAACGGAATCGGCCCATACGGAAAATAAATTTAAAAACTTTCCGACTTTTCCGGAGGGGTTTCCCAAAATTTTCGTCCGTTAGGACCGTCTCCTGGTAACTATGAGTAACATTTTGCGATTCATTTTGCTATGTACATATAATAGATATATGAAGGTAGTTGCTATTCGTAATACCAATTTTTATTTCAGTGGCGTTGCCAGTTGACAACGCAACTGCAGTTTGGTTGCTTTCCATAATCGACCCATAAATATAAGACTGGCCCTAAAACGCAACCTTGGGGGACACCAGCAGCAATGGGGTATAACTTTTAGTTGTGTCACTTTTTTGTTTAACACGAAATTGTCTGACATCAAGGAAGCTTTTTAAAATAGCACAAATATTTGCGGGAAGTGAACCCCTTAACCTATGTATGTAATACTACTTCTAGCCAAACCTTGCTCGAATGCTAGCGCAACATCTAAGAATACTGCAGTTCAAAAAGAAACCAGTCTTCAGCGTGTACAAAAGTTCTCTTAAATTTAGTGATTGTCCCTTCGTAAAATAAAAAAAAATTACCCATTATTCTTTTTCCAATATAACTTTCAACTGCGCCAGTCCTTTATTTGTTGTTGGACGTACATATGCACATGAGTGAATGTGTGCGTAAGTAATTTGTTGGTGAGAAATTTTCTAATTTATTTATATCGTAAAATCGGCTCTCATAGATGTGGTTCAGCACTTTGATAGGAAATGTGTTAACAAATTTGCCTGCAGCTAATGAAATTGAATTGAGCAAATGGAAGGTGTTATTCACACACACACACACACACACGCAGTAAGGACATTTAATTATCGACTAATTGGTAAAATGTCATATAATGGCACGCTAGAAAATCCAATGAAAAACGCTAATAAAAATTCCTTTTTAAGATAATTAGTAGATATGTGAAATAGTTTAATTTTTAATAATTATTACAAGCGTACGCATTTCAAAGTTACATACATACATACATACATATAAAGTAGGTATTTACATAGTAAACGCACACGCACACACACACATACAGCTGCATTGTATGTATATACATACGTGTGTATGCCTGCACGAAGTTCGGTCTTCTCTATTTTGTTTTAAATCACAGATGTATTACTTCCGCTTTCGTTCACGTCATTCTCACCCATGTCGCGTGCCGCCCTCGTCCCACCAGCGACCACAGTAAACGCCGCACTACGCGCCATCGGCGCTGCATTCGTCACCAAATTCTCAATCGAACGGAAAGACGAATAGTTATTGGATGATAGTTCACACAGCTCAGGCGTTGAGGGTGACGCTGTTGCAGTGTCTGTGCGCAACTGCGACGAGCTAGCGGACGAGGTGGTGGAACGCAATACAGTGACCACATCGTCAGCGGTGTAGGGTGCACGATTGTTGCGTTGACCACCATCTGTCGTGGTTGCACGCTGTCCACGACCACTGATTGTGTTGTGATGTTGTTGTTGTTGTTGTTGGTGTTGATGCTTTGCCGTCGACTTGCTGCGCCCCAACGAAACTGAACGCTGCATATGTTCACCGGAATTGTGGCTGGCGAAATTTTGCCTTTGCTGCGATGAGGAGAGTGTGACAGCATTGACGATCGGTATGTCGGCCCGAGTGTAGCGTATAGCCTCAGCTTCGTGTGTGTGCATCGATGTGGTGGGTTGATTGCTCTCCGAGTCGATGGTGAGAATTGGACGTGCGCGGTTGCGATCGCCAAGCACACTGAGTGAGTGAGTGAGTGAATAGAAAAAGAAATGTGTAAGCTTCAGTTTGTAGGAAAATCAAACGTTTTTTTTTTTGTCTCTAGAATTACCGTCTAACGCTGCGTCGAATACTTTGTCGCAAGATCTTTGCAAAACGCGCGCCCGTTGCCGTGGTGTAGGAGGGCGGTGGTGTATATTTGGGTGGGGCATCATCTTGTGGCTGATAGGGGTTTAGTTCCAAATTTCCTACGGCGCCATTGCCACTAGTGCGACCAAATTCCGTTCTACTGCGATCGCTGGAGGAACTATTGCGAATTTCTCGTAAGCTATCGCCAGGGCGATAGAGTAGCTGTATGCGCTGGAAATAAGTGTAGAAAGGGGGAAAATATTAGAATGTACATAAATTTTTGATTTTAGGGCATCAGTGAGTGATTGTTCCGTAAATAAAACTTCCTAGTCTATTTTTCCGTGTTCTTTGAATTTCTGGCAGGGTGTAAACTTCGTGTATAAATTTATCTAAACTAATTTATCTCTACCCAACTTTTTTAGTCGAAGTTAATCCAGAAAATTAATTGTAAAGACATTAAGAAACCTGGGAAAGCTAACAATTTTGCAGCGAACTTGGGAATTTTTAACTCCCATTACATCATCTTCTAGCTTCAACCCTTTGAGGACAAAGTTATACCGCAGCCCTAAAATGTCTCTATGCGTCCATAGATACTTTGATATTTCATATTTAAAATATTATACCAAAATATATTCTAGAACTCAAGTCAGAACTACGTAAGTTATAAACTTGCAATCTTGAAAGTTTTTAAATGCTCATTTCCAACAAAATCAATGAAAAACACTGTAAAAAATTACGCTTATTGCTATCGATAACAAAAAAATGTATCGAAAGCAATAATAATGTTTATATAGGTTCAATAAAAAAAAAACTTTAATGAAAACGACCTATAAATAATAATGCCAGCAATATCGATAACAAAATAATGATCGATAACGATAAGAATGTTTATATCGATAAAAATAATTACGATAAATCGGTAAAATTTATATCGATAATGACATCGATTAAGATAAGAATGTTTATACCGATAAATATAATTACGATAAATCGGTAAAATTTATATCGATAATGACACCGATTACGATAAGAATGTTTATAAAAAAAATAACGATAATTATGTCGATAGCAATAAGAATGTTTGTGTTGATAAAAAATAATATCGTTATTAATTCTTATTAATAGGAAAACGATAATGAAAATTGTAGTCGCATCGATAACAGTATTTAGATAGAGATATCGATAATAATAACGATAAGAAAAATAAAGGCGGTAGCGAGATCGACAGTTGCAACTAAAAAAAGCTACATAAAACTGTTTGTTATTGTGTTTTGACTTGATTTATAAAAAAATCGATCAAAAATCAAACTTTCGAGCTTTGAATATTCGTTCGCGTTACAAATGCTACTGTCATACTTTCAACAGAATTCTAATCCGTTTTGGTTCTATTGAATTTCGGTAAGAGTTACCGATAAAAATTTTAACCTAATTGAAAAAATCGATAAACAATCTCAAAGCTTTTACGACTCCAAGACCTCTTAACACACGCGATTTTAAAACCACCCACGCCCCCAACTCCCAGCCCACTCTACCAATTCAATACTTACATCCAACACATCCGGCGGTCCATTAGTCAAATATCGATAAATTTGTACAATCGCAGTTACCGGTATAAGCAAGAGAAACCCGATTTGCAATGAGGCCGCCACTTTTCTAGCCCAATATGTAAAATACGATTTGCCACGCCAGTAGTAGAATTGATTCGAAAACGAGGTCTTGTAGCTGACCACCGATAGTGTGATCAAACCAATCGGAAGTAATACATTCCATGCCAATGCCGTGAAGGCCGAAAACGTATTCGAGAACTTCAAATTGTTCACCAAATCATCGCCGTTGTAGGGTCGTCCGCGTATCAGGAAAACACCAAATATCTGTGCTGTCCATAGAATCGCAACAAACCACGAGCCACCCAGCACCAGATCCATGTAATATAGTATAGTTATGCCGATTTCGGTAGTGAATGGCACACCCAATAGCAGTGCCGTCACACAACTCAACAGTACAGCGCTAATAGAATTGCCCAGTGCGCTGGCGATGGGTTTCCACATGGCGCACAATTGCGATATGCCCAGCACAGTGAAGGCCGCAAATGCGACCGCAGCCCATACCCAATTGACGCTGGCGTGCGAGAGTGTCAATGTGGCTGGAAATATTTCGCTGACGAAACGCAACGCTTGATAACCACTCTCTTGCAGTGTCAGCTGTCGGCGGTAGGATTCGCCAATAAAACTGGAATAGTGTGGCATCCATTTGGCCGGTATCGAGAGTATATTCAAATTCGTGATAGACTCTGGCGAGAACACCGACTTGGCAGATTCGAGTGTTTCTGTGTGGAAAAGAGAGGCAGATTAAGTATTTTTATGTTCATCTTTTTTTTTTTGTTGAAATAATCCACCTATGACTTACCAAACGAACCGGGCACATAGATGTAGGAATGTTGATTTAAAATCTGCACACACAGCGTACCCAATAGAGCTGCTACACAAATGCTAAAGAGCGTAATCAAAATGGCAAAGATGGCATCGCGTCGCAACGATATATCACTACGTCCAGCCGCATGCGTACAACTTGTGATAGAGATCACGGAGGAGCCGAGTAGACCCCAGGTTAGGAAGACCTCTTGTGCAGCAGCTATCCACATTTGGGAGTTTTCGAAGAAGTCATTGAAGTCTGTGGTGGTGAAGATATTCTGTTGGGTTAAAGAAAAATTGTTGTAGAAATATTAAAGTATTTAATGTTGGCATATTAGGAAAGGGAAAAGGTGGTTTGTGTACTAATAAATCGCTTCTCTCACTAGGAGGCATACTGTATAGCTTCTGTGAGAATGAAAAAAACGGAAAGCACTCTAACTGAGGTTACTCTCTAACTTAGGATATCGAAGTACAGAATTAGATCCACATTGTACCGATTTTTACAAAATAGGCAGAGTGAGTTTGTGTCAGTTTAGTGGAGCTTCTCGAAACCTGTGAAAAGTCTTGCTCAATCTTTTTTGATTCGCCACAAACACAACCTTCAGTTATTCTTCAATTACGCTGTGACTGAGAACCCTAGACTACCTTTTCGTAAGGCCACTCGATGTGTCCGCGTAGATAAAAATACACTCAAGTTCTACATGGTTCCCATGAAAAATGTACGCAAACTTTAATAAGTAATCCTCAGGAGATGCAATTAAAAAGTATCCATCGAATGATTTCATTCTAGGAACTATCTGATATTTTAGCTGAGTCCTTGTCGGTGCACATCCGCTCGATTTAGGGCCAATTTTTGAATTTTTCTGTTTCCGTAGACAATCCAGCTACATTCTTGGAAAGCACTCGGAGAGAATTCTAGTTCTTAATCAACTTTTTTGCACTCACCTGCAACTTTGCCGGATCCACGACATACAGCAGCTTACAAATGACTGCAGCCAAAGCTATGAGTGGTAAAATGGTAAGCAGAAAAACCGCTTTGCCGAACGATTTCAGTCCTTTGCACAGGATCAAGAATACAACCACCCAAATGATGGCTAAATTGAAGGTTAGCTGTAATTAAAATATGAGTAAGTTATAAGATTTGCTCCATCAGAGCTCGATAGTCTACACCACTCACCCGATTGCTTACACGAAATCGCACATTTCCACCATCCGCACCCTTAAGCAAATGTATTCGTTGCAAAACCGCAATATTAAAATAATCGGTAATGCTTTCCGTTAAGTTGGCAGAGCCATTTGTACTCCGCCGATAGGTATTTATCATCTCCTGCCACAAGTAGCCCGTTTGCCCCCTGCTCGGTATTACGTCACGCAAATAGATAAGCAGCCAAGCCACGGCCACTGTCGAATAGATTGCTATGAAGCATTGCACCAAAACCAAAGCGATGCCAATGCCTCTACATATCGGACTGATCTTCCACATCGATATCGGACCCGCCTTGATTCGCGAACCCAAACAGACGTGCAACAGAAAAAGCGGTATGCCAAAGAATATTGAAAGCAAAAAGAATTGCAAGACGAAATTGCCACCATACTCGATGGTCAAGACCGCAAAACGCGACATATTGAAGAGACCGACCGTGCAGCAGACCAATGCTAGCGCACGACTGCACATATGTGGCCATTCTTTGTCGTCATCTTGTACGCTCGCATGCGTCGTATTATTGTGCTCCGTTGGCGTATGCTCATAATGACCATTCTGAACGAGCGTCATGGCTGCCGTATGACCATTCGTCGACGCAGAGGTGGACGCTGAGTCTGTGCTGGAGACGATTGTGATGGGACTGGAATTGCGTGAGGTATGCGCCGAGCTTAAGTCGGAGAAATTCAATTGACGCTCTTCAGTTGCGTGCGCAGCGTTACGCGCCACCGCTGCTGCTGTTGCAGGCGCACTTTGCGGCCGCTGATTATGATTCTCCATGCCAAAACTGTGATTACCTTCGAGTATATCGGGTCTGACGGAGAGCACGGCCGGTTGTCCCGATGCACGCCGACCAAATTGACGTGGCCTGTTCATCAAAGTGCTGCTGTTGTTGTCATTTTGCAACAATAAATTATTAAAAATATCCTCCTGCGTCAACATTTCGCTGTGGCTATTTGTGCTGGTGCTGCTCAAACGGTTTTGCGAATAGCAACGCCTGAGCTCGGGCCGCAATGGCAATGGCTCTGTTGTAGCGGTCGCTGCTGCTGCTGCTGCTGCTGTCGTTGACGTGCCTCTATCGGCGCTAATACTGTGTAGTGCTGTGAAGTCAGTGCTTGCCTCGTCGGTGTGAAGCGCGTCCGCTAACCGTGAATTACTAGCTGTTGTGTGTGGGTATGCGACACTCGTTTGCTCTGGCGCCCAAGTTAATTCTCCTGCCGACTCTAAACTAGCGTTGGCCGTATTTTCCTCTGTAATAAATAGATCTGTGAAAGCTTCTTCGCTTGGTAAGCGCGTCACTTCGAATGGCGTGCGCTCTAATTGCTCCATAAAATCTGCAATGAAAATTGTTTGCTTAATTATTTGTACAAAGATGAAAACAGACTTCCCAGACTGCACTCACCCTCATACTGCTTCTCCTTCGGATGCGTAATTGTGCGTCGCATTGGCTGTCCACGCGCAATACTTGCCTGCTTTGGACTTGCCTCGGCGTTATTCTCTCGCTCGGCACTCAGTGGTGGCGTACACTTCTTGCGACTCAACGGCAGCGAGCGGTTACGTTGTCGCGTTGGTAAACGTTTGGTACTCGGCGAATGTTGCTGTTCATATTCCAGCGAACTTTTATCTTCGTCATCGTTATTGCTAAAACTATAGTCATCCAACTCTTCTAAGTAATTATCTAAATCCAATAAACAGTCTTCAACTTTAGTTTCGAGTGAATTGTTTGTGTTTAACTGTACACCATCGTGTATATCCAAGATCGTGTCCAGCTCATTGAGCACGCGCGTCGCATCATCATTGGAGCTCTCACTCGTCACCGATGAATGCGTAGACTCACGATCGTCACTGCTATACCACGATGTATCAGTGGGAGATTTTTCCTTTGGAAAAATATCTTCACGCTTGAAGTCTTGCAATTGCTCCATCTCCAATGAGATGGTGCCGGAACTCTTACTTTTATGTGGATAAATATCTAAACCGCTAGCATGAAAGCCCTTCTGTGTCGCACTAAAGCTTCTCTCATCCTCCAAGTCTATTGCAGCATTATCGTAGTTAAGCGTATTCAATCGCGACAAGCTCTTAGCTGCTGAATCTTTCAATTTAATACTTTCACTACTCAAAGTATGCGTGTGTTCTTCATCAATTGCTGCGCAATTCTTTGCAGAAGCGAAACGACGCGGAAGACTAGAAAAAGGCCGGGATCTATGGGAAAAGCGTGTTGTAGCTGCGTCGCCATCTGCCAGACGTTCACGTACTTCACGGGATCTGCTGCTGTTGCCAGCTTTATTTGCATTGGACATAACTTTCTCTTTGCTGCAGCTGTAATGTTGATTGGACGCCGCCGTTGCCGAATACTATCAAAACTGCAACAACAAAAACAAGAATACAATAAAGCGTGTATTTAAGTAAGTAAAAGGAAAAGATGTCGGTGCAATTGCCGCTAAAGCCAATGTAAATGTACATACATACATATCTCGCTGGCGCATAGCAAGTACTACAAGCTCAAATGAAGAAATGTTTGTGTGTAATTTTGTATGTACGGTCGCATAAACACCAGTACAACTCGATGTAAATATTGCAGTTAAGTAGCTTGGCGCATTGCGCATGCAATATGGACTACAGTCCAGCTCATATTTCATATTCAAGTAAGTCTTTCCGCGTTGGCTGACTGAAGCGCCGTCTTATCGGCTGTTGGCACTTTACCTACCATTGCTTGTTGTTGCTAACTATGTATGTATGTATGAATGTATGTACATACTTTACTAATGGAATTGTGAAATTTCAGTAGAATATACAAAAATTTGATATCCGCTTTGGTTTACAATTTTCAAAGCCTCGACCGACAATGACCCACTTAATTGGTCGTACTGATTTTTTGCAATTTCGATATGCGTGTGGCGCCGAGAAGGAATGTGAGCAGGTGTCATTTAAAAAAAAAAAAAAAACGAACCTCAAGTGACTCATTACTCCTGCGGTAGATTTTTTCGAAATGGTAAACATAGTACAAATACATACATACATATTCATCTACTACGAATAAGTCGACATAAGCAGGCGCTTAATTAGCATTTCCTCAAACTCTAGACCGTAGATCAAATGACACAACTAACGCTACGAGGCTTGCAATGTCCGGTCATTCAAAAAGAGCAGTGTCTCAAACGGGCTGTTCAATATACATAGACTGTTCGATAGATTTGTAATTAGAGAAACCAACTGCAGGCAAGTTGTTGAATCCTGCTCGAAGCGCTGCAATATTAAATACCTAGACTGCTGAGGTCTATTACGAAATGTATATACCATCCATCAGTGAACTAAATCACATTTTTCGAATCAATTCTGCTCTTTTCTCGTCTCCACAGCAACTGCGGTTAAGGTTTTACTCAGCTGTTAACCTGTAAAGGTTTGGTAATCTTGTCAAGTACCGCATGTTTCTTTCATCTAAAGCCAAAAACGACGGCCACGTCCTGTATGAAATCGTTTCTACAAGCGATTATCTGCTTTCTCATTTACCAAATTTACGTCTAAGCACAGATAAGATATCCTATTACTCTGATCTCTCTTGTTTGATGCGCCCGAAGAATTTATGTAGCGTTATAAACGGGATTTTAGTGATCTATCCAGTATGTTAGTCTGTATTCTTCTATTACTTTGAGAGTTACTAGTTACTAATTATTAGTAGAAGATGTGAGATCATGTCATAGTTGTCTAATTTCCTGCTAAAACGACAGAGAAACGCTCTTTGTGTCAAAATTTCTGACAAACGTCAGCTCCTACTTTTAATCCGATTGTCATGCGGATGCGTCGTTGACGTCAGTAAAGAAGTTATTCCAAGGCGAATTCATTAAAGGTGGTATTAATCAATCAGCTGATTGGTAGTTGGTTGTCAAAATCAATTGTTTACTTGCAAATTATCAATTTAAATATATGGTTCACTATAATATTTTGCGGTGACTCTTACAGTGTAAAAATTATTTCACGAAAGTTAAATACAAACGAAATAAAGTTTGACAATAACCTACCAAAGCGTTGCATTTTAAGAATTGCTACCACCTTATATGAATTTGCCTTGAGTTATTCGTTTCGATTGTGATCAAAATCGATGTCGACGAGACACACGATCTTTGGAGGCGCATTCATACATACACAGTATTTTTTTTTTTTTTTTTACAATTTTAGATCTATTTTTAAATCTTTCAAAACAGGGTTGCCAGCTATTTCTTAAATTAAGTTTATGTGCATACATTATAGTATTCTGTAATCTTAGTGTAGAAGTGTCGTACCAGATATATTGCCTCTTATAAGATGTATTTCAAAAAGGGTTGCCATCTAATTTTTTGAAGTGAAACAAATATTTCAAATACATTTTTTTTTGTAATTATACTAAAAGTTGAAGTGGCGCGTTTGAGCACGTAGGCATAAAGAAAATTACGCTAGATAAAATAATAGCTTAGGGTTGCCATAAATATTACATATTTATGAAAAAAAACGAAAAGGGCTACCACCTATTTGTATCATACATTTAAGCATAAAATGAATTAATTTAAAAATTTACAACAACTTGTCAGCATTAAATATTTATAAAAGAAATATATTTTAAACAGAGTTGCCATTTAATTTTTTGAAGTGGAACACATACATTTAAACATCCACATGAACTATAAATAATATTTTTTATTTACAATTTTAAAAGGCGAAGTACAGCGTTGCAACACGTTGACATAAAGAAAATAATTTTGAATAATTTTTTTTTTAATTTTTCTATAAAGTATAAAGGTAATTCTGACAGCTTGCAAGCAGAAAAATTTCAAAAAAGGATACCCACATTGTCTTAACAAAATACCACAGCTGGTCGGCATGCATTTTTTTTAAAGGGTTGCCGTCGAATTTTTTTTTTTTGCCACACTTTTATTTATAACATTAATTGTATATTTTTAAATTTTAAATATAGATAGTCTAGTACAATGTATTTGTATGTAAGTGTTGGTGCTTAGAATAGTTGAGTAGAGTTGCCAAAAAAATAAAAAATAAAAATAGAAATAAAAATAAAAAACTTAAATATGCAAAAGAAGACACATTTTTCGAGAAGGGTTGCCAACTTTTTTTAAACATTTTTATTTATATAACCTCAAACTTAGAAGCATACGTATTGAATATTTTCGATAAAATTTCTAAAATGAAAAGATTTTCTTAATAAACAGCAAAGTCGTTGAGCCAAGTTTTTGTCAAAGAGAAGTTTATATTTATTTATTCTTAGTATACACACTCATATTTGTATGTATGTATGTATGTACGTACGTACAATTCAAATGACGCAGAGAGGTCGTATAATTTAGTGATCGTCTGGAATTAGCGTTACGTTGCGGAAAATCGTATATGAATAATAAATGCTTCAACAACATAAACAACGAAAACAATGGAAAACGGCAATATGTTGATAATCAATCGTTTTTAGCGCAAATATAGTAATACGGCGATCTTTTGCAGCAAAACAAACGTTTGCTAAATAACGAGAAAATAAAACGAAAAAAAAAAATGTTTACATGAGCTGCGAAAAATGTACATATTTTTTTTTTTGTGTGCATTAGAAAATTTGAAAGCATGAAGAGGCAAAGCATTTGCTTGGAATCGCATAAATGTTAACAAATTTCAAGTTTGAATGAAAAAACAGGTGCACGCACATACATACATACTTACACTCATTCACGTAAATAGAGACAACCCGTCGATCGTAATGGCATAGCCGCATTTAATAAATTATTTTCTTTTGTTTTTTTTTTTTTTAATTTAACAAGCTATTCTACACTCAAACACCACTAAAAACAACACTTTTAATTATTTGTTGTGTTTGTGTGTGTTTATTTTCTTCTTTTTTTTTTCTTTTTTTTCTTAACACAATTTTACGATTGCACAAGTTGTAAGGCGAAAAATAGCAAATTGGAAAAAAAAAAAAATATGTAACACGGAAATTCGAGTTAAGCACTGAAGCGTAATCCACAACATTTGTTTGTGCTATTATTGTAGTTGGTAGTGTTATTGTGGTTGTTGTTGTTGTTGTTGTAGTTGTTGCTTTGGTTGTTAGTGGCGTTTTTCGTGTTGTTTTTTTTTAATGGGGGCGTCTTCAACGTCTAAATATGCACACTTCATAGAGGGCCAACAACATATTTTTTTTTAAACGCTTCACAATTTCGCTGCACACAACAATAAATAAAATACGTTGAACATGCACACACACACTTGCGTGCATATATGTACATATATACTTAAATAAATACATACATATGTACGTACATATGTAATAAAAGGCTATTCAATGATTTACGTGCAGTGTTCAAGTAAAAAAAAAAAATTTTTTTATCACTTACACGCCAAACGCATTCACGACGCTGAACTATGTAGTTAAAAAAACACGAAAAAATTAACTGTTTATAAAAAATATAATAAAAAAGGTAAAATAAAATTAAGTGTACACATTTACCGAAAGTTAAATTTCTATAAGAACGCTTTGAAGAAAGACAAAAAAAAAACCCAACAAAAGCAAACTGGTATGGAGTTAAGATAAGCGCTAAATTAAGCCGAGTTGTGTGTGTAGGGAGTCGACAACGCCACACGTTTGCCTGCCAGTCAAACGGCTATCAAACCAAGCAGCCACCGAACACAGCCACGCTCTGATCTTCTGCGCTCAGAGTTTGTATTGGTGCTCTGCACACGTACACACATGCACACACAGACACACATACATACACAAATTCATAAGCAAACTTGCTCGCAGCAGAACGTAAGCTACGTAAGCGACATAACGTTGCGCTTGTATTTGGAATTTGGTTCTGTTTCCACATAGTAAATGTATGTATGTATGTATGTATGTGTAAATTTGTATAAATGTGTGCGTAGCGCAACGAAGAAACCAGTCTTTAGCTCTGACATTGTTGCAGAACTTCGAAATGTAATAAATTTTGCAGGTAATATCGGAAATGTGTTTACCCAGCGCACCGAAACAAAGCAACTCAAACTCGGCGCTGCTCAAGTTCTCAGCGCAAGTGGGCGCAGCGTGTACAGTGTGTACACAAAATGATCGTAATGGAAATTTGAGAAATTAAGAGTCACACTTTAAATGCTTTTAATATCGTGGAAAGACAACAACTTTATGGCGGAAACACAATTCCGTCGTAGGGCGGAAATTTCGGCCAGCAAAGCGACATCACCAGCGACGTTCGCCCGGAAATTTCGCTTACTAAAACATAATAACGGCTACAACGAAATCAGCTGATTATGCCAAGTTGTTTGTCAGCTGATAGAGTGACCATATTGAGCTGATAAAACTTTTAGAACATAGAATGAATACAGCGAGAAAAAGTCTATTTAACATAAACAGAAAATGTTGAAAATAGCTTTTACTAGAGTTAAATTTTTTACAATTAACAGAATTAATACTTTTTAATAAAAAACTAAACCATTTTTTTGTTTTATTTCGATTTTAAGACCTTAGAATATTTAACATATCATCACAATGGTTCACATTTTGCCGCTGCTGCTTGTGCGACGACAATAGCAATAAATCTATTGCCGCGAATAGACGTCGGACGAATTTTGTCGTACGCTTTGGTTGTGCGCATTCTTATATACAATGGAGTGTTGTACTTTTCACGACGAATATTCGCGACGAAAAGTTCGTCGTACGTCGGCATTGTGTTTCAGTCATTAGAAAGCGAGCTATTCAAGTTCTCGAGTAATTTGAGAATTTGAATATACAAAGGAGTGGTTTAAAAAGCAGCTATGAAAAACAACCAGCTCAGTATGCCCGAAAGAGAGTGCGGTGGTGCATTGAGATCAATGATTCAAGGAGGATAACAAATTGGGTGCATTGTATCTAAATTTTGATATACTGACCGTTCGAACGAAAGCCATCGCAATCGACATCTGCAGTCGCCAAAGTTAGCTTGGACGTAGAGAAAAGGTTTTGGTATATAAATTTGGGCGTAGTCAGGCAATAGTTAGACACTAAGATGGCTAAAAAGATTGTAAACGATTGTAAAGCGACTGGGGACATAAAGCGGTTGAGGCAATGGTTAAATGGTCTCAAAAGAAAACACAGTGGAATTACTTACAGCGTGTCAAGAATCTTAAATTACAGTCAGACAGTTAAAGCTAAATTCTAAATGAAACAGACAATCGAAGAGATTATGCGAAGATCTTGCTGGCTGCTACTGAGTGAGTGTTTCTTCTGTACCAATATGTACCGTGAATGGTCAAGGTGACATCTTACACTGAAAAAGCCAACACTATCAAACTTGCGAACCGACTATGGTTGTCTTGCTTGTGTTATATTTTCGAACGTTTTTCCGTCATCCCAACGAGCGTCGAATAGTGCGAACCAAAGGATTATGTTATGTAAATATTCATTCAACTATATAAAAATATGAATCTATTGAGAACGAAAATTGACATTGAAGATGGCACAACGTCGAAACCGGTTTGTCTCCAAGCCAAACTTGACAAGGGATGACGGAAAATCAACCCAACAAATATCAATCCATTAATACTTTAAGCCACCATTTCGTCTAATTATTTCAGCCTTTCGAGGCATTCCTTGTCCTATAGATATTCCCAAATATCTATATTAATATCTAATTAACATTTCAGATGGCTTTCAATGCGCCAAAAGTGCTTGTACTCCTTGAGCTCCGGCAAAAATAATTTTAAATAATAACTTTAAATAAGGCTCCTTTAAAGGTGGCGTAGTGGTTCTTAAAATTAGTTATTTAATATTTTTCTTGGATCTTGGATGAGAGAGCGCTAGAAATATTTAAAAAAAATTTCTTCGTTATTTTTATCGAAAAAAGCGCGAAAATAACGCACGAAAAATCGTAAACGATGGAGAGATGAACTTTACAGAAATTTAGTTAATGGGGTTTTGGACAAAGTCAGATCTTACGAAGTAATACAAATATTTCAATTCTGAAAGTATTAGATATTCTAGCAGCTTGTATGTACAAGACCAAGTATATCCCACCAATATGGAAATTAGTAGAAGATAAGACGTCTTTTAATGGCATATAAAGTGGAGATTAGTGTCGAGCTCTTTTCATATGGATTTTAAAGTCGTCGGTCCTACGCAGGGCCGGCGGAACACTTGCAGCCCGAGTGGGTAGTGAGAAAAGGTAGTCTTTGTTTTTTTCTCCTTTCTAAAAATATCTGCAGTTTTCCGAGTGGTTAGGACTACCTATACTACCATAGGCTACCGCCGGCCCTGGTCCTACGTACTGACTAGGCTCGAATTTTTCTTCGGCCATTATAGATGTTGTTTAATAGTTTCTAATACAATTATTATATTATTATTATTATAACCCAACGGAAACTCACTTTCCCGCCCAAACGACACGAGGGGCATAACGTACGGATGTTTTTTATACATATATGTATGTATACAAATCTTTGGTGCCGAGTCGTGACAGAAGAAAGTATGTTAAGCGTCGAGATCCCAAGCTGCTCAGCTACAGAATAAGAATTCATCAGCCGAAAAGAAAGTTAGAGTAATGAAAAGTAAGAAAATTCGATCGTTAGCTGTTATTAAGAGAGGATAGAATAGTTCTTTTAATTATAAAAAGTGAGTCCGATACATCAAAGGTGCTGGAATGATTGTTAAAATCTCGGCATAAGCCCCGAAACGGTTCATTCAACTCAAAGTTATTTAGTTCTGCATAGTTTCAAGAAAAGTAGTGGTTTAAAGTTTCTCGGAAAATTAATTTGCTCTAGAAGAAATGGACTTGAGATCCATCCATTGACTAATTTTACCAGAAATATTGTACCTAACATTTCTCTGCGAAGAACTTTGTGAACTGGCGCGTTGTCTAGCGCAAGCAAAGTAGACGACGACAGTCCCTTCTACTTATTGGAATCCCACGAAGTTTTTCCGCCGAAGGTCTTTCGTTTCAGAGATCTTACTTTTTAGTTTCAAAAAAACAAAAACAAAGGGTCTCCGTTCTCAAAGGAACTTTATAAGCATTTCTGCCGTGAACGTCAATCAATTCTATTATCTCTTTACAGCCACACAAAGCTCATCCGAATCTACACGACTGCCTATTTACTTGGTATCACCGCTTGAAGACTGATCACTGAGATTAACCGAACAATTGTGCGCGTCACTGTAGCAGCATTTTGTGAGCGTGTATTTTCAGCGGCTACACGTATGTGTGTGTGTGTGTGTTCTGCTGTGATACTTGTTGTTTTTGTTGTTGTAGTGTGTGCAACATAAATGTCATAGAATGCATATGCGGCAAAGGGGCTGGTTGAACAGATATGTAAGTAAGTAAGTAGGTAGGCAGGCAGGCAGTCAGCCAGACGAAAACCGAGTTCAGTGAAACGCGTTTTAGATTAAAACAAAGGCACATACATATGTCCATACATACACACATATGCGGGAAAATACATGCATGCATACATATGTACATACATACATACAAAGGCGTATACACACACACATATGTTTAGCATGAATAAGGAACGTTAAGTGCAAATGGGAGAAATAGTAAGAACAAGAGCGGGAAAAACACAGGTCGAGCATAATGCATGTATGTACGTATGTATGTACACATGTACATATATATTAATTTCATGCAGCATTTCGTATATACACACACACACACATACGTTTTAATGTGTATAAGCAACGTTTGAAGACGAAACACTTTTTCCACCATTGTTGTGCGTGTATGACACGGCAGCAGATCAGATCGCATCGACACATCACTTCACTGCGCTTAACTGCACTTTTCTTTAATGCGCTTTAGTTGCATTTCATGCGTTTTGATTTGATTTCATTGCGCTTTGAGTATTTTGCCAAGATCACTTACTGGTTTTTAGCATTGCATTTATGCACATATAGACATACATACACACATACATACATGCTTTTATGTACACACATTCATAGATAGTTATGCAGTTTTATCGTTTTTCTTCTCTACACTTTTTCACTTACCTTTAATATACTTATTTGTTTATATATAAAAAAAAACAAAACACTTTTTTTTCTCATTTTCAAAATCACCTTTTCACAATTTCATTACCACATTTGAGCATTGACTTTCTGGCGAACTTAGTCACTGACCGTCATCACATTACTTAAGCACAACGCTCGCCAACAACACCTAGCTAGTAAGTAAGTAGCATATTTAGCAAAGTCTATGAATATACTCACATGCATGTATGTGTGTGTGTGTGTGTGCAAGCTAAAAAAGTGGTTACTGCCTATTTGGAGACAACACACACGTTTGTTGCCATAGCAATTGGTGTGGTGTGGCGCGGCGCACAACGAAAAATCGCCAATGTTCAGGCAATTATTACAGACGAAAGTGGAAAAGATGCGGACTGGAGTAGGGGGTTTTAAGCTACATACATACATATGTACACATAACAGCCATAATATCGGATAAGTGCAAATGACATTAGTATTTATTGCAACTGGTATTTATCGTACATACAAAAACGCAAATATGCTTTCAAATATTTTATGCGCAGAGTTATGTAAGTAACAATTTAAACGTTTAAACTAATTTTTCCGGGTGACAACCCTACGCGGAGATGTTTCTGTAAAAATGTGCTTTCAAGCACACTACGTTTGTGTTGTTTATGCTAAAAATTGTAATATTTTACAAAATACTTTTATTATTTTTAATACTTTATTTAGCAACACTTGGCAATCCTTTTTAAAATGTCAAAATCAAGTTTTATATGGAAGAAAATGCTCAACACCTTTGGCCAAAAAAAAAATCGAATAAATCAACGGTACCTTTTAGCCAAATGAAACTTGCATTTAATAATAATAATAATAATTTGTGGTGTACGTCTTTATATTCTACCCCAAATGGAGGGACCTACAATTTTGTGCCGACTCCGAACGTCCGGATGTATTTATTTAATGAGAAGGCAGTTTTGCCATTGCCTGCCGAGGGGTGACCGCTATTAGAAAAAAAAATTTTTCCGTGATTAAGATTTTGCTTGCCCTGACTGTGATTCGAACCTCGAACTCAGAGGCATATCGAATTATAGAATTAATAAATTTCCGACATCAAACAAACTTGCATTTTGTTGTACTGAAATTTTATGAGCTACAAAACTGCATTGCTAAAAATTTGCCAAAAAAAATTCTGAATAAAAAATTTAAAATTTTTACGACAAATTTTAGAAATATTTTTTTAAGTTTTGCTAATTTCGTATAAATCTTGAAACTTTTATTAGTAAGGCTTCGGTTATAGATTCCACTAAATTTTAAATGAAAATTATCTAAAATAAATAAATATGTATGTATGTATGTACATACATATGTATGTATGTACATAAGTTTCAAAAAATATAATTTTGCAATTTACTCCATTTTTTGTGAGCACAACTGTAGTTCATTGCTTGTTAAACACAATTTATTTGGCAAAGTGTGGCAACCCTTTTTATATTGTCTAATGGAATATTTTCTAAAATTGCGTGCGTTTGATGCTCATGTAAATATGTATGTACATATGTATGTGCCTACGAGTATACATACATACAGACGTAAATATATATTTTTTTTTCAGGGGCGTTGTGGTAGCGCACTACCCTCAAGTGGCCCTTTGAACCTGTTTTCGTCGAATTCCGCTTCACACGGGACTGCCGTCAAGCATTACATCATGGGAGGAAAGGCGGTTAGTCGCCGCTGTTGCGCTGTTGTCTGTTAAGAGTACTCAACCTCTTCATTTCTTCTGCTATTGCATCACAAGCTTTCTTCCATTTTTCGCTATTGTCCCTGGGTTATCTGGGGGCTGTCGGAATGGACAAGATTCCGAGCAGCCTGGAAGTGAGCTTCACATTCTGAGGGATGTCGGAACGGACGGGGTTCCGAGCATCTTGAGCTGTCGAAATGGACGAGATTTCGAGCTTAATGGTTCGCACGCCGCTGTCTCCTCAAACCTGTTTGAAGATCCGGGAGGACCAGTTTGACGACTACTGGGGTGTAGTTTTTTTTACAAAATTTTGGTGAACTTCTTCTGAATTCTTTCAGAAAGTACGACGGCTAACAGAAGGTATTAAGACCGGGGCTAATTCCTGTGAGAACGACAACGGCTACCTGGTGACTGACGTTCAGAAAATATTTAGTTTATGAAGGGAGCACTTCTCCACACTACTTAGTGATATTGTGTGAGAGACTAAAGCCCATTGTCAATGAACTGATTGGACCTTATCAGTGTCGCTTTAGACCTGGTAAATCTACTACCGACCAGATATGCACAGTGCCCCAGATCTTGGAAAAGACCCAAGAAAGTAGAATCGACACGCACCAACTTTTTGTCGACGTTAAAGCCGCTTTTGACAGCACAAAAAGAAGTTGCCTTTATGCCGCAATATCTGAATTTGGTATCCCCGCGAAACTTATATGGGTTTCAGACAGGGTGACCCTCTTCTTTAACCTGATGCTGTAGAAGATAATTCGAGCCGCAGAACTAAATCGGTCAGGTACCATCTTTTATAAGAGTGTGCAATTGCTGGCGTACGCCGATGACATTGACATCATCGGCCTTAACTACCGCGCAGTTAGTTCTGCCTTCTCCAAACTGGATAGAGAAGCGAAGCGAATGGGTCTGGAGGTGAACGAGGGCAAGCCGAAGTATCTCCTGTCATCAAATAGACAGTCGGCACATTCACGACTGCGATCAAACATCACTGTTGACATTTACATATAACTTTGAAAAAGTAGAAGACTTCGTTTACTTAGGAACCAGCATTAACATTAATAATAATGTCAGCCTCGAAATCCAAAGGAGGATCACTTTTCCCAACAAGTGCTACTTCGGACTGAGTAGGCAACTGAGCAGTATGCCCGTCCTATTGTATGGCGCTGAAGCATGGACAATGAAGATATCTGATGAGAAGGCTCTAGGAGTGTTCGAGAGAAAGACTCTCCGAAAGATTTATGGGCCTTTACGCCTTTGCGATGAAGATGGAACGATGAGCTGTATGAGCTTTATAACGACTTGGTTATAGTACAGCGAATTAAGATCCAGCGGTCATGTCCTTCGAATGGATGAAAGCGCTCCAGCTCTGAAAGTATTGGACGCAGAACCCGCCGGTGGTAGCAGAGGAAAAGTGAGGCCTCCTCTGCGTTGGAAAGACCAGGCCGTAAGGTACTTGGGTACGCTTGGTATTTCCAACTGGCGCCAGTTAGCGAAAGAGAGAAATAACTGGCGTGCTATGCTAAGCTCGGCCAAAATCGCATAGGCGAGCATATCGAGCCAATGAAAGAAGAAGAAAAATATATTTTAATATACATACATACATATATTAATTTAAAAAACAATATTATTTTTATAATTATATTTAAAATAAACGTACATAGATACATATGTACTACGTCTTTGCGTTATTTTATTTATTGAGAGTAGTGGCAACCATTTAAAAACTAATTTTTGATTTTTAAGAAAAACTGCAGGCCTTTAATATTCAAATAAATTTCAATATTTAACGCATTTATATTTAATATTTTAGAAAGAAGACAACCCTTTATACATGCATATGTATGTATGTATTCAACATAATTCATGTATTGCGCGCTTTAGAAAAATGGCAACCCTGTTAATTTTTTTTTAAATTTTAATACTTTTAAAAATTGTATTTGTTTGGTATGCATACTTCAGTATTTTACATATTTCTTTAAATTATTTATTTATAGAGATGGCAACACTGTTTTATATGTATGTACATATACTATCTAAGGTGTCTGTGCATTAAAATATTTGTTCTTTAGATATTCATAAAAAAGTTTAATATCTATCAAACGCAAGCATATATTTACCGTATTTTATGAATTAAATACTTAATAGAAATGGCAACCCTGTTAAAATTTATTTTAATATTTTTAAGAGTTACACCCATTTGGCATGCTTTTTATCAATATTTCACAAAAGTTTTTTTATTGATTTTTTTAGCTACATGGCAACCCTCGTATATTTGAAATATGTATGTACCTTTATAATATGATAAATATGTTATTTCCCAACAATATTGCCGTACTTCTTATAGTTAAAAATTTAATTTATTATTATTTATGAACATTTTTAATATTTATTTTATTTTTCTTTTTTTTTATGGCTGGCAACCTTATCTAAATATAACACTAAACTAACCGCTGATAACGAAACAAGTCGATATAAAAGCTTTTCCTAATGGGCATACGAGTACAAGTACTACTATATTCAGTAGCGCCGATTTCTAAAAATACAAATCAACGAAAAATGCAGCGCATTCAATACAACCAACGACAATAATAACGGCGACAATAGCAACAACAACAATAAAGAGAATATCGCATAATTTTAATATGCACATTTAATTTGCAAATTTACACTTTTGAACCCAATTAAGCGCCGTTAAATGTCGAACTGGGAAATTTAGATGCGACAATTTAAAATGAAATTTAAAAATAAAACAGAAAATGTTGACTTTTGCTACAACATTGGTTCTATTGAATTAAGTGCTTTAGATAACACTTCACGGAATATGCTAATCAAGTTTGAAAGACTTTGAATATATATTTTGTAAGCGACTTGCAAAAGAACACTAGGTAGCTTATCGTATAGCGTGGAAAGCAACAACAAAAATAAGCGGGTTAAAATAAACTCGCTTGAAAAATAACCGACCTCATTGAAAGTGTTGAAAAGTGAGAAAGTGGTGCTATTGTGAATAATCATTGCAAAGTACCAAGGAAATTCGGAAAATTTTCGCTAAACATCAAAATACATAAGTAAAAACCCGACATAGAACGCACGTTAGTAAAATCGCCTCTTAGAAGAATTACTCATATTATTTTGTTTTGCTAGCAAATTTTCTCAAACGAACATTAATTTTGACAGACTAGTGTTGTAAAGTGTATTCAAAATATAAGCGAGTTGGACATTCTTTTGCTAGCCGCTTACAAAAGATGACGACTATAGACTTACAAAGTAAATAAGAGACTCAAACGAGGAGTAGCTGCATTGGCATCGAAATTGTAACGCAAGTGCAAAGATGAAACAAATTTTTCAAAACTGCCGCTTGCAATTTTGTTTAGAGAACTTTTGAATTGTGTAGCCCGATTTCGAACTCTAGGTATCATATGTAGAACAAGCTGACTAGCACCGGGAGTAAACCATTGAAATACTTCTGCAAACAGTTTCTACTGGACACGTTCTATGAAAAAAAAAAAAAATACCACTAGAAGCTTACAAAAGGCAGAAACTACCGCTATTCATATTAGATATCCTTGGTTAAAGTTAAGAGTTCCACTTTATGCAAATAGTCTTCTCCAAATCGGACGAATTATTAACGGACAGTCCACTAAAAACCATAACAACCTTTACAAATCCTCATCGCATGAATAACAACGTTTCAGAATCGAGCATTAAATGTTGCAGACGAAGAACTCCGAAAGAGCAAAAGTCATAAAAATTTGTGTGTGTGCAGCTTACACAACTTAAACAAACTGGTATCATGGAAGTGGAATATCTTCATTGTTTTGAACTCTTTACTATTTTTAAAGTACTGTGTGCCAGTTATGCAGTTTTTCTGGGATTTGAATGTACAATGCTATTTAGGTGTAGGCAGTCACCGATGGATCACATCTAAACTGCAGTGAATACTGAGCTTCGAGCTGCGATCCACCTTCCGAAGGAAAACAAAAATAATAATTTTTTGTTTGGGGCGTTTGTCTGACAAATAAGGTTTAAAGGTTAAACTAAAGCGCTTTTATGTTCCGATCAAATTGGTCAGGCCTGTCGCCTTTCTCTGCTGTTTCTGAATTTCTTCTAATATCTTCGGACTAATACAGAGCCACGGCTATTGTGGCATAATGGCAGGAAGCTAGGAGCACAGCAAGGTTTTATTGGGCTATTTCTGCGGACAACTGTAGTATACTGGTTCCTTTGCGTTCTATTCCCGCAAAGCCATTCTGGCGGATTTTAGACAACAGGTGGTCAAATGAGCTTCGTGTGATTACAAAGCGAGTAGTCGCTGCTTTTGTCTTTTGTCGCAGCATTTTTTGGAGGATTGCGTTGTCGAATCATTACTTGTGAACTTCTTCAAATGGCGTTCTAGCGCATTTACTCTTATCTCGCTAATAGCTCTAAGAAAGTTGACATGATAGGTCCACGAAGTATTGGAACTCGTTTTTTTTTTATCATAAAGGATGTTTTCTTTGTTAGCTCATCCCAAAAAAAAATTTTGATTTGTTTTAGTTGTAGAAGATTAGCGTTTCGTGAACGAAAGCTACAGGTGTTTTTCTTAATTTTTGTCGAATTTTTGTAGCACTTTTTTTTTAACGGGGCACAAGTGGCAGCTGCAAAATTTGACTGCTGTCTTCTACAATTTTTTTTCTTTTTTTTCGTTTACCCAACAGACCAGCCCTAGAAACGTCAATTCGTTTATCCGAATGATTTCGTTAACAAACTGAATTTGCCAATTTGGTACTCAGAATGTCCGCTCTCTGTCCGTGAGAATGAAATGTCTGGCGAAATTTTTGTGTAGCAATGATTTTGAATATCTTTCGTTACAGAAGCATGACAGTAGAGTTTCTTTAACAGCAATTAGACAATATTTGTGTGTAGCTTGAGCACTTTTAATAAGTTTAAAAATTTGAATTGTTTGTAAAAAAAAATTTTATTCGAATTAAAGTTGAATGTTGTTATGCAATTTTTCTATTTCAAACTCTTTTATTATATTATCAGCGCAAATGACTATTACTATTTTATCAACAAGGCTGACAAATTTAAATAAATGAGATAAGACTCTTAAAATGTGTAAAAATACGAAAATATGTATATGAGAAATAAAGTTATGGTTGTGTGTGTAAATTTGTATTGTTAGCCCACTTTGTGATAATCTATTAATTAGAACTTGAATTGCTATCGAAATTTAAAAAAACAAATGTTCACTTAAGTTTGAACTGCATTTTCAAACGAAATGAAATGTTGAAAAATTATATATTTACAATGCTTGTATTTACGAAAGTTTGCAGCTAAATAATGAAATATGTATGTTTGTATGCATGTATGTATGTACATATATACTCGTAATATATAAAAGGTATGTAAATGTATATCTTATTAAAATTTGTATATACGAATTGGCATTTTTGTATGCATTTACATAGTAAATTGCAAGCATTGGCGCTGTCGTTCTGCTACTCGCATACACATAAACATACATACATACATACATACATACATACACACACACAAATATGTTAAGAAAAATGTACATTTTCATTTATTAGCCGCTTTCGATGCTCCGTCCGTTTGTACTGAAGATGTACTCACACTAAATCCACCAACACTGCTGCACACATACAAACATATCCAAGCACATACATACATACAAACATACATACACCACTTTCAGATTCAGATTGTAGTTCATTAAGCAACCATTATTATATGTATGTAACTAAGAACATCTGTATGCCGAATTTTGAATTGTTTTTGTCTTTAGCTCGAATCTCATTTGACTCCACTCCACATTGCTCCTCCACAAAGCCTTCTTTTGCTTTACACATACACACAAGTGTATGTACATATGTTTGTATTATTTTATAGCGACGTATTTTTTTTTTTTTTGTTTTATAAGAAATGTATTAATATTTGAAAAATTGTGCTCACTTTGTAAACTTTAGAAATTTGTTTGCACATAATAGACACTGGTATATGTACATACATACACACATATACATATGTATGTATGCATGTGTGTGTGTGTAGTTGTCTATTTATTTATGCGCATGTGTTTATATACTTGTGCACAAACACTTGGACCGACCAACCGACGACCGACGACCGATCTTTTGCGCTAAATATTCAATTACGTGCAACGTTGACGAGTGAAGATTCCGAACTGAAGCAAATCCAAAATGAAATGAACGCTTATACAAATAATAATGGCAAAGTAGATAACGCTCGAAGCCCGCCACACTCGGCGAGATAATCATGAGACACAAACAAGTTCAGACAGCGTGAACACAATCTGGCGAGCGAGCGAGCGAGCGTGCGTGTGTGCGTTGCTGGGCACTTCCTGATGTTCTCTTTTGTATTGGCAGTGTACTCTCTTTGTCGTCTAACAAACAAACGCGCTTTGTGATCGATGCATTACAGCCTAACCTAATACTATTCACGCACTCCGGCAATTTTCTGTCAAAAGTGTGTCATGCTCATACAAATTGTATGGGAGCAATCGAAATTGAATGGCGTGCGCCAAAAGCTAAAGGCTCAGTTAGTCAAGACTTAACTTAACTTAAGCGAACTTGTTATATGTAAAGCCGTGCAAGCGGTTAGTCAACACTTAACTTACCGTAAGAAACTTAAAGGCTCAGTTAGTCAATACTTAGCGTCAGTTAGTCAAGACTTAACTTAACTTAACTTAAGCGAACCTGTTATATGGAAAGCCGTGCAAGCGATTAGTCAACACTTAACTTACCGTAAGAAACTTAAGAATCTGTTGATTTTAAATTCTTAAGTTTCGGCCTTACGTAAATTGAGAGCCGTGACAGCGGTGAGTGAATCGGGCTTACCAGATCTTGACATTTACAATTTTTGAAAATAAATGTATGCAAAGATTACATTTAAAACGAATTTAATTGATGTGGTAACATAGACGGCGAACCGTCAAATGGCTCAAAATAAAATTATAGACAAAAAGAAAATTTAAAAATAAAAGTAATTGATGAAAAGTAGATCGTATCCTCCAATAAAGAACTATACGATAAATACTGCCCTGGATGTAAATTGGCACAACAAAAAGTCTCTATTTATCGGGTGGATTTGCCACCACCTTTTCCTCTTTTTAACTAGAAATTTCGAGGGCATTTCATTTAAATTAAGAAATACAATAGCTACGTTTACAAAATATAATTATGTACTTATTGGTAAATATTTTTTTAATTTTTAACCAGCGAATAAATTTTTAATTTATTTGCCCCAAGGACTAAACGACAAATAATTTCGATTAATCATAAAACATTATCTTGAAATATTTAAGTTATTTATTCGCTTTATTCCTGTTATTCACATTATTGTATACCATTGACATCAGGATAATTCTTAATATTATGACGAACCCCTGGACGGCGAAAACCATAATAATTCGAAATTTAAGAAAGAGAATATTTACATATATATAGATACTTATATTACAAGAAAAATTAATCAAACTTAATAACTCAAAAATTTAGTTCTTACAAATTGATGTTGTTGGATGATTATGACATTATGTCACATTATTTTAAATTTAATTAAACCTATTCTTTCTAGAAATTACAAAAATTTCCACTCCATCACACCGAATTGATCTGCGTGCGAAAAGCATTCAATGGAAAAGGGCGTCATTTATACACATTTACATGAAATAATTACGATACGGGGTCAATCTTGTAATTAGAAAAAATGATGTCTTTAAAAGCCGGATTTGAACTTACCGTTTACGCGGACAAAATAAACAAAAAGTGTTGCTTGTTAGTTTTTGGTATTACAAAGTTTTCAGGTCACTACTATTTTTATTTTTAAGAAGCAACACGGTTTGAATGCTAAGGGAGCCGTTTGACAAATAGTGAGGGAGCTAGCTGCTTAGTTACCAAACCTTTAATAATTGAATCATGGTCTCAATCGTCTATATAAAACGATGAATGTTACCGAAAAAAACCTATTTATAATTTTTTATCTATACGACTATTGTCATTTAGTTAAGTCTGTTAGAAATAACCTTATGAAGTACGACCTTAAAACCCCATATGGTATTGCCAACTTCAACGTTATTAGAAATCTTTATAACAATGATAAGGATGATGTTCATTTTAAAATATTCCCCAAACTTACTGCCGCCCACATATATCAAAACAGTTTTGAAAAAATTAGCGTTTCACGTGCAAAGCAGGTATTTAGCATCGATATGGCCTTGAATCAAAATTTATTGGGATCCGTACTAAATGTGTACTAAACTGTGTAAAGTCCACAAAAATGTTCGTGAAGCGGATGAACGACTTGTTTGACGAGCTTAATTGCAAGTGATTATGTAGCAAAACTCCACTGAAGTGTCCCATATGGCGAGGCAATAAGAGAAAACAGGACAGGCTGAAGAGACACATGGAGTTTTTGGCTCAAATTCAACTGCCAATTTGTATTTGGTACTTTTTAAAACTTACATAAACGATATGTATACACAAATGCATATTTATGTTTTTATAAATTAAATTATTCGCTTATAGCAACACAAAAATGTTGAGGGAAATGTGCAAATAAACTTGTCCCCGCATAATAATAGAGAACTTATAAGTTCCTTCTCATTTCTTATAAGTTCTTTGGTTATGTTTCTATACCAAAGTATAAATTTAGAAGTAAATTTCTCTATTATAAGAGCGTGGAGATATATTTTTATGACGCTTGTAAGAGGGAAATACTGTAAATACAGATATGTATGGCAGAGAACAAAGTCAAAGTAGGTACATAAGTATTATTTTTACGAAGGAGACGCATTAACCGCCTAAGCGATTTTGGCCGAGGTCAACAAAGCACGCCAGCTGTCCCTATCTCGTGCTAACTGGCGCCAATTGGAAATCCCAAGTATAGCCAAGTCTTTTTCCACTTGGTCTTTCCAACGCAGAGGAGGTCTGCTTTTTCCTCTGTTACCACCCGCGGGTACCGCGTCAAAAACCTTCAGAGCTGGAGCTATTTCATCCATTCGAACGACGTGGCCTAGCCAGCGGAGCCGCTGATTCTTAATCCGCTGCACTATATCTACGTCATTGTACAGCTCGTACAGCTCATCGTTCCATCGAACGCAGTATTCGCCGTCGCAAAGACGCAAAGGTGCATAAACATCCACTGTCAACAGTGATGTTAGATCCCAGTCGGGAATGCGCCGACTGTCTATTTGATGACAGGAGATACTTCGGCTTGCCCTCGTTCACCTCCAGACCCATTCACTTCGCTTCTCTACCCAGTTTGGAGAAGGCAGAACTAACTGCGCGGTTGTTAAGGCCAATGATGTCAATGTCATCGGCGTACGCCAGCAATTGCACACTCTTATAAAAGATGGTACCTGATCTATTTAGTTCTGCGGCTCGAATTATCTTCTCCAGCATAAGGTTAAAAAAGTCACACGACAAAGAGTCACCCTGTCTGAAACCTCGTTTGGTATCAAACGGCTCGGAGAGGTTATTCCCAATTCTGACGGAGCTGGTGTTGCTCAACGTCATTTTACATAGCCGTATAAGTTTTGCGGGGATACCAAATTCAGACATTGCGGCATAAAGGCAACTTCTTTTTGTGCTGTCGAAGGCGGCTTTGAAGTCGACAAAAAGATGGTGTGTGTGTCGATTCTTCTTTCTCGGGTCTTTTCCAAGATCTGGCGTATTGTGAATATCTGGTCGATAGTATATTTACCAGGTCTAAAGCCACACTGATAAGGTCCAATCAGTTTGTTGACGGTGGGCTTAAGTCTTTCACACAGTACACTTGACAGAACCTTATACGCGATGTTAAGAAGACTAATCCCGCGATAATTGGCACAGTGTGAAGAAGTGCTCCCTCCATAATTTAAGTATGCTGTGGACATCAGTCACCAGGTCGCCGTTTTCATTCTTCGCCTCGGTCTTGAAACCTTCTGTTAGCCGTCGTACTTTCTGAAAAAAGTTACGGGCGCTTTTCCTGTCGGCCAGCATCTCAATCTCTTCACACTCACGCATTTCGGCCTCTCTCTTTTTCTCACGAAAAATGCGTCTTGCTTCCATCTTCAACTCACGATAACGCTCCCGCACAGCTCGCGTTGCCCCCGATCGCAGTGTGGCCCTGTAGGCAGCGTCTTTACGTTCCGTAGCGGCGCGACATTCCTCGTCATTCCAGTTGTTCTTTCGGGCTCGCTGAAATCCGATGGATTCTTCAGCGGCGGTATGTAGACAGCGAGAAATATGGTTCCACTGCTAGAAAATATCGTTCTGTTGATTATTGCTCTCAGAGAGCAGGAGTGCAAGTCGAATGGCGAAGTGGGTGGCTGTCTGTTGCGATTGCAGCTTTCCGACGTCGAGCTTTCCTTGTGTCCGTTTGCGTGCGCTTTTTGCAGCACAGAGGCGCGTGCGGATCTTAGCTGCCACAAGCAAATGATCCGAGTCGATGTTGGCTCCTCGGATCGTGCGCACATTTAGGACACTGAAAGCATGCCTTCCGTCTATCACAACGTGGTCGATTTGGTTTCATGTCTTACCATCTGGAAACAGCCACGTAGCTTGGTAAATCTTTTTATGCTGGAACCTGGTACTACAGACTACCATGTTTCGGGCCCCGGCGAAGTCGATCAATCTCAATCCGTTATCGGACGTTTCGTCGTGAAGACTGAATTTTCCGACTGTGGAACCAAAGATGCCCTCCTTGCCCACCTTGGCATTAAAATCGCCTAGCACGATTTTTATATCGTGGAGGGGGCAGCGTTCGAACGTGTGCTCTAGGAGTTCGTAGAAGCAAACTTTGGTCCCATCGTCCTTCTCTTCCGTCGGGGCGTGGGCGCAAATAAGGGAGATGTTGAAGAATCTCCCCTTGATGCGGATTGTGGCGAGACGTTCGTCCACCGGAGTGAACAAATCCGACACCAAGTTTGCGCTCCTTTACATGGCAGCTGTAGTAGATGTCGCAAGGGCCTATCGATTTTTTCCCTTGCCCCGTCCATCGCATCTCTTGGATGGCGGTGATGTCAGCCTTCGCTCTGCTGAGGACATCAACCAGCCGGGCAGAGGCACCTTCCCAATTAAGGGTCCGGACATTCCAGGTGCATGCCCTGAAATCATTGTCCTTAATACGTTAGCCGTGGTCGTCATCAAAAAAGGGGGTTCTCATCCGAGGCTTTGTCTTCATTTTCATTGGAAGTTGCTTTTTATCTGGCGGGTTCCAAGCCCTGCGCACAACTCATTGCTGGGGGTGAAAATTTTAAGTTCGTTTATATAGCGAGCCGCTTGCTCCAAGACAGACGACCGCTTGCAGCCGAACCTACTGGTGAACAGACGCTGCGAACTTTAGTGGACCCTTAAACCGAATATGTCGGGGTGGCTCCACTAAAGCTCCCTCTCTATTAGGCGTGACCCATGGCTCCACACGGATTGGTTACCGTATCTCGCACATGGGTTGCTCACGTTGCCCAGGGTGCACGAACGTGGACGTAAGAGTAGGGATTGAGTATAGCCGTACAACAAATTCTCACAAAATAATTTCAAATTTTTATGTAACAATTGTGTACAAGAACAACAATTTTAGATTAAATTATTACATAATCCTTATTTTAAAGTAAAATAGGGAACAAGCATGAGCACGAATTTACGAATTTGCATTGTGACTAACCCAATACAAATCAAATAAATTCAATATCTTAGTAATTTTTTTTTTTTTTTTTTTTTCCGTACCTTAAAAGTAGCAATGAGGTTCATAACTCTTAAAAATCTATATAAAATAATAATTAAATATTTAATTAAATATTGTCTCCATATTTTCATACAAAATACGCATGCGTAATGACGTCGGCGAAACAGCAAATTTTTGTATACATATTTTGTGCAACATATGTACGAGCAACATTTCTCAAATTAAATTTGAGCAGAAGAATGCCAGTTTACAGAAATTTAACGAAATTCTTCTGCTAAATCTCTGTTCAATAACATTCTGGATTCCCTAGCGTGCGCGTTTCAGAAATTTATGTTTCCATCCACATATCGTTTACGAAATGCACCTTCTCATTTTTTACATTCTGTGATGAAAGATTTTTAATTTTTGAAAAACAATAGTTTGGTTAATAGAAATTATCTATAGCTGCAATTTCGGAGAACACCACGCCACCTTTGCAAGACTTCTTTAGTATCTCTATTTATTAACATTTCATTGCAAGTTACATAAATAAATATACACATCGGCCGAAAGTCTTTGTAGCTAGCGCTGCGTTTACTTGTAGGTTATATTACAATTATATTGTTATATAAGCTTGTAAAAATAAAAAAAATAAAAAATTATAAAAATAAATATACACATTTTTCAATACATGTAATTTTTTATAATTATTTATTTAACTATTTTATTTTCACATAAAATACTCTAAAGAAAAACACATCATTTCGTTTAAATTACATTCGGTAAGCATGAAAACTAGTTTCAATCGACTTTCTAAAAGTCCTAAAAAACATAACAGTTTGTTTTGTTGCTGCAAGGTAGATAGGTTTATATGTATCGTAAAAACGAGAGTTTAATTTACCGTTCAATGATTAGTAAAAAGCTTTTTTCCAACATTATCTATTAATATATATATATGTATATGTATACTCGTATATGTATGTATTTATGTTTGTATGTATGCTTGTAAAATTATTAGGTATTACATACTTTTTCATTTCAACCTATAACATTTATATATGTATGTTTGTATGTACTAAAGTAAATTTAATAATATCTACCATATACTAAATTAATATAACACACTGTGACAGGAAATAAATGTTGTAATTGTTTGATTGCTATTTACGATAGGTAAGTGCGAACAAAACCTTTAATATCAGCGCGACACATGGGACATTGCTCAACTCCGGGTGCGCACTGCACACAAGTGACTGTAAATTAAAAAAATAATAATAATCAATTAAGTAAAATTAGGTGAAATAATATTATTTTGTAATCCTTGAAAACACACCCAAATGGCCGCATGGCAAAAATACAACGCCAACCTCTTCATCTAGACACACTTTGCACAGTCGTGCATCCTTCAATTTAAGATTTTCCTCTTCCAACGTTAGTGTTCTACTTGAGGTCGTTTTTGTTGTTTCCTTTGTGTTGTTTATATCTATGTTTTTCACCTCTTTAACCTCCATTTTCGAAAGTGTCTCATTAGCATTTTTCTCGTGCAAGGCTTTTGTTGTTGCCGCTGAACAGCTTGGCGCATTCATTTCATTGCCACACGACTGATAACTGTGGTAATTATTATCCATTATATTTATTAGACGCGTAACATCACGTTCCAAAGAGTGGCGCATCTCCTCGGTACACCGCACACTTGCGCTGGCCTCCGCGTCTTCTGGTTCACCAAACACAGCCCTTATCAATTCTTCAACTGTGTCATACGGTCGACCAACAGCCAAAAGTTGTCTTTGTGTAGCATTTCTTATTGAACCGCCATCGATACCGATTTCCAAAGCCTGCAGCACAGGTGCCGTGCTCATGGCTTTATCAATAGTGATTTCATTATGTTGCTGTTGACCAGTTTGACGTGTTAAGTTCTGCACATGTTTTATATAGTTGGCACCTTTAACTAGTTGCACGAATTGACACTGCGGAAACCTGGTGAACAAGAATTGACAAAATACAAATGTGCATTTATTTTAAATGAGCTTAAAGTTTAACAATCGTATTTGCTTACCATTTGGCATGCTCAAACCATGGATCATCTTCGCGTTGCCAAGAGCGTAAACCAATATTACAATGAAAACAGCGCACATGGTCGTTTACATCGAAATAATATAGGCCAGCCTGTGCCAACGCCTCGGGCTGTTGAATGTCGCCAATCGGCCATTTGGTATAAGTTCTGAGGCGGGCGTCGAATGAGGCGAATTTTGGCTTACTTGGTGGAGACATCTGTTGTATGCCCAAATCGCGTATGCCAGTGCTTGCTATCTCAATGCGAGGACCCAATTGTGCACGTAGACAGTGGGGGAATAACCTCTTGTGCTCCTCAAAGGCGTCATCTTGCTCTTCCCATTTAGCAATGATACCCTTACACCAGGCGCATTTCACTTGATCCGAGCGGTTTAAATAATAGAAACCTGCTTTCGCGAGTGATTGCGGAGAAATATACGGATTCTAGGTTGAAAAAGAGACGAATATTAATAGAAAAATTCATAAAGTTGATCTGATAAGTGCTAAAGACTGCGCACTTTATTGACAAAACAAACACACAAATATAATCGTACATATGTACATACATATATAATTTCACTAATGAGTTAACTAAACATAGTACACAAATATTTCGCCATCATGTATAATTCTATCTATTTATTCATACGTCTCGCAGTTTAATCGCTCTTTATCTACTTACAGGCCAGTTTTTAAAAGTAGCTAAACGATTACATTCCACTAAATAACAACTTTCGTCAAAAGCCTCTTCCATTTTTAAGCCAAAAAATAAATATTTTTCTTTTCTTAATCAAAAGTCCAACTTTTAGGATTGGTGATGTGAAGTTCCGCAAAAGAACGAATGAATGATTTCTATAAAAGGTACCCGTAATATAAAATACCCGTAAATAAAAATTAAAAGATTTTTGATCCAGTTTTTGTGTAAAAGTTACCGGAATTTTACAAAATCAATCAATATCTAATGAACGATTTGCATAGTTGCTTTTAAAATATACGTCGTATTGAAATCAAAATCAACAGATGGGTATATGTTGAGAGTAATTGGTTTGAAAGTTGCCCTCTTTAATTGCCACACTAATTTCTAAGTCCGAAACAATGTTGCTTACGCCGTGAATACTTCCCTTTCACTTCAATTTAATTAAATTTTATTTTAAAATGTTTATTAAATATTAAAACTAAAGCAATTGAACTTGGTTGATATGTATAACAAATATTTTAAAGGCTGAGATTTCCTTTAGGGAACCATTCGCGATTTCCGCGAAAGTATAAGGAATTCGGTAACGAAACTTAGTGGGGATGTTGGGGTAGGTCCTCTTTACCTAAAATGTTTACAACTCTTTAAATGCATCAATATTTCGTAATATCTTTAATGTTTGCAAATAAAAATCTCGTAATATACGCATAGACTTTATTATTTTCGTTTTTTTTCGACATATATTCGTCATGTGTGGCAGCACGGTACTTCATTTCATTGCTCCACAAAGCAGAAAGTGAGGTTAAAATTTACATTTTTCACCACTTTAACAGCAAATTACTTTAAACCTATGAGCCTCCGGCCGGTGGAACCTTCTGATTTTGACACAGGGGGTCCCCCTGTACTCCCCCTTATAACTATCTTTTTTCAAAGCCTGGCTCCGTAAGGGAAAATTATCCTATTTTCAAATATAAAGTACAAACACAAAGAGTTGCAAAATTATATTAAAGTTTGTGTACTAAAATTGAAATTTATTTATTGCCGTGCACTTCTTTCTGGCAACTCTATTTCCGGAAGTTCAAACCGTATTTATTCGTAGTGTGCTGTAAGCAATAATTATTAAATTTAATACATATTGCAATATATTCACAAATATAAAAATGTTTGTGTAAAGTATAATGATTTTGTTAAATATGTACTTAAAACCAACGAAAGAAATTGATTCATAGATTCACTGCATTTATAACTGAAAGAGGGAGTTTGTAGGCAGTAGATGTAGTCGCAGCAGCAACTGTGAAGGTAAAATACATCCTGGTCGGTTAGAATAATGGTAGAATTCATTCGTAGTAGCTGAAGCAGCATCTTCAAGACGTGCCAAAACAAATCAAACAACTAAACGTACGCAAGTTTCTTGACTCGTTGATCAAAATGAAGGACAGGGGTGAATGAGATTAATTACTCACGAATGTGGTGTATTTAAGGACTAACTACGGCAATACAGCCACGAAGGTATACGGCACTGCGAACAAACATGGAATTGTAAATAGGATTCGAGTTGCACTTTATGGGATAAGGTTCTCGAAGCATTGGAAATTATGTATCAAAAATCATAACTGGCATAAAAAATAATTTTTTACGCAAGATTTACTTTTCTTTGTAAAATAGCGTGTATTGATTACCGGAAAGAAGTGATACTTAATAAAGCTACATATGTACATATATACATACATACATATGTACTATATATAATGTAATATACATATATAATCCGTATGTGAGTATAAACGAGCTTTTTAAAACCAAACCATCTTCATAAGAGCTTTCGTGTGGCTAATTTATGATGCATACGAATTTCCTTACTTAAACTAAAAACGCTAACCTTATTAAAAAATTTTTTTTTTTGCTTTGGTAAAATCAAAAATAAGCACAGACTATATACGGCGTTGAAAAGCCGGTAAAACCAGCCAACATTGGGCCATCACTTGACGAAAAATAAAAATTTATTTATTCCTTTTTTTAATGCGAAATATCAGCTTGAGCGACAACGCATTAGCAAAAATAAGATGCATACACACACCTATTTACATACATACATACATACATACATATGGAAACGTTGCACGGGTGTATGCACCTGCTGAGTTGGGTCAACCCAAAAAAAACAGGAATGGTGTGGCTGTGTTGTTGAAATTTTTAGTGATTTTATGCATAAATATAGTTGTGCATATGTACGTTTGCATATAACCCGATTAAATTTCAACCTTGAGAAAAGTTTAAATCTACATGAAACCATAAAACCTACACATCTACGTACATATGTATGTGCATACTTTCTGAATATGCTAATTTTTAAGCTAACGGGCATTGGAATGGTTATGAAAATTTGACAAATTACCCAATGCTTTTGTTACCAAAAAAAGAGAAAAATAATTAAAAAGATGTCCAAAAAATAATATAGTCGTTTGTAGACAAATTACTATCTTCTTCTTCTCTTCTTCTTCTTTAATTTGAAATTGTTATTGTTTTTGAATTTTATATTGATTTTATAAATATTTAAGTTAATAGTATTAACATCTTTTCAGCGCATGTTTTTTATTTAAAACATGTTTTTTTTTTAATAGAAAATTCCATTTAATAGATCGCCTATAGCGCCGATTGCAGCAAGGGAGTATTCTTTCTAATCAATCCAGTAGTTTGGTTCTTTGTTGTGAAGAGTGCAATAAATAAGTCCGTTCGTTTAAAAATCCAGCCACGAAATTTCTCAGAATTTTGGAGTTCTCCCTATCAAAGAGAGATGCTTGAAAACATTGCATTAGTGTTTTCCTGACACATTTCACTAACGAAACCTAACCAAACGAAAATTTATCTCTATCTTAATTTGCACCTTTAAAATTCTTAAAAAAATAATTTCGTATTTATCCAAAGTGCAATCAGTTGCTTTTGATCAGCTGTTTTCTTGCTTGCAAATTAGTGCTGTTTAAAATTTGTCCTGCAAGAATTTGCTACTTCCCCTCAAAATAAAATGTCATTTTGCTCTCTCAAGTTTCCCATCCTTGCAAATTTTTCGGACACCGCGAACGCAATTTAACAAAAAATTAATTTTCTTTTTTCGGCAACCCGAATTGACTTTCATATATGATTTAAATAGAACTGTACACATCGTCATTATCTTTTAGCGGGAGACATAGAAAATGCCCGATGCAGCAAACTAAAGATTACGCATTCCGCGGTACCGTTACTTTGGTTTTGCCGAACTTGACAGATGTCATTGTACAGTAAAGATTGTAAACTAGCAATTTCCTTGCATATGTTTCACATGGTTCAAGGACTTGAAATTGTTAATGGCAATATTTGATAATTATTTTTATGTTTTTTGTTTGTATATGCATGGTTGCACTTTAATTTAGTTTAAGGCGTATGTTTTGCTTTCTTACGTTCACAAATATTAAGAAAACATAGAGAAATTTCGGAATGAAACTTTTAATGACCCGCTCTGTGTAAAAGTTGCTTAACTCTCTGTTTTCTCATTCTCCACCTTTTCGCTAACTTCTGTTCCAGGTGCTGTAGTGACATCAGAGTTTTTGAGACTGCGTAATCTTGTAGAAAATGTGCTACTTTGAGGGGTGGGCCTGTAAAAGGAAAATTCTTCGATGAGTTTCGGATGGCTGTGATGTGATGGTTCGTCACGCTGTTGAGCGCGCTGCACTGCATGTATTTCTGAATCTCGTCTGTTCGTAGAGATGCCTTCTGAGGTGACTGGGAAAGGGGCAAGAGTAAGCCTACCGTTTTTTTTCGTTTAAAAATATGAATACTCGCTCTGTTTGAAAAATAAATTTTTGATCAATGGAAAGTTTAAAAATAGATAGTTTGAAGTCCTCCGTTTGATAGGTTATTTTGGTTTAGTGAGATTTTACTGGGAGGTTGATTACATGAAGAGAAGGGTACAAAAGTAGAAAATGGCATTGATTACCATTTAATAATTGTACGGTTGAAACAGTTCTTAGCAGTCCACTTGTTAAAAGACGTTTGCTCGACTCTCAGTCCACCATCTCGTAAACAAAAGCGGTAACTTTTGTTATTTTTTACCTGTTAAATTTCATTATTTTCATTTTTAAATGAGCTAAAGCCAATTTTTGTTGAAAAAAATTGAGAAAAAACAACAACACCAAAGCGGTAGAAGTTATAGTACTATTTTGGAAATCGCCAAATTTCCTCATCAGACTTCTTTCTTTACGGCTTCTGCGGGAGTCGACAGGCGCGGATTGTGAGCTTGATTTTGGTGAAGGAACTCTGTGTCAAAAATATGGTCGGGTCTAGATATGATAGTTATCATATTTTATTTTACTTCAAACACCTTTTAGACATATTTTATATTTTTTTTAAATCATCTTTCAAGTTACAAGATACAATTCTTTAAACTTTATTTTTGGTAAATCTTATTGCATGGATGACAGAACCTCACCATCTTGTCAAAAATATACTCTTATTAATTATCTATGAAAAATAGCTGTTTACTGAAACACGAATTACAAAACCATTCGGTGCAAGGCGAATTTAACAAGGTGGTGTTAGGGAGCCAGCTGGTTTTTTAGCTTTTTTCGCTTTGCTGGACTGAACGTCAAAGTGCTTCGTTCTGATTGGCTGGCGATTGGCTTGCGAATGGCTGGCGATGAAAATCACCTACAGAAATTTGACATTCAGTTCAGCAAAGCAGCAATAAAATACATGGAGGCCTTTTACTTATTTACGCTTACCACTACCTTGATAAATTCGCCTTGATTCGGTGTGCTCTAAGAATCTTTTTTTTTCAAAGTCAAGTGATTCATTTGCTACCATAAGTCATTAAATGTCATTTGAGTTTTAATAGTAAGTAATTGCACGCCTCTTATGGGGGGAAATTCATTATTTTTATCTCCTCCCGTAGATCGGCCCCTGACTTTAGTTGATCCAAAAAATCGTGAGCAAACGATTTTGACGTTGACGATCACATCACATTGCCATTAAGAACAGTTTTTCGACATTAACGTATGTATGTAGGTTCAGTAAATAATTTCCGTTCTAAGTGCTGACCAGCGTTTAGCCAGAGTTTTCTGTGTGAGCAACGGAAAATGTTTTATTTTTTACTCTTCCTACTCACTCATTTATTTCGTGCTAGCAACGGATATTTCTTGAGCTATTAACGTTTGAACACAGTCGTTGCGCAATTTTCGTGCGCCAATGAAAGTTTAAAAGACGCGATTAATATGTATGTAGGCAAAGAAGAAAATTGCACCCGAATAAGGTGAAGTGAGTTGAGGTGAAGTGTCTTCCCACTTTGCCACACTAACTTGATTTACACGCAGCCAAGACAGAGCAGATGCGCTCATTTGCTTACAAAACATTCAACGGCTATGCGGTGTATGGAACTGTAAACGGTAAACTGTGAATTGTGGAAACATAAGTAAGTAAATGCAGCCTGTCTTCTGGCGATCTGGCGCACCACACAAAAACGCGCGCGCTGGATTTGAATGAAACCAAAAAAAAAAAAGAAAAAAAAAGAAAAAAAACCCAGCTTCGGCTAAGCTACCGGCAATAGGCGCTGATTACTTGGCGTGGCCGGCCCTTGAATATCGAAATAGCAGAGATGCCGCGATGTGCACGCAACAACACTTACTCCAATACATACGGATACCTGCGCAGATACATATCTACGTATTAAGCATGTCACATTTTGCTATAAAAGCAAAAGCTATCTGCATAGAGTGGTTAGTTAGTCTTGAAACACGCGCGTGCCCCAAACGAGCAAAAGTTATAAAAGTGCATTTCAGAAAAAAAAAATATATAATTGAAAAATCCTGTGGGAAAGCGGCAAACCGTTGAAAAATAAAAAAAAACTACGAAACTCAAAATGCTGAAATTTATTTTGATTGCTTGCCTTTTAGTGCAAATCGCCGTAGCGGCGCCACTTGTAAGTGCATAAAAATTATACAAAAATAAATTCGTATTTACATAAATGTGTATGTATGTATGTTTGTAGTATGTAAACTAAAAAAAACTTGTGCTTGTTTACTGAAAAAATCAGCAACTTAAAAGTACATTTATTGTGTAATCATTAGCGTCTGCGTCTTAAGTCCTGACGCACTTTTGTCGCTTTGTCGAACGATCCATTTCGCATTTCTCATATGGGCTGCATTTGGTGTTGCCGCAATAGGCGCCGGAAGTGCTGGAGCTCGCTACGCATTCAAAAAATAAACAGTTGACATTATTTTTTTTTTTAATATTCTTTCGTTTTTCGTAATTGATTTTGCATAATCTCTTATTTTTCAAAATAGCTACATTTCTGTGAAAGTTTTAACAAACAATTAATTTCGACTGGGTCCTATTTTCCTATTTCCGAGTTTAGTTAAAACTATACAATTATGTTTATATAATTTTCTGCAATTCTTTTAAAATTTTTTTTTACATAATATGTAACGGGAACTTTTTAATTTTTTTTTTTTCAATATTGCAATTTTATTTCTAAGCACATACTACATATATATTTCACCATTTTTTAACAACTATTATTTCTATTTTTAATTGTTAAATTTTTGCATTGCTTTCGAGTGATTTTTAAATGGCTTTTTAAAACATTGGCTATCGTATATTTTCTAATAATTAAAATTTTTTAAGTTTTTTATTTTTTTTTAATGATTTTTCGGTGACTTTAAATATTTTTTTAAGTAAATATGTAAATACCTTTTTTTAATATTGTATGTACATACATACATACATACACATGTACATACATACATATGTGCATACATGTATGTTTATATGCCAGTTCCATTGAATTGCATATATGTACAATGTTAAAAAAAAAAATAATTTTCTAAATTTTTGAGATTAGAAATTATTTGAAAAACTTTTTTAATTTTATGTAATGAAATTTTCGATACGCTTAGAATCTCGTGAATTGTGTTTATTAGTTTCGACCCGTAACTTTTTTATACTTAAATTTTAAAATTTTTTATTTTTTATAAAATTTTAATTCCCAAAAAATAATCCTGCTAGCGTGATACTTGCAAAATGTATAATATGTACATATGTATTAAAAAAAATGTTTTCTTCTTCAGAAATTTCCTTTTTTTACGGGTTTTATTGCTTAATTTGAAAGTAATTATTTTTTTATTTTTTATCACATTTCAATTTATTCCCTAAAAGTAATCCTGGTAGTGTGAAACTTGAAAAATGTATAATATTAAAAAAAAATATTTTCTTCTTTAAAAATTTTCTTTGTTTTTACGCGTTTTAATGCTTAATTTGAAAGTAATCTTATCTTAGAAAAAACTAGTATTAACAAACCTCTCCTAAATCTCGTTCATTTGGGTTTCGAATTGCGTTATTTCTAAAAAATTTTGAACAAAAAATGAAGCTTATATTTTGCGAATAAATTGATTTAAATTTTTTTTATTAACATTTTAGTTAAAAAATTTTGCAGATTTTTAATAAAAATTAAAAAATACCTATGTACATATATACATATGTATTTTACTTTTTGGATTAATTTTTTTGTTTTTAATTTGGTTTTAGTTAAAATTTTCTAGCATTTTGTGTTAAAAAAAAAATTTAATGTTATCAGGTAATTTCAAAAACTAATACATAAGTAATTTTATCATATTTTTTACAAACGAATTTTTTGATTTTAAACAGCGTCAAGCTACAAATGTTTTCAAAGGCGCGGAGTATGTGGCTACATAAATTTTATTTTTAAACGCGATTGTTTTCAGGGCATTGATTTGATAGTCGAATGCAAATATTTAAACGTTATGCACATTTTGGTGGCGACAACCCAAATGCAAATTTTTACTTGTTAAAAAAATTTACAAAATTCTCAAGTAATATCTTGTCAAAAAAAAAAACGCGTTTTATTTAAAATTACACTACCACGCAATACTTACAATATTTGTCACCACCACCCGATGCACTGCCCGAAGCCAATTGATTCCTTTGTATGCAAGAACGCTCGTTGCACAAATTCGGGCAACACTTGCCGCCAATGGCGCTGCAATCCGAATCTTGTTTGCATTTCGGCGTGCAATTCAACACCTTCGAGGCTGAGGGGCAGCCTGCAAAAGAGCACAAATTAACACAAAAACAAAAAAAAAGGGGGAAAAAAACGGCACAAAAGTCAAGAAAGTTTTCACGTGAGGCGTAACTTCAAAGCAAAACTTTTTGCATAAATACAAAATATACAAATTGACACATACTCTGCGCATTGCACATTACCACGAGCGCCAACAACAATAGCACCAGCACTTTCATAGTTTAAACGTCTGCAAAACAAATAAGCAAAAGCGAGAAAAAAAAAGTGTTACTTCTTGTATGCAAATTTTTTTTAAAGTTTTTTCTATCTATTAACATTTCGACTCGGTTTTGCGCAATCGAACTAACCAATTCACGTACTAAAATATTACTAAAAACGTCGTTTGTTATTGTTGTAGTTGTATGTAGCTAAATGCTGCGCCGCCGATCCGTTGTGGCGAAATAATATGTTGTTCACTTCTACGCTATTTAATGGAAACTACTTTAAAAGTGACGGCAGCACGACGTGTTTATATGTACTCGTATTTACAAGTGAGTTTGTAAGGGGCAAACAGTTATGAAGATAATTTTTTTTTTTTAATTTTTTTTCTTACTTTTTGTTTTTTAAAGGCGTCTGTATGTATGTATGTACGAGTATTTACCTGCTCTTTGAAGTTGACAACACATCTTCCAACGACTAATTGCCGCAAGCCTCTACTTGTTTTGAGATTTGTCTCGGTTATTTACATACAATACATTCATACATATGTATGTATAATTGTTTCTTCAAATGTAAGATACATATTTACTCTATCTGTATGTAAGCGAATCTATACCCTACACCCGTCACTTTTCGCGGCTGTAACCGTTGCGTATGCAGAAACAGACTGCTAGAGACCAACGATGTGCAGATTTCGATTGACAACTCAAACTTTTTCTCTGCTAGAGAAATTTAAAAGGGTCTAACAATGCTGTGCCAAGAGTCGATGCACCAGTCCAACTAGTCAAAGTTAGGGACAGTAAAAACAATAATTTGTTCATGACAACATGTAACGTTCACTCATTTCCCAAGGGACCTTCGGATACCACTTTGATTTCTTGAAGCTTTTGACAGTTCAATCTCTGTCTTAAAAGGGATCTAGTCGGTGCTTGCGAGATCGCAGTCGGCTTTGATCAGTTGGATAACTGGCAATGTAAGGCAATACCTACAGAAATAACATCTCTCTGGTACCCACCCCCTCCAGGCATAACCACACAGCAAATTTTAGTTGAAATTCGATTAGATGATTTTATGAAACAGGTTCAGGTCTTATTAAGGCAGTTGTCGAACCTTCACATATCGATTGGTCGGCAAATATATTGCCACGACTCTGTAGTCTTCGTACTCTAAACTCTTTTAGAATTTATACCGGTTTAACTAAAAATTAAAAGTACTTCGGTCAAGTGGCTTATTTTTCCAATGCTTTGCGCTCCAGTTTCTCAAATCGTTCGTTCAAACTTCTCAAATGAACATTTCATTCGGAAACTTTCTGCAGAAGCAAGTTTTCCTAATCATAGCTTCGGAAACGTTTAATATTATTCCTAGGCTACTTGTTTGAGGCTTTTTTTAAGAGGAGTTCAACTCTGCAGAGACAAGCACTCATTGATCGACTGAGTGAGAAAGAAGCCGAATTTAGCGGGTTTTGTAGTGTTTTTAACTACCAAACCAAGGTAGCATACATACATAGGTGAAAATTAACCAAAGGATTGGAAATACACGGTAGCATCTTTGAGTTTGGTAGACTTCCTGAAAATTGGCGTCGGAGTATTCTTAAATTCTTGATATTTGTTGGAACGATTTTCCGTCATCCCTTGTCAAGTTTCGTTTGGAGACAAACCGGTTTCGGCGTTGTGCCATATTCAGTGTCAATTTTCGTTCGGGCAAGAAAAAGAAGAAAACAATATTCTTAAATTCTTTTTTTTTCAAGCGTTGAATATTGATTTTCTACTGAGGTAACTGAAAGGTCAGTTGGAACGTGCAAGGCGGCCAGTCTACTCCTTCAATGCAATGATCTCCAATCTTTCGTAGAGCAAAAATTTGCCTCAGCTAAAAAGTCTATAAAAATGATTGCACTCATACTTGTTAGCCTGGAGATCCAAAAATATATTCAGTTAGTGAAAGTCTTCTCCGTTTTATTCCCATTGTGTGGAAGGTATAAGTTATGCGACGACTCAGTCGTTTCGCGCTCGTCTTTCATTTCTTAATTGTTTATTTTACAAAATGAGGTAAGAAAGCAAAGCAACTAGCGGAAGATGCTTGTACAAGCAAATGAAGAGAGGTGTTAGGGGCAAAGGCCAAAGCAGGTTTTTTTTTACACAGAATTGAGAACTCTTCTTATTTCAACCTTACATTTGAGTATCGTGTCGTGAAATTGCATATTTGCAAAAGCAAGTGATTTGAACTCGAGTGTAACCTTTCTAAGTAATTGGATTTTGCATGCATGAACATGTACTTATGTACATATATACGTATGTATGTTTGTTTGCAGATATATGAGAGACATGTAGTCTACCTACATACATACATACATACATGCAAAATTAAAAACAGTTTGCCCAACGAACCACATCTAAGTCTTTCGAAAAAAACGCGCAATGCTGAGATGACTTTTGTGATATTCACATGATCTGACATTTGCCTTTGCGTAAAATGTCATCATACATATTATGATTTCATCATCTGATAACACATTGTATTTTTTAAACCAAATGATTTTATATAGGAAAATTACTTACCTTTTTCTTGACTGCGTACGACTTGATAATTTGAATTAAACTTAAATACACATCAACTTGAGCGATCATTAAAAACATAGTACATACTTAAAATCGTATGATGAGATCATTCAATGAAACTTCAAAGTCTTTTGAATGTAGAGCCAATTAAAAAAAAAATTCATATTACAAACTTTTTCCACACATCTTAAATAACTTTGCGATAGTCGAAATTCGCTAACCAATAAACAACTTTGAAGTCAGAACAGTATTCGAAAATAGAGAACCTATACGACTCAGAGCTTTACAATTTTTTGACAGCATGCAAGCGAAAGCTTTTGAAGAAATTCATTTAGCTTTTTTATCGAAATCAAAACCCAATTTCATTAAAAATTGTCTTATTGAAGTCAAGTCTGTTTTTGTTTACTGGGTGTTTAAGAACCTTAATCATTTCATGTTTTTGACTACACATAAAATAATTAATAAAAACTAATTTCAATTAAAACTTTCGCACAGTGGTCGTTAAAAAACAAAAAAGCGTGAATCGATTTCGATAATTCGTGCCTTATTGCAAAGGTGGTGCCTCAAGTGTGGTGCCTTATTAATTTGGTTTAATTCACAGGCAATTGGTAGAACTCTTTAACTTTACTGTGGGTTCAGAAAAACGATATCACGTGAAAATTTCGGATTTTTAGTAGGAAAATTTTAGATGAAGTTGTGATGTGATATCATATCTGATATTCAAGTTCAAAGGAATTTCCCAAATTGACAGTACTTCTCTATGTATTCTCTTTTTCAATGAAATTAAACCTTCGGATATGTACATATGTATGTACCCTCTGTTCACAAAATATAAAGCGGCCTACTAATAGAGTCTTAAACTAGGAAATTATCGAATTGTTTTCGTGTAATTTGATGTAATTTCTGCTGTCTGAACGCCGCATAACACCAACACATATTGACACATTTGAAACATTTTTTTTTCTTTTAATTTTTTTAAAATGTTTTTCAATTAAAATACTATACATTCAGCAAAATTTCGAACTTAAAAAAAAAAAACTTTTAAAAATTGTTGGGAGCATGCAATTTTGTAGCGCATTAAATTTAAATGCAATTTTCAAATGTCTAATTGCGGAAGATCGTCAGTAAAAAATCAGTGGTAATTTGTAAAATTTGAATTTCAAAAAAAAAAATATTTAAAAATTGTTTGGAGCATGAAATTTTGTCGCGCATAAATTTGTAAAATTTGAATTTCAAAAAAAAAAAAAAAGTATTTAAAAATTGTTTGGAGCATGCAATTTTGTAGCGCATTACATTTAAATTCAGTAAAAAATCAGTGGTAATTTGTAGGCACTTAAAATTTGAATTTCAAAAAAAAAAAATATTTAAAAATTGTTTGGAGCATGAAATTTTGTCGCGCATAAATTTGTAAAATTTGAATTTCAAAAAAAAAAAAAGTATTTAAAAATTGTTTGGAGCATGCAATTTTGTAGCGCATTAAATTTAAATGCAATTTTCAAATGTCTACTAATTACCATTGATTTTTGAAACATTTTTTACTGACGCAAAAATTGCGAAAGATCGTCAGTAAAAAATCAGTGGTAGTTTGTAGGCACTTAAAATTTGAATTTCAAAAAAAAAAGTATTTAAAAATTGTTTGGAGCATGCAATTTTGTAGCGCATTCATTTGTAAAATTTGAATTTCAAAAAAAAAAAAAAAAATATTTAAATATTGTTTGGAGCATGCAATTTTGTAGCGCATTAATTTGTAAAATTTGAATTTCAAAAAAAAAATATATTTAAAAATTGTTTGAAGCATGCAATTTTGTAGCGCATTAATTTGTAAAATTTGCATTAAAAAAAAAAATATATATTTAAATATTGTTTGGAGCATGCAATTTTGATTTTTGAAAAAAATTTTACTGACGGAAAAATTGCGAAAGATGGTCAGTAAAAAAATTTTCAAAAATCAGTGGTAATTTGTAGTCACTTTAAATTTGTATTTCATTATACTAAAATTGAATGAGCTACAAAACTGCATACTTAATTTTTTATTTTAAAATATTGAAATTTTTATGAAAATATTTAAAAATAATTGTCATTTTGTTTTAAAAAAAAACGTTTACTATGGTTATCGTTGCAGAATAAAACATATTTTATTCATACATTTGAAAAATCAATTTAGATAATTAGAAGGTATAAAAATTGTCCAAATATGTTAATAAATCGTTGTGCTATAATTTGTGAATAGAGTGTTTATATGCACGGCGCTTTTTATTTCGGTACACATGACGTTTACAGCTTTGTCGGTGCAATTTTTTTCCATATACTCGTACATATAAATATAACTTACTTACTTATGTACATTCATTGGAATATGTACGCCACATGATTTATTAAAATATATGTATGTATGTAGGCAAGTTGATGAGTAATTGCTTTTCTTGAAATGCAAAAAACTTGTCACAATATTTACATACATACATACATACATTTAAATGCAGAATAAACCTGTATCACGAGCGTATACTCGCATACATACATACACACATACATGCAAATACATATCTAATTGTCTGGGTGTGTGTGTGTGCGTAAGTTATTAGCCAATCATTTATAGGGCCATAACGCCGCTCGGTCATCGCAAGGCAATCGACGCGGGAGTTTCACGCGAAAACACATTTCAGTTTTTCAAAAAAAAAACACTTTTCGAATGCGAGCGTCTTCGGGTTGGGCAATGCCTGCCTAATAAATAATAACAGGTTCCGTTGTTGTTTACTTACATACCTTTTTTGAAGCTTTAAACAGCTTGTTTTTTTTAATTTCTTTTATGTTTCCGTTTTTATTTTATTTTTTCAATTTTTTTTTTTAATGTTGAAGTGCCATTTTATCTTGTTGCTTTTATGTATGTCACAAGGTCAGTGTGCGGTGCTGTGATAATGCGAAGGAAGGGCACATGAATGGATTACGTTGCACATGCAACACATACATACAAACATACATACAAACATGTTTATGAATAAAAAAAAAAACCCTATATTATAAACATATTTTTACATAATCTGCACATTCACTTTAATTTTTTTTCATTTTGTGCAATCAAATTACAGGACCAAGCAGAGGCTGAAGAGAAGGCTGAATTGGAGCGTATCCAAAACGAAAGTGCTCAATACTCGTATGGTTCGAACGTGCAAGATAATATCAATGATGGAGCTATTCAACGCGAGGAGACACGCGACGGCACCAAGGTGAGATTGAATGCTAAAAAATGATATGAAATGTGTAAAAGTTTTTTAAGTTTTGCTGCCCGCAAACGCGACAAACGCGAGTGAATGTATTTCATACTAAAAAGTTGATGCTTAGGTTAGAGTTACTGCAATATTGTTTTTTATAATCCTGATGAGAATTATAGATAAGGTTGCTTACACAAGAGAAACGAATAAAATCAATAGATATTAATTTAATAATCATATGAAATGATGTGCGTAACGTTTCGATTATTTGCAATGAGACGATTTGTTGTGGTATGAAATGGCAGGTGATGTGAAGTCATTTGATGCGCGCTGATATGGTGTGACGTGATCATATGAGGAAAAAAATTTAAAGCTTTTAAGTAAGTTAAGAAGAAAACATTTCATTAGAATACACAAGAAATGCTTAGATTAGTGATTTAGGTCTTGAAACAATGATATAAACTTGTGATATTACATGATGTATTGATATCATGCGATTTGATATCATACGATGCAATAAGAACACGATATAGAAGTTAAAATAACCTAAAAAAAAGGTAGTTGTTAGGGTGAAATATGTTGAGAAAACATGTGATTCTTTAACTAACGATTGTGTTGAAATCAAATTTCATAAAGTAAATTAGTTTAGACGAGAAGAATGTGAAGAATGAAGGCTAGATTTTAGGAAAATTGAAGAATAGTTAAGGGCAAATGATTTGAGCTAAAAATTCATTAAAAATTAAATTTAAATACTTTTGTGTGAGAAAATTACGAGTGCTGTAGATATAAATATAAAATTGAATGTGATGTATGGTCACATGATTTAATGGCTCACCATCTGATGGCATGTGATGCAATGACTTGAAGTCACCCGACAACTCGACACGCAATTTATGATTGCGTTCAATCGCAATTTTGAAGCAAATTGCCAATGGAGACAGTCAATTGAATGATTTTAGCAATTTATATTTTGAAATATTTTAAGTTATCAATTGCCAACACATTGCTGGCAATCAACTGTCAAAGTGATGCTTTGACAGCTAAATTTTCATTTGCACAAAAAGTTCGTGGCGGCAACATCATTGGTATAAAAACAAGGATTATATGATACGAAACTCTCTCAATCGCTATTAAAATAAAGGGACTGATCTCGTTTTTCATGCTGGCAACAAAACCGAATGAGTCTCCCTATTATCAGCTGACAAGTAAAATAGCGAGATGCCAGAGTCAAAATGTGTAAATTATCAATAAAATCAGTGCGCTTTCTAACTGTGCAGAATAAGATATTGAGTGTTTGTTGTTTGAAAAAAAAAGGGTTATAATCTCAAAATAAAGAGCAACGTGTAAAAATTAGAACTTTTCACAAAAATGTTGCGTTTTATTTAGAAAAAGCGTCTTTAAAAATGCTAATAAAAATATTTTTCAAAGAAAACTGCGTATATATTACTTTTTTAAAACTTTTTAACTACATACTGTATATAAATACAAACATATGTATGTATACACATTTCGATTGAATTGACATGTTTGATTTTGTGAAAATTGATATTTTTTATTTCAGTTAAAATTGTTAGTATACTTTAAAGTTTTCATGCGGAACTCATAAATTTATAATTTTTTTCATTAATACCCGTATTTTACCAGTTACTTCATTGTATTTGTATTATTTAAATTCATAAAATCTCCAAAAAATGCAATGGTAATTACCACATTTGATTTCTTACATACTGGCATCATTGGAAAATGCTTAAAAAAAAGTAAACATTGAGAGCGCTCTGACGAGAACAAGAGTTTCGTATCATATAATCTTTGATAATAATATGAAAGCATAAATTGAGTTGTTTCCTATTGGATTATCTATTAGTATGTACTTGGAAGGGAAATATCACATCTGACAAATGATTATGTTATGATATCAAATTGCCCACACACAAAACCATGCAATCGAATTGACGTAATTATCTGTCAAAATGATTGTCTGGCGTTTGCTTATGGAGACGTGGGGTCAGATGTGCACACCTTTAGAAGAGATGCAACTATTTTTTGTGATACGTTGAAATGAGGTCATATAGGATATGATGTGATATCATGGCATGTCATGTGATGCAAATGTCATGCGATGCGCAGTGATGAGTTGATATACTAGATGACTTGCAATTAGTGTAGTTAGAGGAGATAAAAAGAGTTAAGGATAGTGACGTGATGTGATGCATTGATGTTAAAGAAGCGCATATTAGAGCATTAAAACGTGTTCAGATGAATCCAGTCAATTTCAAACGACATGAATACCGATGGAATGATATGTGACAAAATGATTTCTACAGCTTAGTTTTGGATGTTAAAGTGACAGTTAAATGGTGATTAGTTGTTGCGAGGTTGAGTCAATTTGACTGTTATGCGATGAGAAGTGTAGCGAAAAGAAAAATGCGATGTGGCGATGCGCAATTGCTTATTATAAGACGAGGTGAGATAAGATGTTTATCAGTTTAAAACATAAAAGAGCAGCTGAAAATAAAATAAAATAAGCGCAGTTCTACAAGAAGGTACGATGAGTCAGAAAAGGTTGAAATACGATGCGATGTGACTTCATTTTGTGGAGTATCGTGAGATGAGATCAATGCGGTACAAACGAGCATGATAAACACAAAAAAAAAGCGAAAAATAGTTAACTGATTTCAAAAAAAAAAAAAAAAAAAAAAAACGCATTTTGAAGCCGAGTTTAGAGAGAAATAAATTTGCTTACTGGCAAGACATACTCGTACTCGTGTATATAAAAATTTCAGAATTTTCAATTTAAACGTAAACAAAACTTTATCCTAACATATTTGTGACTCTTTGGACAATAATTTTAAAACATTATTTTATTTTTTCCCCCTCCCCTTTACAGGTCAAGGGCATGTACTCCTATCGCGATGGCTATGTGATGCGTACCGTCTTCTATGAAGCTGATGAGAATGGCTATCGCGTGGTAAAGGAGGATACACAAGAGATCGGTGATGGACCGCAGTTCAATGAGAATGGTGAGGCAACCGTTGAGGGTTCGTTGATACCAAAATACTCGATTCGTTTGGACAAAACCGACAATGAGAAACACTACAAAGATGCACGATTCAGTTAAATCGAACAGCTACAAAATGCTTTATGAGCATTTTTAATTTTTTTTTTTTTTAAGAAACAGACTGAAAAAATATAACGATAATATTGCTTGCTTTGTTACACTCTATTATTGTTGTTGCTCTTAATGTATTGTGTAGTGTGACTTGAAAAAAAAATGTTTTTCTTTTCACTACAACTTGAATTTGTTGTGATGTTTGCAGAATAATAAAAGAGAGAAAAAAACAAAAAAAAATACATTATTTTTGTGTTATTGACTGCAGCCATGATTCAATTATAAAAGGTTATGTACTTACTAACAGCGAAATTCTGACACTCCTTAATCTATAGTCGTATTTTGGAAGTGCGCAGAAAGGGGGAAAAATGTGATCTCTTTTTGCGAAAAAGTATTAGAAAATACTAAGTAAAATACGTATTAAAATAGTAGTTTTTAATTAATTATTTAATTTTTGTACTAACTATCTTATATCTCCGGATATTTACCCTTCCATTAAATACAAATAAATATATGGAGGTATAACTCTATTTTAATTGGCAAAAATTAAAAATATCAGGTCAAACCTTGAGCCAACAAAAGAACTAAATTTAAAATGGAAAGGTCGTCAAAATCAATATTCTCAATAAAAATTTAAATTAAAAAAACTCAATCGTCGTGGTTGTGTTTAAAAACATAATTCCCGTTCTCTATCGCACATATACATACATATGTATGTATATGTTCCGAGAAATACGGTATTAAAAATTCAGAGATGAGGCCGTACCACTTCTAATAATTATTTATAGATCCCTCAGTCTATCTCATCCCTATTTATCGCTACTTTTATAAAAAAAAAGTTATATCTCTTAATGCAGGCTATAAGCTGTATTCCTGCTAAATCTCATTCCAACTCGGTGACCCGTTTTTACATTATTGAATTACAAACATAAAAATATTCAAATTTAAAATATTTGAATTATATACTAGGCCTATTCTGTATTTAGATTTTGAAACTTTGGTCGCAATCGGAATGAATAGCATCGCTATACATCGAAAGGGATAATTTGTATTTTGCTTTTAAAGTCTTGTCTCTAATCCTCCGAAAAGTAAAAAAATAAATTCTGATCCTCTTAGAACTGAAGAAACTAATAACATACGAGTGAAAAGGATTTATACATTCCGATCTGCACAACGGGCCTATAAATTATTTAAATGGAAAATAAAATAAAATCACATAGTTATTGTAGAAACTGTCACGATATACCCCATTTTTATTTACTCAAAAACGAAATCTTAAATAATTTGCTATCCTCTTCGGAAAAGTTCGTTAATGGGCAAGGAAATACCAAGTGTTTGAAGGAACCTGTAAACAAAGTGGTTCAATTTTTATAATTGCTCCTAAGTTGCTATATTAGAGCGCAGACCCACCGACGTGTACGTATCGTTCTGCGGTGATTAATTTTAATAACAAGGCTCATAAAATAGGTCGGCCGTTTCTACGCCGTTGGACAACTGCGATCTTACATTTAACTTGTACGTGTGAGTGTTTGCGTCTAACGCAGGAAAAAAGTTAGAAGACGATGGTTTTGCACTTGGGCATGTATACACCAAACGGTCGAAGAACCCTTTAAATGAAAAGGTTTAATTATAAGAATTTCCCTTAATAAATGCAGTTGGTATACGTTTTGACTTATGTGTGCGTGGCTTTAAAAAGTGCTATACATAGATCGGCAGCAGGAAGACGCTCCAGTCAATTGACGATGGATATTGTTGGGAAAATATGTATATGAACATTTATAATTATAATCCGTGCGATGAGTGGGGAACGATGTTCTGCAAATAAATATGTATGTATGTTAGATGTATCATTGATGTAAACAAAACTGCTACTTATTTACTCACTAGCTTCTTGGCCACCAATGTGCAAATAATATCCCGCTCACATTCTAAGTATTGTGGTTAATTACACTGTAAATAAGGTATAACAGATGTTTCAATTGAAAAATTGTTATATTAAGAGTGTTCGTTTTAAAAACCCAGTAAAAATTAGCCAGTAAAATAATTCAGAGAGTAAGGCGTCTTACTCTCTCAAATGCAGAAAGTTACTGAGTTTTTGGCGAACAGGATTTAGTAAAAACTTGCAAGCAAGTTGAAATAACAGCTGTTTGCTTGCACAGTTGCATTTAAATCTGTGTGTGTCGACAGTTGCTTTTATTTATACAGTTGGTTTTTTGTTTTCTGCTTACAAGTTTTTGGTAAGTATTATAATAAAACTAATAATTTTATAGCTAATTTATATTTCTCATTAACTAGATATTGCAATGGAAAATAAGATTTTAATTTTACAAACAGTATATTAAAATCGTATACCTTCAATGCTCTCAATTTGTGTTTCCTTATTACTGACTGTGGGATCTAATACTGATGGCGATGACTCTACCGCCCTCTGATCACGAACACATTTGCCTTTATCTGCCAACTTTTTAATTGCGTTCTTAAAATTAAGAAACCAAATTTCATAATGTATTTACTATTTGTAATATGTATTTACTTACTTCTTTTGTTAATAAATCACCCATAATTATGATTTTTCAAATTTATAATTTGAAATGTTGAATTGTTTTGTTGACTCGAATGCAACCATATGCTACAATCAGCTGTTCTTTCGTGCTTGCTAATTTGTGCTGGGACAAATTTTCCCAGTTTGGTACAAATTGGTACTGCCTTTTTACTGGGTTTTTAAAACGAACACTCTTATTGTTATGAAATAACATAATTTTTTTTGCAAAACTCACCCAAACTCTTGCAATGGCAAAATCAAATGTCAACAGTAAAAAAAATTATAAATTAGACACACGAGTCAGTAATGCCAACGCTTTTTTTAGTATGAAGATGTTTACAATCTACTCCTTTTACAAGTGAAAACTATAGAATATGCAACATTCTTCATGAGTTAAGGAGCCGATTTGTCATGCGGGAAAGAGTGAGCTGCTTTATTACAGAACCTTTTATTATTGAATCATGGAGTGCGGCCTAGCTGTGGTTGGAATTTTTTATTTTAGTGTGCTTAATAAGGGTTTTCTATTTAAACGGCTTCCGCTAGTCACATTAATAAAATAAAACATTTTATTGCATTTTATTCTTACTAATTTCAAACAAGTTTTCTTACAACATTTTTGCTTCTCGCTCTCGTACACAAATAAATATTTATTTACATATAAAGCTTTGCGTAAATGTGACACACTTAAATTAAATTTTTCCCTTGCCTCTCAGCGGCACCTCTTCGCAGCTGCTGCTCTGCTGCTCAACTAAACTATTATTGGATTTCGATATGATTAGCGCTTTTTGTGAATCGGTTAAATTTATAAAACTGTGCTTGCTCTTCAACTCATTTTGTATTGATGATAGCAAATCTGGTGAATTGGCACGCCTATTAGCTGCGCCGACGCCAGCACCTTTAACAGTTGCCACCATCACGCCGCTACGCAACTCATTTACCGCTTTGTGCGCCTCTTCGCACTCCTGATCCTCAATGCTGGCCAATGCATTCGATCTGCTTTTCTTGCGCATACGTTTGGAGCCGCGCGTTATTAGCATCACTGCGGGCGACTCGTAAGGCAACGCCTGTATGACAGTCCTCAACAACTTGGGCGGTGTTTCGGGTGTCTTTGGATTACTGATGACTACGTCGGCCTTCAAAGCGCTTTTGGCGCGCTCTTCCTCGCGTTCGCGTGCAGCATTTTTGCGCATTAGTGCGCGTGCACGCTTCTTCAATATCGCTTGTGCGTTCGGATAGTAGGCGATCACTTCGTTGAGATCGGACTTGGAGAGTACAAAGAGATTGGCATAACCTTTGGAGCGTACATCGGCTGTACGACGATCGGCGCCGTTTATGCCGAGCAAACTTATCTCACCGAATACCGAACCCTCGGAGAGTGTGGCCAAGACAATGTCATTGTGTGGACCGCCCATCACTTGTACCTGACCTAACTTGATGATATACATTTCATGTCCGACTTCGCCCTTGCGGCAGACAGAGTCTCCGGGCAGGAAAGTGACAGCGCGCAACTTCAGCACCAAGTCGCGTAGTAAAGCCTCCTCGCAGTCGGCGAAAAGCTGTACTTTCGATAATGTTTGAATGTGTACAGCAATGGCGATGTCGGTTTTTAAATTGATCGGAAGTGAGTCCAAAATGTTGGCTTCATCTGGGTGGGTAGAGGAACAAATGCATTGTTAATGACTGCAAAAATGTACTATAAATGTTTTAAAAGTGAAAGTGATTTTCAAAGCTTTTGATTTTGCAACTTTTGATGCAATAAAATATACGTAACTCTTACAGTTATTAATTATTAGCGAAAGCTCTCAAAGGTGTCGGTGGTAAGAGCTATCAAAATTAAATATTCGAATCTCTGTGAAAGCTCCAAAAATTTGGTTTTCTATAGCTTTATATATAAATTCCGAAATACATAATCTGAGAAGCACTAGTAATAAAAGCTTTCAAAATTGAACTTTCTACAGCTTACTACAATCTCAGTGAAAGCTTCCAAAAACGTTTGATTTCAAAAGCTTTTAATTAAAAATTGTAACTGCGAAATGGTTTAATAATGAAGTAAGTCAAAAGTGATTGCCGAAGTGTTGAAAGTGTTAAAGCGCTTAATTTTGTAGAGCTTTGATTGAACTCGTGAGTTTAAACTTGCGAAAATTTAAAATGAACTTTCAATGTTATTTCAATGTTATATACATACGTACATATAAGTGATATCAATACAATCTCTATAAGTTTTCATAGCAAAAAAGCTGTCGAAATCAGTTTTTTTTTTAATTTTATATATTTTAGTATGACTGCAAACAATGAATTTTATTGGAATAATTTCGAATGCAACATATTTGCAGAGCTTTTATTAAGATTTTGATTTTGAGCTTTGAAGAAAAGCGCAAGTCATCAAAAATATCTTCATATGATATCAAAACATTATTTGTTAGTAGAAAGCTCTACAAATCCAGCTTTTCCAACATTAACATAATCTTAGTGAAAGCTCCAAAAACCTACTTTTCTAAAATTGTCATTGACTTTCATCGTTTGAACAATTCAATAGTAACCACATAACTGCAAATATCAGTTGCTCTAAAAGCTTGTTCTCGAAAGCATTTGTAAACCTTTTCACTTCGAACTTTTAACAGTTTTTAACGAAACTCGTGCATTTTTTTTCCTTACCCAATGTACGTTGTTGTTCCCAAGTAAATTTAAACCACATTTTCACGCGTCCTTGCACTTCGCTTGGTAAATTCAAACGTCGCATATACTCCAAAGTCTCATCCTCCAGCTGGCGATATTCGTTTTTGTTGCGCGTTGCCGTAGAAATGATGTCGCGTATCTGACCAATTAGCAGCGCAAAAACGAAGACACCCATCAGCCAGGCGGCGGTCATAAAGACATACTCGCCCTCAAGCTCGGGTTTCGGATTTTTGCCTGCACGACGAGAGAGTGGTTCGGTTTACATAGACAATACAACTTATAAATGAATGAAATAAAAAAATTCCGAAAAATATTTTTGAATTACCAATAGACGTAGCTGTTTTAGTGGCGAAGGCAAAGCAACGCACATAAGGATGTCCTTTGCCGCTGAACACCCAACGATTTGTGCCTAGACCTGGTGTTTTGAATACAAAATTTAAGGTTTAATTAAGATTACAGAGATTTTTTTTTTTTAGTAAGACTAAAAGTCCGCTTAGTACCTTGGTAGTCACTATAGGCGAAATAGGCGCAAGCTGTGAGATGTATCATATACAACATGTAGGTCAGTGTTCTAGCCACGCGCACCTAAAGTATAAAATGCGATAGTGAGACGAAATTTCGTTTGAAAGAAGAAATATTACTTACGAAATGCGGTGAAGATATGACACGATCCAGTAGCTTGAAAACCTCCCAGAAACTTTGGATTTTAAATAAACGCGGAAAGCGCAAATAAACTGCGCCAGTGCCAAGTTTAAAATAAAAGAGTTCTAGAGGCAATAGAGCAAGCAAATCCAGCTGGAAGTCGGAGACAAAAATTGAATTAAAATTGAAATAATCTCAATGCTATCGATTTGGCGTTTGCGAAATTTACAAGAAAAAACCCACCTTAAATTGTAGCTTCCTCATGTAATTTTTGCGTGTAAGATTCTTATTTTTCACCCAAAATCCCTCGAACAGATACATAATACGATGTTTAAAGAATATAACATCCAACAGATAAATGATATCTGCACAAAAGTCACATATTAGCCAAGTGTTCGTATTCTCCGGCGTCTGAAAGGGAAATGTGGAGCGCAACGGAATGACCCAAGCATTGTAGAGGAACGACAGCGACACCACACACAACCAAGATATATAGATTTTGCCCTGTGGATCGAGCGTTTTCTCCTCATTATTACTGCCGCACAAACTAGAACAAATCCACACATTCGAACGCGATGTGTCCGCTTCGAAGAGTCGACCGCGATTTAGCGATTTGGCGGCATCTTTCAATTTAGTTTTGAATGGCGAATTTTCACGTGTGGTGCTAATGGATTTCATAGCGGCTGCTGGTAGTGAACGTGTCGGCGATGCCGAACCATCAGCGCCGCTACTGCTCGCACCGGCGCTGGTACTGCTCGACGGTGTTGGTGGCAATTCAATGCGCGACTTGACTTTGTTGGCGCGTGCCGTAAAGCGGCGCACAAGATGACGCACCTGATCGCGAACGTCGGAATTGAGACTGGAGAAGAGAGTGTTGGTAAGAACTTTGAATTATCGAATATCTCTGAGAGAAATGGGTGCCGAGCAAGAGACGAGTTATTGGAATGTTTTGGTGTTTACCAACGAAACAAAAATAAAATAATCAAAGGGGTGGCCATTAAATAAAAAAATATTGCACACAATTTAATTTTGTTATTTTTGAGCGCGCATTCCGAGAAAAGAAAAATTCGTTTCTTAACCTCAAAATTCGTTTCTTAACCTCAAAACTTGTAGCGTTGAAATCCTCGAAAGTTCGTGGCTAAATTTCGTTAACGCCACCTTTTCTTTAATTTAACTTTAATTAAGGGCTTTAATTAAAAAACATTAAATTTACAAAAATGTATTTGATAAAAAATCGATAAACGCTTATTTTGGTAATTTACTGCTTCTATTTTGTTTCTACGGCGCCCTAAAAGTATACAACAGCTTCGTAAGATTGTATTTTTTACTCGGCAAATTTAAGATAAACTTGCTAAATAACACAAAAATAAAATAATCAAATCAAAAATATTTCACAAAATTTAATTTTGTTATATTTGAGCGCGCATTCCGAGAAAAGAAAAATTCGTTTCTTAACCTCAAAATTTTTAGCGTTGAAATATTTCAGAGTTCGTGGCTAAATTTCGTATTTTATAATTGAAGACTTTAATTAAAAAACATTAAATTTATACAAAAATATATTTGATAAAGAATCGATAAGCGCTTGTTTTTGCGACACCCTAAAAGTATACAACAGATCCGTAAGATTGTATTTTTTACTCGGCAGAGTTAAGATAAACTTGCGGTTGCACGAAAATTGTCAGAAATATAAAAACAGTTATTTGCGCGTTTAAAAATAGTGCAGAAATGCAAAGTTGGCGAATTTTACGCATATTTGGAGACTTAAGCCATTTCGAAGACTAAAGAAATTTGCGATCGATTATTTCTGTGAGCGAAAATTGCATACTTTTGGGGTTACAATAGGCTCAACAATCATAAGAGAATACGCGAGTTGATAACCGCATTATATTACACTGTGTAGAGTAAAAAAAATCCAGAAAATTAGAAAAAAATTATATTACACTGTGTAGAGAAAAAAAATCCTTCAGAAAATTAGAAAAAAATATTTGAGAAACGGTGTATGTATATTTTTAGGCGTACAAACGCTAATTTGAAAGAGATATAAAATAATATAAATAAAAAATAAAAAATTTGCTTTAGATTTGAAAGGCAAAAGTAATTTAAATATTGCATACTTTTCGGCGTATAATCAGCACAAAAGTATACTCCTTATTCGTGGGCTAAAGCGCGTAAAGTGCTGTGCAATTGGAAAAATTTTGCTAACAAAGGTTGCCACACTTAAAAATTGCAAAAAAAAAAATTGTTATTACAAAAACGTTGCATATCTTTAGGCGAAAATTTAGTTATAATTAACCCTTTGCTTACGACATCGCAAACTCTCTATTGTGATAATTATTCCGCCTGAAACTATGCCACAAATAAATGATTTCATATTTTCTAATAAATGCACAAAAGTTGCAACAATTTGCTTTAATATATTTTAAACAAATTTACGGCGCAGAGAGTTTAAAAACCTTTCCCCCCTTACGCTTACCTCGTGGCACTGAAACGCCTATCCGTGGTTGTCTCCTCCTCCGGCACGACCGCCGCAAAATCACTCTTCACCAGCTCCGGTCCGAAATTTTGTTCATCATTCAATATATCCGGCAGCTCATCATAACAAATTTGCACATCCTGCTCATCGTCATCGACCAGCGGCTGCTGCGACATTGTTGTTATTGTATTCTCCGTCAACGAAGAGCCCTCACTTTGCGGTCTGCGCTGACTATTGCTGCCACCATTCGTGGTTGTATTACTGCTTCTGGAAAAACTATTAACCACAACCACATCGTCACACTCATCCGTTGTCGGCACTGCACCAGGCAGCAGCACCGATGCGCTTTTCTGTGCTACCAAAGCGCAACTGGACGGCGCCGGCAGTGAAGCATGCGTTGATGTTAAAGGTGTTGATGGTGCAGGCGGAGATGGTGGCGCTGGTGGCGCTGTTGCTTCTGCTGCTGCGTCAGTTGCGTTAGACGACATCGAACCATTCAATACGCGTCGCACACTCTCTGGACTCACCAGCGGCTTCTCATTCACATACTTCAAAATGTGGTTGACCAACGCGTGTGTGCCTTGCACATTCGAACCCTGCTGATCCGCCTCCAAACAGCCAATGCGACCATTACGAAAATACAATTTCGAATTGGTGAGACGCGGACTACGCATTTTCTGACGCTGACGCTTAAACGAATTCAATTTGTATGTAACAGGCGGCGATGGTTTCTGCTGCAACGGACGCTCGGTGGGACTTGGCGTTTTATTCTCCTTATTCGGCATAGCTGTTTTACCACCGCCGCCGCCGCCGCCGCTACGTTTGCGTTTGGGTAGCGCGGCGGGTTCGGCTCTATTCGCGTTACGCACAGCAATTTCTGTGGCGGTGATGACATTTTCAATCTCTTGCAGATCCTTGGAAATCTCCTCAAGGCTGCGACGAATTGTTGCCTCCTGCTGACTGGGCGAATTATAGCGTTGATCGCTGCTAAAGCTACGCGTATTCCATTTTGTGTTATGCATTGTAGTGTGCGTGTTGTTGTTGTTGTTGTTGTTGTTTTTGCTTACACAAACATAGGGTTGATTAGCATGCGTGCAGCATATGGTTGGTATGACGCTGGTGGCGTCGTTGTTGGTATGGGCGCACCGACTTGTCTCGCAGCAAAGGTCACTGCTTGCAAGGTAACGCTGAATGTTGGGTGACGTCTGCGTTTCAGACAAAGTGATTTTCATGACAAATTTGCGCGACACTATGCCTATGCATAACCGTTAATTGTTACGTTGTTGCATTTGTTACTTCAAATTAAAACGAAAAAAAAAAAATGCAACTTAAAAATAAAATCACAAAACCCGCAAACCGCAATGCGAATGCGTTAATGTCAAGGCGATTGGGTTGAGTTGAACGTAAATTAAATTTTTATTTGGAACTGCACACGAAGCGTTTTTAAACGAAACTAAACGCCAATCGCGCAAGCACAAACAACCACAAAACGAGCGTTGAAAATACAATTTTTTATTATATTATTTTATTTTCAATTTTTTATTTATGCTGCTATGCACATACCCATCCACTCTGGCCATACATATGTATGTACATATGTTCGACGACGTACTTATTCAAACGCCGATGTGTGTGTTTCGCATGCCAAATATGCAATCAATCGATTAATGGTTGAATCTAGCAAATAAATTTAGTGATTATATTAAATATTGTAGTTTGGCGTACGCGACTTGGTTGACTTATTGCTTGCCGACTGTTCACATGAACGCACACGCGTGTGTGTGTGTGTGTGTGTGTAAAACACTTTTTCTATGTACTCGCATGTATAGCAATAAATTGGTTTCAGTGTCCTTTGTCCAAACTAATTACCATCAAAGTCTATTTTTATTCATTGATTTTTAATTTTTTTTTTTCATTACAAAACCACGCGCAACACAGCACAAAAGCTTTACGAACATACTTTCAAGTAAATTTTGTTAAAAAAAAAAAACGTTTAAGAAATTTATTTATTTACTGCATTTTAATAAAAAAAAAATATTTTACTTTTTCCGTATGCAAACAAAGTTGAACCATTCGGTTCGTTCGCTTTCAACTGTTCACTTTGCTTCGTTCTTGAATGCGCATGTCTGCAGCAAACGCCCACCACCCACAATATGAAACAGCTGTGCGTGTGTACCACAGGTGACTTTGTGATAAATTAACTACGAATTTATATTTGTGATCATTAGTAAAGCGTTCAACCATCTAGGTTCGATGAGCTTTTCATGAGAGTGTGTGTGTGTGTGTGTGTGTGTGTGTGTGTGGCGGCAGTGTAGGGGAAGTTGTGGAAATTTCGATATTTGATTGGGCGGCGGCAACGGCTCAACCAACGAGTTATAGATAAAGCGCGCTGCCTAAAAAATTAAGAGCGCTATTACTGCGCTAAGCAAAAATTGCATTGCATGCCTATTGTCTGAACTGATGCGTCACAATTTTGGCCGCAAAAACTTGTTGAGATCGTTCGAATGACGCCGCTTGTCGTTGTGACTTGACATTGGATTTTTATGCAAAAAAAAAAAAAAAACTGGATAAAATGTGTAAACTTATACACACCTTGTTTACAATAAAAATATTTATATATTTTTAGGGTGTTATTTTTTTTTAATTTTTGTTTTCGGCCTTATAAGTTTTTAATAATTGAAAATTTTATTGCGCTTGAGGACAGTTTTTTTTTTTGTAATAAACGCCTGAAGTCAACTTATTTTCTATGGCATATTTTTAGGCGCAAAAGCAAATGATTCAATACACATTTTGAATGGCGATCACAAAAAATACAATTCTAATTTAAATTTAATTTAGCAGTTTTTACACCCTTCAGCTTGTAAGAGTGAACGCCCGTTTGAATTCTACGTTTAGAAAGTTTAATACACACTTGACACCTTTCGCTGCAGTAGCACGTCTTTTTCGTTCGAAGACTTACTTAATTCTAATAATAATTGCTGTCAACAAATTTTTAATGCTGGCCAATACAAAATTTGCAAATCTTGACACTTTTCCTATCTATCGGCATTAACATGCAAAAAAAATTCAAAAATAAATTCAACGAAATTGTAAATCAACCAATTTTGTCGTTTTTTACAAAACATATCTTATATTGTACTATTGTTCATGCACACAAATATATGGACATTGCATTAATTCGAAAAAAAACAAATCTTAAGTCGCAAGCTTGTATATAGAAAATGAAATAGTATAGTAAGTTAAATTGTATTTAATAGTGCTACACGTACTGTAATCATTTATTGGTTATTCACGTTTTATTTTATTTGTTTTTTTTTTATTATTTATATTTTGTGTAAAGTACTTGCGTAACATTTACTAAAACTTAAAATGTACATGAAGAAGCTGTATGCATTAATTTTAATTATTTATTTTCATTTTGCTCTATGGATTTCGTGCAGCACTCAAATTTATTAATATAGTTCTTCAGATTTTGCTTTAAACTTCTTTCGTTTGTGCAGCAATGTTGACGCTCTAGTGGTTCTTCTTATTCTTTTTCTTCTTACGATGCGGTTTCTTCCTATTCTTTCGTTCCTATTTCTTAGCACTCTTACCACTATCTTCCGTGCTCTTAGCAGATTTCTCTTCGCCTTTCTTGTCCTTGTCCTTTACATCTTTGCCATCCTTATCTTTTTCTTTATTTTTCTCTTTTTCCTTCTCCGCATCCTTGTCCACCTTTTTACCTTCCTCGGCATCACGATTCGTCAGCTTGTTATTGATGAGGTTGTGTAATGCGATGATGGAACGTACCATTGACGCCAAATATACGACAAGCATTTGATCATTCGTTTTGACGTACATAGTTTCGGTGAACTGCTCGCTTGTGATATCGGGCAGTAAATTGAAGATATCTTGTAGTTGATACACAATTTGATGATTTATAGGCATTTTGCTATCGCCCACCCGCTGTAAGTAGTTCTTGATATCGTGTAATTGCGCGTTCAAGCCTTTCAGACCCATTAATTGGTTGGTGATTTTCTGTGACAGGCTACCAACTGTGGTATCTTTGATGTCACGTAGCAGATGTTCAACACCCACTTCTTCAGCTTCTTCTGCGCCTATTTCGCTGGGTACATGTTCGAATGTTTTACTTGTGGGCGAACCATCATCGTGTACTTCTTCAATTGCAATGTATGCTTCAGTGGGTAGGCCTAAATCTTTGGGTTTCGCATCAATTATCACCAACACTGAATTGGGGCAATAGCGGCGTATTAATTCATTTATGGCAATGTCATTTTGATGTAATTTGGGGCCAGTGTGATACCAACCAACGACACGCTCACGAGCATTCACTTTCTTGAACATGCCATACATGTTTTCCAGATAATCGTGGTCTAAAAACCACACTGACTTGTCCTTATCATCTTCATCGAATGGAACTGTGCAAATTGATTTTATAGATTTTTACTTATTTATGTAGATAATTTTGAAACCTTTAACTTACCAGCAAAGCTGTTAGAGACATCAAGTATTCCTTTGGAACGCCAACAACCTAATAGTACACCGACAACACGTCGTTGGTTGCCAATCTTTCCCATGCGGTTGAAGTGATCTACCACAGAAAGTAGCACCAATGGATGCACAATCACCTTGTTTACATTTACCTCCAAGGATGGCATATTTTACTTATTATTTAGCTATATATAAAAGTCGGTCGTGAAACCAAATCAGCTCGATGACTTTTGGAAAACTTTTGCTTATAATGCCGAAGGAGAAGAGGAGAAATGACAGTGAAGTAATCTTTGTCAAGTTGTTGGTACTGCGAGGATTGTTGTCGGCAAAGCAGGTCGGCGGTAACATAGTACGCACATAATCGTAATAAAAATTTCAACAGTAGAGAAAAAACGTAAGATTTAATGTTTTTTTGTTGAAGTGCAGTGGAGTATTTTAAATATGTTGATTGATTACAGTTTTAAATGAGCTTAAAAACCGTAAAATTGTGTTTTTGAAGAAATTTAGTGTGTTAAATTGTATCAAGGTTTCCTTAAAGCGTGCAATAACTGGACAAAACAAAATTTAATGGAACAACCAAATTTCTATTGGAAAAATAAAATGTTGAAGAATATTTACTAGACGTGTATAATTGTTTTACAAAGAATAATACATGATATAAGAAAATTGTAAACCAACGAAACTACTATATTGCAGAAAACACTCCCTACTGTAATTTTTTCGCCGCTAGAGGTCGCTTTATATCGTTTTTCTTCAATTGCAGAAATTTATATTTTTTTGGTGAGTTGGAAACACTTTTTCGCACTTGTAAGTTGGCTTAAAATCGGACTGATTATAATTGCAAAGTTCTCTAGTTTTTCTAGCCTTAATTAACAAATATGGCAAATAATTGCTTACTTTCATAAGCTTATTTTCCTTTGCATAATTGTGAAAGAACCATTGACAGTGAATTTATACACAATGTGAGAAAGGTACCCTTCATGTGTATGCAGATTGCTTACGCTGCAGGCAAGCCTACAATTGATTAAAAACTATTGAAAAAAGAACTTGGAAAGTGCATTTTTGGTAAAAATCACAAAGTTTTGCCTGTTTTTTACCACAAAAAGTACAAATAACAAATCTTATGACTCGCATGAGCAATTTTAATGGTATTTCGTCCTGCCTTGAATAGGGCTGCCAACTAATGTTTATGTTGCCTCTTAAAAGAAAATTGAATGGGTGTGTGTCGAAACAGTGACCTTGTATTTATCTATTATAAAGTGAATTTAGTTCTTATTTGAATTTAACAGCTTTCCATTTAAAAACAAAAAAATTAAAATTCTTAATTTGTTCATAAATACCAAAGTTATTGATTAATTTTCGTGTTATGCTAAAAGTAAGATAGTTGGCAGTCCTAAAGTAACCGCCATTTTATTTTAGTAATGTGTTGGTTTCTGTGCTGTCATGCATCAATGTAAATACGAGTGACTAATAGCGGTAGTGATAAGCGGCATACTTTTACATCATCGCTTAAATATTTTGTATTTTATTAAAAAAAAAAGAAGTTGCGAAAACTTGGCTTATAAAGCTAATACTTAAATGCACTCATATTGACGGACTATGAATGAAATTGCCGAGCGTTGTAACGCGAACGGCTAACGAACGGCAGCTGATGGCTCGCCGCTGGCATTTTGGATGTCGCTGCGTGTGCATGAATGAACCAGGAATGCAATAAATATCGACTGGTTTCTGTGGCTAGTTCGTTGGCTGGTTGGGTGTGCATACTTTAGTGCTTTCATAATAGCATTTCGAAACCACGAAAACATTATCGCGGCTACATTTAATGATAACATACAAGTGGATAATGTCAACAACAATTCACCAGAAGCACTACTTGAGCACCTGCAGTGATATCAAAAAAACGTTGAAAAAATTGATTTTCTCACCGCAACTAGACATTGTCCTGAAAATGTAACACCCTAGCATAACTTTCCAATGCATGGTGGTGTAGTCAGTGAAATGGCAATTTTGAAATCAACATACATACATACATATGCATGTGACTTGTTAATTTGTCGAAAGTTGCACAGGTATAGCACTTGGGTTTTGCGTTTGAATCGTGCAATAAATATGCAACAAATATTTATTAAAAAATTAATAAGCAAAATATGCAGTTTTATTATCGCAGCTTAAATGACTCACTTTCTATATAGTACATACATATGTACATGTACAAACACTGATGTAATATTTAAATTTAGCGGGCTGTAGCGTTTGCACACATCATTGAGCAAATATGATAAAATTTTACGCTTGCGAAAAACTCGTATCATATGTTAATCAGTGTGCCAGTTGTGGAATTCCAAGCAATCTGCTAAACATCATTATAAACAAATATTTGCTTTAAGCTTGGCGAAATCTGCTTTCACCAAAAAAAAAAAATATATATATAAAATTGAGCATGAAGATGCGGCTTGCCTTAAATTTGTATATATTTACTAATAAATAGTTAATTTACAAGTGTTTTTTATATAAATATTTAAATATATGTACGTATGTTGTCATATACACACATACGTACTGGGTTAAGTGAGAAAACAAAAATTTGGTAACCAACAATTAGGTATTGATTTCTTGTAAACACTTACATATCCAAACTGTTAAATAATTTTATAAAACCCGCATCAACCATTTCTTTTTTTTTATTATGCCATGCGTATCTTTTGATTCTATTGAATCTTTCTTTTGGTTTTACAGTTCTAAACGTACATTTACAAAGGCATGAAGACCTAATTTTAAAGCCGATAATTAAATTAGAAAACAGCGGAACACCATAGAGAACATTGAACGGGAAGAAGGCAAACGGTTGGTAGGGGAACACGTGCGTCGCAACCGATACGGCTACGGCTACTTTTGTTGCTGCTGCTACTATTGTTTGCACGAGAAGGGTGACCCCTATGCTTGCTGGAATTGAGCGTAAAGCTGGTTCGAATGGTTTTTGGATTGAGCAGAAAGGAGAGAAAATAAATTGAATATTAGAATAAGCTGCAGAAAAGCAATAAAGCTGCGGCTTCTGCTGCTGCTAAAAAGAATTACGAATAAACAAGTAAAAAAATGAAATTACTTTTGTATGTTAAAAGCAAAATGTAGTATCTTTATATTGCAAAACTGATGTGAACAAGTATTTTTTTATGTTTGCAACGTTCATGAAAAATATAACGACAGCAATAATTAACTACTATTTAGTAAACCGTCTATAAGCCTTACAATGTCGTTCATAAATAACCTGAAGAAAGTATTCCACCTTGGTGGTGGCGAGGCAAAGAAGAAACGCCTTTACAATAATATTAAAATGGACACTGATCCGGCGGAGGTTTGGGAAATGGTAGGTGAGCTGGGAGATGGCGCTTTTGGTAAAGTGTATAAAGCACAACATAGGGAGCATAGACGCTTTGCTGCTGCAAAATTATGCACATTAGAAGATGAGGAAAATCTAAGCGATCACATGGTGGAAATTGATATTCTATCAGAAATAAAACATCCAAACATTGTAGAATTATATGAAGCATTCTCGATCGAGGATAAATTATGGGTGAGTATCTATGCACATAAATGTGTAGTAGGAAAAAAATAGCTAGATAAATGTACACTGAAGCAAAGCAAAGTAGACATTGTAAACAATTGCGTCGCTCTTCTCATACTATTTTATACGCAAATATTTGCTTATTTTCAGATGTTAATTGAGTATTGCGATGGCGGTGCGCTCGACAGTATAATGGTGGAATTGGAGAAGCCGCTCACGGAACCACAGATCGCCTACGTTTGCCGACACATGACTGAAGGTCTATTTTTTTTACATAAAAATAAAGTAATACATCGTGATTTGAAAGCTGGAAATGTACTGCTTACAATGGAGGGTGGTGTTAAGCTAGGTGAGTAATGAATGTAAAAAAAAAAATTGTTTTTTATACATATTTAAATATTCGTTTCCTTGCTCTCTCTTTGCAGCTGATTTTGGTGTGTCGGCCAAAAATAAGCATACACTACAAAAACATGACACATTTATAGGCACACCCTATTGGATGGCGCCCGAACTTGTGCTCTGTGAAACTTTTCGGGATAATCCCTACGACTTAAAAGTGGATATCTGGTCACTGGGCATAACATTAATTGAGTTAGCGCAAATGGAACCACCAAATAGTGAAATGTCACCGATGCGTGTTTTATTGAAAATACAAAAAAGTGAACCACCAACATTGGATCAACCATCAAAATGGAGTAAGGAATTCATTGAGTTTCTAAAGAGATCTTTGGTCAAAGTGAGCGCTTACAAAATAAAATAATGCAGTAGTGATTTTATTAACATTTAAATGCATGCATGCTTTTCTATTTTCTAGGATCCACAACAACGTCCAACCACAGATATTTTATTACAGCATAGATTTATTAATTGTGAATTAGATGCTAAACCTTTAAAAGACTTATTATTAGAATATAAAGCTGAAGTGGTTGAAGAAGTCGTCGATGATGATGCTGAGGTGAGTTTTAATTTTTTCTTTTTGCTTTTCTTTCAAATATGGTTCAATATTGTATTTGTAGTATGTACAAGTGCAAAAAAAAAAACACCTGCTTTCATTATTTTATTAATAATAATTATAAACATAATTTTTTACACGCTGCTTATAACCTCGCGCAATGCGTTTTTACCAAAAAAAAAAAACTGCACATTAACATTGAAAACCAAAAAAAAAAATAAAAAAATAAAACAAATACTGTGTGCGTTTCACAAACTTTGTTGTTGCTTTTAGAAGCTTAAACGTCAAGTGAAGCGGCGCTCTCTATATCAGAGGGTTGGTAAGTCGGTGGTAGACTTTTTAACGACCTTGACTGTCGGTTATTGTTTACCACACCACTTTTTCTGTCGTTTTTGATGATTGCATGTTACATTTTTGATATTGCATCAATTCAACTTGTTCACACTCATTTTTTTTTTTTTTTTTTTTTAAATTGTTCATTTAAAATTTACGATATCAGTTTCTTCGATTTAAAACTATTAGTTTTTTTTTTCAATACACATACAATAAGTGCGCATACATTATCAGCAACACATTTTTAAATATTAGTTCAAAAAATGTGAGATAAAAAAATGCGCTAAGTTGCCAAAAATTTGTATTCCTTCTAAGTTATCTTGCTCATTTTTAACTTGTGTTATTGAGAAGGAAATGGAAAATTTCATATTTTAAAAACAAATAAAACTGAATAACTATTTATATGTAAAGAAATGAAATCGTAAAATAATTATAAAAAAGTGATTTTGAGCAAAAAACTTTTCCAAAATTTTTTTACTTTCATATGTTCTTATAACCTTTTTAAAAAAAACGTAAAATTCCATTTTGATACTATTTTTTTCCGAATATCACAAAATCTCAACATACCAAAAAATTTTGTTGGATGTAGTTTCTTGCTAAAATTCGTATAGTACATTTATACATATGTAAATTGGTTAACGCAAAATTTTTTTTGAAATTAAAGAACGGAATAGTAAATTCTTCAGAAAATTTTTTTTTTATTTACTAAATATTTTCCATAGATACAAAATTTTTTTTTTTGAAATTAAAGAACGGAATAGTAAATTCTTCAGAACATTTTTTTCATTTAAATATTTTCCATAGATACAAAATTTTTTTTTTTTTTTTTGAGAAAAAACATCAATGTGACAATAATTAAAATCTGCCTCGTTCCGCTGAATATTTTTGGCACATACATATGTACATACATACATACATTTTTTTTTATTTTCATTCCAATATTTTGAACTTTCCGACCCGACGGTCGTGGTACCATTATATGAAAATCAAACATTTTTCAATAAACACAAACTAGTTTTTTTGTTGGTGGCATTTCATAATCAACAGTTCACGCATATGTACAAATTAATTTTTTGTACATTTTATGTTATTTTTTATTTATAATTTTGTTCTGGATGTGTAGTAACTTGATTTGTTGTTCATATACATACATATGTACAAATTCCATAAATGCAGATATATGTAAAATAACAAAATTGTATGCATATTAGTATATATGTACATATGTACGTACATATTACACGCTTTAAGTGCAAAAGAGTCATAACAAGAAAAAAATGTCGTTCTAACTTCTTGCAAAAATCAATACACAAAACATAACCAAACATTATTTTGCTTTAAACGATTATCTTGCCTTACCTGAAGCAACAACCGTTATGCCTCCTTTCTTTTAAACCCTCTCTTGGTTTCCGCATGATCTTGAAGTGTCAATCGAATTAATATTTGGAATTTATTTTTGGTTTGTGATTCTTTTGCACTTAAAATCGTAAACGTATTTTATTTGTATTCACAGTTTTCGTGTAATATTTTGTATTCTGAAATTAAAAAAAAAATTTTTATTTATTTTCGTAATAGTTAACAAATTAAAAAAAAAATTTTTTTTAATGTTTAGTAAATCTTCCGTATAAGCATCTTGTTCTATTCTATATAATTTTGTTATTTTTCTGCGTCATTTATTCAAATATTTTCTTAATGCATGCGTTATGTGTTTTACAATTTAATAATTTGTTCTTTCGCAACAGGAACCCCGCAACTCGGCGCTCCGGCTCGACCTGGACGATGACTCTGCCTCTTTGCAGAGCCAAGATATTGACAAACGTAAGTTTCAACATACAAATTGTGTCAAACATAGTCATATGATACGATTTGTATAGTTCCAGGTACCCCAACATCAGTATCTATGGACTCTAAAGAACCAAATCAAACAAATAGTATACCACAAAGTAAACTATCACAACAAGGAGGAGGAGGAGCCGCTGCAAGTGCTTCTCCTGTTTTGCAAAAAAGTCTTGAAAATAATCTACCATCCTCTAAAGGGGCAAAAGAGGATGAACAAACAATTAGCGCTAATAATAAAGCGCCAAAGGAAAAGGAAAATGACACGAGTAAGCCGCATTCAACTGCAGTCGACAACAGTAAGCAACAGACAACAGCTATTGGTGCCCCAGCTATTGAAGTTGACAGTCTTCCTGAGAAAAGCGTTGACGCTGATAGGAAGGTGAGTAGCCATCAATTACATGCAACAACGTTTATATTTTACTTATCTTCATACTTGCTCAAAATCAAACTCGAAAACAGATACCCAAAAAAGAGAAAGGTAAAGCACCGCCACCTCCGTCTGGTGCTGCTGCTGCTGCTGCTGCTGTGATTACGAAAACGTCAGAAGCGCCATCTACAGCGAATGTACGCATAGAACAGGAGAAGCGCGCCAATAATGATGAAAATATTCGCACACCTGCAGCGTTAAAAACCGAACTGACAGACAATGTGGAAATCGATGTGCAAACGCCTGTAATGCAACAGTTTATCAATGAACCGCAAGAGCAAGTGCAGCCACTGCCATCACCGCCATCGCCGACCACATCGTCAGCAGCGGTTTCAGTTAATTCTGCTTCGTCGTCGGTACAGAGCGGCAACACGCTAAGCTCGAGCACTTCACTAATCACCATTAATAGTGAGGCTTCGCCATCTAGCACGCCAACACGTTCGTTTGGCAATCAAACACAGCAACAAAATGTCGTGCAACCCAATAGCTTGGATGCTGGTGTTAGCCAAATACGAGTTGTTACCAGCACGCATCCACCGGTAATAATAATGGACAATTCTGTGACGCCTGCTCTATCGCCTCAAAGCGAAGTGATAATTGTTTCAAATGATTTGAATAAGAGCAGACATGTGCCAGAATCTTCGACTGATGACGATTTCACTTCGTTCGACGACAGTATTGGCGATTCACCACTATCGCCACGACAGTCCTCAATGATAGTGGCCGTGTGCGAGAAGAGCGGTGAGGAAACTGATAAGGGCGATATTGGTGCCACCGAAGTCAATCAGTCCATTATTGGTAAAGGATCGCGCGCCAGAAAATTAGACGAAAGTGAGGTGCTTATAGTTAGCCCGTCGTTCGTCGACGATGACTCCGCCTATAATACAGCAACGGGCAGTCACGATCACAGCGAACACTTAACGGACACCAGTCATGTGTCTGTTGTGACTGTAGGCGATGAGATAAAAGTTAAGGATAGTAGTCATCTAAGTAACGATCAATACGATACAACACTAAGCAACGACAACAACAATCTAAATAACCAACGACCATTTGTAAAGAATCACCAAAACGGCCAAATAATCACGGGCCCACCGACAGAAGATGTAAATATAATTATAAATCGTACACAAGACATTAGCGCTGGTAAGCGACCGTCACCGGACAATAGCGTAGGCTCAATGGATTCGCGTACACTTAGCGAAAGTGGTTCGCTGCGCTCCAGTGGCGGTGTTATACGACGAGCCGTGGGCTTGAATATAGCAACAGTTGATCAGAGTGACGTTGAAAGTATCGGCACCACAACTAGTCATGATAGCCGTAATGAGACGGAGGGTCCAATAATGGGCACAAAAATACCCGAGGACGAGGAAGTGGTCATACGACGTAAACAAGGGCCACCGAAAATAGTAGCACCAACCGGTCCAACAAAGGAGGAAATCGAATTGCGCAATCTGCGTAAGAAAACGCGAAAACGTACACGAAAATTCGAAATTGATGGTGTACAAGTGACGACCACCACCAGTCGGGTCATCTATGGCGACGAGGAGACTGGACGGCTCTACGATGATCATGTGTTCCGCAAGCAAGAATTACGCGAATTGAAAATGTTGCAAAAGCAGGAGAAGAAACAGCAGAATGATTTGCAATTGAAGGAACAAATCGCTAGGGAGCAGCAAGATCGACGGTTCGAACAGGAGCGCATTTCGTTGGAAAAGACATATGAAGCCGATATGGATACTTTAGCAAGGCAGCAGAAGCAATTGATTGAGAAGACGGAACAGGCGCAGGAGCATGAGGTGAGTGGAGGACGAATTTGTCAATTAAACTTGAATGTTGTTGATTTTAATATTGAACTTGTAATCGATTTTTTTTTTATCGATAACATAACGATAATAGTAAATAAATCGATAGCGATAACATATCGTTACCAGCGATAACGACAGCAATGGGTAAAAAATATTTTTAGCGATCGCACTCGTTATTGTTATCGATATTTATCGATGTCGTCGATTACTCCAAAAATTAAGCTTATTAAATTTTGATTTATCCTGCACATTTCACTCATTTACAGCTGCGAACGTCTTCGAAGCGCATCCGATCCGAGCAGGAGCAAGAGCTGAAAATCTTTCGAGAAAATCTGAAACAGGAAATACGTTTGTTGAAACAAGAAGTGGACTTACTACCCAAAGATAAACGCAAAGATGAATTCAAACAACGACGCTCCGCCATGGAGTTGGATCATGAAGAGAAGGAGCGTGCCTTCTTAGATTCACTCAAGGAACGCCATGAATTGCTGTTGCGACGTTTGAGCGAAAAACATCGCGATCATCTTGCCACAATCAATCGGAATTTCCTGCAGCAAAAGCAAAATGCCATGCGTACACGCGAAGCGCTGCTGTGGGAACTGGAAGAGAAACAATTGCACGAACGTCATCAGCTGGCGAAGCGGCATGTTAAAGAGTTATGCTTCATGCAACGCCATCAAATGATTGTGCGACATGAGAAGGAGTTGGATCAGGTGAAGAAAATGTTGCAACGCAAAGAAGAGGAAATGATTAAGAAACAATCGTTGGAGAAACGTGCATTGCCAAAGCGAATTCGTGCTGAACGTAAAGCGCGCGATTTAATGTTTCGTGAATCGTTGCGCATATCCACAAATCTCGATCCAGAAGTCGAAAGAGAGCGACTTAAGAAGGTAAAATGGTGTCGCTTATATGAATGTGAATGAATTTGAAAACTTTAAAATTTGGTTTATCTAAAAAAAATTTGTAGTTCCAAGAGCAAGAAAAGAAACGTTATACGCAAGAAGAACGACGATTCGATATTAAACATCAAAAGCAATTGGAGGAATTGCGGGCAACACGTGAGGGCGCGATAAGGTAAGTGAAATTAAGAACGCCATCGGAACTGAGTGGCCAATCTGGATTATGAAAAGTGTGGAAAGTGATTCAACTACTGAAATCTGAGAACGAAAACAAAAGTGTGAAAAGTGATTATTCAACTACTGAAATCTGAGAACGAAAACAAAAGTGTGATTCGGCGTAGCAATGAGACTTACCCTTTTGGCGACAACGTCCTCAAGTCGCTTGCCAACAGCACTTGGGACAAAGACAAAGAAAGATTGGAGGCAACATACAAGGCGATTAGCTGATCGGTTCTAAACTAATTTTGGCCGCCTTAAAATAGTGGACCCAGTGTAAAAGACTATAGACATGTCAAAACGACGCACTCTGGACTGTGTTTTGATGCCTTCCGATATTTCCCGAGGGCCAGCGTGCTACCAGTAAAGAAGCATAATTGCATGCTCTCCGAGCAGAGTCTTTTGGGCTATCATCGCACTGGGCACCGCAATAGGTATCTGCTCGCAGTGGAGAGGCTTACCAAGAGGCACATCAGGGGGCATCTATTGATGTACGAGGTCCAGACTTACATACATACGACAATCATTTGATCCGACAACATTTAGACGCCGCCTAGGCGACATTTACGGGCAGTCCGTCACCAGGTTTCTAAACTACCGACCAGTTAAATGGCGCCGTACGAGTCCAACTTCTACCAATAGCTGCAGAATAACTCCAGCTGTCACGCAAGTCCCGCGACCAATTAAAATCTGGATATTGTAGCAGGCTTAAATCCTACCTTTCCCCAGAAACAACACAGACACCCCAAATGTATGCCCGACAAAAAATACTTATTTGCCTCTCCCTAACCCTCTCCCTTTGAACCAAATTTGTTGAAACCGCACCTTTACTGGACCTCCCGCTACTTGAGCTTGTCGATAACGACTGATGATCATGACTGTGCTTTACACGATGTACTTTGCGCTGTGAAAATTAAAAGCAGCACAGCCAAAGCGAAAACGAAAGATCGTCTGGCGTCATTTCGCGGCGAATAATTTTTTTTTTTTTTCGTTAAGACCGGGAGACGGCAGCAGTGCATGCGAAGTGGGTGTATTTCTTTTTCGTTTCAATTCCTTAATTATGATGCGGCGTGTTAAAGTAGGCGAATTCGGCGAAACTTGTGCCCTTTGTTGTATCCTCGATAAGAGCTTTCTGGGCTTAAGTAAAGAATACGGACCGTTCAGCTAGAAAAAAAATGAAAAAGTGGGCGTGAGCCGCCTTCTTTCTCTGAGTTCGATGGTGTATTTTTTTTTTGGTGCAAACAAATAGGAGCGTTGTTAGGGAGGGGTAAAGGGGGAAATTTCAATATTTTAAAAAGCTAATATTTCAAAAACTATTTATCCGATCTTCATAATATTAGTATTGTTAAAAAGATAATTAAAAGACCTTTTATTCAATATGCATATGTAAAAATAAATAATACATATATACATATATATTGAGAAAAATAACAAAAAATGAAAAAGGCACATTTTATTCTAAAAAAAAAAAATAGTTTTTGAAATTTCAGCTTTTTAAAATATTGAAATTTCCCCCTTTACCCATCCCTAAAACACCCCCTATTAGTTTGCACCAAAAAAAAATTATACCACTAAATTCAGTAAAAAGGGGCCAGAGCACGCCCACTTTTTTCTTTTTTCTAGCTCAACGGTCCGTATTCTTTACTTGTTTCGCTTTCTGCGACAGTTACAACGATGAAATAAATTTTTCAATTATTTTAATGGTTAAATTGAGAGAGCAACGATTAGCAAAAGCTCTTCAAGTAGTAGTGTTCCTGATTTGCATTTTAACAAATGCGCTTCCAATTAACGGCTTAAAAATTAATCATATACATTTTTTTCGTCTCACCACAGGGAACTTGAACAGCTGCAGAATGAGAAGCGCAAAGCTTTGGTCGAACATGAACAGGCAAAGCTGACGGATATCGACGAGCGACTAAAGGCAGAGTTGCGCGACTGGAAGGAGCAGTTAGTGCCTAGAAAACAGGTAAATAGTCGTTGAATTCAGCATAAGAAAATTACGATTATTATGCGAACACAATAGTATACTTAGCTGTTTCTTTGGGTTTTTTTTTTGTATGCAAAGACAGTTTTTGCGTTGGGTTGAGCGCAAATTGTTTAGTGGCGCATTCATGCATTGCCGATTACAAATTTTGTACAAAAATATGTGTTTGTATGTATGTATTGCAATATAAATATTTAAATTGGTTTTTTTTAAATTAATTGGTTCACACGACACCTTAACTTTTGTTGTGTTTCTGTAATTCACCCAAATGCATGTTCGGCTGCGAGGCATTGCAATGAATGCGTTACACTTTTTGTTTGTAGTCGTTTGCTTGTTGATGTTTTTTTTTTTTTTTTTTTTTTTTTTTTTTTTTTTTTTTTTTTACTAATTATTTGTATAAATTTTTGAATAATCAATATGAAACTAACTAACCATTTTTTTAAACTTCTGTTTTTTTTTTAACTATTTTTGTTTTTTAATAACCACTTTGCGCTCAACTCAGCACTGTCTGTGGTGTTTATTTTATGGTGGCGTTGTCTGGCTGACTTGATTTATTTTATTAATAAAATATTTGATTAGTTTTTTCTTTTTTTTAATTGCACAGTTAATTACATATTTTTTTAATTGCGACAACCTTACCAAGAAGCTTTACAAAAGTTTAAACTAAATTACTTTTAAGGTTAAATTCTTGAAATATGAAAGACTTATCTCTTGTATCCTCTTCTCTTTTAACCGCTACATTTATATGGCTTGACTTTTGGATATTATTAATGGTATTGAATTTAATCCAACCAATTTATACTACTACTAATCATAATATGCTGAAATTGCATGCGCATACCTGCCAAATGCCAAAAAAAAAAACAAAAAAAAAAACTCTTAATTCAAAACAAAACTTATTGGGAATGGTAATTACGCTGTTTATGCTTTGGCGCTGTTTCTGCTTAACAAACGACTTTAGAAACTTATCGATATGCTCAACGAAATGTCCGAGCGTTTTGAGAAAAAACACGGCCCTATACCCGAACGCATGCCATTTACACCCCAAGACATTGAGGTGCCATCGCAACTGCGTGGTTTGTTTCGAGATGCGCCACGCTCCCTACCGCGCGGTCTCTTTCTCAACAACAATCAGATATTACGTTCGCGTACCTACTTCTCGCTATCGTCCGATCCGCGTGCCAAAATCCACGGTTCTACGCCCGATTTGAGTCGCAGTGCACCCACCACACCAGTTTTTCGTAAATTTGGTCTAACCCAAGAGCGCCACGATAATTTGGTATTGGATAGTAGCGCGCCGAGATTGCGTGAGAAACATTTTACAGATGAAATCGTTGAGTTACGCAAGGCACATGGCGTATTAACGCCACGTTTTGCGTCCGTTGCAGCAACAGCCGCCACCTTTACAATTGACGACGAATCAATTGAAGTGGGACAAGTGAAGGCAATTAATGTGCAAAGGCCAACACTGGGCGCCAATCACATGGCACATTCGGAGCAGCGACCACTGTTGTCCACCTTTCGCAGCACAATGCCACCACAGAGCGCCAATAATGAGTTTACAAATAATACGAACACCAACACTTATGCAACACCGCATGCTGCTGCGATTGTAAGCAAACGTTTTAGTAGAAAAGAAAATTATAACTATGATGGCGAAACTACAGCACGAAGCGCATTAGCCGACAAAACAGATTTACGCCAAGAAGCGCAAAACCTTTTGCATACCTCATCGTTTGTCATCAAACGGCCCTCCTATGGTGCGGGACGCTCATCGTTGGGCAGTACGCAATCACTCTATGACATTTACGAGGGCCAAACACATTTTAGCGCTGAACGCGGTGAGCCTGATTTTCGTTTGCCAGCCAAAAAAGCGACTGCACTGCTCGACAGTATTGAACCAGCGTTGCGTGCCTCAATCAAATTGAGTAGCGTGCAGGAGGTGAATAGTTTTGATGAAAAGGATGTAAGATATACAATACCAAGGGTTGGAATGAGCCACAAAAAGTCGAAAAGAAATGCATCAACTGGTCGCTTAGATGAGGACTCATTGGCTTAGAGAGCTGAGAAGTTGAACAAAAAAAAAAAAAATTTAATTAGCAGCGAAAAAAAAAAGTTAATGAAAAATGAAGCAGACATTACCAAAACAATCTCAATGACATTTTATGAGAAATCGTGGAAAAGTTTTTCCTACCAGCGCGTGGTTTGCCAGTGTACTATTCCGACCTATAACTGCATAAACTATACATCTAACGAAGCAACTCTACCATGTACATAGCATACATACATATATACATTATACATACACACACACACACACATAAAAGTTTCGGTGTTGGCACTAATGATTCGCATTTTTTTTTTTTTTTTTTTTTTTTTTTTTTTTTTTTGTGCACTCGTTTACATCGACCATGTCATGGCGCTTATTGGGTATATTGCATCTTTGCGTATTGAATTTATGTAAATAAGTTGCGTGTGTATAAACGTTCTCTTTCCAGCGAGATATTTATTAATTACAATTAAATAAATAAAAAACAAAAATGTACATTCCTCGAAGGAACTTTAGTGAAAAGTGAATAAACACATTCCGAGTCTAGGGACTGCCAAAGAAAACTTTATGAATTCGTAGAATCCAAAGCGATGCTGAAGAAAGTATTGGAGACATGCATTTTGAAAAAAAAAAAACAAAAAAACTTATCCAATTTATTTTTTACAGTCGTTTTTTTTGCGCCTAAAATATGCCATGTTACTAAAATAATAATTAAACCATTTATATGGTAAGTTGCACTTACTTTTTACAACATACAACGTACACAAAATCGGGTTAAATTTTTTGCTATAGTTTTTTTAAAACAAATTTTTCTTGCCAAACTTTTTCGTTACGCGCTAAACTTCGCACCCCAAAGTTTATCAAACACTGTAACGGCGACCCCTTCGAAATTGTTTTCTTTATTTTGAATTGCATGCTGCATATTTTTAGTCATATTCGTAACTTATTTTTAATTTTTGAGCTGATTTTTTTTTGTTTTCTAAACTTTAACGATCCTTGTATTGGTGGGAAAAATCGAAAAAAAATTTTTTTGCATTTTCTTTAAGTATATTCTTTTGAGTTTGTTTCGTCCAAATTTCATAAAGATCTGAAGACTAGAGCCAGCTGTCAACGGCGCGGCGCGCTCCTCCCGAATGCGCCAAATAACGTGCAAACATTTAAACGCAATTATCTCAAAATTATGTTTTTTAAAAATGTCCCGCTCACGGTTTCTCAAGAACCATGTGACCTATCGATTTAATTTTTCGCAGGCTACTTCAAAACTGCAATATCTCATACTTGAACGAAGAAATTTGTATTTGAAACAAACGTTTTTTTTTTTTGGGGAAGATCAGTGTTTGATCAGTAAAAAAAAAATGTTCCGTCTTTGCACAAAAAAAATTCTTCAAAAAACCCCTTAAGTTGAAATAAATAATTGTTATTATAGCATGTTTATTACAAATTTTTACAAATTATTTATTTAATTTTTTTTTATAATAAAAAAAATAATACCAATTGTTGCCAACATTGATTCATCAAAGTCCAATAAAATTTTAAATGGACACAAAACGTTTTGAAAAGGCTGAGAAAACAAAAGGGGGTGGTAACAAAGAAAACACCATTAATTAGTTTGACAGTATCAGCTGTTTGCGTGATGGTCAGCTCAGAAAGTAAATACAACTCGTTATACAATCAAATCAGCAAGTGTCAAGATTTGAATAGCAATTGCAATTTTTTTTTTTTATATTTCTCTTTTCGTTTTCTTTAAGTACACTCGTCTCGTCAGTTACCTTCCTTTTCACTTTTGCTATAAATTAGTTTTGTTATGAATGGGAAGTGCATATTTTTAGGCGCTCGTATTTTAGTTTTATAATTGGAAGGTTTCGAAGAAGTTATACAATTTACAACAAAAACCTAGAGTTTACATTTTTTATTTAATTGTTTTCATTTGGATTTTATTACAGCGGTCTTCAATAGTTTTTTCGCACCAAAATTTTTAAAATATTTTTTAAGCAAAAAAAATTTTTTTTTTTTTTGTAAAGCGATGCATACAAATAAATTCGTTGCCATATATGTATGTAATCTTGCCAAAGTTTGTTTTTATATACACTATGCGCTGCTTTTAACAAAAAAAAACATATGTATGTATGTACGTAAAAAAAGTTTTTACAAAACAAAAAAAAACACTTAGCTTTAACTTAGAATTTATGTATAAATACTATTTTTGATGCACTTTAATATTTGCAATAAATAAAAACCGATTATACTCTAATATTTAATTAAAATTATATATTTTTCATACTAACACCAACACACGCATACCACATGAACACATACATACATACGTTCAAATATTTGAGATGTGCGCTGTCGCAATGAAAGTGTGTCTTGTTTGAAATGTGCGCTTATTTTTCTTAAAATATGAAATTTATTTTCTATCATTACGAACGCAATAAAAAAGCAATTGAATAGAGAATTGCAACTAACCAAAAAAAAAAAAAAAGTGATTGTACTTTTTGTATTAACATGCAATTTAACACTTCCCTTGCATAAATGTAAATATTTTAATCACATTCTCTTAATATTCTGATCGTTTGCGTGATTTGCATACCGTCTCATTGCGCTCTAAAACGTTTCATTTCTCATGCGCCAACTAACTCTCTTTCATTCTTTTTATGCTCTGACTAATCTTGCATTTCTCTCTTTTTTTTTTGTTTTAATTATCAATCCTTTATTCCTACAATCGTTCATTTGTTCATCTTGTCCATTTGTTGTGGCGCGTTTATCTTCTTTTTTACCATTTGATTTGAATTTCATTTTAAAATTAGCGGCTGGAGGAGACATTCGCACAGCAATTGGAGGAAATGGAATTGTTGTATGGCGGTGCACTCGTCGTACCCATGCCGGCCGATACTTTACAGCGTGATCACTTCACCGGCTCCACACGCAGCAGTCTTTCGTCCTATTCGGAGGGATGAGGTCAACATTTAATGATAAAAGAAAGTTAATACAAAACAAACAAAAACAAACAAACATAAAATAAAACAAGTATTTAGCTAAATATAAATACAATTAAGCGTTTAAACTTTAAAGTAACTCAAATGCAACAAATGAAAAACAGAAAAAGAAATAAATAAACAAAAAAAAAACAAAATTACGAAACTTAAGTAAAATTAAATTTACAATTAAAAATTATGCCAATGCAGCAGCGTAAATCGAAAATTTAAAGCAGCGAGAGTTTTTAATACAAAAAATAGTAAGCGAGCGAAACGAAAAACAAAAAAAAAGTTTTAAGCGGTTAGTCTGTCGAACAGAATGGCTAAGTAATTTTAAATATACACATACATACATATATAAATACATATTTTAGTTTAAAATTATCGTCTTGTATCCTAGCTCTACTTATTATACATAAACATATACATTTACAAACATACATATACATAGAGAGACATACATACATACATTTATTGTATGCGCAAAGTCAAGTCTGCTGTCTTTGCTCTGATATATGATGAATATTACCTATCTACCTAAATACATACATACATACATACCTACCTACCTACCTACCAAGCTCCCTATATTATTATAATATTATTATACCCCTTTACTTCCATTAATATTGTAAATATTTATAAGTCTTAAAAAAAAAAATAAATAAATGATCCATATTGTAACAGACCGTTAGAAGTGCATTTTTGTATATTTTTTTAAAAGTCTTGGGTAATTTTGCTTAACCATTGCAGTTTGGGAAGCGTTTATATTTTTGCGAAGCTATTTCTGCTCAGAACACTAATACACAACCTGATCTTAACATAAATGGAAGATTTTTAAATACCTGCATTACAGCGCCATCTATCGGCACAATGTTTTTTTTTTTTTGCAGAGGTGTTTCTTGTCATGTAATTGTTATATCATTTGTTCTTTACGAATCATAAATGGGAGATTTTGCTTTTGAATACAACGACTCCAGCGCCCTAAAGCGGGATAATTCAACACCGCGTGCGTAAGGAATAAACCAAGGATGCATTTTAACGTTAAATTTAACCGTTCCGAAATGTTTTCTCTTGTTTCGGTTGAAACATTTCAAAATATCGTTAAAGCAATTATTATAATACATTTCATTACGTTTTTAACCGAAACGAAATGCTGGCGTTAACGTTAAAACGTTAAGGAAAACGCTGGAGATTCACTCGTCGCAAACAGAAGCGCTGCATACTTTTAGGCACATTAAAATTAACGAAAACTGAAATTTTATAACGTTGCAACATTAACTATTTGATTTCGTTTTGATAACATGGCGCCGAAACGCAACAAACTCATTTCGTTAAGTTAATTTTGCTCGTTAACAAAACAAAATGGTATCGTTTCGTTTGTTGAACAGCCCTGGAATAAACGAAGAAAACATTTTTTTTTAATTCATCAATTCATTAATTTTGAGGCAGTTGTATTGATGATGGATGCCAGTTGCGATTAAATTTGTCTAAATTCATTTATAACCTTAAATAACTTCATATTTGTGCTGTTTTCTCTGTTTTTTGGAAATTTGTAGCGGTTGGAAAATCAAAGAAATTCCAAATTGATATTTCCACTATAAGCGTGCTGAGTGAAGCAAAATGTTTTTTTTTTATTTTTTTTTCAAGTATTTACAAAAATTTATATGTAACAATTTTATTTTCGGCATGAAAAAAATTAAAATAAATTTTTCAAATTTCAAATTGATATTTCCACTATAAAGCTTTATACACAGCTCTCAAGAAAATTGAAAAATTCATATAAAATGACATTCAAGAAAGGAAAAAGAAATTTTCTCCTACAAAAATTTTCTTAAATCAGTCTAAAGCTTCCAAAAAGTTTTTTTTTCGAGCAACAGAAATAATGAAAATTATTACTTTCGATTTTTCTTGACAGCTGTATTCAAGCCTTAAGCGTGCTGAGTGAAGCAAAATGTTTTTTTTTATTTTTTTTTCAAGTATTTACAAAAATTTATATGTAAGATAATTTTAATTTCGGCATGAAAAAAATTAAAACAAATTTTTCAAATTTCAAATTGATATTTCCACAATAAGCGTGCTGAGTGAAGCAAATGTTTTTTTTATTTTTTCTTTAATTATTTACAACAATTTATATGTAACATAATTTTATTTTCCGCATGAAAAAAATTAAAATTAATTTTTCATTTATATTGTTTTCGGAATACATATGTATTTATGTATGTACATATGTACATATGTACATAAAAAACTAAATTGAAAAAATATAGCTGTATTCCAAGTAGTAATTTCTTAAGCTTTAATTGTCGCATTCTTAGTCAAAGTAAACATTTTTCATAAGTGTTTTTTTTTTTTTTTGTTTTTTTGTTGCTATTTTGAGGTCAAGTTTTTATAGTAATAAAACAAGAAATTTTATTCCTTTTCTCGATATATTTCGATTGCACTCCAGCAATCGGCTTCAGGCAAAAATTATTTAACACGTCCGCTCCTTTTGACGTGGAGTTGTATACAACGGACGTGTTAAAAAATTTTTTGCCCTGAAGGCGATTGCCGGAGTGCAAAAAAAATCCCTTAGTTAAAATGGAAAGGTCGCCCAAATCAATGTTATTATGTAAGCATTTTTCTTTAACTGGAGTGCAGTTAAAGTTTTTTATTGAAATTTAATTCTTTCAAATAATTTAACCTCAAAAATACTCAGGTATGTATGTTCTGCATTTAACTTTCAATCGAAATTTTTCACTTTGTTATGCTAATTGAGTTTGGCTCAACACGCAAATTTACTCCAAAGTAAAATGCAGAACATGTCGGAATATTTTGTAGCTGAAAACTTTTGCAGCAGCGCGATTAACGATATTTTACTTAAACCGAAACAACAACATAATATGTAATTGAGTAAAGATTTTTCATTTTTGAATTATCCAAACAATGCATTCACTACTTTTCTGAAAGAATTTTAGCTGCATTTTAATAGATAATTTTTATTTTCCGGTTGGGTCACGCATCATTCGTCATTGGCAAGTGTCTACAAATCTTTTGGAATGTTCGCTGGTCGTATGGTGGTGGTGGACTAACTAGTTCTTGCAATTGACGACTCTTCCGGAACGAGAAGAAACAATTTCTTGCTATTTGCTAATATCATAAGTGGGAAGAAAGCGAAGATTGTTAAGCGATCAAAAATGTTTGCTGGGTATAAATATTTGTTGCATACTTTTTTTTTTATCTACACGGTTGCACAAAATATTTGATGTTTTTATTATTTCAGAAAAGAAAATTATTTTGAAGAAATCTTACAAAACACAACTGAACTATGTATGTCAAGCTTAACGAGCATTGTCTACATATGGAAGTATCCCACTCGTTGATGCTCATTTGGCTTATGGGTTAGTTGACGGTGAGTAGTTTCAATTTGTTTTTGACGTCCTGTGATCAGATGCTCCATGCAGCCCGAATATTATAAGTTCTGCCCACAGAGTTTTAATCTGTGATTGTGGTATTTTCGAGAATTTACCGCCAAATAGCAGTGAAATATGTAAATATAATTTCAAAATGATTGTTGAAAATTGTGCACATTTTCGTCTGAAGAACAAGAAGATTGGAATCTCAGTGTACTGCCTCCAATCCAGAATTTTTATATGTAGTTGTACGAGTATATAAAGTCCTATCGACGATTCTGTTTGATCTTAGTAAAAACACGCCACCTTATATCGTTTTTGCTCGGGTTATCGACTTTTGTCTTTTAATAAAGTTCCAAGTATGAGTTTATCTATTTAAACAGCATTTCTACTAACTCTTTGAAACGAGTCTCAGTCATTCCTTTTCATCTTCAATTATTAACCTATTTCAAATACCTTTTTTAAAATCAGTATTATCTGTTTGCCTAATCGGTCTGTAAAATAATATTTTTTTTTTGCAAAGTTAATGCATTCGCGAGTGCAATGTGTTCAAATAAAAAATCATACTTCAATTACCAAACATGAAAATCGACGCGGAAAAATTAGCGCTTTAAGCTTAACATACAGCTCTCAAGAAAATCGAAATATTCATATAAATCGACACTCAAGATATGTAAAAGTAATTTTCTTCTATAAATATTGCTTAAATCACGAAAAAAAATTCGCAAAGCGAATTCATAGAAGGTGGTATATTCCCATCAACTGATTGCTTGTTCTATCTACGCCTCAAGCGGTGAAAGTGTCAAAATGTATTTTTTTTTATTTACATTTTAAACTGCTATTTACGTTCGTGATGGAAAATTCCATGTGTAAGACAAGCAGAAAAATAAATTCTCAGTCAAGGCGAATTAATTCAAGGTGAAGTTTATAAAACAGCTGATTTTATCTTCTGCTTAGATAAGAAGATACTTTTCAAATATTGTGTTGTGACAGAGCGGGGGTTTAAACCCCATACGATTGGAGGTAAATATGCATACAATTTGCCATAATTTAGTTTACGATAATACGATATCTGTAAAACATTTTTATTGAGTTAGCCTACCATATAATATTCGATATCACAACCATTAGTCGCCATCAGCCAATTCAAAATCAGCCTGTTTGTCAACAAATCTACATTTCATTACATAACATCCTTCAATCGTGAATTTTCTGACAACGTTTCCTAATAAAACACCCCCATTTTTAATGAGTTATCTTGTTGCAAGTTGTTTGTTTGAGAAATATAAATCCATTTTTCACGATTCGGTGCCAGAAATAGGGACAAGTAAAGTTCAGTGTTGAAGAAAATGCATCGCTGATATAAATATTCAAAATTAATTAGAAGTTTTGGATATTTGTAAATCCGATGTTTATCAAGTACTTATAATTAGAACCGTTTTGTCTCTTACAACTTCCACCAATGAAAGAATCTTTTTAATTTTGCGAGATCAACTATGAATGAAGACCGTTTCAATCGCATTGCTTCTCTCAACATTCATTGCAATCTGGATGTTAATGTTAATACAGCCTCGGCGAATTTCATTGTTAAAAAAACAGAATAATTTTCTTTGAGCTGTGCTAAATAATATCCACAATTCAGTCACCGACTAGCAGTCAACGCGATCGGTCACGCTTGTTAAACAGTCCATAAGTTTTCTTTTTTTCTCTACCATCAATTCTCTTTTCTCACGCGTCGCGCACCAGTGCATAGTATATTTGTTTTTTTTTTTTCTCTACTTATATACATCTAGTGCTTTGTAAACACACGTGCTTGACTAAACTTTTGATGTGAGATGGCCCCCGGGCCCCAATATCTCGGGGACAATAGATTTGCACTATTGTCACCGAGCCCTCGTGCAAAAAGAAAAAACCAGCAAACGGTATTGAAGAATTCCCAGAATTGCCCGTAACAAAAAAAGATAGCCCCAAATTTCTTGTGATAAAATCTAAAGACGAAAATAAACCACTAAGTAGCTACTCCATTTTTGCGGTGCACAAATCACTTCTGGCTATAAGCATAGAAATAAACAAAATTACTCCTCTACGTGATGGAGGCTTATTGCTGCTGGTGAAAAATAAAGAAATAGCAAAAAAGTTTATTAACACCCATTCTCTACCGGGCCTTTGTCAAGTTTCATGTGAACTCCACCATAATTTAAATTGTGTTAAAGGGACAGTATACGCGCCATTCTTAAATCAAGTTCCAGAAGATGAGATTATTGAAGAACTCAAGCAATACAACGTCACTGCCGTCCACAAATTCACGCGCATAACTGAAGGAGTCGTCAAGCCAACCGGAGCAGTACTACTATCATTCGACACCTATTTCTTACCGGAAAAAATTGACATAGCCTGGGAAATATGCACTGTGCGGCCACATTTCCCAAACCCGATGCGATGCAAATCGTGTCAGAAGCTTGGGCATACAATGAAAATGTGCAAAAACGCACCCGCCTGCGTCTCTTGCAACCTACCTCCCCACCAACCAGAAAACTGCATCAGAACATCATGTGCAAATTGTTTTGGAGAACACGCAGCCTCAGCCAACACATGCCCCAAATATCAACAGGCCAGAGCTATTCTTAAAATAAAAACTGAGAAGAAATGTTCTATGCGCGAAGCGTTAAAATTACACAAAATACAAAATCCAATCGCAGTCACAAATTCCATTTCATTCGCCCAAACAACAAAAACAGAAGACAATTCTACAGCACAAGTAAACACACATAATCCGCCTGATTCCAACAACTCTACTTCAGAAGCTCCTAATATTACGCAAGAAACCGTCAAAGCAACTACTAGCAAAGACAGTATACAAAAATTTTTAACAGAACTCAACGCTCAGCCAACAAAAAAAACTAATCTGACAACAACAACTAATTCAACAAAAGATCATACTATTGTTACATTAAATCAACACAACAACTACGGTAGCGAGAAAACGTCGAAAACAGAAACTGAAAAAGAAGCAGATCACCACATGGATACCGACACGTCTACGTCTACAACAAATACCATGAATAGAGCAATAAGCAAAGGGAGTCCCAGCGTACTGAGACGTTCACCTATCAACAAAAACAACAGTGCCAAGTAAACAACTTAAACTTAAACATGCTTTAGACATCCCAATTATCATTTATTTTATAAGTTATATTATATTAGAATCAAGTGTTTAAATTTATTTTTGATATTTTATTTACAATTGAAATGTCATTAAAAATCATACAGTGGAATTTGAAAGGATATGGGAACAATTACAATGAGTTAGAGCAATTGATAAAAGATCTTAACCCCCATATAATTTGCCTTCAAGAGACCCACATTCCTTTTCAAGTAACTAACACTATAATCCCCAAGACGTATATTGGTTACTTCTATAATGACAGTAACAACAGATATGCGAAGCAGGGGGTCGCAATACTAATAAAACGGAATATTCCGCACAAACGTATAGCTATACATACAAATATCCTATCAATAGCCATAGAACTGCATCTCCTTACACCCTTCTCAATAATAAATGCATACATCCCACCAAGTAAAACATTTTCCGACAAAGACATAAGAGACCTCCTCCATCAGACCCAGGCTCAAACGCTACTACTAGGTGATTTCAATGCGTGGAGTCCCCTGTGGGGTTCAGCCACTACCAATGCTAGAGGTACACAACTAGAAAATGTTATATTCGCGGAGAATCTGATTGTGCTAAACAACGGGTCAGCCACGCACTTTTCTACACACAGAACGTTCACCCATGTCGATATCACTATGGCTTCACCTCAACTAAGTCCTAAATGTTCGTGGAAAATCCTTAACTTCCTTTATGGAAGCGACCATTACCCAATTCTGACAGAGTTACAAAATAATTTGAACGTACAGAACCCGAAGAGATCTCCAAAATTCTTGACAGACTTTGCAAAATGGGATCAATTCCAGACACACTGTCTAGAGGCGATACAAGAGTGGCACCCTGTAAACATTCACCAAGAAGCAGCCACAATCACCAAGATAATTAGAACAGCAGCCAACAAAACGATTCCTCAAAGCAACCCAAAGGGGCATAAATCACGCTCACCATGGTGGAATAACGAGCTTAGTCTATTACGTACAAATAAACAAAAACTTTGGCAGGTTTATAAAAACTCTTGTAACATTGTCAACCTTATCGCTTACAAAAAGGCAAACGCCCAGTTCAAAAAACGCGTCAAAGAAGCAAAACGGAAATCTATATCTGAATTCACCGAAACTATCAATCCAAACTCCTCGCCACAAAAGATCTGGGCAAGAATCAAGACGCTCACTGGTATTCCAAGAGCTCCCATTATTGCGATACGTCATAATAACGCCTTTCTTACTTCCTCCACCGAAATTGCAAATGCCTTTGCTTCTACCTGGTGTAATTACGCTCAAGACACTAACTTTTCCGAAGAATATAATACGTTAAAGCAGACAATCCTGGCCGAAGTATACAACCCCAGCACAGTCACAAAAGATGCTCTCTACCTAGAAACAGAATTCTCCCAAATAGAATTAGATGTCGCTCTGCAACACGCTAAATGGAAATCTCCAGGAAAAGACCGTATAACCTACGCTATGCTCCGCAATCTACCACTTCCGGCTAAACGTATCCTTCTGTCATTGTACAACAACATCCTCAACGGGGGGCTTTATCCTCACACGTGGCTATCGGCCACCATACTACCAATCCCTAAGCCAAATAAACCCCAAGACAGTACAAGTGGGTATCGCCCAATCTCACTAACCCCCTGTCTCAGCAAAATATTTGAAAAAATGCTCACGAAAAGGCTAATGTGGTTTTTCTTGAAAAATAATTTAATAAGTCACAACCAGTCAGCATTTAAAAAGAAACATGGAACCATCGACGCACTCCTCCACCTACAACACTTTATCGCCGATGCGCTCTCAACCAAAAATCACATTACAGTGTTAGCCACTGACTTCGAAAAAGCGTATGATCGCATTGGCATTCATGTCATTTTAAATCAACTCAAAGCGTGGAAAATTGGGAAAAAGATATTTCAAGTCATAAAATCGTTTATGACTGGACGGGCATTCCAAGTTAATATCAACGGACAGCTTTCAAAACCTTTTCCACTCAATAACGGCATACCCCAAGGCTCCCCTTTATCGGTTGTCCTATTTATGATAGCCTTTGAGCAAATAAATAGAATAACACTAAACTACAAAAATATCAATTTAAATATTTATGCAGACGACGCTTTTTTTTATACAAAAAATAAGGACTTACCAAGCACTAAAAATACGTTTTTAAAGCTACTACTCGAACTCAAACAATGGGGATTAAGATCTGGAGCCACCCTTGCTTATGAAAAGTGCAAAATTTTGCACATCTGTCGAAAACAAAGCTGCCCCCCAATTGATATCAATGTTCAGCTCACTAACATTCAAAATGTAAAAAACTTAAAAATATTAGGCATTGTATTTGATTCTAAATATTCTTTCAAAGAGCACTGTCAGCAGTTAAGAAAAAATCTAGCTACCAGGCTTAATATTATTAAATACTTATCATCAAAAAACCTTTGTGTACATACTAACACTTTAATTAATATAACAAGATCAATAATGCTATCAAAAATAGATTATGGACTCCCTATTTACGGGTGGTGCGCTAACACACATATAAAACTTTTGCAAGCGCCATACCATACAGCGGTTCGACGTAGTCTGAACGCTTTCCCCACTTCACCAGTTAAATGTATGTTAGCAGAAGCAGGTCTCCCCTCCATTGTTGAAAGGCGCGACCTCACTACGTGGAGACTGATCCCAAAGTTTATTAATACCACAAATAAAACGCTATTTAACATATTCCGTCTCGCTGCATCCCACAAACGTATCTACTCCACCAAATCTACTATTCGTCGCTGCATATCCTATTGCAAAGAACTAGAGATTCAAATACCCCCCATTGGCAATCAAATTTGTAAGCAAGCGCCTTGGTCGCTACCACAATCTTCTGTATCCGAGCTTTTACACACCTACCCTAAAGCACACACCAGTAACGAATGCTTTAAACAACTATTCATTGAGCACTTTAACAGTAGGCAGATGATCAACTGGATCCCCATATTTACAGATGGATCAAAAACCACAGTACAACGTTCGGTGTAGTGCACCAAAATGGAACACTCATAACAGCCGGTTGGCTCCCATTGCACTGTTCTATTTATACAGCAGAAGCAGTCGCGGTACTACAAGCCGCAGAATTTGCAACTAAAAACAAAGGGCACTTCGTTATTTGCACAGATAGTATGTCTGTAGTCTCAGCAATTAAAAATATTTACCACGATAACTCTATTATAAACCGAATTAGGGACAGACTTATAAAATACAAAAAGAAACTCCAAATCTTTTGGGTTCCTGGGCATAAGGGCATCCCAGGCAACGAGTTTGCCGACGAAGCGGCCAAAAACGCAGTCTCATCACCATGTCTAACTTTTAATGCATCGCCGAGCAAGGATTTACAGAAGATGATAAATAGACACCTCCGTAACAAACAAATTTCAGACTGGTCCCATTATCAGCATCTTTACTCCACCATTAATCGTGAATGTACTAAAGCGCTTTACCCAGCGGATTTGTCAAGGAAAGAAATTACCTATTTCACTCGACTGAGGCTCGGCCACACAGTGATCACGCATAGCCACATTCTTCAATGTGAGACTCCACCTGTATGCCCGCATTGTCCAAACCGCCTAACTGTCCAACACATCCTCGACTATTGCCCAAACCTATCGGCGCTTCGAGCAAAGAATTTTGGTACCACTGTACCGTCAACTCTACTAAATGAAATTAACATCGGAAACGTTATAAAAGTAATAAAATATATCAACGATATTAATCTGAGCAGAAAAATTTAAACCAATTTTAACCAAATAAAAATATATTACAATATCAATATGTTAAATTTCGGAATATAAGAACAGCATTCGTATATAAAAAAGAAAAAAAATTGTAAACATTTAATCGCACCGTAGGCCCTGGTAGCTAGTGTGTATTTTACTTAAGTTAGTTTAATATTTCATATTACTCTAATAAATAATAATAATAATAATAATAATATCCACAATTAAGTACAATATGCTGACTACTCTAAATAAAACGATGATATTCTTGGTTATTACGTATGACTTTACATAAACTCCCCTCCAGAAAGAAATCCTGCGGCCGGCCCTGTACTGTGAAAATTTGTGAACTTGAAAAAAATGAAAAAAAAAAAAATAGGTGACATCAGGGCTGCCATTTTGTTTTGTTAACGAGCAAAATTAACTTAACGAAATGAGTTTGTTGCGTTTCGGCGCCATGTTATCAAATCGTTAATGTTGCAACGTTATAAAATTTCCGTTTTCGTTAATTTTAATGTGCCTAAAAGTATGCAGCGCTTCTGATTGCGCCTGTTTGCGCCGAGTGAATCTCCAGTGTTTTTCTTAACGTTTTAACGTTAACGGCAGCATTGCGTTTCGGTTAAAAACGGAATGAAATTTATTATGATAATTGATTTAACGATAATATTTTGAAATGTTTCAACCGAAACAAGAGAAAACTTTTCGGAACGGTTAAATTTAACGTTAAAATGCATCCTTGGGTGACATCCATCTATTCTCATTAGTAATGTCATTTTCATGTACTTTGAATTCGCCTTTTCGCCATCGATACTACCTTCTATGAATTCGCCATGTCCTCAGTACGTCTGCTTTTGTGAAAATTTTGGGTTTCCTCCCATTCAAGGCGAATTCATAAAAGGTGGTATAATCCCAACAGCTGATTGCTTGTTCTTCTTTCCCAATTCACCTGAATTGTTTGTTGGTATGTATGTGTATAGAAGAACAAGCAATCAGCTGTTGGGATTATACCACTTTTTATGAATTCGCCGTGAGATACACCTTGCTCCCATTCGTTAATTTTTTTTTCTCTTAATTTTCTCTGACATTTTCACAGCATTTTTTACTTATTTGTGAAGTATACCACCCTGAATGAATTCGCCTTGAATGCTCGTGTGTTTATTTCTTCAAGAGAAATTACAGCAACGACAAAGTAATTTTTCAAGCAACAGAAACAAAAAAAAAGTATTGTGATTTTTTTTTTGATAAATGTATTTAACTGTTTAAATTTTAAAATAAAAAACTTGTGCACAATTTTGAGTCCGAAATTAGAAATATCAATCGGCTACTCCAAAAACCTTAATTATGAAATATTTTTGAAAACCAATTGAAAAAATTTATTCGCCTTTTTTTTTTTTTTTTTTAAATCAGCGACCCTAAAATCACCAATTTTCATAATTAAAAGCAAAACAATGATAACTTCGACTTCTGGTCACGTTTTTAAATTTCTGAACCACTGTGGGTCGGAAGAAAAAACAACAGTTAATCCTAAAAAATACGACTTTGTTTTATTTTAACTGCTTTTCGTTATTTTTTTTTTTCGTTCTTTGTTTTAATTGTATTTTCTTGTATGTTTTTTATTTTGTTTTCTATAATTTTTAGCTTACATAGGTACAAATAATTGCTGATGTATTTCTTTAGTTACATTTTTTATTTCTTTCCTAACAAAATCATTCAAATCACGTCAGCTGCTAAGAATTCGCAAAGAAAAAAAAAGAGGGAAGAAAAAAATTAACTAGCAATTAAAGTTCTAGTTATTATTTCAAATTTACTCGATTTTCGTGTAAAAAAATAGTTTACAACATCTTAAAGATGCCATCAAACAAATATTTTAACAGCTTTTAATACATCCACCCTGCATTCTGCATTCTCAGCAACATTCTACATATTGTTGCAACAACATTCGTTTTGTGCGAAAATATTTTATCGTTGATATTAACCTAAATTTTTGAGTGTACGTGCACTTGCGCACACATACATGCATGCAGTGCATCGTCCAAGCACACACACATACACACACACAAACGCCTCTACAAAGTCCATATTGATTGAAATAGTTCAGTTTTTCATTTTACGTTTGTTTGCTGGACCGAGAGATAATGATGACGAAAGCAACGATGACGAGACACCATGCGATGAAGCTACTAACCACTAACAACAGCAGCAACAACAAATCAAATATGTTTGTATGTGTGTGTGTGTGTGAGTTAGCCTGCGAATATTCTTAGTACGTACGTATGTACGTATGTGCGTGCGTGCGTGCCTTTGTGTTTGTTTGATTGTCGCAAGTAGGAATAATGTGCCTTATTGTACCTCCAACTGATTGGGATGCCTTGCCGAGGTACGTGCGCTGAATGGCATAATCAGTTCGTTTGGGAAACAGAATTCAAGACGTACATCAAGATTCAGATGCAATAATAAGAAAAACGACGAGTCTCGAGGAAAGCCAAGAACAGTGTGCAGGCACAAAACAACAACAACAACAACAACAACAGCCGCAACAACAACAACAAAAACAAATAATACAAAATAAATACACTCAAACAAAAGCAACAAGTTACAAACGCTGCATTAAATAAAACGTACGCAAGAGCGCTGTAATAAAAAAAGCACACACAAAAAAAATATATAAAAATAAATAAATAAAGTGGCGATAAAACAGGATTGCGCCGCATGCATTTTAAATAATCGATCGGGGTTGAGTAATCGATAAAAACAAGCGAGGCGGCTGCAGGACCGCTAAAAAGAATAATTGTACGAGCATTTTTGTATTGTGAGAACACTTTAGTAAATGAGCTTATATTATGAATAAATGATTTGTTTGTTTTTTTTTTGTGTTGTGTTGTTGATTTTGTTTTATTTATTTATGTATTTTTGTTTTTGTTTTTTACTGTTAGGAGCTTAATTATGTCTGTGGCGGCTAGAAAGCGTGCAATGGAAAGTGTCCTTAGCGGCAATCAAAAAGTCCTTTCATGGGTTGCTGAATATTTATGGAATATTTTTGTTAAAAATATGAATTATCTATTGGCATTTGAATTGACTTTATTAGTAGTCGTAACATTGTATTCGCCTAAGTCCCGGGTATGATTCGCAACTACGGAATTTCTATTACTATTGCCATAGCTTCCAGTGAAAGCTTTCGCATTCGTGACTTAGACTCGTGACTGCAAGACACTTTAAAAAGAGAAGTCTGCAGTTAAATCTTTACATCCAGTGGTAACCTCCCTCAAACACAATATCAAGGAACCAGAAGACACCCACTTTACTCAAGAAGTTTTAGTGGAATAATTAGTATCTTGTTGACTTGTCTGTACATATTTTGTATCTGTTTAATAATTTAATACAAATATGATTTTTTGATAGCGATGGACAAGGTGTCAAAGAGGAGCGCAGACCAATCTTTATGGTTAATCGTCAAAGCGCTCTAACCGACTTAGACGAGTTGAAAACAGCGTTTAAGACGCCTAAAGAAAATAAAAGCGCCCAGGGCAGACGTTATAAAGTGTTTTTGTTTAGACATGTGGTTTTTAAGAAGAAATAAAACGCATGCAATTTAATGCTATGGTGAATAATTTAGGTTTATTAAAAATATAAGGATTTGCCATTATGTTTTAAAAATGATTTCGGGCAAGTGACCGCCGCAGCTGGCTCGAATAAATTTCAGACGAGTGGCAAAAGCTTGCAACCACTTTTTGTAGCAATTGGAGCCGTATATCAGCAATAACGCGCCGAATATTCTCTTCCAAGGCGTCAATCGTCTCGAGCTTATCTTCACATAACCCCACAAAAAGTAGTCCACCTGTGTTGAATCGCACTATCTTGGAGGCCCACGACGCGAGATAATGTGCTCACCAAAAGTTTCCTTTAATAAATTGATTGTTTCGTTGATTGTATGGCTTGTAGCGTCGCCTTGTTGGAACCAAATAACACATCGTTTACATCAATATCCTCCAATTCAGGCACGAAGAAGTCATTAATCATGGCTCTATAGCGTTCTCCATTGTCTGTAACTTTATGGACGGCTTCATTTTTGAAGAAATATAGACCAATAATTCCTTCTGCCCATAGAGCACACCAAACAGTGACTTTTTGAAGATGTAACGGTGTCTCAATAATGGCTTGTGGATTATCATCACTCCAAATGCGACAATTGTTTATTAACCTACCCATTCAACCAAAAGTGACCTTCATCGCTGAACAAAATTTTCTTGTGAAAATCGGAATCGGTAGCCATATCGTTTGCGCCCATTCATCGCGCGTGCGACGCGCTTGAATATCGTTCGGCTTTAATTCTTGCACGATTTGGATTTTGTAAGCCCGCAAACCAAGATCCTTCCGGAAAATATTCCAATAAGTTGATGGGCACAGCTCCAATTGTTGCGAGCGATAGCGGATGAACTCATTTGGGTCTTCTTCAATACTCTGCTCCACAGCAGCAATAGCGTCTTTGGTGCGCTCTGTACGGTGTTTCTGAGGAAGCGCATTATCCACTAGAGTAAACGTTGTGCGAAACCGATGGTTGCTCGAATTACCGACTCTGCTGGGCGATTATGTCGACCGAATATTACACGCAGCGCGCAAGCCGTCATTTGCAAGCCGTCATTTGCAAGCGTTGTTCCGGGGTAAGTCTGTTCATTATGAAATGGCACACCAAACTGAGTACAAATCAAGTAACAGCTGTCAAAAATACCAACTCCGAAAAAAGTATTGCTTCATTGAAAAGCACACGTCTAAAAAAAAACGCCCTTTACATGGCCAAATATTGGAAGCTCAGTGTACTTTACCCAATCCACCATAGGTAAAGTGCACGTGCTGTAATGCCAATTATCGCAGGATAAGCCTTTTTAATATTTTATAAAAAATCCAATCGACGTTGCCTTGTGACAGATTGAAGCTTTATATGAACCAGCTGATTGGACCTTAGATATCAGTGTGACTTCAGGTCGGGCAAATTCATCATTGACTAGAAATTCTTAGCATGCCAAATTCAGGAAAATACCCTAGATAAGCAAATCGACACACACCATCCTTTTGTCGAGTTTAAAGTCCCTCTCGATAGCACGAATATAAGCAGCCTTTTTACTAGGTTAGGTTCAGCACACTTAGGCCACTATGTTGGGCCCACAAAGATCGCAAAACCTTTACTCCTCCTCGAACCAGTTCGTGGAATCGACAAATTTTAACAACTGCCGTATGTTCAATTTAGCAGCAGCGCTTAGATCTTCTAAAAATCCGGAGCCCAAAAATTTTCGTTGTCTCCTGCACAGCGCAGGGCATTCACATAATAGGTGCCTAATCAATTCAGGCTACTCCTCGTCAAAGCAGCTTCTGCAGAAATCATTGTAGGGCACTCCAAGTCGTTCTGCGTGCCTCCCTATAAGCAGGTGGCCTGTGATAATTCCCCTAGCCACAGATATTTCTGACCTTCTCAAGGACAGGAGATCTCGCGATTTCCTTATGCTCCAGTCCACTCCAGCGTTCCCATCACAGACGTGCTTGGTCCAGGAATAAATCTTTGATACTGAGTTTGCAGGAAGAGAGTGGCATGCATAATCTCGTCCATGCCGTAGAAAGTGGTGCGGTTGTACCCCTTCTTGCAAGCTCGTCGGCCTTATTACCTGGTATGTTGCAATGTCCAAAATGTGCAAAACAAACTGCTATGCCATCACATTAAGGGATCTGCGTCTGCGGATCAGTTTGCTACCGTTTCCGAATTTATCGTTACAGAGTCAATTGCCTTAAGAGCCTTTCCACTATGCCTTGTCTAAATTGTTGATCCTAGCTATACTTATACGTTTACGTTAACTCCGTCCAAATTGGAAAGAACCTCTCCGAGCCATTCGAGATGATATTGACATAGTTCGCCTTAACAAAAATATCGTAAACGGAGCATTTTCAGTGAAGGAAACAAAATTCAACTTCGATAACACTGGTTTGTGTCGTCAGGCTTTTAATATTCTTAGCGATATTAAATCTGTTCGTGTAAAAGTCCAGGAAGAATTATCCAGCCGTGAAACTTCTCAGAATTGTAGAGTATTCTCTCTCAAAGAGAAATGCTTGTAAATTTTTACGCGATCGCAAAATTTGCAGAAACTTGCAAGTTTAACGAACAGCTGATTGAATTTTTGTCCGCATCCAAATATGCAATATGAAGAGTGTTCGCGGTGCTGATAATTGTTACGAATTGTTACGAAATATCACGATTTTTGTCAAATCGCGTTATGCAACGTTTTTCATTGTACAAGGTGGCGCAAAAGTAAACTTCCGATGTTGGCTTGGGCGTATGTTAGACGCGATTGGCGGTCAGCAGCTAACAGCTGAAACATCTTCAAATCTTGTACCAAAATTCGCTGTAAAGACCGTCGACTTATACCCATTTGCGTGGCACGTCGTCTGGTCGATGTCGACGGCGCTTCCATGACATCCTCGGCTACAGCAGCAATATTCTCTGCAGAACGGCTACTCCGGTGTCTGCCACGCGTGGCAGCATCTCGTGTTGTGCCAGTCTCTTCGAGGCGAGCGGCTAAACGTCGCAGTGTTTCACCAGTAGGCGTTGGACGGCCAGGAAATCTGCGACGAAATCACCGACCGATTATTGGTCAAATAAATAGTCAGCAATATTCCGCGTTCTGGAGCAGTGTAGCGTAACATTGTTTATTAACGTGTATTTCGCATGTGTTTACTACACAAATGTCAAAACAGAACTGACATTAGGGGCCAATCGCAAAATTTATAGCATTTTCTGATAGGAGGATTACTTTTGCGCCACCTTGTACATATGCGGACAAGAATTCAATCAGCTGTTCGTTAAACTTGCAAGTTTCTGCAAATATTGTGTTCGCGTAAAAATTTGCAAGCATTCCTCTTTGCGAGAGAATACTCCAAAATTCTGAGAAATTTCATCGCTGGACCTTGCAAATTTTTTGGTCACCGCGAACGCGATTTGACAAAAATCATTATATTTTGTAACAATTCGTAACAATTATCAGCACCGCGAACAATCTTATTGTCACCATCTTTCTTATGCTTTTTTTGTGACACTCGCTTTTGATCTTCATTTTGATGAATTTTCCACACAGCTCGACTCTTTCCCCGTGATGTGCAGAGCGCGTTATGAAGTATGAGTGGCGAATCTATGATACACAGATGCGTGTATGATTCATATACAGAAATTTTAAAAATCGTGGCCAAAAATTGATATCAAAAACATTAGCAGTGGCATTAGTGCCAAAAGAGTTAAAAAAATATTTTGTGCAAGTGAAATAGAAATCATAATATCAAATTTGAACAAATTTTTAAATGAGAAACAGCCCCGTGCCGATTATATGGAATTTCTAGAACTTATAATAATATTCTTAGGAAAAACGGCAAGTCGTGGTGTAAAAATTAAAGCTCCAGGAGCTATGCATCATGCCAGATGGATGTCAAAGGCCATATACAGTTTGAAAATATTTTTATTTTAAAAAGGAGTTCAAGCTTACGAAGTAAGAAGAAAATGCATGGTTCACAGCTCCTTTACCAATTAAGGCACCTTTTTGTGATTTGAATTTTTTAATAAAGCTCCACGAATATGCAAAATATGATAAACAAATCTCAAAAAACGCTTCTGATAAATTTTGTAGGTATCTTTGGTATTTAAGTTCAGAAGCTGTCACCTTTGCCTTTTTCGATTCAAACGTAAGCTCTGAGTTATAGATAAAAATGATAGAGAAATTAAATAGAGAATCATCATCTAAACAAAATGATAAAAAAGGCTAATGTCACGATTTCTGAAATCCTGGTAGAGGGCATCGAACAGTTTGTTTCGAAAAAAACATTAAATTTCTTCACAAGATTTAATATAAATATTAACTTTTTAAAAAAGCCACCATCAGAGTGGGATGTAGATGGAAATTATAATGAGGCAATAGAAAAAATTAAAGAAATAAAAGTAGTGAATGATACGGCAGAAAGAGGGGTTAAATTGATACAAGATTATAATTCTATATTATCGAAAAATGAATAACAAAAACAATACATACTACAAGTAGTTCAAGATTATCGCCGCAGGTTTCCTGACTGCAACAAATACACTTTATTAAATACAAACTGATTAATACATTGTTATCATAAGAACCTTTCTAATACAAATAAAAAAAAAACATTAAAACGTTTTGAAAATTAGCTTTTTAAAGGCGCAAATGGAGTATAAATAGAAAACGGTTAAAGATAATCAAAAACTTTCAATGGCAAAACTACTTGGCGTAAAATTTTCTTTATTTCTCTCAAACATGATTTTTATGACTAATTGATATTAGCTGAGTTATTCAAGGCCTTTTTTGAAAAAATGCTGATTTTTCGAAACTTTGGGGGCTTTGAGGCACCACTTCCCCCGAACCGATTTGGATAAAATTTTGCCACAATCATTTTTTTTGGGAAAAGGAACCGATGTGGGGGGTGCCATCACCACAACAAAAAAGCCCATATGCACTAATGGCGGTCCCAGTTGATGTTTCATTTTCGGTGCAAATACACGTTTCAAACGACCAAAGCCAAATTAATCTATTTCATGCTACGAACTACCATGTTTAGCACTCTGGCGTCTTCTGGCGTAAACTTCTCTCCAGCCAAAAACTTGACTTTTCGAAATTAACTTTCTTTTCAAGGCCCGTTTTTTTTTTTAATCTTACCCGGACAATGCACGTACTAGCAGTCATAACGTCTTATTATTACCAACACAACCTAGCCTCGGAACTTTGGACTTTAACTCATCTCTTATTTGTACCTTTGATTTTAAGTCCATCATTTCACCGTTTGCTAAACGCAAAGCTCGGAGTGATGTTAGTGTATTCAATTTGAAATTATATTTTTCATTTAATAATAATTCACAATTTGTGGAAGATTTTTATTTGGAAACAAACAACTATATTTTTAATTCGTTTTACTAAGTTTTTTCCAAATAAAAATCTTCCACAAACTGGCCTCAAGCTAAATAAAATTGTGAATTATTATTAATTTAAAGGCCAAAAAAAATCTTAAAAAATGTATATTTCATTGTAGACACATTTACCATAACTATTATATATGTACGCTTTGCCTGTAGCCTGATTCACTCATGATTCAATTATAAAAGGTTAGCTCGATAAACAGCTAGCTCGCTCACTTTTTGTCAAACGGCTCCCTTAGCATCAAAACCGTGTTGCTTCTTAAAAATAATAAAAGTAGTAACCTCAAAACTTTTTAATACCAAAAACTCACAGGCAACACTTTTTGTTTCTTATGTTCGTGTAAATAGTTAGTTTAAATCCGGATTTGAATGACAGCGTTTTTTCTGAATACACGATTGACCCCGTCGCGATTTTTCATTAAACGCTTTTCACGCGGATATACATAAATTCGATGTAATAGAGTGGAAAGTTTTGTTATTTCTAGAAGGAATAGATTTAAATAAATTAAAAATAATGTGACTTCCAAATACCAAAAACAAGAATTTGTCAGAACTTAATTCTTGAGTTATGAAGTTTGATTTATTTTTCTTTTAATATATAAAGATTCTCTTTCTAAAATTCGAATTATTGTGGTTTTCTTACAACTCCATAAAGTCACTTACTATTTATCGGAATTAAAATGTTTGGTCCTTTCACCCTCCAGGGGTTCATCACAATATTAAGAATAATCCTGATACCCATGGTAAATAAATAAAAGGAATAAACCGAATAAATAACTTCTTCGTAGTAAGAAAGCTGTACTTGTCGCAAAATAATGCAAATGACGCTTCGTTGACTTCGGTTAACGAAGTGTCCGGGAGCACCTTGACCTAGCCATCTAGCGAGTTTTTGCCTATAATCAAAAGCCTGGAGCTGGTATTTTGAAAATTTTAATGGCGCAGAAATAAAATCGTGCTTATGTTTTATAGAAACCCTCATTGCATGTACCCAACACATAAGCACCAGCAATGATGTGAAAAAGCTTCAGAAGCACTTTGTGATTAAAAAAAATTTTAGAGCTTAACATAATTTTAGCTTGCATTTTTAATATTCTTACTAAAAGCAGTTAAATTAAGCACAAAATTTCTTTCAAATATCTTAAAATTAACATACATATTGTATTCTACTACTATTTGCAAACTTTCCATACTATTCTACTCCTAGTTTCACAAAAAGGGAACGCATTATTTACCCTTTTTCTGTACTTCGTATATGTAACCTTTTGTAAGGGAGTGTCAAAACTCTCTTGTCAATATTGATCTAACCTTTTATTATTGAATCATGTGATTCGCTTACACAGCTTTTTTTTTTGTTTTCTCCTTACACGAAAAACGTAAAAACATATGAATAAACCTTTTTAGTTGATCGTGTTAAAGCGAAATTGGCTCCAAAAAGGTGCCCTCAAAAATTTCAATTGTAAATAAATTTTCGTTCATTTGTTTCATAATTAATAAAATGCACAAAATTTTAATTTTAAAATGCTACCTACTTCCAGCTTATACATATTTATATTATATAATATATTTATATTTGTATCCAAGCGCACATGTCATAATTATGTATACGCTTAGCGCCACTTGAAAATTATGGAAGTAGGTTTACAAATAAAAAATGCCCATATTTCGCATACAAAAAAGTCAAATAAAAATGCGAACAAAACGGAAGGAATGAAAGAGGGTCCCATTGTTTACGCTCTTCGCGATAAGTTGCCACGATTGGGAATATTGCTCGAATTTTTTAAAAGATTTCAATGCATACACACACACACGCCTGCTTTTTTCTTCTTCTTATGCGTCATTTGTATGTGTGTATGTGTGTGTACAACTACCACAAACGCACAATATATCAATATCGACGTTATTGACCGATCCAAACATTCCATATGCCACTGCTTGTGGCCACTGCAGTTTCAACTGTAGTTCTTCAGCTGCAAAATGCTTTGATTTGGTGCATTTTTGTTGAGTTTATTTTTTTTTTTTTACTACAAACTGATTTTCTTTACTTGTACTTACTACTTAATTTTTTCTTATTTCTTTCTTAATTTTTTTTATTCATATGTACACACGAGTATACATATATTGATTATTATTTTTGTTTTTTTATTTGTTTGTGTGGCTTGCTACGCATTGTGACGAGCGCGCCATGGCATGCCTTTTGGTTTGGTATGCGCCCTCCCGTCTTCTCTTGCTGCTGCTGCTGCTGCTTCGGCCGCGGCTTCCTCTTCCTCTCTTGCCATATTGCCGCCGCATTGGCAATCACAAAGTGTAGCTGCTACAAACAGCATTGGAGAATCCAGGAAAGACAACAATGCCAAAGACACATCTTCGCCAATGTGAGCAATGGACAATGTGAAAAAAGTTACCGTTTTCTACTTGACTTTTTCTTGACATTTTATGCCATTCGCAATATCCGCGTACGCGTACAGTTCAATCGATGATGTACGATTTCGTCGAGTGCGCGCTTGTCTGTGTGTGTGTGTGTGTGTGTATATATATTTTATGGACGGACGCGTTTAACTAAAATATAAACGCACCAACAACAATTGCTGCCAACCACTGACGGTGGTAGACGTTGTACATATTGTTGCTGCGCTGCCAGGGAGTTGTCTGAAAGGGTATGAGGAGTAACGCATGAGTATAAGGAGGTATCCGCCACCTCAACATCAAATATTAAGTAGAATCAACTGAAACAAACAGATATGTAGACGTCGCGTCTCGTCGCTACCTCTGCCGCCGTCGCGCTACATCCTCTCCGTACTTTGTACGTACGTACACAGCGGTCGCGAGCTACCGGTCTTTTTGTGTTGCTGCTTTAGCCTGCGAGTGGAAGTTGTAGCCGCACTGCGCTCCTGTTGATTGCATTGTTTTACTTAGATCGCAAGATGTCGCCAATGCGTCGAGCGTTGAGCATTGATCGTCGTTGTTCTTGGCTATCCGGCTGCCTGTCTGATTGTCCGTCTGTCCGACTGACTGACTGACTGACTGCGCTCACTGACGAACGCCTATCAACAATCGACAATCCATCGCCGCCTGCCTCTTTCACCACTCGTCCTCCCATCCAAACCGACTGACTGCCAGCGGACGGACACTTTTATCCAAGATGCGTGGGATAATTCTGTTCTAATTTGTTGCATGCGCTACTGTTAGGGCCGCAAACAAACAAACGTACATTTGTACACACAAACGCGCATACATAAATGTATGAACGCTCATACACGAACACACACACGATAATATATTTTACAAACGAAATGCCACATTGTAAACGGTGTTAGTATTCTGCGCGTTTTTTTGCGCAACGGTGTTCCGTACCGTTGCGCGTTGTTGTGCGAATTGCGCGACTTGATCGATTGTGAGTTGTTGCTGGTGGTGTTGTTGTTTTTGTTGTTGTGGTTTTTGATATTGTAGTTGCTTGCATCGATTTCCAGCATCGCGCAATGCATTAAAGTATTTGAAATTCTGCAGCAATACTTATTGCAACAACGTAATTGTGCCTGCTGAGCAGTTAAATGCGCTTTCTTCTACTTCGTTCGTTCTCCACCTTCATGCCATGCGACCAGAGCCTGCATACATACATACATACATACATACATACAGACATACATATGTGCGTCTCCTGTTAGCGGCTTACTTCCTACTTTCCAACGCCGTTGTTTTTACCACGCTGTGCGCATTAAAAATACACTCCGATCGATGTGCGAATTTATGTGTAAAATTTATATGTTTGTATGTACGCGGATAAGTGGCTTAATTGCCAGAACCATCCTTTCAACTTAATTAAAATTATTGAAACGACAACGAATTTGTAAATTAAGTACCAACAGTGGCAAGACGTATGGGATTCTTCTTGAAATGTTGTACAACAAAGCAATTTGTGCAGTTTTAATGTCCATGATTTCGAAAACATGATTTAAAGCTACTATTTTACACGCATGCGACATGAGAAATATTATTTGATAGCGTGTCAGTGCTCGCTGTCGCATCTTCTGCATGGTGAATTGAACACTTGTTGATTTCAACTCTTTCGTCTGGTAAAACGGATGGGAATTCTATCTAACTGAGTGATTTGCTTAAAAGTTTACGACAATCGAGCGGCAGAATAGTTACCACAGTATATACAGTACGCCAACTCTTCGATAATTTATCGGAAAAATTCACCCCACCCGCCCCCGCAAAAGGACTTGGGTTTCGTGTTACTCTATTTAACAGATATAATCTTTGAACAGGGTTTTGTGCGACAAGAAACTGAACAAGATTTATTTAATTTATTAATAACTAGTAAAAAGTGGGTATCGTATTGAGCACCACACACAACGCTCGTGAAGGTGTAATTCCATACAATTTTGTTGTAAAATTACAACTTCAACGAGCAAAGTTGTATGTGCGAGTTGAGCTAATAGGTATTTCCTAAACTAATAAACTGTTGCATTTGGTTTGTTTTAAATTGTAAATTTGTTTTCTTCTAAATATGTATATCTTCAAATGCTGCTTAAGGTCATACGTATGTTTAATTTTTTTTTTGTCATAATTAGAATAAAAATTAATTCTTAAAAAATTTAACGGGATATTAAAAAAAAACCGACGCTTAGATAGCAATTTCGACTTACTCGCACTCAGGTTTAGTTCAAAATTAAGTTTAACATATTAATTTATTTATTTGATTAAACATATTTATTTATTTGTTTATGAAGTCAGTGAACAGAAATTCTTACAGACTACACTTAAATATTCTTATTTCATTAACATTTGAAGGCGTTATTCATACATAAGATTTTGACCCTGCCACTAAATAGTTGCATGCAAAATATACAATACATTTTTCGAAGATATTTATTATATGTACAAGTATATATCTTAATACACGAATGCCCACGTATTTTCAAAGGCAAATTATCACTTTTGATCCCCAGTATACATACATCACGTCAGTATTTGTATGTATGTATATGTACTTTGCAGGTAGCGTGGTTCGAAATACAAAACAAGTAAAGCGAAGGTACAGGAGTAGAAATTAGTCGCATCGACGAAAGATAAATGCTACAAAATTTATTAATGGTATTGAGATCCATATCCATGAATTTCAAAATTTCTAATTATTTTTTAATTCGTATTCCTATCTATCAATATTGCATGCTACACGGTCAAGAAATAACACGATACTTGTATCACGTCAATAAATACTGAACGTGTGACAATGCCCAATGGTAAAAAACGGCTCGCAGCATCGTGATATGTATGTATGTATGTATGTACATACATATATATTTAATTACGTTTTTACAAATCTATGCACTTCATATTTTGTATTTTTGTACATATTTAGGTATGTATATTCATCATTAACATTGAGCTACACATAATTCGATGTAATTTCTAAGGTCTTGAAGTATCAAAAGTCCTTTGTAACTGTTTTATTGGCCCTGAAATCATGTATTTCTTTTTGGTTATGCATGCAGATGAGCCACTTAAACTATTCAAGGAATACTCTTCAAATGTTTCATTTATAAGGAAATTAATATATTTATTTGCAAAAGTACCTGCTTCTGTTTACAAATTTAACCGAAACAATTAGAAGAAATGAAGAAGACAACTCACCACCGAGAAGTTTTCTACCCAGGGTTGCTTTTCTTTATTGTTCACGTTGGTTGTAGGAGAATTGTGGTGAGCCATTGAATAATTATTCAAATATGCAAATAACAACAGTCTCACATATTTTCGATATACATTTTTCGCTTTAAGTAGTAATTGTATAGTGTATCTGCATAGGTTAATGCAAATATTTCACATTCCACAAATTTTTTTTCATTATCCACCATGAAAACTCTTATCCCTGAGAAGGACTTCACCTCAGTTTTACTACTGTATATACTGTGATAGTTACATCTTATGATATGGGAGACAATTGAAATCATAGTCAATTCAGAAGATCGTTTTAAGTACGAAACAGTTAAAAGTTCAGTATTTTGTTTTGGCACAGTTTGTTGTCTATAGGTAACTCGGCGAGAGTGAAGGTGGTACGCTACAAAAAAGGTCTCCTCGCTAGCCTGGGGATATCCATTTGCAAGTAGACGAAACTACTTAGTCCACGCAGACCTTCTCAGTTTAATAATTTACCAGCGTCTGGAGCGTCTTCGTGTCCGTCTTTATGTCCATTGCGGTGGCTGATGAATCTTCCAATTTTTCGTTTTTTGACAATGACAAAAGTCTTGCTGTAATGTCTAGACCTACAATGAGGAGTATGCCTTTCAATCTTATCCGAAAGATCAAGCCGTAGATCTGTGACTTTCAAGAGTTGCAATGTAAAAATATCCCCAACCTGGAAACCTTGATTATAGCCGAAATTCCATTAAGGATGTTATTGTTAGAAAGAAAATCCAACGACGAACTCTGTCGTTTAGAAGAGTCAGATCACTGGGTGGTCTGGCAGTCTATTCGGACGGATCAAAGATGGAGTGCGGGGTAGGTGCGGGGGTTTTCATTGAGCAGCATAACCTGAAGCTATCCTATCGTCTACCAGACGTCGCAAGCGTATTCCAGGCTGAAACGTTTGCAATCAAGGAGGCGATTAGGTATGTTGAGAGGAATGCTGGTACGCGAGTGAAGATTTTCACAAAAAGCCAAGCTGCCATTTAAGCACTCTCTTCTACCTCGGTCGGCTCTCAACTTGTAGATGAATGTGAGAGAGAGATGACTTCAATCTCCAGCGAATACAAAATTACTCTGATATGGGTCCCGCGGCATAGGGACATTTAGGGAAACGAAGCTGCGGATGAACTCGCGAGATGTGGTTTTGCACTGGTTAGGTCCAACGCGGTGAACATGGGCGTCTAGCTTACGGAAATATAAGGCAGAATCGCCGATATCTACCACAGGAAAGCCAAGCACAGGTGAAGTAATACAGCATCGTACAGGATTACCCGGCAGGTTTGGATGTCCTATGATTCGCTTAAAACAAAGTCTCTTTTAGAAATAAGCAAAAAAAAATATATACAAACTGTTTGCACAGGGCACTGGCCCGTGGGAGTACATGCTGAAAGGTTAGGCAAACCCTTTAATCGTTTTTACCGCAGCTGTAAAGACCCAGGCTCAAAGAAGACAGTTGAGCATTTTCTGTGTGAGTGCCCGGCTCTTGCTAGAATAAAGTTATGCACTTAAACCAACCAACTTGTCGTTTACGGAAGGACATATCCAGCCTCCAGTCAGCTCTCGACTAGCGCATAGTAAATGTGCCGTTTTGTTGCACTTCTCGGGGTTAATAATATATTCTTCCACTGTAGCCATCTTGCCACCTCTGCAATAGCTCTGAAGTTAGTCGAACTACTTCGTATCAATTATGAATTTGTGCGTATCATCTTCCGTGGTGACAGCTAGTTCTGTTAATACCTCTATTATATCTTTCCCGAAGGCTTTTTATCGTAGAGAAGGACAATTTGCCGAATCTTAAAGAAAATGATGAACTATTTTCTCACTGCCCTAGCTAATTCGTATGCTCTCATATCTTTGATGTTTCTATGGTGGGAAACTCAGATGAAAAAGATTGAGATTATCTCAACCACTGATCGTAATTCCAACTTACATACCATCAAAATCTTTGATCTCTTTCTTATTATTAAGTAACGGACAAGCTTCACAAATACCCAAAACGTCGGCTTGGAATAAACTACCATGGTCCTTAAGCCACAGTGATCGAGCAATACCAAGCTTTTCGGAATATATTTTAGCTCCTTCTTCGCAGTCCATTTTCTATTCGTCCGTGTAGAGAGAAAAAGGATCAATATTTTGATCTCTTTTCCACTCTTTTCGCGAAGAAAAAATTGTCTGTATGACAAAATATTCTTTCACTCCACTGTTCTGGCTGAGTCTGGCGGCTTTGTATGTATGTATGTCGTAATGTACTCTTGCGAACTCGCTTCAATTGACACAACTTCGATAGTAAAATATCTGCCGACTTCTGTAGCTTCGCACTTTTGAATTATTTAGATGATAACGATTTTTCAATCAGAAATATTTTGCGTTACCTAGAGTGACAAACTAGATAATCAGTAAAAGTGGCAGGGGTAGCCATACAGTGTTAAAGAGATTGCAAGTCGCTCCAAGAATGTAAGTTGCAAAATCGAATAAGCTTGAACTTAAGTACGTGGATGCTCGGGTATTTACGATAATGAATTGGCGAACCGGAGGTCTACTGATTGCCCAATTGGAAAGAGAAACTATGGGTGAGATTTAAAAGGACCGGACAAGGCAGTGACGAATTTCCGTTTCAAACAGAGAAGCAAACGCCTACGAGATCTGACGGTGCTGATTGAGAGACACAATTCTTGGGAGAAACATATATTCGCCATTTGTAACATCGACGATCCACTGGCCTTCTCCAGCCTCAGTTGGCATAAAATTAGATCAAATGTACGTTGAAGCGACCAGTTACATTCTCTTTTCATCGACAAGCAGCTGGAGTTCGTCAGAGTCGGGTAAGATTGCCGAGGAGTAAATTTTTCGACATCACACCCCTTCCTTCCACTTCTTTTATCTTCTTCCTAGCTTCCTTTTTTAGGCCTTAAGTACAAAATATGCCTGCTGGATGTTTGGAAAACTCGGAGCGGATAAGTTCTCTATCGATTCAAAGTATTTTTTTTTTTTTTCTGTGCGTATTTGATGGAAATCTCCGTTGAGTTACCTACTTAACTAACCATCTTTCTTTCTAACGTATTGGCCGATAGGTCCGCTAGTTGCCGGACGCCAATGGCCTTACCATCGTTGCCAATAACTCCTGACTAGCTCTTCGTAATTCGATGAGCCCCGCACAGCATGGACGGTGCACTTTGAGTTGGACAAGCGAATTAAGACCCAGACGAAGATAAAGTTTTCTTTTCGTTGGAAAGACAAAGTCAAGAAGAACTTGGTTTCACTTAGAAATTTATATTTAAAACCAGACACTCGAGAGAGGATAATCGATTAGCGCGCTTTATTGGACTCGGTTAAAGACAAGAAGGTCAATTGAAAATTTTGGTTTTTATTGATATACCAAAATAAGAAGTACTCTCATTTTAATTCTCCTTGCTCTCTTGCGGAAATGTGGTTCCCTTTAAATTCTTACACTTACTGAACAAATTTTTAACAAGTCAAATTAAAATTTGTGAGAATTGGGTCAAAAGTGTTGTTAATTTTTTAACAACGGTGATAAAATCTAAACGAAACCAGCGGAGGACAGCAAATTGGATTGCCCCCAGTGCGGAAGGAAACGTATGTCACTGCCAGAAACCGCAAAGTTTCAATACAATGAAATCAGAAAGCGAATAAAAACAAAAACAAACAAAAGCGACGAACAAAAAAAGACAAATATATTAAAAGAAAAGAGACAGGAAGACGCACATAAAATGAATTAAAAGTTTTTGAGCGTTGCGGCGGCTATCAATTGAAATTCACAAAAGTGTACAATTTCTACAATTTCGTGTAAATTAGCTAGTTTTCAAGTAAATATGTACGTAGTTGAGGAGCATTGTGCACTGCAGCTGACTATAATCAAGCGACTTAATTAATTCAAATGTGCAATACTTTGAGGGCTATTACTTTTGAGAACGCGCTAACCCACCAACGGACATCGTAATTATGTTGCTTTTACTGTTGCTTTTACGCACGTGCGCAATTGCCACTTTACAGCGGCGGCGGCGGCAGCGGCGGCGTCAACGGCAATGGCAGCAAACAATTTTCCATGCCACTTGACAACTTCATAGGCAAAACGGAGGCTAACGGAAGTCTGCGACAGCAACCTGGTTGAAATCACCTGTCCGTCCAAACATCAATTGAGGTAAACAGCAAATCGAACGGACACTAAACCGTTCTACCGACGCGTCGCACGTTAACGCGCAAGCTCAACAATGCCGCAAGACGAAGTCATCGCGACGGCCAGTAGAGCAGCCGGAACGGAAGGGAAGACGGATGGCGAACAAAACAGCTAAGCAACCTGGTGACCATTCGAACTTCTTCCGTTCTCAAAATCAACCAAAACCAACAAAGCGACAACAACAACAGCAGCAGTGCGCGCGTGCTACGTGTATTATCGCCATAGCCATTTAGACATTTTGGCTTTGCATACAAACGTTCGGTAAGCAGAACGCAGCCAAGCAACAATAACAATAGCCACAAAAGCATAACAAACAGCCCAGCGGCACACAAATCGTACCGAACTTCCTCAAAATGAAAAAAAAAAAAATTGCAGAAACGCACAGCGCGCACGCGCCGAGTGTTAAAGTACAGCGCTTGATTGAAAATCAATAAATATGGCGATGAGTTATTAAATGTGCTATGCATATTGAAAGCTAAATGCTGTTGGTACGCAAGTGGATATTAGTAAAATAAAAATAAAATAGATAAGTCAGGCAAAGTGTTCGCTTTCGAGTGTGCGAGTGTGTTTGTGAACATAAAACGAAATTGTGCAGTAATTCTTTCGCATGTCGTTCGCTAAAATACTATTTTTTTTGGAGGTTAAGTTCTGCCCACAAAACTATTGGCAGAAAGACAGCAGCGAGCGAATGTAAACAATTTTTATATTAAGTTTGCACATCAAAAGGTTTTTGTCGGTGGCCAGTTAAACCTAACCTAAATTAGTTGCAATTGAATAAGGTTTTTTTTTGTTTTGAATTACAATTAGCTCTTAAAAGCGCCAGTTTAATATCATAGCTCATAATCAAATTTTTAAATGTTCGTTTAAGAAATTTACCAACGAAAGAATTTCTTCTGATTTAACATTGTGCAGGGGGTCAATTCTTGTTCTGTGAAACGGTGTAATGAAAAGGGTTTTCACTTTTCCACAACACTTCCGATTCGCGTTCGGTGATTAAATGAAAAGGAAACGTCAAACTGTTTTCATATGAAAAAAAGTGGAACTAAACAAAACTTTTTGTCAAAATCTTTTCATATGATAAAAAAGTATACACATAAATTTTATTGGTGAAAACAAGATTTAATTTCATGATGTACATACATATTTTGGAACGATTTTCCTTCATCCCTTGTCAAGTTTGGTTTGAAGACAAACCGACGGAAAATCTTTCCAAAATACATCATATTCCAACCCCGTCAAAAACATCAACAAATAAAAAGAAAATACATAGTTCAATGAATTTATTTGCAAAACTAACATGTGATATAAAACGGCCCCTTTACAGGTAGCTTTATAATTTGGAAATATTACCTTATATATACTTGTGATAAAATAATAAAATACTTGCAAAAATAAAGGTATTTTATAGTTTGAAAACTGACATGCGATTTAAAAATAAGTCTATTATTTTGAAGATAAAAGTAGATATTTATTTATAATACTGTAAAAGAGTGCTCTTTCCTTCGACACACAGCGAAACCTGCTTTTTTATAAAGCTAATACATCTTTCCACAAGAGCTCGGGTTGATTTATGAGCTATGTTATAACGCTCTTCGGCTGTAGAGGATAGATACTGCACTAATTGGAGTCATAAACCAAGGCTATTAAAATATTTTTTTATTTTTTATTAGCTGTCGCCTAAAAATGCCAAAAATCGCGTTCACCGGCATTATAAAGGTCTTCCATTACTCTGCAAGCTCCGGAGCGACGCCATACATAACAGTCATAAGCAGTTTATCCAAACTAACCATTCACAGATAATATGATGTTATACGCATCACATATGATCATAACATTCTTCGACTGGCCCCCCTTCCGGCTTTAAGTAAACGTGCTCAATTTCTCTTTTAGGGGCCGATATTTTCATGTGTTTACCGTCTAATAGGCCGATTATTCCAGAAAATTTATATTATTCCATAAAATTAATTTTGAGCGCATCTCCGCTGCGAATTAGGCATAAATGGCATTAATTCATCAATTAGCTCCGAACATAATGTCTTAGCCCTTTCCGACCTATGACAAATCTACTTAATAAAACTCATTTCACATTTGGACCCTAATACTTCGGCTATTGTAGAAAATAACCAAAAAGCTTGCTTTGTGAAATTTTTAGTTTATCCTTTATTTCCAGGATACGCACAATTGTTGCACTTCTGTCTGATTTCAAATAAAAATGTATGCATATGTACGTAACTCAAAAAGTTCATTAATTTAATTTTATTTTTATTATCTTTTTTATTTCTCTGTATGATATTTTATAAAAAAAATTTTGTCTTTTATTCAAACATAAATAAACTTGACATTTGGAACAAAATGTGCTTGTCCGAGATTTACAACCAAGAAGCATACAGCATCTTGCGGATGACAAATCATGCTCAGTTGGCCAGTGGTTGTACCGATCAAGCCTCGATGCATGGCTGGCAAGATGGACGATATTTTTTTGCGAAACTTTGAGTTTCTTCTTCCTCGGTGTCGGATTCATACTCAGCACGTGGCCTTTTCTCAATAGCTATCAGTTGTTCAGCTAAAGCTTATTTAAAACTTAGCAGGTCATGAGAATCTGCCCGATATTTCGAATTTATTTTGCAATGATCTCTATATTGTAGCCAAGCGTTGCAGCAAACAAAATCAATGAAATGTATGAAAACTTTCAAAGTCCATTTTCGGGTCTTGGAAAATGAGCGATATGCTTCCATCAACTGATCACAAATATCCACGCCTTCCATAGATTTGTGGTATTCTCTCACTATCCTTGGCGCTGGAACTTCAACATAAATCTTTTCCTTTTTTTCCCAGCGTTTAACATTGGAAACCGGTCCACAGCCATAGGCTTACGATGCAATTCTTCCTATAGCCCCTTTTCATTTGTTTTTCATTGGTGAGATGAATATTTTTAATTCTATCTCTCATTATTGTCCTAGTAGCATAAATACCGCGGTTTAAAAGAGCCTGTAGAAGCGGTCAAAAAATAATTTTGAACCTTCTGGCAGTGTTTCAACTAAACGGAAAACGAAGGCTGGTCCTACCCCCAAGTTCGTATTGGAAAGTGGTGTCATCTTTCCTAAATAGATCTCAAAATCAACCACCAGCCCTTCAGATGTTGTTAAGACTTCATTCTTCTTCCCACTTCTCTTGGTTTGTTAGGAATACTTTGTCTAACAGGACAACGTCCAGTCAACGGGATCATTTGCTCGTCTATGGAATAATTATTATAATTATGGTGCCTGTTTGTGTACTCCACTACTCTTTTGAAATCATCATTGAAATAAGCAGAGAAATAATATTTAGGGACCCCACACTTATGTTAATTTCCGCAGAGGAAGAAACACTATCTTGCAGCTGTAATATATTAAACGGTAGTTCCCAAGTCGCGTCCACAAGATCGTCATCGCTACTAAAATCCTCTAAATCCGACTCCAATAGTGCACTAAGTATTTCGTCTTCAGAGAATTGCTCTTATTAAATTAAAAAGAACGTAGCACTTGAAACAAAACTGTCTAAAAAACAATTTAAGTTACAAACTAAACACTAACTGCCACTTTTTAGTTAAATTTTGTTGTGTTTTGATTATGAAGGACCTTTTTTGATAATAAATTTCACTTCCTAAACAGGTTAAATAATTTATCACACATACTCCGCCGACTCATTTTTGCAAATGATTGAAATGCAATATTAAACTGGCAAAATTAACCAGAACTAACGTACACCGAAAACGGTCCGTTGTGTTTTTTATTAAGGAAACAGATCTCACAATTGTGCTATTTAGGTTGTATTGTACTAGGACAGATATTGAAGGAAATAATATAGTTTAAACGAACACGCACAATTGTGCGTACACGCACGGAAAGGGTTAGGGCACCGATATAAATCTATAAAATGTTCATCGGTGGTCATCACTAAGTTATTTTGGCAATCGCGAAATCTGCGCCTTCGTACTCTCAAACTACTTCTGTTGCCATACACTAATTTAAAATATTGCAACACCTTTTTTACCTTTGTTCATCTCAAGTTCTTTCCAACAAATGCAAAACTATAAATATTCGGAACATTACTTGTTTACGTTTTACTTGTCACCTTTTTCACAGCAGGAACCAGAATCTCAAAATATGCGTTCGTGAAAAGAGGTAGTGAAAATTAGTTGTGAAAACGAAAATGAAAAGTTTTTTTCTTTACACAGAACAAGAATTGACCCCCAGCTCCTTTACAGCCTAACCTAATATTCACGCACTCCGGCAATTTTCTGTTAAAAATGTCTCGTGCTCATACAACTTGTATGGGAGCAACCGAAATTGAACGGCGTGCGCCAAAAGCTAACTCAATTTCCAATTTTCATTTTGCGTGACATTTCGATTTGACGTTTATCCCACCGTTAAGGGTGATGCGCATTGTCTTAAATATAACGAATACGGACTTTTTTGTTTGGATGAGCAAAAAAAAATATCAAAAAGTTTTGAATGAAAACTTTTTGTAAATTTGTACATTGTTTGAAACTTGGAATTAAGGTTTTTATGATTATTTTTGCTTATATAATATAAAAGAGGAAACAAATCAATTGCCAAACTTCATAATAAGTTCCTGTGTTGAAGCGTTTCTAATAAATTAAGATAATATTTAACAAGCATTTATATGCAAGGATGAGCACGCCTTAAAAATGCATTCTAATATAAAGTATGTATATAACTTAAATACAGAATTTGCAAAATAAAAACACAAACAACAACCACACAAACAAGTTAAATAGCGGCAGATCAGTTGCTCTTGTTTGTAGTTAGTTTGCTTAAGGAAGATGAAATAAACACAACAGCCAACTCGGCTAGCGTAGCACAATAGGTAGCGTATTGGCTCTGCAACTCCGAGCTCCCGGGTTCAAAGCCTGGGAGAAGTGGTTATGAAAAATAAATTTAATTAATTGAATAAAAAGAAGTCTGATGAGGGAATGTGGTGATTTCCGAAATAGTACTATAATTTCTACCATTAAAAACTGTTGTTGTTTTTTTCACAAAAATCTTCCATAAACTGGCCTTGAGCTCAATAAAATTGTAAATTATTGATAATATTTAATGAAAACTTCCACCTTGTATTGTTCTCAAACGAATTTGACAGCCTTGCATGGCTCTGTAAAGTAAATGCACGCAAATCAATTTCGTGCTTGCGTCCATAAATAAACGCAAGCCGTGAATATTAGGTTAGCCTGTTAGGCTCGAACAGTTCGTTAATTAGTACCGGTCGGTACGACTACGATCATAGCGGTAAATATTATAATTTGTGTCCTTTATCGTGTGTTTATTATGCATTTGTGATATTTGTACGTTTACAATTCCAGTTGAAAAATAAAGTACTTTGTGATATAATTAGGTTTTTATTTTTATGGAATTTTATGTGCCTGTAGTATTTTGACTGGTGATTATACGTTATGTGAAAAATTAAAAGGACAGTGACCTGCAGTTAATGAAGTTAATGTGCATCCAGAAATGTGAGCGAATCAAAGGCAGTGAACTAAGCTATTTCATTGTGAACAACTTGAAAAAAAAACGTTTTTTGTATAATTTTACCCGGATTTGGCAAACTCTGGTATTTTATTTGCGTTTTTTTCTTATAATTTGCGAATTTTGCAAGTGAAAAAAAATAAGGACACTTCTTGTTTTACTAAAAAAATTACAATATTATATAAGAAAAAGAAACTAGTTTTCACTCATTTGTGTTAACATTCATTTCTAATTTGTTTAGTATTTTGTTGAAAATCCTTGTTTATTTAAAACTGATCGACATCGCTTCGGCATGGAATCAACTAGGTTTTGGCAGACGGAAACCGGTATTGCTTTCCATGAATCCTGAATAAGTTGCCAAAGTTCGTCAAGGTTACTTGGACACTTTCCTCTTATTGACACTTTCCTCTTATTGACACTTTCACTGTATTCCACAAATTTTCTATAGGATTTAGATCCGGGGATTGCGGTGGCCACTCTTTTGTACACTTGGCCGTGTGTTTGGGGTCATTGTCTTGCTGAAATACCCACCTTATTGGCATATTATATTCAGCGTACTCGAGCATAGATTCCTGAAGAATTGCAACATAATCGGTTGCCTTCATAGTGTCCTGTATACGATGGAGTGGCCCCACACCGTTGTACGAAAATATATCCCCAGACCATAATGTTTCCGCCACCATGTTTAACGGTTTTTATGATATATGTATTTAGGATTGTAAGCTTCATTTGGCGGTCGTCTTACATGATGTATGTATACCTCGATCAAAATTAAACAAGTTAACTTTTGTTTCGTCAGACCAAATAATGTTACGCCATTTATCTTTAGATCAAAGCACATGATCTTCAGCAAACTTTAGCCTTTGTTGCACGTTTCTCTTCGATAACATAGGCACTTTTCTAGGGCTTCGAGTCTTAACATTTTTCTTTAATAAGCACTTTGCGGATAGTTGATGTGTCGACATTGATATTCAAATCACATTTAATTTGTTTCGATGAGATAAATGGATTCTTCCTAACACAGCGAACTATGTTTTTTTTTTTACAGAGAGTGTTATTTTAGGCTTCCTGTCGCGTGTTTCAACCTGGGCAACCCACTTAACTGCATTTTCAACCATGGTTTTGAAGTAGCGAGTCTCTATATGAATTTCCCTGTTTGACCAAATTTTTAATGTGTTATCGAGTTTTCGGATTGCAGTGTCTACCCTTTCCCATATCTGTTCAAAAAAGTAAAAACCCCGGTTCTAATTGATTGATAATAAAACTAAAAGTATTATTCTTACCTTATCTTTGAAAATAACCAGGTTTTATTAAACTATTTACGATATTGTTATAAAATGACACGCTGTCCTTATTAAAACGCACAACCGTATACTGATTTTGTTGAACAAAGAATGGCTAGCTACGAAATGTGTGCAAATATTTGGCATTTATCTAACGGAATTTGTTTTTGTAAATAATGAGTGATAAAAATATGCCATTATCTGGAGGCAATTGTCATCGCTTACTATAATTATATTGCAGTTTCGTTTTTTTTTTGCATCCCTGTCCTTATTATTTTTCACATAACTTATGTATATCTCAGAAGTGCACAAAATATTTATAAGTTTAACAAAGTAATATAAAAAATGTATACACCTAATAGGCATAATAACCAGCAAGAGAGCTAAGCTTACAGACGACGACATCGAAGATGTTCACTACGATGCCTCAGAAGAGTCGGAGCCGTTTGAAGACAGCGGACAACTACGAGGAAGAATATTGTGCCATTGCCGTAACACCTGCTACAGAGAATATATGGACGGTCGCCAACAATTGCCGCCCACAAAAAGAAATGCCATCAGAGTACAATCCGTCTGTGCTTTGTAATAAAAATCGAGGTTTCAGTGAATTGAAAAGTTTTTTAAAACTATTTCCCCCGAAGTCTTCTCATAAGGATAAGCCTGCGCACAAACGAAAGGTTTACTATCGTCAAGAGAACTCAAGGTGCGTACAAAAAAAAAAAACCCTCCAAATATTCATGAAACATACCAACATGAAATTTTGGCAATGCTTGGAATAACGCTTGTGACTTCCTACAATAAACTACCGAAAATGTCTATGTACTGGTCTAAGAGAAATTCTGTTGGCAACGCTTTGATAAGAGACAGTATGTCACGTGACCGATACATCTTGCTGCACTCAAAATTTTATTGCAGCTCTCCTGAAAAGCCAAGTGGCTGTTCGAAAATATACGCTATCGACAAAGTGGACAGTTGCCTAAAAATGACTTTCTCTACGTGCCGCGAATATAGCTCATTTCAAGCCATAGACGAATTAATGGTTAAATTCAAAGGAGGATCGGCATTAAAGCAATACCTTCCAATGAAACCCATCAAACGTAAAATTAAAATATTGGAAAGATCTGTCTCATCCTCTGGCTATGGATATGATTTTAATATAATTTGTGGAAAAGATGAACCACAAAAGGCGGTCTAAGACTTTGCGAAATCTATACGGCGAACCAATGTGGCACTTTTCTTTGATAGATTCTTTTCCTCAGTGTATCGCTTCAACAGCCTACCATTTTCTGCCGTCGGTACTATTATCTCCAATCGAAAGCAGCTTCCCTCATGCGCACAGAAATTTAAAAAAGGAGAGAGTCGATGCTACCAAAGGCAATTTGGAACGTCATGCGCCTTTTGGCAGGACACACAGCTGGTGACGGTAATGAGCAACTGTCATGGCGGCGAGGTGGGATTGATTCAACGCAAACAGAAAAACGGTGATAAACTTTGCTTGACTTGCCCAAAATCCATTATCGACTACAATCAATACTTGGGTGGGGTCGATTTGTCCGACCAAATGTCGCAACTAAACGATATCGATACGGTTTGGACTAAAGAAAACCAAAGTACCCAAGAAGGAAAAATCTGGACACGATTTGAAGAATCGAGACATCAACTACGGTATAGTTGGCGATCACATGCCAATCAAAGGCAAAACGAGACCCCGATGCGTAAAGTGCTCAAAGGATTAGAAAGGTGGAAAAACCGCAAACAAGCGTACATTCTTTACATGCAATACATGCGAAGTTCCGCTATGTTTCAAGTGCTTTACGCCTTATCATATATGTAATATTTTTTTAAAAATAAATAAAAATGATACGATTTCACCAATTAAAAATTTTAATAATTCTAATGCTAATAACACTGCTGGGACATTATATCCCAAATTTCAAATCAAAAATACCGAACTTTTTTCTTTTTCCTAATTTTTACGGTCCTACAGTTTTTTCGGTTCGAAAGGGTTAAAACTTTCATCCCGCCTTTATCGAATCGCAGCGAGTGTTATAGTTCAGCCTCAACCTCATGCTAGATGAGCATACAATGTCGAAGTAGCGACCTTTGGGAGATTTTTCTGATAATATTTAGTAGAATAGCCGCAACGGCTTAGAAACACTGTAGCATTATACATTTTCTCACCTATCCATAGCGAAATTAAAAAAAAAAAAAAAAACAAGATCAACCTCAAGAGATACTTTTCAACAATAAAATATTACTATTTCAAGTCAAGTAAAAGTCCACTCTAAAGTTAGCATCAACGTTTTTGACAGATAGCTCATTGAAAAGTAACTTGACTATGATTTTGGCTTTAAATTTTTTAAAAGCCAAAATAAAGTAGCTTGTTCGTTCTCGAATCGATTAAAAACATCAACGCCGTGAATAGAACTTCTCAAAAAGCCAGTGGATTGCCGTGTATAACCTGTCGTAGCGAAGGAAAAGACATACACAACCTCAATAATCGTTAATATTTAAAAGCAAATAAGGAAGAGTGCTAGTCTCTCAAAAACCCAGGCGGAAATAAAGCAATCTATCCTTCTTTACCTTTCAAGAAGAAAAGCTAGTTTTATTGCTAGCTTGAGAATTGACCATCTGAAGATATCACATTTACATCTCCGTGGAGTGCACCACCCTACACTTGTTCACATTGTTTTGATCTTCCTACCGTCAGTCATATCCTAAACGCATGTTCCGCGAATGATAGATTTCGTAAGAAAAAATAACAACAACGCGTAAACAAATTAGCCGCGCGACCATTAATATTCGAGCTAAATATCTCAATGACAACAAATTTAGCAATGAAATTTAATTTAGTTATAAGCGAAAGTCCTGCGTCTTGCTATTAATTTAATAATAATAATAATTTTGGCGCGTACACTATATACCTCAGTGTTTGGCCGAGCTTCTCCTACCATTTGTGGTGTGCGTCTTTATATTCTAAAAATGGAGGGACCTACACTTTTACGCCGACTCCGAACGGCAGATGAATTTAATGAGAAGCTTTTTCATGGCAGAAATACCCTCGGAGGTTTGCCATTGCCTGCCGAGGAGTGACTGCTATTAGAAAAAAACTTTTTCTATTATTAAGATTTTGCTTGCCCTGACTGAGATTCGAACCTCGAACTCACCGGCATATCGAGTTATAGCACGCACCGCTACCAACTCGACCACAGCGGCCACTTGCTATTAATTTAGTATTTTCAATTATATTTACTACATTCAACATTTTTAAGAGATTTTGATTTGAGTCTTTCTTATGCAAAGTAAATAGTAATAAAATTGATGAGCAAAAAAATTGTCATTCGGTTATTGCGAAAAAGGGCCTTAAATGTACTAAAAGTACGCTCGATATAAGCTCATACAAGTTATGGCCAAAAACGAAATTTTCAAGCTTTTTAATAATCTGGACACATTTATTTCTCCCTCATAACTATTATAAAAGGGAAGTCTGTGATTGTATTATTCATCGTATAAAAAACCATTGCATTTAGAGCTATGTAAATAGAAAAGTTATTAAGTCAGAATAAGTGGTTTTGTCAGATTTATCGCAATTATTTGTAACATGCATACTAGGCATGTTAATTCCGGGATCCCGTCATTTTTTAACTCCCGAATATCCCGGGCTAAAAGGGCTGACAGATGGTGGCACTTATGCAAATAAACGAGCTCATATATCTGCAAAATATTTTAGGCCTGACAGACGACACTTATCTGCATTTCGACATCAGCTGATTTGACAAATAAAATTGAGCCAAAAATGGAAAGTAAGGGAAATAAGATTGGCAGCTAATTAAATGGCAAGAAATCAATATGAATTGAAAAGGTGAAGAGCAATATGAGACAATGTATTCAACTTCATAAAATAGTGGCTATCTCATTGTTCGCTTTGGAATATATATGTAGAACTTTTGAAAGTCTATAGGATGCAGTACCGTTGGTGAAATTGTTGTGGATTTTTGCTAAACAGTTTGCAAAAATCTTTTGGATTGCATTAATTCCTATCCTCAAAACCAACAATAAATAAAAATAATTTGGTTTAATTTGCTAATATTTGCAGCTATTTTTTTTTAATAATAAACACTTTTGACAGCAGCTGTAGACATTTTGCTAGTTCACAATAGTATTTTTCTGTCAAAAGTGGCAGCATTGCCATATTGGAATCACAATATTCAGTACTTATGCACCTAATTTTCGTGCATTTATACGAGTGCTTATGCGCATTTGGAAGAGGATTATGCATGAGTTAATTCAAAGCAAGGCTAATTATCTAGATAACCTTGATCGTTTGTCAGCCGTATTAGTCTATTCAAATTCCGGAACTGTAGAACGCAATGGATTTAATAGCCATTTATTTTTTAAATTTTGTATCATTCTTAAAAATTCCCCTTTCAAGGGCAAAACAAAGCCTTGACAAATAACACAGCTTGTTAACTCACTAAAAGCTTTGTTTTGTCCTTGTCGTTATAAATGAGAATATCCTTCTTGAAGTAAAAAATGAACCTTTCTATGAAAGCGATGATAATAATACTAACGACGAGCAGCTCACAATTGTCCAATAATCGAAAGGCATAAAATTTATCAGAAGACTTGGTAAAAGAAGCGAGTATTTAACGTTTTGTCGACAATCCAACCAACAAGTGTTGAGCAGTGCTTCTCCATTGCAGATTTTAAATGCAACAAATTTTAAGTCTAGGTTGGAGGATAACACACTTAAGGCTTTTATTTCGTCGAGATTGCATTTTGATCAAAATAATGAATAATTTTTCCTCGCTCAAAATGGAATGGGTGATGTATTTAATTTTTACTTGAAGTATTTCTTTTTTTGCTAATTTTTTTTATTATATTAATATAATTTATTGGTCTCAAGCAGTGACTAAAAATAATTTTACTTTATGTAGGTGTATTTGCTTCTGTACCAAATATGTGTATTTGTACTTGAAGTATAAATTATTTTGTATACGTATGTATGTGTGTGAAATTTTAAATTTTTTTCCCCTTTTTTTTCTTGCAAATACCAATAAATACATACATTACAACAAATCGTTCTTCTTTGTTATATTAATGTTATTTTTTTTACTTCTTTAATACAACGATTACAGACGTGTTAAATTTTTTGGCAAATTAAAAATTACGAATCAAAATTTCGTAAAATTCGGGATCCCGAGATTGTGACGGGATTTCGTTTTCAGATCTCGATAATCCCGGGATCCAAAAAATGCCCAAAATTGACATCCCTAATGCATACATACAATTTTGGAACTTCGCATCAGTGAAGCTTGCGTATATCTTGAAAAATATGTAGAGCTCGCAACTTTGTTGGAAACCAAAAAAAAATGGAATTCTAGTTAAAATGGCATTTCAAAAAAATAAATTTCCGTTTAACACAAGTGGGAGTAAAAATCGTATAATTTTTTTTTTTAATTTTTAAGAAAATTTAGTACGAAATAGAAAAAAATATGATTGTTTCCAAAAGGTGGTTTAGCATTTTTAATAACTTCTGCAAATTCAGAGAAATTGTAAAACAAAAAATTCGAGAAAATGAGTCGCCCCGTAACTACCACATAAATATGTAAGTATGTCACGCAGTTATAAAACTATTCGTAAATGCTTAATGCAATTCCGATTGTTCTTAACGATTTCTCACAAAATTATTTAAATTTTTGTGCACATTTTAAGAAAACTTTCTGTGTTTACATAAGCGTTTCACGGTTCTACTAAGCAATGACAGTAACTTGAGAAGGAATACAAAGTGCAACAAAAAATACTGTCTTTTCAGGAGGGCACGAAAGCTTGGCAAAATTGGCTAAGTGCAATGAGGAAATGGTATGAAAACAAGCAACAAATAACAAATACGTTTTTTGAATAAAAGCCATTATTAATTTGAATATAATATTTAAGTAAATTATATATTAATTTCATTGCTCACAATTTATGATAATTAACTGGGTATAAATTTCCAGAAATATTTTTTAATTGAAATAATATGCAATTTTTGATCGGTGTATGCAACAAAAAAGTGACCTTCACTGCGTATACGTAATCTATGCGAAGGAGCAAAATTAGCATATTTAGCACAAGAAGTTTGGTTATTAATTGTTTGTATTATTTAAATGTTTAATCGCACTTTCCATAAATTCAAAGAATTACTTGAGGAGTCTAAATTATTTACTTAATCGCATCTACTTACTTACATATGTATGTATGTATGTATGTATGTATGTTTCTTTACATAATCACCTGCAATGCAAAAGGGCGCAGCTAAAAAAAATTTGAAATTTACTTTTTTATTGCTTGTGTTGCATTTTAGCGTCGTTTTGTGCACATATTTTAAAAACGTTTTTGTATTAATTGGAGATTAAAAGTGTTTTTAGCTTCTGTAAAAAAAAGAAAAGAATTTGTTTTGTTACGGCTTTTTGTATATTTTAAATGAAGATAGCAAAACCAAAAAAATATGCTTGGCTTTTTTTAATGATTAAAAACGAAAATTTGCACTCTGCTGCTAGAAATTTCATTGATAAATTTTGTTTAAATAACTTCATTGAACCGGCGGGAAAATCTTACAGAAGTTTGCTTACATAAGTAGTTAAAAAATATGCTCCTATTTTAAGTTTGCCTGCAAAAATATAAATTTTTAATTTTGTCACTTTTTTTTTTAAACACATGCTCGCATTTCATTGCCGCATATCAGCTATGTATTTGCTGAAATGTTAGAGCAGCCAAAAAATGCTAATTTTGTTTAATCAAGAAAAAAAATTAATATATAAATTCGTTCAAAATCGTTGCCCATTAGAATATAAATAAATTTCATGTATGTATAAAAGTTTATATTTTAATTTATATTAATCAAAAGGCTCGAGCTACAATAAATGTATTAATGTATGTATATACATACATATTTCTCTGCCTAAGTTTGTATAAGCTTGAGCATTTCGATATGTACATACACACACACACACACACATATACACTCAAACATACATACATACATATGTATACACATCAAGTTATACAAATATGTACTATATAAATAAAATCTCATGCATTTCCTAAGAACAAATACGAATTAACAAACGCAAACGAATATCTACTATAAATAGCCTTAATGTCGCACAATGCCGCAGAGAAAGCAAAACAATATACTTTTCCGAGCAAAAAGCAATAAATAAAATAAAAGGAAAACTTTGAAATTTTGTTACTAAAAATAAAAAGTAGGTAGTAATGCGTTGGTTTTCAATTTACATGCGAATGTGCTGTGTATGTGTGTATGTACATAAATGTATCTATTTGTAAATTGTTACAGATTTGGGAAACAACTTTATTGTTGTTTTGAATTTAGGACAGAAAGCAATGAAAATCAAGAACTATGCACCTACATATTTATGTATGTATGTACGAGTATGCGTTAAAATTTTGTAAAAAAAAAAAAATGATTTAAATAGATTAAAAAAAAACATGAAAAAAAGTGGCTAGCATATATCTACCAAAAACAGCTGGTATAGTTCTAAGAGAGAAATGCTTTTGATAAACACTTTAGTGTGCATTTATTTTCATATAAAAAAATATTCGACATAAAAATATTTATGAACAAAATACCGCATTTCCGCTCGAATTATAACTCAGTGTTACTCGTAAATTGGAACGTGTTGAAGTCATTTACTAGATAAAATAAAATTATAAAACATTTTTGCATAGAAATTGTGCTAAATATTGTTTATCAAAAACATGATTTTATTTCAAAATCGTTGCCTATACATATTTGTATTGGCAACGATTTTGAATTTTTTATAATTTTATTTTACCAGTAAATGACTTTCAATTATTCAAAAATTTTAAATTTTATTCAGCTCGAGACCAGTTTTTGAAAGATAATAACTTAAAATAATAAGTTCTACCACTAAAACTGTTGTTGGTTTTTTTTTTCTAAATAAAATATTTCATAACCTGGCCTCGAGCTCAATAAAATTGTCTATTTTTTTAAATTTCAAAAAGCCGATAGAAAAATAACAAAAATTCATTATTCAAAAATTTTAAAATTAAAATATCCTCATCAAAATTTCTACAAAAAAAGCATGAATGAAGAGTTATTGTCGCAAATTTTAACGTTTGTTAAAGTACATATAAATTAAATAATAATTTCTAATTTTTTTCAAAAATTTATCGACCTTAAAGCTCATAAACAATTAAAAAAAAAAATGAAATAAAAACTAAATATTTATTAACATAACATATATCAAGCGATTCCATAAAACATCATTTTAAATTTATGCCTTTTTTTTACTGAATTAAGGACATAAGAAGGCCACTTATTAGTGCAATTGCATCTCCTCTTCAAGCCCATATTCAGTTTATCAATTGTCTGTGAAGTGTGCGCCGTCAAAAGATTTCTAAGTTAGTCAATATTTTCTTTGATTCGCCGTTCAATCTAGAAAATACGCTGGTCATCTCCCAAATACAAGCTAAACTTGTATCGATTTGATTGTTGATCCCCACAAAATCATTCAAATGAAAACGGTGCGTTTGCTCAATAGAAGATTGCAAATTGTCATTTATTTTCAATCCAAGCCCCACTAACGTGTAGTAACAAGTAAAATTAAGAACTTACCTTCGCACGTTTCTTAAGATATTGATTATATGCCCAATACAATGACATTCGCGCCGCATAAGTTCGATAAGCTGTATTTTTTTTTTTAATATAAATTCCACTTCTGAACTATAAGTTAACCCTCTTTAAAATAAATCAATATATAGTTAACGCTAATATTGTGGAAAATAGAGCCTATGCTTGAAAGTAGATATGGAAAACTGAAAATTAGCGCAATCACAGCTACTGTCAAAATGAGTCGTTCAAGCGTTGCCATACTCACGTCCATACATATTTGTGATTGTAATTTGAAGATGCCAGAATTTAAATAAATAGTTTATTAACAAAACTAACTTCATTTCTGTTCGTATAATGTTTTTCGAAGTTTTAAAAATGCTTTTGCAAAAAAAAATCTTCCTCATACAATTGCATACATATCACACATACATCCATACATATGTACATATTTAAGTATGTTATATGTCTACCGCCATTTTGTTACAAATAAAATTAATGGTAGCAATGGCAAGGCAATGTTTTCAACTTTTAACAAGCCTTTAAAATTCCTTTAAGACTCTATGGAATTAAGTTTACATAGTTGAGATTAGAATAAATTCTTGAAATGCCAACATTTCAAACATATTTGCGCACATGCTTGCATAATAATGTAACTAGTGGAGTGCTTTATGCACTGATGAATATACGAGGAAGTATCAACTGAAGGAGCATAAAAGTTTGTAAGTACATACATACATTTGTTATACATATGCATTTGTATGACCGACTACTTACTGAACTAATGTAAGTGATCTTTTAGGCAATCATAACGATTAACTTTTCTCATTAGTAAACAGTAAGTGCAACAACTCCTACCACCATGCTAGCTTGTTCGCTTACTTACTTACTTACTTACTTACAATATTTATGTTAGTATGTATGTTAGTATGTTTATTTGTATGTAGTTATATTATTTGTACTTATAGTTATGTACTTGCTTAGTTGTTTGGCTGCTTGTGTGCTTACCGCTTGACCGCCGACAACTCAAATAATTGATATCCCAAGAAGGTATTTCATTTAATTAAATTCACCAGCCACTTACAAAGCGATTCTGAATTTTTCTGTGGAAGACATGCTGGCGACGTTGTGCAACTATGTCGTTCAGTTGGCGTAAAAGGCAAGATTCCATTTGGAGTGATGATGCGACCAATATGCATCACAACCAACCAACCAACCAACCAACCAACAACACTACACACCGCCAACAAGCCAAACCAACCATCTTCACTTTAACCTAACTACCAATCTACTCGTAGCAAACAGTCGATCAGCGCTGCTAGCAAGCTAGCCAACCAGGCAGCCAGTTAGGCAGCCATCGATCGTCTTGATCGGTGTATTCGATCGATCGATCGTTCGATGGATGTACTACATATACATACGTACATATGTACATATGTATATACTTAGCAGTGTACTTAGCGTATGTGTTTGAATGGAAGGTAGGGTGACAGGACGCAGATTTTGCGGTACATACTAGCTGGCTGTTAGACTGTCTGGTGTAGTCTGTAAGCTCAGCTAGTTGATGGTTACCTATACGTACGAGGCTTAGTGATGAGAGGGGGTGTTGGTGGTGAGCAGCTAGGGGTACAAATCTAGTTGTACTTGGCTGCCTGCCTCCCTGCCAGCGCTTGTCTACTCCGTTTGCCTTCTACCATGTGCAGTTGCAGTGTCAATGTTAACAGGAGCAGCATAGAATTTAGATACCATTATGGTTAGTATCTATAGTGCACAACGAAATCTTTATACAAACTAACATGTTGTTTGTTGGAATGCAGTGATTATCATCAGGGAGCAATAACTGTGATGACATAGCAGTCCAAACAGTCCAGCAGCGAGTGGTAACTATGCGAAGTCGTCATCAAGACGCAGACGCACACACACGTCAGCACAAAGTTTTTGTATTTGCTTAGACGCTTAGACTGGCGAGAGTATGTATGTATGTAGGTATATAGCCTCGTAGATAGTCACTGCACGTGGATTGAAAATATTTCCTATTTAAGGATGTAAGACAGGCCAAGGCAGCAGTCAGCAGGCTGGCATGTAGTATTCAAGATTCAATAGTTGGGGAAATACTTTATATGATCATTCGGGATGCAGAATGTGTTTGTTCACGTTTAAATTCACGTTTTATAACTCTATACACAAACGAGAGTTTACTGCTCGGGGGTTTTGTACAAATGTATGTATGTATGTATGTTTGTATGTACGTTTGAGCATAACAAATTCTTTAGACGATACGCAACTTCTACGCTGATTTCTTTTGACTTTAGTGATGTGTGCTGCTACTGCTGCTGACTCTTCTTCATTTCACCAACGTCAACTTCCACTTGAATGTCGTCGTCGTCGTCATAGTCGTCAGCTTGACTGTTTGAGGACGAATATTTGCGCGTTGCACTTGGTGGTACGAAAGTCGATGGCGGCTAGAGCCAGCCAATCGAGCTTCTCGCGTATTGGTGACGTACTCGTACTATGTATGTATGTATGTATGTATGTATGTATGTATGTACCTACGTGTATAATGATACATTACGCAAATCCTCCAGAGGTTGTAATGCTGTCGCATGTTTTTACCATTTCTGGCCGTTTACGCTGCTGCAGCAAGTATGTCTCACTAAACTCTACTCGAACTGGCGAAGACAAACGGACGCACAAAAAAAAAAAAACAAAAAAAAAAACTAAGCAGTGGAAAATGTTGCAGAAAAAATGAAGATTCTGAGAAAAATCCGGTATGGAATGTTCCAGTGGGATTTGTCAAAACTTCTTTAAAATAGAAAAAACACAGTTACATGTGTATGTATGTATGTATGTATCTATGTCTGTTTATTTGAGCACTTGGACATATTGCATACCACGCTGCTTACGTACATATGTATGTATGTATGTATGTATGTATGTAGATAAGTATGTGTGCATCGAAAGGAACAGTAACTCAAAAAATTTCTTATCATTAGTTTTACTCAAGGCGAATTTAACAAGGTGGTGTTGAATGTCAAAAGGCTTCGTTCTGTTTGGCTGGCGATGTAAAATGTAGGTGAAATTTAAACGCTTTTTACTTATGTATATACGCTCATCACTACCTTGTTAAATTCGGCTTGGTTTTACTAATGCAAACATTCAGCACAATTTAATTCCGAACGCATGTCTGATCTGGACTGACCTCCTTTTTAGTTACCTCGTATTAGTACCTAGCGGCCAGACTTATGTAGTTCGGTCAAAATTATGACGAGACGGTAAAATTGATATCGACCAAACATATAAACGCCAATTTCGAATTTAAATTCAAAGTACAAATCAGAAGGTTGTCCCAACATTTTCTCCTCTTTGTGCGATTTTTTTCTTACTGCGGTTATTGCAGTTATTGCACCCAAATTGATAATCAATTTGAAATGCTATGAGTGTACCTGCCATACTGAGAATAAAAAATGTGGGTGTGTTGGAAATCGAAAGATAAGTTATTTGAAACCATTTTCTGTGTAAACCTTAATTTACTTTAGTTGTAGGTATTACCAAAAGTTGTAGAGCTGATTTTATAGAACTCCAAGGGCCTGTCAGGCGGCCAATCGGATCAAAAGGCGGTGGTTAAAGCCATCCGTGAAATATTTAAGCGCCAGTAACAGACATGGATTACACGACCCTTAAACCTCAAGTGCTATTGTGAAACATTTCATTATATTATCCACTCTACTACTTCTATGTTTAACTGCCCTAAACTAAAGCGGTTTTGTTGATTCATTTATTGATAGTTATGCCCGAATTCAGTCATTTAGTATAAACTCAAGTCACAAAATTTGAGACTCGTTTGCTTTCACGTTTTCTTCTTTTATTTTTAAAGACTTTGATGCTCGAATTCAGTAAGCAGTCTCGGTCTCTAATAGAGACAAAAGTCACAATTTTAGACCAGTTGGCATTCATTAGTTTCAAATGAAGCCTCTTGTCTCAAAATAGAGTCTCTAAATTGTGACCTGGTGATGAGCAGGTTACAAAAAAATTAAAATTAAAAAAAAAAAAAAACGGGAAACCGAGGAGAAGCAAAAATCTCTAGCTCATTTTGAGACTTGAGATGATACCAAGTTACTGAATTCGAGCATGAGACTGCTTACTGAATTCGGGCATTAATTTCTAATTTAAATCAATATCACCAGAGGTCATACCCCCGAATTCAGTAAGCAGCCTCAGTCTCTTATAGAGACAAATCTCACAATTTTAGACCAGTTGGCATTCATTAGTTTCAAAATAAAGCCTCTAGTATGAAAATAAAGTCTTTAATTTGTGACCTGGTTATGAGCAGGTCACAGCAAATTTATATAAAAACGAAAGAAATAAACGTGAAAGCGAGGAAATTATGTATGTATGGTGTTGTCGGCAAACCCAGAGGTGATGTACATACATACATACATACATATGTACATACAAATGACAATCTTCAACCCAGAAGATCATCAAGAAATATTCCTACTTTTTGCATTTTATAATGATTTTTGCGAACATTCCGTCAGTTACTGTTCACCGGCTTGTCTACTTGCTTACCTGTCATATTTAATGCATACATATACATACATATGTATGTACATATGTATGTATGTATGTATGTACATATGCATGTACTTTGTATTATGAACTCGCTTATTTCCACTATATCTGTACAATCACGTGTGCACTTTGCCATATCTAATTGCAGGTGCGTTTTTAATTTGGCTATGATCGACATTTTACGCATTGTTGTGGCAACAGTTCCTTTTAGATGGATTCCACACGTTTGAACACCTACAAAAACGCTAAAAAGGTCTTAAGTGATCCGTAACTAGAATAAAAATAAAATAAGGAGAATTTTCACTAAACAAGTTTTTCCTGAACATCCATACACTAGTAACTGATATACATATGTATGTACATACATATGTATGTATGTATGTATGTATGTAAGTATGTATGTTAGTTGCACATACACAAAAGTCCAATCAATCACAACCCAAGCAAGCATTCAAAAACATTTTGTATTAAACGAGTTAAAATTATCAAATTACCGTAATAATTTCGATTGCTTGAAGTGTAAATATGAAAAATTGCTGGCATGCATTTGCATATGGTGGTGCTCATCGCTCAGACACTTGTCACCCAACGACAATCACTCATAATAAATAATACAAAAATAACGTCTACGGTGCGGCATTCCTACAATGGGAGGAGTTTGTTGCTATTGACCAACCAATAGCACCGTAAAAGTCTGAGCCGAAGTTATGATTTCTTCATTTTTATTTTTACTGTAGTTGTTTTTGCGTACTTTTGCTACTCATGTACAAACGCTTGAGATTGTACAGCAACAAACCAACAAACATACATGCACTTGTATATAAATAAACAAATCAAATCAAATGTTGCGCGCGCGCTCGCGCCATAGACTCAATCCATTGCGTGTTTAAGTGTTTGTGTATTGTAGGGGATAAGGCCTTCATTGGCAGTAATAGTTAATTAAAGTCTGGTTTGAACGTTTTGAATATTCGTGAATGCCAAAAGAGAAACCAATACTAAAAAAGCAAAGCATAAAAAATGTAGGGAAACAAAAACAATGCTATGAATGAAGCCCGACGTCGCACTACTGAGCAGAGAGTCAGTCAGGTAAAGCGCTTTTGCTAGCGAATGAAAACTCAGTTTGGCGACTTGAAAGAGCACTTCTAAAAAGTCTACAAACTCAAGTTATCCAAGCCAAGAGCGAGACCCACTAACAAGCATCCAGCAAACGCAGCGAACTGTGTCGTCTTGGCGGCGCTCCGGCTGGCTTGTTGCCGCTCCAAACTCGTAATGGTAGGTAAATGTTTTTCGTATGATTTCTGGTTGCTGCTACTATTGTTGGAGTAGCTCTCCGTTTAGGCGCAGTGGAGCAAAGAAAAAGTAAAAAAACGGTCGTGCTATGTGACGCGATCGAAAGCGAGTTTATTCGGTAGCGCGCCTCCATCTAGAGAACATCAAGGTGGTCGCAATAACGACATAAACGCATAGATCAATTCATATTTGTCTGTTACAAGCGATAATTTCCGTAGTTTACGTAGTTTTTTCCCAACAAGCAAGCGTACAAAAGTGGAAACGCTCCTTATCAGTTGTTTTGACGGCGTTTGGATTGTATATAGCAGCAGCTGTAGCAGAAGCAATAGCGGCGGCGGCGGCGGCGACGGCGGCATCGGTAGCAAAGTTTACAGCAACTTTATCAACATTTTTGGAGGATATTTAATAATTTTTCGTTGCGTCTATAAGGAAATAATACATTTTGGCTATTTTTGTGCAATTCCATAAATCTCTTAAAGCACAGTGGCAACAATTATTGTACGGCAGGCGTGCACTTTGCAACACTGAAAAAGCATTAAAACAATTGACAGCACCAAAAGAGCTGACAGCAACAACCACAACAACACTACGCAACGCGAGAGGGAGAGAGCAGTCCATATAAAGTTTGACATTTGTTGATTCTGACAAGCGTTTAGTCAAAGTAGCAGCTAATCGAGGAATCGGAATAGAAATCGTAATCGAAGAAAATTATAGTCCGGACTGCCAAATTTTACACGTTCGTTTGGAATTTGTGTTAATTTAAATAAAAGTTTTTAAAATTAAAAATAGGAATCGCATATCTGCGCGACGTGCACGTTTATTTAGTGTATATGCGTGTGTGTATTCCTTCTTCGGCGGTCGTTAAATGTGCAGGGAATTCGGCGAGCCACATGCGTTAAGTTGACAGTTGCGTGCAGCTGTCTCGTCGCCTTGCCTATTGGTGCTGGTGTTATCCGATTCGATTCTTTTACGATCCGAGATTCCCTCAAAAAGTGTCAAAAGTGCGTTTTTGTGTTTATTTTTGGAATACAAGTGTTTGCTGTTTTCATACAGGCCGCAATAAGCAGCCACCACACACTTCTTGTGTCTACTGTCTATTCTATTCGATTCGAAATTAAGTGTTGAAACGAAAGAAAGTGGTATTGAGTTTGGTATCTTGCAGTGCCGTGTCGTGTGATACTGAGCCTTCAAATCAAGCGTTCCTGCTCACCTACTAATTACCGCCGTACTACACACGGACGGCCACGGAAACGGCGACAAAAAAAAATCAAAGTCAACCGCAACGGCTCGTCAGCAGCAGTTGCTATCGTGTGTGTTATTTAACAAAGGTGAAAACATAAAATCGTCACGGTGGAGAATTTTTACCTTAGAATGGATCCTACGCGAGGTGACTCGCGCTACAACCTCAACTACCCTATGAGCGGCATCGGCCTTAGTTTGGCCGATCAAGCCGACATTTACGGTGGTAATCCAGCGGCTGTTAGTGCGCTTGGCGGTCGGCCACCTTCAGGTGGCCTCCTACAGCCAATGGGTGGTGGCGGAGGTGTAGGATTCAGTTCGCGTTCAAGCGGCCTCATGCCCAATAGCACACAGTGTCAATCGCTGGTAACTGGCACTAGTGCAGGCGGAAATGCGAGTCATCAACGTGGTATCAAACGTGCTGGTTCCGATTGCTATGAGGATCATCATCGTAGCAGTAGCGCTGCGGGTATGTCATCACAATCATTGCAAGGACTTGACTGTGTCGGCGGCAGTGGGCAACAAAGTGCACAACAGCAACAACAGCAACAGCAGAGTCAAGTGAGTGGCAATGTGCCCGACGTGGTAGACGACAGCTACACTGCGTTACAAAATAAAAAATCACCTCCAGCTAATGGCAAGAAAACAAAAGGGCGAGTCAAAATTAAAATGGAATACATAGATAATAAATTGCGTAGATATACGACATTTTCGAAACGTAAAACTGGCATCATGAAGAAGGTGAGTAGTGCGAAAAGTTGATTTCAATAATTTCCCTAGCATACCTACTTAAGTTAAGATAAGTGATGTAGAAAGGCAAGTAACAGGATGTAGGTACATATGTCCTTATTATATTGGTAGCAAAAAATATGTTTGTCATACAAGTATTCTGTTATTCTATATAAGTTATTGAGGCAAGTTACTGATTTTTTTTTCTCATAATTTGAAGTTTGACAAAGCATGAGCCTAAGTGCTTGCACAAGCCCTTAAGTGTTAAGTATACATGTACATAACTTAAAAAAAAAATCGCTCATCGATAAGAAAACGCTTAAGTGCTTTTACCTTTGCTTAAAGACTCCCGACAGTATTTTTCTGAATTTAAATTCGCATATACATACATGCCTATACTTAAACTTATATGTATGTACGTACCAACTTTAAATACACCATCCATTTTAGATACTTTCTTACCTCCATTCATACTAGTGGGTACTTGTGTATCCATGCTTTATCAGTAGGCGTCTTATCTCAAAATGCAGTAGATAGACAAAATTACACGCTTTAAGTTTCACTGGCTTTCGTAAGTGCATCACACGAAATAAATCAATAGCAAACATTTCCAACGTAAGATACTGTGCCCAGCTACTGTAATACATACAACAAAATCCAGTGTGAAAATGTTAAAGATGTGCCGCTTCCGATTTCTTAAATTGTGCGGGCTTTAAATAATGTTTTACACTTTGGCACACGCTTACGCATTTGCATTGAACTATTTCTTGCTTTTATCTTGCAAAGCCATCAGATTGGAAATTTATAGCTGCTGCCAAAAATGGAGTAGATAGGTTTTCAATTTTAAACAATGTTTGAGCCTTAAATGCGTGTAGCAGTTCAATACTTTCAAATTGCAAACGGTTTTCTTTCATTATTTTTAATTTAATTTATGTGAGATATTTTAAAAAGTTTTTTTTTTATTGAAGGTTGCTACACCATTTGTTTTAATATTTAATTTAATGTACCTAGTTAATTAAATTTTTAATGGTTGTAGGCAAAATTTGTTTTATCTAAATTAACGGGAGTAGCGAAATTCGTTTATAATAAAATGATAACGCGAATTTTTGCCATTTTTTACTGTTTTTATTTTTGCCCAATTTTCCTTTTTAAATTGCGTAAGCTTGTTAATATGTTTTTATGTGTCTATGCAGTTGTAGGTAAAGAGGAATAAAATAAAAAATATAAAAAAATTCTCAAATCCGTCGGCTGTTTTTGAGAGCCTATGCCTTCTTCCCATGCAATTTCAGAAACTCGTACATACATATGTACATACATATGTACATACATATGTACATAGATACCTGAGGAAATAAATTTATATTTACATACCAAGTATGTATGTAGAAAAATTTTTAAATTTTAAAAAATTTGCATTTTTTGTTATTAAAATTTTATAAAAAACATTTTTTTTTATTGCTTTGAGTTTTCAACTAATTTCCAATACTCAATTTCACCAATCATAATCAATTTAATTTTATTGATATTAAAAAATTAATTATCGGTACACGATTCATACATCTATTCTCCAAGAGAAAACTCATTCATCGTAGAAATTACATTTTGAATTTTTTTTTATCAAAATTTTAAATCTTTTTAAAACTATGCAACTAATTCAAAATTTTCTAAAAGCCAGAGATTTTAGCTGCTAGTCACGATAGTCCTTCGTTACACCTGGAACACTTTTATATGTTTGGAATTCGAAAAAAAGGTTTTGCCATTTTTTATTTATTTTTTATTGAAAAAATCAAAATCCCCATAAAATATAAATATGGGAAAGTAGGATCAGATCAGTATATGTAGTTGATTTTTTTACAAAAATAACTTTCAAATTATTATTTTTTTTCTTCAAATGAAAAATAACATGAACAATTTACTATTGTGCTTGAATCTTACGCAAAACACTCTCACTGACTTCGATGATAGTATTTGTTCTTAATTGCGAGAAAGGCGGCGGTCTTAATACGGATATTTGTTCTTTATGCAAATAAAACTAAATAGTTTTTATAACAAGATCAGAACAAGAGGTTCTTTACTGTCGGAGTTTTAATATACTTTATGCTGTCAGTTCTCGAAGGAAAACCAAATTGAAGAAAATTTGTTTCATATTGGAGCTTTAATCATGTTATTAAAAAGATTTGATTAGTATGTTAAAGAAGTTCGTTAAATATTCAAATGTAAACATCAAATAAATAACATTTTGAGTGGATTGCAATCTTTTTAATAAAATACTAAATGTAGATATTTAACGAAGCTTTATTGTGGCGTGTGACTTGCTTTTTTTTTTTTAAGAAACAATTTTCTTTCGTTATTCACAATCACTAAAAAACTATTTGTTATGCAAAATTAATTAAATGTTGAACAAAAGTTAATCCTTATCCAAAAGTGTAAAGTTTGTGACGAATGAAAATTTATCCGTCTGTCAAATGTATACATATATTTAAGTAATTGATGAAATAAAATTTATTTTTCTTCAAAAAAAAAAAATATAGAAAATGTGTGAAATTTAAATTTGCATTTATTTTTTGAATAGGATACACCCAAAAACGACCATTCCTGTTAAACATAGTAAAATGGTATATTTTTTTGTTTTTACTCTCCTTTTAATTAGATAGAGTCACTGCAAGCCGTGGTTTTTGGAGGCTCCTTTTTTTGTTTAACTATTAACACTTTCTTCTCAGTTGTTGAAGAAAATAAACACCCCTGTTGCGAAGTATGTTTTATTAAAGAAAAATTTGCTATATTTAATATGGGATATACTCGTAGCTTCCCAAATCTTTTTTAAATTTTTTTTTACAATTTAGATTTTCCGAAAAAGAATTTTTTGTATTATTAAAAAAACTCATAAACAATAATTTCGATTATTATTACATACAATTTTGCTAAAAAAAAGCAAGAGGTGAGGTACAATTTTTAACACAATTAGCCATAAAAAGGTAAAAGGTCACAAAATAGTTAGAACCGACAATGCTATTATCAATTTTGTTTCGTTTGTGATTTCATTACAAAATTACAAATAGATTAACAGTTTGAAATTATTTTATTAAAAAAAAATTTTTTTTTTTTTTTAAATCCATTTCGCCAACACTACAAAGCACACGCTGTAAATAAAATTTCACGAGTGTAATTAAATAGTGGAAAGTTTTCAGGAAGTTTGTCAGCGCTTTGGTGTCATAATAACATTTTTGCACAAATCAAACTAAACCAATTTCATAGTTCAACGAACTTCCTCGCGCGCTTAGTCTAAATATTGCCTTGGTTAGAGATTTGCCAAATTTTTTAACAAAAAACGACATCCTGATTTGGGCAAGAAAGCCGAGCTTAGCCATAGATGCTTAATTTAATACAAAGTACTGTTAGTTACACATTTAATAAAGAAGAACAAAGTCAAACAAAAACCAAACATTAAAGATGTGTTTCATCCGTTGGCGAATACATATGTATGTGTGTATGTAAGAGTATATATTAGACGTGCATGTGTTTGTACCTTGAGTAGAGTAGAGATACATCTGCTGGAAGTGGGTGGATGGCAGTGTTAAGCGGGCAAACGATAAGCAAAACGCGCTACGAAAGTGCTCTGTTAACTACCAAAATTGGGCAATGTTTTAATGTTTTGCGTGGTCGATGGCAGAGTTTAGGGCGCCAAAGCGTTAAAAGAGCGAGCGCGCGCGCGCACACGGGCCACCCGCCACCGTACGAACCTGTGTCCATTGTAAACTAATTTTTGTATTATTAATTTATTTTATATATTTTTTCATGAATATATATTCTTGAAGTGCTAAAAAGTTGTACGCTCATACAATATTCGCGTACATGATATCATCGACCGACAGTCGCCAGGCGCGCTGACGAGTTGAAGCGCTTACTCTTTTTTTTTGTCGCTTCTTCAGCAACAACCACGCACGCGTGGGTTACGTTTTGCTCATTTGACTACAACCACATTGATGGTGTGCCATCATCATTCCCGCTGCGGACATATGTATGTACATGTTTGTTTGTATGCACGAAAGCGCTGATATGAAATCTAAAACGTAGAAACTTATTGAAATCTGCACGCCTACAGCTATTGCAGCGCCGCATCGTTTCATACTACAAATCAAAGTGCTTATTGTAAAAAATTTTGGATGTCAATTCAAAAAAAAAAAAAAAAACAAGACAATAAAGAAACTCGAAGGAATTTCACAAAGAATTAGCGCAGATGTTTGTGTCGCGGCGCGACCGATTGTAGCGTGCCCCACAGAGGTGTCACTGTGGCTGCCACCATCAGAGCTACCGCCGCCACGCGAATAAATGGCAGCCGAAACATGAATTCAACATACATACATACATACATACAAATACGATGAGCATGTGAATGTTTGCCGCCACACCACACACCGCGCCAGCCAACGCCACTGCCACCGCTACCGACGCCGCCGCCGCCGCCCCAGCTGCACGGACAGGATCAAATGGGAAAATTGTCGCACGTGCGACGCTTGACGACGACGACGACGACGGCGGCCACAAATAGAACATGTAAAACAGTGGTAGCTACAGGCGAAAAAATTAAAATACACATAAAAAGTGCAATGAGCAGCAACAACGCGGTCACTTCATAGCCCAAAGCGATTTGGTTGGCGGCGGTTGTAAGAGAGCGCGGGCGCGGGCGCGCGCGCACAACGCGAATTGCACACAAAATAACAATGCATTCGTAGCGTAGCGTAGCGAAAAGGATGCCGCCAAAAGGTGTTAAATTGAATTTACGAAGGATTGCAGCGGCTTGTCGCAGTTTGTCTGCCAGCCTGCCTGCTACTTGTAAATCTGCGTAGCTTTGGCAAGAACTGCCATAGCATTTACACGTACAACAACAATAACAACAGCAGCAATAGCAAGCAACAGTAACAACAATAATAGTAGCCAGCAGTTCAGCTTCACACGCGGACAGGCGGCAATTGTATTCCTTGCGCACGGCTTGTTCCTGTAGCGCGGAGAAGAGCGCAAGCGGGCGCGCGTATGTTGTTGCGCTTGTTGTTGCTGTTGTTTGATTCGACGATGGCGATGGCGTTCGATCGCGCGCTTGCGCTGATCATTGCTTGCCGATAAGAGTCAAACATTGTGTCGCAAACACAAATAATCGCGTTCTAACAAATGATTTGGTCTCTGTGGAGCAAACAAACAAAAGCGCAAACCTAGATTTTTCTCAACACGAATGTTGCATGCATACATTGCCTGTCGCTTGTTTTCAACGAACGGCCGATTGGTCAATTGCGCAGTCGCTCGGTCGCTCGGTCGATTGCACTGTCAGTCGCTTGGCCATTCCAATTGCACGCCCCGCCAACTAGTCGAATCGAGCCAAAGCGGAGCCGCGTCTGCTCCTTCTCATCTCTTCCTTCCTTTCGTCGCCATGCCTACGGTTGCCTACTGTGCTGCAGCTATTGCATTTATTGTTATTGCTATTGCAACAATTGTTGCGACTACAAAACGCGCATCGTCGTCTTGGATGAAACGGTTTGTGTGTGCGCCGCGCTCACACTCCATCAACGCTTTTACCCATGGCGGCAGACGCGCGCGCTTCTTATTAAATAAACAAGAAAGCACGAACACACTCGCCTACTTGTATGTACATACATATGTTTGTACATATGTGCATTGCATAAGTAGCAACCCAACTAACTGAGCATGCTGTACATCGATCGCCTGTGCGGCCGGGCCAGTGCGTGCATTCTCTGTCTTAACTCGCTGCAACACGTAGGACAGGAGCTGCCTCTGGCTGGCCATAAGAATGTCAAGTTAGTGGCGAAGTTTCCAATGGAAATTTCAAGTGACGCATGCTTAACTATCAATATATCGAATAATATACACACATACATACATACATATTTACATATATTTGTGTTTATTTGTATCTCTGCATATACATAAATCTACCACGCGTCCAACTACTTAAACATTGAAGATTGGCTGCCTGGGAATATTTTGATTGCCATTTAAACGCCCGCCTTGTAATGCAACGCGCTCTGCCTTTTGCTCACTGTTGCAAAATTATCATTTTGTATTTTAATGTTATTTGCTATTAAATTCTCGACTCACTGGTTAGCTAATCGAACCAATTATGATGCCGCATAAATATGTAGCTGTTTAGCAGAGTTAATAAATTACCTGAACGACTAAGTGACATTTGTACAAATATTTCTTTGTCAGCAATCTAAGTCTTGAGTTGTTTTTTGTTTTGTTTTTTTTTTTTGCCGTGTTTTCATGTTTGTTTACAATTGTTGAGGAACATACACAAATGTATTTACACATGTAAGTTTTATTCGATTTAAAGAGAATTTGTATTTTTATGACAACTGCGACAAGCAACAGTCAAAAAATTATTTTTTCCCCTTCGATTATTTGGTCAAATTGTACAAGAATCATTGAACTCTCCCAAAGAGAAGTGCTGCTTCAAATAATTTCACTTATTGCTTTTAGTTTAGTGGCGGCTAACTTATTTTAATACATTTATCTCGACAGAAGAGTTCTAAAATGCCCCTGCAGGCTTTCAAAAAAATTAAAGTACGACCACATATTGACACTTTTGACCATTTCTAATTATTTAAAATTATTTTTCAATTATAAACTCATTCATTCTCTAACAAAATTTATAAAAATACATTTTTTAAACTCTATACAAAATATACAATAACTTTGAGAAAATTTTGTACTTAAAAAAATTTTTTGAATTTTTTGGAGTATACAGTTTTGTAGGTAAGTAAATTTTGGCATACAAAATGCAAGTTTCAAGTGTCTAAAAATTACCACTAATTTTTGACAATTTTTTTTACCATCGCTCTTGCGCCATTCCTTAAAAATAATCGCAGACTTGCCTTATTTGTAGACAATTGCCTGTAATTTGTAGACAAACATAATTCGTTTTTTATAATTTTTAAAAACCTGAACCCAATAAACACTTACATTGTACAAGAACCATCGAACTCTCCCAAAGAGGAGTGCTGCTTCAAATAATTTCACTTATTGCTTTTAATTTAGTGGCGGCTAACTTATTTTATTACATTTACCTCGAAGGCAGAGTTCTAGAATGCCCCTGCAGGCTTTCAAAAAAATTAAGGTACGACCACATATTGACACTTTTGACAATTTCTAATTATTTAAAATTATTTTTCAATTATAAACTCATTCATTCTCAAATAAAAATCATAAAAATCCATTTTTAACTTTGAGAAAATTTTGTAGTTTAAAAAAAATTAGAATTTTTTGGAGTATGCTGTTTTATAGCTTAGTAAATTTTGGCATACCAAAATGCAAGTTTCAAGTGTCTAAAAATTACCACTGATTTTTGACAATTTGTTTTACCGGCGCTCATGCGCAATTCCTTTCATATTGAAATTAATCGCAGGCTTGCGTTAAATGTAGACAATTGCCTGTAATTTGTAGACAAGCATAATTTGTTTTTTTTTTTCCAATTTTTAAAAACTTCAACCCAATAAACATTTGGGCTTGAGTCACATTAGAGCTTAAGTTGAGAACTAACGTACTTCTCAAATCTACAACGTTATTTCTCAACAGTACCTCAACTTGAGACATTTTTTTTTTTGTATGGCAATAATTATGTTTCTCAAGTTGAGAAAAGCTTAATTCTCAACTTGAACTCAAATGTGATTTTGTAATATGTATGTATGATTGTAAATAAAATAAAATATGTATGTACATATATTTGAATAAAAAACCCAGAATAAATTGATATAAACTGACATTTTTACTTTGGTACTTCCGATTTCACTAAGATATTTTACACGACAAATTTATTAACGATCACAATCGTTTAGCTTCAATTTGACTTTCAAAATACATAGATAACTATAAATTACTCAAAGATTAGAGAAATATTTTTCGATGTTTGTTGGGATATTGAAATTTTTAAAATCAGAATTTAAACAAAGGTTTTATGCATGTAGTTGTATGATCGACTGAAACCAGAATAGATTTCTAATTTAGTCCAGATCGAGTCTTTTGTCGAAATTTTAACGGAACTTTTCCTCAAATGGTCCGATCTAACAAGTCGTGATAGCCAGACTAATGCCAAAGCAGCTCCAAATGATCCCCCGGAAAAGTAGTAAATTACATTGAATTACATTATGATTTAAAACAATACGACAACCGCAGGCTGGGCAAGAAAACCAAGTACTTTCCATACTTTTAGGCAGTGTGGCGCTAGAACTCATCTGAGAAAAAAGAAATGAAATCTCGAAGAAATTAAAAAAAAAATAATACAAGAAGAGAATGTGCGATTAGAAAACTTATCAATTTTATAGTTGCAAAACTTAAGAGCTCAATAAATTTTGAGATATTTTCTTTCCATACTTTTAGGCAGTGTGGCGCTAGAACAAGTTTGAAAAAATCGAAATGAAATCTCGAAGAAGTTAAAAAAAAATAAAACAAGAATAAAATGTGCGATTAGAAAACTTATCAGTTTCATAGTTACAAAACTTATGAGCTCAATAAATTTTGAGATATTTTCTGTGGTAAATATGGGAATCTAAACTCTGAAAAATTGGAGTTGATGTTCTTGAGTAGAATTAAATAAAATAAAAAAGAAAATAGATATCAATGAGCGAAGCGGAGGTTCATGCAAATATGTTACATACATATATATTTTTTTTAATAACATACCACCATTTTTAATTATTATATACAGATAACACTATTTTAATTGACTTGCAAATTTATTCTGCCCACAAATTAAACCTCACATTTCACCTCCTTGCAGGCGTACGAGCTATCCACATTAACCGGCACTCAAGTGATGCTGTTAGTCGCCTCAGAAACTGGGCACGTTTATACGTTCGCCACCCGCAAATTACAACCAATGATCACATCCGAGGCTGGTAAACAACTAATACAAACGTGTCTCAACTCGCCGGATCCGCCCAGTGTGGGCGGCGGTGATCAACGTATGTCAGCGACTGGCTTCGAAGAGACCGAATTAAGCTATAACATAGCGGACGAGGACTCAAAAGTAAGACAATTAATTTACGGCCATCATGGTCACGCTCATCTCAGTCACCCGCAAGCGCCCACATCACATTACGGACTCGAACAGAGTATAATGCAATCGCCATATAGTGGTGGTCAACCGTCGCCATTATCGCATGCGCAAGCGTATGCTACGCATGGTGGGCATACGCATCATACGCACGTGCCACATGTGCCACATTCGACACACTCGCATATGTCGCATACGCATTCGCAGCGATAGGTGCGCGAAAGAGATAAACGGCGACAGGCGGTGGAGTTGCAAATAATTTGTGTTTGAGCGATTTTTCTTGTGCGCACGCAAGCTTAGTTAGCATATGATAGAGCTTTTACTGATGCGCGTATGTGTCATATTAGCTTTCGCTTAAGCTTTAAAGCGCATAGTAGTTTTCACTGAATCTTTTTGTTGTGATAAAGAGCTTTTAAGTGAAGCTTTCATGCGTCTAATCAGCTTTCACTTGAGCTTTTATTCGCATATAAGCTTCCACGGAAACTTTCATGCACTAAGCATCTTTCACTTAAGCTTTCATGCTAATAATAGCTTTCACCTTAGTTATCACTGAAGCTTTCACACGCTTAATTATTTGCTAAAAACGAGAATACTTCCACCTAGCCTAGCGTTATTGTAGAGTTGAAGAAAATTATGGTGTCAGTTGTAATACATTTTTTATTTTTATTTTAACGCGTGTACTTAATAATTTTTTAGTTAACTCGACATTCCAATCTATTTAATTTTACAACACTTTTGCATATAGGAAATACATTTACATACATTTGTACATAAGCTGCATTCGCGCAGTTTTTGCTTTCTTCAACTTTGCTTAGTTGTATGTATCGAATAATAACGAATACGATCAATGATCTCGCCTTTAATTAGAACATAAATGCTCAGAACTTTTAAATACAATGTGAAGTGAAGAAATAAAAATAAAATAAAAACATAAAACATATGAAAATGCGAAACTAGTCATTTATGATGAGTTGACACGAATCTAAAAGAAAAGAAAAGTAAAAAAAAAAAACGTACAAACAATACGAACAAAAAAAAAACAGCAACAACAACCACACTAGTTCATATCTGCATACATACATATTTATGTACAATTCTTGTTGTACTCTCAATTAAGTTGAACTGTGCCATATTTAACTTCAATTTCAAAACAAACCTAAAGACAGTCGAAAACATGTTTCCACAGTTGCATAAATGAAGTGAAGTGCGCTTTTAGGCGCCTTTGCGCCGGCGTCCGTGCCATATCATTGAGTCATTCAAAGAGCTTTGTGCGCGCACACGCCAATCCCTTCAAGCTTCACTTCATGCAATCAAAGCGTGTACCAGTGCCATAAATTGGAATCTACTGCACCAACTCTGAAAAATGAAGACACGCAATTGAAATAGAAAAACAAAAACTAAATCACAAAGCGAGAAACTAACTAGTGAATTTTTTTTTTTTTTAATAATTAAAAAAAAAAGTTATAAACTGAATTCAGTGCCATTTCTGAACAAACTCGAAGGCTTTAAGTTTTCGTCGGCTATATGCAAAAATAGGAAAAATGATAAAACAAAAAATTTAAAGACAAATTATAAATGTATAAAAAATTGTTTGCGAATAATATGTGCAATAAATGATTTACGTATTTAATTACCAATTAAATAAAATATTATAAATATGAATAGTGTAAAAAATTATATATTCTGCTGCAGAAGAGTCTATGTAGTGGTAAAACATCGCGGATATGAGATTGAGCGTGATCAGTTGGGTTTAATGTGTTTGTTTTAGTGAGTAGTAAGTGTTTAGATGTTGTAAGAATTTATACGTAAAAAAAACATTAGAAACAGTTGCTTATTGTTATTTACATATGTAGATTTGCAAAATCAAAAATTAAGTAATTACATATTATAATGAATTTTCGTGTAATGGTTGGATTGGAGTCGATTTGTGGAAAAATTTAAAAAAATAAAAAAAAATTTTCGAAAAAAATTTTATACATATTTGTTAACAAATTTTCAATACTTAAGAAATAATCACAAAATTAAAACATTTGTTTATCTAACATGTCCCAAAGCAAAATAATTCTGCTAATTTATATTTCAAATTAAATTTTGGTTTCAAAATTTTTAATTTTATATAAATAATAATCGCCACATAAATAAAAAAAAATCTTTATTTGTTTCGAAATATAATATTCCTATATTTTAAAATTTATTTTGCCTCAAAATCGCATACAATAAATTATAAACCGTTACTAAATTTTCCAAAAAAAAATATTTTTTGTGTGTTTCAAAATTATTGCACAGTAAAAGCTGCTGAAGTCCAACAAGATGTTTTGCCAAAAAAAAAAATTTTTTTTTTAGATTTAAAAAAGCAAAATATTACAAAATAAATGTTTTTAAAACGAAAATGAAACCAAAAAAATATTTAAACTAATTTAAATGAACACATATATTAAAATTAATATATTTTCAAAATTATATACATACATACATATGTATATATTTTTTTTTCAAAATAAAAGTTTTCAAAATTATTTTATTAATTCTTCAAAAAAAACAATTCGTCGAATTAATTTTTATTTTTAAAAAATATTTAGACCAAAATAAATTATTTATAAACTCATTTTTATTTAAATCGTTTTTTTTATAACGTACTTCGTAACTTGAACCATTAAACTTTCGCAAAATTTTCTTTAATAACTAAAAAAAGAAAGAATTTAAATACGTATACTTTTAACGGTTTTCAAATGCCAATGCCTACAAATTTATTAAAATTTGTAATTAATCGCAATTGCACCGACCGCTAAAGAAAATCTTTTTTTTTAGGTAGATTTTAGTTTTTATTTAAAGAAATATTTAGTATAATAAAATCAGATATTGGCAGTTTCATAAATTAAAGTTTTAAAGCGTAAATTTTAAAATAAAAAAATGCTTTGACAATTTTTGCCGGCATAGTCTTTCTAAAAAGAAACCAAATTTTATTCGTATTTAAAAAAAAACACACTTTCATTTTTGTTCTGAAGTTCGAAAATATGTGTAATAGATTCGTTTTTGAAATTAAAAACTTAAAGTTTAACACTAATACGGTTTATAATTCGTGGCTGATACTTTTTCATCTTTTTATCAGAAATAGTCAAAAAAAATTTAACAAATCGTACGAATTCAAAACATTCGATATCCGTAAGATGCCAGTTCAATAATCGATGTCATATCAATAAAATTAATTTATTAAAAATTTTAAATGCGTTTTTTAGTGTTGGAATGAATTTTTCGCTAGATCACAATTTTTTAAACTTACATTTCAAACATTTCAACACTTTTTTTTTAACATCTTCCACATAGAACAAAAATTCAGATTTAAAAAAATTTTTATTTTTATTCAAAATTTTTTTTAAATTTTGAATGAGCGCTATATACCCTATAAACTGATTTTGATAAAAAAAACAATCCAAGCTTTCCAACCATTACACGATATTTACAAAAAAAAATCGCTATATTTTCTACTATCAAATGCTTAGCACTTTGAATGTAGACATTTTCTTAGTTATATTTACCATTTACAGCTACAGTTTTTATTTTTTACAAAACAAGTAAAATCAAAATATCACACACACACACACACACACTTAAACATACATACATACATGCGTATGTATGTACATATTTACTTCAAATTATTTCTGTCAAACAGAAATAAAAACCGTAGCAAAAAGAAAAACAATACTTTATTTGTATTAAAAAAAAAACAAGAAAACATATTTATAAGTTTAGCAAATGCACTATGAAATCAATTAAACGGCGCCTAAATAATTTCTAAAGTAATCTAGGTATTATAGAAAAAGCAATTTTACACATTAAAAAACAAAAACTAAATAACCGCTGTAATTTTATAAACAGAAAATAAATACAAAACTATTGTAATTTTAGTGAATTTTGTGAAACTTGCAAGAGAACTGTTTGCTTTTATTTTATGACAAAGAAAATGAAAAGTGTTGACAAGTGTGTGCGGCGGATAAAAAGTAAATTTTTACTTAAAATGGTGAAAGCAGACGCTTTAATTTTTTATATTACTATGTACATATGTATGTTGTATTATGCAAAAACTTCTTTACTGTAACACTCAACTACTTTGGTTTATTGCGATGCTTTTTGGCATTGCTGTTGATTTCTTAGTTCAAAATTTTCAATGGTTTCAACTGGCCTCACAGTCTCACTCCAGTCCATTATTAGTCAGATATTGATTGTCATTTGTTCTATTGACATCAACTTCACAATTTCCGTAATTATTTTTAGTTTGATCAAAATTCTGCGAGTGTGCTTGCTTAGTAATTTCTCGCAACACAGCTCAGCACTTACCGCTGAGAATATTCACTGATTTATTAAACTTTTTATGTGGTTTCTGTTTCGAAGAAATCAACAACGACCCAGCTAAGTCGGTACTCATTTTATTTCCAGCTTACCCACATGTGCTGGGTGTTGAATGAGCGTAGATCCACAAGCTTAATCCACGTGCAACTCCTCGTCATCTGCTAGTCATTACTGTGTGAACGAGTTGTTCAGCAATTTTAATGCAAACTGTTTCATGGCGAAAGCAAAAGCATAATTGCTTATCGAAAAGTCTTTCGTCAGTTTAACAAAGCGCGCTGTCTCTGATGAGTGTGTCACTTCGGAGACGTGCGCCTTAAGTTTTCCTCTACAAGATCAACATTGTGGTTGCTTTTGAGCTATCGTGCGGAGATTTCCAACAAGTTGCTTTGATAAATTTTAAAAGACGAAAAATAACAGGAAAAAATTCGGTATGCTAAATTCTTTTTGATTTATTAAACTCTTTTTTTCTGAATTTCTTCTGATAATCGCTGTCGCAGTTTTCTTAAGACCGCTGTCCTGGTTTTTTTTTTGTTTATGATACAAATATGAAATGGGTAGACTACCTCGAGCGGTCTTCAGGGTACAGTTAAATATTCGCAGTTTATTCAGTCACAACGTGGCTCTTAAGTCGCCACGTTTTCGACCACCCAAAGTAGTCGTATACCTTCTTTGTAAACCCGAAATTATTACTTACAATTCTTAAAAGTTTCTACTACTTACTCCATTTCATCCGCTCGCTTAAACAAGCTCTACATTTATTAGTGTAGTTTAAATAAAACTAAAACAAAAAAACATGTACTCGACTTTGAAAATTCATTCATAAATTGACATGATCACTTGCATGGTTGGTTGGCCATTCATACGAAAAGTTTACGCAATACGTGTCGATTGTATTAACCTTTTTTTTTTTTTTTTTTTGCTTCAACGCGTAATGTGCGTTTTAAAATGCATATTGCGTCGACGCTTCCGCTTCTCATAAAACCACTGCGCGTTCGGGCCTACGCGAACTATCGACACAAATAAGTTTATGACAGAAAATAAAATGAGTAAACTCAAAAGTGTGCGTAACTCAAAAATGAGCGATAATTCGAAAATGATCGCTAACTCAAAAAGTGTAAGGCGGCGCAAATAAATAAATTAATAAATAAATAAATAATTGCTTTTGTACCTTTACAATTACTTGCTTTCTTAATTTAATTACGAACTATTGGTAATAAATTGCACGCGTTCGCCATTTTCTTTCCCCGCGCTGATCTTCACTGATCTTTTCCGTACTCGTTCATCATAACCCCAAACAAATAATGTCAATGTCAGTGGCAATGCGGCAGCGCGGTGCGGCAACAAAGCGTGGGACACAATGACGTGTGCCGCCATGCCGCCCAAAAAGTTTTGCATATTCAGCGCGATAAGTTGTAGGTAGCGTCAAGCGGCATGCGCGCAAGCGACATTGCCGATAGCAAGAAAAATGAAGAGAGAGAGAGAGAGAGAGCGACAAAAAAAAAAAACAACGTAAAAACAAAGCAGCTACAATGTACGAGTAAGCGGCGTGCAACGTAAACCCAGCAACATCAAATTTTTTCACTTTTTCGAGCTTGTTATGTCAAGTATGCTCCGCGCTGGTCGATCGCGTTCGACCGGCTAGTTAGTGGTGAATGGATTGTAGGTGTTCTTAATTTATTTTGTTTTATTTACATTTAATGTTAAGTAAAGTAGGCGCGCAGGGCTCGCGCGCTCACATGCGCTAATTGAACTAAGTGATCTTCACTAAGATCCTATAAGCGATCAACCGCGTCGCCAGCGGCTACACTTCATTATCAATGCGCTGCCTACTCGGTAGCTTGGTTGGTTGACTACCGCGCGCACTACGGTAAACAATAGTTGAATTAAAAGTAAATGTAAATACATAAAGAAATTTCTATTATTTTTTATGAAATTATTATTAAATGCATATGCACTACAAGTAAATACTTGCCGCTTGCCGCTTGACACTTTTAGCGACCAAATTTGGTGGAGGCTGCGCGCTGTAGGTAAATAAATCTACATACATATACTGTATATGTGTGTATGCACATGAGTTGTGTAACTATAGCAAAATTATATCTAGGCAGCGCGCAGCACAAACTCGTGCATTAGATCGATGATGTATTGGGCGAACGAATGAATGAGTGAGCGTTTGAATTTGTCAATGAGTTAGTTGGTAAAATGTGATCATGTCAATTCGCATATGCGCTGCTGTAAGCGTGTGTGTGGGCACGTATGTGCTGGTGCCTGGGTTAGTGAATCGCCGCCGCCAACTCGCTGCTGCACAATACACAGCTGGCTGTCAAGGTTAAGCGCGGAAACAGGCGCGCGCGCGCGCGCACATTGAACAATTTCTTGTAGTGGGTTGAGCGTTTTTTTTTTAATTTTTTTTTAGTTTAAAATAAGAAAACACGTATATTATTTATTTTTTTAATTGTTATACATATATTTTTTTCTTTCGCTTACCAACTCATTTACGTCTACTTTAACTTGAATTAACAAGCGCGCTTTTATACCCGATCGCTTGCGTTTTTTCTAAATTTTTTTTTTGCTTTGCGCGGGTGTGCAATTATGTGTCTTGTGTGTGTGTATGCATGTTAAGTGCTGTAAGTGTGTGTTTGCGCGCTTACCGTGACTACCATATATGGCGCTATTCTTTCATGATTTTTCGGCTGCCACACAGCAACTTCGCAGCGTCTCAAATACCGCAACTTACCAATGATTTGCAATTGAGAAAAATAAAACAATTTTCATGAAGTGATTTTTTATTCATACATACTCGCACTTGCATAACTTTAATTTTCTCGGCAATTACAAGCCTATAAACAATAGCGACATTCGCCTTTAATTTTGTTTTTTTTTTACAAAATTTTTCTCTGGCTGCAAAGTATCGGTACTGTCAATAACTTGCTGCGCAAGCGCGACAAACAACAATTTTACATACTTGCTAAGTATGCCGCGCGCTGCCGCTTGAACTTAACAGAAGTCAACCGCCATTTGTTTTTATCTATGTACATACATACATACATATGTAGGTATCTACACGAGGAAGCATTGAACTTCCGCAGCGCAAATGTAGCTAATTCGCGTATCGAACCTCGCGCACATACACTCACTCCAACCTCGTGTATAAATTTTTAGCGTATGCGCTCGCGCGCTTCAGTCGTACTCCCAACTTCAGTTGTGCCCTTCCGCTTGGCGGCGCACCTTCGCGCTTTCTTGCGCGCCCTACTTCGTTTTCGGTGCGTATCATCCTGCTTAGCGTTGCACCCCCTTCAGCACTTTTCGTTAATTTTTTACGTTTTTAGTGCATAGCATAAACGTTCACCACTACTTGTAGGTGCGCTACGCGGTGGCTTCTAGTCGAGGTTGACTATTTGGTGACCACGTGCGCTCTTACATTGGCAGCATTCGTAAATTTAATTGCGTGGCAGCGGTGGCGGTGGCGGCAGCATCCAAAGCATTTGAAAAACAACGGCACGCGTTCAACGCCGATGCCGCGCCCGCTACCGTCAGCCCCATAGTCTTTGAGTCTAGGCGCGTAAAATTTTCGGCCAACAATCCATTTGGAGTTCTAGTCGCAATATGCTGTGTTATTGCTGTAGTTGTTGTTGTTGTTGTTGACTCATCTCCTTGCGAGGCAATCAGCCAGCTAACTGCGCTGTTGTAGCCGTTGATGCCACCAATGCCGCCAACAACGAATATTCGAAATGCATTTACTCAACAACGACAAGAATCTTAGAAAGCATTCCGCATTGTATTCACCTTTGTGCAATTTTGCGGGCGCGTACGAGTAGCACTGAACAATTTCGTGCCTTTTTCTTTGTAGTATTTGTAGTATATATGTATGTAATAAGATTGAAGTCGGCAGCCGCAACAGTAGGTAGTTCAAGTCCAAGGCGGTATCAAGTCGCAATTGCGCGTTGACTTCTGACTGGCCACTCGCCGTCGCCGTCGCCGCCGCCGCCGCTTTACCTTTCGCTTTGTTATGCGTCGCATCAAAGGTTGGCGCGCGCATCAGCGCGTGTGTGTGTGTATGGAGGAGCAACAAGCAGCCCAACTTATGCCCTCTTAATTTCAATAGTCAACCTCACTCAATCGCATCGTCGTAGTCCTAGTCGTCGTCTGCGGCTGCTGCTGCTGATGCCACACATTTTCTCTTTTCCAGCTGCACTCTACGCTGATAAAATCGCCTAAGCGTACTTTTTGTAATCCAATTGATTGTTTAGTAGTCGCTTCTGGAATTCGGCATTTTTTTCTTAAGCTGCTGTTGTTGTTGTTGCTGCCACAACGGTGGTGATGGTGTAGTAGTGAAGATATGAGCAGCGCGTGCGCGTAGTGTGTCGGTGCGCGGACTGAGCTCTGGTTCTGTTGTTGTTGAATTATCCATTGTAGGCAATCGCACGCAGCCTTTCTTCAGCGGTGGCGTCTTCTAAGTAGATGCGCTTTGCGGTTCTGTAAAGAAAACGACAATCGGTTAGCTTTGTCTTGCGAATATTGTAGTAAATATTTGAAGGAATAATGAAAAGTTCGTTACAGCAGCGGAGGTGGCGTTTTTAAAAGCTGTAGCAGTGGTACAGTGTGACAAATTCGGACATTTAAAGCAGATCTTCAAAGTAGAGTTTGCTCTTTCAATGGCGTTAATAAATTAAGCGAAAGTTGTATTAGCTCACCGAAGCCTTTTTCAAATTATCAAAAAAGCTAGTTGAGCAAACTGCAAGCAACAGAAACTTCTGCTCAACTCAAGGAAGTTGCTCAAAAACAGGAAATTTCGAGGAAGTGAGAGAAATAGAAAGAAGAGGTTCACTAAATTTATCGACTTTTAAGGAGGCTTTATAAAAGAAAAACATTTCAAGAACTACATAAATATTTGTTAATATATTGAGTATCGTTACTTTGAAATTGACCTTGCGTTAATATGATGATTACATATTTTTTTTTTTAATTTGAAGAAAAATTTTTGACACAAAGATATTTATTTTGAATTTTGCAATACTTTGTAAAAATTTAGAGAAAAAAAGTAGTTTAAAGAATGTACAGTTTTGATGATTTTTTTTTAAATGTGTAAAATTTATTATACTTTCAGAAAAAAAATAAATAAAAAATTTTGATCGAAGCAATAAAAATTTTGAGAAAACCTCGTTTATATTTCTTTGTAAAAAAAAATATGGCTAAAGATTTTGCAATTTGAGAATTTTTTTTCGAGTTCAAACATTTTTTTTAGCAAAGAACGCAAGTTACATAAAATGCAATTAAGGCGAAAATTTGTTGAACTTTTGAAAATTTTGTAAAAAAAAATTAAATAAAAATTTTAACGAATCATTGTTAGTTTTTCAAAAAAAAAATTTAAATAAATGTAATTTGCAATTTTGTCGACTTGTTGACTTTTTCAAAATTAAATAAAATTTAGTATAAAGAACTTGCAAGATGGAACAAAATTTTTACGTTTTCGAAATCATTTAAAGATGTTTGCTATAAAGTTGTTGAGCTTTGAAAAAACAAATTTTTAAAATAACTTGCATTTAAAAAAAATTTGGATTCGAAAATTAAAAAAAAAATGTCTTTTAAAAAATTTGCATTTTGGTCCACAATGTATTGAGTTTTTCAAAATTTTCGCAAAAAAATTACTTAACTTTTGTGCAATATTTCTTAAACTGCATACAAAATTAAAAACTGCTTGACGATTTGCAATTTTGTCGACATTTTATTTAAAAGTTGAATGAAAATTTTTTGGTTATCTATAAATTTAACATTTTGTTGAAAATTCGCGTTTATATAAAAAATAAATTATTATTTGACATAAGCGATCTCATTTAAATGGGACAAAATAAAAATAAACAACGTTAGACAAATTTATTTGCTAAGCGGCATATTTGTCGAGATACTACTTGTAAAAGAAATGTAGCCCCAAGTATTTGGTCAAAAATCTTGATACTGTTGTAATTTGTTTAAACAAATTTTTTTTAAATTAGGATTTATTTGAATATATGAGTAAATATTCTACTGATTTAGATTTACTTCGCGTAATTTTCTAATTTTTGAAACACTGTGCGGAAGGTTTATCATTTTTTTTAACTTCTATTTTCAAAACCCTCTCCTGCGCATTCACCAACATTCATACATAACACACAAGCACACAAACAAACGAATAAATGAATAGTATTTATGCAATTTTGGTTTAAATCTAATTGAACCGAACCTCCGACGACTGACTGCCGACTGCAATCATTATAGAACAATAATGAGTGCTTTTCAACCATTAAGCGAACATTTCAAAAGACATTCGCTAGCCAAAAAAAAAAAAAAAAATTCCCCCAAAAACAACAAATATGTGCAGCTGTGGAGCGGGTGGTTGTGCGCGTCTGATGACGGTAATGCGAATGTGAGTAAAGAATGATATTTTTTTGCGAATTAATAGGCGCTGCGCTGCGCAGGCGCCTTTTGTCAACGATTTTCTTTGCCATTGTATCTTCTGTAAGCACAGCGCAACATTATCATATTCATGTTTTCTTTATTGTTTTATTACTTAGTGCGTCGATTGCTGCATGGCTATATGCCAACATGAGTACAAATGTACTTATGCATGCATGTATGTATGTATGTATGTACGTATGTGAGCTTGTATGAAATGACTTGACTTGCTGCTTGGCCAACTTAACTTAGCAATATCTTTGGCTAACAACTCATAAAACATATTGTTCTCATGCTACATTTGTATGTACATATGTATGATTGTATGTATGTATGTATGGCTGCATGTCTGTTTGTATGGACACATGTTTCTTTGCCATTTTGCATACAATTTTCAGTTGGCCAGATATGTTTATGTTAACCGAAAGCAAAAAAGATGACACATAGTAAAAGACAAAAAAAAAAAAAAAATCAGCAAAAATCGTAGGTATTCTCTTTCTGATTGCCATTAAGATGTCAAGACGGCGGCGGAGAACTTTCCTCCGATGCAGTTGATGGCGCCGAATCAGCAATTCATTTCTTGGCGGTCTGCAATTATTTGTGAATTAACGTATATTACACTTTACACTGGCTGGCTGGGTTGGCTGACGGATTGGCTGACTGACTGCCAATTGCTGCTGCTGTTGCTGCTGCTGCTGTTGTTGTTGTTGTTGTGGTTGCAGCAAGCAAGCAACACTTGTGTCTTGTGTAGGTAGCAGTACAATATTTATTGTAGTACTCATTGCGTTTCCACTCGTTGTTGTTGTTTTTGTTGTTGTTGCTAGTGGTGTTAGGCTGGCGTTTATATTGTTGAGTTATTGTTGCACTTAGACAAGGAGGAGTGCGCTTAAAACGATACCTTTGCACATTGAAAATCAAATTGTTTCTTTCTCCCCACTTAAATTGCGCACAAACACACCGATTTTATTAATCCCAAATGGCTTTTTTACATTTGTGCAGTAAGGTGCCTCAGTTTATGGAAATTACCTTTTTTCCAGGCGTATCAAACAAATTTTGCCCTAAAAACTTAGGTTAAAGAATTTCCGGTTTTTTACGAAAATATATTGAATTTTGTAAAAATATTGCAACTATGTATGTATATCAGGTAACAATTTTTCTATTTTGAGCCAAATATTTTTTTTTTTTTTGGCATTTTCTTAAATTTTTTTTTATTATTTGAACCTAAAAAACGCAAGCTTAAAAATTTGCAATTATGACGAAAATTTCGCGATTAACCCTTATTATCAAAATAGAGTTCGAAAATAAAAATCTAGATTGAGTAATATGCAATTTTGATAAAATTTTTAATTTTTCTAAATTTAGTAAACAATTTGTGTAATTTTTCCAATATTTTAGAGGACTTGAACTAATAACTTAGGTTCAGAAATTTCAGTTTTGACGATAATGTTTTAGGTTTTGAAAAGTTTCGAAACAAATTTAAATCCAGTTTAAAGATTTTAAATTTTAACTAACTTTTTTTTTGAAATTTCATACATTTTATGAAATACATACTCGTATGTATACGGAAAATTAAAATTAAAGAATTTTCAATATTTTGTGAACTTTAAACTAAAAATTCAGGCCTAGAAATTTACAATTTCAACGATAACGTTTAATAAGTTTTTTATTACAAAATTTAAGTAAAAAATTAAATGGAAATTTATTTCAAAGAATTTTGAGATTTTAAACAAAATTCATTGAATATTCCAAAAATTTAAACTAATAATTCAGTTTAAATAATATGCAATGCTGGTGAAAAGTTTCTAAAATTTTTCTGTACTTAGGAAAAAATTCAAGTTTTAAATTCAAGATACCGAATTTGCAATTTTGATAAAAATTTCTTTTATCTTTCTTAATTAAAAAAGAAACTTTAAATCCGAAATTCAGCTTAAAAGTTTGGAATTTAACGATTTTATACATACTATTAAAAATTAAAAATGCATATTAGAAATTTTAAAATTTTTTTAAACTTCGAACTGTTTTAAATTTGTGTAAAAATTTAAATCAAAAATTCGGCTTAAAGATTTTTGAGTTTTTGACGAAATGTTCTTGCATAAATTTGGTAAAAAAAAATTTAGTTAAAAACTCAGGTTACAGCAATTTCATTTTTTATGCGGAATTTGCAATTTTAGCGTTTTTTGAAATTTTGTTTAAAAAAAAATGCGGCACAAGTTCAAAATTAAAAGATTTCCAGTTCTTACGAAATTGTATTGTAAAAAACATGAAAACGAAGGATTCGGTTTAGGAGTTGAAATTTTGATAAATATTTGATTGAATTTTCCTAAATTTAACAAAATTTTCAACCTAAAGATTCGGTTTAAGAAGATACAATTTTGACGAAAACTTAGTGAATATCACAAAATTTGTGAAATTTGAAACTAAAAATTCAGATTAAAATTTTTCAAATTTGAAATTTTTCAAATTTCGTAAATTTTGTTTTATTTCAAATTTAAAAAAAAATTGCAGCAAAAAAATTTGCAATTTTAGCAGATACATACATATGTACATACATACATACATATTTCTTTATTTTCAAAGATTTCAATTGAAAATTCGGGTTAGAAAATTTCTTATCTTGATTGGCAGAATTTTTCAATAAAATTGACACGAGAAGAAAAAATCTGAATCTTTAACAAGTTTTTAATGCATTTTTTTTTTAGATTTGTAAAACTTTAAATTTTTACAAATTTTATTGAGTTATCTAAAGTTTTATTTTTTAACTAAAAATCAAAAATTTTTAAATTTTCTTAAATGTTATTATTTTGTTGAATATTTCTTAAATTTTTAATCTGAACTGCATCCGTAGCTCAGCATAACTTTAAAAATAACAAATTGTATTAAATTAAAAATAGGTTGAACTGACACCCTAATGATGTATACTTAAGATCACTGAAATAAGCACACATGCTTCAGTGCTATAAACTTTCTTTATAAAAATTTTGCAGAGTTTCTGCTAAATATGAGATCTTGCTGAGAAAAGCTACAGTTCTCAGCCGCCATATGAGAAGATCTTTCTTGGCAGGTTCGCTTTTCTCGCAGGTTCGCTAGGCTAAATAAAAAAATATAAATTTGTGTAGCGATTCAACTCCACAGCTAGCGTCGACACTGAAACCCACCGAACGTTAGTAACGTACAAACTCACGCAGTAGTGACGACTTTTCATTAACATTCAGTCCGACTTTTCGTGTTACGCAAAGATTTGTTATAGAACTCAGAAAGACGGAAAAAAAACTCAACTCCTCGAAGCGTAACCACAGACGACGGAAGTTTACCTTTCTAGTTGTTCAATATTTATTCGGTGCGTTTTATTTCCCAGAGATGAGATGAGACTCCTTGAGGGCCTAAAATTAAGGAAAGTAAAGTAAGATTGTGGCTTCCCAATAAACATTTAGGCTTGAGCTCAACTTGAGGTTAAGTTGAGAACTAGGGTACTTCTCAAACCTCCAACGTTGTTTCTCAAGTGCATCTCAAGTTGAGAATCATAGCGTTCTCAACAAAAAGGGCATTTTTTTTGTATGGCAATAATTATGATTCTCAAGTTGAGAAAAAGTTAGTTCTCAACTTGATCTCAAATGTGATTCTCCAATTGGTCTCAAACGTTTAGTAGCAGTACTGAAATAAAAATCGAATATATATTTTCTTCCTTTTGAATTTAAAACACCGTGAATAAATGTATGTAAATTCATTATACTCGTACTTTATTGCTTTTGATAGTCATATGAAAATACCAAAAAAATGAGAAGAGTTGGAGAAATACGTTGGATATCAACTTGAGAACTATGAATTTCTCAAAGGTTTGAGAAATAATTTTTTGATGTCTGTTGGGTTTGGTTAAAAACGCTTCGATACTTCTAACTTCAAAACATCGAATGCCGGTTGATAATGTCCTAAATTAAGACGCATGACAAGATCCGACTCGTCTCTGCTCTTAACTCTTAACTGTTGATCGGAATCGGAGCAACTCTTGAAGCTGCGATTCCTTAATGCGAGCTCTTGAAAGTTTGCGTGGTGGCGCTCGATGCTATTCACGTCTCAATAGTTAGCTTTAAAAGGGTCTTTGTATCAGTTTGAGTGACCTCCAATAATGAAAACTTTCTTTTCAAGTAGCTTTACACGCGTTTAATTTTTTGAACTCAGCTACTTTCCGGTCTTCATACATCCATACATACATACATACATACATACATACCACATGTAGTACACAATCAAAGTAAGTACTAAGTAAATAATACGAATGCATTAATTTGATTGAGCATCATCATACATACTATAGCGGCAGCGATTTTCGCCATTGATAAATTTGGCGTACCCATTTCAATGCACATAAGTGTATGTTGTGTATGTTGTGCAGGTAATTTAATTGTGTGCAGCAGCGCATTTAACTGGCGGTAACTTCTTCGAGTTAACCACTTCGATGTGGCGAAAATACCTAAAATACTACGGCGCATTTACTTTGGCTTAACATTTCACGGATTTAGTGCGTCAAGTTGATATCCAGTCAAAAAAAAAAAAAAAAAACTCGCCTCACACCTCTTTTTCACATTCATTTCTGTATATACATACAAATATAAATAGATACACATACATACATATGTAAGTATGTGTGTGTCTATAGCCGCTGGCATTTTTGCTAAATATCCGTTGAATTGCTCGGATATCCATTACATTTTTTGGAACCTGCACCACATCTCCACCTCCTCCGTATTGCATTATTATTTGTTGTTTTTGGCACGTGTGGCATTTCAACCACAATATTTGCCTGTTTTTTTTTCACTTCTTGTTTTTTTTTTTTTTTTGAAGTTGTGTGTCTCTTGCGCATTGCAGTTTTTGTCTTTGCTCAATAGGCTCAATGCTTGGCTGATTCCTGACATGTTTTTCCGTTCTGTTTCACTATTCAAGCAAAAGTTTTATTTACTCATTTTTCATGTAGTTATGTTTCGAAACATGAAAAAATGAAGTATTCATTATGTCAACATCAGTTATGTTGAGGTTGAAGAGCAAGATTTTTTTGTTTCAATTTTTTTGTTAAAAGAATTTTTGGGGTTTCCACAGACGACATACATACATACATCTTTTATGTGATTTGTATGTAGTATGTACATAGTAAATAGTATGTACAAACATACCTTTAATGCATTTATGTATTAATTAACGCTTCCTGCACGTATGCGCGCTCATAATTTTGAAAGTCGTCTATGTCACATTATGCCTTTTGTGCTTAAATGGACATTTATTTGTAAATTTGCGCATTTAGTATTCATTCAACTACATCGGCCAAAGGTAAACAGATTTTTCGATATTTTATAATGGTTGAAAGATTTGCAGATGCATTGAAGCACACGCGGTATGAAGTGACTTAATAAATAATATTATTTGATATTATTTTGAATGAAAAAATTACACTAAATTGCTGACACAACATCAAAAACGATCTACATCAAATCCAATTTTAATAAGAGATGGCGTGAAATGTATATATTTTGGTCGATAATATCAGAGCGCATTCATAGCAGGTAGCAGTCCAACAAACCTTTAAATTTCAAATTCCTATCATAATGCGACAATTTAAACTTAAGTCTACCAAGGTGACAGAAAAAATTCAATCAGCTATTCAGGCAATACCAATTTCTATGAATGCGTCAATTTTTATCGTGTATTTTATAGTTTTCCGTAAGAAACCATTTTTTTTTCTAATTTTGCCGATTTATTTTCTCATATCAATACATGAATTGTCTATTATTCCGATATAAACAATATAGGCGACACATAGGGCGACGAAATATTTTTAGCAACGATTCCACAATTTTCCTTCTAAAAATGTTTCTCTCTCTCTAGTGCATTCTCTCCTTCGCTTTCTCTCACTCTCTCTCTCTATCTATCTCAGTCCCTCTTTTTGTCACTTTCTTGGCGCTAAACACCAACGACAAATTCTCTTTTTGATTAATAAAATGATTATACAGGGTTCCATATATGACTTTGTTTAAGCCAAAGAAAGTCATATTTTATTATTCGTCACCGTAATGACTGAAACACAATGCCGACGTACGACGAACTTTTAGTCGCGAATGTTCGTCGTGAAAATTAGAATACACCACCGTATATGAGAATGAGCACAACCAAAGCGCACGACGAAATTCGTCCGACGTCTATTCGCGGCGATAGATTTTTTTCTATTGTGACCATATGTTAAATATTCTAAGGTCTTAAAATCGAAATAAAACAAAAAAATGGTTTAGTTTTTTGTTAAAACGAATTATTTTTGTTAGTTGTAAAAATTCAACTGAAGTAAAAGCTATTTTCAACATTTTCTGTTTTTGTTAAATAGACTTTTTCTCGCTGTATTCATTCTATGTTCTAAAAGTTTTATCAGCTCAATATGGTCACTCTATCAGCTGACATACAACTTGGCATAATCAGCCGATTTCGTTGTAGGCGTAATTATGTTTTAGTAAGCAAAATTTCCGGGCGAACGTCGCTGGTGATGCCGCTTTGCTGGACGAAAATTCGGCCGTACGTCGGAATTGTGTTTCAGCCATAAAGATGCAGATTATAATTATTTTTCGTTTTACGTTTATTTGACGGCTACATCAAAATTTGCCGTAGGACACATGCAGCTACGATAGATGTCACAAGTGTGTTCGAATTAACTCGCAAAATTCGTTACATGAAAAGAAATTGAAAAAAATGATTCACCAGATGGCGCTAGGATCGCTGTATTTTGAAAACCTCTATAACTGCTCTGGCCATACAAATAAAAACTAATTTACATGTCTTTTCATCATAAAAAACACTAGTCAAAACACCAGAAAAATACCAAAAAAGATGTTCGTCTTAGACAAGAAGAAATGAAAGAAATGTCTACTTCAAATATTTATCTTATCTTGAACGCCACATTGATAAACTACGTTAATTTTTGTACATTAATTCAAGTTTAAAAAAGGGCTTATTTAGCACTTACTAAAATTGAATTGAAGCAATTTTAGAACTCACTAGGCAAAGTACTCAGATAAGATTGCCAAGTCCACGCTTTCGACTGAGTTATTGAAAAGTTAAAACAGTTTATCGGGTTAAGACATCGGACGGCATTCTAGAGAAGTTAAATTGATAAACCGTATTAAGTGTTCAACCACTTTTATTTTGAGATTTAGATATATAATAAAACTCTTCATACAAATTATGACCAAGAAACAAATTTTTAAGTCCAAATAGGCGGAACTTCTTCAGAACAATTTTGGGACTTAGGCAAGAATTTTTCGTGACTAGTTCAGAAGTTTTTCTAGAGTATTTCGGGTCAAGTTCAAAACGAGTTCGGGAATATTTCGGCACAACTTCAGTGCCCAGTTTGGTACAACGAAGCAGATTCTTCCTGGTAAAGAATGCATTGGTATGACCTTTTGCATTTTGCAGGTTGCTCTTAAAAGAATATGCTTATGCTCGTGCAAATGACAGCTGGGGCGTCTCGGAGTACCCTTTCACAGATATTGTTGAAGCTGCAAAAATTATGAAGATGAGAAAAGATGTTTTTCATATTCTATGCAATTGTCCAGCGCTAGCAAGAAGCAGCCCACACTTTTTAGGGGTACCACTTTTTGGAGACCTCGGAGAATTAGGTGTTATAGACCCAAGATGCTTGACGATATTCGTCAAGAGCTCTATATGGTTCAGCGAAGGGGAAGCTAGTGGTGTCACAACGGGATTCCAATTTTGGCCTAAATAGGTCGCTGAAGCATCAATGACAGCCACATATGCCTTCCTACATACCTTGGTAATATCTAGATTGGAAATATACCCAAAGTGGTTCCGTCAGACGGAGACATAATTAAGAGTAATGCCGTTGGTGGCTGCTAATTTTGTTCTGACAATCCCGCGAAACAAAAAAAAAAGCCCTGCTGGTTTTTATGATTTTATATAGATATTTTTGGCGATCGACCTTAGAATGTGTGCGTTGCATATTTCACGCCGAAATAACGAAGCCGTAACGAAGGAGTTGGCTGTTAATTTGCTTAACTATCAGACCCTGGCTCGCTCGCCATCTTTGCAACGCGGTATAAGAAGAGATGGGTTAACTAATCTCAAATTTGTCTAAAAATTTTTTTAGTACAAAATTTTATTTTTCTCTTTTGTCATCACTTCTAAGTAATTCGATTGAAACTTTTTCCTTGTAATCTCAGAGGGTTTGGCGCAGACTTCATTGGTTCACTAACGAGACTTAATTAAGGACGAGTCATCGACACTCAGCTAATTATTTAATCGAATACCAGCGTATTTGTACTTACATTTGTTCATGTGCTCACATTAAAGCTCTTACCAAAATAATCCTCAGTTGGGTTTGTGGTATTTGAAAGTTTTTGGCCGCCTAATTTCGTAAAGCCGACTGGATATGGTTGGCAAGTTTTATGAATATTTTCATTGATCGACCAGTGCAGTGACAGGCCATAAAATTTTTTACTACGAATGCATATATACTCGTACATACATTTATATAGTTGCATGCATGACACACTTCAAACGATCTCCTCAAACTTTTCATTGCCTTAAAAATCACACAGCTAAATTGATATTGAGGGCACTTCGTGTGAACGTACACATGTCTTATTTTTTTGGCTTTACTAAGTAAAAAAAAAACAAATATATATATATATATATATATACATACATACAGCAGTCGCCGCAGTGTTGTGAAATGCCAAAATCGCAATTCGATCTCAAACTACGAGTGCTAACAGCAAAACGGTAGCTTGAAAGTTAAAGCTACTTAAAATTATCACATTTTTTATCAGTTGTCAAATCAATTGACTACCGAATTCTCAAGGCGAAGAAAAAATGCTCTGACGAAAGTGATCAGCCAAACTGAAGAATAAAAAAACAAAAAAAAAAGACACATAAATCCATATGTACACTAAAAATACCCCAAAAAATTATAATTACATTGCTTGCGAGTGTCGCCTAAAAAGCTTCAGTGCCTCAATGTATGCTTGTTCGTGTGAGTGTTGCGTGTGTGTGTGTGTGTTGGTGTACTCGCTTTGCTTCCGTCGTCGTCGTCGTCGTTGTGTCACCGCGTACAAAGCGCTTCATATTGAATTTAGTACGAGCAACCCTGTGCACTTCGTTGCATTCTGTTGCCGTTTCGCCATTTGCCATTTGCCACTGACTTTTTGCTTAACTTCTTTTCTGTGTTTTTTTTTTGCGTTCTTTTTGTTTCATTTTGATTTTAACTCTACCCTTTTGCATTTGCGCACTGCGGCACTGGCTCTGGCTCTGGCTCTGGCGCTACTTGCACTCACATTCAATTTGGCCCGATGCGATATGAGTGTATGCCAACGATCTCCCTCCAATCCGCAACACTTCATGCGTCGTTTGTATGGAGTAGCGCGTGCTGTAACGTCGCCAACCGCAAGTCGATCGCAAATCGCAAGCCAACAACAACAACAACAGCAGCAGCAGCAACAGCAACAATCAACTTACGCCAGTAGCAGTCAAACACAGCGAACAGTCAACAATCAACAACAGCAATAATCATCGACGATCGTCGGCCAAATAAATATATCTACATATACTTATTAAGTACGCGGGGGGACTAAAAAAAAGTTCGTTAACTTGGCAAGGCGGTGGAAATTGTAACACAAATAAAATTCCGTTGCTACATAAAAATTTTAAGAGCAGTGTCTTTGGCCGCATATCATTCGAATCGTAAGACTAAGATATCCTTACCTAAACCAAATGAAGAAGTTGAGCAGTGATGCTGGTTCTAGAGAAGCCAGACAAGACGTTTGATCGTGCAGAATACTATGTATTGAAGTAGAAGCCTGCACCAAAAAAAATCTTCAAATTTAACGACAGTCCAATATCCAGAAAATGCTTGTCCAATAGTTAAACTTGGAACATCTTAGCTGCCATGACAATTTTGGATATACGTTTGGGTAAACGAAGAAATTAGCACGTTCGCTGCTTGGAATTTAAACAGTTGCTCAGAAAAAGAGCTTTTAAGTATACTGAAGATGGCACAACGCCGAAACCGGTTTGTCTCCAAACCAAATTTGACAAGGGATGACGGAAAATCGTTCCAACAAATATCTTTTAAGTGTTTTGATCAACAATTTAAGGGAAATTTAAAAAAAAAAAGGGAAAATTAACGTGGTTTTGTAATGTAGCTGAAAGGTTTCTATACAAATTCTTGGTAGTGCTAAAGCAATTCCTCCAAATGTTCGTATTCTTTCAATTTATCGATCTTTAGCGGCCTCATTTTCGTTATCGCTATGGCTGTAAACATTGGCTAACGATTTTATTATCAACTCATTGTTATCTTTATAATAATAATTTTTAGCAATGCCAAGTTTAATGTGGACCAACGGCAATAAAATTTTCATTTCAGGAACAAGTCTTTCGTGTAGCCTATTGTATTTAGGCCATTTCCGTCCAATGCGACTATTCCAGTTATGCTGTTTGTACTACTGGTTTCTTCATTTAATACCTTTCAGAATGTGTTTCAAATTAACGAAATTTTCACTAGTGTCAGTGCTATACGCAATTGAAACAGAAGGCGGCTGAGATTTCCTTTACGTAACCAATGCTTTTTTTAGCCAAAGTACTTGGAATATTTCACTGAAATTAGCAGAGGGTGTTGGGGTAGCACTAATTCACCGATATTTAACAAATTTTGAGTCCAAATTGTTATAGTTTTAAAGTTATTTGTTGTTAAAATTTTGTCACTGGCTTAGCAATATTTTAATACAAAAACCGCACAAATCACTTTTCTTTTTGTTAATACACTTTCTTAAACACATTATAAACATAATGCACATATTTTTTTTTGCTAAAAATTTAACAATAAATACTTCTAAATGCGATATTTATATATCTTGCTAATTGCACAATGTTCTAAACACAGTTGTTGTCAGATGGCCGCGAAGTATGTGTGATGCCAGATCCTGGAAAATGTAAATAGATATTTTTAATAAAAATGAGACGACGTTTTTTCTTAACCAAATCAATACAAATAAATTGAAAATTTTCGCCTGCGGCGCTTTTCTCACATAAATCAACATATCATACCAAATAGAATACTTTTTAGAAAAAATCGCGCGATTTTTATTAAAAATTTTCCCCTGCGCCACTTTTCTCACAAATATCCATATATCATATTATCATATCGCGCGATTTTTTATAAAAAATTTTCGCCTCCGGCGCTTTACTCCTATCAATCAATATTCCATATTAAATTTAAAATTATTAATAAATCAATATTGCGTAATAAATCCGTCAATTTTTTATTACAAATTTCCACCTCCGTCGCTTTTCTCAAATAAATTAATATTTCGTAATAAATTGAAAATTTTTAATAAAAAATCTCGTAATTTGCGCATAGAGTTTTGTTATTTTCGTTTTTTTCGACATACATATATTCGTCATGTGTGGCAGCACGGTATTTTCATTTCATTGCTGTACATAGCAGAAAGTGAGGTTAAAATTGACATTTTTCGCAACTTTCACAGCAAATTACTTAAAAACTATAAGCCTCCGGCCGGTGGGAACTTCTGATTTGGACTCAGGGGGCCCCGCCCTACCCCCACTTATAACTCTCTTTTTTCAAAGCATGGTTCCGTAAAGGAAAATTTTGCCCAGAAGGCATTCTATTCGTCTTGTTGAAAAGCACAACTTTTAAGCTGATTAGTGCACTATCGATGAATATACGTTAATATTTTTTTTTTTATAGGTTAACCCTATCGTCTGCATTAACTTTTTTTTTGCATCATTCACATTGAAGAACTTTTCTAACTCTTTTTGGCGTTTTCGATATGCTCTTACTTTGGTAACTTTCGCCAGCAAATTATTTCCTTTCAAAAATGAAGCCAGTTGTTCTGATTTTTTCTGAGTCAAACACAAAATTGCAACAATTGCAATCCAATTGCTTTTGTGTGACTAGGATTGGGTCCTTTGGTGTTTCATAGGATGTACCTTCAACATGTTCGTATTCTGAGTAGAAATGCATGTTCAACACTGAAGATGGCACAACGCCGAAACCGGTTTGTTTCAAAACCAAATTTGACAAGGATCGACGGAAAATCGTTCCAAAATACATCAGAAATGCATGGATATACATAGCAGCGGGCGGTTGTAGTACTGATATCTGTTTGAAGATCAATACTTCGGTATGTTGGTACTGGAACGAATTCTGAGTGCGGTAATGGTAATTGGACACTTGGCACTGCTCCATAAGTTTTATTCTTTTATGCTTTCCTTCTATTCAAAGTTTTATGGTAGTTGATACATCCGTAGGAATTTTCTTGTTGATGTGGGCTGTTGTCTAACCACATCACTCGTATACCAAAAGGCATAGCCTTCTTCTTTTCACTTTTCCATTGCATAACACTTGAATAGCAATCAAAGCAAACTTTTTTAGGGGCGTCAGATAAACTCTTGCGAGTTGTTTATAGGCTTCCAAAAAACAATCACTCGCATTGTCACATTTTTCATCGCTTGCTATGAAAAATTTCCACAAACATTACAAAAATGGTCCATTTTAAATCGCTACCTGTGCGGTGGTTGGAAACAAAACAGAGGAAGACCAGGAAGAAGGTTAAGAAATTTATTGCATTTGACTGCAAAGTTCGAGGGTCGATTAAAACTAACTTTAGATTAGAACTAACATAAACAAACGCCGCGATACGGGCCTTCTAATTTAGCCGCTATTTTCACCCCTCACTCTCAGAATCGAACTAACTTTTGCTAACCTGAATTTGTTCCACAGTGTAATCGTAGTGATAATTAATATATTCATTAACCATATCATAATATCGAAATGCTAATTAAATAATATTTGTATTTTGATATAAGTTTTCGATATGGTGAATGTGATGTACATACATGCTTTTTGTCATCAATTACTTTATTGTTATCGATATATCCTAATTATTTGTCTGCCTTTTTAGATAATACAATGCATACATAAGTACAAACATATGTCTGTTTTGATAGATATATTTATTGTTTTCGATTTGCTTTAAGTGATATGTTTTTTGGATACAAATTTTTATCGCACTCGTTCCTAATAGGTCTACTAATATCGATATTTAATGGTTTAATTATGGTTATTGATTTATTGTTTCAATTCTTGTCGTAAATATTTATCGTTTGCATCATTTTATCACTATTTTTCGATTTATTTATTCATTTATTTAATTAATCACACACAACAACCAGTAGTTATATTTACAGTGTATGATATCTTACAATCTAAAATATAAACTTATAGCCAGTACATATTAAGATAGAGCATACAAAGAGAATAAATATTAAAAAATTAAAAGAGACGAAAGATGGCGAGGAAAAAGACAGGAAGAGAGGTAGAGACCTATAATATTCATTTGGCAAAATTACGCATTACTTCGTTTTTAAAATGGTTAGCATTTTTCAAAAATCTTATCGCCGCGGGCAGGGTATTCCAAAGACGGATTGAGAAAACGAAAAACTGACGTTCAGATACTAAGCACGTAAATTTAATATTGCTTATAGAAAGAGATCGAGAAGATTTGGTGAATTGAAATCGTTCTTTCAAATAATCGGGGTCCTGTGTGTCTATGACTTTGTGTAGCAATGTCAAACATCTAAGCTTCAATAAGTCGCCGAACGGAATATTATAAATCCTTAAGGCAAAAGCAGAAATATGTTTATGACGGCTAATGCTGTAAATATATCGAGCAATGTTGTTGTACAGGATATTAATCTTTCTATTGCATACGCTGTCACAGCTGGCATACAACTCACAGCCGTAAAGTAATGTAGGTAGAAGGTAAGTTTTGGCCAGAAGCAATCGAATCTTCACTGGAGTAAAGTACTGAATACTCCATAGTGATCGCGGTATTCCACAAACTTTGCCGATTGCACACAAAAATGTGATTGTTCCATGTCAGCGTTCTATTAAAAATGACACCCAAATTCTTAGCAGTGTCCACAAATTTGATCACACAATTATTTAATTTTACTTTATTGCACTGATCAAGGTTACATTTTTTCTTATAGATAGCAATGCATTGGGACTTATTGGGATTCAGAACCAGGCCATTATCACAGGCACACGTATTTACTTCATTTATACAGAAATTGATAGAGTCCATAGGACAACCAAGATACAACTGGACGTCATCGGCGTATACATAGATGAACATTACAATGTTTTAGCACATTTTGGAGGTCATTGACATATAACACAAATAACAATGGACCAAGAATTGATCCTTGTGGAACACCTTTAGTTAGATTCAGGGGCCTTGATATACATATGTAGAGTCTTTTACACACACTGCTTGTGAACGGCCATGGAGGTATGCTTTAACTAAGCCTAGTGCTGACAGTGAGAAATTAAATAAATTCTTAAGTTTTAAGCACAAAAGTGCATGATCCACGGAGTCGAAGGCCTTAGAGTGATCAAGCAGGGTTAAAAAGGTTACTTTGTTAGTGTCAATATTTCGAGTCCAAAGTTATTTTAAATCAAATCTCGCTTTTTTACTCATTTTTTATCGATACAATTATTGTAGTGATGGTAAATATTTTTGTTATTCACATACATATACATATGTGTATATTTTTTTTATATTATCGATTTTATATTAGTTCTTTTTTTTATCAATATATAAGGATTTTATCGATATATAGGGGTTTTTAGTGATATTGTTTTGGATTTCATTTTTTATCTATATTGTTCCTAACACCGCTATTCATATCGATGTTTAACGGTTTAATTATGGTTTTTTTTTCAATATTTGCCGTTTCAATTATTGTTCGAAATATTTATCGTTAACATCACATTATCACTATTTATCGATATCATTGTAATATTCTTAGCACTATAGGTACCAAAGTAGCTTCAAATCAATACTCGTTTTCGTTGAAAAGATTTTCGCCCATGAACGTGATGGAATTCCGATTTAGTGGATGATTTGTCGAAGTGAGTTAAACTTTATACAAAAAAATAGAAGATAGTTCTATTTAAAATGTTTTGATTTTTGAGAATTTTGCCCATGTGCGCGTTTCCCCATCGAAATTTGTAAAAGAGATTATTATGGATATTGAGAAAGAAAATTATGAAGTTTGTTAAAAAAAAACAACAATTGATCATGTGATAAAAGTTATAACTGCGACAAACATCTCTAATCAGTTTTATCTACTAGACTCACTGGGAATCGAACTTTGTTTTCTTTGTTTAGTTCACAATTTTCTACAACTTAGCGAACTTGCATAAGTCCCTGCCGTCGGGCATACATCAAACTGCATAATCGATCGAACGGGTGAGCGGGCGGTCGATCGCGATCGATCGTCGTTAGTCGTATCGACTACTATGCACGCTGCAGTTTTTGCTTCCAATTGCTTGTTTTTTTCTTCTTCATCTTCTACTAAACTGTGTGTGTGTGTGCGTGTGTGTTGGTAGAGTTCACATTGCCGGTTGTTGGCTGTCGATTGTTGTTTGCTGCTGCTGCTGCTGCTGCTGTTGCTGCTACCGCTGGTCGCTGCTGTTGTCATATCATCCGTATCGGTCGATCGACCATATGAATCTTCTAATCAAATTTGTGCTTGTATATGTCCAATTCAACGATATACTTTTGATGAAATGTTGTAATTTTCACCTAAATTGAACAGAAAGTGCAAACGCAAATGATTTCCATAGCTTTTGAGCGAAGTTACAGCTACCTCACTTCACATGTGTCATCCTTATTTGGAAGCTTGCAATTTTTTTTAGTTTTTGTTTTTGTTTTTATTTTTTTTTTTTTTGTTTCGCCAAATATCCACAACTACTGGAAAAGTGATCAATTTGTTTGTAATGGCCATACGGCCGACTGGCACTACTCGTTCTCTAGTGAAAAACTTCAGTCACTAGTTGGTCGGCTATCACACACACATATGGTATATACATACATGCATACATACACACATACAAATATGCTCATATGTTTAGTATGAAGCGTTCGAGCTAGCTGCAACATTTCTTGAAGCTTTTGGCTGCCTACTCCTCAACAGAGTTTCCGAAATAAATAAAAATTAAATAAATGTTATAAAAAATTAAATGAAAAAGCGCATAAGCATACATGCATACATACATACATACATACATTTGCACATGCATATGCAATTATGTATGATCGATGTTTGCGATGAGTGTATTTTATGCTTTTCGTTGAATCGTTTTGTGCGCCTCGCTGACTGACTAACTGTCGAAACGTGGTTGTGGCCACACACTCCTCTCCACATATGTACATACATACATACAATTGATAGTGCCATGCATCGATGTTTGTTTGTATGCATGTATATGCGCTGTACACATACTCGTACAACCTCCTTGATGCATTGTATGCGATTTAACATTGGCATTTGGTGGTCAGTCGATTTTTGCTTTTTTTCATATATTTTTTTTTTTTTTTTTTTTTGTGCGGGCACATCTGCACGTAAAATTCTATTTTTATTGATTATAAAATGTATATCAAGCATGCAATTAGATGGCAATTAAGAGCAAATCGTGCAAGGCGACCTTTGTGTCGAAAATTGTATGGTGAGAGTTCGTTTGGAGCGAGTTTCGTGACATTACGACATTAATTCCGGCGACCTACACGAATAACTTCTTTTAATTTGTTTGTTTTCACATTTCTTGTGGGTGATCGTTATAAATTTCAATTGATTCAATAGATAACGTAGGTTTTAGCTGCAAGTAATTATATACATACATATGTATATACATACATATGTACGTATGTATGTAAGTATAAGTAGTTGCAGCAAAAAATTACTTTAGCCAGGTCATCTGAAGTATAAAATCATAGAAAAAGTTTTTTTTTTTTGCTAAAAGCGGTCGCTTCTCGGTAGCCAATGACAGACCTTCGAGTGTACCATAGCTCAGTCGCACAAAAGCCACTCATTCACCTAAAACTTTTGAGAACTTTTGAAGAATTTATTTGTCCTAAAAGACATACTCAGGCCTTCTAAAAAACTTTGAGCTTTATACTTAAAAAATGTTTAGCATATCCCTGATTTATACACATCTAAAATGATTCAGGTCGTCTAAGGATTGTCTCTTTCAGAATGGTTGAGACACTGTTTTGTTAGAGCAGAAAACAAACGCAAAAGCTGCAAGATCATTACGAACTCCATTTCGATCAGATAACTTCAATTCAAGAAGACGATCCCCAGGTATATACAAACATACATATGTACACCTCAATCGATCCTGCAATCGAGCTTTACGTCATATGTGTACAGGTGGTTAGGAGTATCGTAAATGCCGTTGTGAGCGCTGAGTTCGACTGTACGAAGTCGGACTAGTGAAAACGGATAGTTCCGCAAACTCTGCTGTTTGACCAATTTTTTTAAGGTGCGCAGTGGAATTGTGCCGCACCGTTTGCTAAATGTTTGGCATGCAGATCTACCGGTAGGATGTTCAATTTATAATGGCTTTTTTAGCTGTCCGTACTGGGTTCAAGAACTAAAACCAATTTGGAATTTCAGTACTTTCCCAATCCTCATCAACCTGAGATTATATTAACTTCTATCTAATATGTATTCCATACCTCGGCGTCTTCTTTCGAAATTGTTCTAGAGAGAACATACTCTCTTTAGGGGTTCGATTGTTGTCTGTCATTTTAAACTTAGATCTTGACATATTTAAGTGGACCAAATCGGAAAAAATACTATCGTCTAAAAATGAAAATTTGTAAATTTTTTACTTAGTTTATTCCGAACACACAACATTTTTGCATTTATTTTAAATCAAGCCATACAAACTGTGGCTGTCAACTACGTAAAAGTGAAAATATTTTTTTTTTAATAATCGAAACTCATTGCAATATCAATCGACAATAAATTATATGGCAATAACTTCACTTTTAAAATTTTCGCTTGGCTTTTTGATTGATTTTGGTTCTAGCTACATATTAAAATATAAATAAAATAATAAAATATATTATAAAAAATTCTTTAAAACGATTTTTTTTTATATTTGAAAACATTATTCATACTAAAATTTCATATTTTCCATTAATTTTTTCCATCGAAATTATGATTTGTCATTTTTCTTTTTAATTTTCTGAAATAGAATTTTTGCGTTTTGCAACTTTTAGAGACTTTAAAATTGAAAAATTTCAATTAAACTAAATGGACTACAAAACTACGTATTCCGAAAATTTTCTTATCTTGTTGATGTGAAAGTTTATTAAAAATTCGTTAAATTATTAAAAATTTGTTAAATTATTAAAATTTTACAAAAAATTTCAAAATCTGTTAAATTATTCAAGTTTTGTTAATTATTTGAAAATTTGTTAAATATTAGCAAATTTATTAAATTACTAAAAAAATGGTACGTATTAAGTTTCAAACCTCGGCTTATGTGTTTCTATTTTTTTTAATTGAAAAAGAATTTAAATAATATACATAAATTTTGATGAAAACGCCTTAAATTATTGAGAATTTCTTAAATCATTGAAGTTTTTTTTAAATGATTAAAAATTTCTTAAATTAATAAAAAAATGCCGTTTCAAACCTCGGTTTGCATAAATCATTTTTGTGAGAGAATAAAGAATATAAATAAATGAAATAAAACAAATAAATCAGCGGCAAAATTTGTCAAAATGGGTCATAGCAGTGGACACTACTGTATTAAAATATGAAATTTAAATAAGCATTTAAAATGGAACAGCGAAAAACATGTTAAATCGCGTAGATAATTTGTACATATGTACATACATATATTTATATGCAGTATAATGTAGCACTAAAGAATTTTATTGAATACGAGTTTATGCAAAATAAGTACGCCCACTGCTACTTACAGCTCATCATTTTTAATAATTTTTATAATTTTTTTTTTTTTTTTTTGAAAAAGTTGATCATTATTATTCTATCTCTTGTGAAATAGCTGCCCTGTTTTGGGCTCGCCATTTTATTTAAACAAAAAAAATGCTTTATATAAAGTATATCTAGATATTTCACTTGCACTCACAGCAAATCCATGCTTGAAGTGCGTTCTTATCGCTTGAACAGCACAAGAAACGACAAAAAAAGAGAAAATATTACAATTTATTTAACTGTCTTTTATTTAAATTTATGTGTCGGCCATTGAATACTAAAAAAAAAAAATAAAAATAAAAAAAATTCAAAATAAACTTCTAACCTAAGTACAGTTAAGTCTGTACGTACATATGTATGTGTGTGTGTATATTTAAAAGTTTGCGGTTGAAGGCTTTATTTGTGCTCACACACGAGTATTTATTCGCTAATATCCTTTCGCTGTAAATAGATTTTGTATGTAGGCACTCGTTTTCTATACCACAGCTTAAACAGACAAACAGAATGACAGACAAAACAGGCAAACTGTTAGAAAAGTGTATTTATTGACGCTGCATTTAAATTAATGTCGTTGACATCTGACCCGCAAAAATATGAAATAATGTAATATAAGATAATTTAGATTTGATTGTAATGCCTCGGTCGGTGTGTAGTGTACGTACATACATACATACATATATATGTATGTACATATCTACAGACATATACACAAATATATGTATGTGTTTGCATTTGTACACCGCAGTGTGTGGGACAACAAGCTTGGCTCTCTGGCAAGAAGTACCAAAAAACCAAAAAAAAAACTAAAGAAAAAAATTTGCATACGGGTTAAACAATACAATGCACATATGTATGTATGTATGTATGTATGTATGTATGTATATATGCATGAATTGAACATTTACATACTCTTCAACTATGTACATTTGTATATACGAACGCTAGCCTGCCTTCACAGTCGGCGCGCAATCAAAACAAGCAATCACTTTCCACAACCGATCATCACCGCATTCGCTGGGGCGGGGGATCAGGCGCAAAACTCTTTTTTGGCTATATCGCAGCAATGCCTTTTGCCTTTTGCTCGTGCGCCGTGCGTAGCGTTTTTCGGTAGTTCGATGAATTATATGAAGCAGCAAATGTTTTGATAAATCACTTTTACTATGCAATAAGGCAAAATGCGATAAGTGGTGTTAGCGGAGGCAATAAATAGCGGTACCTATTGTTGGCTTGCTTTTTCCTTTTTCCTGAAGATGTTGCCGTTAGTTTTGTGTATAAAAAACAACAGTGTATATTTTACATTAATTTTATTAGAACTGTAAGGCTCGAATTTCGGGTACATCTCCATGTAGCTAAAATGATTCAGTGAAGCGATTTTTTGCTTTAATGTTGCAGTCTTCGGGTTTATGGATTTCTATCATTAAAAAAGCTTCTTTTGAAACACATCTTTCAAATGTTAATCTTGAGCTGCCTTCATTTCTCGTACAACAGTAGGGCGCACAAGGGCAAGTGGGAAGAAAAGCTCGGTACAACACTTTGCTACATACATTTGTACATATGTTTGTATGTATGTAAGTGTGTATGTAAAGTTGTCCACAATTAAAAAGGAGCAAGTTTCAAAATAAAATTTCTTGAAACTTATATTTATTTACTAATTTTTGTTAATTTTCATTAAAAAATTGAGTGACATCTACATATAACCGCCGAAGACATACACAGTACAACATTTTTCAGTTCATTGATTGCCAACTCCTCCATTCTGAGAACTGTATGTGAAATTAGATCCAAAAAGAATAATTTCTGCATCATTCGTTTTGTCTTCTTACCTGCCAAAATATTTTTAATATCGATTTGAAGTTAGTACTATCGTATAGGGGAATTTATCACGTTTTAGGCCCTGTTGTTTGACATACATAGCTCGACAGCCACTAGCCCGATTTAGTTGAAATAAATTTAAAAAAAATTTAGAATTACAATTCCCTTATTCTGTTCATATATTGTTTTCCGATACAAGCAACAGTTTCCAAGTTAAAAATAGGCGCATGAAGAAATCATTTTTTTTTTTTTTTAAATTCATAAAAAATACAAAACGGAAATAAGTTTCAAGTCTAGTTACTTTTTCGCAAAGTCGCTTAACCTATGAGCAAAATGAGACAAAGATCATGAAAATCGATGCACGCGTTTCGCTTTTATTCGTAATTGAGTAAAGGTATGAATTTCAAAAATTTGCTCGACATATGCACAACAATACAGTTCTCAGAATTGAGTTGGCAAATCATGTGTTGTACTCTGATATACATACATGAAAGTTTCGAACCTTATACGAAACTCGCAAAAATCGAAAAAAAAAAAATTCTAAAAACTTTCATCAAAAGTTCAAACTTTTTAATGAGAACTTTTAGGACTTCTGGGTATGCAGTTTTGAATTTCAATAAAACAAAATGCAAGTCTCAGTTGGCTAAAAAGTATAGTTGATTTATTAGAATTTTTTTTCGTTAAGGGTGTTGAGTATTTTCTTCCATAGAACGTTTCATCAAAATATTATTTTTTATGTAATTATGTATGTAAAAACATGTATGACGTAAGCGTCCAATTGTTACTTTTTAAATTTAACGAGAAATTTTGTTGGTTTTGACTCAATTTTGAAAAATTCTTTCAAAAACTTTTATTTAAAACCCCATAAATTGATACTTATATCATTTAAATTACTTAGCTGATGCCTGTTTAGTACTTTTCATATACAAAATTGCGTTTTCATTAGTAATGAATTTCGAATTTCGTTGGACGTTGCCCAGGCCTTTTTTGATTTTTGTTCATTGGGATAAAACTTTAAAACTTTTTAAACTTTTGGTCACTAAAAAAAATGGGTGTACAATAGTTTCATATAAATTTGTAAAAAAAATAAATGTTTAATTGTAAAAAAAGTGCTAAAAAGTTTGCTACTTTTTATTTTTCAAATCGCTTTTTGTATTTTTTTTTTAATTTAAATTGAGGACATACATATGTATGTATGTGTGCGTCCACGTGAAAAGGGCCCACTTTCATATATAGATTTTTCAATACATGGATCGAATTTCGTAATTTTGTTTTATGGTTTATTATGAAACTATATACATTGACTTAGCTTCCTATGTATAATAGAAGTGATTAATTTTATTTTGAAAAAAAAAAAGAAAAATACCCACTTTGTCGCATTGGAGAAATATGAAGCATTTCCGTGTTCTATGGACTTTTTTTTGAAAGAAAAGAAAAAAAAAGAAAATGACCACGTTGTGGTTTCTGTGATAAAGAAGGCCACCGGAATGGTATACCACTATGTCCAAAGCGCAAACGCGATGAGATGTGATAAAATCTGTGGATTGATTGCTGTCAATGACTGTAATATGAATGAATTACTGCTAATTTGTTGTCTTTTTGTTTCATCTTTAATTATAATAAAATATTCACTGTTGAGTCCATTTCAATTTTTTTTACTTCCCCGTCTTCCTGATTCATTGGTTAAACATTGACTCATTCATAATTTTCTGTGATCATCGGTTGAATTAGTCGAAAAAGCAAATAAGTATTTAAAAAAGCGCCTACTTTGTCGAGTTGATGTTAATTAGTTGTTTCACAAATAATAATGATTGAAAAATGAGCTAATAGTATTTTTTCTCATGCTGATTATGTTCCTGTTCGATTCAAACGAGCACCCATTTAACGTCCGAGTAGAAATGAAAAAAAAACGAACTTTCAACTTCAAATTGATTTTTCTCAATTAGTCATTTTTCGGATATTCACCTTCAAAGTTCTATATTGCCCTCAATTCTTCAGTTAGGATGGTCTAATTTATCTCAAAATGTTCGGAAATCAGCCAGGAAGACAACTATATGCAGAACTGCAATACCGCCGAAGTGGACTCTTTTCACGTGGACGTACACATATAATTTCATTTGATCAACTACAGTGGTCGTAATGTCATTTGCAAACAAATTCAAATTTATTTCGCCTGTAGTGTTGCATTCTTTTTCCATGCGACAAAACAAATTCTAAGAAATCAACAATAACACTGTCCAACAAATGAAGACTTTTTGAATGGAACAGAATAGCGACCCCATAATTCTGAAAGGGTATATTGAGTAGATAATTTTTGTAGAACAAACTTATGGTCCAGCACGTCTGAGTTTTTTTTTTACAGTGGGTCAAAGTTTTCATTTTTTGGTCGAAGGAAGCATTATACTTTATGAAAAAAATGTTGTAAGTTAATGTCTGAGAGAATTCTTATGGCCAGAGTTGTATTGTGGAATTGTATGAGGATTATTTTTGTGGAAGATCTTAACCCTCTAACTAGACTCTTTATGGGTCAATTTGACCCTTTTTTCGAGAAAATCAAAAAATATCCTTTAAAAAAGGACATTTAAGGATTAAAATATTCTACGAAAATGTTTGGCGGAAAGCTCTTTACGATTAGTTGGCAAAATTACACGAAAATTTGTTTAATTTTTTTTTCAGTTTTAAACTTGTATTTACATAATATTTTTGAAGTAAATGAACGAACTCTCGTGTGTCGGTTTGGAGCGAGACCAAAAGCAATTGAAATTTTTTAAAAAGAAATATAAAAATATGTCTGTAAAAAAATATTATTCGCTTGCAATTAATTTTATTACTAACTTGTATAACTTAGTTTTTTGGAACATTACAACGAATAAAGAATATTTCGTTTTAATGTCGCTAAAATAAAGTCTGAATATGAACCAAATCAGATTGCAACTTCTATTTTAAATTAGTTTTTTGTTTTTTATAAATATTATTTTACTGTTTCAATAACGTTAATATTTATTTAAAGACGTGATAACAAAATTTATTAAAAACTTGATGAATGAACTGTTGTCAACTAGACTTTAATGAAAGCAGCCTTACTTTTACACTCATATTCATATTTACATAGGTTAAAGTTCTAAAATGTTGAGGCTTACTCGGAGTAGTATCCTGCCAATGAAACACATGTCGTCCAAAAGCATGTTTTGTTCAACAACCTTAAAGAGTGCTACAAATAATTGCTTTGTGATCAGAAAAAAAGTTCATTTGACAGCTTTTATCCCAACCTAATTGCTGATGAAGTCTAATGAAATCAGCTGTTTAAGCCTTAATAAAATAATAAAATATGTACATATGTAGCTTCATGTTTGGCTAATCTTGAAGATTTCTATCACAGATATGAGGGTCCATAATTTGTATGCCAACTTCAGACGGTAGATGATTTTCATGAGAAGTTTTAGTCGTGGCAGAAATACACTTTCTATGATTTTGTTGAATGTAACCTTTACCGACACTTGAGCCACTATACTACATGGAAACACACAAATTCGCTACACACTACGATTGGGTATTAATTTGATAGTGCTCGGTTAAAGCCACAGGAGGTAGTGCCAAGAGTTGTGACATCGAAAGCTGCAGTAGTTGTAAATCATTTGCGTCCGAACAGCTCATAGCGAAAATGACTCGACATTTCAAGTTTTGCGACCATCGATCGCTGATATTGATTACTTGTTGCTCACTTCCATAAGTCCACCTATGTATAGAAGTGGGTGGTCGGCGTGAACTGCCACACTCCTTGTGAGGAGTGAAATGCCAAAGCAATGCGTCTAATGTTACTGAAATCTAGGAAAAACTAATCAGTAAGCACTCGGAAAAACTATCGACAACCATAATGCACAAAAAAAAATATTTTATTCAACTCACTATTATAATTCAATAATTATTGAATCATCTATCTGTAAGCAAATTTGATTGAAGCTAAATATGTAGACACAAATTGTGGATTCGATAGGACTTTTGAAAAATGGTTTTTCACTAATTTTTTAGCCGAGTAGCATTTAAGCAAAAATTTCGAATTTGATTTGTTGCCAAAAAGTGCTGCTCCTTCATAGCTAAAAACAAGTAGATTATTTTAATCGTAATTGTACGCAGACGATAGCTGAAGATCAAAGAACTTTGAAATCGTGAAAAGTCTGTAAACAAAATTGTATATGAAATTGCATGTTGAAGAAATTCCACAAATTTTGTTTTCATAAACGAAACGATGAAAAACATTTTAGTAATACTTAAGTAAACGGCTAATTTGTAATTTTTCACAATATTTTCCCCTTATGTATTTTTTATTTTTTAAGGATATTCACTTTATAACCGCCACATCACACTTTGCAATATACATAGCGAAATATATAAAAAAAAAATGTTTAATGTAAATTGTTTTTTGTATAACTTACCCATTTACTGATACAAACTTTTGATTAAAAAACTACTTATTTGTATTTGCTGCTTGTAAAATTCACTACTACTTCTTAACAACCGCACTGTTTTAAAGTCTATTTATTTAACAACAAAAAAAGTCTACTTAGCCAACACTAAAACAAAGTGCCGACGTCAAACTGCCTCGTAAACGGCTACTGATTGACACGATCGTCGAAGCCACAGTGAAACTTAAACACTGAGCAACCAACTCACCTTACAATTCAACATTGCCACACGAAAGGTGCAAACGGGCAGGCAGAGAGAGAGAGAGAGAGAGAGAGACAGAGAGCATTCATTTACGACGAGTGCATACTTAAATTTTGTGAGGGAGTGGAGACTTTTGAACGCGGCTTAAAACTCTTCAACGCGGCAAAAGAGCGCCAAGCTGCGTTTGCAAGAATGTGTTTGACGCATCAGCTAAACGATCAGCAAAGTCAACTCTTAGCCGTACACTCTGGGGCGTGTCTTAATCATTCTCATTTTAGCTACTAAACTACTCGTGCTTTTTTTTTTTTTTTTTTTTTTTTTTTTGTATTTTTTATACTTTTTTATTGCTTTCCGTTGTATTTTTTTTGTGGTTTTAGGGTTGAGCTTAGTTTGACGGCATGACAAATTTTATTTGACAGTTGAGCTGACCGACTTACTACTGTGACACCTACTACATGCATACATAAATAGTAGATAGGTAGGTAGGTAGTCGCTCGATCGAACTGTGCCGAGTATAAATGTCATGTGTTCAATACATTGATATGCCATGGCTGGGCTTATGAAATAAATAGCTGAGTGAAGAAATTCGTTGTAGCAAAAAAAAATTACAAAAAAATGCCAACAAAAAACGACAACACTTAAAACGAACGGAAGAAAAAATAAAGTGAGAAAGAATTAGTTTTGTTTTTTTGTTTTTTGTTAAGTGATATGTGGAAATACTTTAGGCTTTAGGCAAAAACTATTATGGCTGCACTTACAAAGTATTAGAGACCGTTTTGTACAGTTGCTGACAAAGTTAAGGAGTTAATGTCATTGTTTTTTTTTTTTTAGTTTTTTAAATAAATGTTTTATTAAACGTATACAAAATGGTCGCATTCATAGAGCAAGTCAATAAACTCATTATTATTTACATAGCTAATGAGTAGCCAAAAAAAGTAAAAGGCGTATATTTGAAAATGATGCACTTTTAAAGAAAATGTTCGTTTCAATTACAGGCGGAAAGGTTTTTGATAAATATTTTTTATTTTATTTCTCAATGTGAGGAATAGTTGTAGCAAAAAAAATTTGCGTAAAATGTAGTGATTTTTACTATTTACAATAATGGCCACTGTGAGACGAGTGTGTAGCGGTGCGGACTATAACTTGCTATGCCGCTGAGTTCGCGGTTCAAATCTCAGCAAAGAAAGAAAAATCTAAATTATATAAAAATTGTTTTTCTTATAGCGGTCACTACTCGACAGGCAATGGCAAACCTCCAAGGGTATTTCTGCCATGAAAAAGCTTCCCATTAAATACATCTGCCATTCGGAGTCGGTAAGACTAAACACCAGAGTTTACGTTTTGACTGTGCTGCAGCAGCACTTTTTGCGAGAATCGCTTTTTCTACGAGTCATTCGTATACCGAAACGCTTAGTAATGCTCGCAAGCTTCTCAATACTCAATCTAAGACTTTGTGTGATCCCTTTTAAAATTATTTTAATTAAAATCAATTAATGCTGAATTTCTTTTCAAATGAATTTTTCATTTTCATCCATAAAACTAGCATTATCTCTTTCATTGAACCTCACTATCCTCTAAAAAATATATTTTAAAAATTTTACTTATGAATTAAACATGTAATAGCTAAATATTTCACTAAAATAGTTTTGAATAAAAATTTTTCGCTTTTTTTTATTTTTTTTATACTTTTGGTTTGCCCGTATTTCTCGATATCGATTCGAAAGTTACTCGCGAGAATGACGCCATCGAATATTGAATTGAACCGTGCGACCAGATTTCGAAGGTCATCATAAAAAACATTTTTTTTTAAAGTCGGCTGAGTTCGAAAAATAGTAGTAGCCTGAAGTGCCGATCGAGTATTTACTACATTTGCTATAGATTGTGCGTTACCCCGTTTGAAAAATAGTACAAAGAGGAGATGCAGGTGTTGTAAAGCCAGATTTTGAGAACTCAGTATTTAAACTTTGAAGACGCGGGCACTTCCTCTAGCCTTTGTAACCCCTCTTTCTTAGTTTTTTTTTTTTAAGTAGTGGTTGAAATTGATAATAAAAAGCGTAAGCACTCCTATCATCAAATCGGCAGTACGCGACTCTTCAAAGTATTTATGCTGAGAACTCAAAAGTACGCAGTATCGATTCAAAATATTTACTCAGTTAAATAGGTGGCTCTTTTGAATTATAATAAGCCCATAAAGTGCTTAGCAATTCAAGCTAAAAAGAAAATATATGACAATCGCTTTGTGCTTCTTTCAATTAAACTGGAGTGGCTTCGCCTCTTTCAATCGACTGTTTTTCTTCACATTCTGCGGGGTCGCTGTCGATTAGGGACTTCCATTGAATGGTCTTATTTTTGCAATTCAGCCATCACGAACCATTCGTTTTTTTTTTTGCGTTTGATGTCTTCTTTACAATGTACTTTAATCAAGTTCTCCATTAGACCCGTATTCCCAATTAGCGGCCGCTGATCTCTATAGAAGGTCTACCGTTTTTGATTTGCCAATGGTTAGGCAAATCAGCTCTGTGCGATCTTACAAAATTTTTAAACTATTCGATATTTTTTCTGTTAGATAAATGCATGGAGACTGCATACAGTGACGCTCCGGTTCATCGGCCAATTTACCAATATTCTTCTTTGGTTCACTGATGACTACTTATTAGTTCGCCGAGCTCCATGTCAACTTTCATTTCCTGACTGTTGTCAAGTGCGTTTTGAATAATTACATAGATTTAACAGTACGAGTATGCAGAGAATCCGACGTTTTCTGACATTTGCACACAGCTGAGTGCACGTAAGTGTGTCTCTTTCTTTCACATGCATTTCATATGTGACTACTAGTTGATGGTCATTAGCTTTTTCTTTCGACAGTCACATCCGTTTTTGGGACATGATTTCTTCTCTTTTTCGTTGTTGTTCAACATTTTACAGCCCACTACTTCTGCTTGGAAGATGTTAACATATTATTGTAATCGGAACGAAATGAAGAGCATCCAGACTTTTGGGAAACAACGCGCCACACCACACACTGTCGATCATTTTGAATCCGACAGTGTGACGAGAATTCCTCTTCATTTACTTTACATCCATTTCAGCGCCTTCAAAATAAAAAATTTCAGTTGATAGCTTTTCCTTTGATTCTAACAAATGATTGCTGTAATTTGATTTATTTTTTAACTCTACAAGCCTGCCGATTTTCGCACTCTTCGTGGCACTAAATTCGTTCGCTTTTCACAACGTTGAAGTTAGCTGTTAAATGTTGGCTACCGCAATATATTTTTTTATAATTTTTTTTATTGTTATTCATTCACTAAAATACAAATTAATTAATACACTTTGTTACAACTAAACCGCCATACTTTGTATCTACTAATTACGCACGAAATGGAACGCAAACCCACAACATCCCATAACATGTGTACGTAGCAGGAGATAAAGGAGAAAAAAAAACGAAAAAGAAAACGAAAACACACCAAAAACCAGTGAATTTCGCTTTGAGTCAGTTAGCTTATTCGATTTCGTGAATTTGCTGACAGTAATTGAGCTCATAAAGCTTAGATAATTCTTAGACAGTTTACACGGCATTGTCGCCAAAGCTGAGAGGAGTGCGCTGGACATTTGAATCGGACATTCATACATATTTCTACATATGTTCGTAGATCTTAGCTCAAAGCTGAAAAGCAAAGCGTGCCGCCAACGCCGCCGCCAAAAACAACAACAATACGCAAAGAGCGCAAAATAAATAGATACACATAAAGAGTCAGAGCCGTAAAACAATTGGACAAAGAAAGCAACAAACAAACTGATGCACTCGACATATTAAGTGTATGCACAAGCGTATTGTAAATTGTAGTAGGTGCATGTTGCATGCAGCTTCTCGATTTCACGAATATTGCGGCGAATGCAACACAATCGGACGGACAGAGCAAAGTTAGCTAGCCTTGTAAATGCAGCATTAGGCAAGCGACTGACTTCTACATCTGCCGCCGTTGATACCACCAAAGCAAATGGCCAACTCCACCAACAATTCAGGAGCAGCTAAGCTAGCCAACCAGTCAACCAGCCAGTTAGCTAGCAAACAAGCAAACAAGCGAGCTGACAAAACCAAATGACCAGCGAATGAACAGGCGCAGCAGCAGTCGCGGTAGCAGCGCACCTCCAACACTAACAAAAAAAAAATGCACAAAAGGGATCAGTTTCATTGATGATGGCGCTTTTGCATTACGCCTCGCTGCGCTTTCATTGCATACAAACACACATGCAGTCGTACAAATATGCAAATTGTATTACGCGTTTGCGATCTTAAATCTAACGCACAATTGTTACCTGCCAACTGTACTGTACCCCAGAGTGTACTATACTGTCTGTTGTGCATTGTCTTTGTGGCGATGATTTTCATTGCATTTTCTTTGTTTGTTAGCGAGATTGTGGCATTTGGTTTGGGCGGGTGGTGACACGATTCACCAAAAACCCCATTTACATATGCCACTATGCGCTTGTGACTTAAGCGGCGGCCACAATTGCCAACGGGTCGTACAGTTTGCTTTGTAAGGTGGCGAATCTTAAGTGGGAAATGCTGGTTACTTTACAGAAATATGTAGAATAGTGACGAGAAGGTGTGGCGATTTGGTTGTGTTGTGAAAAGGTTACAATAAGAAAGGTTTGTTTGCTTTTTTTTTTGGAGATTTTTAAATTTAAAGAATATACATTTTTTTTTAAGCCAAAAATAAATTTTAAATTTATGCTTATTTAAACGAAAGGTGTGTCGATTTGGTTGGGTTGTGAAAAGGTTACCACAAGAAAGGTTTGCTTGTTTTTTTAGAGATTTTTAAATTTAAAGAATATACATTTTTTTTTAAACCAAAAATAAATTTTAAATTTATGCTTATTTAAACGAAAGGTGTGCCGATTTGGTTGTGTTGTGAAAAGGTTACAATAAAAAAGGTTTGTTTGTTTTTTTTTAGAGATTTTTAAATTTAAAGAATATAAATTTTTTTTTTAAACAAAAATAAATTTTAAATTTATGCTTATTTAAACGAAAGATGTGGCGATTTAGTTGGGTTGTGAAAAGGTTACAACAAGAAAGATTTTGTTTATTTTTTTTAGAGATTTTTAAATTGGACATTTTAAAACTGTAATAGAATATAAATTTTTTTTTTTAATCAAAAATAAATTTAAAATTAATGCTTATTTACACGCAATTAATCAGAGAATCTTGAGTTTTGATTTTACTTACTCGATGATAAACCGTGAGACGATTGCGTAACGCCGCTTCTTTGGTGGCTATTTCGTTTGGCTGAGAAACTCTAAAAGTAAAATATTTCAAAAATCTAAATACAGTATGGATGAAAGGCTCTAGAGAGAACACCATTCCAGTAATGTAAACCTTTAGTTTCAACGCATAACCGCAGATGCTGCTATTCTCCAACGAGCCTGCTACGCACAGTCTTCTCTTCTGTGAGTGATTGTGAGTATTAAAGCAATGAGGTGATATTTTGAAGGCGCGATGATTCATGCAAGTACCGTTGAATTGCCAGTGCCCGTCGCCAATAACTCTCAGGTGTCTAGTTTCCAAGCCTTCAACCAAGTACAGAATCTCATCGTGGATTTTGTAATTTTGCGTTTGGTAACCCAGTTAAGGTAAGCAAGCGGCAGTTCGAAAATTGTTTCCAGAAGTCTACCTTTAGCACATCGTTTGCATTCCTCGTCAGCGTGTTTTCTCAATACGTCTACGTAAACAATCACGCTCCGTAGCTTCACTTCTCGCATTCCTCTCGAAAGAACTAGTTTTAATTCAGAATCCTTTTTACGGACTATGGAATAAAAATTAGCCTGCTGATCCTTCAAGCCTTGTACCGAGTCATCCTTCAAGCAGCTACTCGTCGGGTAGATAAATTACGATCAAGGAAAAGTCTTAGCAACTAGTCACTGATCCGCATGTTTCAGCTTCCAGTGTCGTTTCTCAAGTAGCTCGCGAATGCATTTGTCTAAATCTAGACGAGCTCTGTATGACAGCCATTAATGCTTTCGCCGCAATACTCTTTGGCTTTTCGAGTTTGAGACTACTAGATTAATAAAGTTACCAATCAGCGCTTTAAAAGACGTGAATTTTACCTGAAAGGGTTAGGCCACTTTTGAGGCAGAAAAATCATACCTAAATTGGTTAATTTTTTTTTTTTTTTTTTTTTTTAAACTGAACAACATGAAATAAATTTATATAGAGGGTTCTAATGAGTATACATTGAAGTGCTTAAAATAATTTTTCTTCGTAGTTTGATGTAAAAATGTAAACAATATAATACTTTTTCCATGCCCTCTCTCGTAAATCGAATGCAACTGGTCGGCCATCTAGGGGCCACACTTTTTTTTTTGGAACGTACAAAATTTTATTGTCAATAAACACTTATAAGTTATGTCCTATCGTAGGGATTCGCTCAAATTTCCATTTGTTTTTAAATGACAGAGTTTGAAAGAAAAAAAAATATTTTTTTACCCTTATTTTTAAATATTGTAATAAATATTAAAAAACAAAAACGACAAATTATTTTGCAAAAATCTTACGCTTGGACAAAGAGTGTATAAAACATTAAAATTGGTTAAAAATTGTGGGAGAGTTTCCGGTCACTCAGACGCGCATGGCCTGAAACAACTAAAAAAACAACTTTAACCATAAAAATTATGTATGATTTCAAATTTTCCGTAATCTCGGAACTATACGAAAGCATTTTAGCTAATAAAAACAAACAAAAAATAATTTTTTAAAATTCTCAACGTTGGGTAACAGCTTCAAAATTAACTTAAATATCTTTTTAAATATATTTATTTTAGTTTAGAATTTATCAAATATCCATTAAAAGAAAATCTATTCACTTCACAAACAACTGCTTTCATTCTTTAATTATTGTTGTATAATCTCTTGCCTCTTTCAGGAAGCTAGAACACCTCTCTCGTCTGGCAATGAATCGGACGACTCATCCGACGCCGAATCGCCAGGACCCGCCCTGCAAGCAGCCAGAAACAACGTTATAACCGAAGCAAGCGCACACGACCACAACAACAGCAGCAGCATCAGTAACAACAGCAGGCAACAAACAGCGGCGGCCAGCACATCCATCGCTGCTGCGCATGCGTCTAAAAATATTGGTTATGCCAACATTGCTGTCGCTGTCGCTGAAGACTTGACGCCTAGCTCATTAGCATTAGGTGAAGCGAAAATAAAGCACAATGCTGTGACTGCGCAACACGAAAATGATACAACTACAGTTGCTGCACGAACAACAACAGCAACAACAACAACGGCCGAGGCTTTAGGCTACTCGGATGCGACACTATCTAGTCTGCCGCAGGAGGTGCTGTTGAAATTAATACAAACTGGCCACTTGAAGTTGCACACGGAAGAAGGTCGCTTAAGTTCCATACATATGTACATACATACATACATACATACATATGTACATACATTAGAGTGGGTAAATTTTTTTCTCGTAAACTACGTTCAATTCTAAGAAAATTTGCCCAAAAAACCATGGGTCTAAAATCGAAATCGAGCTTCTAGGTTTAAACGAGAAACTTTTCGTATTTTGTATTTTGTAAAAATCAATCCAATTTCTGTTACACTATCGATTGTTTGTTTGATTTGCACTTGTTTTTTATTTATTTTTTTTATTTTATTTGTTTGCTATGATTTTATCAACTTCTCAGAGAAAGAAAAGCAACGCTGATGAATTACTAATAAAACAATTGTTTCCGAGAGTATGGTTTTGAATTATTTTTATTCAATATTGCAGTTAGAAGGTTTTTACTCAAGAAAGAAGCGTGTGTCTCTGATTTTCGCGATTCTAACATTTTAAAGCAAAATTTTTTAATTATGGAGTCATCTGCTTTATCAATTAGTTCTTGTGCTAATGATATTACAATTATTAAATCACTCGGAATCAAATTTGTTGCATATGCCAGGCTCCAAATTTTAATGCTTTCGGTTTGCTAAGTGATTTACATGAACTAAATTTGCCCAGTTTTAAAATATTTTTTTATTTCTGAGTGATCGGTCTAAAATTAGAAATAAAATGTTTTCGTACGCATCCACAAGTGACGGATAAATTGATTGAAATTTGTAGCAAATTGAATATTGACATAATGACAAAGAAAACCATAATAAACAAGCTGAAAATCTTGCTAAATAAATATTCTTAAGAAACAAAAGGCACGTCTACATCTGAAAAATACCCAGCATTTATCAAGACTATGAACAAGTTATTCTTTATTGGAAAATGCAAGTGCAATTTACAAAGCAATTGTTGCTCATGTGGCTTGATGCCTGATGATTTACACGAATTTTTGATTGATCAACAAACTGACAATTCCAGCAGTCCTGGCGGATATTGTTGAGTTGGACTGGCCTGACTCATCAGCTATGGACGTTGATGAAGATTTTGTGTTCAAAACACCAAATGCAGAAAGGCCAATTGTTCTTAAGCGCGGTCCGTATACGAAAAGGCTTGATACCACCAATTATTCTATGGATGAGCGACAGATTTGGTGTGTCAGATAGAGTTGCTGCGTGTTTGGCTACGGCACTTCATTTATTAAAAAAAAAAAAAAAAAAAAAAAAAAAAAAAAAGTTTCTCGTTAAAAACCGGAAACTCGATTTTGATTTTAGACCCATGGTTTCTTGGGCAAATTTTCTTAAAATCCAATGTAGTTTACGATTTTGATAACCGCTTGGTGATTTTTTTTTTGCTCCATACTAATGTACATACATACATACATATGTACATGTGTATATAAATTTTTGGCAATAAATGTATAATTATTTTTGCTTTATACATACATATATTCGTAACTCTTTCAGATGGCAGCGGGCAGCAATATGTTTCAATACCTCTTTCAACAAATGCCGGCCCCACCATAAAATCAACGAAAGATGCCTACGTCAAAGCTGCCAATTTGGAAGCGAAGGATATGCGTTTGAGAGATGTAAAATCGGAGCAATTGCAATTGGCGAAAGCTGCAACGGCAAGCGGCTTGATGATAAAGCAAGAGCTTGAATAGATTTTCAACGAAAAGAGAGACTTGTTGCTGGCGCAAAAGAAAGACGGTGGAAAAAAAAAGAGTTAAAGAATTTGCAAATTTAATTCACAAAAGAAGGGGAAAAAGTTTTAAGCAAGAAAAAAAAAAAAACAACGAAAGTGTAAGATCTTGCTACATGCATACATAGTACATACATACTTACAAACACCCACATACATATACAGACGTACGTAAGTACATACACACATACATACATATACAACACATTAGTGTTCCTAAATTATTGTCCATGTTGTGAACTGAGCAAGCGAGGAGATGCAAACGCAAAAAAATTTAAAAAAAAATCAGGCGGAGACGAAAAACTTGGATATGAAAGTTATTGTTAAACAGTTTTGTTACTTTCTTCTTGTGTTTCGATGCCAAACTAAATAAACACAAATATTTATACCTAAATGCATACGTAAATTTATAAATTACAAATATTTGTATATGGTAAGGGAGATTTATTCATATACTAGAGTGCATACACAAAACCTTAGGAAATTCAGCGTTTTTTCTCTGGACTTGTTATTAGTGCTTTACTTTACGTCGTACTCAACGTCGCTGCAGTGGCGATAATTTTAGGCAGAACTCTACAAAGATGTGCACACAGATACGCCACAAAACAAATTTAACATTTTTTTTATTTATGAAATGGACGTATCGGCGGGTGCAGTTTTGATTTGCAGAAACAAACAAAAAAAAAAAAGAAAACCAATAACAAGTAAAACAAATAAAATATTTATATTTCTTTTGAATATTTTTGCCATAGTATGTAATTGTTTTTTATTTAAACTAAAATTATTTATATAATTTATTGTAACTTACTATTTAATTTTTTATATGATGAATTTGCAAGACTTTTTTTTTAAACACATAAAAAAGAAAACGATTGAGCTTTATAAAGGGTGTTTTTTTAGACGTGTGGTTTTCAATGAGGCAACTTTTTTTTTCGGTGTTGGTCTTTTTGACAGCTGTGTCTTGATTTATACTCAGTTTGGTGTGCCATTTCAAGATGCCTTGGAAGAGAATATTCGGCGCGTTATTGCTGACGTTTATTCGAGCCAGCCGCTGCGGTCACATGCCCGAAATCATTTTTAAAACATAATGGCAAACCCTTACCTTTAAATTAAACGCGTTTTATTTCTACTTAAAAACCACATGTCTGAAAAAAAAACACCCGTTACATATGTATGTATGTATATATGTATACTCTGTTCACAAATTTTAACCGCATATTAACATATTGAGGCACTTTATTTTTCTTCTAAGTAATTAAAATTATTTTTCAAGTTAAATATGGTTATTCTCTAAAAAAAATCCACATACACCTGTACAATGGTTTAACACAATGCATCAAAATTTCAAACTTCTTAAAAAAAAGTTTTTAGACTTTATTTTGAGTATGCAGTTTTTTAGAAAGTGCAAGTTTCAAGTCTCTACAAGTTATAAGCTGATTTTTGACAATTTTTTTTTTATTGCAAGTTTCCTTCATACAACGCAGAACCGTGATTATTTTTTATATGGAAGCAATTGCGAAAGAGCGTCAGCATAAAAATTTTGAAAAATCAATGGTATTTTGTAGCCACTAGAAAGTTGCACTTTGTTATACTAAAATTTAATGAACATACCCCAAAAAATTCCAAAATTTTTTTTTTTAAGTTTGAAATTTTTATAAAGTTTTGATAAAGGTTTTTTTAATTTTTTTGTTTATAATTTAAAAAAAATTATTTTAAATGATGTTTGTTAGTGAATTAACTATGTTGTAATTGAAACATAATTTTAAATAATTGGTGAATAAGTAAATTATCGAAATGTGTCAATATGTTTTTGTGCTATAATTTGTGAACAGAGTGTATTTGCCGAATAGCGTGAATCAGAAATAGAAAAATAACAATTTTTTCGGATCCATGCTTAAAATTTGTTATTATGTACAAACAAAAAGGCCTCGTAAAATATGAGCCCTTTAATATTAATATTAAGAGTGTCCGCGTCACACTTTTCGATTTCCCATAAGAATAACACAGGAAAAATTGTTTTATTTCTTCTTCTAAACTATATATAACGATCAATACAGTGTACAGTAAAGGTCTTGGAGTACTATTATGAGAATTGAACACTGCCCAAAAAAGTCATTTTTTGGTAAGTCAACGCGGTCAAAGGCAAATTCACCATCAATTTAGCAGTTTTCTTAAAAAAAAAGCTCCTAGATTGATTAGTTGGCTTTCTAACAAAAACTTTTGAGCATGATTCCAAAACAAAAAAATTTTCTCAATTTCTGAATCAAGCTGTTATGCATACATACATATTTATTAAGCTCAATCGATTTATATTCTTTTCTAAGTATTTATTTCTGAGTCACCTTAAAGCCTAAGGACGTAAGGCGTATTGAAAATTTATTAAAATCGAACAACAACCAGGGCTTCATCTCAAATAATAGTAATTTTCAAATATTCCAAAACTGTTGTTACATTTTAGCAGCTACTATTAAATAAACAGGCTGCTAACATTTTTTTATTCGCTTGAAAATATGTAGTTGCGGCACCGCTCACTTATACAATAAGTATGAATTTATGTATCTCAGAAACTACTATTTCACCAAACTTATTAATATCTTGAAAATTGTTGAAATCAGTTTAAAACCGCGCGCCCTCCCCTTTTTAGGGTAGATTCCAAAAATTCAAAGAGACGATTTTTCAACAAGTTTGTAAGTCAGTTTATATATAATTTTGGCGCTTACACTATATAGCTCAGTGCTTGGCCGAGCTTCTTCTACCATTTGTGGTGTGCGTCTTTTTCTACCACAAATGGAGGGACCTACAGTTTTGTGCCGACACCGAACGGCTGATGTATTTAATGAGAAGCTTTTTCATGGCAGAAATACCTTCGGAGGTTTGCCATTGCCTGCCGAGGGGTGACCGCTATTAGAAAAAACTTTCTATGATTAAGATTTTGTATGCCCTGACTGAGATTAGAACCTCGAACTCACCGGCGTATCAAGTTATAGCACGCACCGCTACCAACTCGACCACAGTCAGTTTACTCAAATAATTAAGTTTTTATCAAATAATTAAGTTTTATGCTATTCTTTGCTAATTTAACTACTTTACATTCACTCTCATTGAGAGTTTCATTTTCGCCCAAAGTCATTTACTTTTTACTTTGCGCGATATTGCGTTAAGGCTGATTGTTAATATCTAGAATTTATAGCCGCTATTTCGGAGATCACCTCATCTCATCATCACACTTCTTCCCTCATGACTTCCGTAATAATTACCTCCCCTTACCCATCGGCATACATCTCAAAAACAATAAATTTAGTTTTAATATAATCTTCACTTCATTCTTCTGCACGAAATTTCGTGCACAAATTTTGCGTGACATATTTGCATACTAAAAACCCCATCGTCGCAGTGCGTTCCTCTCTACTTACTCAAAGAATATCTGAAAAATAATTGAAATGGCGCTATAATTGCGTTCAAATCTCATGAAACAGTATTTTACGAAATTAAAAAAAATTTAGTTTCGCTTTTTATTTAAAGTGTTTTTATTGTTTTTTTTTTAATTTTTTTAATATGTACGTAATTTATATAATTTTGTTTAAACAATCTTTAGTGCGCTGTATTTTATAATATGCAAAATTTTTTCATGTCAAATCTTCCACGTTTAAAAAAATTTTAACAATATTTAAATTTTCTAGTTATAAATGTCAAAATAATTTGTAGCTATGCAGTTTTATAGTTCATATAATTCTTAATTCATATTTATAATAAAGTTTGATTCTATTTTCATTTCAATAGCAATGCGGCAATATCAATTTAAAATTTTCTAACTGCGCACATGTACATACATATATGTTTGTATGTATTAGGCATGTCAATCCCAGGATCCCGAAATACTTTTTTAAATCCCGAATTTCCCGCGGTATATCTATTCAAATCCCGGAATTGTAGAAAACAGTGAATTCAATAGCCATTAATTTAGAAAATTGCTATAGACGCTTTTCGTGAGACAAATCAAGTTTGTTGTGGCAGGCAGATACCTTTATCTTATAATCATATGAAAATTTTAGTATTTTGGTGTTGAGGTACTTCTTTTGTACCAAAGTCGAACTTAAGTCTAGTTTAAGATTTTGCGTTTCACCAACCAAATCTTAAGCTCGACTTAAGTTGAACTTAAGTTGCCAAATTTCACGTCTTAAACTGGTGTTATCTTTGCGAACAGCTGATTATTGCTTGTCAAATACAATTGTTAAGTCTTAAATACAAATAATTGAAAAAACCTAAAGAATTTTCGAAATATGGAATTTGATTGGAGTAGTTATGAAGACATTGACTTAGAGTACGAGAAAGTTAAAAATATGTATTATTGCATTAAGGAGAACTAAAGTAATTTCAATTGTCGATGAGAAAGATTTTCGCGACCGCTTTTATTTCATTAATGCTTGGAATGCCCTTAAATTGATAATATCGAATTAATAAAAGCATAAGACTATCAGGTATGTGTATCCTTTATTATATCCAAAGAAACATTAACTACTTTAATTTGTCTCAGGAACCATGGTTTGTGTTTGGAGTGTATGTTTTTTTATTAACATTTCGACGAAGCTACTGTCTCACTAGCTAGAACATACAAGTTTACGTCACACGCTATAGCATTGTTGAGAGAAAATTTATAAAACTACGACAAAGAGAAAAAAAAGACAGTGTCGAAATTTAGTTTGCCTCTAGATTACCCACCAAGTCAATCTAATTCGGAGCAAAATTGCTTCTTCTCTTCGTATTTTCAATTTTGTTTAAATTAAATAAATCTATTTCTGTAATATTTGAACTTGAAAATACATTTTTTAATTAACCGCACACAAATCCATGGTACAATAAACAGGTTATATAATGTTAGCAGCGGATTGGAGTTTTTTTTCTTATAAGTTGTCCATAACAAGCGTATATGTATGTATGTATATAATACTTAAATATTGGCAGTATGAACAAGTGCAGTCAGCAAACATTACAGTACAGATATATTAAATTAGAAAAGGAAAACCGAGTAAACGTAAGTCAAAAATGACACTTAAATTCGAAAGAAAATCCAGTGGCGTAGCCAAAAATTAGTTGTCAAACTCTAAATGGTTTTTATCTTTTTAAACTTTTTCTTTTATTTATTTTTTATTTAAAATTATAGTTCATGTGCAAAAATTAGAAATCTTCCTTAAAAAAATGAACAAACAAATTCCAAATGAACGACATTGCGAATATTGTCAAAATATCACTTCCGTTGTGAGGTTAAGCCAACATAATGTTTTTTCTCTTTAGTTGAATAGTCAATGATTAAATTTTGACTCACTGAAAATGGAAATTTACGAATATGCATATGAATTAAACATTCATATATAAAAAATTGCTTATCAATGCAAATCAAATCGTTTTTTTTTTTTGATTTCCAAGGAGCTACAACATAAAATTTTAATAATTCATCAGCACACTTTATTTTGTATGAGTAAACTTCGTCAAAAAAGGGTATAAGCCGCCCCCCCACAGTGAAGCAACCCTCTTCAAATTAATTTTTTTGCGCAACTGCGGATATGTCTAACATGTAAAATCTGCGCATGCGCACAACGTACATTTGAACTAAAACTATCTTCCTTTGATTGCTGAATTTTTACACATTACGCAGATAGGTTACTGCCAATATATGTGTATTATATACATATGTGTATATGATAACAAGTCAAACTTTGTTTACAAAACAATCTGTTTTCTTAAAAAAAAAAATAACAACTTTGTTTACAAAAGAATATTTGTTTACATTTTGTATATTTATGATTTCTAATTTATACAAATATTTGCAATAATGAAAGGTGTTGTACGTTGGCAACTTCTCGCTCTAAATCAGCCATCTTGAACGCCCTTAGAAACCGTGTTGTTCCTTTGCAGAATTTGGTTACTAGTTTTGTAAAAAAAAATGTTGACTTCATTTCGGAAGACAGGATTAACAATTTTATTGGCATTTCCAAAACAATATTTGATTGGCATGAAAAAAAATGTTCGTTATTTGATAAAGTATCAAAAATAGTTCTTCATAAAATCATCGTCAAAGAAAAACTCCCATTTTTCTCGCGCCTCCAACCGACTCGATCGTCTCGTCAACGTCAATTTTTCGTTTTCTTCGTTTATCGAAGAAGTTTGTCTTTTTTAATTTTGGTATCCAAAAACACTAAAAATTCGTAGTGTGCGCAGGTTTTACCAGCAATTTAAATACAAATTATGTTATCAATTTTTTTTTGTTAGTTTTCATATAAAATTCGTAATATTTTAATTATTGTGGTTAAATTTTTTGTAAATATCTTCAATCATTTGTACTTTTCCCTAAGAACGGCCTTCTTTTATTCCCGTTTCTCTAATACTTCCAAAATACAACATTGAGCTAAGGGCGTTCAAACTGGCGCTGTCACAACGTACAACACCTTTCATTATTCCATCATGGTACATATGTATGTACATATATACATACTCCGAAAGGAAACATTGTGTTCTAAAAGACCGGAAAAGGTCGGATGTAGCTTTTCATATCCAATTGGAACAGAACCTCGGCATGCCGCTTTCTGCAAACGTTTGGGTGTGTTCCGACCATTTTTTTTTGTCTATTTAAAGGTATACCACGAGAGTCTTTTCCAAATTTTGTGACCAGGCGCAATGTTTCCTAAGGATCCGTCGTCTTGCACTGTTTGCATTGAAAACAAATGTATTTATCAAGCAAAATGTTGAAACGCTTACATTTTGTTTACATTTAGAATTATCAAACTCGTCAAATTCGATTGTATGTATCTATTTTGAAGTGTGTTGGAACACAATAAATCAAAAAATATAACCCAGGGTTGCATTTACTTTAATGCTGCTAAATGTGCCTTGCACAAATCTATGTATTTATATGAGTTATTTTCTATTTGAACAAATTTCAAAATATGAAAAAAAAGCAAAGCAAATTCTTATGGTGTTACCATATTTCTGAATTAAGTTTCAATTAGAGGTACTATACCATAACGCCATAACCATAATCGACGATTAGTGGTGCCATAACCATAAACAGCTGATATTTGCAACAAACTGAAAGTAAATAAAAATTTAGTAAAGTATGTAAAACGCGCATGCAAAATATAAATTAAAACAAAAATATCACAATAAACAAGGCGAATCAGCAATCAGCTGTTTATGGTTACGGCAAAAACCAAAAATCAGTTGATCACTATGGTTATGGTTATGGCGTTATGGTATGGCACCACTAATCGATTACAGTGTAACCCATAAGGTTAGTTGGATCAGCTGTTTTCTATGGTTATGGTTATGGCACCTCTAATTGAACCTTTAAACATTTTCCATACTTAAAACTCTATTGTGAAACATTGCAAATGTGTGCAAAATCTAAAACTGGTCTTAGCTAAGATTTGTCTTAACTAGAACTTAAGTTCGACTTAAGATTGAATTGTAAAACCGGCGCTTACAGACAGACGTGTTACATTTTTTGGCAAATTAAAAATTACGAATTAAAACTTTGTGAATTTCGGGATGCCGGGATTGTTCCGGGATTGTTTCGAGATTTCGTTTTCAAATCTTCAAAATCCCGGGATCAATAAAAGGCCCAAAATTTACTTCCCTAGTATGTACATATGTATGTATGTATGTATGTTTCTCTAATTGTGCTTATTCAGAACTTAACTATTTTCTGACATTATTATTTTCTATTGATTATAAATTTTTGTCGTGCAAATTTCTCATTCATTGAAAATTCATTTGGCATTCTCATCAACGCAACTGGCGGCTGACGCGCATGCGCATACGCCTATCCCGTACAACAAAATATACCTTCGCTTATGCACCGGATGAAATGGCACTAACACGCTTCCCTTACTTCGCTCTAAGCAAATAAATAATAACTAAGTGTATGTTTGTATGTATGTATTGTGTGTTTGTATTGTGTGTATTTGTCGTGCGCTATTATTACGCATTATTAATATGGAATTTGTGTATGCAAATGTTGTCGCCGACAATTTCCCGAAATGGTAACACAAATTTCTGCCAATTTCTTCTTTTGTTGTATTTTTTTTTTGTATTTTTTTTTTGCATGTTGTTTGTTGCTTATTTGTTTGTGTGGGTGGTGGATGTGGACAATCATGCGACATATAAATGAGAATACACACACACACACACTGTGGCACACCAGCGCTCACAATGTAAGACAGGTTGGAGTTAAAGTGCCCACCTTTGTTTTTGTGGCTGCTTGGTTTCATCATCCAGATTTCAAGATTTCACTCTCATTGACAAGTGCCTCTGCCGCAAAAGGGCAATTGCAAAATTGCAAGTTTTAGACACTGCAATTTATTGTTTACTTTTTTTTTTTTTGATGTTTTTTTTGCATTGTTTTCAAACATCTCAATCTGATTAGGTCATTAATATATGCATATGTATGCGCATCTGTGTTTGTTGCTTTCTCTGCAAGTGAATCGATTAATTTTATTTCAATTAATAGCAAGCAAATGAATTTTTTTGTAGATACAATTTATTTTATACCTTTAATTACTTCTAAATAATTTTAAAACTTATTATTATATTTCGTAGAATAATTATTTCCTAAATCAATTCCCATTTTAAGTATTTATTATACATATGTGCGTTACAAAGAAATTTTTTTTTAAATTGGCCTGAAATATTCTCGGTGTAAACTTTAAAAGAGGTATTGATTTTTGACAACTTCCTCGGACTGCTTTCCACGTAGTGCCGGTTGTATTTTATAAAAATGCCTTAAATTTTTGTTTTTAAGTTTTTAATGCTGATGGCCCTGCTATTTATATTTCATTTGCAACCGATTTTAAAATTACCAGTTATATTCATTTATTGACTTTTAAGAATTTTCAATGAAAATACAATTCATTATATAACATTAACCACATAAAAATCCAAGTTTGAAATTTTGCAGAAAACAATTCAACAAATGTTCAATAAAATTTTTAATTTTTTTTCTCAGAAGTGTTAAATTTTTTTTTTTTTGAGTATGCACTTTATTATTTGTATGTAATTGAATACATTGATCCTTTTTTATAAAAAGCAATAACAAAAAATATTTAAAATATTAGATATACATATAAATTTTAACAATTTTTACGAAAATACGGTAAGTAGAAAGACAGATTTAACAGGTAACCTCAGTAAAGTTTATAATTCGATTTTATTTTTCATGTATCTTTCTTTTCATTTGATAAAAACAAAAATATTTGTTTACATCTGATTCGTGCTTTAAAGTAAAAAAATATTTTGTGCAGTTTGCTTATGAAATCAATTAATAAGTACGTTCGCTTAAAATCTCCAACAGCAAATTTCTGAGGGAAATGTTTTCTGTTCTCTCACAAGCGAAAAATATCCAAAATAGTACGCGAACGCAAATTTTGCAGAAACTTGCAAGTTCAACGAACAGCTGATTGAATTCTTGTCCGCATCGAAATATGCAAAATGAAAAACATTGCATTAGTGTTTTCCTGAAACATTCTACAATGGAAACTTAACCAAATTAACAATTACTTGCTTCTTGTATGTTTAACACTCATATTTTAGAATTTTAATTTTTTTAATTCTTAAACAAAAACTTTTAGTTTATCCAAATTGCAATCATCTGTTTTTGAGCAGCTGTTTTCTTGTTGGCAAATTTCTGATGGCAAACATTTTTCCCGCAAAATGAAATGTCACTTTGCTCTCTCAATTTCCTCTACTTTGTAAGTTTTTTGCGTACGTAAGTTTTCGACAACTTTTTAATAATTATCTGTATGCGAACTTACCTAATATCTTGTATGTTTGTGTTATATATTTATAACAGAGTTGGGACAGTGTGTTATCTGGAAAGGACGGCTCGTAAAAGGTGGAGTTTCTTTCTTAAAAGTCCAGCAAGAGTCACACCGAAGGATTGTTACGCAGAGAGCTTGTGGCACCACGTTCACGGAAACAATGTGGTGTTCATGGACTATTTCGCGAGCTGTGATTTGGTTGCTGGCGCAAAACGCGTACACTTCATGCCTAACTCTGTGCCAAGGCTCACATATTATGTTCTGAAATGAAAATGTACATTTTATATTTATTTATTTTTAAAATTTTTGTTTTTTATTGGCCTTATAAATGTTTAATAACTGACAAATTTATTGAGCTCAAGGCCAGTTTATGGAAGATTTGTTTGTGAAAAAACAACAACAGCTTTCAATGGTTGAAGTTATAGTACTAATTCGGAAATCACCACATTTCCTGAACACACTTTTTTTTAATAAATTAATTAAATTTATTTTTAATAACCACTTCTCCCAGGCTTTGAACCAAGGAACTCGGGTTTGCAGAGCCAACACGCTACATGCACGCTTTGCTACGCTTTCCGAGTGTAATATTGTGCTTATTCCATCTTCATTAAACAAACAACTTTAAAAGAAGATCACCTGACCTGCCGCTATTAAACTTGCTTGTGTGGTTGTTGTTTGTGTTTTTTGTAATTCCGTTTCTGTTTTAGTTATTTTACTAATTTTAAGAATGCATTTAAAGTTTTTGCATATATTCATACATATTTGTTATTTATTGGCCTTATAAATGTTATTTTGGGTAAATTGAATTTGTGATTTATCAACTTTTGTTTTCAATAGACTAATTTGATAATTCTTATTGACAATAAAGGTATTTTAAAAATCCTGGCAGGGTTGCAATTCCTCTACTGCGGTTAGCTGTTAGATCCGCTTTGGGTAGTAGTCACATCATTTAATCGAATTAAAAAATCATATTCTTTATCACTTATGTTAAATTATTTATTATCTAACAGGAACAGAATAAAACCAAGTTTCCAGCTTTTGTAGAAAATTATTAAAAAAAAAACTCAAAACAGTTTATTGCTCGAAAACGTACTTTTTTTTATTTTTTTGTGCCACATTTGCATCATATAACACAAAAACCAATTTTTTTTTTAATTGTAGAATACAGACACACTTGGTATAAAATATTTTAAAAATCAACGTTAACTCGCGCATTATTGTACTTAAATGTTAACTCAACTTTTTACTCCAATTAACTCAATTAACTCTTCTGAGGAAAAAACACGAAATTTAAGTGGAAAAGTTGTCGCCTTTAATTTTTTGCTTTCTGCAAGTTTCAAACTTATACATTTTATGTAGTTTTTTTTTCAAAGCAAGGACTGTATGTTAAATTAATATAAAATTCTTAAAATAATAAAACAAAGTGGCAAACAATATCATTTTGAATTTGGTGGCTAATGATATGACCTCCACTGTATACTAATTTTAGTTTTTAATTTTTTACAATTCTTATTAACATTATTTTTCTAGTGTCAAAAGAATTAAAAATGTGTGAAAAAGTGACTCAGAACTTCCCCACTGCACACCTCCAAATACGTTTAAAATAGAACTGGCTATAAAGTTTCCTGTTCAAAGTTTGAATCACACGTTTCTTGTTAAATTTTTAGGTTACAAATTATATTATTTAAATGGACGTTAGTAATATCTAAAGACGCAAGCAATATGTATTTTAAAATTTAAAAAGAGATAAAAAAATTAAAAAAAAACCAACGACAACATTTAATTTTTAATTGTGTGCTCTTTATTTTTATATTATTTTTTTTTGTGACAGAATAAGTTATTCATCGAAAAACAAGTTTATTTTATTTTATATCAACTAATAATCAATATCAATTAATTGTGTATCTATATGTTACAAAAAAAATATCTTATTAACAAAAGGGTAAAGAATTTTAGGATTGCGAAATTCAAAATTCAAATTGAAATTCAGCTTTACATTAACTAAGTGATTTTGGCATTATTTCGTTTTATATTTTGTAATAAAAAAATGCAAACACCAGTCTCAAACTAGAGAGAAAGATTTTTATTTCAGCTGAAAAATTAAGGAAATTATATAATAGAAAAACAATTTTGAAAAAGCCCAAAAAAGCGTGTTTATTAATGACGTGTCTTTCAAATTTTTGTTTTATATTATTTTTCTTTTATTTCATTTTTACTTCGTAATCTTAAATTATTAATAAGTTTAAGGCTTTGGAACTATGGGTTACCTGCCGATTTTATACTTTTTTGTTAAAAACTCAGTAAGATAGAAGGTGTTCAGAACAAAATATTTTTAATTAAATTAAATTCTTAGGTCAACCCCCAATTACAAATACAAATTATTAACATAAATTTCCAACGCAATTTTGAAATTTAACTTGTTTATTTAATTTTTAATATTATTTTATGATTAATTTTATTTTTAATTATGTGTATTAAAAAATTGTTACAATGCGTTTACTTTCTAATTTTTTAATCTATTATTTCAGATATAATTTGCATTTTGTATTAAATCTCTAATTACCAAATAAAAAACTCTTTTCAGCCGGCGGAAGCAGAATCGGCGTCTGTCAATTTCATCCCGCGAGCTGATATTTTTTTTAACCATTTTATTATGCATTTTGTAGTAAAATAATGAAATTTTAAAAATTAATAAAAAAATAAAGGACATATTAAAAAGCTTTTTTTATTTTTTAACTTAAGTTTACTTGGTTTTTCTCAAAATAGTACGATTCCATCTCGTTTCTACTCCATTTCGTCGCTTTCATCCATTTGGCGGCTTTCCCGCCAGGTCCTGAGCAAGAAGCAACGTTAACTAATTTCCGATTTACACCAGGCGACCAGAAGTGCCCAGCAGGCAGCTGCCGCAACATTTCTTCTGACAACATGTTGCTAGGAAATCGTGCTACCAGATGTCTGTTAAATTAAAAATTTTTTCTTTTAAGCTTTTTTTTTTGTATAAAATTGCATGTATACTTGTTGAAAACAGTTTCCGGTGCTGAATTCTCAGTTTTAAGACTTAAATATTACTTATTTCCTTGAATTTATTACTGATTTTCATCAAATTTCATGTTGATGTGTATGAGTTTTATTGCACTGCTTTATCGACTCTCAAAAAGGTGTTACTGTGGCAGCACCAAATGAAGCTAACAGCTGTTTAAGTACAACAAAACAGAAATAAACAAACTGGATTTGCTAGCACCAATCGTATTTTTAGCAATTTTTAAGAGTTTGGATTGTTTTTATTTAATTCGAATAGAAAAAATAACTGAACTGATTGCAGTATATGTATATTAATTTTTTTGTGAAAGTGTACAATCGACATGGTCGTTTCTGCAATGGATTCAATCGTTCCTTTACCTCATCTAATTTGGTGCGTTTGTGCCAAGATGTGCGTGTTCCAAATGACTTGAATCCGGGTTTAGCACTTGGATGTGGTTTTTACCTAAACGATGGATAGTTGCTGCCCTGAAATTGCTACCAATTAAAAAATGCAAATGTATTGCAGGCCGTGGCAATAGATCTTTTATTTTCCATACACCTGGTAAGACAACTGTGATCCGCTCCAACGAGAATACAAGAAAAATATCTCAATGCCTGCAGCTTTCCGTTGAAATGGAGAATTACTTGAATTTACCCAGTTCTAAGAACATATGGATGGTTGCACGTGTTTACTACTTCAAGAGGACAATCAAGTGGAGTTACGATTTTTACACTAAATAGTGATTTTTTAGTAACTATATCTGTGAATAAATATTTAATTTGTATATGAAAGAAAAGTAAGTTATTGAAAATACATAAAATTAATTTAATTAATTGAAAATATTGTATCGTTTTCTTAAATGGTTACTACCTACGTACATATGTATGTACATATGTATGTAAGTATGAAGTTGACGAACAGATATTGTTAAACATTTGGGGCATCGCGGTTTCAAACATCTTTTATTTTTGCAAATACTAAATACTCTGAACTTCATAAAGTTTTAGCTGGCTACTGTACATACCAAGGTATATCAAATACATAATAATAGGTAGGGGCCACAACCGTCTTTATTGCACTTTTCTATTGTAATTTGATTTGTTAAATTTTGTATTTCATTGTGATAAGAATGCACAATTCGAGATAGTTGAAAACATATTTTTGAAACTTTAGCTTTTACAAGCACAGAGTTCATAATTTTTTGTTTTAAATTTTCAGCTGCGCCTACCTATTGAATATGACTTGACACATACCCAGCCAGCAAAGAAACGTATGCTTTGCCTACTGTGGGTTTTTTGGTTATTTTTTATATTCGAATTAGCACCGAACAAGTTGTAAATTACCGTTATTTTCTCGCATGCGATAAACACTGCTTATTTAAAGAAAAATAGTTTAAATTCTTTTAAGTTTTAGTAGAGCATTTAGAACTAACTACGAATAAATATTGAAATTGTAGCTGAGTGCCATGAGATGTGTACTTTTGTTTAATAAACAACCCTAGGGGATTCAGGAAATCGTAGGTTCAAAAACCGTCTGATGGAGCAAGGTTAGCGTTGTGAGGTTTTTTAATACTGAAATAATTTTTAAAAATATAATTTCTCTTTAATTTATGTTTTCTAATTGCTGAGTTCAGAACACAGGCGAATGAGAGCATATTTAATCACAACATTTTTCGAAAAATACTGGAAATAATACTGGAAAATACAACAGAAAGAGTATGGAACGTATTCAGAAGTGGATGGAAAATGTACCTAAAATAATATTCTAAACTGCGTAAATAAATGTTGATCTGATAACTTAACTTAACTTAACTACGCTATCGAATGAAACATCAGGGTTTCATCAGAACTTATTTCCATTTTCGGATACGTTTACGAACTTTTTTTTGGTTGGGTACTTGCGTTTGTATGTACATATGTATGTATGTATGTAATATTTGGATAACTTAAACACATTTGCTTCGAGTACTGATGGTCAAACGTCAACGCAGTTCAACTTTGTCCTGGTCAAAATAATTATGGTAACTCTGACGCTTGTTAACGCAAATGATGGTTTAATACATATCCATATATGTACATACATACATACATACATACATACATACATACGTATTATAAGTTAATTAGAGTAATATGAAGTTCAGAAGTGTTTTGGTACGTTTAAAAGCATTTACTTAATCAGAATACAAATGTTTGTCTGTATATCCATTAGAACGGAGGGAAAACCCCGACGCTAATCGTACAATTTAGCATTTTTAAAGGAAATTTAATCAAATATTTCATTATACGCGTATTCTTTTTTTAAAAAACCAAATTCAATTAAATCGAAGAATTATTAAAAATAAATTTTAAAATCGGAAATTTTTTTCTGGTACAACAACGGCATTTTAGCTCAAAATTGTACTGTTCGTAAATCCACTTCACTTGTTACCTCAGTTTGAATGAATATGAACAGGAGAAAAGACCACATCCAAATCACACGCACACTACTATTTTTTAAAACAAAAAAAAACAACCATTGAGAATGGCTGTCTTCGGCTATGCCGAAGGCTATGTCGAAGGCTTCATACCTTTCATGAATGGGCGAATTGTATGGGAGCCATATGTTATAATTATTCAATATTAATATTTTGACTGCTATAAAATTCGCAATAATAATTAATATTTGTTGAACATTTTAAGTTTTTAGCCGCTTTAATGGAGGGGTTTTCGTATTAATTGCAATATCTGAACAATCGGTTGTATGACAGCTATTTGTTATATTTATCTAGTTCTCACTAGACATTTTCTTTGTGCAAAATTTCAAGACTTTAGCTGCATAATTGGAGAGCGTTTCGTTCTAAATGAAATATCTGAACAATCAGTTATATGGGAGCTACATATATGTTATATATCTTTGATTTATAAGATTTTTACTGATATTGTAGAACTTAGTATAGCAGACCTTCTTGTAAATTTTCCGACTTCTAACTTTTGTAAATTAAGAAGTTATGAAACAAAATACGATATCTGAACAATCGACTCCTATATACGTTATAGTCGTCCGATCTGGCCGGTTTCGACAAAAACAATAACAACAACCACAATATAAACTTTCATATCTCTAAAAAAAATTAGACTCTAAGCGCCAGTTTTTCATTGCAAGTTGAACTCTGTTTGTCGTTTAAACTAAGTTTAAACTCAGCATGCAGTTTTTCAGTCAACTTTAAATGAAATTTAACTTATCAGCTGTTTGCTGACTATTTCGTTTTGGTTGCAATAAATTTAATTGAGCGCAATTATATTTACTTTAAGTTTAAACTGAGTTTAACTAAACTTAGTATAAACTGAGTTTAAGCCATCACTGAAAAAATGGCCCTAACTTCACTAAAAAAAAAAAAAAAATGCAGAGTACACAGTTGTGGGACACCCAGCAAATGGAAAATTACTTGTGAATATGAATATTTATTAAAAATATTTGCTTAGCACATTTTGCACTGAATATACAAACAAAATAAATAAATAGAACCTTAGAGGAAATATCTACATACATAACTACATGTATGTATGTATGTATGTATGTATGTATGTTATGTACAGACGAGTATGTTTGTTAATATAAATGATAAATGACCATAGGAGACATGGCAATATTGCACTGACTTAATGTCTCGGCCAACACAATTAACTGCATTCAACACGTAAACTAATATTTATTTGTCGCTGGCGATGGGATTAACCAACTATTTATGAGGTAGGCGAGTCCTTTTTGGACATTAGTCCTGTGCGAATGATTGAACCGGAAAGTGCTGATACTGGCGAAGTAGCGGTTATTTTTGTTAAGGGAGCGTAATGGATTTTTTTTGTTTTGTTTGTGCTCTCTGATGAATTGACGGTACATATGTATGTATATGTACATACATACACACATATACTCGTATTTGCATACATACATACACACACACATATGTGCATACGAGCATGCAAGAGAATTTGTGAGTGAAAGAATGTGCATACAATGGAAATTAATGACAGTGGTCATGTCATATATTTATGTACATATATAGTATGTATGTATATATGTATGAACTACAACAACATATAGCACAACCACATATGGAAAAATTCCGAAAAATTATTTTTTTTTCAATTTTCGTGCGGCGCGTTTCTGAAACAAAAACCCAAATAAACACCAATTTCGAACCGTATACAGTCGATCGATCTCTTTTTAACGCGGTTGTCCGGGACCGAAATTTGTTCGCGTAAAAAACCGGCGTAAAAATATCTACATTTCAGTTCAAATTTGTTTATTTGTCACTATTTTGCGAAAAATCCGCTAAAAAAAAAATAACCAAGTTTCCACCCGAAACCCAAATTTGGCGAAGTAGTAAAATTTATTACATATTTACATTTTCGCTATGCTTTGATTCATATTGAAAAACCTTTGTTTTACAGAATTTCATCTATAACTTAAATTACATTAAACGACAATTAAATCCATACTACAGTTCTTAAAATAAATAGTGTCGTTAGCACTCCATAGCATTTTTAAAATCTAGACGAAATTTCGCTAAACGTTCTTTATTGCCGCTTGCAAAATGCGTTACAAATAAAACAAAAGGTCAAAATCAGAATGAATCACGAACCGCGTTAAAAAAGTAAAACGGCGTTAAAAAAAAGCAACGGGGGGTTGCAGAATAATTTGTGATCAAAAAATCCGCGTTAAAAAAGTGTAAAACCGTGTAGAAAGAGACAATGGGGGATTGTAGAAAACTCCGCATAAAAAAAAATGGCGTTAAAACGAGATCGACTGTACAAGATTTATGTATATTAATTTAAACGCTTTTTAAAAAAATTTTTAGTTTTTTAGTTTGTAATTTTGTAGTCCATTTAATTGTAGTAAATAAAATACAACTTTCAAGTCATTAAAAATTATCACTTATTTTTGAGATTTTTTTTGTCGCGTTTGCTTTTATATATCATTTGAACTAAATTAATTTTAATATGAGAAAACAACCTCGATCAGAAGAAACTCAACATTAAAAAAATTTGTACTTTTCATGAACTTTTTAATTATTATAAATTAGTACCAACTTTATATGGTATTTATGGTATTTTTTTGGAGTTCTTTCTTTGAAAAATAAGGGAAAAAACATTGTCCGAATTTGTCAATAAATCGGTGTTTTTTTTTTTTAGTGGACTGTATGTGTAATGTCTATACATACATACAAACATATGTAAGAGCTCGTATATAGAGTCCATATATACATACATACTATATATGTACATATGTACATTAGACAAAAGTGCATTCCAAATTTAAGTAAATATACCAAATCCAATGATGAAAGTCTCATCTGTGTATATACATACTTACATACATATGTACATATGTATGTATGTACTAGGAATGTCAATTTTGGGCATTTTGTTGATTCCGGGATTTTCGGGATCTGAAAACGATATCCCGGGACAATATCGGGATCCCGAATTTCACGAAGTTTTGATTCGTAATTTTAAATTTGCCAGAAAATGAAACACATATGTAATCGTTGTATTTTAGACGTACTTATACAAAATAACATTAAATTAACAACGAAGAGCGAAAGAGAGAAGAAAAAAAAAATGAAAAGGAAAATTTCACACACATACAAAATAATTTATACTTCTAGTAGAAATATACATATTTGATACAGAAGCAATTACAACTAAAAAAAGTAATATCATTTTTAATCACTGCTTGAGACCAATATTAAATATTAATATATTGCCATTCAGTCAAAAAAAAAGAAATACTTCAAGTAAAAATTAAATACATCACCCATTCAGAATTGGCAGAATTATTTCTTATATTGATCTAAATGCAATTTCAAGGAAATAAAAGCCTTAAGTATGTTATCCTCCAAACTGGACCTAAATTTGTTGCATTTAAAATATGCTGTGGAGAAAGCAGGGCGCCTCAACTCTTGTTGGTTGGATTGTCGACAATAACTTAAATGCTCTCTATAGGACATAACCCTTATTGACTCATTACAAAAACTATCAGTTTCCTTTACCAAACCTTCTGATAAATTGTATGCCTTTCGATTATTGGACAATTGCGAGCTGCTCGTTTAACCTTGATGCAATTTATCTTTGAGACTTTCTGCCTTATCAACTTTAGGTACCTCGTTGTTAGTTTTATTAACATCGCTTTCATAATGAGGCCCGAGTGGGATATTCTCCAGCTCATTTATAATGGCAAGGGCAAAACAAAGCCTTAAGGGAGTTAACAAGCTGTGTTGTTTGTCGATTTTGAACGCTCTAAAAGCTTTGTTTTACACTTGAAAGAGGAATTTTTAAGAATGTTACAAAATTTTAAAAATTAATGGCTATTGAATTCACTGTTTTCTACAATTCCGGGATTTCAATAGACATACCGGGATTTCGGGATCCCGGTATTGACATGCTTAATATGTACATACACACATACATACGAGTATGTCAATGTACATTTATTTACATGCCGATTAAGTAGATTTTGCTAAATTCCTGAAACTCTTTCGTTCGACGTGCATGCGAGTGGCAAGCGTTTGTGGCATTGATTTTGAGGACAACTCACTCGAATAGTCGCAACCGCAAACTATCGACAGACAAATGTTCCTGTTGACGGAAATCGAAACTAACAAGTCTTTGATAGCAACCACAAGATGTCAGTAAATGTTTTCAAAGTGTAACGTGCGATTTGTAGTGACTTGACGAAGGACTTGTTCAATATACATACACACACACAAACACACACGCATACATAGAAACGAGTACCTACATATACATATGTATGTACTGCTAAAGGATATGCAGACCTCCGCTTATGCAAGCTTGATCTACAGGAAATTGTCATAGTTGTGATTGCAATGGACACTTATCAGAAATCGATTGACAGCGGGAAATTATATCAAACAGTGACACATACTATGTACATTTCAATGTTACAATTAGAATAACGATTAGTAGTAGTAGAAGAAGAATAAGAAGAAAAAAAGCGGCGGTTAGTGAAACAAAAAAAAACAAAACAAAAACTATTAACAGCAAGGGAAAAACGATTAGAGCAAAAGCGAAAAAAAAAATACAAAATAAAATAATTAGAAATCTATTCTACCGACCCAGCGCATAGAATATGGGCTGTTCAACTTCCTCACCAGCCGTTACAGATACAAATACCGAACGTACGCCATCGGCCAATAAAGTGCGCAATATTAAGGACAACTCAAATATGGACGATAAGGAAAAGAGTGACGATAAGGATTCAAAGAAATATCGTAAGTAAAAACACAATAATTAACGTAAATGTGCCTCAGTGGTGGCGTGAATTTGGCGTCACAATGATTTCAATGCAAGCAAGTGTAAAATATGCAAGGCAATTTTTTAAAGCATTTTAACTCTTCAATGCGTTTTTAAAGGTCTCTTTCTCCTTTTTTTTCTTGAGAAATCCACGACAAATTAATTTAAAAGTGTGCTAAGTCAATGTATAAACGTTTTAACTTTAAGAATTAAAAAAAAAAGAACTTAATTGAAATAATCGCTAGAACACCTCAAAAAAAAAGAGCACATGGAGTCCTTTAAGTTATTAGAGAATTATTCTGAACACACATTTTTTTAATTATTATTTATGTAAGAAAATCAATAATTGTAAACATTTTGCCTTTATTTAGGTACAATTTTTTCTTTCAATCTTGTGAAAGGTTGGACTTTTATAACTTAAAAGATTATCCGTCATCCAAATGCACTTTTTTAAAAGGTTAAAAAATAAGAAAATAAACTAAAACGGTCCTTTATAACAGTCTTTAATCCTTACAAAAGTTCACTCTATTTCGCTCAGATATTAACTTTATCCTTTTACATTTATGGAAAGCAAAAATAAAAGAAATGCTGAGTTTAGACTAATTAATTTTATTTTGTCTTGTTGGAAATCTGGCAACCACTAATATATCTTTCTGTATTTCCCCTGGCAACAACAATATTTTAAAGTTCTTTTGTACTGTTATTTTTGCACTGACACCAAAATTACTCTTGTATTATTTTTTAAGTCCTGAATAAACCATTGAAACGTTAAGACGTTAAATTCGGTATTTTATTTTTACTCCGGGCTTCCAGCGTAAGTTATATCGCAACAGGTTATGGGCCCAGAGCCCAAGTCGGTTTAAAAATAAATATAGTAAAGTTCGAAAAATATGGGTTCGCTATACCAAATAGAAAAGTTGGACGATGCCAACTACGAAACGTGGTGCATACAGATGCAATGTGTTCTGGTGCATGCAGACATTTGGTCGGTAGTGAGTGATGAGTTCACGAAGCCGGAAGATGCAGTGTTGTTGGCTAAATGGAAAGCCGAAAATGAGAAGGCTTTGGCCACAATAATGCTAAGTGTTAAGCCCTCGCAGTTGGGTTATGTAAAGAACTGTACCAGTGCGTCCGAGGCTTGGAAAAAGTTAAAAAGCGTGTATAAGCGAAGCGGTCCAATAAGAAAAGTGAGTCTGTACAAAAAGTTATTAAACTTCAGTATGACTGAAGGATCGGTAATGGCTCAATATATTCAGGAGTTCGTCAGCGTTTCTGAAAAATTGGCTGAGGTGGGCATACAGCTGCAGGAAGAGCTGTTGATCATAATATTGCTGTCCAGTTTGCCAAGAAGTTTCGAGAATTTCGTCATAGCAATAGAGACACGTGATTCGTTCCCCACGCTCGATGTGTTGAAAATGAAGCTGTTAGAGGAGTATGATCGCCAAACTCAAAAGGAAAAAGAGATTGATACATCCGTTAATCAACAGGCGTTTCTAGCAAATGTTAAAGGGGCAATCAAGGGGAAAAGAAAGGAATTTAACGGCAAGTGTTTTAACTGTGGCAAACGTGGGCACATGGCAGCAAAGTGTAAAGCACCAAAAAAGGATAGAAATAATGAGCAGAGTGAGCAATGTGCTTTTTCTACGCTAGCAGCAGCAGACGTTTCTGGCTTTAAACGATCGTCGTGGTGTATTGACAGTGGTGCGTCCACTCACATATGTAGTGAGCGAAATATGTTTACGTCTCTCAAAGAAAGCAGGGAAAAAGTGATGTTAGCATCAGATAAATGTGTAGAAGCTGCGGGTATAGGGTCAGTGGAAATCACAGCGAATTGCAAAATTATTTTGAAAGATGTGTTGTTTGTACCATCTATGATTGGAAACTTTATATCAGTTAGTAAAGCCATAAGCAATGGTGTGATTGTTAACTTTAACAGGGACTGCGCAATAATTCGGAATCACAAAGGCAATGTTGTGTTGAAAGCGCCTAAAAGAAACAATCTCTACATTTTTGAAAGTAAGAGTGTACATACGTGCTTCACTGTGGCTGAAGAAAACGCCATGATATGGCATAAGCGCTATGGACACCTGAACTTTCAGAGTTTGATAGAATTGTCCAACAAGAAAATAGTGAAAGGCTTAGATTTACAAAATGTGCCTAAAGAAATAAACTGTGACATTTGTAGTAAAACAAAAATAAGTGCAAAACCGTTCCCAAAGAGTAGTGAGCATAGTTCTATGGATTTGTTAAATTTGATTCACTCTGACGTGTGTGGTCCTATGCCAAAAGCTTCTCTTGGTGGTGCGCGATATTTTGCAACATTTATAGACGACAAGTCTAAGCGCATATTTGTATACTTTATGAAGGCCAAAAATGAAGTGTTAGAAAAATTTAAAATTTTCAAAAGCCTTGTTGAGTGCCAAACTGAGAAGAAGGTTAAAGTGTTAAGAAGCGATAATGGCACCGAATATGTGAATCGTGAGTTTGACCATTTTTTGAGTGCAAGCGGCATCCAGAGGCAGTTAACCGTTCCATATACGCCTCAGCAGAACGGAGTGGCAGAGCGTGCCAATCGTACAATTGTAGAAATGGCGAGAAGTATGTTGGTACAGGCAGGCGTATGCGAGTCCCTTTGGGCTGAAGCAGTTGCAACGGCGGTGTATATACGAAATAGGTCAGTCACAAAGCAGTTGGTTGACAAAACTCCATTCGAAGTATGGACAGGCAGGAAGCCAACTGTTGGTCACTTTCGTGTGTTTGGAGCAAAAGCATTTGGTTTAGATAAGAGTCAACATCAAAAGTTCCGAGAGAGAGGTAAAGAGTATACGTTTGTGGGTTACTCTTTGACTGCAAAAGCATACCGCCTATATGATTCCAACGAGAGGAAAATAGTTGAAAAACGCGATGTTATCTTTAACGAAGGTACATTAGGCAGAATGCAAGAGAAGGAGACAACAGATCATGTCGCTGTCGAGATAAATCTGAAACAAAAAGATGAGCAAGATGTGTTAGATTCTGTAGGAGTAAATGAACTTCACAATGAGGAGGAGCGGTATGAAACTGCATCATCAGAAGGAGAAAGCGAAGAAATCGTTGAAGAAGATGAAGAATATCGAGAGAGTATATTTGCCGGTGAGAGTAACCTAAATGGAAAACGAGGAAGGGGTAGACCGAGAATTGTGCGAACGAAAAATCCAGGTCGTCCACGTAAAGATTTTCATCGTGTAAATTTCGTAAAAAGGGGTAATGTTGAAATACCATTTAATGTGAAGGAAGCTTTGTCAAGCCAACACAGCGAACGATGGCAGCAAGCGATGAATAAAGAGTATGACTCTCTGATCTACAACAAAACTTGGATTTTAACTGACTTGCCAGCTGGAAAGCGTAAAATCAGGTGTAAATGGGTTTTTAATGTGAACAAGAATCAACATGGAGACATCGAGCGATATAAAGCAAGGTTGGTTGCTAAGGGGTGTAGTCAACAGTATGGCGTAGACTACAACGAAACGTTTTCCCCTGTCGTACGTTATGCCACTATACGCATGTTGTTCGCGTTAGCAGCAGAACTTGAATTGCATATGCATCAACTAGATGTGTCAACCGCATATCTAAACAGTAAGCTAGAAGAAGAAGTATATATGGAGCAGCCAGAGGGGTTCGTGAGTACGAGGTATCCCAATCGTGTTCTTAAGTTGGAGAAATCAATTTACGGATGAAAGCAGTCGGGGCGCGAATGGTATCACACGTTAGACAATACTTTGAGGGGCATCGGGTTTGACCGTTGTGTGCATGAACCATGCTTATATAAAAGTAACATCGGCGGCAAATACAATTTGATAGCTGTCTATGTTGACGACATCATCGTTGCATGTTCGAGTGAGAAAGATTTATTGACGATAAAACGTAAGATTGCCGAAAGTTTTGATGTGGTCGACAAGGGTATAGTACAGCATTTCCTAGGTATGGAAATTGAGCGCGTTGGCAGCGTTGGTGATATTTCTGTAGGCCATACACAGTATGTTCAGAATACATTGAAACAGTACGGTATGGAGCATTGTCGTGGCGTTTCTACACCACTAGACCCAGGTTTTAAATTGCAATGTGCAAATGTTGAGTGCGAAAAGGCCAATTGCACTAAGTATCAGTCGCTTATTGGCACATTGATGTATTTGGCAGTGACGACGAGGCCAGATATACTACATTCGGTCAGCAAGTTGGCGCAGAAAAATCAGGATCCCCATATTGAGCATGAGACTGCGGCGAAGCATATCCTAAGGTATCTTTCTGTAACAAAAAATGTTAAGCTTCATTTCAGGAAGACTGGCAAACAAGCAGAGGGCTTCGTAGACGCTGACTGGGGTAACAATTTAGATGACAGAAAATCGTATACCGGCTATGCATTTAAGATGGCTGGCTGTGTATTCTCTTGGGAAAGTAAAAAACAATCGACAGTAGCATTAAGTAGTACTGAAGCCGAGTACATGGCTCTTACGGCGGCAGCAAAAGAGGCGGTGTATCTAAAGAGTATGTTGCACGAATTGAATTTTTACAAAGACGAAGGTGCATTCACGCTGTATGGTGATAATTTGAGTTCACATCAGTTGGCAAAGAATCCGGTTTACCACAGTCGCAGTAAACATATTGATATAAAATATCATTATATAAGAGAAGTTGTGAATAATAATGTAATTAATTTGAAATACTTAAGTACTGACAATATGCCAGCAGATATTTTAACTAAGAACCTTTGTAAAGTTAAACATTTAAAGTTAATTGAATTACTTGGAATGAAAAAATTGTAGTTAAGTTTTTTGAAAAAAAAAAAAAATTCTTGTTGAGGAGGAGTGTTGGAAATCTGGCAACCACTAATATATCTTTCTGTATTTCCCCTGGCAACAACAATATTTTAAAGTTCTTTTGTACTGTTATTTTTGCACTGACACCAAAATTACTCTTGTATTATTTTTTAAGTCCTGAATAAACCATTGAAACGTTAAGACGTTAAATTCGGTATTTTATTTTTACTCCGGGCTTCCAGCGTAAGTTATATCGCAACATGTCTTATTCCAACAAGTGTTTAATTAAAGCACACTTCATCAACCCAAGTTTCAAACTTTATAAAAATTTACAATAATTAAAAAAATTTTTTAACGAAGTTTCAAACTTTACTTTTAATTTTTATTTATGTAGTTTTATAGACCATTAAAGTTTAGTATTATAAAGCGCAAGGTTGAAGTCGTTAAAAATAAATTTGAATTTTGACATTTTTTTTGCTACTCTTTTTGCGTTTCTAATTCATACTCAAAAAAAATATATAAAAAAAGCAAAAAAAAAAAAATAATCGATTTTTTTTTAAATTTACATACAGTTTTATGCATAGCTTTTAAGCTTTTCGTGAGAGAAGCAACTGCAGTTTAATTGAAAAAAATATATATAGAGAAATTAGATTAAAGAAAACATGTCGCATTTCTGTTATGTTTACCGCCCGTGTATTTTGAAAAATTTGAAGTTACTAAAATATCTCGAAAACGATTTTTTGTCAACGTTTATTTGACATGTTTTCAATTTAAAAAAAATATAAATTGAATTAAAATAAATAAGTAATGAAATCTACTTATTATTTATGTATTTTAAAAAGTTTTTAAGATTACCCAAATTTGTTAAAAAAAAATTATTGAATTAAAAAACGAGTTCTCCCAATTTTCAAATACCAGAATTTGTTTAAAAAAAAAGTGGCAAGTGACAAAAAATTATAAATTTAGAATCCAAACGACTATTTTCGAATATTCAATTGCCATGTTTCCGACTTTTTTTTTGAATAATAACTTCAGCTTGCAAAAATGTGTGAAATCGGGAGACAATTACTCAAAGTATTTAAAATGTTTTGAGGGCAGAGAATAACTAAAAGCTATTCAATTACAAACATTTTAATACTTATTTGAGTTTAAAAAAAAAATATGCAGTATTAAAAATAAGTATCATTTATTAAAAGAAAAATTGAGGTTAGAAAATATTTATCAAAAATGATTTTAATTAGTATTTTGAAACAATTTAATTACTATTCGCACAATGATTTTTTAAACAGCACATTTTTTTAGTGAAATATAAATTCAAAATATAAAAACCACTCAGAACCACAAAAAACCGGTGCTTTGACACTTTTTGTTCCTTTTCCAGCTGCTTCGGAGGCATTCATCATACCACTGAATGAAGAGGGCGAAACCCAAGTGTACAATGCTGGGGCGCCAGAAGCTAAAGATTTGCTTGCAGCGACGGTTAGAAAGCAACCACCCAAACGAATACAAGAACTGATTGAGCAAGCGGCCGAAAATGAGACGACCGCTGTTAATTTGCAAGATTTGGAAGAGAAACTCGAAAAGGCTGAGGAACGTCGCAAGGAATATTTGCAACAAAAAATCATAAACGTACAAAAGACGACACAACAACTAATGGGTAGTGGCAGTAAAGGGCTACTGGAGAAGGGGGATGAAGAAGACGATAAAAGAGATAATCAAAATGACAAGGCCGCTGAGCAAGGAGAGTGAAAGTAGTTAAGATAGTCAAAGATATCGTTGTTATCATGACAAACTATCGAATGTGAAAATGAGTAGATTTTCAGAGGATATTTTTATAGGATATGATTACGAAATCTATAGCGACTTGACAATTTTCTGCGTTATATTAACAAAATGCAACTAATTGACTTGAAAAGGTTTTTTTTTTTAGTTTAAGCAATTGAAATTCGATGGTTCTTTATTTTCTCAGAATAGTAAAAGACTCTTTACGATTTACGCACCATTTGAAAGTTAATGGAATTTTAGTATTAAACAGCAGTTTAAACACTTTTGATAGTTTGACATGCCAGCAATGATACATAGAAATAAAATGAACTAGATTTTATACTACATACAGACATATACTTGTATGTACATATAAGTTTGAGATGTGAAAATTAAGCTTGAGAAAATTTTAATAATAAACCTGTCTTAAAAGATTTATAAAATACATAGTAAATAAATATATAAGTTGCTCATACTACTTAATTTACATTTCTTTTGCTTAGGGCTCTGGAAATTCTGATGACAAAGATAGCGCACACTAACAGCCCTATTCACAGATTCTTAAAAACGGCGGTGTTTGAGCCCATTTTACCCTCTAGTAGACGCTGTACTTCACAGCCTTCCAGGATTGTCGTCGCGCGTTTCGTTGCTCTATCGATTTCATCCCTGCCTTGTGTGTGGCTTTGTTTGTTAATATTTGCGCCTTACACTCAATCATTACACTATGGAACAAAGTAAACATTTTTTTTTTCACTGGGTTCACAGTATGTAATTATATCGCACCCTAAACCAAAAACAGTCACAACTCAAAAAATCTCAAATGTTCAGGAGAGGCAAAACAAACAGTCTCTACAATAATGATGATAATTTTATAATCATACTTTTTCCAGTAAAAGAAAATAGTAACTACGAAAAAATTTCTTTTTTTTTTTTAATACCCAAGAGAAGTAAAAATTTTATGTACAAATGGTTGTAATATTTTAAACGTACTTTTCCAGTAAATAAGATATGTAGTTACGATGAAGAAATTTTCGGAGCATGTTGGGAAGTATTCTGGGAATAGGTTTATGAGATAAAAGCGATTTAAAAAAAATTTGAGTTGTAACGGTTTTTGGTTTAGGGTGCGATATATTGATATTTGTTGGAACGATTTTCCGTTGGCTGGCTCCCATCTACCCTGATAAAGCTTCTCGTACTCTGAAATTTAACTCCAGTTTGCAATAGATTCCATTGTTTTAATCTCGAGGCTAATATTTCAAATTTTTATTTGGTCAAATCTAAATCTCTAAAAAGTTCTTTTAGTTCTGATTGACTAATCAAATGTGGTTCTGTATTTTTTCATCTATAATTACCACTTCGCTATTAGAAGGGACTGCTTCATCTTATTCTTCAATAGGAGTTGTATCGCTCATTTACTGCAATAGTGTCATAACTCAAAATACCAACAATCGAGATAAAAGGCTTTTAAGTTTTAGTTAGATACTGTAAATCGGTACAGTTATACAATTTTTACACAACATAAAATAATATTTAATGGTAATTTCTACAAACTTAACTTGTTTTCTCTTTTTTTTTTTTTTATAATGACGCTATTTAAGTAAATAAGGGAAATGTAAAAAAAAGAAAATATATTTACCTACTGCACTTCAGCCAATATACAAATAGCAATTTTGCTCTAATTTAAATTTTGCCCTACTATAATTTCCTAGAAAGTTTACTACTCTCCTCGCATATGTACACATACAATTATCATATAATTTTTATACAAACGCTAATACAAACAGTTCATATTTTTTTCTTCTTCTTTAAACTAAAATTATGTATACTATGTTCACAAATTATAGCACAACCATATATTGGCAAATTTGGTCACTTTATTTTTCTTCAAATTGTTTAAAATTGTTTTTCAAGTAAAATATGATTTATTCTCTAAGAGCCATTTTCACAGTGAATAGTTAACTATTGGTTGGCGATAACTAATCAGTTTATATTTCACAGTGAATTGTCAACCATTTGTTAACTCTGCTCTTGTTGACGGTTGTTTGAATGTCAAACTGTTTATAATTTTCATAAAAAGAAAAATATGCAAAATAAAATTGAAAATTTCGTGTGAAGCAGCGCTAAAGTAAGAAAAAAATGTAATTTAGTGACAGTGACGAAGATTATGAAGTCAGTAGCTCTTCATGATCATTTTTCGTAGGAAAAAACAAATTCGACAGCGATTTAATTTCTTTCAAGTGAATGATGAAAAAGATTTTATAGACCGTTTCCGCTTGTGCAAAGATGCTGCATGGGAAGTATTGCAGCTCATAAGTTCTGATATATACATAGCATACTACCATATGGTAAAGCTTTCTCCACCCTTTGCTTGCCGATTTTCTGGTTTAAATTTTCTCTTGGGAATAATGCATTGTTGCCAAAACAGATGCTGGCCATTGCATTGTGGTTTTATGCCACTGATAGTATTCAGCAATTGATTGGTGATGTCTCGGGAGTGTCTATTAGCCTCGCATCAAAACCTTCAGTCTTTGGCGCTACCGAACTTTTAGATAGAAAATTTATTAATTTTCATTTTTGTTTCTAACTAAGCACTGTGAAAAACACTGCTTTCGTTAACTAACAGCTGTTGGTTACGTTAACTAATAATCAACCAACTGTTAACTATTCACTGTGAAAATGGCTCTAAGAAATTCTATAAATACACATTTTTTAAACTATTTACAAAATGTACAATGATTTAACAAAGTTTCATTAAAATTTCGAAATTTTTAAAAAATGTTATAAGATTTTTTTTTTGAGTATACAGTTTTATGGCACATTAAATTTTAGTATAACAAAGTGCAAGTTTGAAATTTCTACAAGTTATCACTGAATTGTGACAATTTTTTTTACTAGCAGTTAGTTTCCTGCATACAAAGCAAAACCGCGATTATTTTTTTCTATGAAAGGAATTGTGAAAGAGCGTCAGTAAAAAAAAATGTCAAAAATCAGTGGTAATTAGTAGCCACTAGAAACGTAAACTTTGTTATACTAGTATTGGATGAGGAACACAAAAAAATTAAAAAAAAAATTTTTTATTAAAAATTTTTTATTAAAAATTTTTTTTTTTTAATTCGAAATTTTGATAAATGTTTTCTACAAACTTTTATTAAATTTAAAAAGTGGTTTTTAATGGCGTTTATTAGAAAATTGACGTTGTTATAATTGAAAAATAATTTTAAATTATTGAATAATAATTTGAACACTAAATGTGTCGATATGTGTGTGTGCTTTAATTTGTTAACAGCGTGTGTTATGTTGCTTACCTGATTGTACTGGAAATTATACTCCTTACAAATTAAAAAAAAAAATTAAAAATTAAAAAAAAGTTACGAACGCAAAAAATTAAATATACATAGATAATTACAAAATAGATTACACTCCTTTAAATATTTATATTTTGCAATTTTTGAACTTTTATTTGAACATTTAGATGTTGAAGTTTACGCTTGTTTGCTTCGAACTATGTACAATATTAATACTATAACCATTTATGTATCACCAACTTTCTGTCTCAGTTTGTTTATATAGTAGTTTGTGTGTTTCCTCTTTTTATTTGCTCGTCGCGTTTGCCAAATACCCAATAGTTCATACTATTATTTTGCCTATTATTATTTAGTTTTTATTATTATTAATTTTACTAAGTTTATCTTTTCCTTTTTTGTATTTAACTATTGTTACATTTCGTTTTTTTTTTTGCTTGCCGCCAAGTCCATTTTGCGTTCGTTCGGTTTTTGTTTTTACTTGTATTTGTGATTTGCAAAGTCAAATATGCGTTGTTGTAGTTACTTGCAATATTAAAGTTCTGTGGTGGGATTCAATATACGAGTGTTTGATATTTACCGTTAATATATGTAATTTAAAATTTAATTTTGTTTTGTTTTTCAAATATGTACATAAGATAACAAATTCCACTCACTGTTTAATATTTGTATTCTTTAACCGAAATGTTTTGTTGTTGTTATTCTTGATACATACTATTTATGTAGTTAACATTTGTTTATTGTTTTGTTTTAAATAGTTTGCAATTTGTGGTTAATTGAAAACAAAACAAAATTAAAAATATTATCAGTGAATTAACAATTGTTTTATATACATAATTTGCATTTATAATAGAACTTGCCACTTTAATTTGTACTAACTATTTGCTATGTCGTACGTGTATGTAGTATGTACATATGTATGTATGTATGTACATGGTTGTGATAACAAATTCATTTACATTATTTCCTTTTGTACAAATTTTTGTATTTCTATTTAAGTTTCAACTATAAAAAACATTTGTGCCGCATTGTAAAGCGTTATGCGTGAGAAATCTGAAGCAGATTCAGAAAAAATAAATAAAAATGTTGCAAAATTGCAGAAATTATTTTAATAAAAGTCCCATTTTAATAAATTTATTAAAGTTTTAGAATTTTACTACCTTAAAGGTAAGATTTGGGACTAATAAATGAAAGGGTGATTTTTTATATTTACGATTATTATTAAATACATATGTATGTGGAAGTTTGTAGATACAAATGTTTTCGTGTATTATGAAGATAAATGAATTTTGTTAACATGTGTACGCTTAAACTTATACAAAAAAAAAAAATAAAAAAAAATGTTTAATAAAGAAACTATTTAAATTTTTCTGCACTGGGGGATTTTAATAAAAAAATATAAAAAATTTTTATTGTTGTATTTTTTTAACACAGCTACAAGTGTATTCGTTGTTTAGGAACATTGCCCTGAAATTTGGCATTATCAAAAATAAAAATATTTTATAACAATTGCAAATTTTTATTAAGCTCAAGGCCAGTTTATGGAAGAATTTTGTGTGGAAAAAAACAACAACAACTTTTTCCATAAACTCTCAATAAAAATTGTCAATTATTAACATTTATTAGGCCAACAGAAAAATAACAAACATTAATATTTTATAACTAAATATGAAAAAAAACAATAATAACATATTTAGATATTAAAAAAAATAATTATGGAGCAAATAACGTAGATATATGTATGTACCATATATGTATGTATATATGTATATAAATAAAAATATATATGTACATATAAATGAAAAAATAGTTACTTTCCAAAAAAATATGAAAATTTATAAAACAAAATAGACTAAAAATACAAAATAGATTCATTGACTCGTCAAAAACTAGTTTGAAGGCTGTGTTGCTGCATAATAAACTTCCGTCAGTGCCGGTTGCTAACGGTTCTGATATGCAAGAGACTTACGAAAATATGAGATTCCTTCTTGAAAAAATTGAATATAGTAAATACGCTTGGAAAATTTGTGGCGATTTTAAAGTAATTTTAAATCACTCATTCCAGGCCATAAAAATTTTAAAAATGATCCTTTAGTGAATCCTGATGACATTATTTTACCACCGTTGCACATAAAGCTCTGCCTGATGAAACATTTTGTGAAAGCTATGCCAAAAGATGGCAGTGGATTTGTATATTTGAAAGAGAAATTCCCCAAACTCAGTGAGGCAAAAATTACGACAACTGAAAAAGGATAAGAGCTTTGAAGGAAAACTGAATGATCAGGAAAAACTCGCCTGGAAATGTTTTGTGAACGTTGCCCAAAATTTTCTAGGAAACCATAAATCGGAAAATTACAAAGACTTATAATGTCATGTAAAGCTTTGGGGTGTAATATGTCCTTAAAAATACATATGTACATATGTTGGACTCTCATCTGGATTTCTTTCCCGCTAATTTGGGTGCTGCGAGTGACGAACAAGACGAGAGGTTCCGTCAGGACATTTCATTAATGGAGAAGCGCTATCGAGGGAAATGGAATCCAGGAATGCTAGCAGTTTATTGTTGGAGACTTAAAAAATACCTTCCAGAAGTCAAATATTCACGAAAATCATAAGTATTTATTATATATTAAGCAATAATTTATCTAAATGTAGCTTATGTTTGTACTTTTTACGAAAATATATGTTTTGATATCACAAGGAAACCTGATGTGTAAATTTTTTTCCATTCACATATTATGGTTTGGAGCCCCTAGTACATTCAAAATTTGATATAAGTTTTCATGTGACAAAAAAAAGTTACAATTTTGTTGACCAGTATTATGAAACATTTATAACGCCAATAAAAAACACAAATTTATATAAAAAAATAATCATAAAAAATAACATACATAACACTAAAAAAAACTAACAAGTTAAAACAAAAAATAAAACAGAAGAAAATATACACCAAAAAGACCTATTATAATATAATATATAAATAAAAAATTTGTATATGTAAAACATGAATTAAAAATTTGTGAAACGTACATAAATTAAAAAATATGTCAAATAAAACAAGTCCTTGTCTAATTTTATTTCTTATCAAAATGAGATAAAAATTTATCGTAAAACAATTTTTAAAAATGGTAACTCTCTAAGAAAAAATACACAGAATTGATCAAAATAGCCTTTTTGGGACATATGGCGTGAGAAAAACTGCAAGAATAACCTCCGACTTTCTTTGTTTTTTTTTTTCAAAAGTAATGAAATATATTTTTGAATTTCCAGTTGATTGCGATGACGAAAGGCACGCGCCTAAAATTACACCTCAAAATTGAATTGAACACACATATGTACATACGTAATTAAAAGTTCATGTCTCAAATACTTAAAAACGAGTTTTACGATATAATTTTTGGCACAGAAATCATCACAATAGTGATACGATGAATTTTGTTTAGATTAGAAAATGAATGCATCTGTAATTTTTTTACTTTAAGAGAGCAACTATTGAATTTGGAATTGAAAATGATGAAACCTATTGTTGGGCGCCAAAGCACTTTGAATTACATTAAAAAAAAAAAATAATTTAAATACAAAAATATTGATTTAAGGTGAATGAGCGACAAAGCATGTAAGTAAAAAAGTGTGAATTAAGAAAAAAAAAAAAAAAAATAGAAACACAAATTTGTGTTCCATTGTTGAAGCACAGAACAACAAAAAAATATACAAAAATCAATAAATGTCGTGTACTCGCATGTATGTACATATGTATGTGTATGCAGTATATAAGTGTAATGGCCAGTGTACTAGATGTACATATATGCACAAACTTTTATACACACAAATTTACATACATACATACATATGTATTATAAGTTAGTCTGTGTATGCATGCAGGTATGTACATACATATGTACATGTGTACTGGCGGCAAATGGATACTCACATGTATGTATGTATGTGCCACCAACAACTAAACAAAAGTGGTTAATATTTATTACTAATAACTACAGAGCAGGTTGGTATTGAAAATGGGCAACGTCGGACAGTAACCACGCCCACCTCCCATATAGCGGCAATTGTCGCAAATGCAAAAATTGCTATATTTCAGTAGATATGGAAGCTAATTTGCAGGAAATCCGACTGTATCAAAATTTTGTATAGGGGGCGTGGCACCGCCCACTTATGAGTTCATATGTATATCTCTGGAACCACCCAGCCGATTTTGTTAAAATTAAAAAATGGTATACGTATTATGCCTATTTAAGCGATATTTGGAAAATTATCAAAATCTGACCATAACCACGCCCACCTGTCATATAACGGTAATTTTCGAAAACACTAAAAATCGGACATTTCAATAAATGTTGAAGGGAAATATCTTGAGTTTAATATGTGGTATTGTATTGCAGCCAGAAATCCGACTATATGAAAATTTTGGAATTTGGGCGTGTCACCGCCCACTTTTGAGATCATATGTATATGTCTGGTACTTTACTTTATCGATTTCGTCTAAACTTGGCACACATCTTATATTATACCTAGTTAATTTAAAAATTTAGCTGAAAGCGTGAGCCGGGTATATAAAGTTGGATCGAACTTAGCCATTTCTTGCTTATTGTTGGATTTTTACTACATTTTCTATAAAAACCACAGTAACCATAAATTCAAAATACAATGGCAAATACAACAGATCCCGAATATCACTCTTATTTTCGTCACCTTCGAAAAGTTTGTACATACATATGTATGTATATCGGCTTGCTTCCACGCACCGAACACTTATTGAATTGAAGGAGATATCAACGTGCGTCAAATTTGTACTGGTTTTGTGAAAGAGGCCGAAGAAACGAGACTTGCAACTTTTGTTTGTATTTGTGTAATACCGCCTACTATCGGAACTATCATAAGTAGGCGTAAGGGCAGACATTTTTTTCCTGCCTGGGTAGGTTCGCATATGAGGAATTCCATACTATTTCAATGAAAAACAATTTTTTTTTTTTTAGATTTTGTTGTAAATTGAGTATTAAGGCGAATTCAGTAAAGGTGGTGTTAATCAATCAGCTGATTGGTGGTTGGTTGTCAAGATCAATTGTTTAGTTGCAAATAATAAATTGTTCCATTTTAAATATTTTTGAGCTTTAAGGCCGATTGGTTTATTTAAAATTATTAGGAAAAAAAAACAACAATACTCAAAGCGGTAGAAGTTATAGTACTATTTTGGAAATCACCACATTTCCTCATCAGACTTCTTTCTTCTTGGCTTCTGCGGGAGTCGAACCCGCAACAACATGCGCAATACTTAAGCCGGCAGCTAAACGCATTCAGCTAAGCTTACGCTGTGTGAGCTGTTGATATTTTAAAAATAAAACAGTGAAATGGCCAAACAATAACTAATAAAATAAATTGTTCTCTTTAACTACAGGAAATTTCAAGATATGGTTCACTATCACCTTTTGCGGTGACCATAATAGTTTAAAAATTATTTCGCGAAAGTTAAATACAAAGGAGATAAAGTTTCACAATAACCCACCAAAGGGTTGCATTTTTAGAATCGCTACCGCCTTGCATTAATTCGCCTTGTTGAGTATGTTGTAGAAAAACTCATAACAAATGACAGAACGACCGGAAATTAAAAAAATAAAATTCGAAAGTTATGCAACTTTAAAAATCTAAGGTGTCTCGGCATAAGCCACTGAAGTGATAAATCATAGCTTGCAAAATATTAGTTCTATCGAAAAAATTATTAAGTACTTTTTTATAAACAAAGAGTCAGAGATTATTAAAAAAAAATTTTTTTTTAATAAAAAAAAATCAATTTGCTAAAAAATCATGTTTGCACGATTAAAATACATATATGTGATACAATGTACCTATGTATAATAAAGACTAAACTGACCAATTTAAAAAGGTTGTCTCCTTATATGGCCTGAGATATTAATTTTTTCGTAAAGCAATGTCTAATAAAATCAAGTGTTTCGCATGCATTAAGCCCTAATTCGTAACAAGCAACGAGCAGGATTGCTTTATATATAATTTTGCCGCTTACACAATATAGCTCAGTGTTTGGCCGAGCTTCTCCTACATATCATTTGTGGTGTGCGTCTTTATATTATACCACAAATGGAGGGACCTACAGTTTTGTGCCGACTCCGAACGGCAGATGTATTTAATGAGAAGCTTTTTCATGGCAGAAATACCCTCGGAGGTCTGCCATTGCCTGCCGAGGGGTGACCGCTATTAGAAAAAACTTTTTCTATTATTAAAATTTTGCTTGCCCTGACTGAGATTCGAACCTCGAACTCACCGGCATATCAAGCACCTCTACCAACTCACCACAGAGGCCACAGCGGTTTGCTTTATACATTGATAAAATTAATATTTTGCGAGCTATGAAATGATAAACAATGGCTTACGTCGAGACAGCTTACATTTAAAAATATTTAAATTTTGTTTTTTTTGCTCTTATTGCGTTTACAGACATTTTCGGACCTCTTTTGCAACATATTCAAAATTCGCGCAAAAGTAGTTTTTCACCAAATTGAAATAGTGTGGAATGCCTCATATATACATACATACATATGTATGTTTAGTTTAAGTTAGTTTTAAATATTTCCTAGCAACGCTATTAATGTTTTTTTTGTATTGTATTTTCTTTGTTTGAGTGCTTTTGACGACTGCAAACACACATTACACATGCGCATGATTATAATTTCGTTTAGATTTATATATGTATGCATGTATGTACTTATACATATATTCATATACATACATAGTATAATATGTAGTTATTAGGTATTATTAGTTTTTTTTTGTTTTTTTTTTTTTTGCTAAGGTTTACACTAGTTTTCAATACACTCATTATTAATTACTTTGTATTACATTTACGAGTATTTTAATAAAAAATCAGTACTTTGGCGGTATAAAACTCTTCCTATTGCGCGAATACTTATAACAAAATGTACACAAAAATAAAGGAATCAAGTCTTTCCAGATAACACAATTCTCCTTATTAAGGTCCTTAGGTTAAATGTTATTTTTTTTTTGTTGAGTTTTTCTTTTAGTACTTGTTTCGTGTGTTTTGGATTTTTTTTTTTTTTAGTATTTTAGTTGGTGCCAAATTAGTTGTATGGTTAATCTAGTAGGTGATACAATATGTATTTAAATATATCGCAAATCTACATACATACATACATACACACACACACACACACTGGCATATGTACATACATACATACATATGTATGTATGTATGATTGTATTTCAAGTAATTTCGGGTGCAACAAATCAAACGATGAACAACCGCTAACATTTTATTTTTTAAATATGTTTGTATGTATGCATGTAGTAATACATATGTATGTATGTAAATAAATACCTAAACTATAAATACTTTAACATACAAACACTAATCTAAGTTTTTTTTTTTTTTTTGGTCAGCATCATATTCCTCACGCCCAGCCATCTCGCTATCGCATCCGCCCGCAATTTTTCTATTTTGTCATATTCATGCCCATTTTCTCTTTTTTAATTTCATGTTTTACATTTTGAATTTTGCTTCAACTCAAAAAGGCCGCCCGCATTACCCTGCCGCCGCCGCATCAGCGTCCCCTCGGCAGGCCTCACTCAGTTGTACACGCCGCGCGTCATACCCTCCCTATTGCGTGTATGCCATTTGCAAGTGAGTATGCGTATGTAGGTCCGGCGGAAGGATGCATTGCAGAGTGCATAGCAAACTGGATTTATGGTTGAGTTAATGTAGCAAAGCGCATAAAAGAATTCCCACAATTCGTTGGGTATACAATCGGAACATGTGGTTAGTGGTTTGATTAGCACCAATATATTGTATGGCGTCCATGTGATTATGAAACTCAACAATATGGCCGATAATGTTTTTGCCGCTTTCGATTCTTGTCGCTTCTCTTGCGATTTCTTCTTCTTCTTGACCGCTGCACGTGTGGCATGCAAATTTTTGCCCAATTGTTTCGGTATGATTTTCGCATTGAGCGGTATGCGTACATCGTGTGCCGCATGAGACATTCGTCGTCCCAATGGTAAACTATATTCGGAATCACGTGACGACAATGGCCGCCGTGGTGGTCCACTTATGATTGGTAGTGTTACATCTTCGTGTATCATTTTGATTGATGGCGCATCTGGGCCATTGCTAGCGCTTGCCCCATCCGATGGTAGTCGTATTAGTATTGTATAAACGGAATCTTGACTTACCGAACGTGAGCCGATGCGATTATTGCCAGGTAGGGAGCGCGAATCACGCGCACCCGTTGCGGAAGAGATCTCTTGCAGTTGGGAGAGTGGTGTCATGGGCGGGCGTAGGGGTGTGGGTGAGACATCGGGTAGTAGTATGCTCGGCGGACGAACGCCACAAGCACTGCCACCGAGGGAATAGTTGTCGCGCACCACATTCATTGAAGCGCCACTGCAAGGTTTAAGAAGATGTGAGATTAATTTATTTGGGAATAGTATCGGAAACATTTGAGCAGTAAAATAAATAAATTATTATTTGAAATAAAAAATTGTTGCGCTTCTTTTTTTTAAATATAACTAAAAAGAAGCATCTCAATATAATCGACTTTCAAAAAAATAACTTTATTCGCTGATTTTTATTACCAATAAGAGCGAAAAAATCGATCTATTAAAAAAGAGGCATTACAAAATAGCACTTGGAGCGATTGGCTAAATTTTTTCACTCTAATTTTTTTTTTTCAAAAATTAAAATTTTTTATAATTTCTAAAAGTTCAGAATTTCTACATATATTTAAATTTGGGTACATTTTTAAAGTGCCAAACCTCAAAATAATGCAGACGTAATTTTGTTTTGATTAAGATTGCATACATAGTATATTGAGGTTATGTGCTAAAAAAATATGTAAAATCCTTACGTTCTGTCTAACTAATGAGCTCAAATATTCCTAACAAGACTTTCAGAGCTCACGAGCACTTTTACACGCTCTGGTTTACTCGGTTTAGTCTTGCAAACTATCAAATCCTTCGTCCTATAAATATAATTTAAAGTAATCATAAATTTACCCAAAATCCGAGGGCTCCTCTAGTTCATAAGGAAAATCATCAGAGTCCTCACGTCCTGAATGCCACCACGCAATGCACCATTCCTTGATGCCACCAAAGCAGGAGTACGGTTTTTTGATAGTATTTGTGGTTTTGATCTGTTGGAAGAGCGAAATATTATTTATAAAAAAAAAACGTATACCGCATTTGTGTCCTCAAAGATATAAGGGTTTTCGCGAAATCGCAAGTGAAAAATGTTGTTTTACGGTACATCAAAAATATGTTGCAAGCGCTTCACGAAAACGATTATAGCGTAAAGCGACCTTTCAAAAACTTCAAATAAGTAATACTACAACAAAAGCTTACACTCGATTTGCGTGAATGCAGACCATGATAACCCGAATCAATGACCATATTTGTCATGTAAACACTCTCAGCATCGGCAGAGGACTCGGATCTCGGGCGTCTCCAGTTATCGTGATCAGCAGCATTGCTACCGAGCTGAGAAAATGAGAGCATGCCAGTGTGATTGACAGCGGTGTTTTCATCGCTGTAACAGAAATGTAAAAATTGTGTTAACAGCAGAGTGGAAGAAGGTTAAATTGTTGACTTTAAAAAAATGTATTTAATCCTAACAATACGGTTTTATATCGGTTTGAAAAAAAATATTTTCTAGTGTTGCTGTTAAATTTGACTTAAATTATAATTAATATTTTTCTAATTTTAAACTAATATAAAAAATTTATTTTTCTTCAACTTAAACAAAAAAAATTACGATAAACCTAAAATTTTAATAATTTTCTTATCGTAAACAGCAACCTTAATTAGATTTTAAAAATAGACTTCGATTTAATTTTAAAACTAACATACCTACTTTTTTTTTTAAATTCCATAAATTTTTATATCATCACTACATAAATTAAAAATATTTTAAAAATATGTAGCTGTGATATTTTAATTCCAGTTTCTGTACAATCATACAAATTCCACAAAAATAAATTTAAAAAAAATTTTATTGTTTTAGAACTTAAGTGATCTTCAAATTTAATATTAAATTCCAAATAAACCTAAAAATTAAAATAATTTACTTTTCAACCTTAAATTTAACTTAAATTTAGTTTCGAAATCTGTATCTACTTAAATATTAGTTTGAAATACGGAGGTGAAACTAAAGCGGCAATCAATGAGCTAAGCTCAGTTAGAGTAGTAAGAAAACAAGTATTTTTTTTTGTAATTAACCTAAAAATAATTTTCATTTTGGAGTAAATTTCTTCAGATATTTTTCAAAACTTTTTCTACTCTACTCAAACCCACACAATACGCACCTTGAATTCGAACGCTTCGACGAGTCCTTCTTGCCCGCCTGCAAATTCGGCAAATCCTTTTGACGTTTCTTCGTCTCCCTCCAAATGCGATAATACAAAATGCACATAATCGTCACCGGAAAATAGAAAGCGGCTAGCGCAGTCCCAAATGTAATATACTGATTGGTCTCGATAAATTGTATATAGCACTCGTATTGCGGCACAGTGCGTTTACCCTCAATATATGGCCAACTGTAGATCCATGGTGGCCATAGCAGCAAACTAACACCCCAAGCAGCGCCGATCATGACCGCTGCTCGATTGGTGGTGCGTTTAGCGCGATATGTCAATGGTCTGGTCACACTAAAATATCGATCAAAACTGATTATAAGCAAATTCAATACGGAGGCATTCGAGGCTAAATAATCCAATGCCAGCCATGTATCGCAAATATGTGGACCAAGTGGCCAGTAGCCTAAGATCGTGGTGACCGCAAATAGTGGCATTGATATGAGTCCGATGGCGAAATCGGCAATGGCCAGCGAGAATAGAAAGTAATTACTGATTGTTTGTAGTTGTTTATCGATTTTGAATGATATCATAACCATAACATTGCCCGCCACAGTGAGTATGCTGAGTATGGCGGCAATTATGCCCATAAGTACCATTGATGAGACCGAATAGCGGGGTCCCTTTGGTTCGAAAATGCCTGTGGCGTTCGTTTGATTTTGTGCTATTTCGCTATCTAAGATAATCACTGTGGTGACATTGTCCAGCATGGCGGTAAAGAAAACCGAAGGCGCTAATGTTGTTGTTGTCGTCGTGGTTGTTGTTGTTGTTGTCGTAGTTGTGGTCGTTGAGCGGAAGGATGGCGCCAACGGCTCCAATATGCTTGGCGGCCCGTGAGCGGGCATCGCTAATCTCGCCAAATCGAAAGCGCTCATTTTGAGTTCTTATTTACGTTTGTGTGTGTGTGTTTTTTGTTTTTTTTTTTTCGATTTTATTAATTTTTGTTTCTATACTCTTTTTTTATAAACATATGTATTTTTAAATCTCTGATAGTTTCGTGCAAATGTATTGCTGTTGTTCTTTAATTAAAGCTATAGTTGCTAAGTACCCAGTTGATGTAAGATTTTTGTGTAGCGTTGCAATATAACAAATATTTATGTACTCGTAATGTAAATTTGTACAACCCATTAACTGGATCTGAAAATAGTGAAGATTTAATAAAAAGATATTGGTTAATATTTTAAAAAAATTATTAGTTAACTAATAAGTTTTTCTCAAATTGGAAAAAGTTAACCTCAAATAATGCAATGGCAGCCATTAACATCGAAATAAGAAGTAGTGAAACGATTATAATCTCTTTGATGTCCTATTTCTAAGATGCTACAATTTTTCGCCAAGATGTGACCAAGTACAGTACGTTCAAAAGAGTGTGTACATTCGCTCCCTAGATTAGATTAGATTACAAATGAGAGGCATGCACTGCGACCGATGGATCTATTGTGCCCTCCACGGCTCACATCACAACACTTCCATTAGCCCCAGCACACCTAGGAAGCCTAGTATGGTTGTCGGGGGTAATGCGTGTATGTATTGCTCATCCGGTCACGTCCGTCCAAAGGTCGTGCCTCTTCTGCGCGCCACAGCAACACACTCCCCTCAGTCTGCAAGGACCCGTTAGAATACCTGTCATAGTTCTTAGTTTCTCCTTGGGGAGGTTCATCAGCAGCCTGTGTCTTTTCGTATTGTATCCACCAATGAGAGATTTTGCCTGTCTAAGGCCTGCTGTATTGCGCCATTGTTGGTTTCTTAGTCTATTAGTTTCATCTCTCAGCATCTCTCTCACAGTGCTGGGACCGACCGCCAGGATCGGCTCTGGTCCAACCGGAGTAGCTGAGGCTGCTGTCCTAGCTAGGCGATCGGCTTCTTCGTTGCCACCAACCCCTAGATTTGGTTCCTCTCCGCCAGGGCGTTCAATCTCGCAAAGCACTCCATGACCAATGATGATTTTATTTCATAGAAGGAGATTTATCTCAGCGCATTCACTGAGAGCAAATACCTCCGCTTGGAAGATGCTTGGGTAGGCCCCCAGTGGAACCGCGATGCTGGATCTGGGACCATGGAAGCCTGCCCTAATACCTTCGGGAGTCCTGGAGCCATCTGTGTACCATTGTAGGGTGCTTCTCTGGATGTGGTTGTACAGAATAGATGCACTCCAGGTAGCCTTGCTAACAGTCGAGTCTAAATACGTTAATAAACGGAGCATATTCTTACTATATTACTAAAATAATAATCGAGTCTAGTAACTTAGAATGACTTGATAAATTGAGTGCAAACGTTCCGTAGTTCCTCTACGTAGCCTCTGCATTCATAAAAGGAATGATCGTCAACGGACGATTTTAAACAATTTCGTTGATTGTATTACTGGATATATTCAAATTTACTGAACTTTGTTTTAACTTTTATATATGACATAAGTTTACTGGCGATCAATTTGTCTTCTGTGAAGTGATGAAGTTAACGTTATTCGGCACTTGGCATACAATTTGGTTTGAGCTCATAAATGAATTTAAAAAAAAAATACTCCGAATGTTTTCATTTGTCGAATACTTTTTCACAAAGATTTGTGATTGTAATTCAAAATTAAAAAAAAAAGTCAAAGCAATTAAAGGAAACTGTAAAAAATTATTTTCTCAGTTTTGTTTCTCTCTCTGAGAAATCAGACTGGCTAGACACACTTTTAAATAAAAAAAATGCTGATTTGATTCGAAAATTTCAGTACGTTTCTCAAATACAAGCATATTTGCAAATATATACACACGCATATATGAGGCGCTCATCGCCAAAGCGGCCTAACCCTCATTTTCAAAAAAAATCAAACTGACTATGCTGATCTAACCGGAACCTTTTGAAATAAATACTAAAAAAAACTCCCTATTGCATGGTACCTGGTATCGCCTCGAAGAGACTGGCACAACACGAGATGCTGCCAGGCGTGGCAGACCCCGGAGTAGCCGTTCTGCAGAGAATATTGCTGCTGTAGCCGAGGATGTCATGGAAGCGCCGTCGACATCGACCAGACGACGTGCCACGCAAATGGGTATCAGTCGACGGTCTTTAAATTTTTTTGGTATTTTGGTACAAGATTTGAAGATGTTTCCGTACAAAGTCCAGACGATGCATCAGCTGTTAGCTGCTGACCGCCAATCGCGTCTAACATACGCTCAAGCCATCCTTAATCACCACCAAGAGGAAGATGATTTTTCATCAAAAATAATCATGAGTGATGAGGCCCATTGCCATCTTAGCGGGTACGTAAATAAGCAAAATTTACGCTTTTGGGGCACTGAAAATCCGCGTGTAACCCACGAAGAGCCATTACACCCGCTCAAAGTCACTGTATGGTGTGCTGTTTTCGCTGGAGGAGTCATCGGACCTTTTTTCTTCGAAGACGTCGCGGGCCAAATGGTTACTGTGAATGGTGAGCGCTACAGAGCAATGATCAACGAGTTCTTTTTGCTGCAACTTGATGAATTGGGATTGGAAAACATGTGGTTCCAATCGGACGGTGCAATGGCACACACTGCACGTGCCACAACCGATATGCTGAAGGATGCATTTCCCGGGCGCCTAATCTCCCGTTTTGGCGATTTGCACTGGCCAGCAAGATCGCCTGATTTGACCGCTTCAGACTTCTTTTTGTGGGGCGTTTTGAAGTCGCGGGCTTATGTCAACAAGCCTCAGACTCTTGCAGCTCTTAAAGACAATATCCGTCAAGAATGTGAGGACCTATCGCCGGAAGTTTTGGCCAAAGTGATGGAAAATGCCATAAAAAGGGCTCAAATGACAATCAACTGTGGCGGCGGCCATTTACATGACATCATATTCTCGACTTGATGTAACAAAAATTAAAAGACCAAATAAAAATAATCCACAAGAAGAATCAAACATTTTCATGTTTTCTTTCAATTACAGTCAAAAAACATCGGGAGTTTACTTTTGCGCCACCTTTTAAAACACTAGGTTATACTACCTGCTGAAAACTGTTTTTCCTCTGTGCAAAGTTCAAAAAAATGTGGATGCCATAATGGCCTAAGCCGCTTAGGCCAAATCGAATCCTAGAAATAAAAAATATTTGTGGGTTAGGCCAAAAAGGCATGTTAAGTTTTAGTCAAGAGTAGATATATTCGAAAAATAAATCAAGTTATCCATGGTTGTTCAAATTGTTGAATGAATATTGAAGTGTGTTATTAGTCAATGCGAATTTATACCAGGTGGTGGCAGCACACTTTTTGTCATGAATAAACATGTCTGATGCTGACTCGATGAGTTTGCAAGACTTCGAAAATTCTGGATCGGAGTACGTCCCAACACCAAGTGGGTCATCAATTTCATCGCGCTCTTCCGAAGATACATTGCCTGGGCCATCGGGACATGCGGCAGATCGGAATAACAGAAAATGAAAGCAGGTCAGCTGAACCAGATATCGAAGTTGAAAGCAGCAATGAATTGAAAATATCTACTAGAAAACGGATTGCCAAAAAATCTAACAGGAAAAAACACGTAAGTTAACTGTGAAAGGAGTTATGAAGCCAGCTAAAACAATTAATGCACTTGAATGTCCATGTCCGTTAAAATGTCATCAGCATTTCAGTGAGAATAATTTCCGAAGTATTTTTGAAATTTTTTATAAAATTGGTGATCATGATTTGCAAAACGCTTATTTATGTGGACAAATTGCAGTAATTGAAACAAGAAGATCTTATAAGAAGTCTATTGGCGAAAGTCGAAGATCTAGTACACGAATTTACAAACTTCCTGGAGTAAATAATGTCGGAATGCATGTCTGCATAAGATATTTTAAGCAGATCTTACAAATAACCGATGGTCGTCTTACACGTGCACTTAAGCATTGAGCACCTGCAAGTGGCACAACTACACCAAAATTGGACCAAAGAGGAAGACACCCACCTCATAAAAAGACCAGCGTTAAAGCTACAGCAATCGTGAAAGAATTTATCAATAAATTTCCGAGATATAGCTACCACTATTCAAGAAGCGCTTTATCCTGGAGGAAGATTAATTGAAGCTGCAAAGTTTAAGGATTTATAGGAACTCAAAGAGTTCATACCGCCTATAATGCATGCATTTTATAATAATTTAAAAACAAATTCTAGAGCCGAAGACGAAGATATTCAGGAAGAAGACGAATAATTATTATTATTAATTTGTATTATTTAAAACGCTAAAAATTATTTTTATTATTTATCTGAAGAAATTTTGTATATTTTAATTAATAGAGGCAAAATGGCCTAACCCTCAGTTCTTATCAGTATAGTTTTTTTTAATTGGATTCCAAAATGGCCTAAGCCACTTTAGTTTTTGTATTAACTGTTTAAAACAGTCTTTATGTAAGTAAATTAACACCTAATGGTTAACCTAAAACAAATATTACAACTAATATTTATTTGCGATTAATAAAACAAAAAAAAAATATTTTAAAAGCTAATTTTCTTTTAATTTTTTTTTTTTTAGAACTATTTCTTTTGGGCTTAGGCCGTTTTGGTCTCAACATAGTATATAAAAAAAAAAATTTAAAAAATTCGGTGACAATACCATCTAAGTAGAGTTCGGCTCTAAACACGACTCCCAACGAACAGCCCAAAGGGGATTCACGGATTCTCGTCATTTCCGGCTATCAAAAAAAAGTAGTTCATACAAAGCAGGAAAAGTCGAATTAAGTGAGTAGACGGCTCGGAAGCCAGTCCGTTCCGACCGCTGCAAAATAATTGCAAACCATGAATTGTTAAAAATTAGACGAGATGAAGTCAACATAGTAACTGAGTGGCTCGGAACCTAGTCCGTTCCGACCGGCGGGCAAGGTAAACTATAAACCTAAATTATATGAAAATCAATAGGTTTACTTAAATAATAGTGGAAATACCATCTATGAAATACAAGCCAAGAAGAAGTCAACAGCAGAACTGAGCGGTACGGACCGACCGGAAGCCAAGCCAAAAAAAAAAAAAAGCTTGAAAACGAAACGAGACAATTTATTTATTTATTTATTTTTATTTTTACTTCACGAACGTAGAGCGTAAGCTTAAGCCATCTCCCGACGAAATACTTGACGGTAGTACCAGGGGAATGGTACTCAGAGAGTAGGAGCTTTAGTTCGGGTTAAAGTTCCACACCGACAAACCGGTGACAAAAAAACTCGCAACAAAAAAAAAATGCTCCCCGTTTCACATTCACGACAGGGATGACCTGATATGTGAAGAAATTTGTGAAATTGGCAGCACACTAATTCGCTTTCACAAAAAATTTTTTAAATCACATTGTGGAATTGAAATGTGAAACTGGGAGCACGGCTGTATATACATATATATAAGTACGAATTAGGCATTTTTATATACATACATACATACATATTACTAGTTTACGTAAGTAAGTAGGTAGTACGTCTGTCTGCAGTTATAAGCAGAGTTTGCATGATTTTTCATTCGTTTCGAGCGGAAACTTCACTTCCAATTTAACACATCCGATATGGAGATCGATTCGAAGTGTCAAACTGTACATTTGCAAATGTTTCGGATGTCCTTTGGACAGGTGATATATTTACTCGTACATAATTCAATGGCACTTTGCAAATGCAAATGCAAATGGCTGCACACATTTAGGTTCCCATTTATGTATTTTTTTTTTTAACATATGTATGTATGTATGTTGTACGAAGTTACACAGCCAGTTGCAAAGTGCAACATGATCTCGACGAACTTGTAAAATGATGTACACTAAATCGGTTACATCTGAATATAAATAAGTGCTAAGTTGTTACATTTTCTAGTAAAACTATGAATAACATTTTATGTATATGATTACGAATTAAAAAGCTGCACGATATCACGATAGATGTGACGAAATGAAAGATTTGGGTGTTATCTTTGACTCAAAGCTTACATTTTCGAAACACATCGACTTGCTTTTGCAATGTTAGGAGTCCCTATTATGACATTCATTCGAAGAGAATAGAACGTGCAAGTCACAGTGGCATAGTTTCCTCACCTCTTATGTTGGGAGACGTACATAAGTTAATAGGTGTGCAGTCCTTGCATGACCGGAGTACGTATTTTTCGATAATTTTTAATATATAATACTATCAATGGCCGAATTAATTCTATCAATGGCCGTATTAACTGTACGTACCTTGCAAATTTACTGAAATTATAATAGGGTTTTCCAATAGGTATGATATGATTTCTAAGTGTCGTTTCGGCCATTTTTACTATGTCGTGATCTGTCATTTTTTTCATTGTATTCAGTAATGTTTACAATTTCATCATGTAAAGATATACGCAAGAAAAACGTTTACAAATTATTCAATTTTATTATCAAAATAATCGTTTTCCAATTGCAACTTTTTTTTAGAAAATCATCTTCGCCGATGAGGCTCACTTTCATCTGAGTGGTGCGGTAAATAAACAAAACTGTCGATTCTAGTGCGAAGAAAATCCACAAATTATTCATGAACAACCATTACATTCACCTAAATTGACAGTTTGAGTGTGGTTTTTGGTCTGGTGAAATCATCGGTCCGCACTTCTTTCAAAATGAAGCCGGTGACACCGTTACTGTCAATGCGTAGCGGTATGTGTAGATCGATGATAACCAACTTTTTATGGCCGCAATTGGAAGAAATTGATCTTGACAACATCTGAATGCAACAAGACGGGACTACGTGCCACACAGCACGTGCAACAACCGAATTATTGCGAGAAAAGTGTGGATATTCGATTATTTCAAGAAATTGTGACATTGAATGGCCTCCAAGAAGTTGTGATTTAACACCATTCGACTACTCCTTGTGGCGTTATTTGAAGTTATTGGTCTTTAGCAATAAACCAGACTCTCTTCAAGCTTTAGAAGTCAATATTGTACGTGCTATTCATGACATACGACTTGATTTAGTGGAAAAAGTACTCGAAAATTGGGTTCATCGAATTCGTTCCTGCAAAAGAAGTCGTGGAGGCCATTTGAATGATGTTACATATATTTAGAACTTAATTGTATCGATTGTACTTCACATTAAATAAAAAACATTTGAATTTTTTTTAAAGAAATCATGTCACTTTTATTGGAAAACTCTTTATATACCACCACGAAACCTAAGGAATAATCGGTTATTTGAAAGTAAATTGCAATTTTGGTGATAGTTAACCAGTTGCTAGATGTGTAACGTTTTGTTACACCTATTCAAAAAATATTGATTTTGCTGTGAATATAAATAAGTTTAAAATGAATTTGTTTTTGCTATTCAATTAAATATTTGAACTAGTCCTAATTAGTCGGTAAGAATAATGTTTTGTAGACCGTATAAATAAATATTTAAATAAATGCAGGCAAAAATATATGATTTAAGGATATGCCAAAATCTTCTTGAATCAAAGGTGGATTCAAAAAGGCTGTGTTGCCTTAGGAAACTATGTAGTTTGATACCGCATCGAATTGAGGAAGCTACTAAGTGACTGCATTTAAAGCAAGTTTATCTAAATAACGTCACCACAGGATATATTCACAAACTTCATACAAAACAAATAAAAAATACCAAAATTGGTGTGAATTTTGTTTATACTCATAAATATATGTTGCATATTTTTAGGCTTACATTTTGGCACAAAATCCGCTGGTTCTTTATAATTATTTTTAATACAAATAATAAAAATTAAGTGCGTCTAAGAAATGCACATAGTGATACATTTTAACAATTTTATTTTTTTAATCTTTTAAAATTATTATTCAACTAAATAATACCGTTCATTCTTTAACGAAAACTATAAAAATCTATGAAAAACTCGAAAACGACATTTTTTTTAATTTATAAAAAACGGAACTACATACATACATAATGTACATAGTAAGTATGTACATATGTACATACATATGTACATACAATTAAAATTTCGAAAAAAAATTTTGATTTTTTTAAGTATGCAGTTTTATTGCGCATTTGATTTTAGCATGAAAAAGCACAAGTTTCAAGTGCCTACAATTTGATGCGGATTTCTGACAATTTTTTAACTAACAATACCTCCATTTAACGCAAACCCACGACTGATTTTTTTGTATGGAAGGAATTGCAAAATGCACTTTAAGCTTGCACTTCATGGTACTAAAATTGATGGAGCTACAAAATTGCATACTCAAAAAAAAAAATTTTTTTTTTTAAAGTAAAAATTTTTTTTTTATTTTGTATAAAGCTTAAAAATGGTAAAACTGTTAAAAATTCATTTTGAACAATTAGAAGAAATTTAAGTTGTCCAAATGTGTACAGTGAAAAGTGAATATTTTTAAAAATTACATTTTCAGCACTAAATTGTACCTCTACTCAAATAAGTTTAGGTTTTTTCGATTCTTTAGAATTTTTTTCTTTTATTGAATACTCATATTGTTATTCAGCGTGCCTCTAATTTTTTTTTAAGTAATCCATATAAAAAAAACGCATTATTACTACATTTCTTGCCGAGCTGCGCGAGTTTATAGATTTTATTTTGTGTAAGTATGTAACAAAAAAAAAAAAAAAAGATTCCTTGCATTATTGCGAACACAATAAAATTTCATACATAACAAAATAAAAATATTTCATTCATTGTTTGTTAGTTAAGATAACACCAAAGTGATATCTCCTACGCAAAGCGATTAGCAATATCCACAAGCGATTTTTATTAAAAAAAAAAAATCACTCCTTTACTTGATTATACGCGTTTTTTTTCACAAACTTCTCACAAACTTCTTATCGCGAGTGCAAGTACATAGCGACTGCTGCAACGGCAATGCATGCCATTTGATCAATGCGTTTTTAATAGCCTACAAATATGTATGTTAGGCGGCTCGCCTGCAAACTACAATTCAATGGCAACACAAACGCAGCTTCACACAACAAACACACACACACAAACAAACTTATGTATGTACTTACCGCATTGTGATTGTGGTTGTGCCTGTCACTATCGCTGTCAATGCTTCTACTATTACGGCTGCTCCACCCAACGCTTTCGCCAGCAATTGGCTATTATTGTTCCTCTTAGCGTTGGTCCTGTCGTCGTCGTCGTTATTCAGGCGTTCTTGTTGCATTGCCGCTTTTGTCTCCGCCACAGTTTGACAGTTCATTTTGCATGCAAATAAAGGAGTTCCGGTCGTGTCCTGCTCTACTGCCACACTGTCACACTGTCACATTGCCAAAGTGTCACACGTTCGCCGCGGCTGCCGTCGCTGCTGCTACTTCAACACTTCAACGCACCAAAAAGCTGCTGAGGATGTGAATGATGTTTATTTTGTTTTTTTTCTTTTTGCTTTTTGTTATTGATGTTGGATTTTGTTTCTGTTTTACAATAGTAGTTGTTGTTGTGTGCTCTTATTGTTGTTGCATTGAATCTTAATATGTGCTGTTGATTGCGGTGGTCTTAAGTGGTGTTCCGATATTGTTATTGTTTTGTTGTTTTCTTATTTGTTTTGCAGTTGTTGTTGTTGTTGTTGTTGTTGCTGCCATTGTGCTCTGCTATCGCCACACTTTACTAATTCACAAAGTTAATCAAAATGAGAGCACTGGAAAAAGCACTTACACAAACGCACGCACGCGCGCGCGCTTCCATCTGCTCGTCAGCACAATTACACGCACAACACACACACACATACACAAGCACACGCACAACACACACACAAGCGCTAAAGCAAAAAAGGACTACATATAATACAAACATATGTACATACAGTTGTGTTCATAATAATAGCAGTGCCTACTTAAAAATGAGAAAACAAAAATCTTCCCATAGGTTTTCGATGAGGTTCAAGTTCGGGGATTGAGCCGGCCACTCCATTACTTCAATATTGTTATCTCTGTAGAAGTCCTTTGCACGTCTGCTTGTATGCTTTGTATGTTTATCTTGTTGAAAGATACATTTAAGTGGCTTTTCATCCTCCACAAACGGCAGCATAGCCTCTACTAAAATTTCGACATATTTGTGCTGGTCCATAATGCCTTCAATTTTATATATGTATTGGCCCTACGCCATTGTAGGAGAAGCATCCCCAAAACGGTCTTGATAGTGAACTGAGGCATATTAGAGCAGTTTGGTGACCTTCTTACGTATTGCCTCCGACCTTTAGAGACAACAAGTACCACCTTACTTTCGTCCGTTCATAAAATATTTCGCCATTTTGTTTTTTTTAGTGACGCTTAGTTAATAGTGGTACTTTTCGTGGGGTGCTGACTTTCAGATTGACATCCAATAAACGCCTCCTCACTGTTACTGCCACTCACATTAAGATTTAAATCGTTTTTAATTTTTTGAGAGCTAATATTTGGTTGCCTCCTGACCAACTCAACAATTTTACGGTCAGTTTTTTTTTTTAACTGTCAATCGTTTTGGTCCACGTGTTTCTGGTTTATTTCTCCATTTTAGCGCATTTGACACCATTTTCGCAGAACACGCAATTATTTTTTGTATTTCCTTGTATATTTTATTTTCATTTCTTCACTTTTTAATTAAATTTCTAGTTTCTTCAGAGCAGTGTTTGGCACGACCCATTATATGTAAACATGATACACTCATTTTTAGAGGTAGTTTCACTCTCTCATTTCAGACGCCATATTAACCATTTGACATAAACAGAGTTCCGGATTATCGTGCTACCAATTCCTTATTAAAAAAAATCCTCTATTTTTTCACATTAAGAAAAACAAAGTCAATAGAAACAAAATTTGAATATGTGCAAAGCGAAAATTATACCAATTTGAGTTAAAAATAAACTAATCAAGATTTTTCATTTTTTGGATTTCTCTGAGTTTTCGAAATATTGAGTGAAATTTTGTTGCAACTACAAGGTCGAAACCATTTCGTTCAATTTTGTCGAATGTCACAAACATTTTTTATGTACAACATTTCTTTATATAAATTACGTGCTTTAAACAATTGGAAAATATTGTCAAATGCTCTAATTACCTTTTAAGATCTCAAAAATTTTGTGGTAAATTCTGTAAAATTTTTTCATATTGTCGCACTGATAATTAAATGTTGTATTGCAACAAATAAAGTTAATAATGCAGTTATTTTATTTATTTATTTATTTATTTCATAAGCCAATGAACAAAGTTCTTACTGACTACTTAGAGCTACAACTTAACGATAACAGAAAATAAATTAACAATAACAAATTTCACAAGGCAGAATATACATAATAATGAGAGAAACTCAACTTTACATAAACAAAAAATCGAGGAAGACAGAATTCGAGATCTCGTTGAATTCGCAAAGTGCACGCGACAAAAGGGGCATTTCTTGCATAATTGGTTTTAAGTTTATTCGGATAGAATGGATTGAAATTACGTAAAGTCCGAAATGGCACAAGGAAATTAATACTTTGGAGCAAAGACGGACAATCAACAGTGCCATTAATTATACCATACACAAAAGAAAGTGAAAGAATTGTCCTTCTCTTCTCGAGCGATTTATGTAAGGCTTATTACTCTTCATTTATAAAGCCGTTTCAAATGCGTAACTCGTTTTTTGATATCTTATTTAGTTTTTGATATATATTGAGTATAGTTTGTATGACATTTTGTCATTTCCTACAAAACTGTTGCTAAATATAATATACGACAAAATTTTACTGAAAAAAATCCTTCATAAATTCAAAGGTAATTAAAAATAAACAAACAAAAAATTAAATATTTTAAGATTTTCGTGAACAAGTAATTTTTTTCGAGGCTTGGGAAAAAATCTGTTGTCGCTTTTTGAGAAATTGAGTTCTAAACTGCAATTGCGATTTTCTAAAAGTCTTCAAATGTAACATACGACATCTAATAGGGCTTTCTTTTTTTTTTTTTGAAATTCTAATAGAACTTATAGTACAGCATTAAATTCACGTATGTAACTGTGACGTAGGTTCAGTTTAAAGGATAGTCCACAAATTGTACATTTACATTCTTCAATAAAATTCCTTTGCATTAGTGAAAAAAATAGACATCCAATTAATGAAAAATATGCACATACATACATAAACATGTAGAATTTACGCAATTTGTGTTTGAAATACAATAAAATTAAAAATAAAATCTCCAATGTACAAATATTTCAAAGTAGTGACAATATTGGGCGTCTGCCGTCGAACACTGTTTCTGTCAACAAATTAAAAGTGAAACTACCTCTAAAAATATTTGTGTCATGTCTGTAACCACAGAGTATTTTTATATTTTAAGTTACTCTAAGAAAGCACTGCTATTAATATGAACAGCTCCAACTGAACGTCTATAATGTGAAATTAGCTCATAAAAAAAAAATAGATTACTGTTCTTCGACCATATCGAAATTCCTACTCATTTACTATACCGTTACATTAAGCTGAAAACACAATTTTGATTGAATTTGCTTTAGTAATGTATCAGTGTTTAGGGATAATGCATTTCATAGCGCGCACTGCTATTATTATGAACACAACTGTATTGTTCCTGCTGTCGACGAGTACATATGTATGTATATATGTACAACACCAGATCAATAGCAGGAGCAAGTGGAGGAGCGGCTCTTAAGCAGCAGCAGCAGCAGCATTGATATATGTAAATATGTATGTATGTATGTAAATAAGTCAGTATGTACATATACATAAACTCATGTTTGTGGGTTAAATGCAGCCTGTAAGCGTGTGTGTGTGTGTGTGTCAGGGTACTGTGAGAACGCGCACAAACATTTGTATATAAAAACTTTCGATTGTCCTGCCTATAAGAAGTTGCCGCTCCCAATAGGCCACTATGTATGTATGTACATAGCTTTGGGCGCTGCTAAAAATATGCCACAGATAAAAAAATGTTGCAACTCTTTTCACGCTTGCCCCATTATGTACATACTTATTTGTATATGTATACATACATACATACATACATTTGTATATATTTAAATAGCGCTTATGTATATATTCTCATTCACACTTTAAATTTACTTAATTCCAGTTTAACACACCATATTATACAGTGATTTAATTTTCTAATTATGCGTTTATAAATCCTCTACTCACACACGCACACACACACATACACACATACACAGTTACATACACAAGTACGCATTTACAACGCAATGTATACCATTGTTACCACTACACTAATTTCGCTAAATTGCCTGATAGGCTTGGCTGCTGGTATCCTTAATTTTTTCTTCTTGCCTCTTTTGCTCTCAACAATCGAACGAACTTTTTAAATACTTTTTACACGCTTTTCCATTTCACTTATAAGCGATTTTTTCTATGAAATAACCAATTTCAATTATATATTTTAAACTTTTTTTTTCACTAAATTTCACATTGATTTAACTTAGAATAATACAAGTTATATTGTACATACATATGTATGTATTTAAGTAAGTAAATGGTTAAGTTATTGGTTCGCCTAAATGTATACGCTTATTATAAAACTCAAGTTTATTGCTTCAAATCTCATCCGGGACTGAATGTGTACCACCAACGGAGCAAATAATCAGTCTTTAGTATTTTTATATTGACTCTCTCTCTCTCTCTCTTTCACTCTTTCACTCTCTCACAAGCATGTGGATGGATGCTGTGCAGTGTTACCGTTTTTAACCATTCGGATCAAAATTGATACAATTTTTGAGAAGCTACTTATTTTTTGTCACCTAGTATAAAGGGTCAGTTAGTCATGACTAAAATTAATTTAACTTCACTTTATTTAAGAATTGGAGACGATTACTCAACATGTCAACTTAATTTTTGATGATTAATTTTTGTTGCATATTGTTCTTTGAATATATCCGTTGACACAAAGTACAAAGTAGTAAATAAAAGCACTTGTGTGATTATTTTTGAATCGCATATTGCTTGTAAAAATGTTAAGAAAAAATAAATTGTGTCCAAGGCACATCAAATATGTACGTAGCCGCAGCAAACTTTTTTTTTTTGAACTTTTTTTATATTTTATTTTAATTTGAATTGTCAAATTTTGGATTTCGTTGTGATAAGAATGCTTTCAGTACAATTCAAGGTAGTTGATAAAACATTTTTGAAATTTTAGCTTTTAAAAGCAAAAACAAAATATACAGAGCTCAAATTTTTTTTTTAATTTTTCCTCTGCTGCTACCTATTGAATGTGCCTTGAGTTTGTCGAATTTTTTTAAGTTTAGCACAAATGTACAAAATGTGCAAGAAGCAGTCACTTGGTTAGAGGAAAAGGTGGTGGCAAATCCACCCGATAAATAGAGACATTTTGTTGTGCCAATTTACATCCAGGGCAGTATTTATCGTACAGTTCTTTATTGGAGGATACGATCTACTTTTCGTCAATAATTTTTATTTTTAAATTTTCTTTTTGTCTATAATTTTATTTTGAGCTATTTGCCGGTTCGCCGTCTATGTTAGCACATCAAATAAACTCGTTTTAAATATAAGTTTTTGCATACATTTATTTTCAAAAATTGTAAATGTCAAGATCTGGTAAGCATGATTATCTCACCAATCTCGTCGCTCTCAATTTACGTAAGGCCGAAACTTAAGAATCTAAAATCAACAGATTCTTAAGGTTCAATTAGAGGTGCCATAACCATAACCATAGAAAACAGCTGATCCAACTAACCTTATGGGTTACACTGTAATCGATTAGTGGTGCCATACCATAACGCCATAACCATAACCATAACCATAATTAAAGCGACCAACTGAATTTTGGTTTTTGTAACCATAAGACCGCGTTCAAACAGGGAAACTTTTGTTGCTTATTATCGGCGATTTCCCTTTTGGTGTTGCTCGTCGCGTTCACACAGAGCAACTCTGTTCAGGCAATTTTCTGACATTTTATTTTATATTATTTTCGCAAATTTCTGTACGCTTCGCTTACGCTGCATTTACAACTTCTGACAAAATTCCATATTCTGAAATATTCATGTTAAAATGTTATGGTTAATATGTATGTATATGCATATATATGTGTATATTTACTTACAAAAAAATAAGAACCAAATTTCATTTCTCAACTTACCGCATGTATTCATTTAAAACTCAACAAAACTGCAACCACTGAAAGAATTTATAAATGAAAAGGAATGTCAAATTTCATGGCCGCCGACTGAGACGAATAAGAACACAAAGCGTGTCACCCGAGCACGAGCAACTCGGTGCCCTTCCCCTTTCCTCGTCACTCCCTCTTCCACAAGTAACGAGTTGCCGCGACAAAAGTTTCCCTGTCTGAACGCAGTCTAAACAGCTGATTGCTGGTTCGCCTTGTTTATTGTGATATTTTTGTTTTTCGTGTGCAGTTTATTTTGTTTTGTTGAGTTTTAATTTATGTATATTTTGCGTCCGCGTTTTACATACTTTACTAAATTTTTATTTACTTTCAGTTTGTTGCAAATATCAGCTGTTTATGGTTATGGCACCACTAATCGATTGCTTAAATATGGTTATGGTTATGACTACGATTATGGTTATGGCGTTATGGTATGGTACCTCTAATTAAACCTTTAAGTTTCTTACGGTAAATTAAGTGTTGACTAGTCGCTTGCACGGCTTTCCATATAACAGGTTGGCTTAAGTTAAGTCTTGACTAACTGACCCTTAAGTTTTGATACATTTTAAGGTATATTATTATTATTATTAGGGCATAGTAGCGCTGCGACCTAGCAAGATCTATTGTGCTAACCCTTTAAGTTTTGTCACTCCATCCTTAGGCTACTTAAGAAATTAAGCACTTTGGAAGGTGTATTTGTCCATATTCTGAATGCAGATAATAATCGCTGCCCCAGGTGTATGAGCCAGAGTCCGCTTGTTCTTGGGCATTCACAAAGTATATGTTCAGAAGTCTCCGCATCTAGGCCACAAAACCTACAGTCTGCAACCTCAGAGAGTCCTATTTTATGAAAATGGTATCTCAGCCTGCAGTGACCTGTCAAGTACCCGGTGAGAGTTCTAAGACCATCTCTGCTGAGATTAAGAAGTTTTTTAGAGGTTCCATGGGATGGACTTATGAACTTTTTAGATTTTATGTTCCTCTTTGCTGAGTGCCATTGGGCTGCGATTCTCGAGTCCTTCCACTTTCTCAGAATTTCTGCAGTGTATCCTCTAGAGGGACCTTTTTAAGGTATAACAAAGCCACCACATTTTGTGTGAAGTTTTTCCGTTTGAACACTTTTTACGTTCCTGTGGTAAATTATGAACATAAAACCGCAGTGGCATTTCACGGGACACATATTATTGGGCAATCCTGCTTACATTTTTAAAATCCGAGTATTTCCGACAACGGCAGACATTTTGTGCTTCCCCTTTTTCATTGTCGCTGTGACGAAACGACTTTACCAGTGTAAAAAAAATTACCAGAAAAATTTAGTACGTAAAGCCATGGGTGTAGTGTACTAATCTTTAAGAGCACTAATCTTTTAACTGCTACTGCGATAGTGATAATAAAGTTGATTTTTTTTTCGCGATACCATTTTTAGTGAAAAAAATTACTATTCTCATTACCATTCTTGCCAGTAGAGCCTAGTGGTAGTGGAGCTGGCAAAATTTCCGCTAAGTTAATAAAAGTAGCTTAGAAATTATTCCCAATAAATCTTGAAATAGTGGAAAACAGCTTTGTATATTTTCACTAAAAAAATACTATTGTCTCATATAAATAACAAATATACATACATATATCTTGACTATGTATTTATCATATAGCAAAGGTCAGAACTGCACGTTGCAACGCGTTGTTTAGGTTGTTTAGTAAATTAAACTTAAAAAAAAATAGCAAGTGATTCTACATTTGCTCCATTTAACAATTTTTTTCTGATACACTTTTTTTCGATTCGTCGCGGCAACACTGATGCTGTGCGCTGCTTTAATACGATTTTGCGTTAGTGCGTGTGTACCCAATCCCGTATTCGGGTGGGTGTATTGGATTTTAAAATACTACTCTGTATCTATTTTACGCTCTCTTAACACTCGGCATCGCTCACCGTGCTCTGTTGCGCTCAGCCAGCCAATTAGAAAAGCGCAAAGGTTTTATTGCATTTGTTTTTTGGTAAGTTGGTGCTTTGGGTGAGGTGGCAGCAGTTGCTTAATGAATGAATGAATGGTTCCAGTTGCAAACGAATGTTTCTTTTGGTTGGGCGAAATGTTGTTGGCTCTCACTGTCTCTTGTTGCTCGGTCATGACTTAGGGAGCTTTAAATGTCGTTATTCCAGTTTGTTGTGTAGCATAGTTTTTGGCTGTTGGCAGTTAAAGCTTATTTTTTTGAATTTTGCAGTTAGTTATGCTTTTGTGTCTTTATTTTCGTCCCGAGTTATTTAGTAGTGCCATTTTACCGTCGCTGAAACTGAAAATGGATATTTTATGACCGACCGACCGACCGTCCGTCCGTCGCCCAACCAGCTGTCGACAAAGTATTTGAGGAACTTTAACACGACTTTCTTGAAGCTTATTTTGGGCTGTTGCGTTACGGCGTTTATTGAAGCCTTGTTGCTTTCTTGTTGCTCAGTTGCTGATGCTCATTTGTAATTCTAATGAAATGCTGGAGAAATCGCGCAGTAACAATTTTGTATTTGAATTTGTTTTCTGCGTGATGAATGTGTAATGAAGGCAGTGCCGGCTAAATTTTTGTGCATAACATTACGCTCTTTTAAACAAATAACACCATTTTCCAGCAAAAAAATTTTCAATGATTTTGGTTTGTGTTTCACGCAGCATTTTTTTTGTCTGGTGGCTACAAAGTACTTATATCGAGGTGGATTCAATGCACCAATCGGGCTATGCTTAACATTTTACTTGATGAAAACAAGTAAATATCTGCAATTCAATTAATGTACAAAATCAGTTCACTTTTACGCTCCTACATTTAAACCGATAAAAATAATTTAAAAAAAACTCCGATCTCAAGCTTTTGACCAAATATCTATTTTATTTGTAACTTTTCGATTCTAAGAATTACACAAACATGCTATTTTTAAAAGAAATAAGGGTGAATGAACATGTCCAAAGCTCAAAATCACATTACTTTAATATTTCTTATTTCATACCAATGATTTATTCATAAAAATGAAGTTATGACAATTTGTTGTTCTATTGTTTGTGTACACACTCAAAGACGTTCACTTGGTAAGCGACAGCCAAGCTAGCGCGTGCCTCTAAATTGTATACATATGTATGTATATAAAAAAAAAAAACTAAACAAACCTTGATAAAATAGCCTAAAAAAGATAGTGTTGTTTACATATTTGTTGTTGTTGCTGTTTCAGTGCACTTCTTTGTTGTTAGTTATATTAACGAGGCAACGAGTTTTGCTGTTGTTTTTTTTTTTCATACAGTCCAAATCACTCTCCAATGATTTGAAACGGTAATTCAGTTAACATTAAATGCATTCGAGAAATTTATTGTAGTAATCCAAAGCCGAATGTATGCTTAATACTATTCCAGTAGTAACGACGCCAATTGGCAGTCATACCCTCAATTTCGGACGCAGGTATGCCGGTTTGACAAAGCTCCATTGTCGTGCTATATTTCTGTAAAATGAAAAATTACTATCTAGAAATATTCTCGAGAAACATGTTATAAAAAGTAATTAGACCCTGTTACCTCTTCCTCGAATTCTATCACAACTTCGGAGTATTGTCCGGATGGCCAAGATTTTAGTCGCCAAGATTGTTTAATTTTTTTCTCTGGTACTAGTTCTTCAAATTTTCCATGCACGCTACCGCCGTACAAAACGAATCTAGAGTATAATAAATTTTTTAATAAAAACAAAATGTATGTAAGTTACTACTTAATCAAATAGAATACTTACTCGCCACCACGTGTGGCATCAACTTTAACTGGTGCTCCGGTAAAAGCAGTTAGCATTTCTGCTTTTGTTAGCGCATTATATAGATCACTTGCCCTACAATTGAACTCTTCAGACATTTTCAACGTCCTTACGTCGAGTACAACGCCAAGGCTTTTTTTGGTTTGTTCACTGTTTTTTAATGAATTCATATTATTCAGTAAATTAGTTTCAGCTGCGATACTAGATCCAGGTTGCTTTGGTGTGACCACAGTGTCTGTTTCGCCTTTCTTCGGAAGTATTAAGTTTTTCGAATATTCCTCCTTCAACTCTTTAATATACAACCCCAACTGTTTTCGTATGACATCTCGTCCAATATTATACATGAACTGCTTGAGGTCCTCCGATTCATTGTTGGAATTGTCAATTGTAATGGTGATCTCGATGTCATCGATTTCATTTTCTTCGGACAAATTTGGTATAGTCACTTTGCCTTTGTGTTCCGTGGTGCTACTATTCAAAAGTTTCCCCGACCAATTAAGTACCAATTTCCATTCATAAAAAAATATAAGTTTCCCTTTGCGATTGTTAACAGTAGCTTCACCACTAACATCAGAAATCTTATCAACAATGCATTCGATGTTGTCATTCTCTGTAATATTCAGTACACACTACTCGCAAAGTTCTGAATGATAGTGCATTTAGAATGGACTTACCAACTTTGAGACCTTTCAATAATTGTGTGAAACGTTCCTTGGACCATGGTGTCGCATTTTTTTCAGTCCAATGCCAGTTGTTGACATTCGTTGCGTCAGGGCGCTCCTCAACAATCCAACGCGGATCACCTTCACCCCATTTAGCCATTTTTTATTTATTAATAAAATGGTAATAATTGTTTCAACACAGATTATTTTTTCAATAAAACTTCAAGTTTTCTACAGTTAGAATGTTTTGCACAAGTTGGCAGGCTTAGAAATTCTCTATGAAATCACGTTCCGTGTGGTGTTGACAGCAGAAAAAATGAAAATCGAGAATATTCGCACAAAAACTGACAGCTGTTCAGGTATGCCAGAGTGCTTGTAGAATACAAATTATAAGCCTGCACATTCGTATTCGGGTCGGAACCGAGTACCGAAAGCAAGTCGGCTATGCAGTTCAAGCTCGATTATTCATATTAAGATTTATTTTAAATGTTTGTTTAAAAAATATATACTGCAGTCAGGCTTTCGAAGTCATTTAGGCTCATCAGGCTTGTCAACTAGCAACGCCACAACACGACTTTCCCCACTTTTCGCTGCCTCGATTTCGTAAAAAATTATTTTAAAATACACAATATATTAATCTTCAAATAATTTAGTTCCCAGAATTAATATAATATATAAAAAACCTGAGAAATGTTCGAAAGTTTGTATCTTTCACTTTTCGAACTTTTCAGTTTTTACTTGCACTTTATCAACATTTCACGTTTCAGCGCTGAAAGCTACAAAGCCTAAAAAGACGGTTAGGTAGCTCCATTTTTTTTAAGACTAGTGCATAGAAAAAAATCAAAATTTATAAAATATGTATATATACCATATATTTTTATATTTCCAGATTTCTTTATTAATTTGCTAAAAAAAGTCTTCGGTCAGTTGAGTGGAGTTCATCGAAATTGAAAAGGGAACCAAAGGAAAAATTCCGATACAAAGAAAGCGGGCTGAACATAGAACTTGCGCAGTGTTTTGTTTCTCTGGCAAGAAATAATAAAAATAAATAATAAATTTCATCAATGAGTCGAGGAGGTATTCAACCAAGCCACAAATTAAATATTTAATACAAAAATATAAAAAATTAATACAAATAAACATTCCTTATATTTATACATATATGTATGTATATCAATGTGTTAGAGTGAGATAGAAAACCACACTAATACGAATCTGGGAATTCGTTTTTTGAATCGAACTTAATAACCTAAAGGAATGTTATGGGCAAAAGTTCTTCAGTACTAAAGGGGCAGGCTCACTTGACAATAACCGTCTTGAAGGAAAGTTGTTAAGCCTGAGTTCAATATCAGGCTTTTACGACTTCTAAGCCTTTCCGCTGCCATTCAGCATTCCCCCAAACACCCAGCAACATACAATGTTGCCTTGAGAAGAGCTGAGCAGATGCTAGATCTTCAGTTTCTGATTAAAATCACCGGAGGTAAGCTATTATTAAGCGCCATAAAAGGTGCTTTTATTTCCGATAAGCGAATAACCAGGTATGGCCTTTAATACTTCTAAAACTTTTTTATGTGCAATAATTATCAAAATAGTGACGCGTTGATTATACGAATAGAAGAGTTAATCTGTGCTGATAAAAAAATAAAGAAATCGGTTGTTGAAATATAAAAATCTCAAACAATTAAAAAAAAACTGCGGACTAGTAAATTTCACTTAAAACCAGATTTTAAAATAATTTACTAAATACTTAACAATTAAAATTGAATATGAGCATTTAAATTTAATGTTCAATCCATTATTTTAGTTAGCAAGTTTAAATTAAAAATATTTACTTAACGGGGTATTCTACTTTAGAGACCGGAAGATGCCCTTTTTTGAGAATTTTTGTCAAAACAAGACTATTTACGATTTTTGGACGCGACTTTTTGCAAGTTAAACTAAAGGATATAATCAATAAATGGACGGTTTTACTTTGAAAAAAAAAATTTATTCAAATCATAATAGTGGCGCTTCAAAGTAGAGCCTGCAGAAGTACGTTGTTTCGATGTTGCCACGATATTTCTCGTTTAAATCATCTGAAACAGAAAATTCAACTTTCTTTGTATTCAGTAGACTTGTGATTATATTCGGAACCAGAATATAGTCGATAAATTTAAAATTCACAATTTTACACTACGTTAAATGACGATATACGATTTTTACCATGTTTTCGAGTATTTATTGTTTACGAAAAAAATATTTAAACAAATGCGTTTAGCATAATTCGCGTTCCGGCTAGAAATATGCGATTACTGAGTAAACTGTACAAATTTCAACGCAATCGAACTAGTATTTTTCTAGTTATCGTGGCGATCGTTTTGAAAATAATAGTTCTGAATAAAACGCGTTGAAAGATTCTTGAAAACAACACCGTGCACCGTGCACCGTGCACAATTTAATTTATGGCTTTGTATCTCGAAAAGTATTTAAGAACGAGTTCAAATATTTTGCAGACATACCATTTTAATAAAAAAACTGCTGTTAGTTTTCCAATGAAATCTTATATAAACTGGCCTCGAGCTCAATAAAATTGTCAATTAATAAAAGTCTATAAGGCCGAAAAACAACTAAAACTAAAATACATATTTTACAAATAATGTACAACGTAAATATGCAATAAACAAATCGAATTTTTAAACCGTCCAAAGTAGAATACCACCTTAAACACGAATTAAATAACATTTTCTTTAGTTTTAAGAAAAGAGCTGCCAAAAGAAATCGTTTCGTCTACTAACTACCTTTCAACTTAACACATTTGTTATTTAGCCGCCGAAACGCGCTCTAAGCCAAGTTGGAGTTGGCCATAAACTGGTTTGCAGACACAGGTATGCATTTAAGTATTTTCCATTGCCACTTCGAACAGTTAACGTTAAGACATTGAACGAAATGAATGTGGCGATCGGTGTGAGGATTACACGATTGCCGTTTTCGCGCTCGTACATACAAAATATTTATTACAATTAACAGTGCGTAAGTGTTTGTAAATGCGCGTGTGTGTGTGTGTGTGTGTGTTAATATAATATATGTACGAGTATGTAGATAAATGCATGCCTATGAAAAAATGACATACAAATTAAGTATTGGAATTTTTTGCTACAACTTTGAGCCTGCGCTTTTGTTGATAACTCCAAGTAACTTTCGCACAGTGAAATTTATGCAATGTTGAATATGAAAAATTTCATAAAAGTAATCATATGCTACAAGTTATACGGAAATTTACGGAAATAAAATACACATGAGACGGTGTGTGTTTGTGTGCATAATTCGTGGGCTTAAGACGCTAGTGGGAAATAATAACCTACATAGTATGTACATATGTATGTATATGCGTGCGCAGAATTTTATGCGACGACTTTTATACAACATTCGTCAATACGATTAACAATTTACATACATACATACATACATATTTATTTAGTATGTAACTATGTTTGCGTGTAACTATAAAAATTTGCATAAAATAATAATTGCAATTGATAAATACACAATTTAATAAACTAAAGCCAAGTTTAAGTGTTGCAAATAACTTGAAAGAAATTTTTGGTAGCAAAAGCGCATGCGTAGATATGTATGAGCTCTGAGCGGCCAAGTGCTCGTATGTAGTGAAAAAAAAAAAATCAAGAAAAACAGTTAATGAAGGCCAATGGCATTGGTGGTAACTAACTTATCTTGCGATATTGTTCGCGTCAAACTTCGTTTTACGCAGTTGCAGTGGGAAATATGTACATATGTACATATGTACATATGTATGTATTTATATATCTTTTTTTACATATGTAGGTACACAATAGGTATTCGTATTTTGCTACGGATATTGCCTACACACAAACATACATATTTACACATGCGTTTGATATGCATAGCACGGCAACGTAAAAGTTAAATGAATGAAATAAAAAAAATGTGTTTGTGTGAATAAAATCGAACGCACGAAGTTAACGCACCAATTTTACGTGCAAAAATGTTTGATATTATTGTATTTACATGCATGGATAGCAAGAAAATATCTATAGCAAGCTGAGAAAAATATCAAAAATCTTGTCTAGGTACCTGCATTGTTATGCGGATATTTTGTATGCAAAGGCGCAGAATTAAAAAAAAAAAACAAAAATCATGATGATGTAAAAGTGCAGCAAAAATTATCTAGCAACGAAATTTCTTCGAGTTGTGGAGTATTCTCTCTCAAAGAGAGATGCTTGCAAATTTTTACGCGAACGCAAAAACTTGCAATTTTAACGAACAGCTGAAATGAAAAACGTTGCATTAGTGTTTTCTTGAAACATTCCACTAACGAAGCTTAACCAAAGGAACTTGTACTTGCTTCTTGCAAGTCTGATACCCACATTTTATAATTTTCGCCTTAAAACACTTGAACAAAAATTTCGTATTTATCCAAATTGCAATCAGCTGGTTTTGATCAGCTGTTTTTCATACTTGCAAGTTTTTACTGGCAAAAATTTGTCCAGTAAAAATTATCAACTTCCCCTCAAAATGAAATGTCAATTCGCTCTCTCGATTTCCCCTACTTTGCAAGTTTCTTGCAAGTTTTTGCGTACAAGAACGCCAAAACGTGATAGTTTGTAACAATTGTTACAAACTATTGACTTCGAGAACACTACTATTGTATTTACATGCATGGAAGGCAAGAAAATATCTATAGCAAGCTGAGAAAAACATCAAAACTCTTGTGTATTAAAAATTAAAAAAAAAAAAATCATGATGATATTTTAAGTCTGTTCGTGTAAAAGTCCAGCAAAAATTATCTAGCAACGAAATTTCTTAGAATTGTGGAGTATTCTCACTCATAGAAAGATGCTTGCAAATTTTTACGCGAACGCAAAAACTTGCAAGTTTAACGAACAGCTGATTGAATTCTTATCCGCATCCAAATATGTAAAATGAAAAGCGTTGCATTAGTTTCTTGAAACATTCCACTAAGGAACTTTTACTTGCTTATTGCATGTTTATCACTCATATTTTATAATTTTCGCCTTTAAAACTCTTAAACAAAAGATTCGTATTTATCCAAATTGCAATCAGCTGCTTTTGATCAGCTGTTTTCTTGCTTGCAAATTTGTACTGGGTAAAATTTGTCCAGCAAGAATTTGCAACTTGCCCTCAAAGTGAAATGTCATTTTGCGGTCTCAATTTCCCCTTCCTTGCAAATTTTTTGGTCACCGCGTACAATTCGTAACAATTATCAGCACCTCTTATTACTTCACCTTTTAAACTATAGTTGGACTGTAATGAAAAAAAAAAACAGCCTTAAAAATGTCAAGCCATATGTCTCTCTTTTTTTAAATACTGTACACCGAAGGGAAAAAAACCAACTAGAAGAGAATGTCCGTAAAAGGTTTTTGATAAAAACATTTTTATAACCGCATTAGATTCAGTGCGTTTAAATCATATATGTATATAGCAATGTGTATTGAACAATGTGTGCCAAATAGTGACGGAAATGCTTATTATGTCAAAAAGGCAACTTTCAAAACTTATTAAGTCTGTTCGTGTAAATGTCCAGCAAGAATTATACAGCAACGAAATTTCTCAGATTTTCAGAGTATTGAAATGTCATTTTGCGCTCTCAATTTCCGCTTTCTTGCACATTTTATGATCACCGCGAACGCAATTTGACAAAAATCGTGATATTTTGTAACAATTCGTAACAATTATCAGCACCGCGAACACTCTTATTAACATCGCTTTAACCCAAAAAACATACATTGGAGGAAAAAGACCCAATCAAGTTTAGAATTAAAATATGCGCAAATAAATAGCTACAACGTCAACAAAAAACATTCAAGCCTAGTCTGTGTAATGACAAAATATCGAATTTTTTTAAGTAATAATTTTAAGCGTTTTTTTTTTACTTCGGCGAAATTTTTGTCCAGCTGTTTGGTTTTTAGCTGTTTATTCAAATACTTAATTATAAAGTGTATCTTACACCTGAATAATAATTTCTTAACTTCCTTAGACAAAGATACATCTTTACTCTTTTCCTGAAGATATTCACTTAAATTTTTGATTGTGTTAACATCATTTACATTTACTGATAAAAAAAAGGTTTTCTAAACATTTAATCTTATGCAAAAACTGTGAATTTGCCAGCACAGAAATCGGCTTCGTCGTAATGCTTTTCACATACTCTCGCCGAAACGGAAAAAATTATTTGGAAAGCTTCGACCCACTTCTTCCTATGCATACCTCTCTTGGACTCTGCATAAAAAGGAAATTGATTGTCGTTTTTGACTTTACAAATTGCGCATAACCATTTCTTTGTTATATTTAAAATTATTTGCAGAAATTTGTTCCAAGCTTTATATGCTAAGCGTGGTTTTTTTTAGATATGTGGTTTTTAAGAAGAAATAAAACGCATATAATTTAAAGCCTATGGCCAATAATTTAGCTTTATTATAAAGATAAGGGTTTGATATTATGTTTTAAAAATTGTTTCGTGCAAGCGACCGCCGCGGCTGACTCGAATAAATTCCAGCAGAGAGTTCCAGCTTTCGATTACCTTTTGCAGCAATTAGGGCCGTAAGTAAGTCAGCAATAACGCGCCGAATATTCTCTTTCAAGGCATCTTAAAATGGCAAACCAAACTGAGTATAAATCAAGTAATAGCTGTCAAAAATACCAACTCCGAAAAAAGTATTGCCTCACACAGTACAACATTTTTCAGTTCATTGATTGCCAACTCCTCAATTCTGAGAACTGTATGTGAAATAAGACCCAAAAAGAATAATTCCTGCATCATTCGTTTTGTCTTCTTACCTGCCAAAATATTTTTAATATCGATTTGAAGTTAGTACTATCGTATAGGGGAATTTATCACGTTTTAGGCCCTGTTGTTTGACATACATAGCTCGACAGCCACTAGCCCGATTTAGTTGAAATAAATTATAAAAAATTTAGAATTACAATTCCCTTAATCTGTTCGTATATTGTTTTCCTATACAAGCAACAGTTTCTAAGTTAAAAATAAGCGCATGAAGAAAAAAATTTTTTTTTCTTTAAATTCATAAAAAATACAAAACGGAAATAAGTTTCAAGTCTAGTTACTTTTTCGCAAAGTCACATAACCTATGAGCAAAATGAGACAAAGATCATGAAAATCGATGCACAATATGATCGAGGGTTTTTCCGAAGAATGTTGTGCATATGTCGAGCAAATTTTTAAAATTCATACCTTTACTCAATTGCGAATAAAAGCGAAACGCGAATTGTAATGAAGATGACAGTTAAGACGAAATACTACGCAATTATTTTCAAGTTTTAACAATTTTTTTATTACTTTATCTCTTGCAGACTTCAACAAAAGTCTCTTAACCGGACGCTGAGGTCCAAAGGATCCATCATGCTGCCAAATACAATTAGTCAGGTAAACAAAACACCCACTCAACAACAAATGAATGGATTTTGAAATTTGCGCTTCCTCACTTTACAGGATCGCGGCAAAGATTGGACCAGTCTCCATGAGGCTGCCACTAATGGCAATGAGGAAATGATAAAGACGCTACTCGCCGGAACTTCAGATATCGCCGCAAAGGAGACGAAATTAGGTAACACACCATTGCATGAGGCAGCTTCACGTGGTTTCAGTCGCTCCGTGAAATTGCTGTGTACACCCAAAGTAACTAGCAAACCGACTGTGAAGAGTAAACAAAAGCAAGAGGCCGCTAAACAAAATCGTGGACCCGTACAAAATGCGATGCTGAGCATACAGAACTTCGCCGGTTTTACTGCCTTACATTTGGCAGCACAAAATGGGCACAATCAAAGTTGTAGAGAGTTACTTATGGCTGGCGCAAGTCCAGATGTTGAGAATTATGTAAGACCGCGATTTATTGAAAACGTGAATATTTATAACATCATCATATACATATGTTTGTATGTATGTACCTTTTATTTTAGTATGGCGACACAGCGCTACATACGGCCTGCCGTTACGGACACGCAGGCGCCGCACGCATACTCATTTCAGCCTTCTGCGATGTGAACAAGAAGAACCTCAATGGCGATACACCTTTGCACATAACCAGCGCCATGGGTAGGCATAAGTTGTCGCGCATTCTCTTGGAGGCTGAATGCGAAATCAATTCGCGTAACTCGCAATGTGAGACACCGCGCGACATAGCCATACGCAAGGGTTTCGGCAAAATATTAGACATTTTAGACAACCCGCACCGCATACGCAATAAGAAGAGTAAACCGCCCGCGGCTGAGGAGGATAAAACAAAAGCAGGCCCCTGTACGTCAAAGTCGCATTCGAATGACGTCAGTTGGTCGCCGTATGGCTGTCATTATTTCCCCGATATGCGCGCCTTTCCATCACCCAAACTGGAAACGTTGCCGAAGGAGCCGCTGAAGCGCGGCGAACAGTACTATTTGGATCTTGCGGGTCACATACGTAAGGGACCCATCGGTATCGGTAACATCTGCTATTGTGGTCCCTTCTTCAAGCATATCGAAGATAAAATCAATTCGAATAAGCGACATTTGCGCAAGTACGTGCACAATGCCAAGGAGCATATGGATGATAAGGTACAGGCGTTGGCTGCGCGCACAAACCATCAAATAGAGAAGCTAACGCGCACCATGATCGCCGATCGTGTCGAATGCGAGAATAGACGTATGTACTTGGAGAATTACTTGAAACGCGGCGATCCTTTGCGGCTAACTACCGACGCAACGTCGAAGGGAAGGGAGGCGCGTGAAATGCACGACACGCTGAAACGCTGTCGTAGTTTAGAGTTACTCGAAAAGGTGGACATGTTAGAGGGTAAAATTGCGAACGCGCGAAGTTTTGATCTACTCGAAACTAATGCAAACGACGAAGCAGCTTGTACATTTGAGAGAAACGAAGCGACATGTTGTACGCTTTCCGCGGAGCTGCAGAATCATTGTGGCGCCGATACGAAAAATGAGTTCTACGATGTGTCGAAACGTTTAGGCAGTTTGCTTGCGCAGACCAGCACATTCCTTAAGGTACCGGCGCAGATTGAAAGAAACCACGAACAATCGCCCGACAAGTCAGCAACATCTACATTGAACATCGGCACTGATGAGGGAAACTTTTGCACGCGCGTGCAAAATATGCATTTGAGCCCATCAATTAGCGAGGCATCAAATGCCACGCCAGCACAGTTGAGTTCAGAAACTGGTGCGATCTCTAGCCCCGATTACAATTGTAATTTTCGTACATCGCACAATGCAGCGAAACGCAAACCGATTGTTGCAACGCCAGAGGAAGTGACAACGGCGTCGTCAACAGCTTCACCGCATAGCGGTAAGCCGATTAGCGAGCGACAGCTCGAATATTTGTACGATATACAGAAGCGTGGCAGTGTTATACAAAATGTGATAAGCGCATTGCGTAAGAGTCATCAAAGAACCGACACCGCGACGGACATGAAGACGCGCAACGAATCGGAGTACACGCAGGAGGATAAACTGGGCTACAAAGATGAGCTATTTCACGTGCAACGTTTGGCTGAAAGCGACAGTAGGGAGGCGGCAATGTTGAAAGAGGTTGGCCTACCGACAACTGACAGTCCCATGGGCGCTGGAGAATCACACAACCAAGCTCTGAAGTCGTCTTATGAAAGTCAATACATACAAGTGGAACGTGTACACTTAACAACGCCACCTTATATCTCGCAGAGCACGCACATGACCGACTATCAGGACTGTTCCTACACCGAAAGTCATCCGGGTGAAGACTGCCTCGACTCCTTGGAGATTGCGCAACAGCAGCAGCTTACGGGCGTCAATAATTCCTCAATGTATGCGCAAACGGTTTTTGAGAGCAAGCCGGGTTCGACGCCATCGCACGCCACCGACTCACCAGATTCACAGAATTACGTATTCAAAACAAACTATTGGCCCGAGCGATATGTGCCCAAGGATGCCTATTTCCATGACTTGTCACAGCGCAAATGCAGAGTTGCACCGGCAAGCGTTGTTACAACAGCAACAACACCAACAACAACGCCGGAAGAGCTCTCCGGTTACACGAGGGCGTCGGCGAAATTCAATGTAGCGAATGCCGTTAAAAGCATCGAGCAACTTAACGGACAAGTTCTAGCGAATAACTATATCAGAGATCCAACAATTAAGAGTAGCATACATGCGAAGCAGCAACTGGCGTGTGGAAGAGTTCATGCTAACAAAGATCTGGCGCCTGTTGAAATCCACCTAAGCCAAAGTCAAAGCGGCTGTGTGGAATGTGCAGACGAGGTATGCAGTGCAAATTGTGCAAACGCAGTGCGAGTTACAGAGCCACATGCATTGCCGCAAGTGGAGGCACAGCCGATATGTTTGAATGAAAGCGCTATTGTGACAACAGCGGCTATCCACAATGGCGGACGCTATGGTTATAGGCGAGATGAAAATGGTGCTCTGGGCGGCAAGAATAGGTTGCCAGCGGCCGGTTACTACGCGAGCAATGTGTCCAGCTTGGTATGACTTTTATGGTTAATGTGAAGAGAGATTAAATAAATTTGTAAATTTCTATGTAAATATGGGCGACTTAAAAATTTGAAATTAATCCTAGAGCTTAGTTAATAGTTAAGCATAAAAACAATACATATTTTTATAACCAAAAAAATCTATACAGATTTCCAATACTCATCTCTGTTAGAGAAAAAAAATATTCGTTCGAGTATATTACTGTTGCATTTATTTACTTTAGTTAAGTATTGATTTCAAGACACGAACTTCCTATTCTTCTCACAATTTACTCAAATCGGTCTCGATGCGAGTGTGTATGGGTGTACTAAAATATAATTAACATTGAGTTGTCAGGCAAATTGGAAAATAAAAGATTCTTTCTACTTACGCGACCAGCTCGGGGAAAGCGCGACAATATGGGAGAAAGCAGCTATAAGTGGTTGACAAAAGATGCAAATTTACAAAGAAATAAACACAAATGTACATACGAGTATATACAAATGATTTTTAAAGAAAATATAAGTTAAATGTATTAAAAATGATATTGCAGATGTTGTTTACTTGATTTTAAAGCCAGCTCTAGCGCTAGATGGCAATCCATTATAAATACAAAGCGAGTTGTTACATAGCGAATTTTGAATAAGAAGCGCCGATCTTTGCGAAAGAAAATAAAAGTAAATATTTTTACATACTCTCCTGACAAACATACGAGTATAGTAGGGAAAAAATGCGCTACATTGTGCCCTAATCACGTATGTATCTCGAAGTTCGAGTCACCTTTGCGTTACACAAAGAGAGAGAGAGAGATAGAGAGCTTAAAGTTGGCCATCGCAACAGAGAGGCTCACTAAGATATTTTACAAGAACGATAGAATACAAGAATGCGCCTTCCCGACGAAAAATGATGTGAAGCAAAATGCGTGCAACGTCACGAACATGGTTTTACTGAGAATCGGAAGAAATTGCAAACAAAAATGTGAGGTTAGGTTCTGCTAGGATTTGTAAATGTTTAGGTTTTTAACAATTTCGGCACTTTATGCAACATATTTATATTCAAATAACTTCATTTATGCTCTGTCTTTAATTGGAGATCTTTAAAAAAAACACTGCAGAGTAACATTAGGAAAAACAAGAAGCTTAACTTGCAACCAAGTGCGCAGCTACCCCTTCACATCGTTTTTAGCAAGTTTTATAGCCCCGTGTCATTGATAGATTGTGATTTAACACTTAACACTGCGCACTTCATGTTTAATAACTTTATTATAAATAAAATTGCTTTTAAGCATCGAATTTAAGCACACACAATTGTATGCTTACAAACATACAAACAGAACTAATCGCGTTCTGTGACGTAGCATAAACAGCTGATTCTGTCAAATTTGCTGAGAGCGAATAGCGGTTTGCGGAAGGCGCAACCTCTGTATTTTCTAAATCGTGGATATTTTACATGTTGTTTTGGTTAAAGAGTCTTTGAAAGCAACAAATTCCAACATTTATGTGTCCATTGTGATCAGAGATGTGAAATTCTTTACCTTCCGGGAAGTATCAAAAGACTGATAGTCCACTTAACACTTTTTTTTTTTATAAATGTTTGTTCATTTTTCTGTTGGCCTAGTAAATGCTAATATTTTATAATTTTATTGAGCTCAAGGCCAGTTTATGGAAGATTTGTTAGTGAAAAAACAACAACAGTTTTTAATGGTTGAAGTTTAGTACTATTTCGGAAATCACCACATTTCCTCATCAGACTTCTTTTTGATTATTAAATTAAATTATTTTTAATTTAATTTTCATAACCACTTCTCTCAGGCTTTGAACCCGGGAGCTCGGAGTTGCAGAGCCAATATTTTTTTTTTAATTGAAGTACCCATCACAAATTGTATAAGCCTTATTAGAATCACAAACCAATTTTTTTTTAGCAAATATAAGGAAGTGTAAGTATAATAAAAGAAATATTTGAGTGTCCGACATCCGACAAATATGTTCTCCGTTTCCACAAAGTCGTGGAAACACTACTAAGAGAATACTTTGAGTGAAACTACGAAATATTTATACTCTTGATTCACAAAATTCAACGTTACAAGATTGTCAAAGAAATTTCAATTGATAACTAAAATTGTAAATTCAAAAAATAATTAGAATATTTGTTTATATTTGACTTGAGCGCTTGAACAAAAACTAACAAAAAGGCATGTTTTCGACGAAACAATGATATCATCTGCAACGATTTGCACTAGGTCTTCCACAATGACTTACCGCTGGCGAAGAAAACGTGGACAACTTTAGAGTGGATACCGTAGAATAGTTTAGCATAAATATTTCTTAAACTACAAATTTTCCAAACAAATATTTGTTTTGACATGAGTAATAAGAGTATATATTGACTATGTTATACGGTTTGTCGAATTATATTTAAAGTCGAATTTCATTGTGCAGTCCGCGTTTTTTGCAAATAAAACTACTTTTTTTTTACAAATAAATCTACTTTTTTTTCAAAAAATCGTAACACAAAAACAAAAAAAGTTAGCTAATAGCCATTAAGTGAAATTGAAGTAATAAAAGTTTCGAAGAAAAACAAAAATCCTTTTTCGAGAAATCAAATTTCAAAAAAAAATGTGCACCTTTTTATTGCAGAAAAAAAACTTATTAACAATATGACAATTAATTTGTTCATAACGGTAATAAAAAGTGCAAAATATTACAAACATTTGAGCGTAAAAATTATTTAAATCGGTCAAGATTTGAAAAAGTTATGAACAATTAAATAAAAGGTTCGCGCGAATAACTCAAGAAAAAATGATTTTTACCTGTTAAACAAAATTGGTCATAGATGCCAGGAAATTTTTTTTTTTGGGCAAACAAAACTACACGTGGCTTATCATTTTGAGCATGGAGCAACATTTATGAGTTTCATTGAAAAATAAAATCATGTCCCAGAAGGGTCGGTTAAATCGAGATGGAATGCATCCAATATATTCTGACTACCAGTAATAGTATTTGAGGTAATTAATCCTAAAGTGTTTTAAAACTATAAAACCGGTTATTGAGGTTATTATTATCTCAGTTAGTGATCATCATTTCTATACGGGTTTTCGGTCATATCTGGTAGCAAAAAATTGAATTGAATTCATTGCTGAATTTTAACACAGCGATGTCCTAGGAAACTGAGATCTTAAAAACTCGCATACCCATGGATATTTATCGATCAGTTGGGCACCTTACCGACTCACATACCTAGATATATGGAATCGATTAGTTGTGCGGATGACCGAATACAATTTTCACATTTGCTGAAAAAAAAAATTAATTTAAAACGTAAGTTCTTTTGTTTCTTACCCCGCAACCTATTACTAACTCCCATACATTTTTCAGTTATGCATTCTTTTTTTTTTTTTTAGGTAAGGTCGTTATTGGTTTCGGCAGGATTTCGTTACACTGAATCTTTGGCCATAGGAAAAAATTAAATAAAAAAAGAACTATAACTAAGCAAGCGAACTCTGAGTAAAATTACATTTTGAACTATACACTTACTCAAAGAAAAAAAAAACACGATGGCCCTTTCAACTATTTTTTTTTTAATATTGTGTTATTATTGGAAGTGCATTTGAAAATTCATGGAATTTATAGCCAACTCGGACCGAATTCTGTTCCTGCTATTCATAAACGACATTTCTGCAGCAGTAAAGTATTCTAAAATATTGATGTACGCGGATGATGTTAAACTTTTTAAGTCTTAGGTTGACGACAGAGTACACGCTATAAGCGGAGCGAAGATTGAAGCGATAATATTTTTTGCTATAATCAAAGCGATCACATCTCAGAGTGTATGCTAGTTTGCTTAATATAAATGTCAATTTAATGTAATATAAATGTCATTTAGTTGCTAATACATAATCAAAATGGATTCAGATGAAGAATTTTTAATATCAATTAGTGTTTTAGAATTGTTTTTTACAAAGAAAAGTGCAATACATTTACAGATTAACAAAAACCGTAGAAAAAGAGGAGAGTTTTATATGTTATATGACGAGTTAAGAAAACATCCAGGAAAATTCAGAAACTATACCAGGATGTAGACTGAGTCCTTTGACTATATTATTGGAGAAATTAAAAAGAAACTTAACAAATGTTGGACATCTTTCAATAAAACACCAATACTTTCTTGTGAAAAATTAATAATAACAGTTCCATCTTTTTTACTTTTCAATTTTGCTAAACACATAATAATTTAAGCGCGAAACAGCTGTTAAAATGACAGAAAACAAGAAGAATAGCAAAAATTCAAGCGAATTCATGCTATAAAGCAGTTCACAACATACTTCACGCTTCATTTATAGCATGAATACACTTTGCTCTTCGCTTACACTCTGACATGCATCAAGCAAACACATAAGAAAATACAAGATGCTATTTATAGCACGATATAGCTTTACAGCTTCGCTCCGCTTATAGCGTGCACTCTGTCGTCAACCTTATGCGTCGGCTGAAGAAAGCTCCTTGCTGCAGCACGATTTGGACAGCATAGTCAATTGGTGCAACATTAATTATATGCCACTTAACCTTACCAAATGTAAACTCATGTGCTTTTCTCGACGAACCATTCAGTTGGCCTCCTACAAAATAAATAACTATGTACGTCCTAAAACATGTAAACAGTTTTGTGGACCTGGGTGTTAATATCTATGGATTGTAAACTCAATTTTAATTTTCATATTAGTTCCACAGTTAATAAAGCAAGGGGAGTGCTGGCTTTTGTAAAGCGTTGGTCAAGGGAATTTCGTGACCCGTATATAACTAAAACACTTTTTACTTCATTGGTAAGACTAATACTGGAGTATGGTTCCATTCTCCAGAATCCTCGTTATCAGGTCCACTCAGACCAACTAGAGTCAATACAAAAACAATTCTTACTTTTTGCCTTTTGCTTTGAGAAATCTTCGATGGGATTCGCCATACAAACTGCCCCCTTACACTAGTCGTTTAAAACTTATTAATCTCCACACTCTTTCAAGTCGCAAAGAAATGTTAGTTATAATTTTTAAGGTAAAATTAGTCAAGGGATGGATCTCAAGTCCATTTCTTCTGGAGCAAATTAATTTTAATGTACGCTCCCGTGCAACGAGCAACTTTAAAACACTTTTCTTGAAACTATGCAGAGCTAACCGTTTTGGGGCTTATGCCGAGACTTTAACAATCATTCCAGCACTTTTGGCGTATCGGAGTCATTTTTTATAATTCAAAGAATTCATCGAATGCTCTTACTTTTCATTTTTTTACAAAATTTTCTTTTCGGCTGATGAATTCTTATTCTGTAGCTGAGCAGCTTGGGATGTCGACGCTTAACAAACTTTCTTCTGTCACGACTCGGCACAAAATATTTTTGCGGGAAAGTGGGTTTCCGTTGGGTTCTAATAAAAACAAATACACCAAGTACACCTGTAACAATAAAATTCCATGAAACTTAAAATACTCAAACAATAATTGAGGCTAATATTTGTTCATTTTACTCACAATATAAGTACAAATAAAAAAATTACAATCCAATTTTCCTAATCAAATATTTAACAACAACAACAACAATAACACGAACTATAAAAACACCCCAAAAATTTACGTCATGTAAATATGAACATACATACTTTCGTATATACATATGTACATACATATAACTACATGTGCATACATACAAACATACACAGAGTTCAAGTTAAATTTAATGAAGTAATTGGACATAAATTGAATTGAATTTAAACGATGATACCACCAAGTGTAGCCAAAAGATGAGCATCATCGGTCAAGCCGATCGACGATTACGACTTGTTGTCAAGAATGTTTAATTGAACTTACAACAAACACAGCCAGCAGCTTATTATTACGAGCATCGATTGATACCGCCGAGTGGCGGAATTTCTGAAAGCCTATTGTGGTGTTTGGTGTTGCAAACAAAAACATACAAATATGTGTGTTAGTGTGTGTACATAAAAAGCTATTGAAAAGTAATTAAGGGCTATGCGACAGATGGTTATGCGAGAGATTTGTGAATGTTGCTGACCTTTCTTCAGACAGTCAAAGCATAAATAGCAGTAGTTTGGAGAGAAGTTGAAATTGACTGCAGAGCAATTAATACACAAGTTTTGTGGGTTGTCGGAAATGAAGCAAATCATTTGGAAATGTATGTAGTTACATATGTAAGTATGTATTTATTTATAAAAATATGAGTTAAAGAGTGTTTGGGAGTAGCATTTGAGTAGTTTCAAAAGCGGTGCATAAAATGTTACCTTTGACTGTGGAAAAATATGTCATTAAACACTTATCTGATCGCAGGCCAGGAATAGTGTCAGGGGTAGGGCAGGTAGGAATATTAATGTAGTACCAAAATCAAAAAATTCAACCACTACAACCAGGGCCGGCGCAAGGTGTATGTATGTATATCGGGTGATGAGCACTCCACACGCCAAATCTCAGCGGGTGAGGAATTCAAAAAACCTTTTTTTTTTGGCTTTATTTTACGTTTACATAAGTACATCTTAGGACCTCCTCTGCAACATATCCAAAATTGGCAGAAAAGTAGTTTTTGACCAATTGAAATAGTGTAGAATGTCTAATAGTTGCATTTAAAATTGAAAAAAACATATTTTTTTTAAGTATTGAATAAAATTAAGAAAAAAAATTTAATTTTTAGTCGCTTACTTCAAAATATAATCAAAATTTTATTTTTTAGGGCTTGAATACAGCTTTAAAAAAAATCGCAAGAAACAACTTCCATTATTTATGTTGCTTCAAAAAGAACTCTGTCGTTGCTGAAATTTTGTTGAAGAAATAAATATGCAAGCATTTTTTTTCTTGTGAGCTTTACTGCCTGAAACATTTAAAACATTTAAAAATATGCAAAAGTTTATAATTTGTCAATATTCATTTTTCATATAAATAATTAAGCAAAGAAAACATCTTTTTATTTTTAATTAGAATACAAAAAACTTGATCAATTTTCAATATTGAATGTTTGTAATTGTTTGATAATTTATCAAGAAAACAAAATCGGTGTGTTAAACTGATTTAAGTAATTTTTATAAAAGAAAATTTCTTTACATTTCTTGTGTGTCATTATGTAAAAATATATAAACTCTGAGTAGAATTAAAAATAAAATTAAATGCGAAAAAATTACTTTTAGACTGTATTGTAATAATTTAAGTTTAATTTTTATTTACAAAAATTTAAGGGGTAAATTATAGATAACCCACAACTTTTTCAAGCACAAAATAATCGTAAAAGATATTGCCATTTATAAGAAAAAATATAAAAATTATTAATAATATTCATTTGTTTAAAAATTTAAAAAAAAATTTTTGTTTTTCAAGTAAAATAATGCAAGCAAAGAGTAAAACTAAACACATAAAATTTTATTATAATTTTTCTAATTCAACTTTTCATCGCTATAGTTTCTGATTAGATCGTATTAACTTGAATGTGCGTTAAAATTTGAGCGAACCAGGCTCTGTGGCACATCAAGATTTCAGCACCTTATTTAGCTATACGTTACTCTTAAGCTTAATAAGCGCTGAACGACCGAAGAGTCGCAAGCTCCTGATATTCTGACTTTGAGCTTTTTAGGCTTTCAGCGCATAATCAGCTGAAGAAAAATATAGCTGAAAAACATGTTGAACGCCTGAAAAGCCACAAGCACTCAGAAAAAACATTCCTTGGCGCAACGAGAAAACACCTTATTCCATGGAAAGATGTCCTTGAAATGGCTCCAAAGACATGGTTTCCTTAAGATAAGTAAACGCTTTGACTCAGTCCAAAGAAAACATATTTCCTTAATTTGAGTATTAATTTCTTCGTTCTCAGGGAAAATTAACTTGTGAGGAAGATATTTTTTTACTGACGTTCGGGAAATTAACATTTTGCTTTAACTTGTCTTGAGGAAGTGAAAATTTCCTCAGTTTAAAGAAATCATACAAAAGGGGTTTTTCCAAAAATAAATGCCGCTTTGGAGTTGTTTGGCGCTCGGTTTGAAGTTCTGATTTTAGAGCTGACAATTTATGAGCAGTGCTACTCAAATACGGCTACGAAATAATAATATTTTTATGTAGATTTCTAAGAATTCCGCTGTAACTGGGTTTGTAGCGGTGCAGTCGAGTCTCAGACGGGGGAATGTAAAAACAAAATCAATGAATACAAATACAATAAATCGACGGTTTCGGCACTTACATATTTCTTTCTAATATTTTTAGTAGAGCTTCTTCAAATACACCAGTAGCCCGTTTCTATAACTCTTTTCGATCAATGTTCTCGATTGAAATTGTCGATTTGACGTCACACTCACTCAATGTGTTTCTGTAATAAAATTAGTCGAATTGATCGACAATCCTGTATAGTCAGCTGATTTGGTCTTTCATTCCATTTCAGTAGGAACACTCGATGGAAAGGGTTTCTGTAATCAAATGAAATGAAATATTGCCGATTGTTGTTCTCACTTGCTGTTGAGGTGATGAGAATTGCTTATTTAAGTGACTTTCATGTGTTTGTGTACACAGTTCGTTTAATTCAAAATGGAAGCTGGTGGAATTAAAGACCAGTGTAAGTATATTATGGTTAATATATTTTATATGGATAATTCAAAAAGCTTTTATGTATTTTTATTACAAAGAAATACGTCGGGTCGGGTTACCAATTACCAATAAACTCATAGGTGAAATAGAAACAATCTTTTTTATCAATATTAAATGTTTTGTTTACATATTTTGGTCAAAATGTTCACATTTCACAACACGATTTTCTTAAATATGTAATTGCTAATCCGATGTCATAAATTTCCTGTCGATTGGCATTCCATTTCTCTCACTGTTCCATATTTTCTCGATTAAGTCTTACGGAAACACTCTTTCTCGATCAATCGACTAATTTGGATCGAATCGATGTGACGTCACCATAATCGACAATTTTGTCGAGTTCTTACAGAAACGGGCTAGAGGTTAGTCGAGTAGAATTTGAGTGGTAGGTGCAAATTAAATGTACGAGAATAACACTTTAGCAGACACTGATCGTCCTACTTAAATACGAATTAATATAGCTTTAAATCCAAATGCTCATTTTTCTCAATTTCCGCTCGACATTGAATAAACACTTTTGAATTAACCGACGCGTCGTCGCACTTTAAATTGTCACCTTAGAAGATGCATACAAAACAAACGCACACACACACACACACATATTTGTATATTTCCTTTCATTTATGTACAATATTTTTGTATGATTGTACTACATACAGCGTTCTTTTGTCCGTTTAGAATTTAAATATTTCGTTTTTCACTTGCTAACGCGCATTGTATGCATTTTACTCTAAGGCGTGCAAGAATCTTCCCATGACTTTCTTCTAATGATTATCTCTAGTTATGCGCCAGCAGCACGTAACAAAACGCCCAAAATTTTCGACTTTTATTGAATACTTAAGAGCATAAGAACATACAAAAAATACAAAAAATACACGCATGCATTACTACAAAAAAATTGTGTGAATATCTGTGCATTTATGGTACTGGTCGAATATCAGAGAAGAGAAAAGAAAAAAAACACACACACGAAAAGTCAAAGAAACGGAAGCAAACAATGTCATTTACTTGCAATTTGTCCAGCACAACAAAAGCATCATCGGCAAGCAAGCCAATGTTGTTGAGAATATTTGATGATAATCACTTAAGCTGCCAACAAGCGGCGCTTACAGTTTTCGAGAATGTCACAGAGAGTTGAGACATTGCATGCAATGAGCTTAGCTTAGACTCAGTTCGCGATAAACGCTCGGACGATGCGCAACGGTGACGAAAATGCAATTTTGGTGGCATTCTTCAATTATATAGTTTAGTAAAGAAAAAAGAAGAAAAAAAACGTTAGTGCCAATGTTAGCACATGTGTGAAAAGCTTAATTAATTTAATAAAATTGTCTGGTGGAAATTGTAGAAGAAAAAAAAACAAAATTGTAAGATAGTAAATTTTAACAAAGAAAATGCAAATACTTTTAATTAAGCTCGAAAAAGTGTAACGTAAGCTTTCCAAATAAAACCAGAAATTAAAGTGCGACTTAAAGTAGTTTAAAAAAAACACACTTCAAACCTTGAAAATTGTGCCTAGTAAATAAATAAAAATAATAATACTAAAAAAAAAAGAACATTCAACGATGACACCTTCCACAGCCACATGCCATATTATTGCACTTGCGGTTTTATTTGCGGTTGCTACTGCGGACTTGGCGAGCAGCTATACAACTGCGGAAGAAATTGAACGGATTAAACAAGATGATATGATAATACTAGCTTCGGAAAATAAAACCGCGCTATTATCTTGTGAAAATCAATGTACGTTTCGTGTAACATTTCGAAAACGATTAAATTTAAAATATTGTAGTTTTAACGCCAAACAACCACTGGTGCTGATCCAAAGCGAATTCATATAAAATGATACAACAATAGTAGTACAAAAAAGAATTTACATGAATTTTTTTGCTTTTTTTTCACATTAATAAAGTAATAAGCTTGTTCTACTTTTATAAAGTTCTATGAATTCGCATTGAATCGAGCGATAAGCCAAGCGAAAATTCGAACCATTTAAAAAATTTTCGAATTTTTTTATTTTTTTTTTTGAGTTCGCAGTTGTTTTGCACATTCGATTTTAGTATAATAAAGTTCATATTTCAAGTGACTACAAATTACCGTTGATTTTTGAATATTTGTTTACTAAAATTTTTTCCATATCTATAACGCGAAGCAGTGTTTTTTTAAATGGACAGATTAGTTTGAATTATTTTTTCAATTAAAATACAGTTTAATATTTTATAAAAACTATACATTTTTAACTGTATACAAAAGTACAATAATTTTGCGAATTCCATCAAAATTGCAAACCCTTTAAAATATTTTTAGAATTTTTTTTTAAGTATGCAGTTTTGTAGAACATTTAATTTTAGTACAACAAAGTTTCAAGTACCAACTGATTTTTGACAATATTTTTAACTGGCAATTTCTTCCATATAACGCGAACCCGCGATTATTTTTTATATGAAAAAAATTGCATAAGTGTCAGTAAATTGTCAACGATAATCTCTAGACTTTTGAAACTTGAATGTCATTTTACTAAAATAAAATGTGCAACTGCATACACGAAACAAAATGTTAAACTTCATCGAAAAAATTAAGAAGTCTTAATTAAAATTCGTTAGATTATTATACATTTTGTATAAGTTTGGGCTTATTGGTTTTTGTTTTAACAGTATTTTATTGAGCAAAATTGCAACTAAATGAAATGATAAAAAATTGCCAAAATTTGTCAAAAAGAACGACTATAAAATGATTTTGTTTTTCCTTCTAATTACAGTGACTGAAAAAATTGAACACCTGGTAATTTTGTCATAGCTGAAATGTTTTATGAAGTTTTTTAAATTAATTTTTTATAAAATTATAGTTTTAGTACAGTAAAATTCGCATGAATCGAAGTTTCAAACTTAACACAAAAATTTTTTTTTTAAAAAGCGAGGAATTCGCAAAAACATTTCAACTTTTTATTTAGGACTTAAAAAATAATACAAAAAGTATAATTATGCAAAGTTTTAGGACAATTATTTTTTTTTTTTAATATTTTGATAACTAATGAAACGCATAAACTTAAAAAAAAATTCATAAAAGACCAATAAATTGTTCGAAAACTATGTTTTAAAATCGTTATTTTTATTTATCGCATAATTTAAAAAAAAAATATTCACTGATTTGCTTTTATTTTCCATACTGTTATTCTTACGCATTTTTTAATTGGGTGTTAAAGTATTTACGTTACACGAAAAAAATTCCAAACTAAATTTTAAAAAATTATCAAACATTGGGGAGTTTGAGCTACTTTAAAAATGTACTTTATTGCATTGTAAATTTGATTGGACTATCAAACTGCTTAATCAGACTTTATTTTTTAAGTTTAAATAAAAAGTTTAAAAATTTTAGGAAAATTCGAATTAATTTTTAATAAATTACTTATGAAATTTGAAATTTTCTTTCATGCCATTTTTTGTTGAAAAATTAACAAACAAAAGTTGCCTTGAAAAACATTTTCGTTATGGCAAAAAAATTTAAAACTTTGAGCACTTTATAAATTGTTGTGATTTCAAAATAAAAAAATTGCGTATACTTTCTCGATATAAAACAATCTCATGTAGGGGACTTTACATTTTTACCTACTTGATTTTGGACTACCCTAATATGCATATGTGGTTGCTTAAACTAATGTAAATCGAAATGAGTTTGTGATAGAATTGCCGCAACAAGTTTAAATGCAGACCGCTGTGGTTAAGTGTGAATACCGCATAAGTATTTCTAAAAATTTGTTCAAACTTGGCGGTCTACAACGGCTACGCTTTATTTTTGGCGGTGTCTGTCTAATCTTTTATTTATATGCAATTCCGTCAGAACGATTACTAAAACGACACCTGGAACTAGTAGGACACAGAGCAAGAGAGCAGAATCTGCGAGATCTTGAACCACCTTCCAGGCATCTCAAACGACTTAGGGATGAAGTCCATACTCACATAAAAATATCATTGAACCCGACGACGTAGCGACAATGTTTGAACAATATTTTCAAAAACGATTTTTATTGAGTAGCAAACAACACCAGCTCAAGCTGCCTTGGCACGTGAAGATTCCCCGCATAACACTAAGCACTTCATTACAAGTATTTCTAAGCTTACTCAGCTAAAACTCCTGTGCTTATGGTTAAACCCTGTTGAAAGGAGCACGTTTCCTTGACCTCGCGTTAGTTGATCTTGATGAAGATGACTGATGGTGTTGTCGAACTGGTCAGCCGCGTTTTTTTTTTGTCTCTCTCAAATCTTGAGTTGCAACTCTGGTAGTCTCAACTTGTCTGAAGAAAACGAATAAAACAAAATCTTTCAATGTTGAGGTTCGGTACTGGTTATTCATAGCTTAATTTATGATTCGATTCAAAGAAATATTCATTATGAGGCCCATCAAGCATTTAACTCATCCTCTTTTTTTTTAATTAGTTACATTTCAGTACGTCCGTTGGTATAAAGGCAACACACTCTTGGTCGATTCACGCGACATCAACGAAACGCCAACGCCCGATCGCATACGACTCTGGTCCAATGGAAGTTTACAAATTTCCCAACTACAACCGACAGACACTGGCGACTATTATTGTGAGCTAAAAACAGACAACGGCACAGTAGTGAGAGAGATACAATCCATAGTCGCGTTGTACCCACCAACCGTACGAACAGTGCCGGAAGGATATGTCGAAATGCCAATCGGAGCAGTTTTTCAAGTGATTTGCGAAGCCATTGGCGTGCCACTACCCAAATTGTATTGGCGTTGGAATGGCAAATTGATCGATAACGAAAAAGTGGGCAATCGTTTGAACATGCAAATTGAGGTGGGCTCACGCGAACAATCCGGTTCGATTGAGTGTGTGGCTAACAATAGTATTGGCAGTGTAGCAGCGGCAGGATTGTTTTTGAAAGTACAGTGTAAGTAACGAAAGTTTTGAGTACAAATGATTGTGTCTGATTTGTAATCGTTTGTGCGTTTACTTTTTGCGACAGTTCCGCCGGAGGTGCGTGTAATGCAGCATGTCGTCTATACTAAAGTTGGATCACGCAGCGATTTGGAGTGTTTAATTGAAGCAGTGCCGGGTGCACATGTAACATGGTTCCATCATGGCGTGCCGATGAGTTACGATTTTCGCATAAGCCGTTATGAAAGTGAAATGCAACCGAATGTTTCAAATTTACAAGTCAACACTGTTGTCAAGCATACATTGTCGATTAAAAATGTGCGCGACTCTGATCTCGGATTGTACGAGTGTCGGGCGGAAAATAAATTGGGTTTCAAGAGCGCAGCCATCGATTTGACTGGACGCCCAATGCCATGTGTCTTCAAAATTAATCCGGGCGTACAGAGTTCGACTTCGCACATTTTAGTGTGGCAAACGGAGAGCTTGTCGCCGTTAATGGAATTCAAATTGAAGTTTCGACAAATACCATCAGGTAATATTTTTTTTTTTTTTTTAATTAAGAAAAATCTTGTGAATTTGTGTTGAAACTGATTTATTTTTAGCTAGCATAACGCCACAAACTTTAGATACGGATTTCAAAACCGAATGGAATATATTGACGATACCATCAGAGCTGTCCGCCGGTGAGTTATGTTTCAAACCCAAATTTTTAATGCTTTTCAGTACATATGTACATACATATGTACATATGTTTCTATTGTTGTTGTTTATTGATTGCCACAGGTCCCATTCATATAACCACATACACTTTACATGGCCTACAACCGGCCAGTATCTATGAGGTGGTAGTATTTGCACGCAACCATTTCGGCTGGAGTGAGAGCAGTAAAATTGTGAGATTTGCAACGGGCGGCGAAGGTAAACTAATAGCAAATGCTCATACAATAAAATTATATACAATTACATGGAGAAAAAAAAATATTAATTTTTTCAATTAAATTTTTAGTGGAATTACCAAATTACTCAACTGAAGCGGAATTGTATAGCAATGAGGAATTGTCGTCTGCCGAGAGCGAGGAACGCTCGAAAGAGGACTCGGTGACGTTGAATGAAGTTTACGATAGTCGTAGCAATACTATAACATCTACATCGGCTGGTTGTGGGTTTTCTTGTAATTTAGCGATATTTATGTTTTTAACGATATTAAAACAAACAATGCTATGAGAATAAATATTTGTATTAAAAAATAATAGAAATACCATATAAAAGTCTATATAACTTTAAAAGTTGTGTTCGCGTGCTTCTTGGTTGACATGTTAGGACACTGCGTACTGCATAAACAAAGCGTTGAAATTACATTCGAATCAGCAGCGTCACGAAAGCTATTTTAACGGACAATTTATGCTGCTTGAAGATCAAAACATGTGCCACTAGACCAAAAAAATCAAAATTTGCCAGCGATTAAGTTCAAAAGGTCTGCAATGTTATTGGTATTAAGCACGCTTAGCTCCCCAAACTAATTATTTTTGAAGTATTGAAAGCAGGAACAGCGATTTTACTATACAAGTTTAGGGAAACCGGAAACCGAAGAAAGTTTTAATTAATGTTTAGTGGTATTAATATACTTTGCTTACGATGATAAATTGAAAATTTATTTACCTAGCTGTAGCAATATCCGCATTCTTCCCATATCTTTTATGACACATTGTTTAGTCCGTTGTTTTACCCCCGAATTCAGTAAGCAGTCACAGTCTCTAATAGAGACAAAAGACACAATTTTAGACCAGTTGGCATTCATTAGTTTCAAAATAAAGTCTCTAAATAGTGATCTGGGGATGAGCAGGTCACAAAAAATTTAAATAAAAACAAAAGTAAAAGTAAAACACGTGAAAGCGAGGAAAAGCAATAATCTGTAGCTCATTTTGAGACTTGAGATAATACCAAGTTACTAAATTCGGGCATTAGTCCGTTGCAACTCGTATTGATGCGCGTCAATTGAAATCATTTTGTTTTAATTAAACTGTATTTCGATGAACGTAGAACTGCGCTTTATAATGCAAATTCAAAAACTTGAACGAAATAATTACTGTATTTGTTAACACATGCGCATATTTAAATTAAACACTAAGATCAACAATTGGTATTTGTTTTCCGGTCGGACTTGTCAGAAACTACGTATTAGTGATGTGCGGAAGTTAAGTCTGTTAGTGACAAAACAACAAACACCGATAACAATTTGAGTTTCATTACGAGTTCCAGCCTGCTAATAGATATTTCACACTGAATAGCTGTTTCGTTAGTTCTTTTTACTTGTAATTGGTGTCAGTTGTTATACAATCTTTTAAAATTTCTGGACCTTTTTAACAGAGTATTTAAACTTATACACTGCATTACCTACAAATTAAACCACCAAGCACTGCATCTCCGACGCCGTTGAATTTCTGACACAAAAGAACGCCGTCAATTAATTTAATTCATTACCACAATTCTCAGGAGCTGTCAAAGCGGAACTTACAAAAAAAAAAACACAGACCAAAACTGATTTTATTCAATTAAGTCAGCTTTAAGAGTTGCGAAATTGTGTGCAGAAATGGAGCCTTTGCAGATCAATAGCGGCGAAGATTATGTCAAAGTCAACATATCAAACTCCAAGAATGAGAGCATTGCATTGGATTTGAGATTCGCTAAAAGCCTCACAGTGGGCCAACTTAAGGTTTGTATTGCAAACATTTAGTTCATTTACACCTACACATAACTCAGCACTTAACTATTTCTACTACTCTTCATAAAAAAAGTGCAAATTAGAAATCATAACAGGCGGCAATGCGGCGACCATGCAATTGGAATTGTACAACGGTGACCGGCTGGTCACAAGCCTGCATGACGACGCCACCTTGGTGGGCGCCTTGCCAATAGATACGGGTATGCGTATACATGTAATTGATAACTTCAATTGGATAGCAGATGTGGAAAAATTCGAGTTAACCGATGATCAATATGAAACCAAACAAGATACAGTGCGAAATTTTCTCAAAAATAACCGCATGGGCAAGTATAATGAGGAGGAAGCGCGTCAAAAGGAGGAAAAAATGCAAAGACAAAAACAGCTGGAGCAGGAACGTGCAGCGTTATGCACGATTGGGTCGCGTTGCCAGGTGGGTGTTGGATGTTGAATAAGTTTTTAGGCAGTTGCTTGTATAGATAGAAAATGAGTCATACTTAACATTTAAGCATATATATGTACGTATGTACATACATATGTAGGCACGTATTTCAATTTAAAAGTCGCTCTTATTTTAATTTCAATGCATAGGTTTCAGTGGCCAGCAACCCAGTGCGTCGTGGCACAGTGCGATACAATGGCCCAATTGATGGCAAAAAGGGCATATTTATTGGCGTGGAGTATGATGAACCACTGGGTAAAAATAATGGGAGGTATGTACATACATGCATGCATACATAAATTCATTGTTGCAGTGGTGGTCTTGAGTTCAACACCCTTCTCTATGAATAGTTGTGCAAATTTTGTCTTGAAGTAAAAGGATGAGAAGGCCCCAATTTATTTTGACTATGTAAAAAAAAATTTCAGTCCAAAAAATTAGCTTCCATAAAAAAAGAGCTATAAATATTGCAAAAAAAATGTTAAATACCAAAGTATATTTGATTGAAAATTGTATGGTATACGGCGAAGAAAAACTAAAAATTCGCAACTTGAACGAACAAAAATAGTAACATATGGAACCTACAAATTTTAAGAAGTATTTTATACAGATTCCAAGTCAAACGTTTTGTTGTTGATGTAACAACATAAAACAATCCTTATACATACATACACTATCGGACATACCATTTGAAACAAAATTTAAAATGGCATAGCTTGCCACTTATATTAAATTTTTTATTTTTGATAATTTTTATTTATGCTTCTGTAGAATCTTTAACCGAAGCCATATATGTATGTAAATAAAAGTTCCGAAGCTTATACGAATTTCGCAAAAATTAAAAAAATTTCTAAAAATTGTCATCGAAATTTTCAAGTTTTTTTTATGCAGAATTTTTAGGAAAATTCTGGGTATGCAGTTTTGTAGCGAATCAATTTGCAAGCAAAAAAGAAGTTTCAGTTGCCTAAAAACTGCCGTTGATTTATTCGAATTTTTTTGTCAAAGGTGTTGACCATTTTCTTCCATATAAAATAAGAAAAATGCATGATACGTTATAACATTAATTAAAATTTAAATCTACAAAAATATTCCTCGTGAATTATTTGTAGAATGTGTAGTCCTTGGCAGACGTGTGTACAATAAACAATTCTGCACCACCACTGTTTTAGCTTTGAGATTTAAATTTTTTGAATTTACATATAACTTTTTATTCATTTACAGTGTCGAAGGCAAAATCTACTTCAGTTGCGCACCAAACTATGGCGGCTTTGTGCCACCAACCGCTGTAGAAGTAGGCGATTTCCCGCCCGAAGATGTGGGACTCGATGATGATGAGATTTAAAAATATTTAAAAAAAAAAGAAATAATAACTGATTAAGCTTACTTATAGTATACACTTTGCATTTGTGATTGATTTTATTTAAAACCGCTTTTGCGAACATGTTCTAAAATAATTTTGTATAATTTACATAAGTTATTTGCGACGAATGTGGCATCATAAAATAAATTTATGAATCAAATAAACCCCAAAAATGTAACAAAAAAAAATCAACTAAAGCGCACCTTATCCAACCAGTCGTAACACCTTGCGGCAGTTGTACGCTTTTAAATGCGCGCGCCACGCAAAACTCCCACTCCCACTTTGTTTTTTTTTTTTCACTCACACATTCCCTTTTCTGGCGCTCGTACGCAACATGATTAAGCACCGCCAGCCAAGTGTGTGTGTGTGAGTGGTTAGCGCTGGGTCACTCTCTCAGCCAACACAAAACGAATTGCACGATAAAGCTGTAAAAAGCAGCGAGACGACGAAAGCATATACACCAACCAACCGGCTACGTTGGTTTTCGTACTTCCATTTTGACAGTTCATTGATAAACGCGGTAAGGTGCACAACAACTTTATAGGCCAAACGGTAGTACCAACATTTAGTAAGATTCAAAAGCGAGCGCGATTAAGTATAGCTGCTGTTGTGAGCGCGCTACAAAAACAGCAAAACAGCAGGCGTAGATAGTAAAGTGTAATCGGTTTTTTTTTGTTTTTTTGTAGTTTCTACATGCCAAATTGCAACAGTGGTTGTATTTTCAATTAGTTTTGTTAACACAACGAAAGAAAAAAACAGTCACAGTCAATATTGATAAGAATTTAAATGATATGCAATCAAGTGCAATTGAGTATTGAGTCGTTGACGGAAGTAAAAAACGAAAAGGTGGCGAGAATTTATCGCCACAAAAAAAATAAAAGAACAAAAAAAAAAGCAAATTAAGCTAAGGCTGTGTAAAGGGCGCGCGCAAATGAATGTCGGCATAAAATTACAATAAAATAAAAATCTTGTTTTGTAAATGAAATCGAATTCAAGTTTTCCGTATTAAGGCAGTGTAAATTTGCATACGCTTGAATTTATGTATTGTACTAAAAAGCGATATATTTATTTGTGTACCCTGTCCGTCTGTATGTGTTGCTGCTGTTTAATTTATTTGTTTTTACAAGTTTTCGTGTTTTTTTTTTTTATTTATTTTCTGGCTGTTAAACAAGTGTGAATTTTAATTTAGCGCGAGTGAATTTGTGTACAATACAATATTTTGTTGTTTGCTGTTTTGGAAAATGTGCGTTTGTGTGTGTGTATAAATGAATGCACTGGTATTTAGTGCAACACATCTTTACATACAGACAAGGAAAATTTGAATTGCTGCAAAGTGAAATAATGCAATGCAATTATGTATGTACGTCTGGCAGACTTTCCCAAAACTATTTATAAATCAAACGATTGTTTAGATTTTGTGAATCATAAAAGCGCAATAAAGTGCAATTTTGGAAACACATAAATATCGTAAAATAAATAAACGAAAAAGCAATTGGGAACGGGCAATTACTATATACAAAAACAAAAAATTAGATTAAATGTGAATTGTAGGAATTTCGTGAGAGATATGACGAAATTGCTATTGAAGTTTATGCAAAAAATCAGTAACGCAAAATTGAATAAAATTATATTTTAAAAAATGAATAAATTTTTATTCTTAAAAAAAATTTATATAAAAATCAACGGTAATATATAGCCACTTGAAAATTTTGCATATGCAAATTTATATACTAAAATTAAATGGGCTTAAAAACTATATTGTATGTACATACATACATATGTACATACTCTAAAAGATCTGAGGAAAAAGTTCAAAATCTTTAGAAAAATTTTTCCTTTGGACGAATTTGATCTCAGTTTTAAAAAAGTTAGTCATGTTGGACGGAATTAAATATCTGTAAAAAAAAATTTTTTTTTTATTAAAAATAGGATTGCATTTGCATACTAAATCATAGAAAATTGATTATTTGCCCCGAAGAACCTATTCCAATAACCCCATTCGCATATAAAATAAAACAAGCACTAAGAGTGCAAAATTAAAAAGAAGGGTTTAATAAAAAATTATTTAAAAAACACTAATTTATTTTACAAAAAAAAAACAAAAAAATTAATTGACATTACATACATAACTACAAAAAAATAAATAAAAACATGAAAATCAGCACAATCCTCTTAGCCGCATTACTTGCTACACTTTGCCTGCAGTTTAGCCCGGGTAAGTCTTAAATTATCTAAAATTTTCGCTTTTTTGCGATAACAACAACTTGAGAATATTTGCAATGCTATTGAATATAACTTTTACTGAGTACTTAATGCAGCTGGATTTAATAAGTTGATAAAGCAAATATTAAAACTAGAACATACATACATTCATATTTACTTTAATTGAAAACGAAGAGAAAACACTGAGAAAAAAAAGAAATAGGTTTGTATGTATGTATGTTAATGAAAACATTAAAAACAAAAACTTGGTAAAACATCAAACCTCAAAGTTATTTAAAAATATTTAGTCATAACCACAAAAAAGTTTTTAAACCAAAAAATAAGGAAAAAACAACAAGTGACTCATTTATTTTTATATTTATTGTGTTTTGTATTTCTGTATGAAGTAAAGCTAGTTTGCCGCGTTTAGAATATTCAATATGTAATTATACAATTTCTGCATTGTCGTCAAATGTACTTTGATGGGCTCACAATTACGGTACCCGCATTATTTTTTTTTATAGCCTATCCTCAAAAATTTGAACAAATGTTTGCTTGTGCGACAAATTTACTTTTAACGATTTCTAGTGAACATTTTGGCCGTTTATCGGTTGTGTAACCTTTTGTGACTTTCGTAGGTCTAAAGCGCCACTCGCCTCTCGTTAAGAAAATAGATGGTGTAGTACTATATAGTAAATCGATTAGTCGCTGAGTTCGAGGTTCGAATCTCAGTTAGGGCAAGCAAAATCGTAATCATAGAAAATGTTTTTTTTTTCTAAAAGCGTTCAACCCTCGGCAGGCAATGGCAAACCTCTGAGGATATTTCTGCTATGAAAAAGTTTCTCAAAAAAAAAAAAAGTACATCTGCCGTTCGGTGTAGATCCCTCCATTTGTGGTATAACATAAGCGACGCACAGTACAAATGGTAGGAGAAGCTCAGCCAAAAAGTGAGGTAAATAGTGTGAGCGCCAAAATAATAAAAATAAGATGGTACAGTACATTAAGTAGGTACATTAAGAATTGCAATCCAGCCATCTTCCCTATATCTAACCCTCAAAGGGGTACCCTTGAATTTAAGACGTAACAGTTATCACACAAAAGGAATATATGTACATACATATGTGGTCTAAAATCAACGGCTTTGAAGTGGAGAGCGATTTGCACTTCTCTCAAAGTAACAATAACAGAAAGGCGGAATAGCATTTTCCGAATGGTGTCGCAATAGGTGTTCGGGGGGTGTATCGCCTTCAAACAAATCTCAGATAAAGTCGAGCAACATCATTGAACCCATTTCGTAAGAATCAACTTCAACTTTGTAAGTTTCGACCAACTTTTGATGTCAGGGGAAGCGTTACACTGCTTTGGAAGTGCTAAAAGACTACGCTAAGTTTGAATTAAATCGCAGCAAATCTGGTTACAGCGCTGATGAACATTTGAAAGAAAATTTCTCGAGAATTTATCGCCAATTCTGTGCACAGTAGTCGCTACCTTCGTTCCCTTAATGACATTATTTGATATAAAGCAATTGTATTCACTGCTGAGTAGTATCGATACTTTTCCGCCATATTGCTAGGGCATCGTTACCATAAGCTTAAAACTGAACTGAGTACTTAATATCGATAACTTGGTCTGAAATTTCAATTTCGAATTTAGAATTTTACGCTCAATCTTGCAGAAAGCAAAATCTAAATAACATAGAGGTAAATTTTCACGTCTTCAAAAGAGGGGGCAGCCTTTGAATTTTTGTGAATATTTGTTTACTTTTCTATATATGACACCCCTAACTTGCGACCCAATGATTCAATTTTAATAACTCTGAAATCTGAAAGATTTTGGATCATGACGAAACTAATGGTAGTTTTCTGTCGTACCGAGTTTTGCTTTCGTTACCAAATGAAAATTCGTTCGATCTGCACTTTCTTCAAGCACAGTCGAAGATTAAATGTAACTCATAACACAGTACGACAGTGGTTGGCCCACAATGAGAAATGTTAACAGAAGATGAAAATAAGCTTAAAATAAAGAAATACGTGTCTCGGCGTTTTGCTGTAGCTCGTCAGAATTTTGAGAAAATCGAGTTTTAAGCTTCAAAGGACCGTGCAGGTGCACTTCTATTATAAAAAGTTCTATAAAAACAGAATGTGTAAACCGATTTTAATGCTTGTGCCAGTTTTGAAAAGGTAATTAAATTTTTTATTAAGAAAACAATTTTTTTTCTCTGGTATATAGCGCTTTAATTCTCATGTTAAGTTAAAAAATAACCAAAAATGTTCGAAATTCATTAAAAATACAAAAAAAAATTATAAAAATACAAAAATGAATATGCAATTTTAACTATTATTTTGTGTTAAAAATGTCGGTCGTTTATTTTATCGTGTGTAAGCTTTAGGATTTGTATCACGGTATAAATTCCAACACAATATTCAGCAAGCATGTGAGTCATGTCTTTTCCTTTGAAACGATTTTATATTGTAACAATATCTTTATGGCAACGTTCTACATGCTCATCACTTAAATCAGCCAAATTTGTAGGAAAAAAGTCTAAATGGTTGTGCAAAAAATGAATTTTTAAAGACATGTTAACTTTCATTTCACCATACGCTGAAACTATTTCTTTAACAATATCTTTGTAGTTATGCGCTTTTTTATTTCCCACAAAATTGTTTACGACATCAATGAAACCATCCCATCCACGTTTACCAACAGGATTCAATAAACTCCTAAACACATCATTTTGAATTAGTGTTTTTGTCTGTGGACCATCGAATACAACTGCAAGAAAATAAAAATAAAATCAATTAAAGTTAGTTAAAAATAAATTATAAATTTAAAATTTTTATTACCTGCTTTAATTTTGGCGTCACTTACACCAGGAAAAACAGTTTTTAAATACTTGAAAGCTTCACTTTTATGATCCAATGCACAAATGAAACTTCTAATTAATCCTAATTTGATATGTTATGGCGGTAAAATGACTTTGTTGGACACTACCAAAGGAATGTGATCTATGCTGAATTGACCAAGTTTGTAGTGTACACGTGCATCCCATTTATGATTAGTATAATGTAGATGTCTTTTACGTCCCTCTCAAACACATAGAAAACATTGGTAACTTGAAAATCTTTTTTTACACCCGTTAAAATTCCAACAACAGCTAATGCTGCAATTTTTTTTAAACCTTTTTAACACAAAATAATAGTTAAGATTTCATATTCGTTTTTGTATTTTTAATGAATTTCGTACATTTTTGGTTATTTTTTAACTTAACATGAAAATTTAAGCGCTATATACCAGAAAAAAAAATGTTTCTTAATAAAAAAATTTAATTACCTTTTCAAAACTGGCACAAGCATTAAAATCGGTTTACACATTTTTTAAGAACTTTTTGTAATAGAAGTGCACCTGCACGGTCCTTTGAAGCTTAAAACTCGATTTTCTCAAAATTCTGACGTGCCACAGCAAAACGCCAAGACACGTATTTCTTTATTTTAAGCTTATTTTCATATTCTGTTAACATTTCTCATGTGTGCCAAATTTGTGTTTGTCGTTCTGTGTAATAAGGGCAATTTTTAACTCAAAATGGAGTCAAACAAAATGTAACATGGACGAAAATCGTAGTTATTAAAATGCATGATTCAATTATAAAAGGTTAGCTCGATAAACAGCTAGCTCGCTCACTTTTTGTCAAACGGCTACCTTAGCATCAAAACCGTGTTGCTTCTTAAAAATAATAAAAGTAGTTACCTCAAAACTTTTTAATACCAAAAACTATCAGGCAACATTTTTTCTGAATACAATATTGACCCCGTCTCGTAAATATTTCATGTAAATGTGTATAAATTAAATGACAGCGCGTTTTCATCGATGTGACAGAGTGGAAAGCTTTGTAATTTCTAGAAGGTATGGGTTTAAATAAATTAAAAATAATGTGACATAATAATCATCCAAATGCCAAAAACAAGAATTTGTAAGAACTAATTTCTTGAGTTATGAAGTTTGATTTGTTTTTCTTTTAATATATAAAGATTCGAATTATTGTGGTTTTCTTACAACTCCATAAGGTCACTTACTATTTATCGGAATAAAATGTTTGGTCCTTTCACCATCCAGGGGTTCAACACAATATTAAGAATAAAGAAACAAAAGGAATAAACCGAATAAATAACTTCTTCGTAGTAAGAAAGCTGTACTTGTCGCAAAATAATGCAAATGACGCTTCGTTGACTTGGGTTAACGAAGTGTCCGGGAGCACCTTGACCTAGCCATCTAGCGAGTTTTTGCCTATAATCAAAAGCCTGGAGCTGGTATTTTGAAAATTTTAATGGCGCAGAAATAAAATCGTGCTTATGTTTTAAAGAAACCCTCATTGCATGTACCCAACACATAAGCACCAGCAATGATGTGAAAAAGCTTCAGAAGCCCTTTGTGATTAAAAAAAAATTTTAGAGCTTAACATAATTTTAGCTTGCATTTTTAATATTCTTACTAAAAGCAGTTAAATTAAGCACAAAATTTCTTTCAAATATCTTAAAATTAACATACATATTGTATTCTACTACTATTTGCAAACTTTCCATACTATTCTACTACTAGTTTCACAAAAAGGGACACGCTTAATTTACCACTTTTCCGTGCTTCGTATATGCAACCTTTTTTAAGGGAGTGTCAAAACTCCCTTGTCAATATTTATCTAATCTTTTAATATTGAATCATGATTAAAATGAGAGAATAACTTGCAAACGAAAAATGTATTTTACCCGAACGTACTTGTTGTTGTTTGTAACAACCAGGAATAAATGAGATAGATATATACTTCTATATACCAAAATTATCTGAATGACAAGAGAAATCGTGGTTACGATAATTTAAGTATAAATTGAGATTTCTTATTGAAACTTGGTACATGTTTTTTTTTTTTTTTTTGGGAATCAGGCTCAAAATAACGCGTATAGAAAACAGCACTCAGACTACATGCCGCCCATTGTACTGTTTTCATGTTCCTTTTAATCTGTTTTGCGGGATTTACGAATAAATCTTAGCAGATTTTGGAGTGTCAAAGAGCTCAGGTGTTCGTCTCTCAACACGTCGCGACCAAATGCCTCATACCTAGTTCTGGAGGTACGCCTATCATTGTCAGGTGTCTATGCCACGTAAAGTGACCGGTCAATAGTCCAACAAATTGCCTGCACTCTCGCCTGTTAAGTGAGAGCAAGTGTTTTGACAGTCTTTCTGAGGTTGAAGGTAACATAAGTTTTGCCCATCTGCAACCTCTCGACGCCTCCCAGTCATTTTCTAAGCGAAGTATTCACCCAGTTACTGATGGTGGCATCGATGGCCGAACGTGGGCGTACTATAGCTGGTTGCGGGCCGCCAAGGAACACCTAATCCAAAGCAATGCTGGCCAAATGGTCAGATGTGTCATAACCAGTTACTCCCGAGTGACGACCAGGCCAGACCCAGAGTAAAGCAAATTCATTATGTTTACCAACATAGTTTAGTCGAGACTTGCATTGCCGAACTAGTTTGGAAGTAGTTAGAGGGCTGCCTTGAGTGCAGCGGCTGAAAGACCGAGGCATATTCCCCAATAGAAAAGTGAAGCTTATTCTCAGTATCTTCTATAAAAACTCCAGATCCTGACCGAGAGTCAGTTTTTGGGCCATCAGTAAAGATTCGACAACATGTAAGACCGGGCTGTGTGTGGCATTGAACCAGCATTCAGCTTCAGGGAACTGAACGTTATAGAGTCTCATCAGCAAAGGAAACGGTGGCGTAATATTCTGTAGCATTGAAAAGACGCAAGTGTCCATATCACTGCCGCCAGCAATTTCCGCCTCTCCACACTCCGTTTTATACCAACATCCGTTTTATTTTAAGTCTGCAGGTGGCCTTTAAGGCCTTCCCACGTATGAATATACAAAGTGACGGTATGTGCAGCGCCAGGCGTTGTAGAGATTGCCCCTGTACAGCACCCGGCGATTGTTCTCTGAAGTTTAGCAAGCAGGTCCCCCACGCTATTTTGCATCCATAATTACTCCTAGATACCTCACTTCGGAAGAAGTCTGAATTGTGGTACATAGTTTTGCCTTTTGGTTTGGTAGGTTGGTAATGAAATTGGTCGAGATCGGTCAATAACCACGCCCACCTCCCATATAACGGAAGTTTTGAAAAATTAAAAAACTTTGTTTTTTTCGGTATCTATTAAAGGAAATTGAGTGAAATTTGATATTTGAAACGATTTAAAAGAAAGAAACGGAAAATTTATGAATTTTTGAAAAAATGGGCGTTGCCACGCCGTCTTAAGAAAAAATGTCATAACAGTGTCAGATATCGTCACAAAATTTAGTGAACATATTGCCCTGGACATCACTAGCATCACCGTGAAATCGGACCATCGCACCACGCCCAACTTCCATATAACGGATATTTAGAAAAATGCAAAAAACTGCAATTGAAACAAATTAAGTAAAGTTTAATACAAGCAGCGATTTGAAACAAAGAAACGGGGTTTTTAATAAAATTTTAAAGAATAACAGTGCCACCGCGAGGGTATATAAAATTCGGTTTCGCCCGAATTTTGCTTTCCCTACTTCCCAACAAACATCAAAAAAATATTTCTCAAACCTTGGAGAAATTCATAGTTCTCAAGTTGATATCCAACGTATTTCTCAAATTTTCTTAAACCTTGGCGAAATTCATAGTTCTCAAGTTGATATCCAACGTATTTCTACAACTCTTCTCATTTTTCTGGTATTTTCATATGACTATCAAAAGCAATAAAGTACGAGTATAATGAATTTACATACATACATTTATTCACGGTGTTTTAAATTCAAAAGGAAGAAAATATATTTTCGATTTTTATTTCAGTACTGCTACTAAACGTTTGAGACCAATTGGAGAATCACATTTGAGATCAAGTTGAGAACTAACTTTTTCTCAACTTGAGAATCATAATTATTGCCATACAAAAAAGATGCCCTTTTTGTTGAGAACGCTATGTTTCTCAACTTGAGATGCACTTGAGAAACAACGTTGGAAGTTTGAGAAGCACCTTAGTTCTCAACTTAACCTCAAGTTGAGCTCAAGCCTAAATGTTTAATGGGTTGTTAAGTTCTGGCTGCATTTTTTCACAAATTTTTTTTTTCTACGATATTCTCTTTTAAAAAAACATTACCGCTTCAACGATTTCTGCATAGCACAAAAATTAACAATGCTGTCAGCAAAATAAATATTTGTGTAAAAGAAAGTAATTTACAACATTCACTGCTGACTTGATACATTTTAAGGGCAAACAATTATTAATTTGATAAAAAAAAATAAAGAAGATAATATTTTCAAGAACTTTTAACATAGCCAAGTTGGCAATTCAATTAAGAATTCGCTCGAGAAAATGTTTTTCATTTTATCACAATCAACTTTTTCGCTGGCATGTAAAATTACGTGATTTTTCCATAGCGAAACTGCCGAGATAAATGCTACGAGTTCATTAAAAATTTGTTATTGTCAGCGTTGGAGGTGTTTTAATTTATTTTATTTTTTCTTTTTTCCATACGAAATCATACTCGTACATACATACATACATACATACGTAGAAATACACAAATATAGGCATGTGCACAATTTATATTGTGAATATTTGTGATTCGCTGCCAAACAATACATATAAAAATCGTTTGGTAGATAATTTTTAAGGCAAACTTTGATATGATAAATAGCTGGAAGTCGATAAGATAGCAACATTTTGCCTACAGGCAGCCGAATGCAGTACGAATCCACTTAAAATTTCGTTAGTTGTTGATAAACAAATATGCTTTAAAAAAGTATGTAGTACATACATAGCATACAAAAGCTATTTACACAAGTTCAAAAAAAAAAAAAACAAAACCTACATAAGAGATAAAAACTTCATTCTTAAATTTCATGACATAAACTACTATAAATAGCAGTTGTATTGCAGAAAAAATGGATGATATGCCAACGTCGCAGCAAAATAAAAACGAAAGTTTTGTTAAAAAAAAAAACAAAATTAAAAACTTTGAAACATGTGCAGCAGCGCTACAATTTTGCCTTTTGTCTGCTTCAACGAAGCTTACTGTAAGTACGAGTATTACCAAGGGACGGACTGTGTAAAACAGACGGAATGCGGTTGGTTGGGTGATCGACGAGAATGATCATCAGCCTGTTGATGCGGTCCAAGCGTGTTGTGTAAAAATAATGCCAGCACAGACATACATACATACATACATACATACTTACAGAGAATTACATTTGTATTTTTGGTTTTAGAAAACATGTGTCCTTTTATCATTTACATACATGTGATTTGTGCAAAAGCAAAAAAAAAAACTAAATAAAAAATACAAGTCACATAAATTAGGTCATCAAAGAACGCCCATTGATTTTTCGAAATTTTTGCTACAGCTCGCTACGGATGGTACAATATAAAAAAAAATATATCACATACAAATTTTTACAAATTCGCAAAATATATTTTTATTTTCATTAGTTTTTAAATAAAGTACAAGTTTTAGACTTTATACAAGTTTTATAACTGTATAACAAATTTTCATTAAAAGTGAATATTTAAAATTTTTTTTTGCGAGTACGCAGTTTTGTAGCCTATTAAATGCTAGCAAATAAAGTGCAAGTTTCCAGTCACTAAATATGACCGCTGATTTGTGTGATTTTTTTTTTTCGTCGCATTTACTTACTAATTATGTTTTATATGGGGGAAAAAACTAGACAAAACAAATTCTCAAAAATCAGTGATAACTTTTAGCGACTTGAAACTAACATTTTATTTAATTAAATTAAATGGTCTACAAAGCTGCAAACACAATAGTTTTGAAAAGAAAATCGTACTTTTAATAAAAACTTGTAAACCAATTATAAATATTGTAAACATTTTGAAATTTTAGTTTTTATGGTTTTTGTTTGTATTTAAAAAAAAAAATATGTATGTACATATGCATATTGCATGATTCGATTATAAAAAGTTAGGTAAATAATGACATTCGAATTTTGACATTCCCTTATAAAGGGTTGTTTTACGAAGTAAGGAAGACTAGTTAGATTTGGTTACCCTTTCTTAAAAACTAACTAATAAGTAGTAAAATGTTAGTGATTTTTTTAATTCAAAATTTCGCAAACATTTAATTTAAATTAAGAAATATAACAGCTACGATAACAAAATTTAAATAATTATGCACTTCTTGGTAGATATTTTTTTTTTTTTTCAATTTTTAACAAGCGAATAAATTTTCAATCTATTAGTCCCATGAACTAAACGATTTTATGGTATAAAGCAAATATAAGTTATTTATTCGGTTTATTCATTTTATTTATTTACCATCGGTATCAGAGTTATTGGTAATATTGTGATGAACCCCTGGACGTTGAAAGGACCAAACATTTTATTTCGAGAAATAGTAAGTGACTTTATGGAGTTAATGGAGTTGTAAGAAAACCACAATAATTCGAAATTTTAGAAAGATAATCAAACTTCCTTACTCAAGAATTTAGTTCTTACAAATTCTTGTTTTTGGCATTTGGATGATTATTATGTCACATTATTTTTAATTTATTTAAACCCATTCCTTCTAGAAATTACAAAGCTTTTCACTCTGTCACATCGATGAAAAAGCGCGGTCTTTTATACACATTTACATAAAATATTTACGAGACGGGGTCTATATTGTATTCAGAAAAAATGTTGCCTGTTAGTTTTTGATATTTATAAGTTTTGAGGTAACTACTTTTATTATTTTTAAGAAGCAACACGGTTTTGATGCTAAGGGAGCCGTTTGACAAAAAGTGAGGGAGCTAGCTGCTCGCTTAGTTACCAAACCTTTAATAATTGAATCATTTGTATATTGTACGAATTTATCAATACCTGCTGTGTTATATTTTTGTCGGCGACTGTTTTTAGGCACGTGCTTTTAATTGCCACTTTTGCGCGAATTATTGAATTACTATTCGATAAACGATTTCACGACTATTTGTTGTATTTGACGAAGAAAATTATGAAAAAATTACTAAAGACTTTAATATGACTAGGGTTGTTCAAAAATGCATCGTACTATTGACAAGAAAAAGAAAAATTACACTCCCAATGAATTTAAGCGACGCAGTACCTGATTGTTCATCTGTTCGCTCTGTCGGTGCAGAGTAAATGCTCAGTTAGTCAAGACTTAACTTCACTTCAAATCTGTTGATTTTAGATTCTTAAGTTTCGGCCTTACATAAATTGAGAGCGGTGAGAGCATCAGGCTTACCAGATCTTGACATTTACAATTTTTGAAAATAAATATATGCAAAAATTACATTTAAAACGAGTTTATTTGATGTGGTAACATAGACGGCGAACCGTCAAATAGCTCAAAATAAAATTATAGACAAAAAGAAAATTTAAAAAAAAAATTAATGACGAAAAGTAAATCGTATCCTACAATAAAGAACTGTACAATAAATTCTGCCCTGGATGTAAATTGGCACAACAAAAAGTGTCTATTTATCGGGTGGATTTGCCATCACCTTTTCCTCCACCTTTGTGCTAAACTTGAAAATATTCGACACAATTTAATTTTCCTTGACATTTTAACAAGCAATATGCGATTCAAAAATAATCACAAAAGTACTTTTATTTACTACTTCGTATTTTGTGTAATATGCAACAAAAATTAATCATCAAAAATTAAGTTGACATGTTGAGTAATCGTCTCCAATTCTTAAGTTAAGTTAAGTCTTGACTAACTGACCCTTAATTCTAAGCATTTCTATTAGGTCTGTTCCATAACAAAAAGAGTGTATCAACGAATGCTCAAATAAAAAACAATAAAGCGTTCCTTGACTGAGAAAATGTTTAATAGACTGTAAAAAATGTATTATTCTTCCTGATTGAAAAAGACTTTGAGTAGTATAAAAAAGACAAATAAGTCTTGTATTTGATGAACTCGTAAAATTTAAATGATAATAATATAATATAATTTTGGCGCTTATACTATATATGTAGCTCAGTGTTTGGCCGAGCTTCTCCTACCATTTGTGGTGTGCGTCTTTATATTATATCACAAATGGAGGGACCTACAGTTTTGTGCCGACTCCGAACGGCCGGATGTATTTAATAAGAAGCTTTTTCATGGCAGAAATACCCTCTGAGGTTTGCCATTGCCTGCCGAGGAGTGACCGCTATTAGAAAAAACTTTTTCTATGATGAAGATTTTGTTTGCCCTGACTGAGGTTCGAACCTCGAACTCTCCGGCGTATCGAGTTATAGCACGCACCGCTATCAACTCGACCACAGCGGCCAAATTTAAATGATAGTTAACTCAAAAATAAAAAAAAAGTAGTAGAAATATGTGCAGTTAGCAAAAGTGGATGGAAAACAGCTGATTTTGGTTTTTCTTTATTTTTGGACAATTATGCCCGAATTCAGTAATTTGGTATCATCTCAAGTCTGAAAATGAGCTAGAGATTATTGCTTCTCCTCGGTTTTCCGTTTTTTTTTTAATTTTTTGTGACCTGCTCAAGACTTTATTTTTAGACTAGAGTCTTTATTTTGAAACTAATGAATGCCAACTGGTCTAAAATTGTGACTTTTGTCTCTTTTAAAGACTAAGACTGCTTACTGAATTCGGTTGTTAATCTATCTTTGTGAGAGGTTTTCTTCTTTACTTTCAAATAACGCTAGATCCAGTTCGGGTTTTCCAGCTAAATTGCGCTCCTTAGAAAATTATCGATTATGAACAGTATTAATTTTATTCAAGTTGTTCACTCTACTTAAAAAAATATTTCGTTTGCAAATAATATTTCTGAAAGTGTAAACTCTGTGGCGCGCCCCTTAAAACATGCTTAGTAGTGGAACAATCATAAACTTCTTAGGTTCCATCAAATAGCGACATCTACTAATCGATCGAAGGTTTTCAAAATAAAAACTCTGTATTGTATAATATTATTCAGTTCTTTGCAATGATACATTAATCCGCTAACAATATTTTAACTATAAATTCAAGGTCTTCAAACTATTTCTTAAATTAGAAGAGCACTTCGATTTCAGTGCTAATTGTTTGAATCAATAAAGACACATGAAATTGTACAAATCACTTAACTCAATGTATGTCATGTATGTATGTATGTATTTCAGAAGTGTCTGCCGAGACGGCTGCGCCCCAAGACGAGGACGATTATTTAAGAGATGACTACTACTATGGTGATGATGCCGAAGCGGATGAAAATGCAGAGCCAAATGTTGACTACGAAAATGAGGTGATAGATGAAGTGACGCACGAGAAAGCAGATCTAAGGGCAGATCCACCTTATTTCCTGCAACCGGAAGTGATATTTTACGGACAAACAGCGAAAAACCTGCTAATCGATTGCGCAATAAAAAACGTACATTGTAAGTATGCGAACTGCTTAATAGCCAAACGACACTGATTAATAATTCTAAATCTTCACTAACTCGTTGACGAACAGCGAGCAATGTGATTATGTGGTACAAGGATAAAGTTGTGATAGCGACTGGCGAGATCGCTTTATCCCCGAATGTGGATGTGCTCAAGAATCACACGTTAATCGTCAAGAATGTGACGGTGAATGATGCTGGCCATTACTATTGTGAGGTGTTGCCGGAGAAGGTGCGCATGCATGCGATTGTGGAGATCGACGAAAGCTTGATGATCTTTTGCGATGGACAGGAAGTGACCAATCGTACTTTGGTATTTCGTCAAGGCGAACCACATCACTGTGAATGCAAGTACAACTCGGTGGAGGATGTGCAGATCAAGTGGTTTATAGATGTGAGTTGTTTACACTCAACAAAGTTTAATTTGCGATTCTAATATAAATTGTTTTTTTTATTTTTTATTGTTTATCTCTTTACCAAAAAGGGCAAGCGCGCCGAAACTGTCGTTGAGCGCGTTCTCGGCGAGCAACTATTCATTGACAATGTCGATACCATACACGGTGGCATCTATCAGTGTCTGGCCGATGATCGTTCGCAGGAACTGCCGCATGCCATGATCATCGTTGAGGTTATGTACGCACCCAAAGTATCCACCTATCGGCATTATGTCAACGCGGAACAGGGTGGCAATGCTGAATTGTATTGCGATTATGCTGCAAATCCTGCTGGTGAAGTTTTGTGGCTGCGTAATGATAAAAAGTTGACGACGTCATACAAATATGCATTCAATCAGGTGCCGCATAAAGGACGCAATCGTTCGATCTTGACGGTGACGGATGTGCGCGCCAACAATCTGGGCGAGTATACGTGTCGTGTGCAGGTAAGAATGCGTGAGAGAGGAGGAGAGCTGAAGTGAAGGTATTTGCTTAGCATGAAAAAAATACACATACATATGTACTTCTTTGTAGAACGTTATCGGCGCGGAGGAGACGCGCGTGCATATACTTTATGAACCAGAGCATCCACAGTTGGAGGATATTGAGATTAGCGGTAGGAAAGCTGTGATACGTTGGCTAGTGCGTAGCATGCAACCGCTTTCGGAGGCAGTATTGGACTACAGAATGGCGGGGGTGAGTAGTTTTTACAGTAAACTTTAGCTAAAGACAACGAGCGGGTGAAAATGTCGCTAAATTTTAGAAATAAAAAAGGCACAAGGCTTTTGATAAAAACGTAATTTTTCGGGGTTCTACATAAAGGGGCTGAAAAATAGTCCAGAAATTCTTTTTCCATGAAAAGTGACGCACATTGGAAAAAGCACAGTAAATGTACTTATCTAAGGTACATTTTTGAGTTATAGATTTTTCGTTAATTTTTAATAAAACTGAAGTTCATTCCATAAAAAACGTATGGGTATGCAGTTTTGTAGCCCTTTAAATTCTAGTCTACTAAAATTTTATTTACATTTCGCTAAAACTTACCTTTGGTTTTTGAGAATTTTTTTTTCGCTATGTTTAGTATTTTTTCGTTGTGCAGAGTAAAATGCTTAACGCTCTCTGCGAAAAAATTCTCAAAAATCCACGATAATTTTTAGCGTCTTGAAACTAACACTTTGTTAGACTAGAATTGAATGGGCTACAAAATGATGGCGAGTTTTAAAATTTTTAGAATTTTTTGGAAATCACGTACCAAGTTTAGTTCCTTGATTTATGTTGTTTTATACAAGTAGAATGTATTTTAGTTTAACTAATAATTAACGAAAAATATAACGTATATTCTAGACAAATTCACTGCATAATTTTTTCTCGGAACCGCCGTTGCAATAGAAATGACGCTTAACAAATTTTTATTATGATTTAACATACCTAGAAAGGCCTTTTTTAAAAACACTGTTGGACGTCTTTTCGAGAGTAAATGAATTAAGATTTTCCAATTGCATATGTATGTACAACTTATTATCGTATATCACACTTCTGAAGCTTTTTTTTTCTCGTTAACATTTGTAAAAGATCTGAAATGCAGGAAATGCCAAACACTTTTATTATGCAAAAATTAATAAAAAAAAAATAAAGGAAAATTTTAAAATAAATATTACAAATAAAAAATTTAAATATTTGGAAAATGGAATATTTAAAAAGACAGCGACAATATGAAATTAACCTTTAGTAAATCACCAAGCATAACGATAACAATAGCATTCTATATCGATAATATAAATATCGATAACATATGTACATATATGTAGATATAAAAGATTATTATAGCGAAAACGCTAAGCATAAAAGCCTTATACTAAAATCGGTAATGATAACGATTTCGATAGGAAATATCGATAATGAATATTTAAAAATAAAACAGCAAAAGCTGCGAACCCATAGAGTAAATCGGTAATAATGTCGATAGAATTAGCATAAATAAGAATTTATGTAATTTTTATAAAAAGCTACAACGATAAATAATCGATAACAAAAATATATCGATAACAGAAACGATCGTTACAATAATCGATAACGATAAATATGCATGTAGTATGTGGCTTAAAATGTTTCTCAGGGTGCAACATGCACATACATACATATGTATGCAAAATGTATGTATTTATCTGCAGTGGCGAGCAAAACTCGCAGTGAGAGTTGTTCGCAATGTTGTTCGTAATAAAATTAAATGTACATACATATGTATATCGTTAATTTTTTATAAAATTCATATTTAAACAAATATCAAGTAACGGAATATTAAAAGTTCATCAAATTTTCAGCTAGCGAAAATATTTTCAAAAATTAACGGAAACTTTTTAGCTCCAAGTTTTCCCATTTTCAATCAAATTGAGTACGCTACAAAACTGCAAACGCAAAATCTTTCAAAAATTTCCATAATTTTACGAATTCTCCTAAATTTTTTACAAACAAAGTTTATTTATTTAATTTACACTATTTAAATATTATCAGAACAGTTTTGCTAACCACTGTGTCTACATGCATACACAAGCAATTTTCCTTAAACGTTATTACCGAAAGAAGTTTCAGCGCGCAAGTTCTATCTACTAATAAATAGTAATTTTTCTTTTACAATTGGCGATAATGTAGAAAACGTTTCACGCGTGTGTACATGTTAAATTTCTAAATTATGTAAATGTTCTTGAAGCATCTACCAATTATTCACTTCATACATACATACATACACATGTATTTGCTTAATTACGCCACTTCCGAATCGCGCTGGGCGATACTCGTAATATTGTCATCTGAGGTATTTTAAATTAGTTCATGCCGAGCGGGTTAAGTTTATCCAACGAGTGACTTTAACTTTATCGCTATTTACATAAATATTGACACAGCAATGTAGCTGGAAATTTTTATGTCTACATTTTTTATGCATTGTTGTTGTTGTTACTTTATTTATTATACAGCCATACAAATGGCAAACGGTAACTGTGGTGCATACACATCGCCATGCGGAGAGTCAAATATGGCAGGTGACTCATGAAATGGAACTCACAGAGGGAAGCTGGCACGTGCGTATGCGAGCGAAGAATACAGTTGGATGGTCGGCGTTCTCGGCACAGCATGATTTCGTAATCAAAGATAATGAAGTGGATGATTATGAAGGTGGGTAAATGCGTACCTACTTGTAAATAGCAGTTGACGACTTGCTTGCAAGCAAGTTAGTTGCTAGTTTTTGCGATATTTTTTTTCCATTACACTGTTGCTTATTGTATTTACTATTCTTTCAGATGATTTGGATACGATGAGCGCGCCGGGCAAGAAAATAGCTGTGGCTAGTTTTGGTGGCGGCTCGAAAAGTGCCAACGGCTGTGATGCTTTCAGTTTATCGCACACACTACTGGGCATAGTGGGCGCATGCGCGCTTTTTATTTTTCCAAATAGCTGGGTTTTATAAAAGCATTACCAAAGGGTTTAAAACTAACAAAAAATAAATAAAACACTTAAATGTATGTATGTAGTATTTACAAAACAATGTTCGTACATAAGCATACAAAAGTATTTTAATTTACGCTTACATACAACTGAATACATTATTTATACTAAGCTGTGTGTTTGAATGTTAGGCGTATTGAAAAAGTATGTATATACATACCATCTTAGAAAGAAGTAAAAATATTTATATGTAATTATTTATGTGTTTATGTTGTATGTACATATGTATGTATTTATATAGAACCGATGGTGCCAAACATAAAACTATTGAAGAAAAATCGAGTCAGAAAACAAATATTTTAAATATTTATGTTTAAAATGGTGATAACTCTGTATACAATATAGACAATAGTAAAATATAATAGTAATATTGCAAAAAAAAATCATAAAAATACAATCCAAAAATGTGCCACGATATTTATAAGAATGAAAAAAAATATGCGCTAATTTACTAAAAAAAAAAGGGAACCTGTCATAACCTAAAGAATACAAAAAATAATTAAATATGCAGAACTAACACCAAAACTCCACTAAAACTAAATGTTTATCAAATTCTTCTAGGGAAGTTTATGTAAATTCAAAACTTTAAAGCCGTTTTCTCGCTTGTTGGTTTTTTGAGTTATGACAGTTTGTTTGAGTAAATGAGTTCTAGGCAACTAACGTTAATACAAAAATTAAAAAAGGAATTGATGAAAATAAATCATTCCCGAATTATCAAATCTCAAAAACATAAAAATGGGAAAGAGAAATGTTTTATAAAAGCATCTGTTTAACACCGTAAAAGAGACAAGAATTTCAATAAAGACTTTAATATAAAAACTAAAAGCAAAAAATTTCTGAAATAACCTGTTAAATAATTAGAGCGAAAATTAAAAATTTAAACAAGGAAAATTGAAAAAAAGTTAAGAAAAAAACACTTAAATAAAATCTAATAAATTCGAAAATACGAATAGCCAAATGGCATTATTGAATGAGAAAAATATCAAAAATTAAGAAGAGAAATCGTTTGCCTAAGCATCTGTTTGAACATAGAAAATGGGCTAGAATTAAAAAAAAAAAAAAATACCAATAAGAAAAAACTAAAAATGAAAATAAAAAAATTAAATATGGAAAATTATAAATTTGTAAAAAAAAAATTAAGAAAAAAATTAAAAAAAAAACAAAATTTTCTTTATAATTACGACTGTTTAATCATGAAAAAGAGATTTGCATTTAAATAAAAAAAATATATATAAAAATAATATGGGCCAATCGTAATAATTATAAAAAATTATAAGTTTATTAAAAATTTGTAATAAAAACAACAACTAAAATAAAAAGTAACTTATAAATTTGCAAGATAAACTGTTTGAAAATAAATAATAGCCAAAACAACAAATTTGTGAAGCAATTTAACAATTTTGTATACGAATCTGTTCCAAACAGAAATGTGAAGTAAAACAAAAATACTTAATTATGGTAAAACAATATTTATAAGTCATTAAAACAATTAAAAATAAAATTTTCCAATAATCATTTCAAATATACATAATATTTAAATGTTTTTATATTGATTTATGTATCTGTATTTATAAAAAAAAAAAACAAATTACAAAACCTAAAAAAATGTTACACAATTTCGGTCGAGGTTACAGATAAACTATAAAAAGTTTTAAAACTAATTTGCGAAAGAGTTTCTAAGTAAATGAGACAAAATAAAAAATTTTCAACAGAAATTTAAATATGCAACCAAGAAAATAGTAACAAAGTAAATAAATGTATGGAAGATATTGTTAAAAAAAAATGATAATGATGCGCAAAATAAAATTAACAAAAAAAAAAGGAATTTCGTAAATTTATAGCAAACTTAAACACTTGATTAATTAGGTCAATAGCAGTAGAACGAAAACAACAAACTTATTTATTAGGTTTTTAGTTTTGGACTCTAGATTGTCAAACAAGACAAAACTCATCGCGTGACATCTGTCAATATGACTGCGCCTAAAACTATGCCGAAAAAGAAGCCTTGCCTTTTCCAACGATTTATTGAAACATTAAAAAATTTTGTTATACGATGTTAAAAGTAGAATACTTAAGAAATATGTCGTACTGCTGTCGTATTGACAATAGTCAGGCGTTGAAATTAAATAAAATCCAATTAGCGCTTCTAGTGGTATAACAGTTTGATATCCTCAATTAAAACACAATTTTTTCTATCAGAAAATCAACTAAACAAAGAAATTTGCAAATAATAAATATTCCCTTTTAATATTCTTAAGCAATTTTAGCTGTTAATACAGTTTACTACTGAGAATTACTAATCTCATGATTTAAAAAAATCTTGTATGAGTCCCTAACAACATAACAAATATTTATGCTTCTATTTAAAGTTTAAATTTTAAACCGAAGTGCAAATTTAGCTCATTTATTTTTACGTAAAATTCAAAAAAAATAACTCTAAATAATTTTTTTTTTTAATTTTTCGGTACATGCAGTTTTATAGCTTTTTCAATTTAAGTTAATAAAGTGGAATTTTCAAGTGACTACAAATTATAATTTTTCTTCCATATAACGCAAACCCGCGGTGATTTTTTGATATTTAGGAAATTGCAAAAAAAGCACCAATAAAAAATGTTCAAAAATCAACTGTAATTTGTGGCCATTTGAAACTTACTCAATATTAAACTAAAATTAAATGGTGCACCAAACTGCAAATTCAAAAAAATTAAAAAACAAAACTTTTGAACATTTTTTTTTAATTTTATGCAAGTTTGTTGATTTTTTTTTTAAATTGTGAGCAAAATTTGAAATTTGGGGTTATATGGTTTCAGTACTTAAAACGAGTAATTTTAAAAATCATATTTTATGGTTTTATAAATATGAAATGGCTGAAGGGATTTGGAAAATAAAAATGGCTGCCAGATTTCAGCATAAGAATAAGATTCGTGGTATTTCTTTAAAGTGTTTTGCTACCGATTTGAAAATTTTAATTATACTAAATTAATAAATTTATGCTAATAATGTGTGCGTCACCCTAACCAAAATCAAATGCTTAATTTTAAAATTATGTTTAAGAGAGTTGCCACCTTTTTAGTTTAAATTAAAAAAACATAATAAAGAAATAAAAGAAAGAAAATTACGAACGTTTAGCTATAAGCATATTTTTTTAAAGGGAGTTGCCACCTTTTTAAAACGTCAAAATTTATTTAAATAACCAATTTAATCAAACATTTCAATAAAGGTGATAGACGATTGCGAATAAAAAACAATCATTACGAACATGTTTTCAAAGTTGCCACCTGTTGAAAAATTTAATTGAATGATGGGCGTCTTTCGAAAGCAATACCTATACGTATGTATGTATAAAAGATTAATCAAACGAAAATTTGAGAAGTTCTGACGGAAAGTCATTTCGTAGAAATTTAATAACTTTGTTAACAATTTTAATGAAAAAAACATTTTTTTTTTCTTAGAAAATTATACAAAAATATTAAAACTTGTGTTGGAAACTCTTATGGATTTTGTTAAAAAAAACCAAAAAATATTTTACTCAAACAAACTTAAAAATTTCGCAAAAAAATTGTAAATTTGTCGATACTTTGTTTTTCAATTATTTCGGCGATTCGTGTACATTTTTTGTAGCTTTATACATACATATGTACTGTATGTGTACCTGTACATACACGTTGTATGTAACTAATTAATTTTTATTATCGCTCCCCGCAAAATATGTTGCTGCTCATAAAAGCTAATCTGTCGATCGGCAGCGGTTGATGGAGAAACCTGCTAAATATTTGTTTTAATGTTTGCGCCAGACATAATATTATTTTAATAAATCAGAGCATTCATAAATTTGTAGGCGATTTTTATGATTTTCAGTTTGCATAATTGTTGAAAAGAAAACGATAACTTTTTTTTTTATCTGCCCCATTGAGTCTGAGAAATGCGATATAGTTTAATTATAAATCGCCCAAAACTTGATTTGGTCACGTACCGCAAGGCGCAAAGTAAATTGGGTAATTTATGTACATAAATGAATGCTTACATCAAAGTAAAAAAATAATAAATATATATAGATATGTATATACATACATATATACTCGTACATGAACTTTTTTATGTACATACAAAAGAAATATGTGTTCATTCAATCGTGAAAGTTCCCACATTTTCACACAATACAGAAGTACTAGTATGCCAAAGTGAGAAATTTTTAAACTGAAAAAAAAAAACAATAATTCATTTTCAATATTTTATTTTTCACTTTTGTGTGTGCAAACTTTGCTTTATACTTACAAAGTAAATGCTCCATTTCATGCAAATAAATACAACTAATCATTTACCACTTCGAAAAATAAGTACACGCTATTTATTTTCAATTTTCGAAAAACATGTCATAACCTTTAAAGCTGCAATGCGTGCATATATTTGTATGTATGTCAGTATGCCGGTTTTTTTTATGCATAACTATAGACATATATAATTGGTTTTGCATTAATGTTTAAGTACATACACACACACACACACACAAAATAGCGAATTCAGCATTTTCTCCGCTTCATTACAACAATTATAATCATCATCAAGTTTTTTTTTGAAGGCATTTATTTTTTTAAATAATTTTTTGTTTTACTCTCTGTGCTGTGGCTGCTGCTGCTGCTGCTGCTGCTAAAGAAGCTGCTACAATTTCCATTACATTTCACATTTTTCTTTTATAGTTTTATTACTATTTTCTTTTCTTTTTATAGTATATGTAAGTTTTAATAAATTCTTTTAGCTATTAACAAGCATAGCTATAACTCTCTAAATACATACAATTTTTTAATACAATCCATCTACATACACAACTTTCAATATTCTAAATAAAAATTTGTACTCATGACAGCGTAAACAAGCAGTTATAATAGATTTTCGTTACTGAAGAAAGGCATTATTTTTTTAATTTATTTGTCTGTGTAGTTGTGTATACATTTTCTAGTTTTTATTTAGATTTATTTTTTGTTTTTAATAAAAAGAGAAAATGCTAATTTTGTATTGCCAAAAATTGTGAATTAAATAACTAAAGTAGTTTAGTACTTTTTAATAGCAAAGTATGTTTCGGTTTGGATAAATTTATTTAAGTATATGTTTTAAAAGCGTTTGCTAAATAGTTTTCTTTGTAAAATACTTTATTCATAGTACGCTCTCTACTCCCTTTCTTACACTCTTTTTTTTTTTGTATGTAAATAATGGCACTTTTCGGTTTCACTGCATTTTCTTTTAATTCACTTTTCTATATTTCTATTGTAGCCTACAAGTATTGGGTTGGTAATACCAGCAATTCCTTTACTTCCTTCATAAGTCATAGCCTAATTTATTTTTAGCTGGCTGATATTAGCGGTTTCCTTTTTCACGCTCACTTAGCTTTTTTTTCGCGTTTCAGCAATTTCCACGGTTGCTAGTGTGTGATTTGTTGACTTTGCACATGGGAATTTTCTATTATAACTGCTGTTTAGGTTTCCAAATTCTGGCGACAATACAAAATCCTTACAACGTAGCACATAGATAGTATGTACTTAACTGTATATGTATGTATGTATGTATGTAAATAAATACGCGTACATGTATGTAATTAAATACTAAATCAACAGCTAAAGGTTGAACAAAATCTACTTTATGGCTGACTCGAGTATTTGGTTTGTCCGCATCCTTTTCACTCCCGTCTTTTTTTTAAAGTAAAAATAATTTAACATTATGTTTAGAAATGTGCGTAAGTGTAGAGTAACCGGACACGTTTGCAGATAAAATTTTAAAATTTTGCATAATATTCCATAAGAGAATTAATCGAAAATTCGCAAAAATTTCTTTAGCATTTTTTAAATATATCTTACGTTGGCTTATATTTAAGCTAGGCTTATCTCTAGGCACTCTGCAATTGCAATATGCATCTATTAGACGAACGTTTGGTATAGGCATTCATGCATCAATTTTAGGTTTTTATATGAATTAGAAACATTAAAATGGGAAAGGGCACATTTTCAGTTAAGCTGAGCTTATCAAAAACCTAAAATTTCAATATTCATCGATTGGACGAATTTTATTATAGGTCATTATATGACTTGTAATCGTTGATATTATTATGAACTTTTTATCTTCAGCTAATAGAACGACAAAATGACAATATTCATCCATTCGAAGAACTTATGCCTTTGTATCGAAATCTTATACGAAACTCCTCCCATTCAGTTGTTTCAATCAAATTTTTACAAAAAACATTTTCAAACTATTGAAATATGTAAGTATAAGAATGTTAATATTCATCCATTTAATGAAAGTGTGCTGTTATTAAATACATTGTATGTAAATATGTAAATTGATTTCAGGTCATTATTTATGTATGTACATGATTTCTGTCTTCAGTTGTAAGAGCCCAAAGTCATATACACTCATCCATTAGATGAAATTTTATTTTAACTAAATGAATTTGGTCTATCGTGTTAATTTAAAACATTCGTCGTTTAGATGAACACATGCATATGTCTATTATGCACTGAACATTTTTTGAAAGTTTCCTTTGATTAATCGGTTTCAACTTGTTTTAAGACATTTGTGAAAATTCATCCATTGGACGAACAGTTAAGTAAGTTAAGCTTATGCTAATGTTTAACTTATTTGACTAAGCTTGTGAAAGTTCGTCTATTCGATGATTTGAGCGCTTAAAACAAGAAATGTTCAATAAAGGCTTATAATTTTAAAAATTTCACAGTTAATTTAGCAGCGTTTTATACAATATATTACGAGTACATCGATTAGATGAACACAATTTTTAAGCGCTTAAATTGCGAAATGTACTTGAATTAAAGTCAACTAAACGGTTTCAACCTATTTCAAAATATTCGTAATAATTCATCCATTGGATGAACAGTGTTTTAAGGACATAAAGTTATCAAAACATTGAAGCTTAACTTATCGAAGCTATTTTTTAATATTTGAAGAAATTTTTGAAGGTTCGTCCATTCGATGAAAAGTGTTTTGAAGGCTTTAAATTACGTAAAACTAACGAAGTTAAGCTAACCAACTTATTTGGAGTCATGTTTACAAGTTATTTTCACATAAATATATACATACATACTCGTATTTTAAATTTACTATTGTGCTTAAGTATGCTGGTTTTAATGCTATCATAATTCCTTCTATGTACATACATTGTGTTTGTGTATTTTCTTGCACATACGATTATATGTATGTATGTATTTGGTCTACTGCTTTAAGTATTTATGCTATGTTGTAGTGGATATTGGATTGAAAAAAACAAACAATTATCCTCAGCTATGGTACAATTACAATATTATTTTTTTTTCTTTCTTACTTTTCTTCATATTTCTTCAAGTAAACATTTCTAATACATACATTGAACGCCTAAAATATCGTATCAAAGCTCACAATACCAAAGCGCAAGAGCGCTAAAGTAAAACAGAGAGAGCCTGCGCTCACCATCGCCTGCTTGTTGTCCGCCGTAGGCTCTTCGCCAACTTCCAAAATTGTCTTCATGCGTACATCTTGTGGCATAATGGAGCAATAGTACACGCCTTTGGTCTCAACGGACACCTTATCAATCACCAAACTCATGTCCTTGTCCAGGTGATAGCCCAAAGCGGCATTGACGAGTATTTCGTGGCCAGTGTTGATGGCGCTGTTATTTTTAAACCACATTATTTCATGAAACGACTCTAAAAACGCACGCGAGGAGAAACGAAGAAACGGAGCAATGGCGCGACGGCGGAAGAAGCGAGTAAAAGTTACAATATCAGAATCAGAATTACAATCAGTTTTTAAGGGCAAATATAAGAAAAAAATGTATATTCTAATTAATGCTAAATATGAAATGCAAATGCGAATGCGAATGTGAGAATGAGTGTCGGCAGGTGAGAAAGGAAATAGTCGATATTAGTAAAAAGATGTAAGCGCAGAGTGGCGCGAAAGGGGGTTGGAGTGGGATGTTGAAAGGAAATCGTACTTGGCATACATACAAGCCACAGTTCGATTCAAGGAAAGGGTGTGTACAGAACAAAAAAAAAAAAAACAAAAAAAAAAAAAAGATGAAAAGTAGGTGTGAATTTCTATAAGCGAACCGAAGATGGCAGGCACACATGCGTTAACTTCGAAATTAATTTACATATTTTGTTTTGTGTATGTACATACATACACACATACATATACATGTAGAATAAACATAAGTGTATAAAAGTATGTACATACATATGTATGTATGTATGTTGCGATGAATATGAGCCTTTTTTCATGTGTGAATGAAGATTATTTTTAGTAGTTAGTTATGTATGTGGTAAAATGAAGCTACGCTTTGCGAATGAATCATGCCATCATTACAAAATATACTTGGCAAATTCAATCACACGCACACCACTGTAAACATATATGTACATACATACATATGTATGTAGATATGTGTGCAAGTGTGTATTGTTGCGTGCACATTTGTGTATGTGTATTCTTTTTTTTTTTTTTTGCTTTCTTCCTTGGCGTTTCCTTAATTACTTACCATTATAATTTTTAGCAGGACAATTCAAAATCACTTTGGCACCCTCTTTGGCGTACACAGTTTTTTGCTTCTCCTCAAAATATGGCGACTGTGTGGGCTTGACTGTTGCCTTAATATTCTCGGGACTCGATTCATAGTCATAATCGGCGCTGTCTTGGTTTTGCGATTTTTCGCTTGACTTTTGTGCCAAAGCTGCAAACAAAAACGAAGATTGAAAATTATAATTAAATAAGTAGTTGTTAAAAGAATTTATAGTTGTTGTAATGTAATTTGAAAACAAAAGCACCATTAGTGTATGAGTACCATATACTTCTGAGATTAGAATATCTCGCATAAGATTTCTTTTTAGAATTTACTCAAGCTCGATGTAATTAAAGCAGAATGATGTTAGTATAAAATAGAAACACTGCAGTGAGTTTCGAAGACCTCAGTCACCCTCATCAGGGCTAAAATATCTTTCGTTAACGAATTTCTAAAACTCAGTGTGTCTATCATAAAATTACATCAATCTCTTAACCAGCAAATCAGTGTATTTTTAAGCCAGCGGCTGGCTAGCACTTTTTGTCAATAAACTATTATTTAGATTTCGTCAGAGATTGCTAACATTTCGACCTGAAAAACTGCGTAACATTGGCAATGTACCTTCAGCTTAGACAGTGTACCAACGTTTAAATCTACAGTTGATTAGGTTTTTTTTTATTGATTTGTCTTTGGAAAATTTCCTAGTCATAACGGAATCCGGAACAATGGAAAGGTTTTGCAAGATAATCGATCGCGGCTTGTGATTAAAAAAGTTCGGTCTTGTACTAGGTAAATAAAATGTGTAACGGAGTACAATCTACTATCTGTAGTGTGGCAAGTGAAAAATTACTTGTATTCTTGTATTTCAAAAACCGAGAGCTAAGGCAAGTTTTATAGTTCCCCTAGTCCCAAATGGTGGTCGTTTGCTATAATTCAATTATAAAAGGTTGGATACTTATTGACGTTTAAGTTTTCCGACTGCCTTGTAAGGTTGCATTCAGGAAGGTCTGATAAAGGGGAAAATATTTTATCCCTTTTCGCGCAAAGGCAGTAGAAAAGTAGGTAACTAGTAGCGAAATGCGATTTGTACATAGAATGAAACATATTTGCAGAAATTTGATATTTCAATTTATAATATAATATAACCGAATATTCAACCAGACATGCATGTACATATGTATATACATAGCACCCTAATACAACAAATTATATAAACAAAAACGCAAGTGTGATTTAGAAGCAAATATTTTCTACACATTTTGTTAACAAAAACAATGTAATTTCAACCTTTTTCAAGATTTTACATGCAGAGAATAGAACTATCACATTTGGAAAAATTTTGATAGTATATTTTTCTTTAATTCAATATCAATTTTAGCAACCAAAAAGCCCAGTAACCAGGATTGTATACAAATTTCATTACAATTTCAAACTTTTTAAAAAATACATATGCATAATTACCATTTTTGTAGATCATAAAATTGTAAGATTCAAGTCACTAACAATGTAATATTAGTTGTTCGAAAATTTTTTTTTTTATATGGAAAACACCACACAATACCTTCGACAAAAAATTAACGGAATTTTTATTGATATAGTACATCTGTTAGAAATCAAGTAAAGACGTTAGTCAAAACTGGTCAGAATACTAATAAATGTTCTTCTATTCGATATTTTAACTGTATAATTTTATGGTTGTTAATATTTAAATAAATTCTTTTTTTTTTAATTTTATGTTATTTTATATAAAATATATGTATACAGTAAAAAATTTAAAAACATAAAATACTTTCTTTGAAAAAAAAATATCAAACAAAATGATCTGACCTGACCGGGAATCGAACCAACGACCTATCAATTTCATACATGCAAAGAAAAAAAATTGCAATTCCTGTTCACTGCTAGATAAGCAAGGCTACTTACTGGGAAACACACGAGAATGCCGTCAATTCGATTATTTAATGTAGGGCATGCTGAAATAATTTAAAAACTACAAAAAGTGTTGCCTGCCAGGCCATTTGACAAGAAAAGTACTAATTTCCACGTGTTTGATAACATTTTTTTTCTTCTTAAATTAAAAGAGAGCAACACAGGCCACCTTAAGGCAGCGTGCAAGAGTGAGACAACTGCCTTATTATCTAACCTTGTATGATTGAATCATGGTCGTTTGCAATATTTTCTGTTCCGATAACATGGAAACGCAGGTAGACAACAGTCGAACGATTATGAGCTAATCTGGTTGGCTGTGCGTTTCTCCTAGACCGATAGGCTTCTAGGGGCAGGTATGCTTTTATATAGGTACAAATTAAAAATTCATTTAAGAACCTTATTTTATCAAAAAGCTGCGGAATGTTTTATATACTTTTGAGTGGGCAAGATATAAGTTGAAGATGCGTTTAAAAGGGTTCGACCCTGCTTTGTTAGACTCAACTGATAATAGACTCTAGCTTGATAAATTAATTAGACTTCACAGCCATAACTATCAAAGCACGCATCTTCCATAACTATTAGCAAGGAGTACGAAGCTCGAACCTTTCAATCGAACGCATATTTATCCAATACTTCGATAAGACAGCTTATAGAGGTCAGTCAATCAGTCCATATATTCTGACAAGCTGCCGACGAGGAAACTGAAAATACAGCTACTAAGATCTTCTAGGTTAATGGATGACTCAGATTGAGCCTCAACCGCTTCACCCTGCATTGGAGCCTAACCAAAATGGTGAACAAATTCTAACACTTTCATGGCGTCAATTATGGTCTTTGTTACCTTTAAAAAAAAAAATACCAAAATTTTACTCTGCAGTACTAAATTCTTTACGAGCCATTTAACATTGTCAGAATTTGTCTCTAAAAATTATTATTTCTAACGGCATATTTATGCACGGCATACACAATTTTACGACTTTAACGGACACATTTTCACAAGACCTTAAACTTTCTTTTATTTTCTGCGCTGGGAAAAAAAAAGAATGTAGCGCAAATAAAATTTATTCGTACACAATACAAAAACGAAAGGCTATAAAAAATAAAAATAAAATAACAACAAATATGCGAAAGATAATACATAAATGGAAGGTCAATTAAAATTTCAAGCCAATAATGGGACAATGAGTAATTCAATGAATTTAAGTAAGTGTGAGCGTGTACAGACATACATACAAACATGTCTACATACATACATACATACATATATGGTAGGTATAAATATATGTATGTATGTATGTGTTATACGAATAATTGTATGTCCATATTTGGACAATCATACATGCAAGTACATATGTAAAGTGTTGCCATAAGGGTTAAAATAAGTAAAGAAATTGTATTAAAACGGCTAAAAAGTCATGGGCAAAACAACTGTTAATTTCAACAAAAAAAATTCAAATAAAAATAAATAAATACACAAAAAAAGCGCATAACTTTGCTGTACTCAAGTTCTGAATTCCTCAATTGAAAAGGCTGAAACAAAAACAAAAATATAAAAAAGAATAATAAAAAAAAAAAATTATTCTCAAATATCATGTTGAGCATGCGTAAATACTCTGCGCTGCTTATAAAGAGGCCATGTAAATAGTACCGTGTGTGCGTGTGTGTGTGTGTGTATGCAAGTGCCCATATAGCATATGTAAGTATGTAATTTTCTATAAGTACTCCATGAGTACTGCAACACTTTTAGATTGAAGAGAAATTGAAAAACAAAAAAAAAACACAATTTTAAACACAAACACACAAATACATAATTATAATGAAGCAATTAAACATTGAAATAGCTTAGTGGTGGATTATGGCATGGATATTCGATGAATGCGATTGAGTAAGTAGAGTTCCAGTAGCCGAGCGAACCCGCTCATTGGCATGCTACTGGGGCACAGCGAACTTGGGAGTGCATTCATGTGCATGCGTGTATGTATGTGTGTGTATGTGTGTGTGTATTTATAAACAGATGTACGATATGCAAGAATTTATGTTGTGCACACATGCGTGCTTATGAAAATGAATACAAAAAGCGCGCATATACATACATACATATGTACATATTTTGACTGTTTAAACATTTTTGATGTTTGTTTTTAAAGTGTAATATGTTCTTAAAAATCTGTTCAAAAATTGTTATGAATATTTTTAAATGTTATAAAAATTTTTTTAAATCATTTATTGTTTTTAAAAGTATTAAATTTAGTTTAAAATTTTTTTTTTAGAGAATTGCATTAAAACAATAATAAAAAAATAAAAGTTTTATAAACAAAATTTTTTCGCATTTCCATTTTTTGGTAATTAAAATTTTGTTATTTCGAAGAAAAAAAAATGTTAACACACAAGCGTCACTGTTCAGATGCCTAGCACTGTACATACACACATACATACATACATATGTATGTACATATAAACTTTTATTTTTTTATTATTGTTTTAATGCAATTCTCTAAAAAAAAAATTTTAAACTAAATTTAATACTTTTAAAAACAATAAATGATTTAAAAAAATTTTTATAACATTTAAAAATATTCATAACAATTTTTGAACAGATTTTTAAGAACATATTACACTTTAAAAACAAACATCAAAAATGTTTAAACAGTCAAAATTTGACAAACATTGACAATTTATTATTCTTGTGACTAATTTTTATTAAAATCGAATTAAACTCTAGCATTCTCTAACTCGCAAAAAAATTATTGATACAATTTTTATGAAAAAAAAAAATTCCTCAAAATTTCTAACTATTTTACCAACATTTTTTAGCAAATTAATCAACAAATTTTTTCCAAAAAAATTTCAGACAAAAATTTTTAGGAAATTATTCAAAAAAATTTCCTATAAAATTTCAAGCTTTCGTATTTTACTCAACAAATTTTTTTGAAAAAAAAATTGCTTCAAAATTTCTAACCTGAATTTTTAGGAAATTATTCAACAAATTTTTATAAATTTCTTAAAAAAAATTGCTTCAAAATTTCTAATCAGAATTTTTGGGAAATTATTCAACAAATTTTTATAAACATTTAAAGATTTTTTCAAAGAGCTTTTAGAAATATTTTTAAATTTAATTTTGAAGTGCTTAAAACTACGGTTGATCAAAAATAAAATAATTACGATGTTGCGCAATTTTTCTATATAAAAAATTCGTGTTTGAAAGAAATTGTTAAAGGACGTCCGAAAAACCAAGGATAATTTTTAATACCTCAGAAACTTGTGCATTATTATACTAAAAGTCTGCATACTTCAAACAATTATTTTACTTCATTGTGAAAGTATGAAATTTCAATGAAAATTTCTCGATTTTTTTTTTAAATTCAATATTGTTTGAAACTTGGTTTTATATATGTACTTTTAGTTAGAGAATGCACTGTGTTTTACAGTAAAATAATAAAAAAATATAAAAAGAAAAATTTAAATAAAAATGTAAATGCTCCCAAAGCAGTTTCGGCTAGGATGCCAACTTACGGGGCACCCAAATAGAGACTTGCTGGGACTGGAGTCGACACCTTGGTACATCAGGGGACACCACTCGCAACTGACGGGCGATGTCCAGACTTACGTACGACAACCTCTGGACCCGATGACGTACCGACGATGTCTGGGCGACATCCACAGGGATTCAATCTCCAAATTAATCGACTCCCGACCTGTGTGTGACGCCCTGGGAGTCCAACCTCCACCTATAGCAGCAGTAGAGCTCCAGCTGCCTTGTGAGTCCCGCATTACTCTGGCACAACTAAGATCTGGATATTGTAGCAGGTTAAACTCCTACCTATCCAGAATCAACCACGTCACCCCCAACACCTGCCCGGCATGTGGAGAGTCCACGCACGATACCAACGACCTATTCACACCCCTCTCCCTATGGTTCCACCCTGTTGAAACCTGTCGTTTCCTGGACCTTCCGTTAGTTGAGCTTGACGATAATGACTGAGCGTTTCCGTCAGCCTTAGTAAGGCGTAGCTAGCCGCAACAACAACAACAACGCAATATGTCGATACAAGAAAATGTAACACGCTGAAGCTTATCATTTTAGTTAAATTCTAAATATTCGCAACTCCTTACCTGTTGCTCGTTGCGTGGGAATAAACGTAAGTAAAATGCGTGCGTATTAACTGACCTTATTTCTTTGTTCACAACTGTATGCACATGTCTATAGTAACTGCGAATGTGTCTCTATTCGTACTCATTCACGTGGATAATATAATTTTTTTTTTCCAACAAAAGACTTTTTTATTCTGGCAAGTTTAAAATTCAGTAAATGTACGTATAAAAGTTTTAGCATAAATGTACGCATGTATGTATGTATGTATGTACGAGTTTGTACAAATGTTAATTTGTTGGCGCATTTCCGCCCCTCAGTTTGACCATTTTCGCCATTGCGATTACCGTATTTCTATTTCTAATGCCATTTTCATTTCCATTACTTAGCTGACGCGTGTTTATATGTACATATGTATGTATGTACATATCTATGCATTTATATAGTATATATTACTGTATATGTATATACATACATACATATGCATGTATGTGATATGTACCAATGTTGTCATTTTTTAGCAGCATGTTCATCGATTTGAAAATTTATTTCTGCATAAATATGCAAGCAGCGAGTTTGTTTGTGTGAGTAAGTATGTTTGTATGTATGTATGTATGCGTGTTAGCTTGGTTTGAGTATGCGCGCTCCTTAATAGTGTATTAAATTCTTATCACAAAACACAAAATCGTTTCGCAGCATGCGAGCTTTCAGAAAGCTGCTGCCGAGACGCCGAAGTCGCAGCTGCTGTTCTTTATGTTTGACACGACGAAATGCCATAACATACCTATGTATGTATGTATGTAGTTTTGTTGGGTGGCCGCAAAAAGAAAAAGAAAAAAAAACATACACAAAAAAAAAAAAAAAAAAAATTAATATGAAAATATGCACAAACATTTGTATGCATAAATTTGTATGTAGAAACAAGTATAAGTTCAAGCTTGCATACACACACACGCACACACACTTTCGTGTTTTGGAATGCATATATAATACATACATATGTATGTATGTATGACTGTACAAGCGAAACTTGCAACATTGCAATATTTGCAAAGCGAGATGAAAATTCTGAGAATTTAAGTTGGTTTTAAATTTCCATGTTGATATTTTTATCATATTTGGCTTGAACACTTTTTCAGAAAAGGTTCAATACGAAACATTTTTTTTTCTTTCTTTCCTTTTTATTTAAAAGATCTCATTTATTATAAGTTAAAACTGGAATTCAGCTTCTTTTTTTTGCCTACAAATACAATATTTGCTGACTCAGCGCAGAAAAATAAAAGAAGGAGCTTAAAGCGTGTCATTTGAAATGCTCGACCTTGGTCGGACTGAGAAGGATAGGATAGTCAGTAGGGACATTAAAATGTGTTTTTTTGTTTTACATTAATCAGGCAGCTAAAGCTATGTGGCTATCGTAGGCAGCTTTAAACTTCACACCGACGAATGCTAAAAGTACCTCCCTCTCTTGGTCAATAACGAGTATTAACACAAACGATTGGCTCAGACAATTGCTCTTGCGGAGTGTCAAAGATAGAGGATCTCCACCGTTAAGATTCACCGCGAAGTGCTTCTAAAGTGGGAGTCTAATTATTATCCGAAATATAATCGGAATGTCGAGAATGCGACTTTGGAAGCAGCTCCCTTCATCGCTCACATTAACCGTCCTCCAGTGGATCCTTGCTATAGTAAATGTCGTGGCATTAGCTCAATAATCGACGAGCTTAAATAAGGTTTTTCCATGCAATGAAGTACAGCACAGAATAGAAAGTGGAGCGGATTAAAGAAATGCTGATGATATTAAAGAGAAAAATGCGCAGCACCGAAGAAATTTGTGAAATCGTTAGCAACTTTATGAAAATTTGCCACTTGTGCAAAATTAAAAGTCGTAAGAATGTATGTATGTATAAACAGGTACAACTTTTTTCGAATTGAGAAATATGAAGTTATGTGAATGCAAGAGGGCTGATGGATTCTGACCCGAGCTTCTATTTTTTTATATTATAATAAATATCTACATATATAAAGAAATATACACCAACAATTCATGCTGGCGGAAAAACAAGAATAGGCCAAGGCAAAAAAATATATATTTTTTTATAAGCAATTAATTAATTTTATGCCAAAGTATTTTATTGAATTCCTTAGCCAATTTTCATCTTTAAATGTTGTATATTTATTCCATTATATTTATTAGAAAAGTTTTTGTTGTCTTTCAGTTTATTTAGGTTTAATTATTATAGCTTTTTTCATTTTTTGTTAATACATTTTCTTTTTACATGCAATTTTTTTCTTTTCTTTTTCTTTTATTACTTCGCTTTGTTTCTCCTTTAGGATGGTTTTATTTCATTTTTTTTTTATTTATTTCAAGTTTATTTTTAAGTTTTTATTTACTATACTTTTAAATCATTTTATTAATTTTTTTTTGTTTAACTATCTTAATTATTGTTTCTTATTTATTTAATTTTTTTTTAAATTTTTAGTTTGTTTCAGATTTTTTTAATAGTTTTTAGGTAATTATTTTATGAAGATTTTTTTTTAATTTTTGGCTTAGCATTTCATTTATTTAGATACTTATGTTTAGAATATTTAATATAAATTTTATTTTATATTAATTCATTAGAAGTTTCAATCTTTTTATGAAATTTGTTTATTGTATTTGATTAACTTATTTTTTTTTTACATATCTACTACGACACCAACATATTGACAAATGTGACTTTATATTTTTATTTTGTAGTTTATAAAATATTTTGATTAAAATACTATTAATAAAAGAAATAATTTCACCAAAAATATAAGTAAAAATATAAAAATAAGTTGAATAAAAATATTACCATAATTTTTTATATGGAATTGCTGAAGAGCGCTTGTATAAAAATCTTCAGCAATTCCATATACAACCGAAAGAAAATATTGCGACACTCTTGGACAGAAGAAAATGAAGAAAAAAATTTAAAGAAATTTAATTAGACTAAAAAGAAAAAATTTCACCAAAAATATAAAAATAAGTTGAATAAAAATAGTATCATAATAAAATATTATCATAATTTTTTTATTCAACTTATTTTTATATTTTTACTTATATTTTTGGTGAAATTTTTTCTTTTTAGTCTAATTAAATTTCTTTAAATTTGTTACTTCATATTATCATAAGTTTTTTGTTCAACTTATTTTTGATGAAATTTTTTCTTTTTAGTCTAATTAAATTTCTTTACATTTTTTTCTTCATATTATCATATTTTTTTTTATTCAACTTATTTTTATATTTTTCATATTATCATAATTTTTTTATTATATTTGGTGAAATTTTTTCTTTTAAGTCTAAATAAATTTCTTTGAATTTTTTTCTTCATATTATCATAATTTTTTTATTCAACTTATTTTTATATTTTTACTTACATATATATTTTTGGTGACATTTTTTTTTAGTCTAATTAAATTTCTTTAAATTTTTTTTCTTCTTTCCAAGAGTGTCGCAATATTTTTTTTTCGTTTGTAGTTTTTGGTATTTTCGACAGGGTTTGCATACATTATTTTGAAACGAGATACTACTATCATCACTTGTTAAAACGATTTCGGCGTGGTTTCATCCTAAATGTTTACTTTCATTCTGCACTTTTTATTGTGGTAGAATAAAAATATAAACAACAACAATTTAATATGTCGTTCAATTCAGAAATCGGTCTTGAAGTCGCAAAGTAAAGCGCGTTAACTATTTTATTTTGTTATTTTTTTCTTTTTTTACATATTATTTTAAATTAAGTTTATTATATTTTTAGTGTTTTAAAATTTATTTTCATATTTTTTTTATATTATTTTATTTATTAATATTTTTTCTTTATTTTTTTTAGAAATAGTCAACTAATTAAATTTTCATTAAATTTCTAACTTCAATGTAAAATTTAAATTTTTTTTTAATTTTCTATCTTTCAAAGATAAGCATTTGCATCCAAAATCAATAAATTAAATTAATTTTTTAATTTAATTTATATTTTATTTTTAAGTGTTTATGAGCTTTAAGACCGATTAGTTTTACTCAAAGTGGTAGAAGTTTTCGTACTATTTCGCAGTTCACAACATCTCCTCATTAGACTTCTTTCTGCTTGGCTTCCGTGGGAGTAGAACCCACGACATCATGTGTAATACTTAAGCCGGCATCTAAATGCACTGAGCTAAGATTACCCTTCACAATTTACTCCATTCAGTATTATATTTTTTTTATAAGTGAATATAATTTTATTTTTTTTTTATTATTCCCGATTTCTTTGGCAATTATTTATACTTCTTTATCTTATCACAGTTATTTTATATTATTTATATATCCTTGTCACCTCATTATTTTTTTCATTGTACATCTTCAATGCCTTCGCCAATTCCATGTGAACAAATCATTCCCATACATTTTGTAGACACATCCATGGGAATGAATTATTCGCATGTGATTTGCATGCGACTGATTTTGTAAAATTTTTAATCGTTTAAATTTAAGCATTCATTTTTTTATTGTTTTTGCTATTAAATTTATTTTTAAAAGCAAAATCAATCAAAGCATTAATAATTCCTATGTCTATCTGTATGTATGTAAATATGTATGCGTATGAATTGCTTTGTATGCTTTCATATTTCCCAGAAATTTAGTTCAGCTTTTTAGTGCACAATGAAGCATGATTGATTTTATCTTCACAAAATTTTTAGGTCAAATTCACGTACAAACGTACAAACACATAAAATGTAAGTACGCACAACTTTTAAAATTTGTTTTAAATATATTTTTTTAGAAAAAAGTTATGTACATACATATGTATGTATGAGTGTATGAAATAATTTTTACCATATGTGTCGGAATAGAGACAAATGTGTATGCGCAAATATTTATAAGAGGAAAAACACAAATGCACACTTTGGTGCTAAATATAAAAAAAATGTGTATTTTCAAGCGCTGCCATTATTTAAGCTCAAAATCTTTAAATCACAATCACAACATACATACATACATATGTACATGCACAGCAAAAAGTACTTAAAAAAAGAATAAAAAAAATCATGTCCTTAACACACCCTTCGCTTAGTTGAAGGGCAACTTTTAAGCAACATTTTTGTTCGTGTGTATGTAGGTTTGTACATTATGGCAATTTTGCTACACAAGCAACAAAAAATATATTTCAGTTATGAAAATTTTTAAAAATTGTTATGTCTATACATATGTTTATTCGTTAAAAAAAACAGAGTCTTGCGCTAATTGCGAAATTTAATATTTTCTTTAATTCACATTCACATACCAGAACTATTTAGGCACCCAAAAATAACCCATCCCAGCAGCAGCAGAGCGGTGGCTGCTGCATTGTTGCGCACTGATGTCATGGCTGATGGCTGGCTGGTTGGCTGGTTGGTTGGCTGTTTGGCTGGCTGGCTGGCTGGCTGGCTGGCTGACTTCCCCGAAGTGAAAGAGAAATGTTCGATAATTTGTACCAATTGACAAGCGGCGGTGGCGACGGAATCTGCTGATTAATGCAGATAGATATATAGATAAATTGATACTTTTGCTCGTAATCGCAAGCAGCTGCCGAACAATTTGAAATTAACGCGTTTGCAATGCCACGCGACGGACGAGTCAGAGTTCAAGTGCAACAATAAAAAGCACACAAAGCACACTTTTAATGCACTTTAATAAAATGTGAGAATTTTATTTTTTCTTTTAATATTTTTTAAAAATTTTTTTTTGCTTTTTTTTAAATGCACTACACTCCTTTTTCTATTTAAATAATCTATTTTATTTCAGCAGGACTCCGTTTTGTCGTGTGAATGCACAACACTAGCGCAGGCGGAATGTTTTGATAGTTTTTTTTCGCACAGCCAAAGCGAACTGAATCACTACATTCGAAATATTGTTGTACTCAGGCGAATCGTTTTGTGTCTGTCGTTGGCGGCGCTGCTACAAATATTGCCACCACCGCCGCCGCTGTTGCCGCCGTTGATGTTGTCGTTGCTGTCGTTTGTCGTTATTGGTCGTTGGTATATTTATTTGTTTGTTTGTACACATACACACATACATACATACATTCAACTACTCGCACGTATGTATGTTTGTTTGTTTGTTTGTATGTATGTCAGCCGTAGAAATATGAAAGAATGACGTGAGTCTCTTCCGCGCAAAGAATACCCAATATTTCAGCATACAAATGTTGTATCTACCCAACACACACAGCCATGCATGCGTGCGCGTGTGTTTGTGTGCTTGTGCGGGTGTGCATGTATATGCATTTTTTGTTAATAATAAAAGAAAAACTGAAAAAACAAATCCCAAAAAGCCAAAGTCACCACACTGCGGCGGCATGCGCCGAAGCTCCAGTAATATTATTCGTGCAGCAGCTATCTACATATGTATGTATGTATGTATGTATGCATGTAACAAAGCCATGTATGTATGTTTGTATCTAGCAATATGCCACCACCATTTGTCGCCGGCTCCGCTGCCACAGCTGGGCGACCGTCAGTCATGTGTTGGCTCTCCCCTTCGATTGGCGTGAAAGTTTGTACATATGTACATATGAATGTATGTAAGTTCATGTGTGTGTGTGTGTGTATTTCCTGGGTGCGTGCATTGTATAACAGTTGAATGAGCGCTTGACAGAGTTACCAAACGCCAACAGTGCAAGCGCAGTAGATTTGACAAGAATAAAAGAAATGAAAGCATTAAAATATGTATGTGAAAATGGTTTTTAAAAAAGGAATATTCCATTTTTTTCATACACACAGCCCGCAAGAAATCCCTAAACGTACTCGAAAACAGAAAGAAAATTTTCTAAAATTTTTATGTGACATTTTGGCAAAGTTGCAAAGGTGCTTTTGACAGATTGGGGACCGTAGATGGTCTGGGGAACTGGTAAACACTACCAGGGCATTGATCAGTGTTCTGACAGGGCACTGCTCGATGGGGACCCACGCCGTTAGGCTGGGCATCACATCTGATCTAAGGTGTGAGTGCTGTATGGAGGATGATGAGATGGAGTCATCGCAACATTACCTTCTAAGCTGCCCTGCTTTCACAAGGCTTAAATGCAGACACCTTGGCTCATTCTTCTTCGATACTCCCGAGAGGCTATACAGTGTATCCATCGAAAGGCTAGGCTCCTTCATAAAGAACACTCGCCGTTTCTCTTAACAAGTACATTCTACCGGTGGGTAACGTTTTCTGTTCAGGGATGGAAACTTATAACATATAGTGTTATCACAATGTACTATAAACTGAAGTCTAAGTGAGCCCTTAGGGGCTACCCCACTAACCTAACATCTGTGACATTTGAAAGCGTTATCCGTTATCTGCCACTTTCGTGTGTCTGAAAAAGGATAAGCGTTGGGATAAATTTTAATTTTAATTTTCGAATACGGTTTTTTATGCATTTTCCATCGATTTCTAGATATATATTCTTATAAGCTTCCTCAGGGCTTTTTCATAATTTATCAGCTATTTTCCTGAACATATTTTGATTTGAAAAATTTTCTTTCAGTCTTGTTTTTCTGAAATTTGTAAGTGATTTTGTTAGGAAGCAATGAAAGCGAAAAAGTAATTATATTTACAAATATTATATAGTTATTAAAAACTTTATGTTAATTTTACCTAAGCCTTTCTTTGCAATCTTCATATTAAATTTAAATAAAAATTTGAATTTTTTTTTAAGATAAGAATTTTCGAATACGAGAAAAAATGAGAAGGAAAATTTCGATGCTAATTCGAATAGAAAAAATTTACGAAGAACTCACAGCCGGCAAAGGATACGCTTTTTCGTTGGCTGGCCTGGTTAGCAAAAAATTTCAATATTAAAAAAACGTAAAATATCAAGTCCATTGCAAAGAATTTTTATCAAAATTATTAATACGAATTATATGTAAGAAAAAATCTGGGTACGCAGTCTACTATAAATACTGAAGTGCAAATTTAAGGTTGACGAAGGTTTTTCAAACTCTTTCCGAAGTTGTAAAGCAAATTTTTCCATAAAAAACTTGAAGGAACCAGATTTTTATATTCCATACATATACTTTGCGTGCTCACACATTTATTTAAATCAAAGAAAAATAGAGTTTTTCTAGATCAAGTACAAAGTTAAAAAGTAATTGACCCCCAGGGCCGCAATACTCGTATAAAAAATTTTCCATCAAAAAGAGCAGTAAATTTACTGCAATTGCAGCAAGTTGGAAACACTGCTGCTTGCATGTGTATGTTTGTATGTATGTAGTGATTATGTCATGCAGTTTATAACAGTTAAATAAAGCGCAGCAAATGCACAAACACACATAATTGCAATTTTTCGTAGCATACATTTGTGCGCGGAAGCACACATAAGCATCATAAGTTTTGTTTAGCTTGGAAAAGTGGAAAGCTTCCACAGTTATAGTTTGAGCTTTTATTTACACACACATACGTACATAAATGCATGAATGAAAATTCCCTCTTGGTGTGCGTGCACTTGTGTATTGGGAAAAATTTCCCACTTAAAAAATATTTGAGGTCGCGCTACGCAAGTTTATGCAAATGAGAACTTAAAAATGTGTGCAAGATTTTTATGTAAAATATTTTAAACTAGTGAAATTTATAAAATTGAAACATAAATGTAATTAATTTTTTTAATATCGAAACTAAATTTTACTAAGTGTTAGTAATTATTTTTTGAGGCACTCATTAATAAAATTTTCAAAAGGGTTTAGTTTAACTAACGGCAACGCATAACTTAGCATGATATTTTTATACATACAATCTTACTTGAATTTCTTAGCGAATAATTTTTTTTTTTCAAATTAGTTTCTCTAGTGCAATTCAAATACAAAAAAAATCAATAAATAATCACAATTAATTTTTATTATTATAGTAAATTAAAAAAAAAGAAAAGGAAATATTAGTTAATCAATAATTCGTTATTTGTGTAATCTAGATATTTAAAATAATAATATTTAAAATAATGTTCACTTTTGAAGAGGAAGAAACGAGGGACAGAAAAAAATGATTGCGTAGAGGGGGCCAAAAATAGTATCTGAAAATAAGACAAGGAAATATACTAGTAGGGAACACGTTATGGTGGCGCTTTGAAGAGAAGAACACAGATGATTCTCTGCGGTATACATCCCTCAACTCGACCCAAACGTGAAAGCAGCATCGACTCTGGAGTATTTTTGATAACATGAAGAGAAACTGGCTCTATGACGTCTTATCTAAAAATGTTTAAATATAACGAAATACTACTCCGAGATGTTCGAGACCAAACGAGCTCGTAGGCAACACCTAACTTAACTTAACTTAACTTAACTTAAGAATTGGAGACGATTACTCAACATGTCAACTTAATTTTTGATGATTAATTTTTATTTCATATTGTACTTTGAATATCCCCGTCGACACAAAGTACAAAGTAGTAAATAAAAGTACTATTGTGTCGAATATTTTTAAGTTTAGCACAAAAGTGGAGGAAAAGGTGATGGCAAGTGCACCCGATAAATAGAGACTTTTTGTTGTGCCAATTTACATCCAGGGCAGAATTTATTGTACAGTTCTTTATTGGAGGATCATTAATTCTTATTTTTAAAATTTCTTTTTGTCTTTAATTTTATTTTGAGCTATTTGACGGTTCGCCGTCTATGTTAGCACATCAAATAAACTCGTTTGAAATGTAATTTTTGCATACATTTATTTTCAAAAATTGTAAATGTCAAGATCTGGTAAGCCTGATTCTCTCACCGCTCTCATCGCTCTAAATTTACGTAAGGCCGAAACCATTGTGTATAATAAAAAGTGAGATATCTTTTCGATAAACGTCAAAATTTGGAACAGCTGAGATCACCTGTTTTTGCAAAGTGAATTCGCAACCCTGGCGTTCCTCGTATATTTTACCCGAATGCAGGGACGGATACAGGGGAGCGGTTCTGGGTGTCTGGATTCCCCCTAAAAAAATCGATAGTCTCAGAAAATTTCAACCGTGTTTTCAAATTCGTAACACACACAAAAACTCATTCTAGACAAAAAAAAATTAAAAATTATTACCCAGTAACTGGAATACAAAGAATGCTTTTTGGCCGAAAAGTATATTTTATTCTAAAAGTTTATGACTTATCAAATCGCCTACGTAATATGCAATTTTACAAACACATTTACCGAATTTTTCAAATCAGTGTTACGTTGCCAGTCACGGTGGTTCCGAGTGAACGGTCCTTTTCTATTTTACAGAGATTGAAGACGTATCTCGAGATATTGAGGTTACTAGTGACCTAGATATTTTGGCAAAGAAAAAGAGGAGAATCGATGAAGCACTTTAAACCCCTGACGTTTTATGATTGTACTGATTCAAATGATATCATAGCCTATCGATGGCTTTATAAAAATGCATTCAACATTTTACCCAATATTATTATATTTATGTTTATAATGGATATTTATCGAATATCTCAAAATATGTAAAATATCCTAAAAAATTGAAACCGCCCCAAAATATTTTCAGATCAGCTTTTTCCAACTTCGGGCCATTCGTAATTGTCGACATATTGGCGGCCAGCTTAGGTACCCTGTCAAACGCCATCTTAGGTATCCTGTCATAAGCAACTGACAAATAAGATATCTCACTTGTTGTTATACACAATGGCCGAAACTTAAGAATCTAAAATAAATAGATTCTTAAGTTTCATACGGAAAGTTAAGTGTTGAATAATCGCTTGCACGGCTTTCCATATAACAGGTTGGCTTAAGTTAAATTAAGTTAAGTTAAGTCTTGACTAATTGAGCCTTTACGTGCAACTTCTGTAATCAGATAAAGATAAAGATGTCAAAGGATGATGAGACGACTTGAGAGACTTTCGAAAGAACTTCTCGCGACGAGTATCGAAGAAGATGGTATGAAGATATTTATAAAATTACAAAAGATGCTTTGATTTGGCGCTAATAGATAGACAAAGAAAGTAAGGGCGACTCCGAACACAATGGAAGAGAAATAAGTGTAAAAGAATCTGTCTGCCCTTGGTTAGGTCTTAGTAAAGTTCCGTTAGCTTTACTAAGAGAGATAGACTCAACTGGCCAAGTGTTTTGGTCTCGGCCCAAATGAGAAAGAAAATAAAAATTTGAATTAATAAAAATTTTTAAATGTTAAAATGTCTTCTTGGAAACGACTTTTGATTTAAAGATGCTAATATTTTACATTCTGCATTTTCACCATCGAAATTTTCTTGTTTAAGAATAAACACGCCACAGCCCTTTATCATTGTTTTCTATACACTGTAGCAGTCGGATTTGTGTCATTCGTACGTTTTCGCAGGCGCTCCATCACCACTACACGCCCCCCTTCAACTACAACGTACCAAAGATTTGACCCTCTAAGGGTCCCGGTTTCTTTTTTCTACTGTCTCTACTTTAACGTCTCATTGCGAAATTGACAGACACTAGCAATTTTCAAGTGATGCTGCGTGGAATATTGCTTCGCATTCCATTTATTGTATTATTTAATGCGTTACGTACTTTAATAGAGTCTGTTGTACTTGTACTTGTACGAGTATTGCAGAGATATCGTTGTTATAAAATTGTCCGCCTTGCTATGTGCGTCTGATGGGCGCGAGACTAACCTGCATCCTTTTAATGTGCTCTACTCGCGGCTGCGTGGATGGATGTAGGTTTGCACGCGCGGACAGAATTTAGCCACTGGCTAATCTTTTGAATTTTTTACGCATCGCTCAATGCGTAAATACAAAACAGCGAGGGTCCTTTATTTTGCCGATTGTTATTGTGAAAAGGGTGGAGTATAAGAAGTACGAGATTGGAATAGGCCATCATACGCCTGCTATCTGCCTCTACCTACTTATGGTGTTTTAATGAAAAAATATGTTCAAAAGTTTGGTGGGCACAAAGTCGGTTGGTTGATCGGTCGAGCGGTCGGTTGGTTGGTTGGTTGGTTGGTTGGCCAGTCAATGGATGGCTTGTATTTAGTAATGCGTGTCTAAACGCGGCTAACGCCTGCAACGACACGCACATACAGTCACTTTGCAGACTATTCATGGATTGGCCGTTCGAGACACTATTAGTGCTTAAAATTCGCACAGTCACTGAGTTATCACTATCTGCAACATCTCATTCACTCCGAAGGCAAATGCAACAAAAGAGATTACTTTTAATCATTAAACGTTAAACAATGCTCGATCGGAAAGTTAATGAACTCGAATTTCGCAAAGTGTAAACGCGCCAAGACTAATTGAGTTTTTATGATCAAAAACATTGTAGATTGTAAATGTAAATTTAAACGCGAGTTTCCTACAAGTAACTCAACGCAAAGGACAGAGCGACAATGCCCAACCATTTTTGGGGGTTTTCAAATTGAGCTTTCAGTGCATTGCTTTTACTCCTAAAAGTGGTGAAACCTTGAAGATTTTGGAGGCGCTGTAAATAAGCGCGCACATCGGATTTGATTAGAAATATACAAAGAACTTTTAATAGAATAGCTTTTAGAATAGTTGGAGTTAAGGCCAGAGGAGGAATTTGAGAATTTGCCAGGAAATAAGTGTGATCTAATTTCAAAATTTCTTCACTTCCTTACAAAACTAAGAAATCTGTTGAGGGTTAATGATTAAATTTTGTCTAATTTTGGTAATCGTGGTCCTTAAAAATCTCTTAAGTCAAGAAAAGTGTCCAAATATAAAGAGTTAATTTACAATACAGAGCAATCCTCAATCATTTTATTAGGCAAGGAACCACATTTGAAATACATCCTTAGAACGCTGCTTTTTATCTGAACTAACTCTCAACGGTCAGACTTCATATTACCAGTTAAGCATCCATACTACTCAAAACTGGCGGCGAGTATACCGAACACAACGGTCCGTTAGTCTTATTAATCCCCACATCCAAAAGATGTCTAAGTTCTTGACAGTCCGCGAGAGTTCGACTTCCAAGTAGTCACTTGGCAAGCACTGTATTTAATCAACCAAGAAACATCGGATAAAAATCGATTCTGGCACTGAAAGTCTTTAAACTTTCGAATAATTTTCGCAATCACTGTATAAATAAATCGCGCAGTGAAGTAAAGGAAGCTTGCTTGCCGATTAAAGTTTTCATGACAGCTAAAAAGAAGGAAAAAACTACAAAAACAAAAAAAACAATGCTAGAAACAACGCCAAGTTGAAAATCACAGCAACTGAATATCACCTTAAACTCCACCAGCGCCAGCAACATTCCCATCATCACCATTCGTCGCATCAACAACAGCAATATTTCCAGCAAACATAACTACAAATATACTATATACATACAAACATACGTATTGTATGTAGTGCGTTTTCGACCGGTTGACCGGACGATTGCACTATGGGCCAAAAGCCTCTCAAACCCAGCGAAATTGCAGCGAAACTATTTGATCATTTATAAGATTTATGAACCTTAAAGTTAGTTAAAATCAAATGGTAATTGATGACGAACTAGTCTCAAAAAAGGTGCCGAAGTGGATCTCAAAAAGTCGTGAGCTTGTCTTGAAAGGGTATGAAACAGGTCTTAAAACGGTCCAGAAATGGGCCCTCTATAGTTCCAAACTTTTTAAAAACTTGTCCCGATATTTTTGTGAAACAGTACTGTATAGGTCCCGAATCGGTCCTGAAAGCAAACTAGTCTTAAAAAATGTTACTCATGCTCCATAAATGGTATGTGAGTCAATCCCGAAATGAACCCGAACCAGTCCCGAAATGATCCCGAATTTTTTTTAATATTCCCAAAAACTCTCGAAATAAGCCTAACCAGCTCTCAAAACTATCCCGAAATGATCCCGAACTAGTACTTCAATGATCACGAACTAATTCTGAAATGGAGATACATATGTATATGTACATACATACATACTTACTGGCTATTTTATTAGTCCCAAAATAATAATAATAATAATCATTTGTGGTGTGCGTCTTTATGGCAGGAATACCCTCGGAGGTTTGTCATTGCCTGCCTAGGGGTGACTGCTATTAGAAAACAAACTTTTAGGTTTTAATTGCTCTGGCCGAGATTCGAACCTTGAACTCAGCGACCCGAATTAGCCCCGAATATCCAAAAATTTACATTTTGTATAGACAAAAAAACAGTTCTGATTACACGAGCTTCAAAAAAACTGTTCCCACTACTTTTCAAAGAGGTCTAAAACTTATTAAAAACAAAATTAATTACAAAATACACAAGAACTAATTACAAATTTTATTTAATTGTAGGAGCTACGATTTTTTTTTTGTGAAATATGTGCATAGTACATATTTGCCACTGCTCAAGAGCTTCTGGCCCACTGTGCATGAGTTGCATGATCGGACTAACATCGCTGGTTTTGTTTTTATTTTTGTTGCATGGCCGTGTGTTTGTGTGTCGGTTTGTATGCGATTTAGGCTAAAAATAAATTCATTACAGGATTGAGGAATTTAATTCGCTTCGGGTTGAAACTATGCACTGATGTTGCAACTACAAATGTACTCGCTAAGTACGAACGTGAAGACGAAACAGGCAAACAAATAAGCAAACCCACTTTGTATGTGTGTATAAATATGTTTGTTGTGTGAATTAAACGTGTATTAAATGCGCTTCCTTTTCGCATTTTTTATTTAATATATGTTACATACATATACATATACATATGTATGTATGTATATAATATTTTTTTTTATATTTTCAAAGCGATCACATTTTAAAACAACTGCCATGAAATTGTTACATTGCGCATCTACATACAGACGCAGAGCAAGTAGCAGAAGTCAAAAGCCAAAAACTAAGAACCAAAGTCAATATCACTGACGGACAGACGGCGAACTGAAGAGTCGTTGCCTTGTCGCTGTTTACATAATGGCGCTTTTGTATGGCCATTAGCCAACAAAATACTACCTACGAATGTATGCGATGCGATTTGGGAAAGAAAACGGTTTACTCACAATGAAAAGCATTACTTTGTACGATTATTATTTTGGTAGCAAATCGTGCATGTTGCAATTGTTATTGGGGTCCACTCGATCGTAGCAGTAAATAACACGGGAGCGAGAAAAGCACACGATTGGAAAATCTTTTAAACTTCAAGTGCGGCGAAATGCGCAGCTAATTCTAGAACGGTTAATTAACATGATTCTAGCGCCAAGAGGCCCCTGCAGCGCATGCGCACCATATAATTTACTTTTAGGTCAAAGGCATCCATTTTGGGGGCCAAACAAATAACAACTCGCCAACGTGAATGTAGCTAATGCGAGTATGTAGTTTTGTGTGCGTGTGCGTGTGTGTGTTGCCGCTCTTAACAGACTAAGAACTAAGAAGAAGAAATGAAAAAAAAAAACAAATTATGCATAATCATCGTTAATTCAACTGCTATAATAATTAATGTTTATTTGTATGTATGTAAGTGAGTAGCAGAAAGTTTCAACACAGCATTTCACTGCAGCTTTTCAGCGCCTCCAATTACCACCAGCTGGCTGCTACAAACAATGGGGCATCAACAACAACAACAATAACAACAACTTGCTTGCAGCAACACTAGAAGTATACACGTCGGCCGCGTGTAAGCTAAAAAATCCCATTGACAGCAATTTAACCAGAGGAAATGACGCAAGTTTTCTTACTTTTCAATGCTAGCGAGTTAATAAGAGTCAAAGGAGTAAGTACCAATCATTATGCACACGTTCTTGCAAGCGTATACACGTACACACATACATCCATACATACATATGTATGTATGTAGATAAACCCTGTAGGAAATTCAGAGGAAGTTTTAAATTGGTAAATGTGAAAGAAATCCAATGAAGTTGGTAAACTTTTACTGATCCCTCTTTTGCTCGCGACTACTGACTCGTTTTGAGCCAGTGTCCTCTGGTTAGCTCTCGAACAACCGTCTTAGGGAGAGTGAGCTGAAATGAGAGGAAAGGTAGGTAAGAGAGTAAGCGGGAGAGAGAGAGAGAATGAGACAGAGAGTTTAAAAGAGAGAGAGTGAACAAGAGAGAGTGAGAGAGAGTGAGAAAGAGAGAGAGTGAAAAATAGAGAGTGAGAGAGAGGGAGTGAGAAAGGGAGAGAGTGAAAAATAGAGAGTGAGAAAAATAGAGAGTGAGAAAGGGAGAGAATGAGAAAGAGAGAGTGGGAAGGAGAGAGTGAGAGAGAGAGAGTGAGAATGAGAGAGTGAGAGATACATAGAAAGAGATAGTGAGAGAGATACATAGAAAGAGAGAGTGAGAGAGATACAGGGAGAGGGAGAGAGAATTCGTCGCCGAGAGTATTAAAATTTTTGAATAGAGTTGCCGCTTGTCACTAAAGTTAAACTCTCCGATATTAGTGACAAAGATAAGGAAGCTAGCATTTTAACACATTTTTGTACCTACATTTTTAAATGATTCGGGAAATCTTTAAAATATATCCCTGAATAGGATTGCCACATACAATATTTAATTAAAAAATATACTCATTTATGTATGCTAAATTTCCAGTTCAAGTAAAACATTGAAGTACTCATATCAAACGAAATGTATATGTAAAAAAAATATCTTAATGTAAAATTGTATTTAAATATGGTTGCCGCGTATTTAAAAATTAAAATCAATTAAGCTAACTAAAATATATGTTTATGGTAATGATGTTTTTTATTAGGGTGGGCGCTAATCGAAGGAACAAATTTAAACACATTTGTGGGTGTCAAAGGAATGGTACATACATGTAGGAGACGCATTTTAATTGAAAAAAAGGCCAATAGAAATAATAATAGTGATTTTTTTTAAATTGTTTATGAGCTTTAAGGCCATTTGGTTCTTTTAAGGAAAAACGACAACACTCTAAGCGTTAGAAGTAATAGCACTATTTCGGTGATCACGACATCTCCTCATGAGACTTGTTTCTGCAATGTTGCCGCGAGAGTCGAACCCACGATACCACACACAAATTTTTACAACAAGTTATTCTTCTATTCGGTTTTATTAATTTTTTATAAACTGTTGTCAAAAATTCATACTTGACAAAGTTAGCAAAAAATTAAATTAAAAAAAAAATTTTATTAAAAAAAAATTTCACTCAAATTCATACTTGACAAAGTTAGCAAAAAATTTAAATTAAAAAAAAAAAATTATTAAAAAAAAAAATTCACTCAAATTTTTAAAGAGAATTTTTAAGTATGGAGTTTTACAACCCATGAAATTTTAGATAAAAAGTGCCAGTTTCGGTTGTCTTCAATATGCCGTTAATTTTTGAAAATTTTTAATCTAATCTGGTAGTCGGCAGCTACTAAAAACTTGCATTTTGTTACACCAGAAACAAATGAGCTATTCCAACATGCATACTTAAAAAAAAATTGTAAAAACTATGATTCCAAAATCAGGACTTTGAATGACTCGTTTTTTAAATTCGAATTTTTTTTTTGAGGATTTTTAAAGTATAAAACATGAGCTTTTATAAGTTGAGTAGAATCTGCAACAAGTGTTCGTCATATTTTTCCAACAGGGTGACCCCATTCAAGCGCTTCAACATACTGAATATGTTTGAACTTATATAGGAACGGATAAAAACATGCCCCCACAATACAAAAAATGCAACAAAAAAATAATCGTACTTAGTGGTAATAACAATAATAGCCGTAGTAGTAGCCCAAGCATGATGGTAATGCGGGTATTACCATTACAAACTCATAAACATATGTATGTATGTATGTAGCATTTGTAAAAAGTATTAGAACTTATTTCAGCGCAAACCGCATTTCTCATTCCCAAAGCCGATGAGTTCAAGCACCTTTTTGACGAATTAGATGATTGGGGAGCGAAAATGTATTGTGAAGTTTTAACTGTGCTTTTGTATTTCTTATTATCTTTTTTTTTATTTTTTTGCTTTCGAACAAATTGTAATTAAGGGGCTGTGTCCCTATAGAAATATGTATATGCTGGCATGCTGGTCGCTTTTTCCTGCTTCTTCTTCTTCATCATCATCTTCCAAAACACTATTAACGTTTTTGCGAGTCAAATAGCCAAGTTAATTTGTATATGTTTGCAACAACTAAGGCCAACGACATGTATCTATTTCTGTCAAAAGCAAGAAATTACAGTAGAAAAAAAAAATGGCAAATATAATAAAAAAAATAAAAAAAATTTAAGTGCCAAAGCGGAGAACAACCGAACATTTCATTAACTTTTGGCATTCGTACATTGTTTTTATTGTTATTGCTTGCTTTAGTTTTTATATTTATGTGAAATTAGTATTCTCTAATTAGCTTTCGTGTGCTTCAAATTTTTATTTATAGCATGTCAATAACTCAGCAGTTCATCAATAAAACAACTTAAACGTTCTTAATGCGACGCCCCTTTATACCTCGGGCAAAACTTTTGTAGTCGAGGGGAATCATAAAAATTATAATAAATTACAACTTTTCGAATTTATTCATTTGTTATGAAATGCGCCATAAAATCAATTATCATCTGTCAATTCGAAGAAATGGATGGACACACATGTGAACATACAATAATTTTAAAGGTGTAAATTCTTACAACCTTAAGCTAGTTTTTACATTATTCCATATGTGCATACTATGTAACTGCCTCCATACCCGGCAAAAAATGCGATTAGTCTAGGATGAGTCCGGGAATAGTTGCAACTACTTTTTATAAATGACTTACCTTCTGTAATAAATTTTTACTTTTTATAAATGACTTACCTTCTGTAATAAATTGGTCCGATTCTGTTTTTACTTTTTATAAATGACTTACCTTCTGTAATAAATTATTCAAAAATTTTATTGTATGCTGATGATGTAAAGCTTTTTAGATCGTATCATTCTGTTGAGGAAAGGTCCTTACTACAAGCGGATTTAAATAGCATGACTAACTGGTGTGAAATAAATTACATGCCACTAATCCTTAAAAAATGTAAAGTAATGTGCTTTTCTCGCAGAGCAGTTCAACCAGCATCTTATGAAATAGGTAACTATAACCTCGAACAAGTGTTTAACTTTGTTGATCTTGGAATTACAATGGATCCGAAATTTAATTTTAATCTTCACATCAATGTTACAGTTAACAAAGCCAAGGTTGTTTTAGCATTTGTAAAACGGTGGTCAAAAGAATTCAATGACCCTTACATCACGAAGGCTCTGTTCACAACGTTAGTGAGGCCCATACTGGAATATGGATCTGTTGTTTGGAACCCGCGCTATCAAGTTCATTCCGACAGAATAGAGTCCATTCAAAAACAATTTCTGCTTTTTGCTTTAAGGAATTTTCGTTGGGATTCTCAGTACAACCTGCCGCCATATAAAAGTCGTTTAAAACTCATTAATCTTCCTACACTTGCTAGTCGTAGAGAAATGCTAGGCATTGTATTTTTGGTCAAGTTACTGACAGGCTTGATCTCTAGCCCATCTCTTCTTAGCGAAATAAAACTGAATGTTCCCTCCAGAATTTCAAGACATTTCCGGCCTCTCTTTCTGAAGCCATGTAAAAGTAATTTTGAGTTAAATGAGCCACTCCGTAGTTTGTGTCAGGATTTTAACACTCACTCCGGTTCTTTTGATATTTCAGACTCACTTTTTTACATAAAGAAAACTATACTCAATCCTCTCAATAATTAATACATACATACATATACATATATTACTATTCGATCAGCTGATGAGCATTTGTTCTGTAGCTGAACAGTTTTAGATCTCGACACTTAACAAACCTCTGCCTTTCATGACTCGGCGCAATATATATGAAAAAACAAAATTTTTTTTTTTTATATATCCGTGCGTCATGCGGATGCGCCCCTCGCGTCGGTCGGGCGGGTATGGAGGGATACAACCGTTGGGATTATTATTATTATAACTAATACAACTTCTGAACTCTTTATATGGAATGAACTGCTCCCTTTTGTTCGAGTATGTCTTATGTAGAGACTACTTGTCCCCTTCTATAACCGAATGGATATAAATGACTACCAGTCTGGTTATAAAAACAAAAATAAAAATCTTTGCTTCGAGAGTGAGAATCGAACCGGCTTCCCGAGGGTTGCTAAGCGAATGCTCTGCTTACATGCCAACGGTGCGCATGAAATTTCGTTGCCTAAGTCCGTACAAATGCCAATGCATCGTTTATTATACGCAAAACAGATGAATACAGGACGAATCTACAATTATACCCAATTGTACCCGATTGAGACTAATCCTGGAATACTCTCTTTAGAAGTTAGTCGCACAATTTTTTGCTGGAGACTTCCATATTGATACCCCTGTTCACAAAGTATAGCACAGCCACATATTGACACATTCGAACAATTTATTTTCTAATCTTTTAAAATAAGTTTTTAATTAAAATACCGTGCATTCTTCAACAAAAACTATGAAACCTATTTTTTTTTTCTAATTTACACAAAAAGTAATGACTTTGCAAAAATTTATTCAACTTTCGAACTTTAAAATAAGTTTTAGAATTTTTTTGAGTATGCAGTTTTGTAGCTGATTTAATTTTAGTGTAATAAAGTGCAAGTTTCAAGTGCCTACCAATTAGCACTGACTTTTGACAATTTGTTTACTGGGTACATACGCAAGACTGCGATTTCTTTTTATATGGAAGGAAGTGCATGAGTAAAAAAATTGTCAAAAATCAGTGGTAATTTGTAGACACTTGAAACTTGCATTTTATTAAACTAAAATTTAATGAACTACAAAATGGCATACTCAAAAAAATTCTAAATTTTTTTTTAGTTTCGGAATTTTGATGAAAATTGGTTGAATCATTGTAAATTTTGTATATATGTAAGTAGTTAAGAAAAATTAGTTTTTATTGTTTTTGTTAGATAATGGATATTTTAATTGAAAAATAATTTTTTAAAATTTTAAGTAAAATAAATTTTTGGAATGTGTCAATATGTGTTTGTGCTATAATTTGTGAACACAGTGTTTATGTAATGCAAACTAAATACATGTATGTATGTATGTATGTATGTATGTATGTAAAATAGCATTTCACGCTTGCTTTATCAGTTATTATAGCTGCAGGCGCATTATTTGTCAGAAAACGAATAGTTGTTTGACCTGAGCGGCAACACACTCGGATGCGATACTCTTTGGCGTGCAGCTCGAGCCAATGGAACAAATTTGCATTCTAGTCGTCACATAATCAAAGCAAATACGTACATACATACATACATACATACTCGTATGTAAGTATGTATTAATATATGTACCCGTATGCTCATCCAAGTCACATAAATTTTTAAATTAGCCAAGATAGTTTGCGCAATTTGTCATACGATAATTACATAATTGAGAGAAAGCTAAGACGTGTCGATTTTCCGTTGGAAGGAAGTGAAATTGAATGAAATTATTTTTTTCTACTTTCTTGTTGTACCGGCTAGTCGTACTCTGTTGGGTCAATTCATCCATTAGCCAGGATCGTACCGGAGGATGAGCGGCGTAGGTTGTGAAAAGCTATTTGGTATCGTGTGGGAAATTTCCACACGCCAGACATTGGACGCTGGCGTTAACAGGGTTGATTTTAGATAAGTAAGAGTTTAAGCTGGCACACAAGGCGAATTGGTGGGTTATTGTCAAACTTTATCTCCTTTGTATTTAATTTTAGCGAAATAATTTTTAAACTATTAGAGTCACCGCAAAAGGTGATAGTGAACCATATCTTGAAATTTCCTTTAGTTAAAGGGAACAATTTATTATTTGCAACTAAATAATTGGATCTTGACAACCAACCACCAATCAGCTGATTGATTAATACCACCTTTAATGAATTCGCCTTGCTGGCACAATTATTATAGCACAGTGACACAGAGCTTCTAAAGCAGCTGTATCTCCTCTTCCACGATAGGTGGGGTTTGCCTTAAAGTATGATTGTTGAGCTTTGGGGCATGGTAGAAATATTTTGGAATGTATTTTGGGAATGTTATTTCGTGATGTCTTGTAAAATTAGGGCCAGCAAGGCCTCAAGCGCCAAGAAGGGAGATCGGCTAATATTTGGTCTAAGGAGTCGACCGGTTTATATCTGGTCTAAAGAGTTACATAACTCGTTCCAGCTTCCAAGTAGGGCCTCTAGGGTCAAATTTTTCAGCCTTAACCACACATCTAAGTTATGACGTTTTGTAACGTTCAAATTTCCCCATAAAAAAAAAACAAAACACAAATCTTCATCAGTAAAAACATTTTATATCCCATCGCTGTCGAAGAGACTGTAGAACTAGTGAAGAGAGACGTGAATAAAAGATACCCTAGAACACCTTTTTCTATAACAATTCAATTGAAGTATCCAAAAATTTAATATACTTGAAGACATCACGGCACTTGGACTTCAAAAATTCTAGAAATTTTCCAAAAGAGTTGACTGACTGGTGAAAAAAATTCAGAATATTTTTTAGCTTATTGAAATTAAGTACAATACCGTGCAAGATTCAAGTAGCTAAAAATACGTTCTTTCATGCTGAAGAAATTGAAGAAAAGTGCCAAGAAAAAGGTAATTATCAAATATCAAACAATTTTTTTCGATTCAGTCCAATGAACATAGCTCTTACATATGTATGTATGTATGTATGTATGTAGCTCACAACCCAAGGTCAATAAGCTTTTCTTTAAATATCCTCCAACACTGCATTGTCCTTCAACCACACGGCTGATCACTTATTTTCCGTTTTGCAAACTCAAAAGGGCATTCACATTAATTTGCGTTGCCTCGTCCAATCGTAGCAATAAACAGAAAGATGAGCATAAAATTTTGATAAGCATGACATCAAGCAAAGGTGGTATACGACTTAACTATGAAATTCTAGATGTGAACAAAGTCCAAAAGTGATACCAAAAACAAAACGCCAAGCATCAAAGACACAACGTACCGAGGTACTGCGAGTTCAGAAACAGAAGCATTAAAAAAATTTTCTGGTGAATTGTGGAAATTATAAGATTATTGGTCACACTTACAGTATTATTATGGCGATCTTGGTGGAGCGAAATAATTATTATTTGATACAAATCTAAGTTGACTTCTGCAGGTACTCGTATCTAGAGTGATGCGACTTGGTAAGGAATATGTATGTTTGTATATTTATGCAGAAATGTCAGCGATAATTTAAGCACATACATAGCTACTTACATATAATTCTTCGCTTAGTATGTATATATGCATGAATGCGCCCTTTTCGATCCCAAAGTTCAAAGTGTAGCAGCTTCTTGAAATCTGACTGAGGCTGTCTACTCGTTTGGCTTGCTGGCTTGTTCGCTTGGTATGCTTCCATGAATATGCTCGCTCCACACAACAGCAGCGGCAGCAGCAACAGCATTGTCCGTCTTGAGTTGCGCATAAATAGCAGAATAACAACGAAAAACAACAACGACACAAAATACATACAAATCACAAAAAAAAAAAAAAAATTAAGAAAAAAAAAACGACAAAAATCAAAAGAAGCACACAAAAATCATGCAAAGAAAATCTTTCTATTCTTTAACTGTCCGCTGCGAGCCAAATTGCCGTGGATGGATCCTGGGTAACTATTAATGCGAAAACAAAATACACCATGGATTTCTGCAACAACAACACACAACAACGACAGCAATAAGCAAACAAACAAACAAACAAAATACAATCAACTCGAGTCGCATCGCATGGCCGTAACCAGTTTGGCCCAAAAGCCAATCTCGCGCAACCGTCGCGTCGTAGGGCTCTTTGAATATTCTACGAATGCATGGACGGCATGGTAGACGGCATTTAGAACCGTGAAGATGCTTTTTTTCAACGCAAGCTTGCATAAAAATCTGACTGTGTTGGTTTGTGTGCGCTTTGCGATTGCACGTTTGTGAGGACAACAACGCGCGCGCTATTTAAGTTAACGTTCTATTGCAACAGATGGGCGCAAAAAGGGATTAACGGCAAACTCGAGTGGCAGTCGTGGACATATAAAACACATTGAAGACAAAAAAAAAAAAGGCAAAAAAGAAGGAAAAAAAAGAAAGCAGAAAACACAAACGAGAAAAAAATACAGATTTTCTTTACATTTTCAGTTAAGTTGAAATGCGCTCGAGACGACATGCTAATGATAATGATGAACTAAATGATGATAATTTTCGAAAGCAATAAACAAATTTAAGTCTCTTTTGGCACTTGAGTAATGAAATAGTGTGGATAGTTTAAGCGACAAGCTATTAGGCAGCATTCAGAGGTTCGTTTAAAGTTCATTAAACGGAGTAATTTTCTTTGCGAAGCTGAAGAACCGACATGCGCCTTGGCGAGAACAGCAAAATTGCAGTAATTGGATGGCAATTGATTTTAATTAGAACTATTACCGTTGCACATTTGTGAACTTCCTGATTTGTAGCGCTTCTGAGGAGCAGTAGAAATGGCTTAATTATACGCATCAAATGTTGAGCTCAAGCGTGACTGCGAAAGATCGGCGTGCGCAAAAAGATGACGCGGAAGTTAAGGAGAATAACTGGAAATCTCTTATAATAATAATATTTTTGGCGCTTATTCGACCACAGCGGCCATCTCTTATATGAAATAACTACCATTGTACACCCTTTTCGAAAACCCAGCACAATCTGCGGAATGCGATCCCAAAGACTATACTGACACTTTTCTGTGTTCTGGAAAGCTGACATACTATCCTCCAACTGTTAGCAATAACATCACAAATGAATACAAGGGAAAGAAGTATTGAATGACAGCAATGTTAAATCGCTTGAAATCAACTCCACCTATTTTTTTTTTTGAAAATAGTTAACTGCCTTGGCGCTTGAGAGATCGCATGGCTGTCAACGATTTCCCAGCGATATCGAGCTCCAAGTTTCAAGGCCTTCAATGAGGAAAAAAGGCTAGAGGAGCGTGTAGGAGAATTGAATTTAAGCTAATAGATACATAAATATTCTTCCAGCGCTTAATAATGCTCCTGGCTTGCACCATCACTGATTGATAATGAGAGTGTGGTTTGATCATCTCCGTCAGATGTCACAATTATTTCCATACAGAGTTTTGTGGTTTGTTCTACTTCAAAGTCTAATAGATCTGATACTAGTTTTCCTTCATTAAACCACATCACCACCGTTAGATGTTACTTCTCAGTATCATCAACTCGAAATATGAAGGAAAGAAGGCAATGAAGTAGTGTGAAAATTCCCTAAAATTACTTCTATCAGTTCTCCTCTTTCGTCACTTTAGTTCACATACTATCGAGGCCTGTACAGTTTACTTCTCTGGAGACTGAAAAGTATGAGAGCTCCCTAGCGAAAGCGAGAACCAGACCAGATTGTATTATAGCTAGAGGCGTTAATGGGAGATCGTGTTTGATCGCCATCGTAAGATGTAGCCCCGTCCTTTCACTAATGATAAAGTTTCGGCACCATCAATCAGCTCAATAGACAAAAGTAAGAAATAAGTCACGGAAGCTCAATAGAAATAAATGGTTTTAAGTGTGCCCCATCATCTTTATTTTCGTGCAGCACAGCGTTTAACACTTCAAAGTTCAACGACTTTAGACATCAAATTCAAACGTTCAATTCGTTTTGGGTTTTATGTTTAATAGAGCAGGGTTGGAGCGGTAGGAGATGGACTAATCTTGAATATGCCAAACATCCACGTCTCTTTCGTCTAATTTCGATTAACGAAAAACATCTACTGGAGCTTTTAAAGCCACTTAACCTAACTTGGTTAAGAATTCGAAAATAATTCGAAAACGAATTTCTTTTTGAATTATTACCTTCGATACCTGCGCTATTCTACAGCCAAACGAAACCTTCTTTATACAATTATTTACACTCGTTATTTCCTTTTTGTTATGCATTTTAAACCCGGCTCATTCTCGAGGGATTTTTTTTTTTATCCGAAAGAGTTCTGGTATTTTTCTGTTGATGCTATGTTCAAACAATTTTTCTAACATATTTCGATTGAATTTACAATAGACTCATTAAATTGAATATGTGCGAGCGTTCGCCACAAGGTATATTGGTGTTTCCTTACTGTATGTATGTATGTGTTTTTTCTTTCTTTTTAAATAACTTACTGAAACCTAACTTTACTGGTTTGACTATAAAAAAAACCAAAATTCAATTAAGTTGTTTTGCCACATATCCATAGATGTGTTTTCGCTAATGGATTTGAAGATGGAAATCAATTTTTGTTAAGCAGAATTGCTTATATTAAAACTGCGTTAATCACCAGTTGAGCGCAAATAAATTTTAATGGCATTCTGCTTTCAAAAAAAAAAAAAAAAATTTTTAAATTGCTATAATTCGCCAGCGACTACAACCCCTAGTCAATACTTAAAACTACATTAAAAAATTTGCAATGGTACGAGTATTTGAAATACACATGTAATTACTACACACACACACACACAGCTATGCTGAGACCACGTTCAGGACCAAGAGAGCAGCGATCGAGATTGACATTTGCAATAAAAGCACCTTTCAAAATCCATGGATAACAAACTATAAAAGTGTTTAAAAATAGAATGAAAACGATCGCATTGGTCAGTGAAGAAGTGATAAAGAATTCCATGCATTGGCCTTCGCCAACGCCAACGCCAACGCCACCACCAACGTCAGCGCCCCATTGCCATCGTCAACGTCTGCAGTCATCGGCAGCTTCTTTTAACTTGGCATAAAAGGAGAACATTTCGCTATTATGCCAATATACAATCTGGGAGTGTTGGACATTACGATTGCACCAGCTAGCACCGCAAGTAAACCTATTTTTTTTTTGTATTCTTTTTGTTTTTTTTTAATATTTTATTGCGTTGGGCATTCATTTGAAATTATCTAGTACACGAGTCTGTAGGCAAAAAGGGAAGAAGAATCGCAAAGAAAACAAACAAAAAGAGCAGATAGTCCATCAAATAAAGTTTTAAATGAACAATGGGAACTGGAGTTCAATTCAGCAGACGTCGACAAATTGTACAAACGAAAGAACAAAAAGAAAAAAATTAGATAAATAAAAAAGAAATAGTAACAAGATAACGTACGCGTTCATATGAGTAGTTATGGATTGGAGAAGTGTACGGGTACGCAAACGAACCGAGCACGAACGGTTGACCGCGAGTGGGCATAACCAAACGCATTAACCCATACAGAAAGCCACAAACGCACACACACACACACACAGACACGCATACATAGAAACATACAAATATACATATGTATGTACATCCTATCGACTTGGCTAAAATGGATATATACGCACTTAGTATGTACGTATTCTACTAAGTAGCCTCACTAAGCAACTGAATGCATTCATACATATGTATGTATGTATGTATATATATATATATATATCTAGATATGTATGTATGTATAGATGGATGCATTGGGGAGTGTGCAGGCATGCGTGTAAGTAAAACTTTACTAACTATGTAAAAAAAAAAAAAAAACTATTTCCGACCACAAAGCCACAAAACGTGATACTAAAACAAAAAGCAAAACTAAAATATAGCGAAAGAATTACGAAAAGAAGAAGGTATGCAGTCGCAGCCGCAGCAGCAACAACAACAGCAACAGCAACAAGTTGGTATAGGAATATTTAGTATAAGAATCCCACTGGAACGGAACATCATCGCTATCACTGTAGTTGGGAGACATTTAGCAATGTACAGTGGCGTGCATGGTGCGTGAATAGTGGTTAGCTAAGTAAGGTGATAGGTCGACTTCCTAAACTCAAGTTGCAATGCATAGCGTACATGCATTTTCTGGCAACGCCTAATGTTCCTAAACGGTTGGCAACTCAGTTAGAGTGAGTGAGCAACAGATGTCAAAATCATGCATCCATTTTATTTGGTATGCAAAGGAGCTACAATGGCAGAGTAAAGGGCCGTACACATACAACTTTCCTCGCTTTACTTGACAATTCGAACTTTAACAACAAAGCATGAGGTGTAGAAGGTTTGCTACATAGAACGCTTTGACAGTTTCTGCAATGGTTGTTTGTTTTGAATTGCGATATGTGCTTATTCAGAGTATTTTGTTTAATAAAAGAATAATAAATGTGTTTTACAGCTACTTGTGTATGTTTGAAATTCGCGAGTGTAATAAACTTTATTAAGACTGAGAAGTAAAAAGTCTTCTTGCAGCATCTTTCGACAAAATAAATAAAAATCGATCCAGGGGAGTTTAGGAAAACGATGAGGGTGGTTAACAAAGAGGTGTTTCATTTGCTATTTGTTCATATTTTACTTATTTTCTCTGTTTAAAAGTATTTATACATGCAAAAATTTCGAAATACTAGTGAGTTTTCTAAATCGTGTGTATATGCACGCAGAAATAAAATGGAAATGTAAACAGTTGGTTGTCAAAGTGTACAAAAGTTGAGAGTTCGCCATGATTTTGCTTTGTTTTGCTTTGCTTTACTTTTTTTGCCTTGTATTTAGCAGCACTCGTATAACATCAGGTCTTCAACTTATCTGTCAAAGCGGAACTCTGAAGCAAAGCAAAGCCAAAGTCTTATGTGTACGGCCCTTAAGTGATTTTATTTATTATAACTAAATTATTTATTTGTTTATTTGTCCTTAACTCTTTATGACTAATTAAATATACATATCGCACCCTAAACCAAAAATAGTCACAACTCAAAAATTCTCAAATGTTCAGGAGAGGCAAAACAAACAGTCTCTACAATAATGATGATAATTTTATAATCATACTTTTCCAGTAAAAGAAGATAGTAACTACGAAAAAATTTCTGGAGCAGTTGGGGAAGTATTCCGTGAATTAGTTTATGTACATACATATGTGGAAAAAGGATTAAACATTTTTTTTTTTTAATATCCAAGTGAAGTAAAAAATTTTATGTAAAAATGGTTGTAATATTTTAAACGTACTTTTCCAGTAAATAAGAAAGTTACGATGGAGAAATTTTCGGAGCATGTTGGGAAGTATTCTGGAAATAGGTTTATGAGATAAAAGCGATTTAAAAAAATTTTGAGTTGTGACGGTTTCTGATTTAGGGTGCGATATGTGTATGTATGTATGTATCTTATGTTACAGAGAAAAAAGTGGAAACATAAGCGAAAAAATGTATTGATTGCGACAAGACTTCGCCATGAAGCAGATTTTAGCGGCAAAAAAAAAAGAAACGTAATACCATTTGAGAAACTATCTTGAGAGAAATTAAAAATGTAGAGAGCTCCTTTCCATTTTCGCGAGATGAAATAGCTACATATGTAGATGTTTCTTGAACATTATGGGGACCTATAAGCGCATTACCAAAAGAAACAGCACATCTGGCGAAGCTGCATCAAACTGGGAATACTTTGACGAAATAGCTAGAAGTTTTTGGGAGCCGCAGTAGCATTGCTGTGCCACTAGAATTGACCGAATATTATTGATTTCTTGTCGCGTCTATATTTACACAAAATTTTAATATTTGTAATAACATGTGTTTATGACATACATATGTATGTATGTATGAGTTGTAGAGTGACGTTCCTAAATGCCGTCTATATGCTAAGCATTTATCTGCAAAGCAGAGTTGCACTTAAAATCTGCTTTGTATTGCATACGCATTTTTTCGAGTTTAGGAAGTCGATCATAGCAATCATTGAAGCAAATAATGTTAATGCAAGCGATGTCATCGTTTTGTGTTAAGTTATCTACATTGTTATTGTTATCGATTAAGTTACTAACATTATTATCGTTACGAAATTGTTATCGTTATCGATTAAATTGAAATGTGGTCAATATCTACATTTATATGTATGTACATACATACGATATATGTATAATTAAAGACATTTTATCTATTTTATTTCTAAAAATATTATCATTATCGAAATTGTTATCGTGGTCGATATAATTTATTTGTTGCCAATATCTGCATGCATAAAATTATTCACGTTATCTTTATTTACATCTAATTATCGTTATATGTAGTTATTATCGTTATCGAAATTTTCATCGCTATCGATATAATTTTAAAACGGTCAATATCAACATACATATGTATGCATGTAGGTATATACATAATTATCGACTTGTTATCTCTTTATATGTAGACCTTGCTGTCATTATAGATATTTATACAAATAGTATCGTTAACCAAATTGCTATCGTTATACATATCTACATACATAGATATATAAACGTTAATATAAATCTTAGTCAAACTATCACTATCATAGTTTTTACCGTTATAGCTCTGATTTGACTACCATATACTATACATACATATGTATATCGATAATACGGACTTCTCTGTGATCCACTTCGCACATTTGTTGCACTAATTTTTCATGTTCGCTTTCCTATTCTTATTCGTAATCTTTTCGCTATTCCCACTAGAAATGCATTAATTTTACTTTTTGCTTGAAACACGCAAATAAATATGGCAAAGAAAGTAAAAAACAATCTAATAAAATAAAACAAGTTTTTTATGCATCCAAAATGAAACTGAAAACAGGAATTATTTTTCTGAGCCTCACAAAAATACTTAAATACACACACTAATTTCAAGAATTTTGTACTTTAAATAAAAAAAAAACCAAGCATTTTGTTTACAAAAGTACGATAATAACGAAATATTGAGTATTGTTGTTTTTGCCTAATAATTTTCCCAATAAACCGATCGGCCTTATGCTCAAAAATATTTAAAATAAATAGTTATATGTTTGGCCAAATAATAACAAATAAAATGTATAAAAAAAGGATGAGCCAGCCTTATACAAACAAATTCTAACAAAATAGAAATTGTACAAACAACAACTACACAGTCAAGTAAAAATAACGGCACAGTACAGCCGCACTTGATTGGAGTAAGTAGTGAAGGGAAAAAGCAGGAAAAATAACGACAGCTCACACAGCGTAAGTTTAGCTGAATGCGTTTAGCAGCCGGCTTAAGTATTGCGCATGTTGTTGCGGGTTCGACTCCCGCAGAAGCCAAGAAGAAAGAAGTCTGATGAGGAAATGTGGTGACTTCCGAAATAGTACTATAACTTCTATCGCTTTGAGTATTGTTGTTTTTTCCTAATTATCCCATCGCCTTTAAGCTCAAAAATATTTAAAAAAAAATAATAATAATTATAAATTAAAAATTTTTACTACACTAAAAGTTGTACTTTTAAGAATAACTTTTGTGTAGAATGCATAGCACCGACTTATTTAAAAATGTTTTTTTTTCTTCCGTAAACGGTGCAACTGGCTTTAAAAACGAAATTTGTCTTGTTACATGTGGGGGTTTCGAAATCGAAAAATGCATTTTCGAAATACAAAATTTTCAACTGATTACGCGTGGCAAGCATTTTAAAACGATAAACTTAATTTTAAATATTTCGAAAATCCCATCTGCGGTATCTACATATAAACGCACTCCAACCTTTCAACTCGCTCGATGTGTCATCTTTTCTGCACACCACTGTACATTTGTAAGTACATATGTATGCATGTGTGTACGTATGTATGTATAGCCACACTCCCGGAATCTTACCAATTCTCTTAGCGCTTCCTTTTTACCAATATTTATTTATGCGCTACGTTGAGAGACGCCACTGCCATGGCAAGCCACCTTTGCCACCTTTGCCAACGAACCGACTTAGTCAACTCGCATTCCTCATGGTTAAGCGTTAAAGATATGCATGCTTGTGTGCGAGTGTGTGTGTGTATCCAACGTTCGCATATCCATTTAGCCGCATATCCGCCTGTCCATTTTCACGATTGTCCAATTGTCTATTTGGGACTCAACCGCTTCCACTTCTGTCTGCTGGCAGTCAAACAACTCCAACGAACTTCATTCTTAACCTTAGCAGCCGTGAACTTGATTAAAAAGCATTTCGCACATCACTCAGTTCACGAAACGAGCGCCACAACCAAACAAATAGCCAAACAGAGTCGAAACGAAATGAAAATACAAATATGAATGTGTGTGTGTGTGTGTGTTTTACTGGGTCTTTGAATGCTGTGAATGTGGAGCCGTAGGGCAGCGTTGAACAGCGCTGGCTTGGATCGCCGTCGCATCACATTTGTAGCCAATCCAATTGTTACCTGTCCTCAAAGAGCAACAAATCTAAGTGCTTGTGTGTGTGTGTGAGTGTGTGTGTGTGAGTGCATGATCGCTGTACGTACATAAGTGTGCGTGTGTGTGATTTTAACTCCAATTGCCGCCGCTGGCTCAAAGGATTAAAGAACATGAAACACACAGACTCGAAACAGATAATAGCCGAGTCTAAGTCGAAGCGAAGCGACAAAGCGACAATAGTTACTCGCGCAGCAACAAGTCAAAGAAGTCGCAAATGAAGTCAAAGACGAAGGCGAAGAGGCCGTCCGCCGTGGTAAAGAAACACAGTTTGTACCAACTTCAGGCTTCTTCAGCTACATACGTCGTCGTTGGCTTTGGAGTTCTTGGCAGTGGATCGTTTGTGTCAGTTGGTGTTTAGCAGCGATCTAGAAAGAACGTGCCTTTCTCCCGATCACGGAAACAATTCAATAATTACTCAAATACAAATAACACAAATAACTAACTTAACATTTATATACATACATACATACATACATACATACATATGTGTATTGTGGTGGAGTTCTATATATAATAGTGCAACAATTTGAAAAATTGGTTATTTGTGTTCGATTAATTGGTGGAAAGAGTCTTGTTTTGTGTGTCTTAAATAAGAAGAAGAAGAAGAAATGGCGAAAATTATTCTAATCTGCTTACTGAGCGTGTTAGCCTGCGTCTCAGGTTAGTACATACAATACATGCATACATACATACATACAAGTATGTAAATAAATTTAAGTGAATAAGAACATTAACTAGAAATAAGTTTTGAGCAAAACAGGATGAAATTGTTTGTTGCTTGACTTGGCAAGTTTAATAAAATTAAAGCATTTTTTTAATCACATTTTTCTATTGAAAATCCTTAATTGCACAGCATCCAAAGTTAAATATCTTTCGCGTACAAATGCACACACACACACAGACACATACTTGTGCAAGCCTGGAATACTTTTGGAGAGGCGTGTTGAGTCCTGTATGTATCTGGCGAAATAAATCGTGTAGTTGAAAAAGTAGGCTAAAAGTTTTTGATGGATTAAAGATTAACTTTTTTTAAATAAATAAATAAAAATACGGAAATTAGTAAACACGATTTTTAATGCTATTTCTAACTTACAAGCACAATTTTTTTTTCAGTCATAATTTTTGAAAAAAAAAATTAACACGTGTTACTTATTAAGCAAAACTTTTGAAAATATAATTTTTTCTGAAAATTTTTTTTTTTACTAAAAAGCGTAAAAAATAAACCTAAAAAAATTTAAAAAATATCAAATAAGTTAGTTAATAAATTATGTAGTTTACAAAGAGACTTGTACGACTCCCAAATTTTTCAAAGGCAATAATATTTCTTATAAATAAAAAATTTTAACTTTTTTTTTCTTACTCTGTTCAAAATGTTCTTACATATTTTCTCACTTTTTTCAGTAGAAATTTTAGGCAAATAGTTTCTAGGTACTTTTGTTTAACAAAACTCTTAGAATTTTAATTAATTTTTTTTTTGAAAAATGTATCATGTAAATATTATAAAAAAAAAATAAGTGTACATACTTTTAGTTTTTTTTTGATATTTTAAAATTTTCATAGAATAAAATTTTCAAAATGTTTTACTAAAAAGCGTAAAAAATAACACGAAAAAGCTTAAAAAATATCAATTATTTAATAAATTATTTTATTATTAGATAAAGAGATTGCACACAACTGCCAACCGAAAACAGAATTTCGAAAAATTAGAAACTGAAAAGCTGAAACTGTAGAAAAAGTATGCTTTTAATTTTAAAACTTAAGTGAAAAAACAGTGAATAATTGATTTGCAATCCTTATAAAATTTTGAAATTTTTTCTCAGTTTTCAACCAAAAATAGTTAAAACTAACAACCAGACAGTTTATCAAATTATAAAAAGATATTTCTATACAAAAAATTATATTTTTAAAGCATTTTTTACAGTTATTTTAATTTGGCGTAAATTTATAAAAGAAAAATAAATAGAAATAATTTAATGACTTTGGGCTAAGTTTAAAATAAAAATTACAAACATTTTCATTTTTTCAACTTTTTTGCTAACGAAATATTGTTTTAAATTTCTAAATTTTTTTTTGTATTGTACTTAAATTTTGTATTTTATTTAAATTTTTTTTTTGTAATATACTAAACATTTTTTTTGTATATTACTCAAATTCTAACTGCAATATTTCGAAACTTTTAAGTGTGTATTGTGCGCGAAATAAGAAAAAATAAAGTTTTTGAAATAAGTGAAAAAGAAATAATTTACTGCGAATTGCATGAAAAACAAAAATTTCGCAGTTTTGAATTTAAAAAAAAATTTTATTCGCTTTCGATATATCAAAATTATTTCAAATTCGCAGACCCTTCACAAATGTTGATTGTGTGGAGAGCGCAAACTGAAAACAAAATGTTTACTAATTCGAACACTGTGATTGATGGATAAAGTAAAATATATGAATTTTACATGAGTAGGAAGACACAATTTTTCAGCAATAATATATAGTTTTAATGTATAAAGAAAAGAATAAATCGATTTAACAAATATTTGAATTTTGTTGTTAAGAGATATTTGAAAAAATTATCGAAATTTCTGCATATTTAAAAGTTTTAGACATACTTTTTTAAATTTTCCTTCACTTAATTTATACTTGGAGCGTAAGACCCCTTCTCTTTAGTTTATTCTCTAACTTTTTTTTGCTTAATTAACATTTTTTAAGAGCAAAAATAGTACAAGTTAATTAAATCGAGTTAAAAATAAAACCGTTTTTTACCCGAGCTTCTAAAATTTTTAATGTTGCAAAACAAATTGATATATTTAAAATTTAGTACTTTTACGTTTTCTAATACCTAAAATTTTTTGGACGAGGAGTTAATAAAAAAAAAATTTCCCTGCTCGTCTAAATTATTCCGAACTCTATATTATGTCAATTTTGTATTTTTTTAAAATAGTTCATAATATGAATGAAAATAAGCAAAATTAAAAAAAAAAATTTAAAGTCCATACAAAAAAATGAGAAAAATTTAAAGTACTTACCAAAAATGCTGCCCAAAATGGAAAACCCATTTGTAATTAGTGATATATCAACTTTTATGAAATCCATTTTAAACGAATTCTTAAAATTTTCTGAAAAATAATTTAAGAAATTATTTTTTTTTGAAATTTTTCAAAATTAGAGATTGATTAAAGTGGTGAATATTTTGTATAAAAATGGCCATAAGAAATTCCAAAATTTTTCCCGATTTGCTATACTAAATTCTTTACCAAAACTATACAATTCGAATTAAAAAAAAAAACAAATAACTACCGACAAATTTGTGTTTCCCCGCCAACCAAAAGAGTATAAGGCGGACTTCTGCGCCTCGCTTTACGAAGTTCGAGGAGAGGGAAACATTTTTTAAGGAAATAGCGTGCAGTTTTTAAGGTTATCAACCTGTTAATTAAAATTTGAGTACCGAAAAAGAAATAGTTATTTAGCAAAATAGATGTATGCTATTAAAAGCAAAAAGCATTCAAGCGTTCAGCAAGTTGCTTCAAACCAAAAATTAGCATTAATAATAATTTAAAAAAAAAATATACCTACTTATAAAAGTTTGTAAGTATGGATGTACTTGGAACTTGGAACTTGGCACAAGCAAACAAATTCATCAAATATTTATATTCGCAATGCAATTCAAATTGTTTAACTTACTCAACTCCCCCCAAATTATAAGAACCGTTATTAATTAGCATAGACAAATAGGGTCGATTGACTAAATTAGCGGTGTGGAGCTTTTATGGTTCCACTACAGTCAGACAAACATACATACATACATACATATGTATGTATGTCTGTACATCCTAAACCAAGTCATCGCACATCGTGTTCTAATCAAGTTCTAATTATTCATAAACAAAATATTTTTAAAAAAAATTGTACTGTTAATATTATTTACAGTTAGCATTTGCTATGAGTAAGCGGAACTTCAGTTTACATTTTAGGCTGTTTGAATTGGACTCCCGTTTTATATTTTGTTTGTACGAGTATACTCGTGTATTTAATACGTCGCTTTGTGCATTAGAGTGAGCCATATTTTATGAATACAATTAGTTTTTCGCTCCACAATTTAGCAAGAAGTTTTAAGTGAGCTTTTTCTAGTAATATTAAGGAGTTAAACGGCGAACACTTTTTCACTCTAAAGTGTTGATAAACTTAACAATTCAAACGCTGAAGACATAGTGTAGCGACAATGAAATTAACGAGCACTTTAGTGAAAAAAAAAAATTATGTAAATTTTAGATATAACCGTATCTTTGGACATTTTTTAGCACGCGCGTTTGTTATCCACGCCTTACTCTTTCGTTTCATTGCCTTTTAGCTTGCCGCTGCACTGTGTTTCTGGCCTTACCCAAGCTCGATAAAGATGACCAGGGACGACCATGTTGTGTCCGCTTCTTGCTCCGCCACTAGCTTTAGCTTCTTCGGTTTGCGATTCCGTTATGTGAAAACTATTGAATATTTCATTCAGTAATGATTTAAGAAGTGTTACGTGTCATGTTGGACTTAATTCTATCAGAGCAAGTATCTTACAACAGCAATACGCGGCAGGTTATGGAAGGCGAGACTGCGATTTTGAATCAAATGCTTGAAAAAAATCGTCTCTACGCCTGCTCTTTGTACATCCACGCTGCATTATTTAGAATCCAGTGCAAGTATTTTGAAAAACATAGCTCTTTTACGCCCTACAATGTACTCCTATTCATTAGCAAATCCTTGTAACGTTTCGTATTTCATATAGCGAATAACCGATGCAGCTTATGAAATCGTAAGCACGCAACATTGGATACATTGCCTAAAATCTAAGAAAGAAAGTTTTCAACGAGGCTTCTACTTGTGTATATGTACATAGATTTTAGAAACCCGAAAATTTGCGTTAGTAAGTTATAGATCGCAGCTCTTGCTAATTTAGCATCGGCGCTTATTCTTGGACCTATCGAACTAAGAATTGATACTCCCAAAAAACGCTAGGAATTGGTGAAACAATCGATCATTTTCTATTTTCAAAATATGGATGAGGTCTTCCGTGAAAAATGGAAATTTTTTTGTTAAGAAAAAAGTAAAGTCTCAAGCATCTTTCAATGCGATTTGTTTTTGTTTAACTCTACACTCAATTACAAATATCAATCTTGTGTACGCCGCATGTCAGATGAGTCACTTGCAGCATTAACTACCCTGTCGGAAAAAATCAGCCAGTCTAAAAAAATTAACAAATTTTAAAGTAGTTGGATATCAATTACTTTGAAACAAATGCAGCGTGCGAATCTTTAGTTCTTAATTTTTTAAATCCACCTTAATAAAAACTTTTTTTTTCAGATCGAAAAAATTAATTTTGTGGTTTTTTAGACAAATATATTTGAAAGTTGTTGAAATCAAATGCAGAGTCGGATAATTGACTTGCTCCTAAGACATCGCCATGTTAAAAAAGTTAGTTGATTACAAGAAAATAGGAAGAATTTCAACCGCTTGTAGTTGGAAGAAAAGTACTTTTTAAATTACTTTTAATATACTTTCATTTCCAATAGGGCACTCACAGGAATATGTGTACATATGTATGCACATACGTACATATTTAAGCATTATGAATGATTGCCCATATGTGTCAAAATTCAATTTATTTTTTTTTCTCGTTTCTGTTCACTTTTTTTCTGTCCATTGCGCGTCCCAAAAGAAGCGCGCACTTACCGGTGCCATTTACATTTACGGACATTCCTTAAGACACTTAAACATACAAACAAAAATTACACGAATGACGTGTATTATATCCATACATAAATACATATATTAAATAAATGTATGTATGTATGTTAGGGTGACCAAAAAAAACTAGTAGTCGAAAATTTGTTTGCTCTCGCTCCGGGTGAAGTTGAATTTTCTAATGAAAAATTGAACTTCAACTTTATTCTTGTGAACAAACCAATCCTGAAATTATTCCGGCTCAAAAAACACTAAAAATGTTGCATTCCTGGTTTATATGATATAAAAAAATACACCGTTTCGTGCAAAAAAAAATCAAAAAAACAAATTTCGGCTACTTGGCAGTTGGCCAAATTAAAGTTTCAACTGTCTAATTTCTTTGGAAAATTTAAAAACAAAAATATAAAAAAAACGCCTTTTGAAAATTTTTTGTAATTTTTTAATAGATAAATTTTTTTTTTCAATTTTCATGTAATTTCTGACGCTTGCATTTAAAAGAATAGATAATTACAAACATTTGAAAAAAAAATTACTTAAAGCCGTTGATATTTGTCGAAGTTATGCATGTTTAAAAAATAAATTTCGTGAAACTATCGAGAAAAATTGATTTTTACGAAAAAATGAAATTGCGAAAAATTCACAAAAAAAGTTTTTTTTTGGCAAAAAAAACGTGCCTCCTTAAATTGACCCAAAAAAAACATAATAAAGTTTCGTTAAAATCTAAAATCATGACCTGAAACGACCGGGCGTTTTGAAATGTAAAGGACATGCTATGTTTGTTTTATATCGTAAAAATAGATGGTTTTTAATTAAAAAGCGTTCAAAACTTCCCCCAAAGGTGCAAATAGGGAATCAAAAAAAGGAATTCACATTAAAAAATGTTGACATAGACAATAAGGTATTATTTTTTGAAGTTTCCTGTTGACCAAGAGTGCTCACCGATTGAAATACCGCGCCGATTAAAAAATCTCGTAGTTATACAAAAGAAAAATTAGTTTTTTTTTCATTAAAAATTCCTAGAATATTTTTATGTGCTCCTCTGGATATTTTTATGTGCGACCTTTGAATATTTTTGTCTATATAAAAATTCGTTTTATCTAATGCATTTTAAGATCACCCTCATGTATGTATGTATGTATATACATATGTACATACATACTTTGCATGTGTGTTTCAATGTGTAAATTAATATACAGCTTTGTGCATATACATACATACATATATAACATATATATTTATGAGTACTTACATACATACATATATAAATGCTTCGCTTGAGAAAGTCAATCAGTCAGTCGGTTATTCATTCTGTTTTAACGGCACACACAGGACGAGGTGACTGTCACGTCTCCTCATCTGAGGCATTCGTACAAAAAAATGGGGTTTAAGGAAAAGAGATTAAAAAAATAAACAAATCTGTACATACATACATACAAACACTGACGAGGTAAAAATATCAATGGAAATATGCGCTTATTCGCAAATTAACATTAGGGTGCATCATGTCACATATATACATAAAAAGGAAAACACCGATACTCATATCCCTTGAAAATCTTATATATTTGTAACTACAAATTTATTGGTTCCGCTAGGTAGCGCTGCAGTCGAATTGCTATTTAAAATTACATTTGTCAACCGATTAGCTACATAATCGCTTTATATTTACTCTACGTTAAACTTAATGCTTTAAATTGAAATTCAAAAGGTTTATAAACAAACAGCGCCTTCAAAAATTAGGGTGCTTAATATTAATCCGGTAGAAGGCGCCAGCGTCGCGATACCTTTTACAAATACATATATACCTAACGCAAAATAATTTTCATTAAAAATATGTATATAGAATGAAATTACTTCTAAAAATAGTGATCCGCTAGGTGGCGCTGGCATCGTTATATTCTAGAAAATCTAATTTAAGCATGAAGTTGATTACGCTTGAGTTTATGTACGTTCAATTAGTCGGTCGATTGATACGTAATTTTGAAATAAAAAAATTATAAATTGAATATAAAATTTAAACAAGTAAGGAAAGCTAAATTCGGATGACACCGAATTTTATATACCCTCGCGATAAATTTTTGTATGGGCTGTGCCACGGTCATTTTTAAAAATTTCATTAAAACCCCGTTTCTTTGTTACAAATCGCTGCTAGTATAAAACATGTGCTTAAAAAAAAAAGAAGTTTCTTGTATTTTTCGAAACTTCCCTTATATGGAAAGCACGCGTTGTTATGGTCCGATTTTAAAAATTTCTGATGTTTTTACTAGTGATATCAAGAACAATATGTTTACCAAATTGAGTGACCATACCTAGCACTGCACAAACATTTAATCTTAAGTGGGCGTGGTTTTATTTTTTCAAAATTTTAAAATCACTCCAAAGATCAATTAGCATCCAATTTGCACTAATCGATACCGAAAAAACGAATTTTTTGCATTTTTCAAAATTTGGGAGTTGGGCGTGGTTATTGACCGATCTCGACCATTTTCAAAGGGCCAAAGGGCAAACTATGTACCAAGTTTTATTAAGAATTCTCAACTTTTACTCAAGTTATTGTAACCACAGATTGACTGCTAAATCGATTACTCTTTTCATTCATAAAAATATTAGTAATTGATCTCAATAAAATGATCAATTATTAATCAAAAAAGCTATTAAATACATGAAATTTTTTTTTTAAATATATGATTTTTTTTGGGTACAAATAAAGCAGACGATATTTATGTAGATATTTAGTCATATTGTAATTACAAATAAGATAGGATTCCAAAATACGAAAAGAGAAATCAACTTAGAAAGAGAGCGAAAATTGTTTCAGAACTTTAATATTCAAATAAACAAAACAAATTATACTCATTTAAGCAGTTAAGTTATGATAGTTAATTTTGAAATATATTTTAAAAATTAAAAATAAATTTCAGGTGTGTAAATGAAATAAACTTTCCCATAAGAAGGGGGTTTTTGAAAGGTATTTAAATATTAAATTTGTTTTTTCTTTTGAACGATTCTTGTGTGTTTCAGTAGGTTTTGTATGCAAATTTTATGCGAATTGCGTCATTCAAATTTTATTCAAAAAAAAAAAAAAAATTGTTTACTACGGTCTCCTAATGTTAAGGGATTTATATCACCTAAGGAAATTTTACCAACGATTAGCATAATATTGAAACAAAATAAGCCAAATGTTTTTTTTTGCATGAAGCTTGAGCCAATTTATTGTATATGGGAAGTGACAAATACATAAGCACAAATATGGATGTTGATACTCGTGGTAGAAAGTACCCAGTCGGCAAAATGTTGCATTTCCTTATTCGAATTGTTTAACTCGCTTCGCCAATATCTATTTCGGCTTCTTTTAGAAGGCATTTTATAATGAGCAAATGAGCAGTTATTTTATTTTTTTTTAAATAAGGTCTCTTCAAAGGTTATCTAACACAGCTTCGAAGGCGTTTATTTAAAAAATCACTGTCTGAAAGTGTTTATTTAGCAGTTATCTCAAAATTTCCAATTGTTAATATTTCTACAGGAAAATGATGAATGCGCTTTTGAATAAAAAAAAACGCGAAAAATTACATCATTTACCCCTTTTTTTAATTAGATTTTTTACTTCTGAGCAGCATTACAAAAAATTTCTCTCATTCCGCAGAATAAACGACAATTATTTGACAACAACAGATCTTTATCAAAAGAACTTTAAAAATGTTAGCTTACTATTTTCTTCTCGATTTTTTTGGGGAATGCATGAAAAAAATGTTCTATTTACAAAAGAAAAGGAAACCATTGAGCACTGCTTCTCGAGAGGAAACTCAAAAGATATTTTGTAATTTACATTTATTGTTTGTCTTGCTTCTTAAAGAACGTGTGAGATAAACTTTCACAAAATGTTTAACATTCATGTTGCTAGGTTTCTGTTGGTAACTATGTCGAATGTATGCCAAGATTCTCTTCATTCATCATAGATGATAACTCCCTTTCGAAGATTATCATTAATGAAAGTAAAATGCAGTGAAGTGGAACGCTTCGGTCTAGATGGAATTTCCTAGAGGGACATGTCACATTTACACACCCACAAGCGTAATACATATGAACATGTATGTATGTGTCTATGCCGGTGTACATTTATACAAATGCAAATAAGCATATTTGTTCGAAAGACATTCTTTGATGCCACCCAGCTGCGTGCGTGGCTGAGACGCACTCTTCCTACATCACATTAGAGTGCTTGAAGTTTAAAAAATATAATTAAATTAAATAAAAGAAACAAATTAGGAAAAATTGTATTTTTTTCACTCTGCTGCTTATTAAAACTATGCTCACACTTTGAGGTGCTGGAAACACAGCCATCGGAAGTGGCAACTCATGCGCAGAATAATTTATGTTTGTATTTACGCGCACTTCATTGGCCTTTGGGTCCGCACATGGATTAAGTTACTTACTGAACAAAATGAAGAAGAGAAAAAAAAAGTAGAAGTAGAAATTTAAATTAAAAATAGGCATAAAGCGGATTGAAGAACAAACAATCGCAACAATGCGTTTTCGCTTTTATACGCTAACATACAGAGACGAACGCGTAAAGAATTATTGGCATTTACCACAAAAGTGAAGTTAAACAAAAGAGAAAGATTATAAAATTGATATAATGCATACAATAAATTAAACACATACACACACACACACACACACTCACATGCATTTATTTATTTATAACATTAAGTATGCATTCGCAATTTGTATTCGCAGGGCAACGCATCACCACCATACACTTGGATGGCGTACAATACTTTATTAGCCGCATGAATCCCTACTCACCCGAACTCAACTACTTCCTGGCCTATCAGTATTGTCGTTCGTTGGGTCTGCAATTGGCGTCCTTTGAAACGAAAGAGAAGGCCGAGTCTATGACGACATATTTAAAGAATGCCGGTTATGGTAATTATGATTTCTGGACTTCCGGCAATCGTTTGGGTACCGGCATGTTCTTGTGGATGAGCACTGGCTTGCCGTTTAATGCGACTTTCGACTTCTTCGAGAATTCAGCTGATGCTATACAAGCTGGTCTACTCGATCCAGTTGATCATAATAGCAATACGTCACCACAGCGGACGGCGCGCGACAGGTAAGTGCTGATGAGAGGGTGTGAGAGGAGTAGTGATTGCATACAATTTAATTAGTTGTTTTTCGAAATTGGGAAAGTTGAATATAATGTTAGCTAGACTTAAGGGTGGGTGGGTTTAGTTTGTTTATTTTAAAGCGGATCCATTTATTATACATCGTTTCATAGCCGAAACCTTCGACTACACGGAGAGACTATCTAGTTCCTTTAAATGCCTGAGTTTTGTATGCTGAGAAATGTGTATCCCGAAATGACTTTGCTTTTCAGTGTCTTTTGATGTGATATCAGGTGGTATTTTTGGTTTTTATAACCCGTCGAAAAACAAACCCTCTAAATGCATATGAAATTCTGGAATGATTTGTCGTCATCTCTTGTCGAAATTAGCTTAAACACAAACTGGTTTGAGTCTTGCGTAACTTAACGTTCATTACTGACACTGAAGATGGCGCACGAAAGGGGTTCAACCACTTGCCAACCTGGCATTTCAAAACACAAAAACTATATAGTCCGTTCAGAAGTTCTGTCAAAGCTCCTAAAGTAGTCGAAAATCTCGTTGAATAATCTAAAAAAAAAAAAAACCCCATCGACATGTCTATATTACTTCATGCAAACTCTTCCCAAAGAAACTTTAGCACTGCCAAATTCAATTCATTATGATCAAAAATGCGATGGACAGACTAACTCGCAGAACCCTTAGCGTTATTAACATCGGCATGAGTCCCAGGTATCTCAAGACTGTTTAGCACTGCAAGCTCAACCTGTTAGTTCATTGTGAAACTCAGATAACATTTTTTATGTTCAGAATTAAAAGACCTCACTGCTCTATTTTTAACTTATATTTTAATGATATAATAATCTGGAGACAAAATTCTTTAAAAATTTCACAAAAAAGATAGACTATAAGAAACACTCTTTAAATGGCGGACTAGGAAGCTTCGCGTTGTAAATTATTCCGATGATCACTTCTTAGAGACTAAATAGTGATAGATTATTCTGATATTTGGTAGTGGACGCCTTTGGCTATAATTAAAGACCAATCGCTCTGAGAGACAGTTAATTGGATAAATATATTTACGAGTATATAAATTAAATACTTTCCAACTGCTAACATACGTTTTTCCCCCCAACAATTTAACCCTTTACAGCAGTAGCGGCGCCGAGAAGGGTTGCGTTATATTGAAACAGCCAACATTGAAATGGATGCCCGAGGATTGTTCGGCTGTGAAAGATTTCATCTGCGAACAGACCCGATGCTATTACTACAATTATGGCAGTATTCCAGTGTCATCGGCGCAGGGGTAAGGACAGCAAAATCAATACTCACAGAAAAAAAAAAGAAATCAAAAAATAACAACAACAACAACAAAATAAGCAAATAAAACACATTCACTCACTAACAATAATGAGAAAAACAAAAAATATGAAAATTAATAAAAGTAAATAAAACAACTAACTGGAAAAAGGAGAGAAAAGTAAGATATAAATGAAGTTGCGACAAAGATGATAAACATATTTAGATAACAGTAATATTAAAATAATTTAAAAAAAACAAAATATCATGAATTAATAAATAATTGCCTGCCAGAGAATAAAGAATAAATGATGATTGAAGAGAAATGAAGTATGCAAGCAATAAATCAACATTACTGTTTTTTTAAATACTTCAAACTAAAAATTGTGCAAAAATTTGAACAACGAAAAATGCTTACACAAGAAGAACACAAAAAAAAATATCCTGCATATTTCAAATTTAAACAAAATATTAACAGAAGAGTGAATTTGTGAAAACCTTATAATAATTAAAGTAATCTATTTTAACTACTATGCCAATTTTTATAAAACTGAGTATTCACCAACACAAGCGCATCAATGAAGCGTCAATAAAAATACATACAAATATAGGTGAGCTAAACCCCAAATCATAAAAATACAATAAAAAAAATTTGCTTAAATAAGTAACGCTAATCCTTCATTAACACGAAAAAAGTGACTTAGGAAATTGTTCAGCACGAGGTTGAAGAGAAACATTTTTTTTAAGAAAAAAATATTGGACATTTTGAATACAAAATATCTGCTTTAAATAAAATAAAAAAAAAATCGCAAAAAGCAACTAAGAGAGTTTTTTATAATAAAAATTAGAACTTATCAAATATATAAATTTATGGAAATTTATATTTACAATTTTCATTTGAAATGTTCATTATAAATAATTGCAACTTATAAATTTTTATCTTGACCTTTTTTTTAACTTTTTATATAGAACAACCTCATTGAAATTAAAAACCGTTATATATTAAAATTAAAATTTAAAAAAAATAAGCACAAAATTTTAAATTTACAAAATTTTTTTTTTTTAATATTTTTAGCTACAAAAATGAAAAAAAAATTGTGTATTAAATTAGTGCAGAATTTTTAAAACAAAATTTTTTACAAAATTTTTTTTAAAATTTTTTTAGCTACCAAAATGAAAAACAATTGTTTATTAAATTAGTGCAAAATTTTCAAAACTAAATAAAATCATCTCTTCGAACGCCACGTGTTTTCATAGACTTTTAAAGAAAAATGCTTTAACATTTTCAAAAATAGTTTTATTTGGATTAATAAAAAGAAATACCTGCATAATAAAAAAAAAGATATTTTTTTTTATTTTAACAAAGAGCTTATAAATACATATAAACAATTTTTAAACTTTTCGTAAGAAATTTACCAATTTTTTTTTGTAGTTTCTTAACGAAATTCACTTTATTAACATAATTTACAAAATAGAAAAAATAATAAAAAATGTATATCTAAAAAATTTTTTTTTAAAAAAAGGCTGTTGATTGGTTTTTGGCCGTCAATTAGGTACTTAATAAACTTTTCTAGCTTAAAGACTGATTTTAATTGAAAAAAAAAACAATAATTTTTTTTGATTATTTTTTTTAAATCATAAAAAATGATTGGTCTTGTGTAAAAAATTAAAATTTCAAAAGTATAACAGAAAATTTTGTTCGCAAATATTTTCCAGATTAAATGCTTCTACTTTTTCTTTTTTATAATTCTTCAAAATTATTTTTTTTTTTAAATCACAAAAATCTCTGGGTCCTCTGTTAAAAAAAAATAACAAAAACATAGAAAACTTTATTCGAAAATATTTGCAAGATGCAATACTTCTAATTCTTTTTTTTTCAAAGAATTCAAATTCCAAATGCATAAAAAACTGCAATCATCTTTCAAATTTGTCGCGCACAATTTCCGGAGTCACTGTAGTATACGCCTCATATGTACATACATTTGCTTCCACACACATTTTCCATGCAGAAAAAAAAAACTCCAAAAAGTTAGCAAACAATTAGCTTGTCATTTTCAAGTTTGAGTAACGTTTCACTTCGCTACTAACAATACAGCAACAACAACAACCACAACAACAGCAAAAATAATAGAAAATAAAAATTGCACAGAAATCGTTTAGCAGTTAATTTTTGACATTGGCAACAAAACTAATTTTGTAAGCTTAGCGCCCAATCATTCATCACAACAAACAACACGCCGCCTAAAAACACAAATCGTCAGTGATTTTGTATTCATAATCGCATTCATATTTCGTAACGAGCGTACTAACCTGTTTCAAGTGTAAAAAATAAAATAAAATTCTGTTAAAGTTTATAACACGATCTACACATAAATTTTTATGAATTTCATGGTTTGGGGCTTAGCTGCTTGTATAACAACAACACAAAAAAAAAACAAAAAATGAAAGCAAATAAAAAAAAAACAATTTTGCTGAAAACAAAAACAAAAAAAAACCGAATTTGCCATGTTTTGGTGCCTATCTCACTGATCGACTATCAATCTATAACTCTAACATTAAGAATTATTTACACGCCTACTTTATTGCTATTGTATCGGTTAATGCCATGTAGAATTGTTTTGTGTTGAGTTGTTTGTGTGTATGTTTGTATATTTAAGTAGTGACTTGTAAAACTTTACCTCAAACACTTTTGCACCTCTAAAAGCTTTACTAGTATGAGTGTGTGCGGATGCGCACTGTTGCACGATCTCACAATGAGATATCGAGAGATTAATGTTCATACGCGCATGCGCATAGACTTCGCTTGACTTTTGCAAGTTTTCAAGCAATTTTTTCCACTATCATCATTTTTTTTTACTAATTACAAATTTTTTTTGCTTCTCTTTTCAACATGTCTTCGAATGCACACACACACACGATTACACACATACACACACACACACACGCATACAGCCGTCCCGTCACCTCTACCACTTCACGACCCATCGCCGATCCCACCAAACTAAGCCTATCCACCACTCCGTTACCGCTCATCATGTCCACTTATACGCCATACTCGAAGCGTTCACATCAGGATGATGATCACGATGAGCCGCAATTGTCGTTTGTCTCGCTCAATCTCGATCACGATCTGGAGAGTGGTGAAGATGAGGCAAAGAATGATGAACACGCACACGAACACGAACATGACAGCTTCGATGCGGAAGATGAAGATGAAGTGGACAAGAAGCGTACGTTGCCTGTGTATGAGAGCAATAATTTGCATGGTAACAATAACAAGCAATCAGCAGAAGAACAAAGCGGCGAACAGGAGGCACATCACGACGCCCAACAAGAAGCTAACGAAGAGGATGACGATGAGACCACCGCCAACGATGACAACATTTCAGCATCGCATGAAGATGGCGGCGATGATGTTGACACCAAGACCAACACTGTTGGCGAAGATCAGTTGAAGACGTTGCCTGTGCCGGCTATTGCGGCGCCCGTCGAAGTACCCAACGTCGAAGTGCGTCTCAAGCAGATTTCGCAGGAGATCGAGAAGATGGCTGCCGCCAATAATGATCAACAGCAACGTCACAATAATGCGCCTGCAGGTGTATTGCATCACGACAACAACGATGTCGATCGACAATCGTTCCTCTCACTAACCGATCTCATACGTACACTGCGTCCAAATAATAAACAAATCATACCGCAAATCGATTCGGATTACTCGAATGCTATGCGAGTGTTGGGCGAGACCTCGGAGGTGGTTAACAATGAGGAGGCGCACAAGTTCTACGACAAGGATATGCATTAAAGAGAGGGAGAGAGATAAGAGTGCATAGTGTAGCGATAGAAGAAGTGGGAAGTGAGAGTTGAGCGAGAAAAGGAAAAAAAGTAGAAAGATTGAAGAGAAAAGTGGGCGGTAGACAAAACTTGTGGGAGAGAGAGGGTTAGGAGAAAGAGACAAAAGGAGATGAGAGCTCGACAAGCAGAAGAGAGGTGGAAATGGTGAAAAAAAACTAGCGGTAAAGGAAAGAGAGAAAAAAGAGCGATTTTTCGAACGCGAAAGAAAAAGAAAATCCTAAGCAATAGCACAGCGGAAACGGAGATAAAATATCATACATATATAATTTTAAAATAGATCTTCCGATCTCGAATTTACTATTCTCAAAAATATAAAATGGATTTGTTATGCTTGCAATAACATTTCCATATAATTTTTGTATTTAAACGAGCATCTCCAACCTATTTTATTTTTTACGCATTTGGCTGTAAGTTTATAATTGCAACAAAAAAACACACAAAAAATTAATTGAAAAAAAAAATTTTGGAAACAAAAATTTCACCCATTATTATTAAAAAGTTAAGTAACTATTTCACTTAAAAAAAAAAAACAAATAATAAAAAATAATTTTAGTATTTTTGTAAAAGGGCAACCTTCCAAAACACCACAATTCCTTAAAATTTACTGATTGTACACTGCAATGAAATATTTCTTTTATAAGAAAATCGCAATTCAATGAAGCCCGAAAAGTATTTAAAACATATTGCACGCTTCGGCAAGACGATGTCGCCACAGAGTTTCGCAAGCTCTTCCTCGCGCACTCGTTTATTTTGCCGTAGCGTGCGAGTACCTTTCATATGGCGTTAGTTTTAAATGAAATACAACAAAAATATACACTAAAATAACAACAACAACAAAAAAACTATTATATGTATTAACTTATATTTTAGTTTGCGCTTGCGAAGACAACTACTTAGTACAGAAATTTCATAAAAAACATTTGCAATAAATTTAATTTTAAATTTAATTTTAAATTATAATAAATTACATTCATTCATACATACATACATACATACAAAACACACGTACACATATTTTTATAAACATTCTTATTCGTAATATATAAAAAAAAAAAAACAACAAACAAAAAATACAACCACAACGTAGTTCGAGTGTATACGAATTATGTAAAATGTACTATACGAAAAATTAAAAATAACAAAAACTAGTACACAGCAATCGATTGCTATCGGCAGTAAAACTAGGCTTTTAAGCGAAAAATTTAATGAATGTATTTGAAAATGCACATGCACACAGCTAGCACCTTCCATATATGTGTGTGTGTGTGTGTGTGTGTGCGGATGTGTATTCAATAAAAAAAAATATACAGAAAACTATAAATTGCTAAAGCGTATTTAATTGATTGTTGGAAAACGTATTCATTAAATGCGAAGAGAATGTTGGTAATTAAGGCGAGAGAGATTTGCGAATTAAATAAGTGAGTTGTTATAGGCGTGTTTTTAAGATGGCAACTCTTTTATTTTTTTTACTTTAATTTTTTTAATTTTTGTAAAGATGCTTCATATAAACATAATCTACAATTGAAAATATTTACTGCAGTTGTTCGCATAGTTTTTAATTGTTTGATAGGTGGCAACCCTAGCAACACTTTTAGTTAACTCTTTCACAAAGCATAGTTCAAGGCACCTCATTCGATGCCCAGACTTTTATATATAATTTACATGCATTAATATCTCCTAATATGTTTAATAGGCGGCAACTCTATTCGTTTTTTTTTCAAGTTTTCTGTGTAAGTAATTTTCAATACGCCTTAACTCCTGACCATACTGGTATTTTTTATATGTATGTTACAGTTAGTTTATAAATTTTAATTATTTACAGTTGGCAACCCTGTTGTATTATTTTTATAACTTTTTGAGTAATTTTTTTAAGATTCATTAATTATTGATCCTATTCGTGCTATATAAAGCTTATTCTCGAGTTATTTAATTAATTTAAGTTGTTTGATAGGTGGCAACCCTATCTTTTTTTTGACATTCTTTAATAATCATTTTTCAAGCCCCTTTTTTGACACTTTTTTTTTAATATTTTACGCTCTCTGACTCTTAATGAGATTGAGGCCTCATAACTAAACATTTTGAACATAAGTTTTTTAGTTTTTTGTTTGTTTAAATAAATAATTATATTTATACAATACATATCTGGTTGGCAGCTTTATTGGAAATATTTTAATAAACGAAGTCGAAAGTTCTTTATTCAAAATAAAAGAATAAAATGCTTTAAATAAGTTTCAAATTTGTGTGTATTTTGGCAAACCTATTCCACGTTTTATAAAATATATAAAATATTCCAAATTACTATTCGCTAGTACTAATAATAAAAAAAAATTATTTTTTAATGATTTATTTTTTTTTTTATTTCATTATTATTATTTTTTTTTCATTTAAATGCAGTTTCATAATTTTTTATTTAAAAAATAAACTGTATATATTCGCTGAATATCATATTTGCTGTCATTCGATAGCAAAATCGCAATACCTACACTGGCGGCAATATAATAGAAAAGTGGTATTTTCTCGAGTATTTTCTTATATTTTTCTGTTAAAATTGATTTCATTCTTTAACAAAAAACAATATAAATTTAATTTTAAACTTTATGCAAAATTTATAGTCATTCAGCAAAATTTCTTCAAAATTTCAAACTTAAAAAAAAAATGTATGAGCTACAAAAATGTGCAATCCAAAAAAAAAATGCTTAAATAAAATTTTTTTTTATTTTATTGAATTATAAAAAATTTTGTATAAATTTAAAAATTTGGATTATGTGGCTTTTGTTATAGAATGAATTAAATTTTAATTTTCTTTAATTTTAGCAAAAGAATATACTACGAAAAAACGTGTTTTAAGCGACGAAAGTGGCAATCCTGTGGAATATTCTTTCTTTCACTTCTTTCGCAATGTTTCCGACTTTTCCCGTGCTCGCAAGAAGTCTTAATTTATCTAAATTTTTTTTCTTTTTAAAACCTAAGGAATTCTTAAAAACAACAAAAGTGATTTATGTAGTCCTACCATTGAATAAGAAATGAAAAACCTTTGAGATAATAAACTTAAAAAGCTTTAGCTTAAAGTTAATGTACCTGCAAAGACTTCGTTTTTGTTCTCAAGCGGCGCAGATTTGTCCAAAATGTTTTAATTTTTTTGAGCACACTTTAGCGCCGTTAACTTTTTCTGATAAATCGTCAATTAGGACACGCCTCTTGTGACTAATTTGAAGAAAATAATAATAAATTGATAAATATGTATGAATAATTTCCTTGCTGCTCTTCATATGCGAACGAGAATAACAGTTATGATTTGACAAAAAAAATTTAACAAAACTAAATGTTCGTTGCTATACTAAGTATACACACACAGCCTTACATTGAAATATGCCTGGAGTAGCATTGAAATTATGACATAGCAAATAACTATTTTCTAAGAAGCCAGTCTTCTTTCTTTGCATACGACTTTGTATGCGCTTATGAGTATGTATGTATGTATGTAAATCTAGAAAGTATTCTAAAAAAAAAGAAAAGAAAACAATGCGATTGGAACGATATAATCGGCACTTAACCCTTTCGCGGACAAACCGGCAAACGCCGTCAAATTTCTGTAAAAACATAGGAACATGACGGCAACTCCTCGTCATTAATTATCACAACAAGTATGTATGACAAACCAGGAACTCCCGCTGACAAATTCATATTAATTTACGGTTTCCTAATATTTGTGTTCCTATTAATTTTAATTATTTCAAATCTGTGTCCTATAGAAAGGAAATTACAGTTATTTTATGCAAACTCGAACATGTTTTGTTTCATAGAAGCAAGACGGCATCTCACGTCAGTTGTTCGTTCATTCTGTGAGTTGCGTCCTACGAGAGCGGTTTGTTTTTTAAGAGTGTAAAAGATTTTTTTAGTAAAGGTAAGTAAAGTAAAAACTTTATTAAAAAGTGTAAAAAAAGTATAAACAAAACTACATATGTATATCAAAATTAGGGAATCAATAAATATTATAGTTGATTTTTGTGCTTCTATAGAAAAAAAATGGCGGGATTTCCCAGGCTGTCCTATGTTATCAATTTTGGATTATAAAAAGGACATGACGGCTATATACGCAAAAATAAAATAAAAATCGTATGTTCAGAAATAAATTAATTTTTGATTTCAATAATTTTGCAACAATCCCGAGGTGAATATCTTCATTAGATCCGAAGATATAGCAAGTGACCCATGAAAATTGCATACCAAAAAATTATTGTTTACGAAAGGGTTAATTGGGCGTTTTTCAGTAGCATTTTGCTACTTGTTTTTTTTTCTAGTTTCTTTTAGCCAATCTATGTTATAATTCGAGTTATTAGCGAAACCTGTCTGATGGGAGATGTGGCAGATGATAGAACGTCTACTGCTCATAAAAAAAATAAAAAATAAACAAACTGCGTTAGGTTAACTCCATAAAATATGAGAAAGTTTTCGTCTAAATTCCTTTATGATAAGGTAAGTTCTTAAAAGCTCGCAAAACGCTTATATAGAAAGAAGTAAAATCCAATTTTGAGCTAAGGCATAGTTTGCAAAATAAGGAAGAATGTCGGCCCAAGGACATGAATGAGGAAAACCGAAGCTGAAGTATCTATTTATTTGAGTTTGAAAGCTCGCTGGAAAACACATTGCTAGACAGACGACTGACTAAAGTTATCGTTTAAAACCAGTGACAATGCTGGAGATCGCCTACTTCGCTGGTTTATAAGACATACGGAGGATGTTGAATACGCTTAAAGAAGACTAAAAACTTAAGTAACTAAAAGAAACACGAATGAGCAGTGAGGTTCGACTGTATTCACCAAACTTTTCAGGGACCTCAAAGAACAGCAGCAGTCTTAAAAGTCATTTTGATATATAGTATGTATGTATGTATGTAGAACTTGTGTTGTAAGGCAGATGATAAATTGTAAATCTGTTTAGAAAGCAATTCAAGATAAGGACAGGTTTTTTTTTTTGTTTGCTTGTATCAACATATTTATTACATATTTCGCTTTTGTTTCATACTCGTTTCTTTGCCATCAACAATCTCATGGAATTCGCCAATAACTTTTTTTTAATTAAAACTTTTTTCCTTATTGCCAAGCTCAAATCTATTGAGCTATAAAAGTCGCATCACCTCAACGCCGATTCGCCATTAGTAGCTTGACTATAATAACAGACAGGCATTTGACTCGTTTCAAATACAAATCAATTTAGCTACCGGTTATCGTTGTGTGTGAACTGATCTTGGGTGCTACTGTGAAGGCAAGTGTTGAAATGAAATCTTAAGTTCAGTGGGTGAAGTAAGCAATGTTACGTATAAAATAAATATAAAAAGCGAACAATAATAATTACAATGTGATGTATTCATACACATCAAGTACTTATTTTATGTAATTACGGAAAAACCAAATAGAAATTTAAAAGGTTATCAACTGAAACAGCAGGATTGTGTCGTTTTCAAACTAATAACTTCATAACGTTTCGATCTACCATATGTGCTCGTATGTACGTCAATCAAAATAAGTAAAAAGTCCTCAACTAGTTTAATAACCTTTCAAGGATTTTGCGTAAAAAAAAAAATTAGGCACTTGGCCCTGAGAACCTTGACAAAGTCAAATTCATTGCAAGGCGTGTTCATCGACGTTTAATTTTTACTCCTGCTAGAAAGGAGTTGGTTTTTACCATGAGAAGTGGTACCTTCTTTGGAACCTTTGGTTTTAGCGTCACAAAGAGACGCTGTAGATGGTCTCTCGCTTCTGAACTGATCTGATAGCAACGACGCCTAGATCACTTCGTTTTGATTTACACGGCTTTTGGTATCGATTGTCTTTCAAAAACCAACCAATAAAATTTAATTCGATACAGAATCGATATACCCGTAGATAATGATAATGGTATCAAAGGAAAGAAATACTTTTTACTACGACCAAATCGATGCCAAATATAATGTGCGCATGACAATCGGGTCTACGATACCGGAACGACCCAGATTTTCATATGGCCGACCAAGGCCTAGATATCACTTGCTGCTAAAACAACAACATGTCAATAATGATATCCATAAAGTTTTGATATGAACAAATTTAAAACGACGATATCAATATATTCCTCTAACAGTAAGAGATAATAATAAATTTATCGATAACGCCTCCGATATCGACAGCCTTCAGAAAACTATTAGAGCTATCGATAACGACAATTTCCTAGTTATATATGTAGTTCATTATCGTTTTATTGAAATTTTCGATAGAGGCATCAATAAATCAATTGATTGCGATTACGCTACCGATAACGATAAAACATGGATTACGCTGCCGATATTAATGCACGTTAATATACTTAGTGGAAATTAATTAAAAAAGCTAAAACGATTGTAATAAAATATCCAAAATCAACAATGATATCCACATCTGCGAATAGCAAATAAAGGAGTCAAATTTGCCGATAAGTGTCGATTACTACTAAGATAACACCGATAAATGCACCCACGACAATGTCGCTAGCGAGATAAAGTTCACGATAACGATAAAAATATCGATAACAAAAACGTTTAAACTATCGAAAAAAAAATTCAACAAATTTTTTTCAAAAATGTTTTTCAAAAATTTCAAAATTTTTCTCAGAAGTGTTATACATTACAACAGTACGCAGATTTTTGAATTTTTTTAAAATAAATTTTCTTCCATATGACGCATAAACGGTAGACAAAAAAAAAATTCTCATAAGTACCTATAAATTTTTTGTATACATTCATTACTAAATTTATGTAAATCACTTTTTTAGTTTTGCTTTAATTATTTTGCGATAATTTAATGCTCGTAACTCCGATTTTTTTAATCGCTTATGAGCGCTTATTTGCATAACGGTATATTTGCATAATTGATTAGGAACGCAAAGCCAAATTTTTTTTTCAGAATTCATGCAAAGCAATATGGATTTTTTAACGTTGAAACCGGTTTTTGGGGCTATGAATTTCAAAAATAACAAAAAAAAAAACTTGACACATGTATGTACGTACATAGTATGTGCTAATTTTAACTATTCAGATGATTTCATTATTTATATAAATAATTATTATTTTTTGTTTGATTTTGTTTTCTTTAGTCAAAATGCGTTGCGCTTTCATTTGGTTTTTACCACACCTATTTGCCTTATCAACCGCACAATTTGGTTTCGGCGGAGGAGTGGGCAGCACACTACTACAACAGGGTTTAAACAGATTAACTAGTTCTGTGCCGTCACTGCCAAAGCTAACGAATGTTTCGAATTTTCAAGATTTTGCGGTAAGTGTTTAAGAAATAAAATATAATAAAAACATTATTGTTATTTACTTATTAAAATGCCAAAAAAAAAAACCTTACGAATTTATGAAAAAATAAAAAAAATTATGAAAAAATTTTATTTAAGATATTTAAACTAAAATGAACTTAATTTTATATTTAAAAAAAAAAATGCATAAGAAAAGCTAAGTGAAAAAAATTCACCATCAATAAATAGAAATTCATCTTCCGTTTTGTTTTATGTTATTCTTTCAACACAGACCCAAACCGGCAAGACCTACGCCAATGCAGCTGAACGCGCGCTGCGTAAGAGCATCTTCGCCGGACGCCAACAATTAGTCAATCTGCACAATCAAGGCTCAAAAGGCTACCAGTTGGGCCTCAACGCCTTCGCCGATTTGACTAAAGCAGAATTTTTAGAGAAACTAACCGGTAATAGAAAATCCTCTAGCGGCGAGTGAGTATAAAATGAAATTTAGCACATGAAAAAAAAATATTAATTTAAATATACAATTTTAGAACAAAGGCCAGTCAAGATCGTCAGGTAGCCGTATCACCCACTTCCCGTGTGCCAAACGCATTCGATTGGCGCACCAAAGGTGGCGTCACACCCGTCAAATATCAAGGTGACTGCGGTTCGTGTTGGGCTTTTGCCACCACTGGTGCCCTTGAGGGTCACACTTTCCGAGCCACTGGCAAGTTGCCCGAACTTTCTGAACAAAATTTGGTCGATTGCGGTCCATTAGATTATGGCCTCAACGGCTGTGATGGCGGCTTTCAAGAGTATGCATTCGCTTTTATTAAGGACGTGCAAAAGGGTGTGGCACGCAGCGATAAATATCCATATGTGGATAAGAAGGATACCTGTAAATATAATCCCAGCACAAAGGCTGCACAAGTTAAAGGTTTCGCTGCAATCAAACCGAAGGATGAACAAACAATGAAGGGAATTGTTGCCACTATGGGACCATTGGCATGCTCTGTGAATGCCTTGGAATCGTTATTACTCTATAAGAGTGGCATCTATGCGGATGAAGAGTGTAATAAGGGTGAGGTGAATCACGCAGTGCTCGTCGTTGGCTATGGCAGTGAGAATGGCAAGGACTATTGGATTGTGAAGAATTCATGGGACAAGATATGGGGAGAGGAGGGATATTTTAAGTTGCCGCGTGGCAGTAATTTCTGTGGTATTGCTGATGAATGCAGTTATCCATTAGTTTAGGAATTCAATACACGGATTTTTTTTTTTATCTCCAGTCACCTTATTTTGAGATGTTGCCTGTAATTTCAAAAAAATAAATGAAATAAAAAGGCTGTATACTATTGTAAAGGTTCAGTCGTTTTTAATATTTAGAAATTTTTTTGTTTTCCCAAACGAGCGTTGTTTCCTGCGATCTTATCCGGTTTCGTTGAAGTTTTCGTACAGTACTGTAAAAAGCTGTTTTGATGTGGTTTGGCCAGAGGGAAATGATAGAAATGGCAGCTTTCTATTAAAATGCAAAAATGCTTAATAAAATGGATGCCATTTTTTTTTTTATTTTTTCCCTCTATGGCAATGACTCCGAAAATGCAAAACTGGGTTATTGCTTAGTCGCAGTTGTGTTATATTTATGTACTTAAAAAAAATAAAATACAAGACTTTTCCGCTGAAAATCTTAACTTAGGCTAATGTAAAATCATCACGTTGATCATTGTAGTTCAAGACATGTTGTTTAATCTTCGAGCTATCCACCCATGTTACGAAATCTTCCAAATTGCGTGTAACCAGGAAAGCCGGATCGGTAATCATATCGGGACCCACACGTACATGACCCTGTTCAATTAAATCTGTGGCATTCTTCAGATTTTGTGAAAGGCGGCCTTGAAATATAAAATAGTTAATAAATATTTGATATAAAACATAGAGATTTTAAAGCATTCACATACGATTATACATACATACTACATAAATAACTTAAGAAGCAGTTTATAATTCTTAGCTATTGATTTTCTTTTTTTTTTTTCTTCCACTTAATTTGTCTGCACAAAACACTTTGAAAGTTTAAATAATGGAACAGTCATATATGTACATACATATGTAGGTCCTAAACTAGGCTCACTGCATTAGACTTGGCGTTGTGTATATGTATACATACATACATACAATTTATAGCTCGAGTTTAATTTTTTCATAGTATCATTAAATGTGTTTTCATAATTGCGCTTATAAATTTTACTTTTGCAATGACACTGTCCTAAAGGCTCGGCTCCTATCGCTGAACTAATCATAAACAAACTATTTGACTAACCGCCGTCTATGCTAAACACTAAAATTATGTACTTACATTTCACCATCACCACCGGCAGTCGACGTTTACAAAAACTACTCGCCGTCACTTTGTTAGCTAGTTCAAAATCAGTTTGACTTCTGATTAAGCCCATAGAGAAGAGCTTCTCTTGTAACATGGCCGTCGCTTCGTGCTTGAATGGATCAGAGTTTTCTAACTTGGAAATCTTCTCCCATAGTGTGCGTACTTCACGCGATAGCTTGTTGTATCTATTTTAATTGGAAATATATCAATATTTATATTTTTATTTTCAATACTGTCTTAAGAGGTACTCACTTGGTATAATCATTGGGCTTACGCACGTGAAAGCGTCTTACAATTTTAGCTTCTTTTCCAGCGTTATCTACTTTCCAAGTGATAAAGTCAACTTTTTTCAGCAGTTTTTGCTCGTGATATTTAAGTTTTCGTACCATTTTATTGCGATTTGTTTATTTAAAAGCGCGCCCGTTTATTATTTACAAACAAAACGTGTTGTGAATTGGTCAGCTGTTTCATAGTGATAAGCTATATTGTATCGGTGGAAAAATCGATTGCCATTGATAAGTTTCGGAGGAGTAGTGTTTTAAATATGTATTGATGCATATTTACAGCTCTTAGTGCTATTCTAATTGTTAATTTAAAATTGTTTTGTATAGTATTAATTATAATTAATTTTGAGAAACAATTTACGCTTAAATCAACCGTTTGAAATTTCACCGGCACCAATGTTTTATTGTCACATATCCACAGGGTGATTAAAATTAAAAAAAAAAATAATAACGGGAAAAATGGAAGGGCTTTAAACATAGCCGGCAGATAGTAATCGCAAAATAGATAAATTCATTTTTTTTTTAATTTGCGTTGCCAAATTTTTTATTTTGTTTAGATATGAATGCCTTCAGTACAATTTAGGTTAGTTGATAAAATATTTTGGAAACCTTAGCTTATAGAAGGAAAAACAAAATACACAGTTTTTTCTTTTTTTTTCTTTTTCAATAAGTCTACCTATAAAATAACCAAAATTAGGTATAAATAAGAGTTTTAGGTATAAACAAATTTTTATATACAGGGAGATTTTTAACTCAAATATAAAACAAAATTTTCGGAAAAATATTAAAAAATAGCTGTGTAATATTTGCAACTATGAATTCGAGAAAATGTTTCTTCAACATCTTTCTGCGATATTTAAATCTGAAATTTTTGAAAAACCATACCAGACTAAAACCTTGCGAGATCCTTATTACAGATATAGTATACCAATCAATATTTTACCTTCGCCTTCTTAAGATAAGCAAACTCTCAATAAATTCTGATCAGATTTCTTGAAATTATTTTCATGACGACGCGGGAGAGCACGCAGAAAAAGGTTGGCAAAGTCTTAAATCATAATAAAAATATTTGATTTTTTTTTTAGCAATAAACGTGTTTTAATATCGGAAAATTGTTAAAATATATGTAAGCTGTTGAAAGCGTTTTAATTAATAAGTTAACAAGAAACCAGAAAGAAATGGGTTATTTTGGCCGTTTTATCGAATTTTAGTTCGTTAACTTTTCTGACTTGTCAAAATTGGCAAAACCAGAGTAACGATACCCCGGGATACGCCTTTTCTGGTACACTGAACCTTTCTCTCATACTCACCAAACGAGCGCTACATAATTCATCACCGCTGTATTCACATTGCAAACTAGGTTGCACGCTAAAAATTATAGTTATATGTGGTGAGCACATTTTGTTGACTAATTTGGTTCAAAATAAATACAATATGGTACATTTCATTTCAATTAGTTATTTATTTTATGGAAATAAAAATACACACGTATGCATTTTTCACCTCCTACTATCGCGCTATTTTGTTATTTTTTACACACAAAAAGTGGTTATTTGTTTTAGATTTATTTTGTTCGTTTTATATAACTTAAAATAATATTTAAATATAGTATATTTTATGCATATAAAGATGATAGTATAAAAGTTAAAACAATTGAAATAAAAAATATAGATAAAATTTGGAGCATTGTTTAAATAAAAGTACAAAAAAAAAAAACCTAATAAAGAGACTTACAAAAATTCAGCTTATTGTTTTATAACAGTATATTTTCCATCAATTTTTTGTTTCTTGCTTAGCATCTGTCTTATGATGCATGTTTAACAACAATTAAAAATATTGATATATGTATTGGTTAAAAAGATTAAAATATAACTTGATTGCACAACGGAACATGTCTTTCGCGACAACCTAATGAGGATTTTTTATAAACACATATACATATGTTGTTGTTGTGAGCGTTCTTATAAGTTTAAACTTCCACTATTGAGCGAATTATTTTTGAGGCTTGATGAGGTTGAGTAAACTAAGGGCAGTAAATTTTCTTTGTGTATAGGCGTTTAATTAAAAAAATGGAAATTTATAAAACTATTTAAAAATGTGTTTGCGAACTCAAAGTAAAGGGTAACTAGGATTAAAAACCTTTTCGCTTTCCAAGGATCATAAGCAATTATAAAAATATTATATAATCGAAAATATTAGTTAGTATTATATTTGAATATTGGAAGTACTGCGTTTACCTAGCGCTTATCGTCCCACATTAATTTGTTTTAATTTTTTAATTATGTATCATGCAAGTTTAATAAAATGAATTGGTTTGGTTTTAAATTGCTATTGGAAAATTCTTTACAAATTACTCCAAGAAATTGTGTGCAATATATATTTTTAATACATTATTTGGAAGAATTCGAAAAAAAATATATCTTTTAATAAAAGTTAAAAGTATTTTACAAAATTATTTTCTAATTCAAAAGAAAATTGTAAAACGTAAAATATAAAACTTTTAAATATATGTATATTACATACATATATATTAATTTATAAACATATGTAACATTGAAATATATACAACACAGCAATTTAGAAAGAATTCGAAACACTAAGAAAAGATATTTTTTTATTCGTTAAACACCTTTATTTTTTTTTAGTTTTTGTAAATTTGGTTACGGGAATTGTACTTATTTTAGTGTTGCGCTTTTTTTTTCAAATCTCAAAATGTACCCATTACTGACTGATTTTTGAAATTGTGCTGAAAATTTTTTTTTTTCCACATTTCATGTTCTGTGGAAAACGCCAGCAAATTTTTGTTTAGGACAACTTTAAAGCATTGATAATATTATTTTGAAATTATTTGCATTTCTTACTTCTGTTTTTTTTATTCGAATTCATTAGTTATCTGCGTTTAAAATTATATATAATTATTTTTCCTGAAATATTAGGCACATTTTGAATTGCCGAAGTGTTCTTCGATTGATTTATAAACTAATTTCTCAATTTTATAAGAACTTTCATTATTTAAATTGTTTCTTTCTTTTGTATTATCCAATTTATTGATGTTTAAGTATTTCTTGAAAAAAAAAAAAAAAAAATTAATGTATTATATTTTATATATTCAGAATATATACCAAAAACAATTGTAATATATGTAGCTATTTAAATTGTTTTTAACTTTTATTCCAAATTTCTGGTCAAACTCATTTGTATTTATTTTTCCATTTATTTTTTAACTTTCCTGGATTTAAAAACCTTTTTTTTCGTCACTCTCTATGCCATAATCTACTTTTCTACTTTATTTGCTAATTTCATTTTTCTGAAATTATGTTTTTTTATTATAAAGCACTGCAAATGAACTGCAACATCGCTTGCTCTATGAATAAATTTTTCAAATCTTTAAAACATTTATGCTAAAACTGAAGAAAATTTTTCTTTTAATTTTTTATACGAGCTTCTTTGCATTCCCATTTCGATAAATTTGGTCGCAAACGAAATCAACAAAGTTGTTTATGTGTCGGAATTGAACTCATTTTATTTTTAACTTATTGTCTGTAATTCAGCGTATAGCAAATAAATATTGACACTAGCGGGCTGAAAAAACCAAATACCAAACCGATGAGCCGGAATTTATCCATTTCAATTACGACCAAATTGTTCTAATTGTCGTGTTGCTTCAAGTGAATTTAAATAATCAACATGCAGTAATGGGTTAAATTAATACAACATGTCGTTGAAGGCGCAAAAAAAAAATTTATTTTATTTGACAGTTGTTGCCACATTTCACAACTAAATTAGTACTAAAATTCTTTCTAACTTACTGTCTTATAATTATTCATATATGTACATACATAAGTGTATAAGCAATTAAAAAAAAAAAAAAGTAGAAAAATTATACTTGGTGTTGAATTTTTTTCCTCTCCCTCGAATTCGAAAAGTTGCATGCTTACACATGTATTAAAAAGTTGTAAAAAAAATAATACAATGCACACCAGCACGCTATGTGCTCCTTGTATGCCATTATTAACATATCGCCAGCATCACCAGCATCAGCATCATCATCAAATACATATGTATTTGTTTTTTTTTGTTTGTATTAATTCGTTATGCTTTTTAAGTCATACCATCACTTTGCATGTATTTCTGTATTTGTATAAGTATTTAGTTTATATACTATATATTTATGCTTGTATGTGTGTATGTATTTAGCTGTTTCACATTAAAAATATTTCTACAAAAATTATTTCTATGAAATATTGATTTAAAAAAATCCATTCTATATATTTTGACATAAAAAAAAGAGTTAAAATAAAACAGTATTAAATATTATAAAAAAAAAACAAGAAATTATGAGTTCACTCAAATAAAGTTACAGTGAATACTATTCGTTTTCGTACTTGTTTGTTTAGCTTGCTTCGTTTGTTGTTGCATTAAAAACAAAAATTAGAATGTTAAATGTAATATTTAGTACATATTTGCACATACATATGTACATATATACTATGTATGTATTTATGTTTGCACGACGAGCATGTATTGGATTGGCGTATGTGTGTGTGTGTGTGTGTGTTTTAAAGATAAAGAGCAAAAGAAGTATATAACTTTGACAAGAGTAGTTACACAATACACGAGTACACGTATCTATGTATGTATGTATGCACACATTTATGCAGCATATTGTATAGTGATTATTTTTAAATAAGTTCAACAGGTGTTTTTTCTTTTTTTTTTCTTTCGTTCTTCTTTTTTAAATATATATATATGTATACTATCAAGCTTATAAAAGAGAATTAATTAAATATTTTTTTTTAATATATGTATTTATATATTTGTTTTTTGTTTTCATATGTATGTATGCATGTGTATGGTTATATGCTTATATACATAGATGTGTATGTATATAGTACGAATATCCTAAGTGTTTGTGTTGTGTGTATGTGTGTGTGTGTGTGTGTGTTTCTTACTTTGCGCCAGCTTTAGCTTTTGCTTTCGCCTACAACTTGGCTTTTGCTTTTAGAGCTTTCAATCTTTGCAAGAATACTCTCCTCTTTCTCTCTCACTACGCAGGCTTTCGCGTAATTTTACTGCGCTGCAAGTGTTTTCAACTTAAAGTTCTTTGTTTTTTTTTTGTTTTGCAGTTAGTAAATGTTAGTTGTTTACTTTTGTTTTTGCCTTTTGCCTTTTGCTTTGCTAACTTCATTGTTTTTTTGTTTTGTTTTATAATATAAATCTTGTTCTCTATTTTGTTTTAGCGTTGCACACCAATCTTTATCATCACTATATATATTCTATATATATCTATATATATATACATATATATATATATATGTGTGTGTGTAAGTATGTAGTATATGTATGTATGCATATACATACATTTAAATAACTTTCGAACCAACAATTTACATCTACATACAGATAAATCAGTGCGATTACAACGACTCTATCGACTAAAAATTCAAGCATGCCTTCTTTGCTTTCGCTTGCAACATTGCGCAATTCCTTTCGCTTTGAATTCCAGTATGTCATCAATTCAAGTGGATGGCGGCGTACATTTCTTCTTCTTCTGTTTTTGTTGTTGTTTTGTGTGTGTGTATGTGTGTTTGTTTGGCATATACAACACTTTAAATAACAAGCGCCATATCCTTTTTACTAGGTAACTGCACTTTTTTGCCCTGCCACAGCGAATTGTGAATCGTAAATGCATCGATGGTGACCGTTAGATGTTTTGTATGGACTTGCGAAAAACATTTACCGCCTGAGTTATATCTGTAAAGAGAAGTAGTTTGAGTAAGAAGTACACACACACACATGCAAATATACTCACTTAAAGAATTTATCGAACATGACTTCATCGACTTGACTAGGTCCTGTGCCATACAATTTGGACACTTGATCCATTTCGGGCACATAACTGTACAATGCACGGAACTGACAGCCGGCATCGCGGAAGAGCACAAGAAAATGTTTCGCCTCGGAGCGTGCAATCTTTTCGAGCACTTTTTGTTTGGCCTCACGATTCACCGCACCCGGAAACACGCAATATTCGACGGCATTCAAGATGATGCCACGATTGGATTTAGCGGCTGGTTGTTTGTAGAGTTTCGGACCTATAGCGAGACGGGGCGGGGGATGAGTGCGAGAGCAGATAAATTAAAATTATTACAAAAAAAAAACAACAAAAAGATGCAGTACTTTTTAAATGTATGCGTTTAATTTACGATAAATAGCAAAGATTTGGGTATAATAAGTGTAACAAGAAAATTTACAAATACAAACATTTTAAAAAATATATATGTACATATGTATATGTATGTATGTATATTAAAAATATGTTTAAAAAACTTTGGCTACATAGAAAATTATTTAAAAATTTTTTTACTCTAATTAATCAAAGCATTACATTTTCAAGAATAGCTAAGTACTTTTGCAACCCCAAAATTTTATTTTAAAAATTATTAAATTTTACAATTCTATAAAACAAAAAATACTATTTCATCAGACATGCGCTGAAAATCGTACCGATCAAGGCGAATTCAATCGAGGTGTAAACAATTTCTGTATTGCTTTTTACCAGACTGCTTGTCAAATTCCTACTGGCATTACAATGCTAGCCCCACACGATTGAAGCAATTTGACATTCAGTCCGTCAAAGGGAAAGAAACAAATCAATCAGCTGTTCCAACAATACCACCTTGGCTGAATTCGCCCAGCGTAGCGATTTGCTATTTTTGTATTTAGTTTTTTACTTCTGATGAAAGAATGTAACAACTTTATATGAAAGCTACAAAGTCAACATATTCACATAAACTATTTATTAGAGTTTCAAATCTATATAATTTTTTTTGTTTTTATAGAAAGTCGAAAATATTATCGAAATCGCAGCGAAAGTCTGCTTTTGCAAAAAACCGAGTTTTTTCGTTTTTGTTTACAATTTATAAAAAATAAAATAAATAAAATTGAAAAAAATTTGTATATTTTTTCAACTCACATTAAAAAAATTTTTTTTTGAACATTAATATAAAAATAATATATGTTTGTTTTTCACGACTACTTTGGAATAGGACTACATTTTTTTTGTTGGGACTTTCAGGTTATGTTTAGGTAGTTATGAATATTTTTTTTATTTTCAGCAACAAATTGCATTGCAAACAAAAAAAAAATAAAAAAAAAATGTATTACCATTTTTTTGCGGTTTAAGGTTTCGCATGGCAAGTTAATCAGTGATAATATTTTTTCATGAACTAAACTGTTTTAAAAAAAAATCGAATTTTCGTGGATATTGGAGAAATTTGATTTTTTTCAATGCTCCTTTTAAAATACAAATTTCTTAAAATCCCAAATTTTCCAATAAATTCCAATTTTCTCTTTATACATATTTCCTAAAATTTAAATTTTTACCATTTAATTAAAGCAAAATTGGAATATACTTTTTCTCTATCACGTTGATTAGATTTTTGGGGTTTTGTGGGTATAATTTTTGTTATTTTCTCAATCGGCATTTTTTTTATTACATTTATTTCAATAAAAAAAAATACAATGAATTAAAAAAAATTTAAATATGTAAGTAAGAGTAACTTAGTTAAAAAAAATCAGAAATATAGTTAAAAAAATATATAAAAATAATTTCGTTCAAAAAAAAGCAACGTGTATATAAAATTTCGCAGAAAATTATACAAATTAATTTCATTGAAAATAAATATAAATAAATTGGACCTTTTTTGGCAGAACTTAGCAAATTTGTATCAAAATGTTAAATTTTTATGTCTACACTTTTAGAGTTTGTTTTTAAGACGTAGCTTTTAATTTAAAAAAATATATATTTTGAAGTGAAATAAAAAAATTTATATGTATGTATGTATATGGTCAGTACAATCGTGTTTGAATTCAACAATAAAAGTACCATTTAGTTAAAAAATATAATTATGTCTAGCCTAAATCATATTTTTTCCCCGCTTTTAAATAACATTTTTAACCAGGAGACACTGTTGTCAAGGACTTGTGACCGTAACATACGAATATTATTTTTTTTCTCATTTTCTCATAATCGAGGTATGGCTTGAGTCCATATTTTCATATGAATTAAAATTTGATATTCTACAATGAAGTGCAATTTTCTACATTCAAAGAGGTAATGTGAAATATAAAAAAAAAAAAATATTTAAAAATATACAAATTAAAAAAACAGATCTACGAAAATTGAAGACAACTTTGCTATTAGTGCTTGTACGTGTGTGTTTAAAGAAATTTGACATATTCACTTCAAATAAGTCTTACTACTTGTTTGAATTATTTAATAAGATTGATATACTAAAATATAAAAATAACCACGCCCACTTTTGCTTAATCATAATCTTATTTTAAATATATTTAACGTAAAATGTATTATATATTTATTCATAGTCATCAACGAAAAGCTAATGTATGAGGTTAAGAACGAAATGACTGGCGAGATATATGCACTCCCATGGCTAAAATAATAGCAGCACAATGTATTGACAATTGACTTTTGACTATTTTGAAAGTTTATTATCGAATCCAGAAAAAAATGATAAATTATTTTTTAAGAATTTCAAACAAATCTCAATTTTTGGGATAGTTTATTGAAATATCTATTTTGAGCTTTATTATACTTATACAAACAAAATGTGTTTTAAAAGTGTACAACAAAAAATTAAAATTAAAATTGAAATTTGTTTGAGATTCTTTTGAAAATTTTCTGATTTTTTTTTTGACTATGTACAAAATGTGAAAAACATACATTTTTGAAAAAATGCATACAAAATAACTGCAACAGAAATTAAAAAAATTTAATTTAAACAAAAATATTTTCTTGAAATTTGTAAAAAGTCCAAAATTTTTAAAAGGTTAAAAATTCTTGAAAAAAATTTACAGCTTTTTTTTTAATTGTGCATACAGAAAGACATATCAAATATTGGAGCCTAGAATTTCTATTTGACAGCCTAAACTTTTCATTGCCTAACTTGTTTGAAATCAAACAAATTTTCTAAAGAATCGAACAACAGAGAAACCTAACATAAAATACTAGAATACATATGTATGTACATACATATGTATGTATGTAATAAAATACATTTTTGAAAAAATGCATACAAAATAACTGCAACAGAAATTAAAAAAATTTAATTTAAACAAAAATATTTTCTTGAAATTTGTAAAAAGTTCAAAATTTTTAAAAGGTTACAAATTTTTGAAAAAAATTTACAGTTTTTTTTTTTTAATTTTGCGTAAAGAATGACATATCAAATATTGGAGCCTAGAATTTATATTTGACAGCCTAAACTTTTCATTGCCTAACTCGTTTGAAATCAAAGAAATTTTCTAGAGGAACCTAACCTAAAATACTAGAATACATATCGTTAAATACTGAACAGCTGCTTTTTTTTATAATTTTCATACAAAATATTCAGTAATTTCTTCAGATATGAACAGAAATTTTACCCAATTCGTTCGAAATACCGTTCAAACCGTTCGATTTTCAGATCAAGAGTAAGGAAATGAAGAAAAATAATATGCAAACTTTTCAATGAGTTCGCGTTTCAATTATTTTGTCCTTAGGTATATGCATATGAGTAGATTAAAAAGAAGTAATCATATTTATTTTATTTTAAAACGAAAATTTTTTGTTTTTGTAGGTAATTCTAAACATAAAAATATGGTTTACTTTGAATGTGCATATGTTTTTAGAAACATTTTTTTTTTTTACCGAAAGTTTTCATGTAAACCGATTCGAAAAAAAATTTGCTCAAATTTTAATTTTTGTATTTTCTGCCATATACAAAAAAAATTAAAATTCGATCAATTTCTTTTCGAATCGAGTTACATATATACTAAATTTATAGTAACCCATCTGAAACATAAATGGTTTACGGCAAAAGATTTCTTCAAATTTTTTACAGAGTCTATTGAACATTTTCACTCAACGCGATATGTATGTATGTACATAGAATAAACTTTCTATAACATAACATTTGTCAGCTAAGTGTTCAACCAACCTAATGGTTCTCACTTTTTAGAACGTCTCTTAAAAAAAATGTCCATATTTGGAACACTTTAATTGCCATTTTAATGTGCAAAAAAAATTAAAATTAAAATTAAAAAAAAAAGATAAATAACTAAACAAACTCATTTATACACAGTGGCAAAAGTAAAATTATAAAATATTAAATGACACTAATGAAAATTAGCATACGAATGTATGTATGTATGAATGTACAATCGTAAATGTATTGTGTAAATGTGTGTGTGTGCATGTGTGCGCGTGTGCAAATTCTTGTGAGGACGTGCGTGTGTATGTGTGCATATCCTCATAGACGAGTGTATTTTTTAAGAAAGCAATAACATGAATAAATACATATTTGTACATACATTTCTTATTGCATATTCGCAGCATTTAAAAAAAAAATACAAACCCGAATATTCCATCGAGCCAAGATTGGCTGAGAGTAAGCCCGATCCATCATCGAAGCCGCGTCGCTTCGATATCAAACCTGGTGGCAGTGAGCCCGGTCCCGATGGCGATGGCATATGCCTACCTGAGGCCATGCCAGGCGATGGCGCACGACGTGGCGGAGTGGCGCGCCCCAATCCCGAATCTGTATCTAGGCCAAGGTGCGTTTATTTGTTTTATATATATTATTTTGAAAACAACAATACAACCAACAACAAACGACAAAACGTAGAGATGCAGACAGGCAGGCAGGCAGGCAGATAGTCAATCAGTCAGTTGGGCAGGCGTTTACACAGGCATTATTCACACAGTATGATGAGTTATACAATATACATATATATTTATTTTTAATTGAAGTGGAGTAGTTTTGTGTTAAGTTCATATTTTATATTTGCGATTTTTTTCAATTCAGTAATGACAGCGAGCGAGCGAGCGAGCACGTTTAGTTTGACGATAATTTGTATGATGTTAGTTTGGAAAGAAGATAAAAAAAACAACAACGCATGTGCATAATTTAAAATTTGCCAAATATTATGAAGAAATATGTATGTATGTGATTTTAGTTTAAGTTTTTATTGGTTTTTTTTTTAGTTTTAAGATTTTTGTATATTTTTTTAAAAATAGATTTTAGTAAAAGTAAAATTTTTTTAATCTAAATATTTAGCAATGCAATTTTGGATTATTCAAATTTAGTAATTAATTGTTATTATTTATACATAAGCAGTATGTACAAAAGTTTTTTGTTTTTGTTATTTTTTGTGCATTAATGAGTTAAATAACAAACGTTTCCGTAAAGATTAAAAATAATTTTAGAGTTGTACTTACAAAATTACACTTAAACGGAGTATGTACATGTAGGTAGGTAGGTATGTAAGTAAGTATTTATGTATGTATGTATGTAGATATGAGCTTGTAAAATGCTTGAACATGTAGATATTTGTACATGGCAACTTTGGTAGAGAGTACTTAAGCTAATGTGGAATTTTTTTGTACGAGTATATTTAATGAATTTTTTTTAGATGTCTAAAATTAAGCGCAGCAATTTAAATTAATTATCTGGAATTGCTTTTTGTATGTATGAAATTCTGTTCGCGTCTTTAATTTGTGCTCATTGCGACTTTGTGGCTAAATTTGAACAACCAAAAATGCGAATGCTTTTCTTTGCATACTTTTAGGCGCAACAGCATAGTAAATCGACTAAAAAATTTAGATAATTTATTTATCAAGAGCTTTTCTATTTCATTGTTTAAAAAAAAAAAAAAATATTGTACTGCAAGAGACTGTTCAAGTATTGTAAATATATAAAACGGCCAATAAAATCTTTCAGTTTACTTTTTTTTTAGCCTAAAAGTATGCACTCATTTAAAATTAAATTTTTAAAATTTTAAATTAAATTTTTAAAATTTTAAATTAAATTTTTAAAATTTAAAATTAAATTTTTTAAATTTTAAGCAATTTAATAAAAAAAAAATAAATTTACAGACAAACTTGCTTCGAAAATGTTGCTTTGAGAACAGCGTATTCTATGCTAGTCTTTTTTTGATATACAAGTATACATAAACTTACTTGTAGTTTAAAGCACAAAATGTGAAACCAAACCAAAATTAATTGTCTTTGTTTGTGTGAAGAATTTTTGTTAGAAATGGGCGTGGTTATTGTCACATTTTATATCAATTTTTTTTATAGTTATTTTTTCTTATTTCACTAAAAATTAGAAATATTATTCGTGGTTGGCGAGTAATTTGTATAGTTAAAAAAAATAATTCGTTGTTGGTGTGAAATTAGTTTTCAATAACGATTAGACAAAATATGAAATTCGATGACTAAAACAAATTAATACAATTTCTTTTCGTTAAATTTTTATATAAATACAGATCATAAATCAACAAAAATCGCATGAATCAAGGCCTCAAACTCGAAATAAAATTTTGAACTATTTTTATAAATTATAAATTTTTTAAAAAATTTTTAACTATGTACATATGTAACACATGTTATTTTATAAATTTTTTTTCGTGATTTGTAATTTTGCACGCCGACGACGATCTTGCGCAATCTTTACTATATGAAGTATCTGATTTATATAACAAAAAAAATTCAAAACTTTTTTTTTTAATTTTATTTAAAACTTTTAAAATTTTATAAGAACTTATGGAATTTTTATAAACTTTATTTAAAGTTTTAGAGTTTGGTTAACACACTTTTTTGCTAAATTATGAAGATTATTATATCAAAACGGAATGGGGCTATGAAAATGTAAGCTCAAAAAACTGTATCATTTTAGCGTAAAAAATTATAAATTTCGTTGATTCTCTTTTTCACTTCTACACAACTTGAAAACTGGTTTTAAATGGTTTATGTTTAAAAATTAATAAATACAGATGAGAGACAAATAATATTGTTTTAAATTTAGTTGCAATTGATTTGACCTTCACTGTGCCTACATGTGTGGTTGATTTAGAAATTTGCTCAAAAAATTGTTTAACAAGAAATTAAATTAAATTTAGTGCGCAAAAAGTATAAAATTCATTTAATGATTTCGAAGACTCAGTATTACTAAGTACTAAGGGATTTAAAAACACTGCGGGCATATTTTGAAGTGCAGAATTTGTATTTTGACAAAAAAAAAAACACTTAACTCATTCGCAGAAAAATACATTTCGATGAAAGTGATACAAACACAATTAAGTTGAAGGACAAACTTTTGATGAACGAATTGATTTAAGCATACAAAGAATGAAATTAGCCACAACCACGAAAGTATATTCAACTGAATAAAGTTTGGAAAACATTATTAAATGAAGCAAACCCTAATAAAATACTTTTCAGATCTAATAAATGTACATACATACATGAGTGTATACTAAAATATTGCGTTTTATATAACAAAAGCGAAGATCGCCACAAGTACAAGTTGAAAAGTAATAATAGAGCGAATACAAACGAAGGTATGTATGTATGTATGTTTGAAAGTACATAAACCATTAACTATGTATGTATGTATATGTTATATAAATACGAGTATAACGCGATTATCATAAAATACAATACTGCAGCAGCAACGACTTATAACGCAATAAGAAACCAAAACCAAAACAAAAACCAAACCACCAACCACCAGAGTAAGCTATTTTTGTTGTTGTACATATTATATTTTAAGGCTCTACGATATATTTGTTTGTTTTTTTTTTTGTTTTTTTTTTTGTTGTTGTTTGGCTGCTTAGCTTTTTCTTACAGCTTACATAGTACATAGAAGCCAATGTTTTCATAATAATTTTATTGTTTTGTTTGTTTGTTTTGTAATTGGTCTTCGGTTCTTACCACACAGATTCATTAGCGAATTCGACTTGCGACCACGGAAATTAAGGCTACTTCCTTTAGCAACAGATATACGTGAGCGGCCTCGATCGACGGTTGGTTCTGTAAGAAGGCCCATAATACAGGCGTTTGTTTTGTTTGGTACTCATTAATTTAATTTAAAAGTTTTGTATTGTATAAACGGTATTTGTAGCATTTGAACAAAAACCAATACAATAAAAAAAAATAGATAAAAGTAAAAATAGTTAGATGCATAAATGTTTCAAAATAAATGATAGTAGATAAGAGAAAAGAAATAAAAAAAACAATGTTGAGTACAATAAAATATTTGTAAGGAATAAACCAGTTTGTAAACCTCTCCCAAAAATACCAACACCAATTCGTTTTCGTATATATATGTATAATATATATACATATATATATGTATGTATTTATGAGATAACTAGGGTTGCATAAAATAGTAGATACGTTTAATAATCTACGAGGAGTACGAATATCAACATATATACACTTCGTCGTGTGACAAAACAGTTTGTCACAATTCTAGTTCCTTCTCATCTTCAACGTTTTAAACTTTTTTTTTTTTTTAATTTAAAACTCTACACGCACCTTAGCCACATGCTTAGAGGCATGTGTTCGTTTGTGTATATATGTATGTAGTGGTGTAATATTTTACATTTGCATATACTAAAGTAGCGCTTACATAAATATGTATGTAAGTATATGCAGGTGTCGAGAAAAAATATTTTAGAAAAAAAAAAATTAAAAAAAAATAAACTTAAATTAATACCCATCACCAACCTCTTGATGCTTTATATGATCCCCTGCGACCAATCGGTGTTGAACTTGTGCTTGGATATTCATCAGGTGATTCTGTTTTAAAAGATATATAAGTATATAGTATGTAGATGCAGATTATAAAATACACAGATGAAGTAAAATTGCAAGTGAAATGAAGTTATTATTCTTTATGTACATTAGCATATACATACATACATATATCATGTTGTATGTAACGCTATGCATGCAAAAAAAAAACACATTCTTTTAAATCAATAATAACGCATATTGAGGCAGTGCGCCTAAATGTAGATCACGCTTAAGGACGGCGAGTCACTTGATTGAATAATGCAGTAGGATTTTACAGTTAGCTACGGTAACTTCTTAGGTTTTGTCTGCAAAATTTGCATAGTAAAAAATATTTGTGCTGCGTTTCAAGGATCGTCCGATTTCATATTGCCCCTCTGGACTTTCATATTGCATACTTTTAGGATCAGATAGCAAAATAAAGCAAAATTTATTCTAGAATAACACTCAGGGCTTTGAAAAGTCGTTACTGCCTTAAACCAAAAAATATATATTTTAAAAGCGCTAAGATCTCCCAAAAAAAAGTGGCAGGGTTCCGTTAAATGAAAGAAGTTCAATAATAAAAAATTCAGAAATCAACGGTAAACTTAAGGCAACCGAAACTTGCACTTTATCGTGCTCAGAAAACATCTTTTTTTTTTTATAATTGCAATTTCGTAAAATGTTGGCATTTTGTATTACGATTAAATTTAGTATTTTAATGAAATTTACTAGACAATACCCTATACTAAAATTGAAAAATAATATAAATTTAATAAATTAATTGCAAATGGTCGTAGAACGATACTGCATAGTTTTAGGAAGACATTTTTTATCACTCTCCAGAGTCGAAGGAGCTAGTATAGCATATTATAAAATTTTATAATCAATGAGTTGAGTTTAAAGAATATCGTACAAATAAATAAATCAATCGAGTGGAGACACTTTCAAGTTTGAGGTTTTGTTTAATCTACTTTCAGGCGCACTTTTTCATAATAGCTTTTATGTGAAAGTTTAAATTTGCAACTATAAAAATAATTTCATTAACAACAAACGCAATCATTGCTGTTAAACAGCAACATTAACAAAAAAAAAATGTAAATGCAAAAACATGTGGAACTTTTAAATAATTCGTAACTTTTATTTAAACAAAAACACATGAAATATTAAATGAAAACGAGTCTTGCTATGGAATTAATTCGCAGCAGCAATCTAATCGAGTTTTATGCGATGCATTAGTTTTAGGTAGCTTTCAATGTGTGTATGTATGTATTTAATAATTTACTTAAACTTTTAATGCATATTATTATGTATGCGTTATGTTTGCATGCCTATGCCGATGAGAAGCGTTATCGCCTGCATAAACACATTTAGTGTATACAATCGAGATTTGCGCACGGCAATATGAATTCTTAGTTTAATTTGATTTTTCTTAGAAATATGTTTTTGAATATTTATTTTTTTTAAGCTATAAATTTTTTAAACTTAATTTGTTATTTACCTTTCACAGTTAGAGAATCGTGCGAGCCTCTATAAAAATCTCGTCTCAGGGTGTTGGAATTGCTCAACGTACCATAGGCTACAGAGGTTGCAGCGAACACAATAGCAGCCAATGGGTATAGTTAACACACAACGAAAAAATATACACAAAAAAAAAAATGTTAAATAAACAACAAATATGAAAAAAAGACAATTTTGTTTTGGTTGACAAAAAAAAAATATAAAAGCAATGATTGACAAAGTTGCTTGCATGCCTCGCATTCTGCCGATTGAATTAAAAAAAAATAATGTTACACTAAGAAAGAACACAAAAAAAATGACACGCACATATATTTTGCACAAGTGATTATCCATAAAAAATAAATTTGATATGCAGTAAAAAAATACACGCTTTGCTTCAAGATAGTCAACAAAAAAAAACTGAAGACAAATTTTAACAATAAAACTCAGGTTGGAAAAATTTTATTACTATCACAAACCCAAAATATGTACACTACAACCTACGTAAGAGTGCAGTTTGTGTAAAAAAGTTTAAAGTCTTAAAGAAAATGTGTCCAAGAAACACACATAAACAGTGCAAATTCAAAAATAGTTTTACAAAAAGTTGTCGAAAAGTTGTCAATGCTCTTTGCTAGCAAAAACTGTTTATAAAAAATTTAATATCAATTTCAATTGCATTCTGCAATTAAAAATTTAAAAACAAAAAAATTAATTCTGTAAACTCAAAACTTTCGAACTCAATATGTATTCCTAAAAATACATATTTTAGTTTTGACTATTTTCGCCATTTATCGCCTGTATTGACTCATCCTATTTTCGAACGTAATTTTTTTCGAGTTCGAAAAAAGCCGAATTATAATTTTTACTATTTTCGAAATTCCAAGTTTTTCGAAAATCCAAAAAAAATTTATATTTCAATACAACCTACCTCTACATTAAATCTGAGCTCAAACAAGTTTGTACCAATTAAAATAATTGAGTTTTGTAATCTCAAATCAGATTTAAACTTTTCCGATTTTGAAAAATAAATATTAAAATTTTTACTATAAACACAATCAACGTGTCTTCAAAATAAACGTTATTTTTTTTTTCGAAAAAAAATCAAATTACATCTACATACATAAGTTAGAGTTTGAAAACTGCTAATTTTTGAAAGAAATTAAATTTTTTATAATATTTTCCACAATAAACGCTTATTCGGCTTTTAGAATCGATTTTTCTATGTTCGAGTTCGAAAAATTATAATTGTGACTAAATTTCGAAAGAAAGTCGAGTTCGAAAAATTCGAAAAAATTTATTTTTTACTTAATTTTTCGAGTTCGAAAAATTCATTTTTTATTTATTTTTTTCACATCATACTTGTAGTCTATAATATTTTTATTTTCCAAGTTTTTATTTTATGTGTATATAAAGCGCAGCATTGTGCTGCGAACTGTGAAGAAAAATGTCATTTCTGTAGTACGTATGTATGTGCATATTGTATGTGTGCATGTGCGCATAAATCATAACTGTAAAGCAGCCTTTGTGTAAAGTTCATTATAAGTAAATCGAACAATTAAGCAACAAGAGTAAACGAAACAGCAAGAAGAATGTAAGGCATGTAAGATACTACATAGTTTTGAAATTGTATCGGGCAATAAAAATAAATAAACATTTACAAAACGCAGCAAGTAAAATTTACAAGATTAACAATATTGAAATTTGCTAACGAGTATATATTTTGCACAATACAGCTGACGCTTGTTCACAAAAACTCACCGGTCAGATTGGTACTAGAACCTTTTTTACTACGACTAGAAATACTCGATGCCTCGCTCAGGTCCACCGAACCATCATCGACGTGTATGGTCTTGGGACGTGGTCGGGTAAGGCGCGTTTGTCGCAAACGCGGCGTTGTTGTATTTTGTGTTGAATGTTTCATCGTTAAATCAGAGCGATCGAGCGTTTTGCCCTATTGCGTTTTAAACCAAAAATTTGTTTAAAAAGTTATTGTATGTAGTTAAATTTTCGAAAAGACAAGCATACTACCTCACGCTCGGCCTCTTCGATGGCCTTCTTTAGGCGATGTTGCTCCAGAATCGCCGCCCGTCGCGCCATTTGCTCCTCCTTTTTACGCGCTTTCTCCTCTTCCTTCTCCCGCTCCTGTTCACGCTTGCGGGACGCTTCGATTTCTTTACGCGCCTTTGCTTCCTCCTGTTGTTGGCGACGCTGTAATGATTGCAGCATGATTTTCTCCTTACGACGCTCCATTTCATCGATGGATTCCTGTGGCAGGTGGAAAAAACGGTTTGTTTACATTTTATTATAGAAAATAAAAATTTTACATACAATAGAAATAAAATTGATGGATAGCTAGATATGAAACTGAGATTTTGTAAAGCGACCAGAAAAAATTGTATGCCGTACATTATTTTGGTCGTACATTTCTAAACTACTCAATTACATGCGGATTTTTATGAAAATTATATTTAAATAGCGAAGAGTTAAAAATTTAGTTTTTTTTTAACCACTAGGTGGCGGTAGGATCGCGATATATCGAAAAATCATAATTATGATGCGATTTGGTTGAAATTTAAAGCGTATATGCACACATTAGTCGAAGAAGAGTTGAATTATTTTTGCCGAAAATGATTCCGCTAGATGGCGCTAGGTGCGAAATGTTTCTAAAAATGTATATTTCAGAGCTCAGCTCGCGCTAAAAATTTACATTTTTCTTATGTCTACATATTTTTAGTTCAACTTGTTCATTATCAAGATTTTTAATTGTTAAATGTTTTTTACTAATGTATGTATATAAAAAATATTTTGCTTGAGAATGGGTTGGTTCTCCAATAGAGTTGCAGTTGAAACTTTTATATAGTGTTTGACCGAGCTATTCCTACCCCTTTTGTGGTGTGCGTCTCTTTATGTTGTACCGCAAATGATTGAAATTAAACTTTTGAAATTGGAAAACGGCAGCTCGAAGCGCCATTTGACCTACAAACAATTTCTAACAAAACTGTTTATTGGGAAACCACTCTTTGAGCGACTAATTAAACATTTGAACTGTTGCTTAGTAAATTAATCGTGCTGATGATTAATGGCTTGTACAATTTTAACACACAAACCCCCCCTTACAGTTAGAGAAGTTAGTTATTTTTCTTTGTTTAACTTTCACAATCGTTCAACACTTACGCGATCCAAATTGCTCACATCGGTGCCAACCACCAACGCCTTCGCCTGGCTGCTACTGCTGCTACCAGCGGCATGCACAATATGTTGGCTGCGTGTTGGTGAAGATGACAGCGCCGCCGCCGTCGCTGCAGCGTTGAATTGATGCACCGGCGAGCGTGGTTGCGTTGGCGCTTTTTGGCTATTGAAGTTTTCGTGACGTAAATGTATTGGCGCATCCGTATATTTATTATATGTAGACGTATTAAACTCGCCCATTTTGTTGCCATTCTCAAGCGCATTAAAATTATTGCCACCAAATTGTCGACCATGCAACGTACCACCATTATAAGTCGGATTGTTATCTTCGCTAATGCTGTGCGAACGATTGAGTGGCTCCATTTTGGTGACCACCTGATGATCGGTGCTATCCATGCTTTTCTCTTTCTTTGGCGAACGTTTCGCACGCAAAGGTGGCTTAGGACGCTTGGGTTGGTTATCGTCGAATGAAATGTAAAAGCCTTTTTCGGTTTTCGCTTCACGCGGATCCTAGTGTTTGAAATTAGAATGAGATTAAAAATACTAGCACAAGGCACGCGTATATTTACCATTCGTGTTACCTGAAAACTATTGGCATTAACAGCGGGTCTGGACGGTGAAGGGATGCGGTATGTGAGATTGCCACTTGTAATGTGTAGTTTTTGTGGCAGCACCTCACTGCCGCCATCGTAAATGCCATCACTGCCGTGTTGTTGATAGTGTTGCTGTTGTTGTTGCAGTTGCTGCTGATGTGCATAGTCAGCTATGCGCGTATTCTGCATAGATTCGATAATATTACGCTCCAATTCCTCCACATCATCCTCGTCGCCGATAAAGCAAATACTTTGCGGCGCCATCATATCATCGGATAGCTGCTGGCCACCCGAAGAATTCGAGGAAGACGGCGCTGTCGTTGTCACTTTGTTTGTGGCCATTGGCATATTGGTGACCGAATGCTGACGCTGCAAGCCGCCCCCAACACCGTCGCTATTGTGTTGCGGCGACGAGCGGAAAAGGTGTTGGAACTCACCACCGCCATCACTTTGGTGCAACACAAAACCTTCGCGTCCGCCACTATTGTTATGCATTTGATTGGATTTCTTCCAGGTGTAGTTGCCCTCCATGGGCAAGCATGAGCGCTGCTTCTGCTGTTGCCAAGCATTCACATCCACCAACGGTGCTTGCGGTTGCTGGTACTGCTGCTGCTGCTGCTGTTGTTGTTGTTGTTGTTGCTGCTGCTGCTGCTCATATACTGATTGATTCCAGGTGCGTCGTTGTGGCTGCGATGGTTGTGGCGACATTTCTTGTGGGTACATAGGATTTGGTTGTGGTGAACTCGGATCGCGTCCATAATCATCGTACATGCTAGCGCGATTCATGTATTGTGGCGGCGTTTGATTGTGGTGTGGCGCATATTGTGGTGGACCTGGTGGACCGCCGTACACGTGGTTGTTGTAAGGAACCATATTATCGGCATATACCTTTTGTTGTTGCATATAATGTTGTTGTTGCTGCATCATTGGAGGCATTTGTTGCTGCTGTTGCTGAGGCACATATTGGCCATGTTCGTTGATGTATTGCATTGGCATCGATGGCATTTGTTGTTGGTATGGATCACGACTGGGCGGACGTGAATTGTAGAGATTGGCATGCGGATTGAATGAGGAATGTGCAAGATGCGGTGTTGAACCGAAGTTGTGCTGCTGCATTGGCATTTGATTGAAGTTGTCGCTGAGATGTTGCTGTGAGCCGTATGGTGGCTGCGGAGTAGGGTGACAGAAATTATATTTGAGATTGCAATTAGAAGGGAGCGTAAAAAAAAAAACGATATTTCGCACGTGTACACATGGAAGAGTTAAGCAGTTAGGGGGGTTGTTTTTGCTGTTATTCACACAAAAGTTTTGCGATTTAACAAAATTTTTTTTTTATTTATACAAATAAGGCAAATTAGACTAAGTTAGGGGGCACATTAATTAAACTTAAAGCTTTAAAAATTATACCTGCTTAAAAAATATTAGTCATGCATTGTAAATGATTTTTTTCTTATAAGTTATAACATTTATCGAGTGCAAAAACACAAATTTTTAGTTTGATTTGAGATTAGTCGATATAGCGAAACTTAAAATGTTTTTCCTGCGCTTGCAAAAAAAATTAAATTTTTTGAGGTTAGAATCTCGTCTTCTCTAAAAAAAAAACAAAAAAAAATCAATTTTTAAAATTGAGTACTGCTTTAAAAGCATAAGAGCCTTTTTTAAACCTAAAATACTTCAAGCAAATAGTAGCAACACATTTTTTTTTATTTTTGAGGTTAGGGTTGTAAGTTGCCTTAAAAAACAAATATTTTCTCAAATTCCCTACAGCGGCGCTTGTGTAGCTTCACAACAACTAATTCAGCCATGAAACGCATCAAGAAAATAAAAAAGTTAGTGATTTATTTTTGAGGTTATGAAATTTTTTTTAAGCAACAGAAAGAATCATTTCTTTTAAAGTAGTAACAAGAATTTGGAAAGGGAAATTACATTCCGAGTAGATAACAAACAAAGCCAGCAAACGATTCTGATAGCAAAATCGCGACTTATTGAAAGCGTTCCCTAGTTCTTCGGCTTAGAGCTTACTTTTATACTTTTTTTATTGACTCGTTGAAGTTCCTACCGCACTTTCTATACACTTTAAACTTTAATGGATTTTCACACTCATTTCTTTTTCAATTTATTTTTATTTATTGCTACCTGATTCAACATGTTGGCCATATGCTGTGCGTGCATCAGTTGTTGCGCTTGCAATTGTTGTGCTTGTATTTGGTGTTGTTGGACTGTTAGCTTTTGTATATCCTGTTGTATATCTTGCAAATTCATATTCATAATAGCCAGACTTTGCTGCATTAGAAAGTACAACAACAACAAAACACACAAGTTAATACATTTAAGTGTTAGTTATAGCGACATCATTAAGTTTATTTTGCACCATTTGAAACACAATTTAACACAAGCACTACCTGATACTTATCCAAGTCGAGCGGATCAAGATCTGGTGTACGATTTGAATCGTTACTTAAAGTCTCCCATTTCAGCACATCCGACGAGGTATCCATATCCTCGCGTGCGAGCTTCAAAATTTTTTATAGTGTAAGTAGGAGTTATGTGAGTAAAATGTTAGTAAAAAAAATTACTACAAACAACTATTAGCACTACCTTCTCTTGGTGACGCAGTAACGCCATTTCTACACGCCGTTTATCCTGTTCGATGCGCAAGCGTTTCTCTTCTAATTTCATGCGTATATTAGATAATTTGGAGGCATTTTCCAGCGTGCGTAGATCATCGTCGTATTGATCTGTAAACGAATTAAATGAGAATAAAACGTGTATATACTCGGGTGTAGGACTTGTTTAAATCCAAATAAGGTTTTTCTATTTTCGCACCTATTTTACTATTATTCCAAGCCTCCACTTTACTCGAACCCGAACTTTGCGTTGATCGTCTGGTCAGCGTATGCTCGTAATCATTCGTGCTACTATCCTTGTGCTCAGCATATTGTTGCTGCTCGTCCAGATTGCCTTTTTCAATGGGATGTTGCCTGCGAGTTGAAGGCATTGGACTGCTCACCGTGCTGACAATGCTATTCAGCTGAGTATTGGATGCATGCATGTTGACATTATCAGTGCTAAATGGAATTTAAAGAGGAATTTAATATTTGAATTTTATTAATTAAAACTTCAAAAAGGGATTTATTTGTTGAAATACCTTGCATGCCGCTTCATTAAGTATTTTTCGGTTTCACGATCCTGCTTCTCCGAACCCGAATCAGTGTCATAGCCTAGCTGAAGTGTGCCGCGTGCATCGGCAATGGATGAGCGCACAGCTACAGCGGGTTCTGGAAGGAATTCGGTAAGAATTTACAATTAAAATGTGTCGGAATTAATTTTCGATGTGGAAATAGAAAACGTTCGATTTGGTATGGTAAAAACTTGATCTGCACCCGAATCATGGCATTCGTGATCATAGAACTACTCGTTTCGAGTCGTATTTGCTAATGTCGATACCAGTAATGATAAATAGCTCTTGATAGAAATATTGATTTCAATATGGATAATGGTGTCAATAACTAAATCGATAAAAAAAAATATCGATATCAGATCGATAAAAAAAATATCGATATCAATTCGATAAAAATATCGATACTGGTTCGATTAAAATATCGATAACGATAACATAACGATTTCTATAACTATAACAACATCAAGGAATCCAATGTATGTATGTACATATACATACATATACATATATGAACATATGTATGTATATCGATAACTGTGACAGAAAGTGTATCCTCGGCGCATACGAAGAATGACAGCTCTCAAAACTTCACCGTTAAAAAAACTTTGACGAAGAAAGACGCATGGACTCTCTGGCCGCGTTTACTTTAATCGGAAAAAAGTATATGAAATATAAAGAAAATATGCTTCTACTGCATAAATAACAGTTTCCACATCTGCTGCGAATACTAAGAACATTTGCAATCACTTTAGTTTTGCACTTACCCACACTAACATTTGACAGCTTACGTTCCCTATCGCGTTCACGTTCACGTTCACGCTCGCGCTCAAAGCGTCCAACTGCATTCAATTGATCTTGAGAGCCGCCAAAATTCTCAATTGTCAATTGTGAGTCTTCGCTGGATGAGTTTCTACGCGAACGGCGTCCTGTAATGCGAAAAAGAAATATGTGCATTAAAGAAATTTTAATTATTTTGGCATTTTTGGGTGTATTCACATTAGCATGAGAAATAATGATGTTTAAAAAAAAAATAAAAAAAATTTGTGTGCGTCTACATAAAAAGCCATGCAATGCAATTAAGAGTACTAAGAGAAGTTACGTGAGCTGTAAAAAGTTAACTAAGAAAAAAAGCATGCAGTAAATACGAAAGTAAAGTGAAAGTAACTGTAACGGTAAATGTGGCAAGTGAGATGGAAATTTTGTGGGTTGCAATTTTTTTTTACGAAGGATGTTGACTTAAAAGTACACATATTACATTCAAGAAAGCAGCAAAAATTAAATGGTTTTCAAATAAATTTTCATTCAATTATTCAAAATGGAATTCGAAGTTCGAAATTTTTCGATAACTGAATTCGAATTTTTTCGAACTCGAATTCGAATTTCGAATTTTTATAAACTCAAATTGGTAGTTCTAATGTTGAGTTTTCGAAATCAAGTTCGATTTTCAAAATCGAATTCGTAGCTCTAATTTGGGATTTATTTATTTATTGCTTTTTTACCGCTTTCTCATTGTTGTTATATGAAAAAAATTTGATTTTTTTGTACTTTTCGTGCGAATTACCTGCATAACTAGGACGCCGATTTTGCTCCCAATTGCTGGGTCTGCCTGCTGGTACGTAATCACCTAATTTATTGGAATGAGTTCGACTTTTAATAGAATACGTAAATGTATAAGTGGACAGGATGTGCGTGTGTATGTTTCGTACGGGTATTTCAATGATTTACGTTAAATTAAAATAAAAATTATATTTGAAGTACTTAAAAGAAGCGTTAGTTAAAAGTTTAGATTAACTTTAATATTAATAAAAAGCTCAACTTATTTAAAATATTTGATTTAACGTAAAAAAATTGTACAATCAAGCGTTGTTACTTCTTTTTAAAAAAATAAAGCAAGCAAGAAAATTAATAAGTATGTATCAAAATTTATTTAAGAAAAAAAGCAGCAAGATTTTTTTTTTTTTAGTTTAAAACATCAACTCGCACACATACATACATACTACGTACATCATTAATTGAAAAAAAAAATGTATAAATATTCGCAAAATAATTCAAGCTAGACTTTCACAATGCCTTTTAAAGGGTTCTCACAAATATATTACGGAAATTTTCATGTTAAGAAATTTATGCTAAAATGTATACGGTTCATGAAGATTTATCGAAAATATGTACATACAATAGTGTCATTGAAGATGCAAGCTTATTTAAAAATTAATTTTTTTACATTTTTTTTGGTTTAGAGTTACTTCATAAGTGTTTGGAAAATAAGTATTAAAAAATGTGACTATTTAGGTATGTATTTATAAAAAGTCGATTTTGGTTAAAAAAATTTTCAAATTTAAAACATTTTTACATAAATAAATTTTTTTACTAAAAAAAAGTTTGGAACTAATTCAACTTTCAAATTAATATTTTTTTAAATATATGATTTAACTAATTGGTTTTTATTAAAAGCCTTTAAAATAAAAAGTTTAAAAAACATTTGTTGATGTTTTGTAATTTTTTTTTTTTAATGTATTTTTGAAGAGCAATCTTCCAGCAGACTTCGAAAATATGTTTCATAATTTTAGTTAATATTGATGATTTCTTTCATAATAACAATTGCTAAAAAAATTAATTTATAGAAATCTAAAGGTGTTAAAAACAGTTTTTAGTGTTTTTTTAAGATAAGCTTAATATTTTTCTCTTATTAGTCGTACATATTTATGTATGTAGGTAAATTTGATAATCTGTTCTAAAATAGTCTTAATTTTTATAGTTGCAAATTTGATTAGGAATTAAAAATACATAATAGTAAGAGCATGTAAAACGTTGATGTGAAAAATATTTTTTTTCTTCTTGGAATCCATGAAAATATTTCAAAAGTGTGTTTATTATTTACTTTCGTGATTTTATAGAAACTTTTTGAAAGTGGTTTTTCTTATTGAAAACGTGTGAAAGCCTTAGAAAAAAAAGTTGAATTCCAATCAGCAATTGTTAATATAGATTAAATGTCAATGTATAAATGTAAATAAAACACATTTTGAGAACAAAATAAAAATATTTGAAATTACTATTAGTGCTTTAATTGATTTAAAGAACACATATCAAAATAAAATTTCGCTAAGCCGTTTGGTGAATTTATTAGTGCCGATTCAGGCATAGAATTTATTTTCGAAAATATTTAAAACCTTAAACTTCGAAACTTTTTAAGGAAAGAAATGGAATTACAAACGGAATATTTGTAATTATTCGCAAAACAAATTTTTTTTTCAGCAGTCTAATTAATAATCCTGTTTTGAATTTTGAATTATTTTGTTCTATAATAACGGCAAAAAAAAGCACTTTATTAACATTTAAAAAATATGTGTATTAAAAATTTCGAAGCCGTATTTTCTTTAATTTCGAAAATTCGAATTTCGAGTTTTCTATTTTCAGTTCTTGTGAGGCTTTTTTTAAATAATTTTTTTAATACAATTTTTAAAAGAACATTTTAGTAAAAGAGAGTAAGTAAGCGTGGAAAATAGTTTTTCAAAAGCATTTCGAAAAACTCAAACTAAAAGGAAATAGCATTTTTGAAAGCCTAGCTTAGTAAGTAATAAAAAATTTCTAAAATTTCTACAACTGTCCGTTGCACGCATGCCTACATAAAAGTGCATGCACGCAATTACGCCGTCCAGCAAACTAAGTACTTTTAAAAACACATTTACAAACCTCGTTCATCAGCCTTTGTCTCGATATTTGACTTTTCTTTCGATTGACGTAAACGTGCGGGAACCAATGGCTCCTGTTGTTGGTGTTGTTGTTGTTGTTGTGAGTGCAACGACGATAGGGTTGTGACGCCACGTGACTTATGAACAACAAAAGCTATGCAATGCAATTGGAAAATGTGAAATAGGAAAAAAAAAAATTTAAAACAAAATTCAAATTAAAAATTCTGCTATTTAAAATAAAAGGAGCATTACTTATTAAAGGTGATTAGAGCGCTAAATATGTTGTGGAAAATAGATAAATAGCATAAATTAAGATATAAAAATAAATTATTAATAATGAAAAAAAAAGTTAATTAAAATATACTAAAATTTCATTTAAAAAAAATGTTGAATGCAAGCCAGTTGGGAAATTTAACTTGTTTGCTTTGTAATTTAGAACAATGGTTTACCTTCATTATCCGAATTTCTCACCCCAGTACTATTCCCGTATAATACATCTGCGGGGACCGAATAAGAAACTAAAATGTAAATAAAGAAAAACAATGAACAAAAAGTTGTAAATTTTTAAGATAAATAACCTAAGTCACACTTGCAGAGACTTATGTTATGGAATATTTAGATTTCTTTGTGGTTGAAGTTTGTTTTTTGTTTTCATAACAGCAGTGGCCAAAACTTGCTTGGTGCTTGGGCATTTTAATGTGCAGACAAAAATTGTTAGAGTGAAATTGGGTTAGAACATTCAAAACTATTCGAGCAGAGAGTGGAAAGTTTTTTTTTTTTGTTGAATGTTTACGGATGTCTTTTACATTCCTAAAATAATTGGGGGTTCATAAGATATCACATTTTATTTGTACGGTGACTTTTTAAATAGAAACTTTCTTTATTAAATGTGAAAAACAATTTGTTTTCAAAGAAAATTGGAAGAGTTGTTTGAGGGCTTGTTGGAATGAAGTATTTTGTGAAAAATCGGGACTCGCATCCAAGTGTTATAGTTTAAAAAAAAAAGTTTAAAAAGTAATTTGTAAATACAAGAAATATACTAAAAATATTTTTGACTAAAAATAAGTAATTTTGAAGCTTAAAAATGCAAAACGAAAATCAAAAGGAAAAAAGTGTTAAAACTTAATAAAAACAACTAAAAGTTTCGATTTATTTTTAAAAACGAAAATTCAAGAAAAGAATAATTTTTTTTGAAAATAAAAAAGTTTCTTTTTCACAGGCGGGCATTGCACAAAAAAGTTTATATGGATGCTTAATTCAAAAATTTAGAGAGTTAGCAAATGTAAAACGGTTAAAATAAATGTTCTCAAAATTTTCGAAAAATAATTTATATAAAACACGTATGATGATAAAGAAAGCAACTGGCTATGATTTTGAAAACGTAAAATTTTAAAAATACTATTGACTACTTCACTTTTGAATTAGTCGGTGTTTAGTAAAAAAATATAACGCATAGATATTTCAATATTCGAAACCGTTTTTTTTTTTTATATTTTAAATTTATATTTCAATAATTAAAATGTATCCTTTATTTAAAAGAATATTTCATTTCGAAATAATTTAAAACTATGATTCGAAGTTTGGAATCACTGATTTTCGTGTGTACACACATGTTCGAAAATTACCAATTCATAATAATTTCGACTAAAAAAATTCGAAATTTAAAATCATCGTCTCGAATACTTTACGTGCTGTTGGTTTTAATGGGCGCCTTTGAATGATTTCGAATAGCAATTCGAATTCGAAAGTATTTTGAAACAAATTTTGCTGTTTAGATTTAGTTATTTTCGAAAAAAATTCGAAGATCGAAATCCTGAATACAAATGAGGTTCGATTTAAAATCGGTATGAGAAATAAGATTAAACAAAATTTAAATATTTACGTCTTAACTACGTGGTGGGACATTTAAAATCTATTCGTGTCAATAAAAACATTAATAATTCATATTCAATCATGTTAATTTATAAATTGTTATCAGGGATCAAGGAGAAACTGCAAAATGCATACAACGGGTTGATGGTATAATTTTCTCTAAAAAAGAAATTTAAGCTACGCTTTAAATTTTTATAAAAACGTAATCAGTGAAAACTTACGATTGGTAAAGAAAAAAATATTACATTAAAATGTGTACAAATCATTACTTTAAAAAAAAAATATTCAAATTATTGCTACGCATTTATCAAAATATTACTATTATTTTTCCGATCACATTATATGAACATATATTTAAAAAATAAGTTATTAAAAAATAATGATTATGTATGTATACTTATTCGTATGAAAAAATAAAAATCGCTAAAATATGAAAAAAGATTTTTATATGAAACTACCAAACGAGAGTTAATTCTTTGCTGCCATAGACAAACAAAAATAGGAAAACAAATACAAAATACTATGAGGATGCCCGTTCGACAGATAAATGACGTGGTCGGGAATGAAGTTAACATATGACGAATGTATCGGTTTCATTTTCGATAAGTATGTATAACTATAAAAATTCCGATTAATTTATCGATAATAATTTCGATAAACATATTGATAAAAGTTCCGATAAATATATCGATAATTTCGATAGCTACACCGATAATTTAATAATGCAGATATCGATCGACATGACTATAACGGTTACAGCGTTTAATAACGATATCGATAACAAGCGAAATTGATAATAATGCTCTAATATCCTCAGTTTTTTTCATCCAACCCAAGGCACATTGAATTTGTAACACTAGTAAGTAGAACAGCTGCTTTAATTTGCTCTACTTATTTTTTATTTACCTGGCAAACAAAACAAAATACTTGCTGCTGTTAACCGTCCAAAAAAAAATTTTACTTTAATTTTCTATAAAGAACACACTGTACACAATTAAGTTTACGAAACGTGCTGCACAATAAAGCTGTTAGCTGTTAGTGATTGAACAAACAAAAAAGTGCGCGGCGACAAGGCTGTGAGGCACACCAGAATCGTAACTGCAGGAATAAAGGAGTGTTGCTTGCACATTCAAAATGAAAGTGGAAATGAAAGCCTATAAATGCGACACAATAAATGATATCCTACACATGAGACGGATTGTAGTAATGACAAAAATATATATATGAAATATATTTAAAAATGAATAAAAATGTTGCACAAAAAACTAGATTAAATTTCGATAAACGCATACAGAAAAATAAGGAATGCAATTGCAAACAGCAAAAAACGGCGTGTGCTGAGATTAAACAAAAGTAGAAGAGAGCAACAATGCGCACAAATGAACGAAAACATGCACTATGTAATAATATTAAAAAAGGACTGCAACGCATTTGAAACAATTGCAACGATAATTATAAAAAATTTATATTGTATGTATGTATGTATGTATATGAAAGTATGTAGTATAGTATAAATGTTTGTAACACAGAACAATGCTAAACAAGTGTATTAACTGAATTTTTGTTTTTGTTTTTGTATTTGATTTTTTTTTTTTTTTTTGGTAAAGACCTTGAAATGGAGGGCGATTCGTTGGCGAGCCATAAATCGAATCTGAATCACTTCTCAGATCAGGAATTGGTATGACTGGCTGCGTTGTGAGGCCCCTGCGGTGACATATTCCATGCTCATTAACGCCAAAGTTACGTTTACTGATGACCTCTACAATAATTATGTTGCACACAGAGAGAGAAGGTATAAGTGTGTGTGTTGGAAATTCATTGATTTATTTTGATTTTAAAGAAAATTTGCTTAATGCCTAGTTACTTTAAGGGGGTACAAATGTATTTAATTTCAACTTATGGCTTTAGAATGTAGACAATTTACGGTAAAGGTGGTATGCGAGTATAACGTAAACTAGTACATATCGTTGATAGAGAGACAGAGAGTGAGAGAGGGAATACGGGGAATGTGACTGCACATACAAGTTGAAAGCAAAGTTATTGGATTGTAGTCAAATTTGATTAGTTTACAATGAATAAATTACTTCTTTTTTTTGTTTACTAAAACTGAAATTTAAACACAAATCGATCACTGACTAAACAAATGTCATCCTTCCTAGATGAATTGAGATGACGAAAAAAGGAAAGAAATATGATAAAATAGAAAATAAAAACAAAAATCGGTTTCTTGCGCATAACGATTGCGACTCGCTGTGTGTGAGTGTAGCGCAAAAAGCAAACCAGACAAATGCTGAAGTGTGAAATGCATCACTTTGTATTTATTAGCATTGTTTCATTTGATTTTATTTTTATACACTTCTAATACAATAAATACTCAAAGGGTAATGAGCAAATTTCGCAAATTATTCAAATACAAAACAAATGCTTTTACTTTTTTTCACTTAGCATCATAAGACGCAACAGCTGTTGCTGTCAAAAAAAAAAAAAAATTTTATTTTTTTTTAAGTGCAAATGTTATATGCAGCTATGTACAAAATACTCATTGAAAAGAAAGTAGAAGCAGAAAATTTCAAAAAAATTTATTTTACATTATATTTTAGGCGGTTTGCTTTGCTTCCAACATTTGTAGACGCTTATGAGCAGATGTGCAAACAAAATACGAGAGGGAATGCACTAATTATATTACAATGAGGTCTTAATAAACTTTTATTTTTTTTTTTAACGATAATTCAATTTACCTTGTGCATCCATGCCGGGATAGCATACACATTTAGCTGGATGTATTTCGAATAGCAGAAATAAATCGGCCAGCAGTACCACCAAATTCAACTTCATTGAACTGTAAATACACAAAATTACATATGTACGTACATTAGTTATTCTTTACTCTACGCTACAATGTTTATTTCATGCACTGCACTCACTTTCTCATATAGGTGACATCTTCCGGATTCATATGGAACACATTATATGGCAAATGTTTTTGACAAAAATTGCTGACTAAAGACACATTGTGTATGGAATCCTCAACGGCTGGCAAATAATTAATACGTACAAGCGTCCATGGTAATGCTTTTGGACAATAATACGATATAAATAAAGCTAAACAAACGCCATCGCATAAACTTTGATAATCATGCACTGACGGAATGTTGGGCACTTGCAAGCGTACACCCTGTAAGAAGAACAATTTTCTCACAATTATTACTTGTTGTTATTATTTTTAGCAATATTTATTTAATGACCCACATTTTCATCTGTTGCGCCCAACTCGACCTCTCTGGCTATGCGTTTCTTCAGCGACGAGCACGCGTGTGTGATCCATAGCAGCAGCAGCTGTTCAAATGGCTGATCGTGTGGCAGAGTTTGGCCATTATTACCCGTAATTCTGTTAAGTATGTTAAATATTAATAGTTAGCAGTTATTATTATTGCAAATGGGATTTGTTGTAGGTAGCTTACCTTCCAACAGCGTTAGCTATGCGATCGCCCGAAGTGATTTCTTTAGCATACAAAGTCATTAGTGATTGAATCACAGACATGTGGGCGTTCTGCAAGGCAAGTAAAGAATTTTTTAGTAATATTTAAATAAAATACACTTATAAAGAACAAGTTTTGTTAGAACATATGTATTTAGTTTGCTATATTTTTTTTTTATATTTCCGCTTTATATGTTTTATGATGGAAACACAAAATTTTTTTAAGAAAGCATCTCCAATCACATCAGAATTTATGGGTCAATAGCCTTCTCGCAATTGCATGCGTAGCGCATATTCTCGCAGAAAAAGTTAGCGCTACAGCCCAAAATTTTGAATTGCAAGCTGTTCGCTGTGCAGAAATGTAAATGAAGAAGTCGAAGTGCATTACGTTGGGTGATAATTGATGCTACCAAAGTGAAAAGGGGAGTTTTTCTTGTAACACCATGAACAACAATATTTTTTTTTGAAGAGTTGTGCAAACATTTTTTTTCATCTTGTCAATTTTCGTTCGCTGACAATCTGGCTTCGGTATTTTGTTAACCAGTTTTAATAGCATCAACAACAAGGCTTATCCTGAAACTAATTTTAGGCCAAAAGTTTTACAAAAACATTTAATTTGCCTTGGCGAGTTTCAGCCATTTTCCTTTCCTTTAAAATAAATATTAAAAAATAATAGTACAAAATTTTTACTTACTATCCTCAAAGGATTTGTTTGTATCAAAACCGTTTCGGTTAATGGCATCTCTGGTGACTCAGCGGCTGGCACACCCTTACGTGACAATGTCTGCAATATAGACCAATGATTCAGACTTTGATAATTAGGATCCGAGTATATATTGGATAATGTCTGGCAGTAGAGCGTTGCATTTCCCATTTCCACAACAATTTGCGGCTTCAACCGTTCCTGATTGTCATGATCGGTATAGAAGGGTTCACGCAAATTGTCTGGAATAATATTGCTGAATGCTTTTGCGAGCAGCCATTTAACGGAAGCACGTTGATGTGCCTGCAGAAGTGTGAATAAAAGAAAATACATGAAATTAAAAGTTGAAGAAACACATATGTAAGAGTTTTTAAAGTATAAATAATTGTGTGTTACTTCTTGCATGCTAGACACACACACACGCACGCTTTAATACTTATAATGAGCACGTTTACGCCCGCCGTCTTTTTGTCACTACTTTTTCCGAATTATTTGCCAGTCCACTAGATATCGACTTGGAATTGCTACTGTTGACATAATCAACAGCATAAACCACAATGTCGGCTGGTTGTAATATCAATGTACAACAACAACAATGGCATATTTGTGTGCAACTCTTGCGTAGAAAGAGGGTTGAGAGTTTTGGCATGCCAAAGCTTTGCACATTTTTTGGGTGTAACCAAACTGACTGATTGCTATCAGCGGTGTAGGTAAAACAAAGCGTACAATAGTGAAGATACTACGCTCTTCTTTTAGTTATTATTTTTTTTTTTTAAATTTTGCTTTTCATTTTATTAATAGTTATTTGCATATTGTATAGCTTTTACAAAAGTGTAGACTGACCTAATGGTTTTTGTTTTTGCATTTAATTTGCCGTTTGTTTCTTGCTTTGTAAGCTTATTTCATTCGTAATAAAATTGGATACAAAAAAAGGTTATCGATGTGACAGTTGGTTTTACATACATACTTACATACTTAAATGACTACATTCTGTGTCATTTTTATTTTTTTTTAATACAAATTAAAGGTAGTGTAATTTGTGGAAGAACACGATGATATGTAAGTACAAACACAAGATACATGCATACATACAAACATACAAAATATATGAACGTTCATATAATAAAAAAAAGTTGTAAAAAACAATAACAATAATAAAAAGTTAAGATAAACTGGTCGTTGCCGCATTTATGAGTAGGTGGAATACCAAACCAGGTGCTTGGCTAATAACGCTCAGGGCAAAGCGCACAACATACAAAGATTTTAGGTAGGTGGACAGAGAATTAACCCGACAAAGGCACATACCATAAATTTAAAATGGTCACATACATAGTATGTATGTATGTAAGTATCAACTATTTAGCTGAACTAAATGTGAGTCGAAACCACCATCAATGTGTTTGGCTTGACGCTTTCAATTTCATAATTGTTTTTAGATTTTCTTAAATGCATCTAATAGCTGCTGTTGCTGCCAATCAACACAGAAGTTGCAACAGCAATTAAAATTGTAACTTGTAAAACAGCTACCTACAATGTTGGCGTGTCTACCACATGTATGAGGAGCAAATAGATGAGTATGCGTATTCAATGAGCATCCACTTGTAGTAACTTCACAGCCAAACCGAAAGCGAAAAATGCTGTTTTGACAGTTTGATGATATCATTTTTTTTTTGTCTTTATGCTGCCGCATCGAAATTCGTAGGTAAACAAGTGCCAAACGACAATTGTGCTGATTTGCATACATATCCATCTATACTTACTTATGTGCATACGTTCGGAAGATTTTAGTTATATTTATTCGATATTAATGCCTTTGTGTACATGCATTGAAATTGTGTCGCTTAAAAATAGCAAAGAACGCACGCACACCTACCTGTCTAGTTTCTTGCTGTCCAGCATCCATCATGCAATTACTATATCCGGATCAGACTAATTGTTCCAATTGACCAGCAGCGGTTCGTTTTAGAACCAATCCGTGGTTGTCGTTGTCTTCGTCGTCGTCTTCGTCTTGGTTGTGCTCGTCGACCTCGCAATCGTGTTCTTATTGCCTCAACCACCACCACGAGCACAGTAATCCACACAAGCAGACAACAGCAATTAATCCTTTGGAATCATGCAACAAAAAAGAAAGCAGAAGAGCCTTCCTAAACGAAACTTTCTTTTACACTACTTATCATAGACACAAGAAATTTCATCAACAACAGATTCCACACCACAGCAGTTTTGGAAAGGTGCTACGCCTGCTTAAAACTTGTGAATCACCACTCACACTGGTGTTGTTTTAGTACTAGCTATAGCCCACCGGCGTGGGGGTTTGCCACCAAAGATTAAACGCACCAGTGCATCAGCTGTTGCGACTTATCGATATTTAGCTACATAACACACACTTCTCCAACATATTTATGTTTAATTCTATTAATTATATCAACAATTATCAATTTGTTTGGCTTTCCTTTCACTTTGCCTAGGATATTTGGAAAAACACAAAGATTATCTCATTATTAATTTCTTCGCTCAAAAATTTTCAACTTTACACCGAAATGAAGAAAAAACACCATCACTTGTCTTCTCATTCACACGCACACTTGCTGCTTGACAGCGCCAGCTATAGTGTTTTCTTTCACGCACACGCATTCAATACGCGAGGCACGACCCTAACCGAAAATGGGAGTCGCGTAGTGAAATTTTTTAGGCCGTTCGAAATGTTGCGATAATTTCCTTCAAAAATTACAATTTCACGTTGATTTCCAATTGATTTTTCATTTACTTGCCAATCAGCATGAATTCATCATTACTCACAATTAATTTGCAACAGAATTCTTTAATTTTCCTATATTTTACACAGCTCAATAACAGTGGATCGAACAAAATCAAGTGAAAGAAAACGTCATCTGCGGCGTTGCCATATGTGTGAGAAAGTGTAAAAGTACATTTTCTGCAATGACAGCAACGGGAGCGAAATGATATGGAAGAGGAACGGAAATCGGCAAAATAAACAGAAAACAGTTTGAAAAAGAATTCGAAGAAAAAGGAAGTTGATTTTAGATTTAAAATGAAAATAATTTGGACATAAATATTTCCATCTTTTAAAAATTTACTTTGTAAGGAAATCTAATAATACGTAGAAATACGAAAATAGTGAAGAAAATCGTTAAAAAAAAACTAGGTATATAACGAAGAAATTGTATAGAATTCGTAAAAATATCCAAATTATCCATTCGATTTGCTGCCGAATTTCGCAAGCTAGAATTTAATTAGTTAACGAAATTTCTGGAAAAAATCGATATAACTTAGCAGGGAGAATTTTATTTAGGAATTCAAGAGTACAATTGCTTGCGTTTTCTATACGATTTTCGTAAGAATTTCGCACAGAATTCGAAAAAATATGTTTAATGAATATAGGAAATTTGCCTTGCAAGTGTATAACCTTATAATTTACACCAAGGCTTCCAAAATACCTTGTTTGTGCTTTTCTCGTTTTTTTTGGTTCGAATGTCTCTAATGATCTTTTCTAACTAATTTATTCGAAACAGTTCTTCTCTTTATCAGCGATTGATAAGAATTTTATGGTTGCCATTTAAATATAAAATTATAAAAAATATATAATTAGGGAGTTCACAAGCCGTGTGATTGGTGGCATTTCTTAAGTGCGCTATTGAAATAACTTATAATAAACTTGAGCGGTCGGTTTCTTTAAAATATGTATACGCACATCACCATTTGACTTTATTTAACATTTTTCAATCAAAAATAAACCTCAAATTATGATAAACAGAAAGAGCTGAAAGGGAAATCAGCGAAAAGGGAATCAGCATTGGAAAGAAAATCGAAGCATTGACGGCATTAAGTTATTAAGAAGTCGGAGCCTTTACTCCATTCTGGGTATTCTGCAATTTTGAGAAATTGTAGTGAATTGAAGTAAAATCAACACCTCCAAAATAAAATAAAAAAAAATCTCCTCCAACGTTGATGTTAACTTTCTCATTTATTTTAGGCAACCTGTATAAGTTTACTTCTGCCTCTACGGTGCGTGGTTTGCTGGACTTTTTTAATATTTCAACCTACAATATTTTTCTAAATAAAAATCCAACGTTTTATTTTTAATTATGTTTTATTTTTAAATTAATTAATTTTATTTTACAGTGTCAATATATTTTACAAATATTAAATAGAAAACATTAGAAGTTGCAAAGTACACAAGTCTGTCCAAATTTTTAATATTTTTTTTGTATGTTTTATTCTTTTTTTTTTGGCAGAACTAAAGTCGTACAAGCAACTATATAATTTTATTAGTTACTATAATAAAAAGGCAATTCGCAGTGTCTTGTGAATTGGGGTAGGTTGATTTTCAAAAACAAACAAAAAGAAAATAGATTTGGCAGCAAAAGTTTTGACGCTTTAATTTCGTATTTAAAAAAAAATTTCGAAATACTTTTATAACATTGACATATAAAAAAAAAATAGTTTAATTTAAAATCAAATTCTTTTTGCTTAAAAAAAGTTTTGGTTTTTCGTTTAATTTCAAATAATTTAGATTTTATTAAAATCAATATAAAAAAATTATTAAATATTAAATTTATATTACATTTTATATCTCACATTTGAAAATGTTAAAAAGGAATTTAAAAAACCAAAATTATATTTATTGACTTTTTTTTCGAATAGACAAAAATCAGGTTCGAATTATTGCTTATGAAAACCTTTTTTAAATCAAAGTTTTTATTTTTATTAAAATTCATTGTTTAAGGAAAGTTCGATTAGAGTTTAAAAGTTTTCAAAATATATTGAAAAATATTGAAACAAATTAAAAATAAAAACTTGAATTGTTAAATTCTCAAATTTTGTTTGATTAAATTCAAAAAAAGTAAACAAAATTTTAGTAAAATATTTAAATTCTATATTTAAAAATCTTTCGATTTTGTTTGTTCTTGTTCAAAAATATCTAAATTTATTAGGAAAAGTTTGTTTTAATTTTTTTAATTGAAAACGAATTTATGTATGTATATAATATATTTATTATAAATAATAGGAAACGTAAATTATCCTACGTTTTATTTGACAAAAAAGCGGTCAGTTTTTGTTGAAAAAAATTGAATTGCTGCTTAAAATGTAAAATTTTCTTAAATTTCTATTTTGTTTTCTTAGCAAAAAAAGAAATTTAATTCTTATTTATTATTTAAAAAATTTAATTAATTTCTCTTCAAAATATTATTAATTTTAAGAACTTAAAAAAAAAGTTTTTTTCATTAAAATGGGCTTGTTTTGTTTTTACGAACAACAAAAAGTTGTACCGCAAAATTCGCTTTAAAAAATTTTTAAATTTAACGGTGTTTTTACTGCTCAAAACTCAAGAACTCATTTTTGCTGGCAAATCTTAAATTTCCATATTGAAAAATTTTGATATTTTTATATATCAAATACATTTTTTTTGTTTTTGTTCACTGTCCTTGCCCCAATGCACACGGAAACTTAAATTGCCTTATAAGAATTTAACAATATGTGGGAAAAATATTTCATATCAATTTTCTCCAATTATTCAATTACTTATATTAAGTTAAATAAGGATTTGAAAATGTTTTTTGTTTTGTGATAATATGTATTTATGTATGCAAGTAAATTGCTATCATTGTTCTAGTCGTTTTTCTTTTATTCTTTAACACTCTTTTTGCTTTTTTCCTTCTGTCTTTTCTTATAAGGAGCAAAAAGAAATATGTAAAATCTTGCTAAATGTCTGCTAGTGTATTTAATGGCTAAGCTTTTGTGAGTATGTATGTTGGTATGTATTGTAAATTTTATACAAATGTGTGTGACTTGTTTAACAATTATGCATTTTTAATTTTCTTTTGTTTATGTATTTATGTATATGTTATTTTTTTTTTAATTGCGGTAAATTTGAGAGAAAAGTCGTATACAAATTCTTCTAAATTCATTAACTATCTACAATGTTGATTATTTTATATAACTTTTATTTAAATTAAGAATTGTTTCACTTTCAATTCATACTTTATTGATGGCTGCTTTGTATATTTTGAGATGATTTCCTTTATTGTTTTAAATATTTGATATGAGTTGCTACTGATATTTACAATTGAATATGGCTTTTCTATTTTTTGTTATTTGCTCCTTTCTAGGTTTGTATTTTATTTATAAGTTCAATATATGTATGTATGTATATACAAAAATCGTATTTAATTCTATATATTTTGTTCACATATTTCAGCGTTGATTTTATTTCTGATAATTTATTTTTATATTTTTATTTTTATTTTAACACACTAACTGTAAATTGTTGTATTGCACGGGAAATTAGAGCTTGTTTTTTTTTTTAAATTTTATGATTATGTTTTTTTTTCTTCTTCTTAAATAATAAACATTGCTTTAAATTATTTTTGAATTTTATTTTCTAAATTACTAAACTCCTTTTATATTTTAAATACAGACATACATTTAATTTTCAAACGCCTCGCTTTCTACGCATCTATTAACGTTTAATGAACAAAACGATAAATAAATATTTTTGTTTCCATTATTCACACTATTTTCTTAATGTTATGCTTAGCTTTAAAAAAAAAGATATGTTATTCGAATATGACTTTAATTACTATTACGAATCGCAATTGTCCATATGTTTTCTATGTAAATATGTATGTATGTTTCTTTGATATTTGCTGTTCCAAAATGTTTGTAAACCAACTCGCATTTTATTTAGTCGACGTCACCAACTGACTGGTCCCATAGCCTTGGGTATTACATGTCGGTAGTGTGAAGGGATTGAAGCTGAGGCCACTGACTCCTGCAAGAAGAAAGGAAAATGTTAGGAAACACTTTTTTTTTTTATTTAAGAGTGCAATTTAAATGTTCGACTATGCAAATTTTTAATTACTTAATGTATCACGAGCTTTCCAAGACTGCTTTAAAAAAGCTTTAGCAAGCTTTCTAAGTAAATTTAAGCTTTGCATTGCAAAGCTCTACAAAAACTAAAGCAAGCTTTCAATATTTAAAACTTTTTTTAGGTATTTAGTGAACTTCATGTATGGTATACAGCTTTTTGTGTAGCTTTAACGTTTATTATAGAAATATATAGAGCTTTTTCAGAGCTTATTAAAAGCTTAAGTTATATGTATTTTTTGATATTTTCTGCATATGCTTCTGTAAAGCAAAGATGATTCATTAAACATTTTAAGGACATTTTTAAATATATGATTTTCTGCATTTCTCTGAAAGTCACAAGAGTTGGGAAGACGCAAAAGCTTTAATTATTAGATTATTAGAAAAACTTACCGAAATATGTATGTAAGTATATTGGAATTATCCTCCTTCATTCTTTATTTAATTTGAGGAATTTTTTTTTTATCAGAAAAGCTTTAAACTTAGTTTTGGTAGAAAAGCTTGCAGATACAAAAATGCTTCTTTATGGCATCAAAGCGCGCATTATATTTTAAATTGTAGCTTGCTTTTAGATAAAGCTTAACTACTTTCAAGGGTAGCTTTGATTTAATATGGAGCCAATTAATTTCCAAGGACTAGGCTTTTATTGGAACACTGTATTTTTCAAAACAAATAATTACAAATTAATAAAAAGCTCGCAGTAATGCAAGCTACAGAGGTATCATCTCTATCAGCACAGTTTGTGATAAAGATATCAAATTTTTTTAAATAAATAAAGCTAAACACTGTTTAATAACCCTCATAACAATGTACACTTTGGCTTTAAGTTTAGGAAAAAAATTAAATAAATATTAAGTTTACAAACTTAAAGCTTTTGAGTAGCTTTTAGTTTTTAAATTTTGAGAGATTGAAGCTTTATTGGAAAATTGTAGAAACTTATTAAGTTGTTTAAAGTTTTAAATTTTTTTGACACTTTTTAAATTAGTATCAGGCTTACGAGCTTACATGCTCTTGAGAAGCTTTAGTTTTTTTTTTATTTTGAGAGCTTGAAGCTGATTTTAAGAACTTTTTAATTTAAAAAAAGCGTTTTTTTTTAGTTATAAGTATATGTATGCACCTTCATATGTCAATTATAAAAGCTTTCAAAAAGCTTAAAAAGGTTTTTAAATTAAAATAGATAAAGATTTTTTATTAGATTATTAGCATGTGTTTCAAAAAGAGCTTTCTACTAAGCAAAACATATTTTATAGAGAAATCGTCACAAAGCTCCTGCAAACCGCTAAATTTTTCATTGCTATAAACAATTATTTTAATATTAAAAACTTTGTTAAAGTTCATAAAATGTATTACAAAAGTCATGTAGAATTTTTTTATACCTTTTTTTTTTTAATGAAAAATAAATCTTTAAAAAGCTTTGGAAATCATATATTTTGTGTACTGAAAAATACAACTCTGTTGCTGTGTGTATATTTAATTTATGTACAAAATTAAATTTGAATGTATGACGTGAAGTATTTTTTGTTGTAATTTGGTATGCAGCAGATTTGGAATGCTCAGGCGCGTACCGGGAATTGGCCAGAAGTGGTTACCTGTCGACTTTTTATTGATTACTTCATAAGTTTTACTTTAAAAAAAAAGCTCAAACTATTTGGTACGCACCTGCTGAATTTTTCAATAAATTTTTTTTTATTATTATTACTTTTTATTGACAAACATTCTCCGACAGGTAACCCAGTTAGTAGTCGCCGCAGCTCAAGCGCTTAGTGCGACGTACCAAAATTTTGTCGAATTTTTTGTGATGTTTTTTTTTTTTTTTGCCACAGCATTTGCATAGTTAACATTTATTTTTTGGCTCAACACAACTACGTATGTATGTACATAAGTAATTAAAAATAATAAAATTTCTTTTCAATTTAGTATATACCATTTGGATTCATTCATTCATTCGTTTCATTTGATTCTCGAAGCGCTTAACATTTCGAAATGCGAACACAACTCGTCACAGCTGGCTGGCGTTGCGCTCTACACGGCGGCCGTTGCAATGGAGGCAGCTGGATTGTGCCACGGCTGGTGCGCATGATGATGGTAGTGGTGCGGATGTGTGTGATGGTGTTGCACTAGCGCCTGATGCCACGGTGACGACACTGTTGAGATTAATGGCGAAAAGGCACTGCCTGAGCATATTTCGTTTTTGCATTTTTTGTTTGGTATTTTCACATGTTATTTTTTTTTTTTTTTTTGTTGTATAAGTATATGTTTTTGAATAGTGTTTGTTTTTGTTTAAATTTTACAAATTGAACAATGAATACATTTAATTTTGCATAAAGTAAAATAAAAGAAAAAAAGTTGCCGCAGCATTACGATTAACAAAGCGAATATTTAAATAATTGAATGTGTGTGTTTAAACATTTTTTTGCAATTGTTTTTTGTTTTTTTTTTACAAGAATGTCATGCAATGAAAAGAGAAAAAGAAACAAAATTAATAAAAAAAACGATAGAGTAGCAACAAAATCAATCATTCACATACATTACATATTTAAATACATACATAATATAGTAAAAAGGAGGAGTATAAAAAAAAATTATTTATTTAAAACTAGGTACAACAAAAAATTAAACACTTGATTTGCAATATTTCTGGCTACATTTAAATACATCTGGGGAGTAAACATAAAATATTCACATCTGAAAATTAAACCAAAAAATTGCAACTGAGCCGAATAATTGATAACTCTTTGCATCACTGCCAATCGAATACTTAAATACTACAGTGTTGATCGCTTTAATGAAACCATTCAGAGTTTTCAGCCAACGCATTTCGTCCATCCCCTCAAATCTAACGACTATCAATTAAATCAAGGTAACTGTTGACACTAAATGAGAATCTTAAAGAAAAAAAATTATTCAGCATAGTTTTAGGCGCTGTAAATATGACATGATGGTGATTTTTGTGACAGCTGTTAGCATAGAAATTGTATTTTTGGTTTTTATTAAGTCAAAATACGAGTAGCTGACATTGAAAAGGGCCCGAACAGCAGTGCAGTGCTTGCCAAAACATTTTTCAAAACTAACAACGTTTGACAATTATAATATAATACAATTTTTGCGACATACTTTCAGGCGCAGTTGTATTGACAATAAATATGCCAGAATTCGGTGTTTTCGTGTTAACTGAAATCTCAAAATTTGAGATTCAAAATTAAGAATTTATTTTATTTCTTTGCTTTCACGTTCTTCTTTTTTTATTTTTTTTTATTTTTGCAAACTGCTTATCACCTGGTGACAATATATTCTATTGTCATGTCGAAGTTGTAGGCGCAGTGGCAAATCGTTTCACAGCAGCATCAGTCATCAGACCAATCATAACTAAGAGAGCACAAGTTAATGTCAGGAAAATGAAGAAAACAAATAATAATTGAAGAAGTACTTACAAAGGCTTGCACGCGTCTATCTGATTATTAGAGAACAATGAAAGGATAACCAATAAATGTATAATATATTGAGAGAGAGACAACTTCAAAGGGTATTGGCAACTGAATGCTCGAAGTACGACGAAGAAATCCGAGTTGATATTCACATCCGTGACTTGGATATTATACGTGCATTTTGTCCGCTTAACGACTGTAGTGAATTTCCAAGCATAAATCTTTGCTTTAGAGAAAGCGACTAGCATCCTGCTCTACGTAAGGAATTTAAGTTCCAAAGATGGGGAAGAATAGATCGAACAATTTTTTGCTCGCTTGGGAGAAATGTCGAAAGTTAAGAAGTGGAAAATTGTTTCATTAGACTAGCGGAAGGCTGAAGTTTAATATATTTTACGGCAGCTAAAATACAATTCTTCTATTGAATCTACAACTAAAAGGTTCATACAAATAAAGGATTCTCAAATCAATACCTAAGCATTCAAGAAAAAAGGAATATTGCGAGCAATAGACACACTTTCAATTTGAGCTTTTTTCTAACCAAAAACAAGAGCGAAGTTTTAAAAAGTGGTAGAAGAGGTTAAGAAAAACGCAGACGCAAATCTTCTACGAAAATTGATGGTTTTAAGAATTATGGAAACTAGACATCGCAAAACTAAAGCAATCAAACACATGTAACGGCAGACTTTACACAAAGCGGAGAGTTGCTTTTCCTTCTTCAAAGAAGCTTTCACTTTCAACATTACCGAGCTTACAGAGTGTTAAACGGGAATGTGTGGCTCCAGCTCTTTCTAAACATCAAACACTTTCTACGCAACGCCGTGGTACATGCACTCATCTACAACTCTTAACTACTTTACTTAAAACTTACTGCTGGTGGAGTTGAAAACACTGCCTGGTGAAGAGGATAACGTACCCATATTGGTGGTGGGACCATAACCATTAGCGGCCACCGAAGCGCCATACGAGCCGCCCGAACTGTGTGGCGTAGAAGCGCTGCTGCAATAGCCACCACGTGGACTCACGCTGCTCGATTGTGCGCGCTGGTAATCGTCTTCGGTCCATTGGCCAGCGGTATCTTGAACGCTTACAGCAAGTTGGCCGGTGTAGGAGTTGAAGCCAGTGGAGCCGCCAGGAGATCTAAAGCGAGTAGCGTAAGAGAACATAAAATATAATTGGTTAGTAAAGTAATTTTTTGCTTGCCGCAAAATATAAATGAAAAATAGGGCGCTGTTTGAAACTCACCTAGGCATCGAGTAGAGAGCCTCCACTAAATCGGCTGCCCTCTTGAGTATGATTTCTTTTTGTAACTTTTCCGGATCACCAGGATGACGTGGTATGAGTTTTTGTAGACGTTGGAAACCATAATCGATGGTTGGCTCATTGAGGGCTGCTTGAAGAGAATAAAGTGAGCATAGAATCGAGAGTTTAGTAAACATTTTATAGAATGATCAGAGGAAAAGGCTAATCTTTTTAAATTTAACTCCTAATTTGTATTAAATATTTTACACCTGCATTATACTTTCTTTACTCACAAACATAAACAAAACGTCCCGGCGAACCCTTGCAAAATTGTTTGCTCTTGTATGACAAAGTCACCTCCACCACACCGGGTATGTGTCGTGGTGGCGTTTGCACACGTATAGCATGCGATGTAATCAGCTCGCTCCAAACGAGCATTGTGCCGAAGACCACTTGTAGGCCATCAAAGAAATTATCACCGACAATAATGACTGTAGCGCCGCCCGAAGTCCAACCCTCGCTGGGTGAAATTGCTTTGATGCAGGGCGTGGCCACGGGCAATGGTGGATAAAGACCTGTGGAGGAGAAAATTCAACTTTAGAAAAGAGTTTAAGGATATATTTTCGGTTGCGATAAGGAAGGTAGGGTGTAGTGTTGTCAAGTGTACGACCGAATAGCTAACAAATTAAAATGTTCAAGAATACTATTTTAAATAAATGAAGTAAGTAAAAACTTAGTAATAAAAATATACCTTCAATAAAATATTACCTAGAAATGTTCGCCTAAAGTTATGCCAAATTCGGCGACTTAAAATTGCAGTTGTGTAGCATAATTTTAGGCAGAGTTTTTCTATAAAAAAAAAAATGACTAATGATTTTAATTAATGGCAATAAAAGTTACAAAATCAACTAATAAACATTTCGTCTACATTAATAAATCATAAACTAACTTCACTAAACAACTTATATCGAACAGAAAAAATTGAGTAAATTAATTTTGTTACGGACCATCATAGGTACTGTCAGGCGCAAGTGGGTGACCCGTTAAGGACAGGGAGGAGTTGCCTGTACCTTCCGTGGTATCCAAACGTTTAGCGCGGCGTCCATGTTTCGAATTATTATGTACGAACATATTATCGGATATGGCTAAGAGTGGGCCATCAACGGTCACCTGAGTGGAGATGACAACCTAGAGGAGAATAAAGAAATATTTTATGTGAACATGGAGTAGCGATATGCTTGTTAACATTACCAAAGGCACTTAAGGAATTATTAAATTTAACAAATTTTTAAACTTTCATGATTTTTCAACATAAATTATTTTTTTTTCAAACTATTGTCAATAGTTCTACGCCTAACATTATGCAACAAAAAAATAATTTAAATGCATTTCAAACTTTATTGTGGTATAGTTTTGGGCGCAGTAACTTTTGCAAAAGACATGCAAAGATGTCAGATTATTGTACATATTTCCAAATTAAAACCACGCAAACCCTTTGCTATTGTTTTAAATATATGTATATGCAACATACATATAAAAATAATATTTAAAAAAAAATTTTTTTATTTTATTTTTTTTTCTTAACTCGTAACATATCGATAATCGCTTGCTTGAATATTTACCTGAAAGCGTCTCATATCCCTTGGATTTCCAGCATTTTTTAGGCAATTTTGATTACATTTTAAAAAGAATTTCAGGAAAAACCTGTGAAAAAAAATATAAAATGATTAGTAAAGTGGCTTATGTACATTGCAAAATCTCACAACAACAACAACAATAATAAACTGCTCCACGCTTCTCACAAATATGTGCTTAGAATTCATACATAACTTTGAATTTTATTACTTAAATAAAAAACGGTTGCGGAACATAAAAATTTTGTATATCGAGACTGTCCAATTCTCTTAAAGTTTTATGACGATTGAACATTTTTGCAAGCGTGGCTAGTACAAAGCTATGGAAGAGTGAAAAATGTTAACTTTTGCGCCAAATTTTTAAGATTTTTGATTTAAAAAAAAAAAAAAAAACCGTCCAAAAGATGTTATCGTATGCGAAAACTAAATCGTACCGCTCCAATAAAGCTCATTATTATGGTGTTATTTGGAATAACTTTGAATGTATCGAAAATACTACTATTCTGCTCGGCATCGTTTTCCAGTTTTTGGTGTTAGTTTTTCTATCCGAGGTCAATACTTAAAATAAACTGATTGGATCTGGTAAATAAGAACAATATTAATTTCGATGCCAGGAACATTATTCATTTTTGTCCCGACCAAATTTTTCTCATACGGAAGGGAGAACTTGCACTGATAATATTCAGAAAAATATAGCAAAGTTATACAAACACACATCTTTGCATGAGCCTTCTCAAAGTTTAGGTAATTTATACCAATAATTTAATTAATATTAATATGCCACTTTCGTTTGTTTATCAACTTTCGACACACATGCGAGTATATGTTTATCCTGCTGCTTACCATTACAATAACCAGATTATATTGACTTAAGTTGCATATTTAAAATAATATTTAGCTTAGTTTTTTCATTGCCTCAAAGCCAGCACATCCGTCTGTTATTCTCTCTCAACGCCCTCCACCCCACCAAATGAGTGTCAAACGCTTTCTACTTGTTTTCAATACTAATAATGAATAATAAAGAAAACAGATGTTTGCCCTGCAGCGAAAAAGTTTATTTGCCTCTTTATGGAGTATTTGAGTAGTTGGCGGCTTTTCATATTCAACCTGAGGCGCTTTTCGCCAGTTGATCTTAATCAAATAAACACTTACAGCGACAGTCAGGCAGGCTGGAAGGCGGGAAGGCAGGAAAGCAGTCAATAGAGGTGTCTATCGACCGAATATGTCAAAAGCAAAGACCAAAAAAAAAAGACTGCACAGCAGTAGTTAACGCGCACACACACACATCGTTCGCCGCCCTCGTCGAAGTCGAATGTCCTTTTGTGCGCACCGAGTTGCCCCAGCTGAGCGTCGTCGCTTGCTGTCGTGTTCATAACAAATCAACCGAACTGGCGAACTGGTGAACACCGGAAGCATCATGATACTCTTTTACTCACTTCTCTTACTTACTTATGTGCATAAACAAACAAACTTAAGCACTTAAGTGAACTCTCAAGTGCGCCGGTATTGCTTAACAAATTGTTTATCCCATTGAGAGTGTTAATAGATGTAAATTATATTAACGAATGCGCAGTGTCACTTTGTTTTTGTGTTCAAATTTTCAAATGCACAATTTTTACGTTTTCTAAGCTAATATTTCAACACTTAAATTTTTTTTCCCTTGACTTGAAAACAAAAATAAAAAACGAATGCGAGTGTTTAAATAAGTATAAGGAAGACACAAGCATGTAAATTTTGTAAATGAATGACGAACGTATCATATTTCTGCTATTGATTAATGCAGTTAACATTGGGCGAAGGCGAGCTGCGCGCGTGTGTGTGAGAGGCGAAAGGAAATGTTTGATTATGTATTTTGTGTTGAGAAATGATTCCGGTTACGTTTAGAGTTTCGCTCGCTGCTAAAAATGAACAGATGTTGAATTCAATCAACAAGGATACAGACGGCAGCAAATTAAGGGAAGTGGCGGAGAGATTTAGTAGGTTTGGATGGCAAGCGATGGTTTTGAGTGGTAGTGAACAAATAAAAAAAAATGGTAGGAAGTAATATTTACTCATCAATTGGTAAAAATGCTTAGCTATATTTTAATTGATGACCTCAGAGGGTGTGAGGCTTGCAATATCGAAGTAACACAGCGGCGATGAGAACTTGCTAATACGAAAAAAATACCAATATTAGAGTGATATCGTTGACAATATATAAATCGCTATATAAAGAATATCGATTAATTATCGATAAATGTTTCGATAAATTTATCGGAATTTATATACCTAATACTTTTTTTTGTCGATATCGAATTACATAGCTAATAAATATTTTGGTGAAATCGATAACGATAGTTAAATCGTTAACGCTTTAATATCGTTTGACAACCGTTAAATATTTGTTTAAGTAATTTTGTATGTCAATGGATTTTTCAATATCGAAATCTAGCACTAACAACGAAATAACGATCAATGACAACAGCGTTAATAACCTATCGATAGCTCTACTAATAAAACGTTATCGCTATCTTAAGGAGAGATACTAATGATCCGATAACCAAAAAACGCTTAATTAGTCAATTGGCGATAACAACGGCAGTGACACTGAAATCATTAAATATTTCATTATTGTTGTTGTGTATCGATAACTCTACTATAAAAGCGCTGACGAAGTCAAAATATCAGAGAAACAATACAGATTCGATTATTAACAAATAATAAAATGTATAAATAACCTTACGTTTGTACCAACATACATACATACATACATATGTACATTAGAGAAAATAAATCAGATAATAGTCGATTCTGTGAATGAAACATATGCACATATAAGCTGAGAGTAAATTTTATAACCAAAAATATGCAAAGATCAATATTTGTTTGATAATGGTTTCGACAACGATAAATGTATCGGTATACATATTGATATCGATAAATATGTATATCTAATATAATTTCAAATATATTGATAAATAAGTACATCGATAATTAGGAGAGTTTTGATTTTCTAATAGAACAATACAAAAATAAATATTTTTCAGAACGCCTAAAGCTAATAGTATCGACAACGATATATGTATGTATTTATCGGAAAACAGATTGATATTATCACTACACATATATTGTTAACGATAGAGGAACTTCAGGTATTGTGGTATAGGAGTGCAATGTGGTATGGTCGCATATCTCCAACTCTAGCAAGTCTACAACGTGAATGTGATGACTTAAAAAAAAACAGGGTTGTTATACAGCTACCAAGTAAAACCAGCTGGTTCTCTTTCAGTTGCAGTTTTTTTTAAGTGCAAGAAATCTACTTTATTTGTTTAAACATAAAAACGATTTAAAAAGAAAAAACGGTTAATATTGCAAAAGTAAGTTGTATATTTTATTTGTCAAGTGTCGGATAGTAGAAAATATATGTTTTGTAGAATTTATATGTGTTTGGTTTGCAAAGTTTTAAAATCGGCCATTGTGGTACACATGAGGTCGGCTAATGTGGTATAATACCACATTACCCTCCATACATAATTACTTGAACACTAATTTTATTCTAGATTCCAAAAAGGGGAAAAATCCGAAAGTGGACTCAGTACAACATGAAAGAGGCGATAACTGCTGTTCGGAGTAATGAGTTAGGTATACTGTCTGCTTCTAAAAAATACGAAGTACCGCATACAACACTTCAAAGGTTTGCTAGAAGCAAAAAATCTATTCAAGAAATATTTTCCACAAAGTTGGGTCGTAAGCCAGTTTTTAGTAAAAATTTTGAGGAGGAACTTGTAAAGTATCTGCCAGAAATGGAGTCAAGGTCCCGGGCTCCCACACGAGAAGATGTGCGCTCACTAGCTTTCCAGCTAGCAAAGCAAAATGGCATTCCAAATAAATTTTCATTGCATAAAGAAAGTACAGGTAAAGATTGGCGCTATGGTTTCTGTAAGCGTCATAAGGGTGTAATAAGTTTCCGGTCACCAAGTGGTACTTCCTTTGATAGAGCCAACGGATTTACAAGAGAACCCGTTAAAGAATTTTTCAAATTGTTATATATGTATGTAATTTTTCTAATTGTTTCTAATTATAAATGTTTATGAATTCATGTTTATGTTTTTTTTCAACGATTTCAAAATAAATGAATCCAGTATGACTTTGGTTAATGCTAAAGATTTTTTTACCTAAAAATCAAAAGTAAACCATAAAAAATGTGGCGTTTGGTAATGTGGTATAGTATACCGTATATCAATAATTAATTGAAATTGTAAGTATTCAAAGTATTGTAGATTTTATTAAGAGAATTCAATTAAAAAAGGGATTGATGGTCAAATTAAAGAAAAATCGATTTTTCGATTAATACGAGTATATTGAAAAAAAAAAACAATATTAATTAAATATCAATATTTTTAAAAGCTTTTCTTTTTAACAATGTAATGGAGGTTTTACAACACAACTCAATCTTGTCTTACAACACGGCCGTTGCGTGGTTACCTTTAATGTACTACTGAAATTTTAAATATTTAATAGTATTAGTTTTCATTAGAAAAAAAAAATGTTTGCTATCAGTTTTTTTTTTAATTTAAAACAAAATTAGCAATTAATTCCATGACCTAGAGAACATTGGTTGCCTTGTCGCTCATAATAACATACAATCATGAATATTTTGAACATTGGCGGCCGCTTTATGATTTCCCTAGTAACATAATTTGACTAGCAATTGCAATTTCTTATACAACGCCCCTTCGTTATCACTAAGCAGGCGCCAAGTTTATCATAGCACACTTAAACAGAATTCGAATGCTCTCGCTCATTTCAACAAATCAAATCTTAATTGCTTCGAATAATTTTAAATAATTATGTTCGAGTATTGCGAATGGTGGCTATTACATAGTTCACAAAAAATTAAAAAAAAAAAATCAAAAAAATTTGACCGACAAAAAGTAGAGTGCAAAAGCATGCAGCGCCACTTTCTGCTACAAAATGTTGTACTCCGTAAAATAATTAACACATACACACATATGTACATACATGTATGAAATTGCGTCAGAACACATGTGCTCTCAATTCTTATCTAAATGCAGACGAGAATAAAATGTTGAAAATTTCAATTTTTTTGCTTCAACACATGTCTGTAAGTTTGTTGTGCAACTGGCCAGTAACAATCGTAGATAAGTGATGAGCTCAAGTTTATGTTTATTTTTTAAACTTAATCGAACATTGCAAACAACGCCTGCGCCAGATGCCACTTTCGCTGGTGTGCTCCCCAAGTTAAAAAAAAAGAACTTATTAAGACTTTGATAATCGCCATAATCGTCAACTGGCATTCGACGACACGAGCCAGCGAGGGCAGTTGTGAAAAATTCTCTACCTCTTTTTTTTTAAATGCTACAGCTGGTTGAAAGTCTGGTTACCTGCCATCTTTTACGGTTTAAAAGGAATCCGTTGTCATTCTTGAAAAAATATTTAAATATTCTTTATTATTTTCAAAGCTTTGTGGCATAGTTTTAGGCGCAGAACTTTTGACAATAGCCATGAGTTACAGTGGTTAAGTTAGCTTGGACGGTAGACATAATGAGTTTGTCATTTTGTGATACAAGTACCACGTACGATTATAAAGGTTTACCAATACTTAATTGACATACAACATCTCGCGGCAGTTACGAAGTTACGATTAAGACTCATTTCAAAACCCGAGAGCTACTCATGGATGTTTCAGAAATACCAACGTTGGTGTAGGTAAGTCTAGAAAAGTTAGTAAAAAGTGCTGAGATGGTTAAGAATTCAACATTCTAAGAGAAAGTGCGTCAGAAGGGAGATTGCAATATGTTATGGTCAACCTTACTGTGTGAATTTCAAAGATAGAGTTCAACGCTTCAAATGTAGAGCGCTACGGTTTTGCAAAGCATTGTGGTTCGGTAGAATCCAGTAGAATTTTATAGACGCTGGCCTATCGGAAGGTATATCCACCTCACTGCTAGTCTTAATAAACACTACAATACCTTGAAAGTCTGAACTAAGTACTGTTGCAGAGTTCACAACATAAAGACTTTAGCCTTTAGCCTCGAAATATTCATAAATAAGTTCAGCGCTGCTTGCCTATTTCTCGAAGTTTGGCGTGTCCACGAGAGCTTTCTGCCAAAGGATAAGGCACAAAAACATGAACCCGTCTGAAAGTTGTAGGCGAACATCTTTAAGCGTGCAAAGAACCGCATCTTATGTCTTTCACCTTCCTTTGAATAAAATCAGTTTCATTTTGGTAGCGAGGCTGCTATTATCTGTCGACTTGTTTACCAAGAAGAGGTTATTTATAGTTTATCATGCTTAATCATGCTTAATCAGTTGTACAGATTTTTCTCGTTCTTCTCGTAATCGTTCGTACCGTTTTAAAAAGTTACTTAGGAAAAAGCATCACCACAGCCCAATTCCTCGCAATCTGCCTTAAAATCACTGCATTCGAAATCGTAAAAGCCCTAGAGGTCTTCAACTTTTGGAACTCTTTGCATTTTACGTTAAATTATAGGGCGGCTGCCACCCTATATTAATCATTTAAAATTTATTAATCTTCCTACGCTTGCTAGTCGCAGAAAAATGTTAGGCATAATATTTTTGGTCAAGTTACTGACAGGTTTGACGTCTAGCCCACCTCTTCTGGCCGAAGTGAACTGGCACGTTCCCTTCCGAATTTCCAGGCATTTCCGGCCTCTTTTTCTGAAACCTTACAAAAATAATTTCGAATTAAACGAGCCACTCCGTGGTTTATGCCAGGACTTTAACTTTCATTCCTTAGATATTTCCGACTCACTTTTTTACATAAAGAATACTATACTTTGTACTCTCAATAGATGATGGATTACATACACAATTACGCTTTAAAACAATTTTTACTATCTAAAATACTTTAAATTTAAAATCAGCTGATGAACTTTAATTCTTTAGCTGAATAGTTTTAGAGTCTCGACACCCAACAAACTCCTGCCTTTCATGACTCGGCACTGCAAATTTAAATCCGTGCGTCATGCGGATGCGCCCCTCGCGTCGGTCGGCCGGGAATGGAGGGTAAAAACCGTTGGGATTATTATTATTATTATTATTATTATTATTATTATTATTAAGCACCGAACTTCGTCTGCTATAGCGACAGCAGAACCCCAAACGCTTGATATTTCCAAATAGACAGCTAAACAATCTAGGAGCTCTAGGAATCTAGTAATCTATCTAGTCCTCACCAACTTAGTTGATTCATTGCTGTGTGTGTCTTCTCTGAATGAGAACGAATTTCGCTACAGAGAGTTTAACGACACCTACCAACTTGATGTCATGCCAATTTAGGGACAAATTAATTTTTTTTATTTTTTTAAGTAGATAAAGGTTGTTCTTTTCCTTATTCACCTAATATAAAGCTATCAAATATCTTCGATGCGTTTCAATAAATTCACATGTTTGCTGGGAAATATTTTTCGTTTGGTTTTTATACAATTCGGTGTATTTTGCTGCCCGTGGAAGTGCCTAAAAATTGAATCATCCCAAGAGACATTTAAAATAAAAGAAGTACCAAATATGCACAAATGTATTTCTTTACATACAACACTTGCGAGTGCCTATCTACATACATACATATTTACACACATAAATTTTCGCTGATATGCAAGTATGCACATACTTATTACAAAAAAAAAAAAAACACTACAAATTTGTTAAGTTTAAAGCATATTAAAATGTTAAAAATACCAACACACAGACGGACAGACAGATAGACAAACAGGCTGACAGGCTCCAAAAACAAGGACCTGTACTCCGATGTACAACACCGGCAGAGTGTCGTGTGTCGCTTTATCTGTTTTGTTTCATCTTTTTTTTTTTTTTGTTACTTTTGCATTCACAGAGTCATTCCTGATGGAGCGTGCATCTGCATTTGGATAACTGTGTACTCGTATGTGTGTGTGTAAGTGGCTATGTTGCAACGATATTGCATTACATGGCGGCGCTCAATTGCACAAAAGCACACAGCCGAACCATGACTCGATACTTGTTTGTGGTAATTTGAATACCGAATTGTATGCATTTATTGCACTACAATAAACACAACAACTATTTAAAACGTTTATGGCTCATTTGTTGAGGCAGTGTTGCTCACATGCATGCGAGTATTGTGTATCAGCGCGGGCTTAAGGTAACATGGGGCCGAGTGAACAAACTGATTTTAATGTTTTGGAATCAAATGAAATATCTCGTTTATTTTCAAATAGTTAAATAATAATTCATTACTGAAATATCTGAAATGTTATGAAATATAAATATCTAAGCAAATATTTGTGAAATTCAGTAGTTGAAAGTAAATTGAAAGCGTTTGATTTATTTTCTAGTAAAACAGATATTTTGAATAATACTTGACGGCATTAAAAATCCACTGACACAAGGCCAGCCATCATCGAACTATGAAACTTCAAGTTTTTGTAACACTCAAAAGTAGAAATGCAAAACATAATAATAAAACATCGATTTATGAATGCAAGGATTCGGACATACAAGCTTAATCGAACTCAGACAATCGACAATTATTTTTATAAAAGTTGCATTTTTGTTTATGTTTGCTCTTTTGAGACTAGAGCCCAAGACGAATTCGTAAAAAGGCGATATCGATAGCGAAAAGGCGAGTTCACGGCAATTAAAACCGGCAATCCTAAGGGACAATAAAATGATGTCAGGCATTAAATTCGGTAAGCAGAATATCAGTAAGAAAAAACGTTTCGTATTTTCCAGTGCGAATGGCAGAAAAAGAAATCAGTTGCTCTACAAATTCAATCTTCTATGAATTTACTTTAGTCAGGGACAGGCATAACAAAAAAATCAGCATATGACTTAAAATTGAAAATACAAGTTTTCATTTTATCAGATTTTATTCTTATGCCTTTTTAAATATGTATGATTTTTCAATTTTCAAAAGAGCTGATTGATAATGATAACTTAAAAAAAAAAAGAAAAAAAAAATTAATTATTAAAATAAACGAAAAAAAAAATTGTATTAATTTAATTAATTTTTTTTTTTCATTAAAATCGAGCAATGAATACCGAAATGCCGCATCTGTCTTAAAATTAAAAATATACTCATATAAGTGTAAATTTTCGGCTTTTACTTCCTCAGATTTCTTTTTTTGAAACATAGTTATTCTAAAAATTTATAACAATTTCCAAAGTAACAAAATCTTATATTAACTTTTCTTTCACTGAAATCGATTAATTAATGGCATCAATTCGAAAACAGTCTATTACGGATGAATCGCTGAATCTATTTTCGATTTAGATGATCTCCTTAAAAGGGATGATCAATTTTAATTTAATTTTTGTGCAGAATCAATTGGTAGGTAATTTCATCTTAAAATGTCACCAAATCTGAAAAAAATGTAATTGCCCACATTTTAAAACTTTTCAGTGAAGATCCTAATTAATTCGCATTCAAAAGATCGATTTTATGAGTACACAAGAATTACATAGAATTGGCAACTTTCCGATTAGTGAAATTCGAATTTCTATAATTGCAATCAAACATTAGATTTATGAACTGGAAAATTGATATTTTCATTGCGGAAACCAGTTTTATTAAAATTTACTGATGCGGCGCCCGCAACAGTCGTGAGCGCCACACTCGCTGCTCTGTTGAGACGCCGCTGAAGTGCACATATTATACTCGTACATATGTGTTGATATGAAGTGTTTTTATTATTTTGATGCTTCATCGTCAACATATTGTCACTACAATCACTTAATTTTCTCAGAAGTGTAACAGAGTGATAATGGTAATGATTAGCTAATACAGAGTGAGCCCTGGGAGTGAAAGTAAAAAAAACAAAAACAAAAAAAACAAATGAAAAAATAGAGGGAGAGCCTTAAAGAAAATCAAGTACAGCTTGCCGGACACATAAATATTTAAACAGATATCTAATTTTTCGACAGGAACATGTTTCCTACAGCCGAAAGGACATGCAGATGTGTGTACGAGTATGTAAGCAAGACATTTCAATATTTACGACGACAACTGTCTTGTATATCCACTTATTTTACTCATTATTCTAGCAGTATTGCAGTTTGTAAAAAATATCACAGCTTCCTTTTACTTTGCATGTACATACATATGTAAGTCCTTCGCGACCATCTTTTTTTTTTTTTGTGAGATTTTTTGCTTTGTCCGCCTGTAAGGGGTTTGCTGCTTTTTTAAAGCTTTTACGCCTTCGCATTTGGAATTATTTGAGCTCCTCGTTTGCCTTCAAATGGCTGTGTTCAATGTTGCGTGTAATTAGCCATTAAAACTTTCGAGCAGCGCACGCGTAGAACGTGACCAGCTGTTGCTAATCTCTCAGCAGCAAGTAAAATGCAAAATAGTCGCTACTTAAAAATTCAATGAAAGGATAACAGACATACATAGGTATGTGTGTGTGCATGTATGAAGGTATATATGTAAGTAGACGATATTGAAGTAAAATAAGAAAAAAAAACTGCCTTTAAGTTTTATGGTTTAAAAAGGTACAACTTATAAAAAAAATGCGCTGGCTCCCTTTTTGTTTTGTGTTTTTTATAAGTTACTAGCTTACTTAAATAATATTAATATTTGCTAATTTCGGTGTTAAATTTTATCCTCGAACTTTCGAAGAGAAGTTTTAGCATTTTGGCAGCACTTTTTTTTAATTTTTACCAACAAATTGTATAACTTTTCAACAGACAAAGTTATTACTTTGACAGAAAAGCGTTTTTGTGGATATAAATAATTAAAACAGAAGTTGTAACCCTAATTTAATAATAATTTCATAATGAAAAATTTTGATATGCAGTTTGATTTTAGTATTATTGGATATGTAAAGGAAAAATTTTAATTATATTTTTTGGATTTATTGAAATGGTTAGAAAGATTTTTTAAACTTAATATCTATGATTAATTAAATTATTTATATGTATATCTTAAAAACTATAACTAAATTCAAACGAAATGCCAAAAAAAAATTATAAATGTAATTATTGGGTTTTGCTCATTACATAAAATTTAAAAAAATTAAAAAAAAAAGGAAAAGTTAATTTTTAAGGTTCGAAAATTTTAAACAAAATTCAAATTATTGAAAAAATAAAAATAAAACAAAAATATACATCTAAGAATTTTTTTTCGAAAAAAACTTAATACACAATAAACATTATAAAAAAATTTGCTCAAATAATGAAACGGAAACAATTGTGTAAATAAAATTGAATGTACAATTTTTTAATGCAAGATAAAATTTATAAACTATTATTTCTACAGCCAGAATTTATATACATATGTATGTTCATACATATCTTTTATGGAAAAATATTAAAATCAAAAACCGAATATTATAAAAAATATATGCAAAAAATTACCACTGATTGTTGAACATTAAATACAATAACAAATTAAAATACAGAGAATTTTCGAAACAAGACCTTAAGAAACCAAGAGCCAAACCTTTACAACAATTTAAAAATATTCCAAAAATGTTCATAAAAAGTAAACATTTTTAAATTTATAATAATTAGAAAAAATTTCATTAAAATTCTTTAAAGTTTCGAAAATTTATTTTTTTTTTGAGGACTTTTGATAAAGCAAAAAAAAATGAAAGTATTCGACGCGGTACCCGCCGGTGGTAGCAGAGGAAAAGGGAGGCCTCCTCTGCGTTGGAAAGACCAGGCGGTAAAGGACTTGGGTACGCTTGGTATTTCCAACTGGCGCCAGTTAGCGAAAGAGAGAAATAACTGGCGTGCTGTGCTAAGCTCGGCCAAAATCGCATAGGCGGTTATCGAGCCAATGAAAGAAGAAGAAGAAGAAAAAAAAAATGGATGAATAATGTAAAATATTCCAGGCTCTTCCAAAATTCGAAATTTTTAAAAAGACACAAATTTTAAAATTGTTTTAAAAAGTATTTAATTTTAATCTTGTAGTTTTATTTTAAATAATACATTGCTGATGTTTGTTTTATAGTTATTATATAAAATAATCAAGTTTTTGAATGAGATTTAGTTATGAAAATTTTAAGAACTTGTGCGATTTCAAAATTTTCGATTACCGGAAAGACGAGATATGAAAAAATTAACAAAAAAAGAAATAAACTAAATTTTGCAAAAAGCAATATTACAACAACAAAAAATATTACAAATACAACAAATGAAAAATAATTCCAACTTAAAAAAATCAAAACAAAATGGAAACTGCAAAAAAATGGGCTGCCAGGGAGTTGGTGGCATTTGATTAAAAAAGTTCGAATAACCTAAATTTAACATTTTTTTATTAATTTTATTTATGTAATTTAAAATTAAAACTATTTTAAAATTTGTCGATTGCCGGATGCGAGATGGGAAAATTTTTTTTTTATTTTTTAACTTTTTAATAAGCAATACATGTAAAAACAAGAAAAAAAACAAGACAAAAATATTATGGAAAATACTTCAAACTTAATAAAAACAAAACAAAATTAAAACTGCAATTAAATTTGGCTGCAAGTGAGTTGGTAGCATTTGATTAAAAAAATAAGAATAAATTAAACGCAAAATTTTTTCATAAACAGCGAGTTGAAAAAATTTAAATTAAAAAATTTGAAATTAAAAATTTTTAAATGAATAAAATTGAAAAGAAAACTGCAAAAAATCGAAAATAAAATAGATGGCAAAAATGGAATACATACATATGTACATACATAAGTACATATTAAAAAAAAAATTGGAAAAATAAATAGAGGACAAAAAACGAAATCTACTGAAAAAGCATAAATGTTTGGTTTGGCGCCACATTTTTACGGTTTCAATGTCAAAGCGACAATTTTTCCGGTGGACAAATGCGCTTACAAACGCTTAAACACATGTACGGCTTAACGCTTGTCCTAAAACACACAGATATACACTCACACACACACACACACACACACACGCACACACACACACACACACACACATCCCACTCGCCCACCGCCATTCCACCCACACGTCTAAAAAATATGCCACCACCATTTTGTTTTTATTTTCTCCTTTTGTATTTGCCATTTATTGTTTTGTACCGTACACACCTCCATACACACACACACACACACACACGCAATTCACATACATTTAATATTGCCGCATCCTTTATAGCCCATGCAAAACGTTCCGACTCTCCAAAAATCCTCCTCTCCTTCTCCTTCTTCTTATTCTATACTTTGTTGGGGGGGGGGGGGGGATGAATGTCTTTAATCACGCTGACTTTTCTTCTTCATCTTTTATGCTTTTACAGTCGCATGTTGGCGCTGTAGTTGTTGTTATTGTTGTTATTATTATTATTATTATTGTAGTAACTAGTGTTTTTCGTTGTGTATGCTGATGACTACTTGTTTGCTGCTACAACTGCAGCGTGTTGTTGTTATTTTTATGCCATTTGTTGGCATTGTTTATGGCAGATACACACACCCGCCCGCCAACGTGCCCTTCAGCACACCCCCGCACTCCACACTCCTCACTCGAGCATGCTTATTTTTGTTTTTGCCCCTGGCTGGCCGATGGGGGCGGCCGATAGATAGACTGGCAGTGGCTGGCAGCGATGGCGGACGGCTGGGCTTCCTGTGTCGCTTGTGGCATTGTTGAAAGTTCATTGTTTTCGGCGTTTCGGCGCGAATTTTCCACAAAAAATATTTTCTTTGATAAGGGTTACTTGATGACGTGATTCAGTGAGCGGATACTGCTAAAGTGTGTGTGTGTGTGTGTGTGCGTGTGTAGCTTTGTAAAAATGAAAATGGCTAAGGTGGAAAGTCACACGCCGAAAGCTCGAACTTATGGGCATTAGCACAAAGGACTGCACGCATAAACACACACACAAACGCACACACTCAAACACACAACTAAAAATCATAGCATACTTTGCGGGGTTGCTTTCTTTGTTGTGCTTCATTTTCCTTAAGCTTTCACTTTCATTTGCTTCGCCACAAAATGCAAACAAGCCAAGGCGGCGCTTGAGTATGTTTGTTGTGTATTCACTCAATTATCACTCACACAATTGTGAGTTGAGTGCGTTTTCTTGCATATTTGGTAAGCAAAAACTAAATAGAATTACCGTTGACTATTGTCGACATTTGGGTGTATCAAAAAGCTTAACAAAATATAATAAACTCAACACTCAACACTCAACACAAATTTTCTTTTGTCAGCTTATTTATTTATTTCTTCAAGCCCTTTTTTTTTTTTGCTTTTCAACTCATTTTTGTGCGCGTGTGTGTGATTTTCTTTGTTGGCGATTTTCTTGCACGCATTTGTTGATTTCGGGGTTGTCGCAACATTTTACACACAAATTTATTTACTTATTTGCCATTTGTTTTGGTTTTTTGCCGAAAAGTTTTCCAAAAGATTATCTACCTTGTCGACGTTCATTGTCACGGTGTTTGGCTTATAAGGCGACACATAAATAAAAGCGTGCTTCGACTACTCTGAATACACACAAATATTTGTATTGCATCTTTGTTTTTTCTTTTTTGTTGGGCTGGTTGAATGGGGATATTAAAGTAAGAATGGACTGAATATTAAAGTTGCAGAAATTTTTGGATTTTTTTTTTTGGAAATATCTAGTTAAAGTTATTAAATTTTATTTAACGCATTTAAGGTATAAAAATCATATAAAATCGATAAAATCAGCTTTCAATGAAAAAATCATTGCTGTCAGCGCCAAGTAGTGAAAGGCAGTCTGAAAATTATAAAAAAAAAAAACGCCGTGCAGTGATAAAATGGAAAAGTGAATAGAAGTTGTTAAGAGCATCGTTGCGAATTTCGTTTCAGTTCGGTTTTACTGTGCGAAATATTGCGGCGATTAACGCCCGACGGCATTGCTTCGTGCGGCGAAATTTAATCAGCGATTTCATACTTGCTGTTTATACCTTTAGACATTTTTTCTATACTTAATTGCTATTGGTTATTTTTTTTTTACAAACATTTTTCCTCTTTATTTGCTTAATGAGAAGAGAGGTGTTTTTTATTAGTTGGTTTTTTTTCTTAGCTTACTTTTTCCTCATTTTTTTTAGCTAAATAAAAAAAAAGTTCCTTTAAATTTGTCACATAAAAGGCTAAAGTGACGATTTGCTTAAGATTTCATTTACTTATACAGCGCTTATTTGAAATTCTTTACTTACTTATGAAATAACGTTTAAAAGGCGTTAAATTTAACAAGTACGAAAAGTATCAGCTGTTTTGTCATAATCATCTCTCTCTTTTACAATCCATTTCTCTTATGCCAAGGCGAATTTAGTAAGGTGACCTAAGTAAGCAGCTGATTGATTTGTTTTTTCTATTGCCGTCAAAATCATTTGTTTGTTGGTTGGTTTGACATTCGCTGTACCGAAAGCAACAACAAAATACATGTACTTTTTTTTCTTAAACATTTGCTGCCGCCTTTATGAATTCGCCTTGTTTAAAAACGTTGAAGTTGTGTGATATTTTGAGGCGCCTTGTTCCGAAATTAAAAACTTTGTGGAAGGAACAGCTGTGGTGTTCAATTGAAAGACTCTTTTAAGTTCAATATCTTCAAAAAAACTTTAGAACCGAACAATAAGCTTTATTTTTATAATGCTCGAATGATTTTAAGAATCAAATACATTTTTAAAAAGTAAGAAACAAAATGCGTAAAAAACACGAGCGAATAAAATGATACAAATTCATAAAACTGTCATAAAATTTGTATTAAATTTTTTTTTTTTTGAATATTCTACTTTGCAGTTAATTAATATTAAAATTTTTTAAAGGAAATTTTTAAGTATTTTTTAGAAAACTCAGACTCACCCAAACTTTTAATTTCCAGTCTCAAACAAAAATAATATCGAACAAATTATTTTGTTTAATTTAAATTTTTCTCTAAGTTCGCGTTGGAAAATAAAATTTTTTGATTGCTTAGAAAACTTTAAAGAAAAAAAATCATATCTGTCTAAGGCGAATTCAATAAGATGGTGTTGAGGCGACAGCTGTTTTTTCGCTTCGTTGTAGTGAATATAAAACTGATTCATGCTGAGTGACTGGCGAAATATTTATATAAATGTCTATTGGAATTTGACAAGAAGTCCACCAAAGAGCAAAAACAAAAAACGTATTTTTTTTTTTTTGACGTATATACAGTTGCCACCACTTAAATGAATTCGCCTTGTGACTGAAAAACTGGAGAGAAGTATGTTTTTGCTTTTTTTATCATTTGTCAAAAAATCTAAAAAAAAAAAGTATTAACATTTTCGTTATTGTATTACAGCTTCTTTTAAATAAAAATTACGCAATAAAATAAAAGTAAACTTTTACTCGATCAATTACGAATCGAGTTTTTCCACTCGATTAAACGATGAAATTAGTTTTTAGCTTTCGAAAAGCTTGTTTTTAAGCTTTCTAAGAGTTTTTAACGGGATTTGGCTGATAAACATCTAGCAAAAATTGCAAATAAAGTAACGCCACCAACAGCAATGTCTATATTTAATATCAGATTATCGTTGATCACCTCAGCTAACCAAACCTAACCTAAATTCCGCATACGATTTAACATTGTTTCTCCCACTTTTGGTTTGTCGAATAAATAGCAACAATTTTAAACTTATTAATGAAATACTAAATAGTTTAACAAAAAAATATATAAAAAAAAAAAAATTTCAGCACAGCCATAAAAAGTCGCGCATACAAAATGAAGCACAGCAAGAAGCATTCAATTAAGTACGAGTACACAACCAAAGAAGCGAAAATTCAATTAAGCGCTTGTAACATACAACATACATAAGTACATATGTACAAGTATGTTGTTGCTTTTGTTTTACCATTTGCTTACAAGCACCAAAAACCATACAAATACAACATTCACTTCATTCCTTTGTTTTTATGCAGCCGCGTTCCTTTTTATTTTGTTTTTTGTTTAGTTTATTGCAATTTAATTTTTATGCTTTTTTGGTTTGTGCTTTCATTTCTTTTTTTTTGCGGCTGCGCGAATCGAACGCATTTGGTTTGTTTGCACGCTTGTTTCATTGAATTGTATCACATAGAAATACAAGTCAGCACACACACACACACACACACACACACAGTTGTGACAGTTGCTCTATATGTCGCCGAAATTCCAGCGCTCATTGTCCGTCGCATCATCAGCACAACCGCCGATGAGCTCCACAGCTCCACAGCTGAATAGCAACTCTGCGTTCACGCGCACTCACATGCGACTCATCAGCCCAGTGGCGTCCGTTGGGAAGCGGCGTGGTGCGGCGTAGTTTGGCCAACGAATGTCACGTCCACATGAGCGTGACAAACAATTTACCGCGCACTCTTGGCCACCGCCAAATGTGCCAAATGTGATCCGTGGACCACCAAAGTGGTTCACTTCGATTTTGGACATGGAACAAGCGCTGCGCGACAATAACAGCAGCAGAGACCCAATGTTTGTTGCAGTCGCATTCAAAACAAAAAAAAAAGAAAACGAAAGAAAAAAATGTAAAAAAGCGCATCGATCTCTGCGCTAATCTACTCATTATTGCAAGGTATGGCAACGCTTTGAAGATGGCCTACACTACACTACACACTCAACGTTCGTCTTGGCTGGCTTGGTACTTGCTAGAGTGCCACTGATACAATTGGCAATTGCTGATTGTCAATTGACAATTGCTTTCCTTATTAAGCATTCAGCACGCAGTCGCGTACGCGCGGTACTTCTTTTTTTTTGTTGTTTTTTTTTTTTCTTAGCTACCAACTCTATTTGCTTTGATCTGCTTTTGGTTTCTTTCATTTTATTTGCTTGACTTTTTGTGCTTTACTGATTACGTGCATCTATCCGCGCCGCAGTCATGAAAGTAAAGTTACCGCGCGCCGCTGTCTGTCGTCGCTGTGGACGACTTCTACAATGTCAGCACTCGACCTCTTGTGTGTTGGCGTGAAATGGCAGAAGGTGGTCTCGGCGTGCTATAATAATGATCGGCTTGGATCGTGATATAAAAGATGGTGGCTATTGGCTGAATGGGATTAGTGAAGTCTAAAAATACTTTTGAGCTGAGTGAAAATCGGAGTTTGCTAACTTGCAAGTGCGAAGATCAAACTTTGATTTCAACGTTACACAGCATGTCGCGCACTGGACGATGTAAGAACGGATTTAGATGACAATTGGAAAGCCCGGGTGCACCTTGCCAACCTCCTAAGACCACCTAAAGAGACGATTTGGAATGAAATGTATGGTTCTTAAAAGTTAAATGATAAGTCATAATCTGTCACATTCAATAGCCCAACGGGTTGATAGTAAAGCTCTCTTTAAACAGTGCTTGGATTGATTCGTAAAACAAGGAGGAGCTACAACTGCTTTTAAACATCCGAAAATTTCTCCGCGCTAGAAAAGGGAGCATCATTTACCTAACCAAAAAGAAAAGATAAAAAGAAAAGATAAAAAATATACTGTGACGATGTACCATGTCACAAAACTGGAAATAAATCGCATGAGTGATGTAGCGAAGACAAGAAAACTGCAAGACACAGCTTGGAGTCGAGCCCAGTATTGGTCTCGTATGGCCGCATGAAAGACCTCGACTTGATTTTAAGTTTGAGCTACTGTTTGTTCTTAGCCGTAAAACTTCTTTACAAACGAGGTTCTTGAAGCTCTTGCGGTGGCTATGGATATTTAAGAAGTTCTCCGCATGGATTACGTTTCTCTTAAGTTCGAAAGATCGATTTATATGATATATAATTTTTATTGTCAGATACTAAATTTAAAAAAATTCTGCAAGTTGGTAGATTGTCTAGAGTTGAGGAAGAGTATTGCCACAGGAATTAGTAGTTTAATTCAGTACCAAATTGTATCCTGAATCCAATTAAAGTGTGTACGAATGAAGATTGGAGATTGCGTCGATATCTTTAGCTAGTTGCCGAAGACGTTGTCAACAACCGATAAAGCAGCCCTTTGAGGATGTGAGAAATCGATTATGCGAAGAGTTATGAACTTTATTCGTTAAGAGCGATAATGAAAAGTTGTGAATCTCTACCAACTTATGGTCGGTGGTGGCTAGAGAGAGTTAAAAAATAAATCTTTTCAATTAGGAATGTCGCGGATGAAGCCGCCCGGGGAACCTTCTCACGCATGCCTTTGGCTACAATTTGCTGCAACGGTGCTGTGTCTTACGTGCAAGCTTAAGTAGCAAATATACCAAGGATGCATTTTAACGTTAAATTTAACCGTTCCGAAATGTTTTCTCTCGTTTCGGTTGAAACATTTCAAAATATTATCGTTAAAGCAATTATCATAATAAATTTCATTACGTTTTTAACCGAAACGAAATGCTGGCGTTAACGTTAAAACGTTAAGAAAAACGTTAAAAAAACGCTGGAGATTCACTCGTCGCAAACAGAAGCGCTACATACTTTTAGGCACATTAAAATTAACGAAAACGGAAATTTTATAACGTTGCAACATTAACGATTTGATTTCGTTTTGATAACATGGCGCCGATACGCAACAAACTCATTTCGTTAAGTTAATTTTGCTTGTTAACAAAACAAAATGGTATCGTTTCGTTTGTTGAGCAGCCCTGAAATATACACAAGCGGTCGAAAAATAAGTCGGTAACTTTTTTACGAATTTCAAACTGCGATTCGTTCAAGAATTTGATTCGCTCAATGCCAGTGCTGCCGAATTAATTCAACATAAACTTAACTTACGCCAAAAAAAAATGTAATACAACTCAAAAGGATCCTCAACTATCGATAACTCCCCGCTGGCTAACAGCAACTAAACTTTAATTTTCAACTTTGACCTTCAAACAAGTCACAACATAATCCCACAAAGTCGCTGACTTTGCGCAGCTACGCAGTGATAGCCATCACAAACGACGCTCCTTAATCTATTTGCGCTGCCATTGCCTTAAATAACGATTTATGCTTTCAACAGGTACTTAAAGCCCGCAACATCCTCTAACATACTAGATAAGCGTGAAACGAGAAAAAAAAAAACGTGTATGTACATCGCTGACAGTTTAACTGACATTAAGTATGTGTGTGTGTGTATATGTCTCGCAATGTGTACTTATGCGCTTTATCTCAAAGCTTCTACGCTTACAAGCCGCATCACACATCACAACACCGCTGAAGGCAATAACATCACGCGCTTATCACTTTTTTTGTTCGTTTTTTTTTTGTTTTTTTTAATCAACTTTTAGTTGAGTAGTTGTCCATACAATATCAAACTTACAATATTTACGATTATTATTAATTCAATCCTCACGCTATTAAAAGTGAACAGCACTCTGCTTTTACGCTTTAACATTTCCGCGCGCAAGGACTTGTGTGGTTGGTACAAAAAAAAAACAAAACAACGGAGCCGTCGCCGTCGCGCTATTATTCAGTTGGCTAAGCCAATTTGCACGAGTCGACAGCGGCGGCTTAAAGTGGTCACAAATAAGTGCGTTTACATACAAACATATTGGCGTTTTTTTTCTTCTTTTAATTCACATATGTACATGTACATATTTATGTATGTATGTTTGTAAGTAGTTGAAAATCAATATCATCTTTTACCAATGCAGCTATTGTTGCTTGCAGCCAAGTCTTTTTTCGCTCCAGATCATGCTGATGACTCCAGAGAATACTTTTAACGTACATTTAATAAGCGACACACACATACATACGAGTACGAGACGAGTGCGTCCCGGCCGTCCGATACACGTGTAGCTAGTGCTACAGCTACGCCCCATCCAGCAAGCGGCTAGACGAACAGTCAAGCGGGCGCGCAGCTATTTAGTCTTCCCTCTAGTAACCAGCAGAGGCCGCAAGCTGACCACCACCACCACCATCGCAATCGCCGTCGCCGTCGCAGTTGTGGTTGCAGTTGCTAGCATCGCCTAGGGGACTCGTATTTTTGAGCGTCGCGTGCCGCATTGCATGTGGCAGCAACTGACGTGTAAGGCGTTTTGTTGTTGCAGCTAGCATTCTATTATTTTTTTAGTTTTTCATCGCCACTCTCCTCCCGCTCCGCCCCGCCCCGCCAGTCCATTGGGCCGCTGTCATGGCTTTTGTCATGATGTTGTTGACGGTTACGTTTGTCGGCAAGTCAATCATTGCTATTAATCAGCTCAGTTATTGGTGCTGACCTGTGATGTGAGAGGTGGTATGTAGGTAGGCAGCCCGAAATAGCGCAACGCCAACAAGTTAAAAGACAAAAGATAGCCACAACAATAGCAAACAGTAAGTGCTGAAAGAAGAAAGCTGCCGCAATAATTCGAAAATTCTTTGATTTTTTGGTCATTGTTGCAGTCGTTCGGTGGCTGGCGGTTGTCTTCAGCAGCATTTGAAGACTTTAGCGGTGAGAGGGGATGCGAATTTCGTGTCAAAGAACTTTTAGCGATAAACAAGCTCGTTGGTGATGCCGTTAAAGATTTCGCTATTGATTTGTAATGACTGAGATTTTACTTTGGCAAATTTGAATTAATTTGTGGAATTCGTTGGCAGTGTGAGGTCAGTCGAAGAGAGTTTGAAAATATGGCAGAATGAAAGCCAGTTTAGTAAACATTGAACCTCGAATGGAACTAGCCCAATGAAATACCGTGAATTACCGCTCGCTTCCCGGTGAATAAGCCTAGTTTGCGTCAAGCAAAACTATCGCCTGATCTAGACCACGGAAATATTATCTGACTTACATAGCGAAGACCAATAGACTGGCGTGTCTCAAAGTTCACGTTTCGAAAAATAACTTGAACTTACACGAAATGAGCAACCTCAAGAATGATAGTAGATTTTACTTAAGACGCCTGAAGCTTGATAGAGCAATCGAAGAGAACGCATTGGTTACCTAATGGAAGCTGACAAGCAAACTGAGCGAATGCAGTTAAAGAATAGTCGGCGTAGAGAGCTCCATTGTGTCTAAAACACTCGCAATTTCCTATAATGTTCGCAGTCTTAAGAGGTGCGGTAGTAGAGGGCCTAAACATAATTTCAAGTTCTTTAAGTGGTTATTGAGACCCTCAACTCAGATTTTTTCACCATCGTATCCGAATCTTTTAAGCACTTCAGTGCGTAATAGATTAATCTTGAAGTCATATGGATATCGAGCCACTTAAATGGTTGCAGTGCCAAAAAAATAATAGTATATGCGAACTCGCATCAGACTAATTTCCATTCGCCACTTCCAAAGCCAATCATCAAAGCGCGGCCTCTGAAATCACTATCGTACACCATCAATCGATCGGCACAATCGCAATTTGATCAAACGAATTAAGAATTCGTTCACAATTTCCTAGGCAAAAGCTAAGCACACACACACACACACACACAAAGGATCTAGCGGTCTTTCCAAAGACTTACAAATGTAAGTGGCACCGTAAGGCTGATTGTCATTCTTCTACCGCCGCCAACCAAGTTGGACACCCAGAGTTACTAAAGTAAATGCGCGTTCGACTTCTTCTAGCTACAGTAGCTTGTCGTTTGCGACCTGCCGCACGCCTATGGCGGCTACATGATTATGCGAATTGGAAAAAAAAAAAAAAAAAAAAATCGATGACCAAGTACCGCTTCACCTTCAACGTCGTTCGATTGTTTGCTGCTAAATTTATTGTTGTTGGTTGTGATGCATTTCAATTATGCGGCAGCATATTGAGCATTAAGTTGCAACAGTTGGACGCCTGCTTTTTAAAGCGCGCAAACTTGCACGGAGGTCCACATAACTTCGACACTCACTCAGCGAGCGACGCTGACGATGGCGATGACGATGACGACAATGACGATGAGGACGACATCAACACCCATGGCAGCGACCGGCTATAGCGACACTGTCGTCAGCGGCACTATACTCATCACCGACGACAGCGTTGATGGTGGGCGCGACGGCGACGGCAGCGGCAAGACAACTCGCAAAACTCACAAAACTTTGATGTTGACGAGTATGAGGAGTTCCTGCGTTTGGTCGCAGCGCAAGACTGTAGTGGGTCATTGAAACGCGAACTCATCATCAAATGCTGTCGGGCACAACAATGAACGGCAACGGCCTACCAAAGTTGACGGTAGCTACATAAGTTTGCGGACAATAAAAGTGCACCGTTTTGATAGAAGTATATAAAAGTATTAAAGTTTACAATCTGGTTCATGGCAGCAACGCGAGCTTGCAGTGTCCACGCCGACACTGTCCACTGTCGCCCAACTACGCATCGATACACACGTTCGTACGCATTGTCGCAGTGTATTGTTGAGGCGGCGGCAGCGGTGACCATCTACTTTAGTATCAGCCCTACACGGCTGACTCGCTGACTGGCTGGCTGACTAGTTGGCTGACTCTCTGGCTCAATGCGTTACGTATGCACACATGTTTTATTTATGAATTCAGCCATTTCGTCGTCGCTTTGCCTTGGCGCGTAACGGCAGCGCTCCAAGAGACTGCAGTTCTTTCGAAGTTGCCGGTTGCCGAAAATGTATATGAAGTCAACAACAAATGCTCATAGTGACCAAGCAGCCAAATTTACAATTACTTGCACTCACAAACATACTGATGAAGTGACTCGGGCTACGTTTACGCTTTCGCGCTAACCAAATCCCTTCATTTGATTGTTCGTTCGTCAGTCGTCCCTGTGGTGCCTTCGATCATCACTTCGCTACCGTCTTACGTGTTTTCCTCGCACGCGCGCGCGCTCTCACTCTCCTCAAGCCGAGTTCACTGTTGTGCTGCTGGGTTGCTGGGTTGTTTGGCTGGTGCGGCGTGTCATTCGGCGTTTATCTTTTTATTTATGATTTGTTAGTTGAACAGGCGGAAAGACACTTTGCCATCAATGTTTCACTGTTTCCCTGTTGTTATTCAATTTTTTTCATTTTATTTACGTTTTATCGTTTTATTTTTATTTTCACATTGCTCCTGTTCTGCTCTTGCTCGTATCGTCAAAATTATTGCAACGCTTCAAATGGCTACCTTCCTCTGCATTCGTGCCACCTGCAATGTACCCTTTCGGTCTACCTCTGTGTGCGCTCAGGCATTCGCTTACCTTGCCGATGCTTCGTGTGCGTCCGAATATTAAGTGAATGAAGTGTATGTATGAGGCGGATCATTATTGCGTATTTCACGGTGTGTGGCTTTAACAAGGTTTCGTTAAAAATGTTTCAATGCTGGCGGTCACCGCTGTGCGGCGCAACGGAGATGGAGACGGAATTTCCTTGGTGTACGCGCAGACATCCTCCGCCAACCACTTTGAGCTTATAAGGGCCAACGACTCGGAACAGATGCGCGCCAGTATTTCGTGTTATTAGTGGTTTTTATACAGTCGCTTGTTTCAATAAAGTGTTTTGTTTACACACACACACACACGCAGGTTTTTTGCCTCGGACTCGTCGAAATTCCGCCCTCAGTCAAAGTTTGCTTATGCGCACATTTTGACTTTTGTTAGCAACCCCACCACCAAAGCTGGCGGCCAAATATTTGTAGGACTGACTGCGTGTAAGTAAATATTATTAATGCCTTGCGTGACTACTCACTTAGTCAGTTGGCTAATTCAATAGATACCTGATGCGTTTGACACGAGCGTTCAGCTACGGTCGCTAAACTGGGCTACTGTTTCAAAAGTGCGAACTAGGCTGGCCATTGAATACTGGCTGAGAAGCAAAACTGAACAAAAAACGTTCTTTCTTAGTTATTTTTGTAATAGTGCTGAAAAATCAGAGGCTTTGAAGTAAAAAATGTTGCCTGTGTTGCTGTAGTTATCGATCATCATATGTATATCATCATCGTTATGATTTGCTTTCGTTTTGTAAGGGCTTCTGATGTCGATTAGACCACATTTAGTGACAAATTTATCGATATATGTCGTTATCGAAATAACTATCGTTATCGTCATCAATACTTCTATCGGAAAAAATGATGTCGATTAGACCACATTTAGTGAAAAATTTATCGATATATGTCGTTATCGAAATAACTATCGTTATAGTCATCAATACTTCTATCGGAAAAAATGATGTCGATTAGACCACATTTAGTGGCAAATTTATCGATATATATCGTTATCGGAATAACTATCGTTATCGTCATCAATACTTCTATCGGAAAAAAATACCAGAGTTAATATTATTAACGATATTTTTATAGGTTAGATTTGATTTTCGATACTTTTATCAATATTGTTTCCATAATCGATATCTTTGAAGGTATATTATCGCTATCAACATATGTAGCTATATTGTCATCATAGTTTTAATCGATAATTGCAACGTTATAATTTCCGTAGTCGCAAACTACAACGCTATTTAAATGTTATTTAAACAATTATCGTTAGCGACATAATTATCGTTAGCACTGTCAACATATTTTTCTGCACTAACGCCGAGAAATGTGGCCGTTATCCATATTTTTACGTTTTCGATAACAAAATATTTTCCAGAAAATTTTTTTCGTTATTTACGAATGACATTTTCACTTAATTTATCGACATTCTTAAAGATTTGACTTTCTATCGTTGTGGTTATCATTATCGCCATAGATTTCGTAATCACTGCCAACACTGTTAACCGATATTTTTATCTCTAGCTTTTTAGTTATCGCAATTATTATTGGCGCTATGGTATCGTTATCTATATTTATCGTTTTCGAGATAGTTATCGTTATCGCTGCAAACATGCTCAACGTGACCAATACTAGAATATTTTCAATATCGATATTTGTATCTTTAAATTTATCGTTATCGATATCTTTATTAACATTAGTATCGTTATTGACATTGTTTTCGATATTAAGGTATGTATATCGATAATGTTAGCGTTCAAAAATTAAAAATAAAATCACCAAATTGGATTAATTAATTGATTTTTCATTTCGAGACTCGAACTCATTTAAGTATATTCGATTACTTCTATGCTACCAAGGTTGCGCAATTACCAGCTTGATTTATTAAAACTATGTATGTAATTATGTATGAATGAAAGCAACAATACATTAGCGAATCCATAGCGTTTTTTTTTGTCACTAGCCGCGTCACAACATCGTTGATTAGTTCTTTGTTCAAAACTACTTTAAATTCTAAGCCGCATATTCTCAAATATTTCACTTTATTGGCTGGTTACTGCAAGGGCGGTTACCTGCTCGCGTTTTTTTTGCATTTGCACAGTTTTTGTTGTTGTTGTTGTTTTTTGCATTCCCACTTAATTCACTGTTGACAATTTCCAAATGCATTTAGAAAATTAAAATACAAGCGCACAACTGCGGCATACAACTGCAAAAAAAAAAAACAATCGCACAAGCATACACAGTTGACATATTACTGGGTAGAATATGAAATATTTCAACGGTCAATTGGAAACATTGTATGCAACTCACATTGAGCCAACGTTGGACGCACCAGCACTCGTAGCCGAGCGAGCTTGCCGGAGGTGGAGGCGTGCACTCCCGCAAAAGCTAATGACTTTGTAACGTTGCAACATTGAAATGAGTGCAGTTGAATCGTCGTTTTTTTTTTACAAATGTAAGTAAGTACATAAATGTAGAGTGTGAATGGAAATTAGTTAAATAATGTAAATTTAATGAAGCCTCTGGTGATTTGAGAATTAAAAATCGCTCTTTAATGAATACTCGTACAACGTAACCGAGACTGTTGAAGAGGTTAATCTTAAAAATTAAAGCCACCTTCATGCTAGCCCTCGAGAATTGATCTATTGTAAAAAGGATTCATATTTGACTTAATGATCATTGCGAAAACTCACAAGATCCCCGAATGATGTATGATTTGGGTTGTGGGCTTCTGGTGAAACTTGTAGGTGCTAGGAAACGTAGTTTGAATAAAGTGAGGGCTCCACTACTTCGTGTTCTTCCTTATTTGAAATGTGTAGTCTTGAAATTAAAAAAAAAAAAAAAAAGATTCCTAACTGTACAATACCCAGAATGGGAAAGCATTCATTGCCTGTGGTCTAACTATATTTAGGTACCATTTGAGATTGAAATCAATAATATACAATAGCTCTGGTGCGTGTCCGGTTTGCTCTGGCATTAGGTGCCTTTCCTATACGACACAGAACAGAAGCTAGAAAGAAATCACATTCACCCCATTTAAGCTCTTCGAAATCAATGAAGTGAGCAAGCAATTTAGTCGGCAGTGCATTCTGAGACCTTCCGCGCATAGAGTCAAGTCAAAGGGTGATTAGAATAAACAGAAGCCTGTTAAAAACCTCACATGTCACTCACTTGCACCTACGACAAAAACCTCCAAAGCTTAAAGGCCGGAGAAGTAAGGACTGTTCTAAACAACCTACTGAAGATGGCACTCAACAATGTCTAAATGTGTAGAAACCCTTCCATTTCTGCGACCATAAAAAAGAGGTACAATAAAAGTATCATATTATCTGATAGTCTTTGAGACTTTGTTGCTCATTCTCTAAAAATTATGTAAAAGGTCTTACATAGTATGTATATGTCATTACAAAAACAACAACAACAAACCCATGAATTTATCAACTCTCTAATCGCAGCTGAAGTGGTGTTATCCAAGTTAGGAGCTGAAAGATGTAGGAATGGGTAAACTTATTTAGACAGTTTTTGTTCCGGTTTCAAACCAAGAGTACGAACTGTGAAGTGATAGCGGTAGATGAAATAAGAATCATAACTGCACAAGAAATGTCAAGCGTCGAAGAATCCAAAACGTCGTGGTTTTGTTAACTGCCTTAATTTAAACGAAAAAAAATTGTTTGAAGTGTCAAAGACGCTTGGGGAAGAATTGCGCGTTTCTGACTATTGCGACAGCAGGAGCTCATTCCTTTCTAGCTTCGAACTAAGCATGGAATATAAATTTTAAATCGATAGAAAGGACTACCTCATCGGACCGTGAGAATTTTTGTGATTTTTTTTTTTTTTGGTGAAGTACTCGCAAACGAATTTAGGAGCAAATGAACAAAATTTCTACCAAATCTTCATGCGCCAATCTCGAAACTGAGTTCACATCAAAAATGAGAAGGGTTGCAGCTACTTAACTTATCTCTGGCCAGCATTATCAGCACAACATCTCATAAACGTTATTAGTTACACAGACAGTCAACCGCTCCAACTCCAATTGCGCGTAAATCCGAGCCACTCCGAGGCACTCATGGATAATTAGTTCAGTTAGCATGGAAGCGTTTTAGACTTCCGAGGCATACAAACATATGTACTTACATATCTGCTAGTAAAACAGCCGGCAATGAGAACACACGCTCTGCACTACCTCCTCCCCGCCACCCGCACCGCTTAAGCGTGCAGCGTGTTGTGTCAATTTTTATTGCTAAGCCAATTAAGCGGAATATTTTCCCAATTTCATTCCATGTTTCCGTTTATTTTTATTTTTCTTTTTTCTTTTCGGTGGCCGCCGTTGCATTACATGCCACAAATTGCGTGCGTTGTTGCCACTTCATTCGAACGGGGCGGCAGCCGCGCATCCTCATCATCAAATTCAACGTCGCTACAGTGGCAGCGGCAGCAGCAGCATCAGTGCATGCAATTATCATAATTTGTTTGACACGTGACAATAATGTGCGGCAGGAGGTGTACGACGAGGATGAGGAAGATGAGTTCGAAAGGAATTAGTTAGAAAAATGATATCAAGGGGATGTGGCTAAAACAAATGGGCGTGTGGCTGCGACAAATTGTAATAGCCGAACGAAAATTCTCGGTGTAACGCTATCATTTTACAATATTTCGAGTGCGCATTAAAAATGTCAGGTTTCATGCGTTATAGCGAAATTTAGGAATGGATGAAAGGATGCAGGCAAATTCGTGCTGGATATTGAGATAATAAAAATTGGACGAATGTAAATACACATACGAGTATATTTACCTCAATTATATGTATACATACTCGTACATACAAAAATAGTGTAGCAGAAATTTTAAAATTTATGGTTACTAAGTTTATCACTTCGTTTGCAAATTTAAAGCAAACGCACTTCAACTAACTGAATTTAAATATTTTGCATATATTTTTAATTTATTTTATGTATTTTAAAGGTACCTTATATAAAGCCACTGTGTTTCAAGTTATTAGTTACTTGTTAACTAGTTGGTAACTAGTTTTTGATTAACTAGTTTTAGAGTGTATTTTTTTTAGTTTGTCAAAAATCCGCTTCTGCATCCAGAATATGGACAACTACACCCTCCAAAGTGCTCAAATTCTTAAATAGCCTAAAGATGGAGTGACAAACTTGAAGGGTTAGCACAATAGATCTTGCTAGGTCGCAGCGCTACTATGCCCTAATAATAATAATAAAAATAATAAAAAATTTCCAATTTGGCCCACTAAAATTCAATAGACAACAAAACTGAGAACTTAACAAAATTCCACAAAGTCTAAGAAAAAGGCTTGGAGTCTTGAAAAAACTTTGTTGAATTTTTTTTTGAGTTGTTTACAAATTTTTAAACTTAGACTTATATGGTTTTTGTAAAAAAATTAAACATATTTTAACTGGAAAATAATAAAATTTCAATCAAAAAATAGTTTAACAAAATTAAGAAAAAAAAATTTAAATAAATTTAAATAAATTTTTTTGGAATTTGTCTTTAATTTGCGCAGAGTTTAAAACTGGAATGTTTATAATTTAATATTTAAAAAAAAATATTTAAACATATTTTAATTGGAAAATAATAAAATTTCAATAAAAAAAAAATTTAGCAAACTTAAGGAAAAAAATTTAAATACATTTTTTTGGAATTTGTCTTTAATTTGCGCAGAGTTTAAAACTGGAATGTGTATAATTTAATATTTTTAAAAAATATTTAAACATATTTTAATTGGAAAACAATAAAATTTTAATAAAAAAATAATTTAATTTTTTTGGAATTTGTCTTTAATTTGCGCAGAGTTTAAAACTGGAATGTTTATAATTTAATATTTTTAAAAATTTAATAAAGCAAATTTTTTTTTGTTTTATTTTGTCTATATAACTATTTACTAATATTATTAATAGTTTTTTAGCTTTAAGACCGATTGATAAATGGAAAATTATAAGGAAAAACAACGGAAGTCGTATTTGTGTTACGATTCAATTGAAAAATTTTATGAAACAAAAACCGAAATGATGTACGTACAAATGTATGAAATACTTTAACTTAAAGTTAATGAACGCATTTCCAAACAAATTTTAACTGTTTAGTCCGCAGGTCCATGAAAAGGACAGGGCTAATCCTTTTAACTCGCTAGGTGGCGCTGCAGTAAAGATATTCAGAAAATCGTTAGTTATAGTCCGATTCAGTTGAAATTTGAAACGAAGAGAGGTGCTTCTCTGAAAAATAAATTCGCTTGGTGGCGCTGCACTTAAGATATTCAGAAAATCGCTAGTTATAGTTCGATTCAGTGGAAATTTGAAATGAAGAGAAGTGCTTGATTAGAATATAAAATCGCTATGTGACGCTGGAATAGGTGTTTTTAAAAATACGTATTTCTCCTGCAATTCAGTTGATATTCAAAATTCGTCTTGCATAAACAAAGAAAAATACTTGAGTGAGAAACACATCCGCTAGGTGGAGCCGTAGTCGGAGTATTCAGAAAATCTGAATTTTTAGATGGTTAGTCTTGAAAGTAAAAATTAATATCGCATACATTAAAATATAAACAATTTATCATATTAATTTCGAAGTGGCAAGTTAAAATAAAAGAGTTTTTGATGTGAAATAATTTTCAAATACTCCCAAAAACCTGGCTGGTTGAAAGTGCATTGTCCTTAGTGAAAATTACAGTTTCATCTACTCGTACAAAAGCTGTTTATTTAACTTGTGTGCTTCTTCTTGTTTCACAGATGTACGTGTATGTGATGTACATACATAACTATTTAGTAGACGCAGTAGATGTCATTGTACAAAAATATGAGCCGATTTCGTTATGCTGCGATGGCTTTCGATAAGAATAATGTCAATAAATCAATGATATGCACTTTTGACAGCCACCAAAAGGCGAAGGACTCAAACATGTATAACAGCCAAAGGAGTCACTTATAAAGGATATACATATTTATGTAAGAGATCACACACACACACATGCACACATACATTATAAACAAAAATATGTATAAAAGTGCAACGATAGAAGCGCTCGCTCATTCAGCTCTAGCAAGGACCTACGCGCCACTGGCAGCTCAACATACAATAAATATACGCACACACACACACACACACACACACACACACACTCCTCTCGTAAAGTCATCCTTTAGTTACGAAATGATATAAAGCAGCTTACAAGCAATTTTTTTTTTGTTTTTTGTATTTTTGTAAAGACATTGCGGCATTGCCGTTGCTTACATTCGCAGCCTCCTCGCACTGCGCTGACTTGCGATATGACTTTATTGTCGACGAACGCAACGCCTGCGGCAACAAGCTCAATTGCTGTAAGCACTTGGGTTTATTTTTTTTTTCTTCTTAAGTGTCATTATTTTTGCGCTTACTTGTAGTTGTTGTTCTTGTTGTTGTTCGGTTTGTCTGTTTGCTTGCTTGTTTGCTTTTACGCATTGCGCGTATGCAAATTGGTCGCGGCATTGTCACGCAAATGCAATAACAACAACAAGTGCGCGAATAACAACAAATGACATCAATAATGTCAACACAATAATGTCCTTGCAATGCTGTTTTTTTGTTATTGTTGTTGTTGTTGTTGTTGTTGTGGTGTAATAAATATGTTTTATATGTTTTTTGCTACTTACCGATCAATAATGACAGGATCTGATGGTGTCTCATTGCGGTTGCCACAACTTTTTTTATCACAACAGCGACTGCAAAGATAGAATGCGAGAAAGAGAGAGAGAGAGTGAGTGACAGAGATGAGGAGTAGAGTCGGTAACAGTTGATGATGAGCAGTAAAAAATATATACGTACATACATATGTACATACATTTAAATATTGAAAAAAGTTGCACAATTGATAAAATTAATTTTATAAGCCCAACAAAAAAAAAACGTTGAATGCGCCAACATACTTACAAACATAACCTTAAACAATTGAGTCATTAAATTTATTGTTTGTATATATGCAATTGCATTATTATTAAATATTCCTGTATAATGAAGTGTAGCGATTTTTTTTGCTTTGTAAAGCAGATTGGTTTGCTGTTGATTTTTAATTAAATTTCAACGCTAGAAAACTTTAATAGTATACTTTTATACCTTAAAAGGCGGTTAAAGTACATTTCACGCAACTACTCTTTAATTTGTTTTGAAATTTAAAACATCCTAGTTATTGCAAAAAGAGTTTAAGCTAAAATTTACCGTTGATTTTTTGGCAATAAAATTTATGTTGACAATAAAGAGCCACGCAACACGCTTGGCAAGAAAAAAATTGTTAAAAAGCAATGGTAACTTTTAGTAAGTTGAAACTTGCACTTTGTTACTCTAAAATTGAATGCGCTATAAAACTGCATACTCAAAAAAGTTCTAATTACATATCGAGTTTTTCGATGAAATTTTGTTCAATATTGTGTACATATTGTGTAAAGTTAAAGACATGCCTTTTTTGCGAATTAAAATATATTTAAATGACAATTAAACGCAGTGCATAATTGATTGCGTTTTAAAACTGCATACAGAAAAAATTTTAAAAACTTAAAAAAAATGTGTTTGCCAATAGATTCAAATAACTGCTATACGTTTTTATAGGTAGTCATTGCATTTAGTTCAACTTGAAAATTTAAAGCTTCTAAATTAAGTTGTATGCATTTAAAAGAAACGTCACAAAATATCAATTTAGCAGGATAAATTGCAAAAAAATATTGACAGTCAACTATCAAAATGGGTCAAATGACCGCCGCCCATCTACTATGTAGTTTTAGTAAAGTGTTTTTAAGCATAGCCTTTTCTTTTTTTTTCGGAGATGGCAACTACTGCACATTGCACAGGTAAATGTCGAAACTTCTCTATCGACTGCTTTGAATTGTGCAGCATAGTTTGACAGTTTAAACACCAAATAAATTATTTTAAAGCAGGTTTAAGTTTACCAACACTTTTTTTGAACGATAAATGTCGGATTAACTTTTAGCGAGATACATTTTTAGAATAAGGTTGTTATACAAGGCATATTGAAACATCGGTTGAAACTAAAATTAAGATTTTAAAAATTAGTGGAAGAAATCAAGGCAGCTATTCCACTGACTCTACTGACCGTTTAATCTTTTTTAGTTGGCAACATTGTTCTAAAATAGGTATCTCAATAAAAGCTTGACATATTAAACATTTTTTGTTAAAAAAGTTTCGATAGCACTTCAACCAGTCTTAACTTAAATAATACATTTTTTTTTTGCATACATTTTTTACCTACTTTGCTAGTTTAAATGATAATACAGTCGATCTCTTTTTAACGCGGTTGACCGGGACACTAATTTGTAAGCCTTAAAAACCGCGTAAAAATAACATAATAACATTACAGTTCAAATTTGTTTATTCGCACCTCTTTTGCAAAAAATCCGCGCAAAAAAAGAATTCCGCGTTAAAAAAACCAAGTTTCCACTCGAAACCCAAATTTGGGAAACTAGACAAGTTCATTACATATCTACATTTCCGCTATGCTTTAATTCATATTAAAACACCTCTGTTTTAAAGGTTTTTGACAAAAAATCATAGTGAGATCATCTATAACTTAAATTATAGTAAACGACGAATATATTCATACTTCAGTTTTTCAAATCATCTGCTAATAATCGCTGAGGTTTCTCTTTTTGCATGTCGATATACATATAAATCCCGGCAGCACTCCATAGCATTTTTAAAATCGTTAAACGTTCTTCATTAGCGCTGGCTAAACGCGTTAAAAATAAAACAAAAGGGCAAAATCAGAATGAAACGCAAACCGCGTTAAAAAAAGCAACGGGGGGTTGCGAAATAATTTGTGATCAAAAAATCCGCGTTAAAAAAGTAAAACCGTGTAAAAAGAGACAAGGAGGGATTAAAGAAAACTCCGCGTTAAAAAAATCGCGTCAAAAAGAACCGCGTGAAAAGGAGATCGACTGTATTTTAAACAGTTGGCAGCCCTCTTCAAGATTTTAACTAGCTAAATACTTGTTTAAAACAAATACGTGTAATATTTAAAACCAAATTAACTCAATTATTTTAAATTATATTTTTGGAGCAACACTGTTTAAATATATTCTATATAAGAAGTAATCAAAAGTATGAATATATTGTAATTTACAAAAAAATATTTGAACTATTTATTTCCCGAAATATTTTAGAATTTATATTAAATACTCATATTCAATAAAAAGTGGCAACGCTGTTTAAATAAATTTTTTTGACTAACTTTTGTTTGAAATGCTCGTCAATAATGCGCAGCCTTATTTGTTTATTTTAATAATTTAAAAAACTTTTAATTTTAGTTAGGTGGCAACTACTACGAATATATGTATGTATGTACCTCATTTATTTTATGCAGACAATTAATATAAATATTTTTCAATTACTGCCAACACTATTTTACTATTTTTTGTAAGGCAGTATGTTACATTATTTAATTAAGTTTACTACATTTAATAATGTGGCAACACTTTCTTTAAAATATCGCTCCAATATCATTTGTTTGATACTAATATTGTTAAATTTATATTTAGTTAAATTTTTTTAAAAAATATAAAATTTGATTTTAGTTTTGTGACATTTCAAATTGCTTAACTGAAACGACTATATTTCTTCACAAATTAATATTAATAAGACTGAACATGAAAACCTCAAAAAAAAAATAAAAACTTTTCATATCAACTTACGGCAATTGAAAGCTACTTTCACCACTTCAACCTATCGTTTGTCGCAGCAAACTGTAGATATCTCCCAATTGTTCGTATGTACATATGTATGTTTGAAATATGGTGTTACCCCCCCGAACCGGTGCCTCGTTAGAGTCGGTGAAAAGTCAACAACGCAACGCTGCCACAGTCATCACCAGCGCCATTCAAACAATTTCACCAAAACAAAGGACAAATGAAACGAGGCTTGCTGAACATTTTCTTTTTGCGTTTTGCATCATTTTTGTTGTTATTTTATTGAGTGGCAGTTAAGTGGTGGCTAGGCAGGCGGGAACAAGCGGGTGTTTGCCAATTTGGCAGGCAGTTTATCAGCAACAAACGACCGTAGATGTGCATGTGTCTGCGCTGGCGTTTGTATGAGTAGGCGCGAGTGGGCGCAAGTTGCCCTGTAGGAAATGTTTGCAACAATTAAACAACAAAAGTAAAACGCTGCCTTCTTTGTATTGTTTATTAGTTTTATTAAATTAGTTAAATATTTTTATTTTTTTTTATTTTAGTCACTAAAATGGCGAATCAACTTATTTTGGGGTTCTCGTTTGGATATGAATAAATTAATACTTTATTAATACTTAAAAAAAATAAAATGTTTTTTCAAAAAATGCTTGCTAAAGTAGTTAAACAATTTGAAGTTGTTGTAAGTTTTAGGCCTGGCATTTTATAAATGCAACAAGTTACAAACTAGTCAAAAAAACACTAATTTGCAAATTCTTTTAGAAAAGTTTAGTTTTTAAAATGAAAACAAGTTTTATCAATTTTTTTAATAGAGCTCTTACATTTTTTATCCACTTCAACAGATTTTCTCGATTATTTCTTTAAGTAAAAGTATATATGAAATCTACACAATATAATTATTTTTCAAAGTTGCAATTAGCCGCTGACCAATTTATGTGTAATGAACTAGAAAAAAAAAGTTTAAGGTCTTTATTAAAGGCTTCAATTAACTAATTTGCGACGCAACCAGTTCGTGTGTAACTAGTTTTGTAATAGATTATGCAATAGTACTTTTTCAGCATTAATTTGTATGCCAGCTTCATTAACACCAGCTGTAAGTTACTGGTTTGTCTAAAACTTGTTTTTAAGTAACTAGATTTGGTCTAGAATTATGCCAAATTAATTTTTAAATCATTAGTTTGTGGCAAGTTTTTATAAAACTAGCAGTTTTAAGTAGAAATCTGGTATTCAGTTTATGAAAAAAACAACTTTTATATAACCAGTTTATAACTAGTTAATGGAAAACTTTATTTAAAGGTACTACTTTGAAAAAACCTCATTAAAAACTAGCTTTCAAACTACTTTTTTATACAAAATCAGTCTTAAAGCAACAAGTTATATATTGTATTAAGCAAAAACAACCGGTTCTTTAATTAATTTCGGAATAATTTGCTCAAAATTAGCTGCCAGAAACTAGTTAGAGTTTAGTTTGTGTAAACTAGCTTTCAAGCAACCAGTTTCGGTGCTGGTTTATAAGTAATTAGCTTTTATGCAAATGTTTTAGGACTCGCTTATACAACATTTATGTTTAAGTAATTAGCTTATGGAAAAACGATTGTTTGCTAAAAATCTGCAATTGAGCTGGACTCTGTATGTATATCTCACATCGTCATTGCACAAGTAACTACGTTTAGACTAGTTTGTTAAAGAGTAGCTTTAAGTTGCTTATTTGTGGAAAGTTTAAGGTAAATTGCATTTTGGTTCAAAATGTAGTTTGAATTCAGTTGATGTAAGAACTACATTTTCTGCAACCAGTTTGCGATTAGTTTAGTCTAAACTATTTTTTTTTTTTTTGGAGCACACTCCCGCAGAAGTTAGTTACTGCAAATGGCAATATTTTCCTACAGCGTACATTTGTGTGTGTTTGTATAAAATAGCCATAAAATGGATGAAACGCCAAACGATAAAGTCGCCATTGTTGTTTGCTTTATATCATTGCAACTGATGATGCGCCATCACTGCCCCCTCCACACCGTCACCATTTCTCTCCTTTCTTTCGTTAGTCAAACAACCACCACCCACTTTTGCACGCATTGAACTGGTCCATTTCTTTTCACATCTTCGATTATGCTACGCTCTGTTGGACAGCCCTTTGGCCAACTACCCTTTACGGTTTATTTTATGCGTTGGATGGAGTGTCATCCACAATTCTATCGAGTGCGTCGGCTTATAATGATGGCCACACTCGAAGCGGCAGCTGGCCAAGTAGATAGAAGAAAGTGCGAAGCTTTCTATGCTTTTTTTTCTACACACATTTCTACAATGCTTGCAAATAAGTTTCACTCAAAGTAGCATTTATTTAGACTATTTCAATCGAAGGTCCTTTTTAACTCAACTCGGTAGCGGTATACAAATTTTTTTTTGGAGCAGTGAAATATTAAGAGAAAGCTATTTAAGAATCTTAAGTTAAATATATGTATATTGTGGACTTAAGGTGAGCGCAACGAAATGCGAGATGCGTCAAAGCGGCGATTGTCTGCTACAAACAAAAGCATAAAGCAAAATAGAAAAATTATTAAGGCACCCAATAAATTGGATTGAGTTGAGAAAAAATAAGCCGAAGAAAAGCGTTTACTATTTTTTCCACTTACCCAGAGTTTAAGCATATAATTTGTTGTTGTCTTTCAGTGTGGAAAGGCAGAGAAAGTAGTCGGCGCGGTAAAGACAAAAAAAGGGGCAAAAATATAAAAATAATAAGAAGCGTAAAAGAAAGCAACACAAAGGCGAAAAGCTGAATTTATAAGCACTGGGGAATTGTGATTCTACTACACCAAGGGATTACTTGACTTACACGAACACACATACGAATACACTAAATAGACACACACAGCTGTGACGGCTGGCGCAGCAACAACACAGAATTGGCGATCCTGTTTAACCAGCAACTCAGAGCGAATTGTTTGAATTCGGGCATTGAAGGTGTAGATTAACAGGCAGTGAAAAATAAACTTTGCATTTTCAACAAAGATTATTGGCAGCCAAACAAATAGACTACTACGAATTATTATAACCAAGCAAGCAGGCTCAGCGCAAAATCTCAACTAACCTCGAGTATGAAAGTGTGAAGGATGAAGACTGCAGTACGGGTTACTTTTGAAGGCCACCCAACCCACTGTACGTAGGTATTTGCATACTTTTGTGTGATTTCAAGCAAATAAATACTTGAGTATAAGTAAATATGTGTGCGAAGTAGTATTCGAGTTCATCAATGAAGTTGAAATTTCCTTGCAAGATTATTCATTGACTGTTTATTTTTCAAATTGCCTCTCAGTAGCTTTGCAAAAAAAAACAACAGCGTAAAAATGTAGTAGCGCAAGACTGTCGAAAGTTTAAAGCGCTGCTGAAAATTACGAATAATTTCCTTTGACGCTGATTTGTGGTAAATTTGTAAATTATATGTATATTTGCTATATACATACATAAGTTAAAAGAAATTATTCACGCTTTCTAGTAAACGCAAATTATGTAGACGTTGAGAGTGCTTTAAAATGTAAAACCTAATAGGCTAGCCAGATGGCATGTTGATAGGCAACACTGAGTTGGTTCGGAATCAGTTTGAGTATAGAAATAGTTTGATCCGCATAAATGTCCTTAAGAAAATACACAAAATAACTGCATATCAGGGGGATTTTCGATGGCAACACTACTATTAAAACAGAGTGATTCAGTTGAAATAAAATAATTAAGGCTAAGAAGCGTTCTTTCGCCGCTGTAAAGTGCGCTTCGAATGCCGCAAGCATTGAAAAATTATAGCAATAAGTTTTTTTTTTTTAATTTTTTATAAATGTTTGTTTATTTTTCTGTTAGCCAACTCGGCTAGCGTAGCACAATATGTAGCGTATTGACTCTGCAACTCCGAGCTTCCGGGTTCAAAGCCTGGGAGAAGCGGTTATGAAAAATAAATTTAATTAATTTAATAATAAGAAATCTGATGAGGAAATGTGGTGATTTCCAAAATAGTACCTACTATAATTTCTGCCATTAAAATATTGTTGTTGTTTTTTCACAAAAATCTTCCATAAACTGGCCTTGAGCTCAATAAAAATTGTAAAATTAATAATTTTTTATATTATATTTTTTTTTTTAATCTGTATTTTTATCTTTTTTAATCACATAGAACGAAGTAAAAAAATCAAATCAACCAAAGCACTTTTTACTTAGTTGGCAATGCTGTCATCTGTCAATTTTAATCTGTCAATTTTAATCTAATCAATTGCGTAGTTAATGACGATTAGCGTTGCCGTCTGTCAATGCTTTTAATTCGGAAATTCTTCGTATGGCATTTGTGCGCATTAGCTAAATATTTTTAAATGTATATGCAATATATTTAAAATACTTCCCTAGGTTGAGTTTTTTAACAGATTTCCATAAATTTCGAAATTATTCTGCCTGCAAATTATGATTATCTGCGGTAAATTGGTTGTTGCAATTTTTCTGAAACTAATTTAAATTGAACATACAAACGTCGGACTATGAACAAAATACGAGTTTTATTTTTCAAAATCGTATATCTGCGGTTAGAGAAATAAAGAATTTAATAAATATTTAGAGAGCGAGCTCTTACCTTGAAATTAACTCGAGAAAATATCGATTTCATACAAGATGAGCATTGTTTCTCAAAGTAATGAGGTAATACACCATAAAAATAATAAAATTAAAATATTCCATCGAGTTGATAAACTCTTCGTTTTTTGGAAGTCGCTTAAAAAGTGATTCTACTGAACGAGATCTTTGATTTTGGTTTCGACACTTTTCGCGTTTATTTTATTAATTTAATTATCTGCTTTCCTACCGAAGAGAGTTATATGAATTTAAAATTAAAATTCGTGTTTAACGCATAGCGCAGCACGGCGAGCTGTCTCCGTTTAGTTACTTTCTAAAGACACAACTACTTCTAGAATTAAAAAAAAAAACTTTTTTGCGGCCACCTTAAGGTAGTTGTTTTGCATTGTTCGTCATATCTTAAGCATTTATAGGCGAATTTCAAAACATGGCGCATCGCTTTTTCTGTCTTCTCGCTTTTTCTGTCTTCTCGAAAAGCAATAGAATTTGCCTGACAAGCTTTACGGCACGCTTTACTGCTCCTGCAAACGCTCAGGGGAAAATTTTGTTAGAAAATGCGCTTGATATAAAATTTTTTACTTTCTTTTCCTTAAATTTTTTAAGAGTTTTTTAGTTCATCTTCAATTAAGAATTTCATACTGCACATAGCAGTTTTTAGCACTTTTGTTTCCAAAATTCTCGATACGAAATGCTTGAAATTTCTTTAAGTGTACTCGCAGCTTAATATCAGTCAGCCAACTGTCAGATATACCGATACGCTACCACTTATTTTTCTTTTTTACAAATTTACTTATGAATATGTATGTATGTATGTATGTATGTATGTGTCACCAAAGTCGAAACTTACCTGCACATAACCTCATGCGTTAACAACACTCGACACATTTCCGGATTTTTATCTTGTCCTTCGTAAATGATCGCCTAAAAAAAAACAGAAACATAAAATAATTACATACTCGTAGTTAATAAGTAAAAGTAAGTTGTCATTAATGTCATTATTTAAACATAATTGTCAACTACATACAAACACTTACATATACATATGTACATATGGACAGGACAAATGAAGTTACACATTCGCATTAAAGTACAACTTAATTTTCATAGATGTACTTATGTTTGCATGTATGTAAATACAAAATAAAAAAAAAACAATGTCTATGTTAGACGGTGAAAAAGGTTAAAGGACAAGGAGTGATTGAATGGCCCAACTTGAGCGGTTTGAAAGGTGCTACGCGCCCAAAAGCAGACAAACATTTGTCATCATCAATGGCAACGGGCAGGGGGGGGAGGGGGGCAGAGTGTGGTCAATATTTATTTCAGTGACACACTCCAACACACATAAATACATAATTTTTTTTCGATGTAAATACACGTGCGCTTGTATTTGCTTGTTTTCGTAGTTAAAAAAAAAAATAATAAGGTCAGAGCATTTTATTTTATCATCGTGTAGATTTTCTTGCCAAACACTGTGCAGCTTGTTGTAATTGTTGTAAGCAGAGCACCAGCGAAATAATATTTTTCATTTATTTGCATAATATGTTGAGTTGAAATTATTTACGGCAAAGCAATGTGGGCACATTAGAGTGCGTTGAGAGTTCCAGCACCATAGTTTAAATAAAACCTTTGTAGCTTCTAACAAACAATAAAATAATAAAATGACGAAAATTCGTTTCAAAACCAATAATATTAAATAAAATAATAAACATTTAATTAAAAGTACACACAATATTAGTTTGCTATCTTTTCATAAATTTCTGGAGCATTTTAACTCCAAAAATGTTAAGTTATTTCTGTGCTGTTTTGTAAAAGCTTTGCGCTATCCGACAGTGGAGGAGCTTAGTGGCAATACTTTCGTAAAAAGAAGGCAAGATACCCCTCTAATGGTCTCATGTTGATCGTAACTAAAAAAAAAAAATGTATATAATTTTAGTTGACAGAATACAAAATTCACTTTGACTTCTTTCAACAGACCAAGTGAAAGCGTTAATCGTACTCTCGTACTGATCGTAATAACATTTCATTTTATTTTTAATCTAACCTTAAAAGAGAATTTTACGTCATTCGCAAACCTTTTAGAAATATTTAAGTTACTAAAAACTTGTAAAACCTTCGCCTCTCAAGAGGTTAATAGTTCAACGTTGACTAAATAGTTTGATGGAAACAAAAATAAGTCAAAAACTTGAAGTTGAGATCGTTAAGTTACTTCAGAGTTTTATATTGCCGTCACCAAAAAAGTTCGAGTGTTCTTTTCTTCGAAGAGGTCAAGCATTTGCTATGACCAACCACCACGAACTTCGCTTTCTATCAAATCTTAAGATATTTTAAATAACTGATAAGATTGCTAGAGAGCGCGAAACCTTAGTGTTTTTGCAAAAGCTTACTGCTATTTAAAACCACCAAAGACCAGTGTGTATAGACCCAAAACTATAAAACTGATATTTTAACAAATAAGTATGAAATCATCACCGAGGGAAAAACTTACGACTAAATAGAAATAAATAAATATTTGTGATTCAATCTCAATAAATTGGAGCATTGTAATTTTGTTGAACCAGCAAAATGCTACTAAATTCCTCAAGTCTCATCAAGTAACCATAAAACAGATACTAGGTTGTCTTGGAACGAAATTTGATAACCGCTGAAAAATGATGCTTTTACACCTCAAAGAGTTGGAGCAACCTGTAAATGGGCACCACAATGCTACGCTCTGAGCACCGATGCAGCTCTGTTACGAGCTAAACGCTCAAGCCAATCTTCGTTTTTCGAAAGCCGATGTATGGTCAATTGTTAAGGGTAAAGTCTATATAGAAAAATTTTTGTGAATATAAATAGAATAATGAGTACAAGCAGGATGTTGCAAAAAATATGGCGCAGCCACAAAGTCTGAAATTTTGACAAATTATTTTTTTTATTTCTAATTCCTTATGATTTTCTCCTTAAAACACAGTTTAATATCTAACGACAACCTACATACATGTTTTCTAAGCTTTTGGTCAAGTTTATAAAGCTTTTGCAAACCTTTTTTTTAATAATTTATAAAAATTGCATCAAAAGTTCGCATTTGAAAAAAGATTAAAATTTTTTTGATTATACAGTTTTGTAGCTTATTTAATTTTAGTAAAATAAACTGCAAATCTCAAGTGGCTAAGAGGCACCGTTAATTTTTGACAATTTTTTTTTTACTCCTACATACAAAAATAAATTTGCACCGTAGCGATTGCGAAAAAAATTTGTCAAAAATCAAGTGTATATTTTAGACACTTAAAACTTGCACTTTTTTATAATAAAATTTTGTGGGCTACCAAACTGCATACTCAAAAATATACTTTTTTTCGAAACTTTAATGATATTTGTCGGAGTATTATTTTAATTTTGTGTAAATTTTACAAGCTGACTTTTTCTCTAGAGAATCAACTGTATTTTAATAGAGCAATATTAAAAATTCATTATTTATACACGAGTGCGCTATAGTTTTGTTATGCGCTGTATCAACTGCATATGAGTAATGAGCGACGCTACTTATCTTGTAGTATTTGTAATCATAGCAGTGACAATTTTTGAACTGAAGAAAATAAAAAAACAAAAATATAGACTGATATTTTATTTGTTGAAAACGCTAATTACACCGCACGCTTAGTTGGTCAACAATGTACAGCCAACAATACTAAATGCTCATGCTAGTATGTGAACATCTACATACATGTCAATTAGATATTTGTTGTTTGATACGTTGATAAGCGCAATGAAACCATATACACACACATACACAAATACATATGTACATATGTACGTATATAACTACATATGCGCATAAAGGACATTCAAGGATCTGTCATTGTTTATTAAAAGAACTGTCAGAAGCGATTGATGACAATGAAAGCGAACCACTTCGTAACTAGTTACATGGGATAGAGTACATACATAAAAGACAGCGAGAGGGACACAAGTTAACACAACAAAGGATGTGTGTCTAAGTAGAACTCGGGAATCGTGTTTTTAAATTACGCCATATGCGTTACATGTGCCACTAACAAGTATGTATGTATGTATGTATGTATGTATGTACATAGATATTGAATGTTATGTAGGTGAGTGATTAGCCATAAAACCACAAGTGTCGAATAGCAGTCGGCATTCTGGCATAATTTTTGGACGCGTGTAACCTTTTTATTTTTGCTTTTTGCTTTTTATTTCGTGCGTTCTCTATTATGTTACGAAAGTGTTTCGTTCAACCACCACTTCAGCACTTGCTTGCTTATTTGTTTGTTGTGTTTTTCAACACAAATAAATATATATGAATAGAACTACACATGTGTGTGTGTGTGTGTGTGTGTTTATAAATAAATAGTAATATTTACTTACACAAGAGATAAATAAACAAAGCAGACAAGCAGTAGACAAACAAACATTAGTTAGTGCAGATACTTGAAAATTGACAGGGCAGCAGCGGGTCCTTTTTGTGCCACGCGAAAGCCAAGGACGACGGGCTGACAGCCCTTCAAAATAGACCGCCACTTCCTCACCCGACCTGCTTGCCGATTCATCTAATTTAAAAATAATTAAATACAAATACCAGGGATTGCACTCGCCTTTTGTATGCAATATTTATATAAATCTTACTTGCTTCTTGTTTTCGCTACTCCCCAAATACGCTTTGTGTTGTTGCAAGCGCAACAAATGTGGCATGCGGCTGGGTTATTTTTTTGTTTTTGTTTTTTTTTTGCGAACATCCAACAACAAGCGCCTTTTTGAGCGCGTCGTTATTCAAAAACTTTGGTTTGGCTTGGCTTACAGATAATGGCAAAATAGTTGTTTGTAATTGATGAAACACGCATTTGAAGCGCTACACACACAAACAGTAGCGACAGGCGCGAAAACATCAGTGAGTGGTTGGGTCATATGACGCGCACAGTGGTTAGAAAAAGAAAATACACTGTCCTAAAATGCTTGTTTTGGTTGGCAGACACTTTTTTAATTTGAAGATTTGTGAAAATTTCTGGTGTTTAACGCAAAAAAATCTGGTTTTGTAGTTTTTTTTTTTAATTTTGAAAACAACAAAAAATTTTAAATATCGTTCTAACATTCCTTAAGTTATTTCATTAAGGGCGTGAGCATCTAAAAAGGTTTTGTGTTGGAAGAAAAAAATTAAATTTGAGAAATTTTGGTGTTTAAAATGGGAATAAAAAAACTTTTGAAGGGTATTTTTAGTATTTTTATTTTAACATAATTTTTTTCTTAATATTACTTCGTTTAATTTTTTTTAATAAAAAATTATTGCTTTATTTTATATTTAAAATTTGTATTATTCTAAGCTTACTAAAAAAATTTTGTAAATTAAAAATATAAAAAACAGCCCAAAATTTTTAAAATAGAAATGCATTTAAAAAATTTTCGACTGTTTTCTATATTGGGGATTTTTATTTTGTTCGCCGAAAGAAGGTTGGTATTTTGCCAAAAGAAACCAATTATGTAAAAGAATTTTCAAATTATAAACTTTTTATAATTTTTGTATTTACTTGCCAAAAAGTTAAGAAGTTAAAAAAAGGAACTAAATTCTTTAGTTTTTTAGAATTAAATTATTTTTTTGATAAGGCTTTTGAGATTGCTAAAAAGTTTATTGTTTGAAGAAAAAAATTTTAAGGTTTATAATTTTGAAAATAAATACATAAATTATAAATAACAGTTAGAATCATTGTTAATTTTTTTTTGTTTGATCTTAGTACAAAAAGTATTTGTTAGTTTTTAAACTTTTTTCCTCCCAAAAAAATTTATTTTGTAGGTTTTTTTATTTTTTTTTTATAAAAATTTATATGCATATGTTAAAAGTTTTGAAGCTTAAAAAATAGACTTTGAGGTTTTTTTGGAAAAATTCAAATTTATGTATCTACATATGTACATATAATGTGAAGTTTTTAAATATTTTTGTTCAGAATTTTAGGCTTGTTAAATCGTTCGATTTTTGAAGTTTTATTTAAATTTATTTTATTATAAGTCATGATGTGTATATGTATGTATTTTTTTTTATACAAAATAATTTTTATAAATATTAGTGTGGAATATTAAGTTTGTATCAATATTACCCAAATTTTAATATACATACAGCTATGGACACACAAATAGCACAAATCCGAACCAAATATTAGAGCTAAGTTCTTAAGTCGCAAATTAGCTGAACACTTAAAATTTTGCATGTATCTACTTGTTACCGTTATGAAGATCACATCCTTGTACAAAATTACCGTTTGCTTTCATTCAAATTTTGTTGTGGCGATTTTATTGCGCACTGTGTTGATTTGAAATGGACACGTAAATAGCACATTTCTAAAGGTCGCAGTTAACTTTAATGCAGCGAATATGTGAAGAAGTAATAAAAAGTGGGGGATATAGTACAAAATACTAACCCAGTGAGCAATTATATACCATTTATTTTTTATTTTGGATCCTTTTTTTTACCTTTATAAAAACTCTTTTCAGAATGTGCTATTTATGTGTCCCAGCTGCCTCGCAGGATATTTATGTTTTCGTATATTTTTATTAAGAGTATAATATTTATTGTTTTTGTTTTTTAATAATATGAAAGTGAATAATTTTCGAAAAAAATACCAATGCTTTTTTTTAATCCTACGTGCCAAACTTAAGGAGCAAATATACATTTTGTATATGAAGACCATGTGTGCTATTTATGTGTCCATGGCTGTACATACATACGTTCAAGAAAATTTTAATGGAAAGAATAATATTTGAAATAATTTTTTTTATTCTTTATAGGTTTTGATTTTAGATGTTGTTTTAATAGAACTGTTTATATTTTTTTTTAATTAAATTTTTAATTTAAATAAAAAACATCTTTTGTAAAAAAATTTGATATATACATAATTTTTTTTTTGATCTTACGAGAGTTTGAAAAACAAATATTTTACTGAAAAATTGATATTTTTTTTATCAAATTTTTTTGTTGTCTTTAGTATAACTTTATATCCTAGTTAAATTAAAAAAAGTTTAAAAAATTTTATAAAAAATATTTTGAACACTAGTGTGAAAGGAGTTCTATTGTGAATGTAAATAATGAAATTGTGAAAAAATTCATCTGTACATGAAGTATCCATTAAAATTTAGCATTTAGTTTTTTTTTATTAAAACGTTACTACTTTCGAAAAGCGATAAATATTATCAAAGAAATTTTAGTTATAGCGAAAAAAGTCTTCTAAAATTTAATCAATTAATTAAAAAAAAAAATAAAAATTTTCGTGCTCTCTTTTTTGCCAATACAGCTTGCCTTGCCCACTGTGCGACAGCGCCGCAGTTTGCGTCATCAACACCAGCCGCACCGCACTAAACTGGCTACGCGCAAGCAGCAAGGAAAACCCCGAACTACTCGAGTGTCAGCGGGTACTTTTAAGCAACATATGTGCACACTTTTACAACAACAAAACAACAAAATTGTACGAGCTTCAGCGGGGTGCTTCTGGGGTGCAGTGGCAGGAATATACGCGCGCCACTAAGCGCTTCCATAGGAAACCCATTCAAATCAACAAACCGGCAAAAAGGTAATCAGAAATTAATTTTTTGTAAACCCGCACAAGATGAGGGCTCATCCAAACAAACACACGTTCATTACAGTTATCTGTCTGTCTGCATTTTTGTTAGTGTAAGCGATAGCAGTCGCTGTGCAGGGAACAAAGAGGTAGCGGGCGAACAGCCTTACAGGCTTACAACTATCATCCCTTATTATCCTTGCCGTTGTCAGTTTAATAATAATAATTTCTTTTTTTTTTTATTTTATAGTTGTTATTGTTGCTTTGGTGAGAGACAATGAATTGGCATAAATTAGAAATTAAGGTAGCATCGAATTTAATGCAAAAAAGCACTCGAACCCAAGTGCGTGCGCCGCATTATTCAAAGCCCCCCGCCTTCCTCGCGCACGTATCCGCACAGCAGCATTCACGCTGCTATTGGCAGTTAAGCTCGGCAAGCACATGTGCCAATCCTGCTAAATAATAATAAATACACTCTCGTACAAGTGCGTCGGCAGCAAATCTTCCTGCTAATTTATATACAAGCGAATATTAAAAAAAAAAAAAAAAATGCTTTGACATTTTCGCATTTTTGTTATCGTTTTTTACTGCACCTTTAGTGCAACACTGGCCGCGACGACCCTCGCTTTTGGCACATTTTCTCCCTTTTTATAAAACAAAACATTTATGGGCTAATGGAATTCTTGTGTTTTCACCGAATTTCCATTTTTGCCTAATTTCAATGCATTTGCCGTGTCGTGTTTGATATGTTTTCAATTATGGTTTACTTTTGATTTTTCGTTTTCTATTTGAGACATTTTAATGATTTGTATTTTATTCATTTACTGCTGAATGTCACTGTCTTGGAAATAATTAAAGCTCGTTACTAGAACAATGTCAGATTTTCAACCGGCTTCAAAAATTGAAGGTCATTAATTTAATTTGTTTTGCTAAAATTTCCGAATTTCTTCAATTTGTAGAACGTGTCTTGAATTATTCGCAAAACTCCTCATCTACATATTAGAGTACCTTTTAAAATGGGAATTTTAAAACGTGCAGGGCAACTCTTCAATCAGACCAGAGCGCCTAGTTGTTGGCTGTCGAAGCAAAGGTTCTTGACAAGCTCTTTTAAGTATAACTCCTATGCTGAATCCAAGCAAAAAATTTCAGTTCAAGTACCCTTCATTAGAGAAGGAATGGTAGAGTATCTGTGGAGAGCTCACACTCAAAAACGCTGGATGTCTCGCTCTCCCGCTTCGTTTACCGAACTCTGTTAGTATCCCCCAAGCGAAGGTGTGAACTGAGGGTGTTCACAAAGGAGTAGAGAAACTTTTGTTTGAATTGAACTTCTTTAAAGTTAAAACTTATTCAGAAACCATAATGATATTTCAGTAAACTGCTTGGCGGTTGAATTAACTAGTAGGAGATGTACTGTCAGGTACTGTGAGCAACTCGAAATACATTTTGAGCAACAAATGAGCAGCCTCAATAGCGAAGTTCTCCTGGCTTAAGGTGAGCCAAAGAGGAGATTCCGACCTTTCAGATCAAAGTCGAACAAATGTCAATGAGTACAATACGTTATAGTAATTCCGGACTAAATTTGGTGCGGAATCTTAACTTATAGCACTCTAAACTTATTCCTGGTAAATTTCTGAGGATGCAACCAAATTCAGCGCTGACTTTAGAGAAGGAGATGTGGTGTGAGATTTGCTTTCACACGTATCAATCACCTGTACTTTCAACGACTTTGACCGCCAAACGGATGGCTTTGAAAGAAGACTAGTAGGAAAGATATAAAAGAAGATGAAACCAGCTATACAAAATTAAGGAATTCCATAACTTTTCTTTCTACACAGTTTAAAAAAAAAAGTTAACCCTAAATTCCATAATTGAAGTTATGCGAACGCTGTGTAAGGAATTCTTTGAAACCAGAAGTTACCACCAGTTTTTTCTACATAAGAAACCGTTAAAGGGATTATCCAAGCGCTGTGAAAAAAAAGTCAAAACTCCAACCTCAACGCCAACACCAAAGAGCGCTGCCTGTTGTCAAACATTTCAACAACAATTACAAATGCCAAACTTTTGCCGATTCACAGCGCACTCAATACAGTTAACAAACACATCCAGAAAATGCAGTCAAGCAATACACCAAAGAAACGAATAATCAAAAACAAAAGAAGAAAATATATATCAATGCGCATTTGTAGCACAATCCGCCAAGCGTAAGACAAACACACCTTTTTTTGTGCGACCAACTCTTTTGCTCAAAGCCAAAAAGTTATAAGTGATGACAACAATAGTGATGATGATGAAATAAATCTGCGACAAACTAAAAGCCATCAATCAATATGGACACAAGCATAAGCGGCAAAGATATGGATCATCTCGAGAGTGCCACCGTTGAATGTTGAATGTGGCCAAAACAATAGAACTACTGCTGACTTGGACGCTGCCAAGCAGTGGACGGACGCACATCCAAGCCAAAAGACAAATAATACGCCGCGCTATGAGGCGAACTGAAGTCGAGTCGAGCTGCAGCGACGGCATATGAGATTCGTGTGTTGAGTGTGAAAGCGAACGAGGAGGATGAGGATGAGGATATTCAGAGGGCGAGAGATGCATGTAGTCTGATTAGCGGAAAATGCACAGAGGCGGCAAATATTTGCGCAAACATTGGCCACACTGCGGACGTACATACATACATATACATACGTAGTAGGTAGTCGTCGTAGCTCGACTAACGGGTAAAAGTGTTGCTTGAAGCATATGATTCAAGCGTTGTTTTGCGGCAGCGGCGGAGGCAGGCAGTCAGTTAGACTTTGTGGCAGCAAACAGTGGAGAAGAGGCAATCATAATTGGAGACGAGCTGGAGTGTGGACGAGAGCGGACAGATTTTATGACTTCGCACTGCAGTGTTCAAACATTCCTCGCAACGTCGTATGGACGAGACGAGAGGCTGTTATGCTGGAATGTCGTGGCGAGTGGCGAGTGGTGAGTGCGAAAGGATGAAGGCCACAAACTGAAGGTAACAGAAGCTGTGTGCTTGCTTCTGCTTAGATAGTGATTTATCACTTAGTGCATGTTTTTTTTTTTTTGTTTTTTGGTTTTTGTGCTTATGGCAGTTTAAATAAGCGACACAAGAACACAATCATTTAGCGTTGGTGCAATAAAGCCAAGTCCAACGGCAGCTGATTAAAAATGAACGCCTGGCTATCGAGGTCCGGCAAAAAAAACCAAAACGAAACTAACAAACTGCAAAGAAATTAAAACAAACTGTTGAATGGGGACAACGTACCAAAGTGAAGGTGCAAGAGAAAGCAGGAAGAGCAAACGGATGCAAGGCTGACTGCATAGGACGGAGGCGGAGGCGGAGGCGGAGGCGGAGGCGGAGGCGGAGGCGGAGGCGGAGGCGGAGGCGGAGGCGCGTGCGGAAGGAGCTGACGAACGACTATGTCCGGTTGGCTGTGAATTTAAATACGAATTTGGCAAAATAAAACGAAATAAAACAGAAAACAGTAAAACAAACGGCACAAAAATAAAAACCAAAAAGTGAAGTAAACAAAACAAAGCAACGTGCAGCTGCATGCGATACAAAAAAATGGTCGTACGAGCGCAAAAACAAGGAGAGCTCAGCTTTTTTACTCGCTTTGTTGTCAAGCTGCTATGCTGAGCACAACAACAACGGATGCAGAGTAGTGAATCTGTTGGAATATTACACGTTTATAAGAGAAAAAAAAAATGAACATTGCAACATGCTGTGCGAGTATAGCCTAGCCTTTGGGCTAAAACGTTTAACTAAAGTTGAACAAATTGTTTGCTTAATTGTTAAACCATTCAACAAGATAGAGCAGCGGGAGCTGAAAGAAAAAGTGCGAGGGAAAAAGCGAGATGGCGACTGATAGGAACGGAAGCAGTGCAATGTGCAGTGGGAGCATGTTTTTTTTTTCTTCTGCTTCTAAAGCTATGAACTGACATTTAGACAGTATGAATGTGTAAGCTTTAAAGTAAGTGAAGTGAAGTGAAGTTAAGTGACACAAATAGGTATCTAGAGTCGCAAGTGAATCACACAAAATGATGGCGAAATTGATTGATGCTATTCGGTAGCACAACTGATAGGCCATCGTTTAGGAATCTTTATTTTTAAATTTGAGATATTGAAACGTTGATTTGCCTTACATCAAGTACGGACTGAGTCCAGTGAATTATAAATTAAAGATCTCCACAAGGTGGAAAGATCGAGTGGAAAGAACTAGCAACCAAGGTTATGAATGACAGTACAGATCTCAGTTGAGCGGGAGAGTAAAAGAAAAAAAATTATATTTGTATCACTTCTGGAGATAATTTGATCTGTCGTAACCTTGAAAGCTCAGAAAGTCCATTCCTGGTTTAAAAATCTACGTTTGTGTGCATTACATTCCAAAGTCTACTAACGACAAAGACGAAGATCCGCGCGCAAATTTATGCGCTTTTCTTTTTTCGTTGGGAAAAACAAAACATTGTTGACTTCAGCCAAACAGATGTCCGCTCATCTCCTTGCTCTTGCTTGATGATGTAATCCCTACAATCGACTTCGTTTTCACACAACGCAAACTCTTGTCTGATAACCAATTTGGTAAGATCTTCAGCAAATGAAGTGTTTGGCTCATAGCGACTTGAAATCTGAATCAGAAGATATCGGGTTTATTAGCTTTAGAAGCTTCTTTGAACTACTTCTATTCTTATGTGACAAAAGCACTCCACATTCCTGGTTTAAGAAAAACGTCCATCTAGGCGTACGAACCTCAGCAATAAAACATAATTGATCTTTCTAAATGATTTTACAGAAATCAGTGGACAGTTTCCGAAATGCGTGAGGAAATTGAAAACTTATGGGAAGCTTTTGATAGCAAACAACTTGTTCCACCCTTCCATTGAATTAATTAATCACCTTACGTGGATGGCGGTTAATGGAAAAGGCGTCATGGAAGTCAGGCATTCATTCATGCCATAGCCCCGCCATGAGGAAATGCGTGAGTGGTCCCGGGGCGGTGGCTTCACCGAAGATTCATATGGGACTCTTGATGGATAGCGCGCTATCCCAATGTCCTTCCATTGAACTCAAATGAGAGTTTTAGAGCCCAAATGAGCTAGACTCTGAGGATCTTTAAAAAGTAAAATACACCGAGAAGTAGGTTTGGGGCAGAATTTGCATTAGCTGCGACAGGAACTGACACTAGTTTGCGATCTTAAACTTGAAAAGAGTAAAACTTGGTCATCATATATGTATCCTCATAAACTCGAAGGATAAAATTTAAAGCGTTTAATTTTTGGACTCATAGAGTTTTGAAAACTTAAGCGACCTACCCGAGCACATTTTGTGTTCCTTTGTTTGAGTACTCTCCGTTACCTGTTCGTCACGCTGCTAACTCCGCACTCCGCATGCCAACCCCAACCTTGTTCCCAGACTAAAGTAAGCAAACTAAAAGAATCTTTCGCTTTCCCCCCCATCATCGACAAGCGTGCAACCAACGTTGGTTAGCTGTAATCTGGCGCCGATTAAGTTTCTATCAGTTGAGCATAAAGCATAAAAGCAAACAGCAAGCAACAGTCACAACGCTTAAGTATGCTCTTATGCGCCTAAGTATTCACTTAAGCAACCGCCGCGAGAGCCGGCAGAGTCAGTAAGGCCATTGTAGCTTTCGTGTAATTTATGTTTTTGCTTATTATTTTTTATTTTTGATTTTGTATTGTAGCATTTTCTGATTAGTATAGCACGAGCGGGGCAATGCAAAGTCTTCGAAAACTATTTTTATGCTGCCATCAATATTTGCGTTCACCCCTTCGCCCTGCTCCTCTCATGCACGCCACGTGACATACGTTGACAAGCGTTAGAACGCACGCGACTGTGTGTACAAATAGCAACAAAAACAAGAAGAAAAAAAAACCCACTAACGAAAGGGAGTGTGTATTGTAGAAGAGAGCGCCGCTTGCAGTTTGCTATTGCTGAGGCAAAGGGCAGCAATTTTCGAACAGGAAAAGAACAATCATTTGATCGGATTAGGTGGGATTGGAAATTACATCTGATATAAAAGAAATTACAAAGCTACTGCAGGTACTTACACACACACACACACACACAACGAACTAAGTGAACGAGGGGGTTGAGCGCGAGTAGAGTGCCAAGTTAGATCGGTTTGTATTACGCAAACGTTATCTCTTCGAAAAAAGCAGTGTCCAAAAATGGTTGCAGCATACATACAGGCTTTCAAGTCTGGTTAGTTGCATTTTATTTTTTCGTACATTTTTTTATTTATCATTTTTATCCGCTGCAAATATGTCGGACAGGTTGCTTATTTTAAGGGGGTTGTTCAACAATTTCACATACGAGTCGGCATACAGCACAAAGGATCTTCTTTCATAAGCAGTATAAATGTTTTGCATACGCGTAGCATTTGTGCAAGTGTGTGTGTGTGTGTGTGTGCACGCGCCTACAGACCGTTTGCATTCAAATACCTTTTTTTATCTAAAGTGTGAGAGTTAGTGCTTTGCGTGGAATATGCAAATTGGTTGCGCTGAAATTAGATGTATCTATCGCTTTCATATCTCAAATTACTGCGTTCCGACGCGTGTTTCAGTTGCGCCGCTTGCGAGTGAATACGCTGCGGAACTCACTTAAGTAAGTGATTTAACTGAAATGTTTTTTTTCTAGAATTAAAGTTGCTATGGGAAAACTGGATTAAAGCAGCTTTAGTCGAATACACTATTGCAAAAAACTCGAGGAGAAATTACAAATTATTGTAAGTGCAAAAAATGAAGAATTTAAATATTTGTAAATTCACTTAAACCAAATGCAGTACTTTAAATAATTTTAATATAAGGAATAATTGACAGAAATTAAAAATGTATTTTTGGTTAAAAAAAAAATTTTAATTCCAAAAATAATTTTTAAAGGTAAATTTTTTTTTTTAAGTTTTGGAGACTTATTAATAAAATCTTTCTAAAATAGTCATCAGCGGATCTACACTGTAATCATGAGGAGAAAAAAAATTAAAAATTCTAATAGGGAGAACTTGTTCAGGAACAATTTTAGACTCATTCAGAAATTTTTCGGAACCAATTTGGTGCAATTTTAGGACTCTTTCGGGAAATAGTTCGCGTCGAGTTCGGGAAAATTTAGTCTCAGAATAAAACTTCTTTGAAGACTTAGAAAATATTTAGTTCGCTTATAATGATTATCGAAAGACATTAAGAATTCACAAAATTCTTAAAATAAAAATTACTGATATTGAAAATAAAATTTTTCTCACTCTCTCATAATTATTATAAAGGATTTTTATAATTCTGACGAAAATTTAAATGACTTTTATAAAAAAAAAATATTATTTTGGATCTCTGGTAACTTGTGCACTCAAAAGATATGCATTCAAATTGTGAATTTGGATTTAAAAAAATAGAAACCGATTGAAGTGCAAAAAAGTGGGGAATTTAAATTTGGGACGAACTTAGCAATAAAGACTTTGATTTAAAAAAATATTTAATTTTCTTTTTTTTATGTAATTTTTAAAATTTAATTTTCCTTTTTTTGTAATAAATCTCAGTAACAAAACAGTTACATAATTAAAATTCGAATTTTTAAAATTTTAAGTTAAAAGTAAAAATAAGGAGCTTCCAACGAACTCTGGTGAATTTAGCGTTAAAAAAATATAAATGGATAGAAGTGCTATAAAATTAGAGAATTTGAATTTGGGACGAACTTAAGCAATATCGAAAGACTTTGATTAAGAAAAATATAATTTTTTTTTTGTAATTTTTAAAATTAAGTTTTTCTTTTTTTTTTGTAATAAATCTCGGTAACAAAAAAGTTACATAATTGAAATTCGAAAAATTGAGAATTTCAAAATTCGAATCTTTAAAATTTTTAGTTAAAAGTAAAAAAAAAGGCGCTTACAACGAACTCTTGTGATTTTAGATTTAAAAAAATAGAAACGGATAGAAGTGCTTAAAAATTAGGGAGTTTGAATTTGGGACGAACTTAAGCAATAAAGATTTTGATTAAAAAAATTAAAATTTTTTTTGTAATTTTTAAAATTAAGTTTTTCTTTTTTTTGTAATAAATATCCATACAAAATAGTTACATAATTAAAATTCGAAAAATTTAGAATTTTAAAATTCGAATTTTTAAAATTTTAAGTTAAAAGTAAAAAAAAGCGCTTGAACAAAACCCGTTTAAGCGGAATGCTTTTAATAAATATTTTTTAAATGAGTTCGGATAAAGAAAAAAACTGATTTAAGTGCAAAAAATTTGGAGATTGAAATTTGTAGTCAGTGGAATGCATTAAAGTGATACGCAATTAATAATAAAAAAATTTTTTTGAAATATAACTTTAAGCGGTCTTGTTGCAAATGTGTTTAAAAACATTTAACTGATGATACAAAATATTTAGAAACCCACTAACGGGTTGCAGCAGGAGAAAATGCATTCCAGTTGGACTCTGCACTTCAAAGGGAGTTAGAAGTGAGGTGGGAGGGACGGTCGGCAATTTTACGATCAATAAGTAGTTATGTGTGTATCTACCCTTTCGCACCCTTTCATCTATATACATATAGCCATTAACACCCTCCTCACCACTTCGGAATTTTTATTTTATTTTTTTTTCAATCAGATAATAATTAGGGTTAGGTTCCCGCATTTTTGTGTGTCTAATGTTCGTATATAAGAACAACAACAGGCAAGTAATTGCGCTTATTTGCTACACACTTTTGTGTTGTTTTTGCTCATTTTGCCGCATTGCCCAACACATACACACACACACACATACACACACACATTAAAGTGCAGCAGTAATTGTACTACATAGTAACAATGCCAAATGGCTATTATACTCATATTTCATGCATTTGCGGGTAATTTTCAAAAATTTTCACAAAACCAACAACATTTTTACCCCGGCTACTTCGCTTCATTGCTTTTCAGCTGGCAACTGGCGTTCGGTCGGTCGCTCGGTCGCTCGTTCACTCACTCGCTCGCTGGCCCAATCAAATCAGCTAATCTCGATTTCACGCATTATTTTTCAAAAGTGAAATCTGAAACGCGCTGAAAAAGCGCCGATTAATTTGCACAGATAAGTGACTGAAATATTGTATGGCTATACACTTACACTCATGCATACATACATACAAACATACAACCATACAATGGGCGCTGGAATAGGTTACGCGGTTGTCGAATTTTCGGCGAGTTGATCGGCTGGTGGGTTGGTAGGTGAGTGAGTGCGCGAACGCTAACGACAGATTTTTGGCGTGCGGCACATATGGCGGCATTAAACAAAAATGCACATACACACAGATACAAATATTTCCGATACATAAATGCCACATTTAAAGTGACCAAGTCCGTTTCGCTCTATGAGAAATATATTCACATGTTTTTGTGTTTGTATATACATAGCTATGTGCATTGTATTTGTGTATGTACCTATGTATGTTTATCCGCTAGTCCATTTTTCACATATTTATAGCTTTTGGCCGCTTTATCTGCCCATTTTACTGAGACACTTTACGAGTTTTCGCATTTTTCGCCTATCAGCCGTGGCCCTCACCAACGCTGCCGCCACCTCAAACAGTGCCAGCAGCCGCCATTCGTTCAGTGCCAAGTCAGTCGCCAATAAAGTCGCCAAAAAATTGGCATTTAATATTTTTCGAATGCATTGAAATGCGTATAAACCTGTTTGTTTTGCTACAAAGTATAAAAAAAAAAGCAAAAAATTTGAAGAAACGCTGAGAAAGTTACATAAAAAATTATTAAGCACATATTTCGATGAGGTGAAAGTGGGTAGCGAACGAAGAATGAAAACTGAGAGTGCGCTAGGGGCGCGATATGGACTAAAAATTATCCTAATTAATATTTTAATAATTTCATAATCATGAGAAATTATACTAGGTAACTTAAAGTAACATAAATAAAAAAAAGTATCGTAACTTTACGCTGAGCTTGTATGTTATTTGGTCAAATCAAAATTTATGAAACAAATTGTCTTTATGATTTAATTCGCTTGCTGTGTTGAGGTGACATAAGATAAGGTAGGGTGAAGTAAGTCAGAGTTAGTGGCGGTAAAGTAAGGTAGCGTGAGGAGAAAATATAAATGTGTGGAGAGCTCATGTGTATGGATTTTAAAGTGTGGTGAGTTTAGGTGTGATAAGTTTAAATGTGGTGACTTTAGGTGTGGTGTGTTTGGGTATGGTAAGTTTAGGTGTGGTAAGTTTAGATGTGGTGAGTTTACGTGCGAGGAAATAAAATGTGGTGAGTATTTTCGTGCACACCATTCACGGCGGCAGTATTTCCGTCCAATTTGCCATGTTGATTTTTCAATTTGCTAAATACTACAGACGCTTAAGAACATAACATAACATCAAAACGCCTAACATAACATAACATAACATTGCATAACATACAACATGACATAGCGTAACATAACGTAACATTGCATGACTTAAAACATGGCATAACGTAACATAATACAGATTAAAGCTTAGTTAGTGCAAGTAAGGCATATTACGGATGAAGAGTTCAGATTTGAGTACAATCGAGATGCGGATTTACAAATTTATTTATCAGCTAAGGTCTTGGGCATAAAAAGCGATAAGTCAGGTATAAAGCGGAGCGGTCCAATTATTCTCTTAAAGGGATATGCAGGGCGTATTTTTGCAAGTCAATTCCACTCGCATATATGTACCATATGTATTTATGTATATATAAGTATACTTGTACATATGTTCATAGTCATTTGCATGTGCCTTTAATCGTTGCTTTATAATGGCCGACCGATAAATTTTATTGCCGAACGATAACAAACGTGGAATTTCGCAAAAATGCTTTAACAAATTGCAGATACCTATGCGCAGATACACATACATGCATACATGCATACATATGTTGTATGTAAATATGTATGTTCGTAAGTCAATAATCACATATTTAAACACAAGGACATTCACCATTCACCCCTTTCCATACTCCCACACATGCGCCGACGAATCACTGCCACCGCTTGAAGCAGCCTTTCGTCGAATCGTTCGACCAATGCGTCCAATGTTGTGATTCGTATTCGCGATGCGTTCGAGTGACTACCCAGAAATTTGTTGACATGCAAATTTATTTTATCGTTTAATTAACGCGTTGAAAGATAATTTATCATGAAGTAAAGTGGACCTTTGATTGTGCATTGATACATATTTATATGTGTACATGTAAGTATGTATGTATGTATGTATATATTTCCACTGTGTGTATGTACATATGTGTAAGCAAAATGTATGTAAATAATAAACAAAGAGTGAAATGAGGACGTACAGTACATATAAATATTTTAAATTGAGTTGATCTATATGTTAATCGAACTTGTTATGGAAAGGTGAGGTGGTGAAGGTCACATAAGAGAAATGGTCACATAAGAGAAATGGGTATTTAAAAAAAAATTTAATGGAAACATGAATTCTTTAAAATTGATATTAAATTTTTTTGAAAAATATAGAAAAGGTGGTTTCTATCAGCTAAATAATGATCAAAGATAAAAAAAATATTAAATAAGGTAATATACCAGGGCTGCTCAACAAACGAAACGATACCATTTTGTTTTGTTAACGAGCAAAATTAACTCAACGAAATGAGTTTGTTGCGTTTCGGCGCCATGTTATCAAAACGAAATCAAATCGTTAATGTTGCAACATTATAAAATTTCCGTTTTCGTTAATTTTAATGTGCCTAAAAGTATGCAGCGCTTCTGTTTGAGCTTCTGTTTGCGACAAGTGAATCTCCAGCGTTTTTCTTAACGTTTCAACGTTAACGCCATCATTTCATTTCGGTTAAAAACGTAATGAAATTTATTATGATAATTACTTTAACGATAACATTTTGAAATGTTTCAACCGAAACAAGAGAAAACATTTCGGAACGGTTAAATTTAACGTTAAAATGCATCCTTGTAATATACTATTAAAAATACAGAATCTGGGTAATAAAATATATTTTGAAATAGCTAAGAGCATAATATTAGAGACATTTGCATGTAAAATGTTTGATTGGAAAACTGCCAAACAGGCAAGTATTTTCGACCCGCTAGATGGTGCTGGAATCGAGATATTCCAAAAATCCATATATACGTTCTGATCAGATACAAATTCAAAATGCTATTACACAATAAAAAAAAACATCATTTCAAACTTCTTTATACAGAAAATTTAAATTTAAAGCAATCTGAAATCCCAAAATTTGAGACTAATAATTTTATTTTTTTAATTTTTTGGTCACAATGTACATAGAGAATTAATTTTTAAACTAGAGCCTTTATTTTGAGACTAACAACTCAACTTCGAACTTAAACAAACAATTTCAAGTACCTACACAAATTAGCACTGATTTCTGAAAATTTTTTACAAGTAATTTTCTCTATATGTATATGAAAAAAATTGCGAAAGAGCGTCTGTAAAAAAAATAATTGCCAAAAATCAGTGGTAATTTATAGGCAGTTAAGATTTTCACTATATTTTAGTAAAATTGAATAAATCACAGAACTGCATACTCAAAAAAATCTATTAAAAATTTAGATTATTTTCTTATAAATTTTTTTTTTGAATTTAATGGTTTTTATATTTTTTTTAGAAAACGAACTACATATATTTTAATTAAAAAATTATTATAAATAATTAGAAGAAAAGTAAATTTTTCAAATGTGTCAATATTTGGTTGTGCTTAAAAAATTTGTTTCGAATTAAATTTTTTTTTTTTCTAATAATAAAAAAGTAATTCTAAGTAAGGGAAGTTTTATAGATGTGAGTTTGGCGTGACTCTCTCAGAATTTAATAAATAAATAAAAATAGGAATAATGCGTCTAACGCTCTTCCAAAGAGTTCAATAATCGATTGAATAATTAAAATTTTTTTTTAAATATGCATACATAGTTTGTGAACAAATTTGAGTCATTGACACACTTTGCCGGCGACTTGTTCAATTATCCCCACGTTGTACGTATATTTTCTAGGTTTTGTTTTGGAAACTCAAATTTTTTCTTCTACTACTACTGAAAACAGCAAAAGCACTTTAACAAAATCATCGATTATTGAACTTATTTAATGGATAGATACTTAAAAAAAAACGGAAAATTCAAGTATGTAGCCCAAAAAGTGCACGCAAACATTTGCTCATTCCGTATGATCAATAAAAATTTGTCAGCCAAGAAATTAATTACCCTTGAAAAAGGAGCGAATCACACGATTTACGCTCAAGCCTTAAAACTTGCATGTAAATCGACAAGTAGAACAAAAGTCAAAACAAAACTTCACGCACGTTTGCGAGCAGTTACTTGCAGTTATTTTACTTTCCAGTTGTTGTTGGCGTGCTTTATATTTTATTTTTGTTGCACACAAACTGGTGCCAAATGTCAAATGAAAACATTAAAAACCAGACATATGGCGCAAGTCCTTCCAACCTTTACACAGATCCTTTATGGTGAGTTTTTCTAAACGCCAAATGCTGCGTTTGCATTTCACTGCGTTTCGCACACACACACAGACACACACAAACAAAACGCAGCCGCAGACACAAAAGCGCTGGACACGCCAATGATGTGTAGGCGTTCCGAGGCGACCTGTAGCAAATGAGCAGAAAAACAAAAAAAAAAAAAAAAGAAAACACGAAAAAAAGGAGTTAACACAGTCACCGTAGAACAAATGGGACTCGCTAAATGTGTCTGCATGTGTTAGCCAGAGAGAGAAAAGGAGTAAACGCGCGCATTTGGGTATGTGTGTGTGTGTGTGTGTGTAGCTCAGTGGCAACACCCCTATTAGAAGGCTGTTTTTGCTACACGTTTGACAACTCAATTTATTGGTGTGTGCCGTGGACGCACTTAATTAACTGTGACAATCAATTTTGAACGCAACTTATGTTCGATTGCAAACGCACACACACACGCACACACATGTTTTTATGTATAGAAAAACATAAAAAGGCATATGTGCGTTTTTATAATATTTTTTTCACGCGCCAGTTAAAGCACTTTGACGCAAAAAAAAAAAAGATAGACGCTTGCAAAAACCGGCAAATAGCAAATGCCAAGGTAATTGATTGCAAATTCTTGCTGGGCAGCGCGTTGTTGTACTCTTTTTAGAATTGCACACACACAAATGCAGGTACTCGATCTATTTTGCACTTTTTTTCTTCTTTCGTTTTTATTTTTTCTTATTTTCTCTACTCATACTTTAGTTGCGAGAGACTTACCTGCTTTGTCACCGAATCGATGAGTCGCACAAATATGTCCTGCTCTTGGCGCGCACCTGATTAAATTAAAGAAGAAGAAGAGAAAAATGTTTAATGAAAACTTTAGCGCAAGAAAATTAAATTGTTTTGGTTTTAAATAACTAGAAATCGGCATTGATTGCGTTCATAGTAATTAATGCAAGCAAGCAAGCCACCAGCAACAATAAAAAAGAAGATTACTCTCAAGTGGATTTAGTTTCAAGCGAATCACCAAGTTTAACTCGCCTAATATATGCTAAACTAATTGTTGTGCCTACTTACTATTTTTAGTTCACTCATCTCTATATTTATAATTTTAATTTATCTCTCATTAATTTTTATGTATTTTAATTAGTCACGCAGCAAGCAAGTCTTGCGCACTCATAAGTGATTGCCGAAGTACTAAATTAAGCATCAATCAAAAGCTAGCGTGTGCACACCTACTAATCAACTTCACTAACAAACACAAGCATGCGTGTGTGTATTAAATAGTATATGATTTTTGAAGGGACATTTCTCTTATGAAACAGAATTGGTGGGGACGGAAATGACTCCTAAACATATGCTTTAATATTGATTTGTATTTAACAAAGATGCCATTAATATTACCACACCATATTTTATCTCACTTCATCACACCTAAACCATTCCTTCTAAACTTCAGCCACCTAAACTGACCACACCTTAACTTACCACACCTTAACTAACCACACCTTAACTTACCACACCTTAACTTACCACAAATTAACTCACCACATTCTCATTCACCACATCTGAACTAACCAGACCTAAACTCACCACACCTAAACTCACCACACTTAAACTTACCATACTTAAGCTCACCACAATTTAACTCACCACACAAAACTTCATAACTCATTCAACACATCTTAACGGATCACTTCCGAGATTACCATACCTAAACTGTCAGTGCACTACACTTTACCTACTCTGACGCCAACTCACTTTACCTTACCTCTCTTCACATCACACCTCATTTAAGAAATTGATCAATTGAATTTTTTATCTCAAATCTCGATTCCCGTTGTTAATAATCTAATAATACTGTTGAAATAACGGCGAGTTGATAGAACATAATTTCGTCTAGCTGAACTTTCTACCGCTATTCTAAAGTTTAAATTTGCAATCTATTTTAAAGAAAAAAATAGATTTTCCTTAAATTAAAAAAATGTTCACTCACCATTCGCATAGAGCAACTGCAGCCGATATTGTATGCCATTATTTGTTTTAGTCGCATCCGATTCCGAATCCTTCTCAATAAAACCAATAAATGCTGTCCGTTCGATTTCAATCGGTTGACCGGCACGATCGTACAACGCAATGACAAAATGGAAAAAATTTGATTTGCGCAAATTACTCGGTGGCTGTTTTTCGAAGTGAGCGCGACCGATGCCCAAACTGGAAAAATAAGATAAAAGGGAATAAGAATTAATTCACGATTGATGAATGTAAAAATAAAAACAAAAATTTTATTTTAAATACAGAAAAGTGAAAATTTTGCCTAATTTTAGGCGCATAATGTTGACATTTTGTGATGTTAAGAAAGTTGTTGATATACAAATATACTCTGTCTTCAAATTACAAAAACAAACCTAATCAATTTGTACCAAATATGGCAATTAGTTATCGCAGCCTGAAGAATGCAATAAAAAATAAGTTTTGTTTTAATATAAAAAAAGTGTTGCCTATTTGAAGGCGTTTAACATATGAATTTAACTATAGCGTTGCCTTATTAATATTTTCAACTATTTCACCCTCAAAACTAAAATATGTATTTATACTCGTAAGTATACAACACATTTCCCAACAATAAAAAGTAATTAAGGCGCGTCACAGCAATTAGCACTTGCCTAATGTGTCTCAAGTATAAATGTTATGTACAAATAACTCGTATGTGGGTACACACATCAGTATCAAGTAATCGACTTGTTTATACTTACGCATTTATGTACATTTACACTCACATATGTATATATATTTACATCATATCTGATTAAACAAGAGCCATTTCACATCATAAATTACGTTCAATTTGAATTGGAACGGGTGATGTCGCTAATGACAGGCGACAAGGAATAAAATTTCATACAGTGTGGCATACAATTCAATTATGGTGTCAATGAAGAAAAAATTTATATAAACATGAAATTCGATATTTCGAGATATAGCATTTCTTTACGCTCTGAAAACTTAGAAATAAAAATAAAGGTAATTGAACTCTTTATTAAAAATTAATGAAACAAGGTTGTTTCAGGCCCTATCCTTTTCGAAATTTCCAATAAAATTTTTGTACAAACTTAAAATATTTTTTAATATTAATTCTTACAACTTCCCAGAAACACCAAACCGAAAAAATAATTATTATGAATTTCTGTAACGATAACTATGTATGTATATCGATATAGATACATCGATATTAATTATAACTTTTTGGATAAAAATGATTATAGAAAGTAACGATTATTATACCGATAACGATAATAATTATCGATAAAGTCGAAAATAAATATTACCGTTAACTATTGTGAATCTAAATACGAATGCGATTGTTAACTTTTCGATAATTATGTGTGTCGAAAACATTGAAATTATCGATAACATTAATAATAACGGTATAACATTCCGACAATTTATCGCGAGAGATAATGATTAACAATTTTAGCGGTCAAATTAAAGTTTGTTATTTGAAACTCGATAACTTTTTCGATAACAAGCGATGAAAATATCGATAACAATAATCGATCGATAACTTCAAGAAAATCGATAACGATAACATAAACGATAACAAAAGTTATAATGTCAATAAGTGCATATTACTTAGGAATTCATCTCAGTAAAAGTTATCACTTAAAACATAAATAAATTTTTATTTACATACAAATGTATAAGTAAATATGTATGTATATACATATGTACATATATTTCTCAAAATATGAATATTTGTATGTTATCTACGCTTGTATGTATGTATGTCTGGCTACGAGTATTTATTTATGCGCGGTGTCCATGTCAAGCAGACATGATAATTGCAATGAGTGGTTGCGCATATGTTAAATGTCAACAACTTGCCAGTGTGCACCATGCAAACAAACAATCACACATGCAAACGAACACACATACATACATACATACATATATATGCACATATGTATGTACATATGAATAACAAATATGAAAAAAAAAAAACTTTCTAAGGTAGCAATGTATCCCACCTATAAACTTTATAAATTTGTGGCTATATATCGCCGCGATGGCACAGACGATACGCGAACTAAATGACCTTATGGGCTTGTAAACGCCTGCACAACAACAACAACGATTGTAAAAAAAAAACAATATAAGAAAGGAACAAATGAAAAATAGAAAAAGAGAACAATACAACGCATTGAACATTGTTCCATGCTGAAGGATATCATTCAACTTCCACATACTCTTTTCCTTATACTAGAAGCACACACATTTGCGCTTATATGCATACAAACACACCTATGTATGTATGTACATACAAATATACGAGTATAGTCTGTATGTATGTATGCCAGGTTGTCTTCACTTGCGTCTCGACCATTTTTCTACAACTTTTGATCGCCCACACCGCTATCTGCCGCTCGCATTGCAAACAATTTAATTTAGAAAATGCCGTTTTTATCAGATTTTGTTTATTTATTCATGGAAAATTGCACTAGCGTAACCGCACGCTGCTAGTGTTATTAAATAGTTGCATGACAAAATGCAAAATTATAGTTACTCCTCTGGATGAGTTGGATGAGTGTCGGCGAAAAAACGATGAGTGTTTTGTAATGTAGATTAAAAAATTTGCTTTTCTTTGCACGATACTCGTAGTATGTGGAATGTGAATGTTTGGCAAATAATAACAGGCAAATATTTAACAGAAAGTAAATTGAGTATTGCGAAAGAAAAAAAAATTATGAATTCGAAAACGGAAGGAGAAGAGCAAAAACAAAGTGAAATTAAATAGAATTAAATTAAATTAAATTAAATTAAATTAAATTAAATTTATTAAGATGTGATAAGTAAACAGTTCAATTAAAAAAATTAAAATAATAACGAGATAAAAAAAGTTAAAAATTGATAAATAAACTATATTTAATATAAATTATAACAAAGAAAAAGAAAAGCAAAATGAAATATAACTCAATTTTAAAATTGATGTATAGAAAATAATTAAATTTAAAAAAATCATTGCATTGAAGACGTAAAATAATATTATAACTGAAATAATATTATAAAGAAATTCAAATACATAAAAGTATGCAATATTTTTCTAAATCAAATTTAATAATAAATATAAATAAAAAATTGTCTATTTAAATGATTTGACAATAAATTTTTGCCACAAATAATTCATTGTAAATAAAAAAAAAAATATTAAATAAAGTAAAATAATGTGAAGATCAAGTGAATTAATAAATATAATGAATATTTAAAATGGATCAAATATATTTTATCAGAAAAAAAAATTAAATCACAAAAAGTATTTGAAAATAAATTACATAAAAACATAAATGAAATAGAACAAAGTTTAAATAAAACAATATTAAAATAAATAATACCTTTATAAAAGTTTTAATAAAAAATTTAAATTAAAAACAAAACAAACATTGAACGAATAAAATAGTATTATGAAGCAAAATAATACATTAAACTTAACTTCATCAAAATTAAAAATAAAAATTATTATATTTAAAAAAAAATATTATATAAATGCATAAAAACTCTTAATTAGATATAAATTAAAATTAAAGTTAAAAAAAAAACAAATTTACATTAAATTAAAAATAAAATAAAAATAAGCTAAAAATATTACGAAGAGAAAACTGAAAAAAAGTTAAAATAATAAATTAAATTAAATAAATTTAAATTTAATTAAAAAATTAAAATAATAAAAAATTAGATATATCTGAAAACTAACGTTAGGAACCGTTTTAGGGCTGCTAGCTTTACTTCGGGATGGCTTCTCATATTTCGTTAAGAAAACGCGAATTAAATTCAATAATTTTATATTCATTTTTCTATATAAACATAACCTCAATACATTAGTTATATCTTGAAATTATACTCATGTGTTGTACTTATTTTTATATTTTCATTGAAAAGTTTAAAAATTTTAATTCTGTTCCAAACCTTTAACTTCACGCTCTTCAGTAAACCTTTATTTAAACAGCGATTCGATATTCGAAAGTTGCGTCGATTAAACTATTTTTTGTATGCCCTGAGCATCACTATATCAAATACATATGTATGTATATATTAACAAATGAAGTTTAACAAACTAATTTCTATTCTAAAAACTGCAATGAATAACAAATGTAACTTCATTAGACTCTCCTTTCGCTTCCAGACAATTATTTAAAATACTTTTAATTTAATTGCCAGCTCACTCGATTGCAATAAAAACTCCAACTCTCCTCCTCCCTATACAAGTGCAATTCAGTGCTTCCACTCGATTTCTCGGCAGTGTTTGACCTTTAGTCCAGTCATGTTGGTTCACATAAATCATAAAAATGTATAAAACTTCATTTGATTTATTATGTAAAATCGATAGTCGGCAAGCATTTTATTTTGCATTTATTCTTTGGCTTACATAAGTGGTTTCATCATAGCCCTCAATGTCGGCAACTCTCTCTTTCTCCCTCTCTCTGTTACATTGTATGTCTCTTTCTACTTGTGTCAGTAATAATATTGAATGCATTTTATTGCCCAACATTTGCGATTGCAATGCATAAGCAATTGCTGCTGAGAATTTATTGACTGAAAGATACTCGCAAACGGCGAGTAGAAAGGTGTGCAAATGTTCGTCGAAGCGAATGCAATTTGAGGTTATGTAAAATGGACATACTCGTAGGGGTTGGTGGCACTGGCTTTTGAAAAATATAAAGTGTCATACTTTAAGTTGTGAAAATTCGTTTTTATCTAGTCACTAACTAGACACCTTTTTGCTTTCATAAGTCGATGTCTGCAGTTAATGAATGGTTTAATATTGTTCTTGTAAGATCACAAATAAGAAGGGCCCGCAAGTTGCGCCGAAAGTTTTAGCTAGTAAATACTCTTAATTGGCTTCATCACAACTTTAATTTTGCAAAGCTTGCCAATCGTTTTTCTTTCTCGTGATATCGTTCAATAAAGGGACATTTCAAGGAAACCACATTTTTCTCCTATCGTCCGCGCATAACGCTTCGAATACTTTCCGAGCTCGAGCTTTTGCATCCATTCATGCGTCGTGACCCATCCAGCGTAGAGGCTAGAAATCTATTTACAGCATCAAGTCTATATTCTTAAGGAAAAAGGTACACGAATTGCCGTAAAGTTAAATTAACAAACTGAGGTTTCGGAATGAATATCCATTTTCCACCCAACTTCTTCGATCCAATGCCACAAGCAAGGAATGAAAAGTTATTACGATTCGAAGCATCCATTTTCCTGAATGGCTCTTGAATGAACTTTGAATTTGGTGCTGAAATCTATTCAATTGACTCACAAATGGCAAGATCTCTGCGGTTACCTGACTCAGCAAATGTTTTCTAATTATAAGTTCTAGCCAACAGAGAGTCCTCTGAAATTAGTTAGAATAAGCTAAGATCAACTCAAAGAAAGTGTTTTTACTCTTTTGTTTGTACAGCCAACCGACAATAAGGACTTTCGCCTCTGGGATTATTAATTGCAGTCTTGTAAAATAAAGAGAGTGCGAAATGAACTTTGTTAAACGGTATAACAATGCGTTGATGTTTTTTTTAGAAACTCGGCGCTGGTAACGACTCGGATGTGGATGTACTATATTGGAGGTTCTTCTGAATTTCTCTGGATAATATAGCACTTTTGGTACACTTACTTTGCCAATCTTTTTTAGAAATCAAAAAACACAAGAAATCAAACGCGGCTCGCGCAAAAACGTCGCAAAATCGTGGAACTAAAAATTGATACCAAAAGTTGAGTTCAGCCCAACCAGTGTGATTTCAAGCTAATACGCAAGAGAAACGCTTCGAATGTTAATTTCCATTTAGACATGCCTTGGACGATGGCAGCGCAATGGTTTGAGCAGGATTTGGCTTTCGACTTCAGTAAAGACCGAGCTCGATTTTCTGGCTCCGCTTAAGATGTATATTTAGAAAATTGGATTTGTGTAGTTTTTGGGAAATACTGCGATTGAACAAGCGGCGGCGTTGTGGAGAGAAAATAATATCCCAGCTAACCAAGTTGTGAGCGTTCCGAAGTAAGCATTCGAAGGAAGCCTTTCTTTTGAGCTTTCTTTAATTGATTTCTGTAAGCTTTAAACAATTTTATTTTTTCTGAAGGCTCTGGCGTATTGTGCAATAATGCAAATTTTTGATACCGAAAAGACACCAATAACCATCAACATTGCGAACCTAATCAAATGTGACTCAAGCAATGCACTTAAAAAAATTTCCAATATGACAACAAAAAAGCACAAAAATACACTGAAAATGTGCAATGAATCATAAAACGTCACGATTTCATTCGATTTGAGATAATGTTGTAGTCATTTTATCGGAAAATTAAACGAAAAAGTAAATTATATCTCAGCCAAATCGAATATCTCCCGACGGTTGCTTAAAAAAAGAAAGCTCTTTTAAATTTTAAGTTTTAAATTTTTGTATTTCAAACAAACACAAAAGTGTCTGCGCTGATGCAGAAATCCGTAAAAGAAATGTTTGCTCTACCAATAAGTGTTTTGCACAGAGTTTTCAAAGCATACTTAAGTAACTTCTTGAAATATTTTTTTTTTATATGTTACAAAATGAAGAAGATTATCGTGACCAAGCAAAAATACTTACACACTCTGCAAATATAATATGCGACGATGAGTTATGACTGTATTGCATGCATTTCGTATCCGATATTGATTTGTGTTTGAATTCGTCAAAAAAAATGTAATAGTATTTTTATAAATTTCATTTAATTCCCTTAATTAGCCAAAGCGAATGCTGCCCCCAGTATTTGTTGAAAAAATACGATTTGCATAGCTGATTAAAATTGCTTTCATTTCAAGCTGCGTAATAAAATTTCAATTGTCTGTAGAGCTCGTTTTTTTTTTGTTTGAAATAATATACTTAGGCATGTTTCTAGAAATAAAAGTAATAACTTGAATTTGTGTTTATTTAATTTAGCTTTTTCCATCGGAAAATAACATTTTCACTTCTCATGTTTCACTGAGTCGAAAAGAAAAGTAGAGCAAAAATTTGAAACGAAAATTGTACAAGCTAATCTATTACCAGCAGCAGCAACTGGCAGTGCACAAACGCTAGCGAAAAAAATCGTTTTGGTTGCACTTTTGTATGTACTCGCATTTGAATGAGCCTTAAAAAAAAAAAAGGGATGGCAGAGTTTTGCAAACCAATTGCAATTTTTTATTTATTTAATTGTATTTTGGTGCTTTTATGTACATCCACTAAATATTATCGCTCAATATAGAAATCATTGGCAAGTCGTTTGTATGTGTGGAAAAACGCAACTAAAAAACGAGTTTTTGATGAAAAAAAAATTAATTAGAAAAGTGTTCTACTAAAAATAAATAGCCACAGCTTCAGAGTAATTGCAAGAAAGAGTTTGCAGCATTTAAATGTAATTTACAAAAAAAAATTTTCAATAATCCCGTCGATTTTTGTCTCAAAAACACTATTATTTGTTCCAGTTATAAAAACAATTTTTAGCTATTTTTTTTCGAATTCAAATTGAGCTAATTTAATGAAGCTAAAACTTAATATGATTTTAATGAAGCAACTGAAATCGCTGTAAGAAAAAAAAAAAGCAAACATTTTATTTATATTCCGTTTTTTTGTTATTTTACTTTATTTTACAAAAAAAATTTAAGTTTTATCCGTTTTAAAAATATGAATTAATTTTTTTCGATAGATATCGAGGTATTATTTTAGTCAGAATTTTTAGAATTTTTTTTTCGTATAGCATCAACGTATTATTAACGAACAACCTAAATGTAAGACTTATTTCTTTGTTTTCAAAACTAAGTATTTTGCAGTTTTTAATTTTAATTTTAATTTTTAAAGTTCACAAAAATTTTAATATTTACAAAAACTTCCATAAAAAATACGCAAAATACAAACTATTAAAAAAAAAAAATTTTATTTTTTATTTAATTCTCATACCATTCCATTTTATATACATATATACGATTAAAGAAAGAAAAATACTGGCTGGTAGTAACAAAAAAATAATTTAAAAAGTTCTTAAACGTCGTCTTTTAAATGGACATTAAAATAGGGTTAAACATAAAAAGTGTCAAATAATGTGAGTAAGATGTATTAGAAATATTATATGGCTAATATTTGGTTGAATAGCCTTTATTATTAAGTACAGCTCTGCATCTATTTGGCATCGAATCAACAAGAGCTTGCAAAGCGCTTTGTGCTCTGTTTTTCCAAGCTTCCTGAATTTTTTGCCATATACTATTATAATTCATCTTTGTTTTTACACCTAGTTGCTCCGATTTTTTTTTTTAATAATCCGCCAAAGATTCTCTATCAAATTTAGGTCGGGGCACTGTGATGGTCAGTTCATAACATCCACACCATTGTCCCGAGAACCAATTTTTCACAAGCGCCGAAGTATGTTTCGGATCATTAACTTGCTGGAACTGCCACTTTTTTGGTATTCCCCATTCCGCGTAAGGCAACATAACTTCACTAAGGATGCGTAAGTAATAGTGCTTATCGATTATTTGCTTTATTCCGAAAAGCGGTCCGATACTTCCACCGCCATGCTTAAAGGTTTTCACGGTGTAATTGGGGTTAAGTTCTGTATTCCTCGGTCTTCGTACCCACCTTTATCAATCACTCCCGACTAAATTTACTTTCGACTCGTCAGACCATAACACATTGCGCTATTTGTTTCCATTTATAGGACCATCTCAATTCAAGATCAATATATTGTTTTTATTCTTAGACTATGGAATAATAAATTGCGCTATGCTTTTCTGATTTCGCTTGCATAGACTTTGAAATTTTGCTTATTAATTAAGCGATGAGTTTGACCCTATTTTTTTGTCCGACACGGTCATATGTTAAATGAAAAATCAAAAAAAAAACGCAAGAATCTCTATATTATTCAATAAGTACAATAACAATAAAATAAAATTATTTATTGATCATTACTATAGTAATTTTTTTTAATTGCGTATTTTTTTAAGTTTACAACAGAAAAGGCAAATTTTGCGAATTAAAATTTTTTTTTTACATTTATAATGATTCCAACAATTATACCAAATCTTGTCTAAATATTTATTAAATTTAATTTTTAATATTTTTTCTCAAGTTCACTGTTTAATGAAAACCAAACATATAAACAAAATTTGCAATCTATAAAATTTGTAAGAATTAAAAAAATTTATCAAAAATTTTAGCGTAAAAAAATCAAATTTTTTGTAGTATAGAATTATGTAGCCAACGTTGATTTTTGACAATTTTTTTTATTGACGCCTCTTCCTCAATTCCTACCGTATAACCTATTTTCGAACGGCTTATGTTAAAAATATTTTCAAAAATCCACGCACATTTGCAGGAATTTCAAATTAACGCTTTTCCAAACAAAAATTGTATGAATCATAAAACTGTGTACACAGAAATTTTCATAGAAAATTAATGTTTTTTCGTGCGCTAATGGAAGAATGAAGATCTTTGAAATTTTACAAATATTTTTTTTCTTCCTAAAACAGTCTATGGAATTTGCACGCAAAGATTTTGGCATTTGTTGCTTAACAAAAATATTTAAATTGCTATATTTTTAAATTCAGCAAAATTTGTCTATTTTTAATTATAATTTAATTAATTAATTTAATCGAATTAAAAAAAAAAATTGTTATGCAAGTCAATAAAAACTCACTTGTACTTTTGACAATTTTTTATGTGGAAGATATCGCTGTAATTTTACGAAATTTTTTTTAATTTTCCACAAATTTCAGAATTCTGATTTAGTTGGTCACTTTTGTGTATATCTAATTTTATAAAAAAAAATGGCGAGTTATATTTAAAAGTGTAAAAAATCGAGGTCTTTACTTTTCGATTCATTGCATGTGTGTGTGTATAACATATGTAGTTAGATACGTAGACTCGATTGCTGTATCCAAAATATATGTACATACGCCATATATGTATATAGTAAGTAATGTATGTATATGTACATACATATGTATGTATGTATGTAGCCAACGCTTTTAACTTTGTTTACTTGCATTTTCCAACAAAATCGAGATTTACAGTCAGCAATACTCACATATACACATATTTAAATGTGTAGCTACACATACATACATACATACATACATACACACACAGAAATGTAGATAAATAAATTGCGAGTGATTTGATAAGACAAATTTAATTTCACGCCAATTAAATAAATGCTGCATTCATACATTTCGTAGACTTAATATCTAATAGTACGCCTTGCAAAGATATGTCTATGTGGCAATTTTATAAATTAATTTTTTATTTCGCATTTTGTAATTCATTTAATATTCACTTTTCCTTTGTCATTCTTTCGCTCGCAATTTCTCTATATGTTTTATGTATAAATAAATATTAAATACATTTGTATGTGTACCTCAACGCCTTGTCATGATTGTGATTTGCCGTCGCCAAATACAAAAGTCCTGCGGTCATTTTTATCAAACGCACTCACTACAACTACAACTTCTTCTACTGATGATGACTACTCAGCACTCCTTTCACACTTTCACACTTTTACTTTCACTGTCAACTTCGAATTCGCCAACAACTTCTTTGCTACTTTTACTCACAGCTCGCTGGCACATCACTCGCTCTTAGCATCTCAGCGAAAACTAATGCAAAAAAAAGCTTTACTGAGACGAAACAAAATACCTTTTTGCTAAGCACAAAATGCTTTTGTATCATAAGTAAACCTTAGAAGAGCTAAAAAATAGCCAAACAGTTGGAAAATGTTGTGGCAAAAAGGAAGCCAAACGAAAGTGAAATCAACAAGAAGAAAACAACACTCTAAATACATGACAAATATGCAACAACACAACAGCACAACAAAACAGCAAAAAGAGAGCAACAAAAATGGCGAAGGCATATGAATGGGGACTTTGAGTTAAAGAGGACTTCATTAAAGGACGCTACGCGCAAAAGAAAAAAGAACGCACGCACTCACACATACGCACACACACACACGGAATAGCCGAAGTAAATATTTGGTATATCCTAGCGAAATCTAAATAAAGAAGCGCTACGCCATACAGTGGGACAGACACAAACATTTTACAAAATAAAATTACATGGAGTTACGCTGAACCTAACCTCAAAAACAATTTAAGATGCCATAAAAGACGCGGCGATGCATATATAACCTCGAAATTCTGTGCATATGTTGACCCTAATATTAGAAAGAATCATCCAAGAAATATACGCAATAAGTTTATTTTAACGAATACCTTTCATACAAACCTAACCTCACAAACGATTTAAAGTGCAATAAAAGACGCGTCGATAAAAAAAATAACTGTAAAATTCTGTTCGTTTGATTAAAATAACATCAAAAAGATGCAGCCAAAAAATGTACGCAATCGGTTTATTTTAACGCATACCACTCATGCAAAACTAACCTCAAAAACGTTTGAAAGTGTCATAAAATTGGCATCGCCGAATATATAATTTTGAAATTATGTCAATTTATTTGCCATAACATAAGAAATAAATATTCAATAAATGAGCGCAATCGGTTTATTTAAATGCATACCTCTCATACAAACCTAACTTAAAAAACGCTTGAAAGTGCAATAAAAAGCGCGTCAATAAATATATAACTGTAAAATTCTGTTCGTTTATTTAAAATAACATTAGAAATAAACACCCAAAAAATGTACTAGAACGGCTAATTTTAACGCATGCCACCCATACAAATCTAACCTCAAAAACGATTGAAAGTGTCATAAAAGCCGCGCGTATAAATATGTATATAATTGTAAAATTCTGTTTGTTTATTTAAAATAACACCAGTAATAAACATACAAAAAATGGGCACAATCGCTTTATTTTAACGCATACCTCTCATACAAACCTAATCTCAAAATGTTTTTAAATGCCCATAAAAATCGTACCGATAAATATTTAAGTTCGAATGTCTGTATATATGTTAGCAATAATATTATAAGCAAACACTGCAAAAATGGACGCAATCGGTTTATTTTCACGCATAACTCCCATACAAACCTAACCTCAAAAACGATTTGAAGTGCCATAAAAAGCTTGTAGATGAATATAAAACTTTGAAATTTTGTTTATATGCATACAATACTGTTATAAGCAATCGCTCAAAATGAACTCAAACGATTATTTTTAACGCATACCTCCTATACAAACCTAACCTCAATAAATATTTAAGAACGCAGTTCATCAATTAAGAACGCAGTTCATCAATTCAGCGTTAAACGTCGCAAGTATGCCCAATTTTTTTCAAAAATCGAATGAAAAGATTTCAGTCTTTCAATTTTCTATAATTAGAAGACGGAAGAAGACTAATGAAACATAGTTTTTGTCCACCAAAAGTGTTAAAGTCGTATTTACTAAAAAACATTTTTGTTTGCTAATAGTTATTAAAATATTTTAACGTTTGATAAAAGCTATATTTTCATAAAAACCTACAATGAAAGCAATCGCATATCACTAAGTTGAACGAAAATCTCAATTAGTTTTGGCTGAATAAAACTCTACTTGCTGCTGTTGTTCTTATTTTACATAAAATTGTCAACATTCGCAAACATTTTAAATCAATTTTTTTTTATTTAAATATTTATTTATGAGACTAAGCGTTTCCAAACTAAAATCCCACTGTGCGCCAACAACGACAATGGCGGCGGCTACGGTACTGAGCTGCTAAAAAAGATGCCTTGCGCTGAGTGGAGCTGGCGGGCGTGGAGTAAGGCGGCTGGGAGAGCCAATGCGTCCAGTCACGTAGGGGGATGAAAGTTGGCGCGAAATATCATGAACTTGATTGCCAAGTGCGCCAAAAAAAAAAAACCAACCAAAAATAAGTAAATATTTTGGCAAGCAACAACGCCGATTTGCCGTCAATATTTTTGTAAAATTTTCGAGTGCGATTTGAGTGGCACTTGAGTGAGTTTTGAGCGGCACTACTTGAGTGTGTTGTCGAGTACTTTGATGAGTGCGAAAGAAACGTACATAAGTTAGCTTAAAAAAGAAGCTTTAGTTTAAGCGCTTCAAAAGCTGTTCTATTGTGCGTGCTGCCGGCGGCTTGTACAAAAAGGACGCCAACTTTCTTGTTGTGTATTTTTGTTTGTGCGCTGCCTTCTTTGCTGTTGCTTTTTGATGCTGCTGCTGCTGCTGCTGCTGTTGCTGTCATCCAACAAACGTGAAAATATAAAACGCAATAAAACGCCGCCGCAGCACGTGGTTATATGGGGTCACATGTTTAGCTGTATGAGTTCGTGGTTGTGTGTGTGTGGCGCTTAAATTTTTCGGGGGAGACTTTTGCGAGACGTTTCGCATTACAAATTCCCAACGGTAAAGGGTGGCATGCAACAGCGGCGTAGCAAAAAGCACGAAACAAGAGGGGCTCCAAAGATGCCTCAGGGATGCTTGCTTTGGCAAGTAGGTATGTAAATCGTTGTGTGTATTCGCAGGTAAACCAAAATGACGCACATTTTGTTTGAATTCACTCGCACCATTGCCAATTTCTGGCCGCACAGATCAAGGCAAATGGAGTCGCATTGTTGTTTTGAGGTTTTATTTGAAATGCAAATGGGAGAATTAACACGTACTTAAGTAGGCATGTAAGTATACATACACACATATACATATGTATGGCGTATGTTTGTATGTAAGCAAATATTAAATATGAATAATTCAAAAAAATATTTTATAATTTTTTTTTTGATTTTTTCTCAAAAAAGAAAGCTGTGGATAATACAGTAGTAAATACTCTATGGCAAAAAAAATTGTTTTTTTAATTTTCTGCAACTTAAATATTTCATTACAAATTTTCACAAATGGACTTAAAACATGAAAAACGCTTGAATACATATTTTTTAGTAAAAATTTAGTAGTTTTGTTAGATTTGAAAAAAAATTGTCAGTAATTTTTTTATTGTTTTGATCATAAAAGTATTTATATTATTAATTGTTTTTCCGCTTCTTGTTTATTTTTACTTATAATTTCCCGCATTTAACAACTAAATTTTCTCAGGAATCGCCCACCGTGGAAAATTAAAAAAAATTCAGAATATTGCTGCTTATATTGATTGAGTTCCGTGTAAATACTCAGTATTTGCCATTCCATCTCGATTTTTCAAAACTCGTATTACTAAAAGACACATTATTCAATAATAATAGATATTTAAGAAAATATTCAAATTTGCAATTTTTGAATACCAGCGAACGAATAGAGAAAGCTGCATAATTTTTTTAAATGCTTCCGATGTTCATTAAAAGATATATAATTTAATTTGTAAAATTGCAATATTTAAAGGTTTATTTTCAAAAAATGCCTAGAAAAAATACTAAACTCTTAATGTTAATTTCTATTTTAAAAAACCTGTAAATAATTAAATATCAATTTAAAATTATAAGAAAAAAAGGTTGAAAAGTAAAAAAATTTTTTTTTAATTTCTTGTAAATTTTTAACGTAGCAAAATGTACAAAACTGGAAACACTGTATTACAAGAATTAAAAATATGACTAGAAATTATTTCTAAATTTCTTTTGAACTTTAACTAAGCACAATTTGCAAAACACAAACCTATTAATTTAAAATTCTATTAGAAAAAAAAATGGAACATAGTATGTATCAATTAAAGATTATTTAAAAAACAATTTGAATTTAAATTAAATTTTTTTTTAAATCTATTTTAATTATTCAATTAAAAATTGAATGAAAAATTTTTTAACATTAAAGAGAATTATTATTTTTTAAATTTCTTTTGAACTTAAAAAAATTAAAAAAAAAGTTTAATTTGAAAATCCTAAATAATTATTTTTTTTTTTAATTTCTTTAAAGCTAGCGAAATTTGGAAAAAATAGATCCACTTAAATTTTTTTTATACTAAACGGTATTTTATTTTTCATTTCAGAAATATATTTTTTTTTAAATTTTTGCTACACTTAAACGAGACGCGCAAGTTGACCAGTTTTGACTATTTATTTTTTTTTCAATTAATTTTTTATATTTTTAAAAAAGAAAATTCAATTTTAAATTTAAAAAAAAAATGTATCAAAACTTCGAGCATTAAAAAATCTGCAAATTTTGAAGTATGCAGTTTTGTAGTTCATTTAATTTCAGTAATAATGTGAAAGTTCGAAGTAGCTATAAATTACGGCTGATTTTTGGAAATATTTATAAAGAGCTTCTTCTCAAACTCAATTTATCTAACGCACGTCCGAGGTTTTTTTTTTTGATTGAAAATAATTTTGAGATTTCACATTTGTTATTTCACACTTGCCTCAAGTAAAATTTAATTAAATATTCTCATCGGTTTTGAATGAAAAGCTGCTTGGTACATTTTTTCAACTATTGTTAAAGATAAAAGCAAAATAATATTTTTAATGTAAATTTATTTAATAACTAATAACTATTGAAACAAGTTTTTTTTAAGTATATATTTTTATGGTTTTTGTAATCTTTACAATTTTGCCCTATCGAATAATCGTCAACTTCAACTTACAGACCTATTCCCACGTCACTAGAGCACTGTCAATACTACTGTGCCTAAAACTATACTTCATGTAATTTATTACAGACATTTAAAACTTATCCCTTAAGGTTTCTTCCAACTTTAGAGGCAACTTTATCTTGATTATAATAAAGCGCTTTTCATTTAAAAATTTACCAGAAGTGTACAAAGAAAAAGTCTTTTGTGGCATAATTTAGAGCGCAGTATAATTTTACAAAACACAAGTGACTTGGAGATAAGGCAGTAAGTCGAAGTGAAGGATTCTGAGACTAAATCTTAAGAAAATATGCAGGAGGAAACGCACTCATTTAGCTTAATCAGTTTTAACGTTAGAAGATTAATTTTTAAATATTTTGAATAATTAAACATTGTAATTCGCTTTATTGAAGATGGCGATAATTGTGAAGAAATAATTGTTTGAAAATTGTGTAAGAACCATTTCATTTAAAACGTGATTGGAAATATGTATGTCTGAAGGAAAATTTTTTTTTTTAAGTTTCGGAAGATATATTCAAAACTAACTTTCAAAAGAATCTATATATATATATAATATATAATTTTGGCGCTTACACTTTATGGCTCAGTGTTTGGCCGAGCTTCTCCTACCATTTATGGTGTGCGTCTTTATATTTTACTACAAATGGAGGGACCTACAATTTTGTGCCGACTCCGAACGGCAGATGTATTTTATGAGAAGCTTTTTCATGGCAGAAATACCCTCGGAGGTTTGCCATTGCCTGCGGAGGGGTGATCGCTATTAGAAAAAACGTTTTCTATAATTAAGATTTTGCTTGCCCTGACTATGATTCGAACCTCGAACTCACCGGCATATCGAGTTATAGCACGCACCGCTACCAACTCGACCACAGCGACCACAAAAGAATCTAGTAAAGAAAATAATTATGAAAAATGCTTTCTCTCCTCTAAACGCTTTTATGTCTATGCAAATACTTTTGATCAAATATTTCTTTTAAAAATTAATTAATAATAATTAGAGAGTAACTGGCATTAGAAATGCCTCATCTATGTAGTGTACAAATCTCGAGAAGGAATGAAGGTGGCAACGTTTTTTTTTTTTTAATTTGTTTCCAATTTTCGTCAAATAAATACTCCTTCTAAGCTTCTGGCCTTTAAAATATCTTGAAACTCTACCAACTAAAGCCGCAATATTGAACTTCTTCTTTGCAATGCGGTTATTAATTGACGACTCTATCGAGCGAACAAGGTGCGGCTTCTTATTCCCTAACAACTTAAAGAAATACAAATTGAAACCCTTTCAACTTTTGCATTTTTCAATACACATTTTTTCCCACTTACTTGCTCTGATCGATGACCGGTTGCATCCAGGCGCGCGCACCCAACGGCTCCTCCTTAAGCGAAGTCATGGGACCGCGCGGCTGATTCATATCCGCCGCCGTTGGGGGCAAACCAAACATGAGGCCGCTCGCCGAACGTGGTCCCGTCGACGGATATAGCTTACGGCCCCATTCCAATTCGAGTGTGGGCCATGGTGTGGCCGAGCTGAAGCCCGGCACTGGTTCGTCGGAACGCAGCTTGATGCCGTTACACGCACGGAGGGGTGAATGAGAGAAAGAACAAATTGTTGCAGCGTGAAGGAGGGCGGCGTAGAGAATGAAGAGCGTGAGATGCTAAAAAATGCGCGATGAGTTTGAGTTTGTTTTATTTTTGGTATTTCAACTTTGTTTCGGCTGTTTTTTAACACTTTTTACTGTTGCGCTTTTTGTTATTGTTTTTATTTATTTTTATTTTTATTTCCGTGAGCGCAAAATAATAACAACAACGTACATAATTAAGTCGCTTTGTTTACAATTACTGCTTTGTTTGAGTTAGCGCTTCGAAGCAGCTAAACGTTAAACGTTTTACACTTGTATTCGCACTCGCCCCTTGGGGGTGTCACACATATTACAATAACAATAAAATAAAACAATAAACACGTACGCACACTTTTCTGTCGCACTGTCACTTGCCGACGTAACACTTGTCTACGCTGTCAATCAATTGGCACTTAGCTGGTTCGGTCGGTCGTTCGATTGGCCGCCCAGTCAGTCAGTGAGTCAGTTAGTCGGTCACTAGTGTATACGCAAATTCATCGAATTATTTCAAAAATCAGCAAATAACTAATTTGTTTGACAGCTGCGCTGATTCGTACAAAATTTCATTGACGCTCTTTTCGAAACGTAAACCCGTTGAGAATTAGGGATTTTCCCCGATCAGAGAGAAGAAACAAAAAAAATATGTAGTCAGCTCAAGCTGGCTGGCTGGCTCAAATGTATGTGGCACTACTCTCTTGCCCAAATTCTTGCGACAGCTGTACCGTCCCGAGTGGCTGTTAAACCCCAACTGAATCCCGCAGTGTGATGTTATGACCGGCAATGCTGCTGCTGCTGAGGCGGCTGAAGCTGCTGAGACTGCGTCGCGCACAATGGCAGCAGCTTGTCAGCTAGCCAACAAGCCAACAAGCCACCAAGCTAGCTAGCTAACAATGCGACGCAGTAGACGACAGCAACGACAACGACAACGACAACGACCACGAGGACGGCAACGAATCACCATTGGCGAGGGTTCAATTGCAAAAGCAAAGCAAAGGCGCAATGCAGCACAGCCCAGCAATAACAATAAACGCTTGGGAGTGTACATATGTGTGTGTGTGTGTGTGCAGCTCGCTGTGTGTGCGATTAAGTAAATGTGCCTGAGCCAACGCGCACCACTGTTGGAGAAAGACACCACTGTTGGAAGCGAAATAGTCAAAGCACAATGATGAATGTACATTCCCATATGTATATGTATGTATGTTTGTGTGTAAATGGACGTACATACATATGTGTGTATGCACGAGTATGCATATATAAATTTTAGTAGAGTAATAACAACAACATTGTTGGTAAAAGCAGCACCACTGGCAGTGAACATTGTTTAGCAGTAGCGCAGTGCCGAGCAGAGACCACCGAGTGCATGAGATGATTGCATAGACGAAGGCAGAGCCAATATGTCGATATGGCAGTGCCTATTCTGCAGTGTCGAATTGCGCAGAGTACAAGCAGCGAACACCAGCAGAGTAGTGCAGTGCAGTGCGAACTGCTTTGTTGCTGCAGTCAATCAACCACCAACAGCATAGCGCAGCACGGTAGCACACAACAACAAAGTAGCACAATCCACAACGCTGCAATGGCAATAACAAAAGTCAGTGAATGCATTGAGAAGAATAAAAATAATAAACAAAAATAAAAAAGTCTTTTGTTACAAAAAAAAATAGATGCATATTAGAAAAGAAATTGGAAAAATCCTAACCTATCACTGGTGGCACAGCGCGGAGCAGGCGCACCGGCACAAGGCACATAACGGATACTGCTGTTGCGGAATTCGCAAGCTGCAAGTAACGAACTACCTACATATGTACATACATATATATATGTACATATGTATATGTATACATATGTATGTATGTACTTATGTATGTAAGTTCATACACGAATACAGGGTGTTCCGTTTAACGGTTCTTTAATCATACATTTGTTTTTTTTTTGATAGTGAATCGCTTGAACAACGATATAAAATAATCCAAACGAAAGGGTGAGCGATTTGGTTTAAACTTCAACTTTTCGTCTCGGAGCAGGAAAAGTAGTCCGGGATCGTCGATGACCCAAATTTATACTCAGACAGAAACAACTTGGTGGAAATTTTCGAGTGGCGAAATCATTAGAAGATATGTATGTGTTATTTTTTTTATTTTTTTTTTTTAAATGTTGCTTGAAACGCCTTTTCGGTCAATGGGGAGCGCTACAGCCGGAGTAGCCGGAAATTTAAACCTTAATGTTCGTTCAATTCAACAGGTTGATGGGCCATACTTCTATTGACTTATGATCTTTTAAAATGGGAGTTGACAGTATGCGCTATTGCGAAGCTAGTCGAGACAGCCACTGGAATGAAACGTTGACTTTTATTCATTTTTTGAGTTCTTAAGAGAGACCACTATATGGGCCACCCTATACAAACTTATGTTCTTCAGGCATAACTAAATCTGTAGATAAAAGTAGGTGTGCCAAGCATACTTTTTAGCAGTAGGTACATACATATGTATATACCAAAAATTATAGCTAAAGTACCAACCAGAGCAGCGCGACGCTTAGAAGGTACCTATCTTAATATATTGGGAGGTTGCTAGACGGAATCACTAGTCGCTTGTCCGACTTTCAGCGCTTAAAAGACGTTGTTCGAAACGATGTCGACTGCGTCCGTAGAGACGATGTTGATTTTACTTCGTAGCAAAATGTGGCAATTCGGGCAGTGCTGAACAAATAAGGACAGGTCCAAAGGAAATGATAATAAAAAAATTCATAAAACTCATAAATAAAAACTTAAAACTAAATAATTCAAAATTATATAAAAGCTATTAAAATACAATTAATTAAAATAAAATTATATTATTTTATAAAATAATATTAAAAAATATTAAACAATTACACGAATACCAAACAGTTGAAAGTAAACTACAAGTGCACCCCATTTTCAGAAAAAGAAAATTAAACCATTAAATTAAAAAAAAAAAAATAAAAATTATGCACATTTAAGTAAATTTAATTTAATAAAGTACATATGTATGTGTGTATGAACACAAACTAAACAAACTTTCTGAACTTAAAGAAAAATAACAATAATATTAAATAAAGTACGAAATGAAAATATGTATAAAAAAAAATATGTATAAAAAAGAAATTTAAAACAAAAAAAATAATAAATGTTTGTTTAAATTAAATAATTGAAAAAATATATATTTAAATTAAATAGAAAATGAGCAATAAACTACCATCATTTTTATTGACATTGATTGACTTCGAGCTCGCTAAATATCAATCATAAAAGAAAAATAAGCAAAATCAATTAAAACGTAAATGCAACAACAAATATGTAAACAAATAAATATAGAATGTAATAAATTCAACTGGCCTAAAATAAAACAGCAAAAAATTAAATTTTACATAGGTATAGTATTAAATAGAAAATTTTTAAAATTTGATAAAAAAATTAAAATAGTGAGATTAACTGTCAGTTTCACAAAGCATTTTATATGAAATTTTAATTTTTTTTAATTTTATATGAAAAGATGCAGAAATTGAATAGCTAGCGGAATACCGTTGTAATGGAATTTTTATTAATATATGTATGTAAATACCAATGTATGTACATATGTATGTATGTATCAAAATTACGAAGTTTTTGAAAATATACAATTTTCTAAGCGTGTGCGTTTATATTTTATTCAAATACCAAATATTTTATACGAGTTTGCACTATGAAACCAGCATCAGTTATGTCAATTAATCAATTTTAACCTCAATTTCTTAATTTTCGAATAAAAATTATTTGTATAAAAGTTTTCGAATCCAGTCGATTTTATAATTTTCGAATTTCACAATTTTGCCACTGTAATCGAAAAAAAATTTGCTTGAATTCGATTATTATTATTGTCATCAGAGTATTTTTGAAATGTTTTTATTAAAAAATTGTATTTAGAAAAACAACAAATTAAAAATCTTCAAAGGAGTTAATCTTATTGTAGGAAAATGTTGGTCGGTGCCTAATTGAGTGTAGTGGTCTGTTCTTCCGGCGGTAATTGCCGAAAAAAAACGTTTTTAATTTAGATACATTGAAAAAGAGCAATAAAATCAGAAAGGCGCTTTACATTTTCTAAATTCCAATTTTTGACACCACAGTTAAATTATAAATAAATAATTAACACTTTGAACTTTTCTCTCTAGTTTTGCTACTCTGCAGAACGAAGCGCTTAAAATTATAAAAAAAATTAAATCATTCAATCAACATACATATGTGGTGGCTCAAAGTAGGTATATTGCGAACGAGCAGTGCACAGCACAATTTCGAATGCAAATGTTATCAGCAAGCAAACGAAAAAAAAAACCCACAAACAAATTTTAAAACAAAATTTTAGCACTAACAACACGACAAACACCGAAAATTCAATAACATTGCATGCATTCCGACATGGAAATGTGCCAGCTAATTAGCAACACATTCATGTATGTATGTATGTAGTTTTGTTGTTGTTTTACGTCCGGCCAAGTAGGTATGTACATAACTATTAGTCGTGATTGGTCCCATAACCACAAGCAACACCAACTGAACCAAACCTAAAACAAACAAAAAAAAAAAAACAAGAGCACCACACACACTTCACATGGTAATCAGTTGCGCGCTGGTGTGCTCGCCTGCCTGTCTGCCGCAAATCGTCGCTACTCGCTCGCTGACGTTTTGCTGGTCGTTCACAGCATGCGCAAACAAGATGGCTCAGCATTACGCAAACTCCCAAGTGAGCAGCACACTGACACACTCTCACACATATCCGCTAAATACGTACGCACACAGGCAAGATATAGCGGTGAGCCATTATCATGCCATCGCACATTACCAATTCTCGCATTGGCAACGCCCCTTCGCAATGCTGCTACTACCGCCGCTAACTGAGCTGCCAGCGTTGACGCACACGTTTCTCATACCAGCCAGGGAGTGTGTGTGTGTCGCGCATTGCTGATTTGTTATGTGAAAGCAACACTGTGATTGGCTGTCATTTCCAGTGTGGAAGCATACATGGCGAATGTTGGTTGTTGGTGTGAAGAGAGAGCGAAAGTGAGAGGGTAAAATAAACGTTGAATTGGAGAATGTTCAAGAGCACTCTGGTTGAAATGAGTAGTGCAGCAACGTTAGGCGAATAGGAACAGAGTGGAAATTAAATTGTGTTGATAAAGCAGTGTTGGCGAAGGACTGCAATAAAATGGAACTAATTTGTAGTCTGATTTTGTGAATGATAACTTACGTTTACATACATACATATGTACATGCATTTGTAAGTATTAGAGTGTGCAATATTTTCTAACCAACATCGAAGGCAGCTGCGCTATGAAACGTTCACAATTGTAGTGGCAAAACCGTAGGCGCAGTCTCTGATAATTATGTATGTATGTATGTATAAAGAGCTGTTTTGATTTTTTTTTGTAATGCTTATGTTTTTGGATGTGCTGAATCCGAAAATAACTTGAATTTTGTCATAGAACGTCACGTTTTCTGACAATGTAGGTGTCTATGTTAAACAAGTTATCATCTTAAAATAAAATATTAAAGATTACAAATTTTTTTTAAATTTATAATTCCGTAACAAAACTAATTTATTTATGTAAAATACATTAATTAGTAAGCACTAAACACATTTCTTTTTCACAGTGAGACTCATTTTGGTACATTTTCGCTTGTGGGAAGCATCGGCAAGATCTCTGTGAAGCGTCCAACACTAGTCTGCCATCATTGAAACGCTCCATGTTCCCTGGTATCTTTTTTCCACCTCCTTAATATCTTGGTGAAATCGTTCACCTTGCTCATCACTTACGTCTCCTAAATTTTCTGGAAAGTAGTCGAGGTGGGAATGAAGAAAATGTACTTTTAAACTCATCAAGCAAGCTAAAGCTTGAAATGATTTTAACATTCTTTTGACGATTTGTTTGTAGTTAGGATCTTTGTTATTGCCTAAACATTTTTTATGACCTCTTTAAAGGCAATCCACCCTTCTCTTTGAGGATCCGTCATGGTTGTGATGAATAGTGGATCAGCCATAAGCCATCTAATACCTGGTCCAACGAAAACACCTTTCTTCAACTTTGCCTCCGAGAGGCCTGGAAACTTTAATATTAAGTATTTGAAGCAATTTCTATATCTTGGAAGTGACTTTACAAATTGCTTCATCAATCCCAGCTTTATGTGAAGCGGTGGTAGAAGAACTTTATCAGGAGGCACCAAAGTTTCATGCAGGACATTCTTTTCGTCAACTTTAAGGTCCCTCGGAGGGCAACACTTTTTTGTCCAGTGATTTGTTCGGTCTCTACTATCTCATAGACACAAAAAGCAAGGGAATTTGGTAAACCCAGATTGTTTTTCGAGCGCAATGCCCAAGATTTTAAAATCACCGCACACTTGCCAACCGTGGTCTTTATATTTTAATTAGCAAATAATCAATTCCAATTGTATGTTTCCTTGAGGTGTACGGAATGACCGACAGGAATGGAAGTATAGAAACCGCCGTTGTGAAGCAGAACTGCTTTAAGGCTTCCTTTTGAAGAATCTATGAAAATACGCCACTCTGCTGGGTCGTATGAGATCTCAAATGTATCCATCAAACCTTCATTATTAATATCTACAATAAACCAACTCGTCCTCTTGGGCAAGGTAGAAAGAAAACTGCTTCTCACGATATCTAAACCAGTAGGGTTTGTTTGTTAATGCAGCTCACACAGGGTGTTCCTTATTTAGAAATTAATGATAGTTATGGTAAACATTTAAAAACAGTAATCAAAATAAAATTATACCTATTATTAATGAGTACAAGTTAGCCCAAAAAAACCCTTTTTTATAATACAATTTTGCGTTTTGTAATATAACTTAACGTTCTGGAATTTTTTGAGTATTTTTTTTGTTTTCAGAACACCAAACTGAAAATCGAAATAACTCAAAAACCAAGTCAGGGTAGCAATGAAACTCGAGCTTTCAGACCGTTCCAACTATGAAAAACTTCTTTGTTTGAAATACAAGAGTGGCAAAATTACCGAGATGTAAGACAAGAAGAAGTCTAATGAAGAAATAAGAAGTATATTTGAATAGGCGGGCAATGCTTTGAAAGGTAGGGATGAAAGAAATGAAAGAAACTTTGCAAGAACTGCATCAATAATGATGCAACCGTTCAGTGTAAGCTCTAACCACCTGACGACGAAATACATCGGGATTTGGTACTCAGGATGTTGGAGGTTTAGTTTGAGTTGAATTCTCGCACAAACAGTTTTCGAGAGTTTGGCTTGCCAACGAATTAACAAAACCAAACTACAAAGTTTTATCAGAAAAAAAGGTTAAACAGTGCAAGGTTCTGAAAATTCAGGCTTCATCTTCCCTTCAACGGACTTAGTCGTATCAACTACGCTGAGCGCAGCATAAGAAATTAAACCAAGCGTCGAAAGTCGCTTCCTCATAAACGAAAAACCCGCATTTCGACCAATCAAGTTAAAATGGACGGCAGTTACGCTGCCAGTGAAAGTTCGTTCTAAACAATGCTCAAATGATACGTGTGATTTACCTTGAACTAGTAGGACTTAGAGGACAATACCAGTCAGACTGGCACAGCCTAAGAGCCAAATGTCTGAGTTAGAGCGTCTCCAAGGCAAATCAGCAAGCATCTTTATCGACTGACGGCCGAGCTGTAGCGTCTGACATTTATCGGGAGATAATCACTAAATTCATCAACACTTGCCCCGAGAATGCCAAAATCGGAAACCAGAGATTTTTTGCTGAATAAACAAACAGAAGCCTAAACCATCACATATTTTGGTTTTTCATGTCAGCAATGATGTTTGTGGCCGTTGTGGTCGAGTGGGTAGCGGTGCGTGCTATTACTCGATAAGCCACTCGGTTCGAATCTCAAGTAAAATCTAAAATATAGAAAACGTTATTTTTTGTAATAGCGGTCACCTCTAGGCAGGCAATGCTTCTCAAAAACTGTAGGTCCCTCCATTTTGTAGTAGAATATAAAGACGCACACTACAAATGGTAGGAGAAGCTCGACCAAACACTGAGCTATATAGTGTAAGTGCAAAATTATTATTATTAGATATTAATGATGTTTTATAAAGAAGAAAGTTGATGTACCTACACCTTTGAGGGCATACGAGTACACCTGAAAAAGGCTGAGTATGACTTCACTGCTTGCGTTGGTGATTATCTTAACCACAAAAAAAAAAAAAAAACACGAGAAGTCATCATCCAAGAGAGGACTCAAAATATTTACCAAAAATTTGTCTTAATAATTAACTGCACAATTATATTAAGAAACTTTGAAAGTGTTCGGCTTTTAAATTGGAAACAAACAAATCGAAAGAAGAAATAGCTAACAGTGCATACATAAAATTTCTGTAAATGTGTACATTTGTATGTTTTTATGTATGTACCCTGTCGGAAATCAAAGTATTTTAAAAGCAATTTAAAAAGTACTTTTTTTCCTAACCACAAGTGGTTTAAATTCATTCGATTTTCTTGTCATCAACTAACTTTTTTAATATGGCGATGTCCCAGGAGCAAGTCAATTATCCGACTCTGCATTTGATTTCCACCAGTTTCAAATATATTTGAAAGAAAGAACATTAAAATTACTTATTTTGCAACTGCAATAAAATGTATTTATTTTCAGCTGCTTTAAAACTGCTTTTTTACAACTATTTTAAACTCGATTTGTTTTTAAACTTCTTTATTTTATACCTACTCTTTTCTAACTTTTTAAAAACGCATTTTAGTTTAGTTTTTATAAAATATATTTATTTATTTTGTATGTATTTTTTTTTTAAACTAAAACGTTTAACTAAAATTTAATTTAGTTTCTTCTGCGTACATACTTCGTAAAATCATTGTTTTTTTACCACCTGAATGGCCTTGCGAGTAACTTCCTCTGGGTCACGATTTTCTATATAAAAGGCATCTATGTATGTTAATAATGATAAAGAAAAAGTTGAAATATCTTAAGAATCACGCATTTTATGGGCTCGCCCTTGTCTTACCTTTCAAAAGCGGATAGAAATTAGCAAAAGCTTTTAATCTTTTTTTCCGTGAGTTCCATCGACATTGCAATTCATTACAACGTCCTTCGATAAAAGACCCAAAATCATCTTTTTGGGGTTTCCTAGGGACTTCATTCCATCAAGCTATGGAATATATGGGAAAAAGCTTTAGATAGATATTTAGAATTTTTTGAATATATTAGCTTCTCATGTAAATTGTTTTATTTTCTTCGTTAATATTTTTGACAACGGCTGTCAATTCGTCATCTGTTTTTATTGGACATTGTAAGTGAATGACACAACAGCCTTCTGCTGTCGGATGAGAGTTTTTATGAGTACAGTGTATGTATATACAATACACATATGTATGTATACTAACATGGATTCAATTAAATAACTTCCTCGCACGCTGCATTTGTTTCAAAGCAGTTGATTTCCAACTACTTTAAAATTGGTTAATTTTTCAGACTGTCTGCTTTTTTCCGACAGGGTATGTACATATATGCGCACGCAAATAAATATTCAATGCGGCTAATAGCCTTTCAGCTTCGGCACAAATGTCCTTGCCATTCCCTTTTTTTCTTTTTGCAACGGTTTACAACTCTACTCCTTCGTTTTTTTTTTTTTTGGCACTTGTTCCATTGAATTTTTAGCCCTTTTCCACAAACAATGCAAACGTAAATTTTCCAACTGTGCATCCAACGGCAGCATCTGACATATTTCATAGGAACTTGCAGCTTCATCTGCATTGTGGTTTGCCATAGCTGTGATGTTTGTTGTACAACAGGATTTTAAGCATTTTAAACCGTTAAAGTGTTGCATTCGCTTGGCTTCCAACGGCTTCCAGCGGCGCAGATTATCACTGTTATGATTTGCCATTTGTATAGTTTGGCATTTTTTCCACTAAATTGTTTACCTTCAATACATTAATTTAATTGTAAACATAACTGTTTGGCTAACTGTAAATGCATTCAAAGTGTTGACATATTTTTCTAGCGAAGTCATTTCCCAATAATTATTTTGCCTCTTGGTTGATTCTGCAGGAGTTCTCGCTATATTTTTTTTAAATTTATAATACTTCGGCTATTTTATATAGAAAAATTGTGCGTAAACGCAGTAAATTCGACATGTTTTACAAATCATCTAATAGAATCGGCTATATATGCAGCGAGGAGATAGGATATAGTCAGGGCTGCCAAGAGAAAATCCGGAACCGGGGATTATTTCGCGGCCTCCCCGTTACATTTGATTAAGTCGCGAGAGTTGTACCATACAAAATATTCGAATATCCGAGCCGTCCCTTGCTAATTAATTTTTTTTGTCCGTGCAAAATTAAAATTAAAAAAACATTTCTATAAAATTAAGGCAAAATGAAAATCCGATCACCTTCGAAAACTCCGCACCGGGGGAATCACCACCGACCACCCCTCTCTCGTCGGGCCTGGATATAATCTCTTTGGATTCTTGTTATAAATAATACTACTTTGGTATCGTGCTCCTTTAGAATGCCGAAAGCCACAGTATTGATAAACTCACCACAGCCAAATTCCCCACAACCGAACTCACCACAGCAAAATTCAACATACCTGAACTCACCACACCTAATGTCACTACACCTAAGCCTCTAATGTTATGTTTTTTTTTTTGTATTGCGTTACGTTACGTCAAGTATCGTTATGTTTTCTTGTATTTTGTTAGAATTATGTATGCAAAATAACATTAATAGAACAAAGAGCGATTTGTTGTAATTCATGTATGCTTTTATTGGTCTTTTCAAGAATAAAAAAGAAATAAACGTAAAATTTTACACACACACAAAATAATGTATACTTCAAGTACAGTTATAAATATTTGGTACAGAAACAATTGTGCCTTCATAAAGTAAAATTATGTTTAATAAATACAGATGGAACACTCACATCAATGAAACCGCAACTTCACTCTCTAAAAGACTCGACATCATAAAATGCCTCTCTAGCTCAAAATTCAATTGCAACACACACACACTAATTAATGTAACCAGAGCAATCATTATCTCCAAAATAGACTACGGCCTGTTCTTATTCGAAAACTCACCTAAATCAATACTCAACAAACTAAAAACCAAACTTAACGCAGCCGTACGTACATCACTTGGAGCCTTTCGAACCACACCAATCAAAAACATGCTTTTGGAATCAAATATATTCACTATTGAAAACAAATACGAATTACTTATAACTAAAATCTTCAAAACCTTACTATACTCCTGCGACACACCACTGTCAAAATTAATAAAAAGCTACAAGCGGAAGCGAAAACGTAAAAAAACTATTCAGTCTGTCCTTGATAAAGCGGTATCTAAATGTACCTCTATTAATGTCCCCTTTAATCCCCTAAAAATGAATAACCCAGATCCCACCTGGAAAATTCCAACTAGCCTCGTAAATACATCCCTAGGAATTTATAGCAAATCCAACACACCGCAAACCATATACAAACAGGAATTTCTTAAAATCAAACAAAATTTCACAAACTACACATTCATATACACCGACGGCTCACTAATAAATAATCTTCCCACTTTCGCTATAACTACCGACTCTACAGTATTCAAATCCGGAATCCTTCAACTCTACAGCACCGTCTTCTCAGCAGAGATTATTGCCATCTTAGAAGCAATCCAAATAGTGAAAAATAAAAAAGGAAAATTCTTTATTTGCTCAGACTCTCTTTCATCATTGAACGCAATTCTAAATATAAACAACCAAGAATACTACCCCAGTATTATCAGATCGCTTTTGATCAAACATAGCCCAAAAATAAAACTGCTGTGGATACCCGGACATTCCGGCATCCTAGGCAATGAGCTAGCAGATCAATTCGCTAAAAAAGCAGCTCGGTCCCCACTTATAACCACACCAAACTTTAATGTAGCTGATGTCAAACTGTTCATCAAAAACGTATTCCAAATGGAACACGAAAACCTTCTATCACTGGCCTCAAACTGGTATCAACAAAGTTACCAAAAACAACACATAAACTGTAACTACCTAAAATATACACAAAGTTCACTTACTAGATTAGACCAAATAAAAATTATAAGACTCAGACTAGGACACACTAAACTCACTCACTTGCACCTTATAGACACAAACACTCCACCATCATGTCCCACATGTCAACTCAATACTCAATCTTCCATAAAACACATCTTTGATGATTGCCCAGCTCTATCACACCTAAGAGAGCAGATATTTAAACAAGACACCCCTACCCTCCTCCTTTCAAACCCCATCCTGGTAAACATGCAACTAATCCTCAAATTTCTAAAACTATCCAACCTTTATCAGCAAATATAAAAACACCACACATACAAAATCCACAATAACTAACATATGTACATATATCTACAACATACACATACCTACCTACACATTCAATATAAGCTCATATAACAACTACACATTCGCTTTTAGAGCATAGCTTAAGACCTCAGATGTCATAGCTATCTTTCTCCTGTTACCTTAGTTTCACAAACTCTGATAACAGCTAATATAAATAAATAAATGTTTAATTACTGTTTGAAACCAATATTAAATATTAATGTATTACCATTCAGTAAAAAAAGAAATATATTTATTAAAATTAAATACAACACCCATTACATTTTAAGCGAGTCAGAATTATTCCTTATTTTCATAAAAATACAAACTTTTGCCAACTGCAAAATTAAAAACGATAATGAACATATAAAATGTGCCGAATTGATTGGTAGAGTCCTTGACTTAATAAATGAAGGAAGCGGTATTCGTTGGTCTTGTTTAAAATGCAGATCAACGGATGTTGAACTTTTCCAATTTTTTAGAGGAACTAGATATGGATTTTTCGAAATTTAAGTGCCTAGATACTCGTAATCAAAGTTCACAACCTGTAAGAGAGATCAACAAATGGACCCACGGTCCACCCAAGGAATGTATTGTCACTCCTCTTACATTACTTCAAAATTAATTAATTAATATTTTGTCTCATGTCCCTCCGCTTCAGTGCTCGTCTTCATTAACTTCGTCAAGCGCTATCACCACTCGCGCTTCTTCCTCTAATAAAAGCAATTCTGATCATGCTAACTTACAGGTATCTTCACCTGAAGTGGGTCCATCACCACCTCAATCGTTTCCACCTTCCCAATCTGCTCCTATTGTTGCAAAAACTGTAGCACCTTTGGATAAGACTGCTCTGCAAAGAAGTTGGTTGTGGTTCCTTTGAGAAAATCGTTTTTTGTTTCTAGATTTGCTAGGGACACATCTTCTGATGATATAGAGTTTTACATTTTATCAAAAATTAAGACTTGTAACTTAGCAATCCGAAAATTTAACTTTAAATATGAACGTAACGTATCATCTTTTAAAATTGATGTGGCACCTGAAGTTTTTGATTCATTGCTTTTAACAATTCATTTTGGCCAACCCGGGCATTTCTTCGCGAGTTTGAATATAAGCCACATAAAAATAAAATAAATAATCGTTACACTGAGCCAAAAAAAATTTTTTTTAATTCTACTTTAAGTATTTTGTACCAAAACGTGAGAGTTGTAAATACTAAATTGAACGATTGATACTAAAAAGACTTAGACTGTAACTATAACGTAATATGCTTTACTGAAACCACATATTTTTAATTCAGAGAACCCCTTCTAACCAGAATCAAATTTATAGAAATGACCGTAAGGAGAGAATCGTGTGTGTTGTTCTATTTGCAGTTTATTCTTCAATCCCTTTCAGACCGTGATGCATCAATTGTGCGGTCAAGTTTCAATGTCAATATCTCTACTATTTATGCACGTATGTATATTAAAAAGGCCGAAATGCAGCGATTGTGCTGATTATTGTGTAACTTTTCTTTTTGCACTGTTTCGCTATTCGGTTTACCATTATTAACGTGGTTATGAAATTCTTAAGTCGTATTTCGATTTTTTCCAAGAGAGCTGCGGCAGTAAGTTGTATTTAATATTATTAAAATATGATTAGTGAAAAAATAGTGAAGATTGCATATTATAACAAAAAAAATAGTAAGTTTTAATATTTAAAATTAATAGGAGTGATTCAATGCAAAGTAAATATGTTTTAGCCGTAATTTTCAACAAGTGCATCAATTGTGCGTATCAGGTCTTAAGTAACTAAACACAAGTGCTTTTTCTTGCATTTCATTTCAAAGAAATGCTTACAGATTTTAAGTTAAGAGAAGCATTCCACGTCGTTTTTCCAAGCGACGTTCCTGAAACCCAAAGAAGACTCAATATGTTTTGGAGAGTGCAACCAATTATTGATGCAGTGCGGAATGCCTGTTTGAAAATTCCAAGAAAAAGGGGGGGGAGCATATTCCATAGACGAACAAATAATACCCTTTATGGTGCAAAAAAGAAAAAAAAATTCATCCAAGTCGCTCGTCCAAAAATAGTCCAGCACTACAATAATTGAATGGGTGGTGTGGACATTTGGACATTGGGGTGTGGACATTTTTTAAAACTCGAAAGTGGACACCAAAGGTAATTATTCATTTCATTGACTTAGGAGGGAGTACCGTAATCGTCGGGAAATTAGAATGCCACCAAAGACTATACACGATTTGCTAAGTTTTCGGCTTGCGTAGCAGAAGCTTTGGTAGCAGATCAAACTTAAACGAACGTGGAGTGGTGCTCTGGATCCGAATCAGGCGACGTTGATTTAACTCCACCTTCTAAACGATATCGTCCAGCAGACCAACCATGCCCTGAAAAGCGGCTAGATGGTATCAATCACTGGCCAGAAGAATCTGACTTAAAATCAGCCCGTATGTGCCGTCGAAAATACTGTAAGTCACGTACGCGGAAATTGAATCAATCGAATTTAATGCAATACGAGTTATGGTAGGACATGGTTTCTTTGATTTAGCTATTTGCTACATCCCTTCTAATTCTGACTTAAGGGTATATACTCTGGCGTTACTTAGATCCTTACATGACTCGATGATTATGCTTGGTGACTTCAATATGCCAGGCATATCATGGACTCTTATAGACGACTTTATCGTTCTAATTCCATCAAGGGATGTGTTCTTATAAGATATGGCAGAGCTCTGTCTAAATCAAATTAATTTAACTCCAAACAATTTTGGAACCATTCTGGATCTTGTTTCTGTTGATGATGTATCTAAATCATCTATGACGAGGTGCGAACCGTTTGATTATTTCAGAGGACTTTTATCACCCTGCGATTGATGTAAATTACGAGATTATATTTTCGTTTTATTTTCGCGAAAGCTAACTTCAAGAAATAAGATCATGAATTGTCAAAATTATCATGGCCGAAGTATAAAGATGATGTTGAACGTTTTGTCCAGCATTTTAATAATACTTATTTCAAAAGTTTGTACCTAAACGGGCTTGCGTACAGAAGGACACGCCTAGCGCATACATACTTATGTCAAGTTATATTATCTTAAGCTCTTTATTTTATCTTATGTTAAGTTCTGTTCATCGCAATCTGGGATTATGGCACGTTAAATAAACTAACTGAAGTTTTACTTAAATAGCGCAGGGTATTTGCTAAAAACTAATTAGGAATAATTGTCGCTATTAATTGACTTTTAGTAACTAGATTACAAATTTAAGAAAACCAATTCCTCCGCAATACTCGTAGATTGCGAAAAGAGATAAATAAAAAATATAGATCCTACATATGTATTTAGTACAGATGCACTTCAGCAACGAATGTAAATCGGCCGCCGCAGACATGCCATCAGACAGCTGTCAACAAAGCGTGGTAGTTGTTGCTGTTGTTATTGTTTTGCTGCGGCTGTTCACCACAAAGTGCTAACATGTTCCACTGAGAATTATGCAGTTCAATCGTATTTTTGTGACGCTGAACTCTTGCCACGAGAAGGATTAATCCAACAGCGTAACAGTAGCGCCCAATGTACACGTGGGAATCGATGAGTAGCAGTGATTTGGTAGTTCTGCTGTTCCTTTTGTGTGAAGGTACATATGTATGTATGTCTACTCAAGCAATGGTGGTTTAGGTGTTTGAAAAAGAGGGAGAGGCACTCGACGTTGGCGGCTGTTCGTCTACAAACCGCCGAAGTGTGCGTTGATTTCCGTTGGCAGGAAAAACCAAAATTATTCAAATTAGTAGTGAACAAATGTCAGTGATACTAGTTTACGATTGATTGTGCACAACTGTAGCAGGCGGGTCATCGAAGAGGTCGTAAAGGTGACTGAATTTAAGTTTATGTGACTTAATAACTATTTAAATGTACATATGTATGTATGTATGTGTATATTGTGTGTATAAAGCACCTCCTTATTAGTTAATCATATGAACATATGTGCCACTGTTCTGATTTTCTTTTACCTCTTTCATATACTTACATACAAATGTACATTCATACAGTCTGAGACCACAGAAATATGACGATTTAATGATTTTAAAATTTTGATATACTTGTAGATATGTATTATATAATTTATTTAAGGTAAAAATACTTTTTATAAAAGCGTCCAGCGAGAAAATGAAGTTTGCTCTCAGAGGCATTAACATTAACATTAACATTAACATTAACACTAACATTAACATTAACATTAAAACTAACATTAACATTAATAATAACAATAGCATTAACATTAGACGTTAGCGAGTTATTGAATTTAAGTAAAATAAAATTTAATTTAAAGAATTTGAAAATAAAATAAATGTTTGAAATGTTGTAACATGCTTTTAGAATTTCGTTTTTCCAAAATATAAAATAAAATTAAATCCGATTTGAGGAAAAATTAATAAAATAGAAAACTTTGTCCCAAAATGTTGTACATAAAAATTAAAAAAAAAAAAAAATAAGTTTAATCAAAGTAAAAGTAAAACAAACCTAAACCCACTTAATATTATTAAAAAAAAAAATTGAACTCACTTTTTAAAAAATAAATTTAAAATTTATGTTGTTTCTGATAAAAAACAATTAAATTAAAATTTTATTTAATTTTCATACAAGATAAATTTTGTATTAACATAATTATTTAAAAAAAAAACTGTAATTCAAAAATTAAAACAATTTACAATTAAATTAAATTAAATATAAATCAAAATTAAAAGAATCAAATAAGTTTACGTAACATTTTTTGACAAGACAATAAACATTTATGTATAATTGTAAACTTTAAACATTTTTATTTTTAATGTCCTTAATTTGATATATTTTGATTCTCAAGCTAAGATGACAGCAAAAAAGTAATAAAATTTTTTGTGTAAAAAATAAAAATCAATGTTTAAATATGTTTACTTTTTGAACTTAAAAAAATTATATCTCTTTTCGAATAAAACATTGTAAAATAAACTTTTCGTTTAAAAAGTATTCTTTATATAGTAAATGGGGTTTTAATTAATAGCTTGTCTATAAAAGGAGAAAATGAATGGGTACAAATTAAATTAAAAATTAAAATTAAAAAAAAAATCATATTGCCAAAAACCCACAGAGTTGATTTCTGCTAAATGAAAAAGTGAATGTTTCATCATTGCCAAGGAGTAATTTTTTTTTTTGTTAAAATTTAAAAATAATATTTATTTTTTTTTCAATACTACAAACATATATGTACATAAAAGGCTTTCCAATTCCTCGTTTTCAGTTTATTAACATAGTTCATAACTCACTGGCCGACGACTGTGCTCCTCCACCGAAAACTCACCACTCCGCACACCTCCTTTGGGAGCACTAAAGTCAAGACAAAATTCATTATGTAGTTCATTTTATAGTGAACTCTTCACGTTGCCGCTACTAACTAAACATAATTAACCTTGCCTGCGTTGCACGAATTTCATGTCAACAATATCAAAGAAGAAAAAATCTCCGTACTAAGCCGGAAAAAAATCAAAAAAAATAAAAATTAAATATTCATCTCTGCGGCACGTCTGGGAATAATCAAAATCGACTAGTTGCTGTATATTTTCGTATAAATATTTTTCATTGGAAATTGAGCATTTAGTGCTTATTACAGGCCAAAGATTAAATACTCAGCAAATTATTGTCGTTATGTGTTGTTGTTGCTGCCGTTGTTGTTTTGTTGTTCTTGTGCGCTCAACTGCGGCTGCCTCCCAGGTGTCATAATCAAGCCATTGAACTCCGCCAGACTGGCACAGTTCAATATGCACACACACACACATACTTTCATATATTGGTGTGCATCCCCTGTGGCCGACAAGCTACAGAATCCTTCACTTTCTCCCCTCCTTCTCTCTTGACTTTGTACAGCAGCATAGCCGAAATTCTTCAGTTAGCACGCGCTGCTTGACAACTTGTGATGACTGCGAGTGGCAAAGGTGACTTTGAAATGTCAGCCGCTTACTCACATGTACATACACACATAGAGAGGCATCCATCCTCTTCCTCACTTCAAGCAGGCACCCACACACACCCACACACACTCGCCTATCGCTTGCAAATGAACTCCAAATCAGTTCGATTGTGGTTTGCGTAATTTTTTTTTTTCTGTTTAAAATTTGGTTAACCGCAAATGCGTTAAATGAGTCAAGAGAGACCGAAAACAACAACAACAATAACAATAGTAGCTGCAATACTCAGTTACTGTTTCATTAAATTTCTAGCAACAAGCGCACGACACCCCTCCTCAACAACTCTTCCCCTCCTCAACACGAATTCAATCAATTCAATTCTTTCGCACAATTCAATTCAATTTCAACTCGTGTTCGGTTCAAGCGTCGCTATCAGTCAGTTCCAGCGGATGGACGCACTGTCGCGGTTTTCGTTTCTTAATTCAATTTTCTGTAATTTTATGATTCGTCAAATACTCATTCGCAATTTTCGTATCACGTCGACGATGACATTTAAAACTTTTTAATGGTTAATCAAATTATTTCAAATCGTTAGATTGTTGGTGGTGGCATCATAATGCGCTGCGTTTTTGGTGGTCGCAGGTGGTTGAGAGGCGTTTGTGGATTTGAGATTGCTCAGATAATGAAACACTTTTATAATTTTCTACTTCATTTAGCTCCTTTTTCAGTATTGAGCTAAATTGAAGAAGAAGAAGGATTTCACAAATTTTTTGTCAGACTAATGAGTAATTTTTAAACCAAATTAACGAAAATCTTGCAAGTGCAGAATCTGTGATGAAGTTCGGTATGGTCGTCTCGAATGAGTGGTAGAGATTAGAGATTGTAGGGAGTTAGTGGCCTGCGAATACCTAAAATCCAGTCCAGCAGGTTAACAGCCAAGGCTTGTCACATTACGCTCCTTGAGTAATTCTTTCTTGACTGTCAACGAGATGGATGATCAAAAAATTCACTGCTCGGGAGTTTGGAGATTATCCTTACGTACTAATGGCTGAAATCCATCAATAAACAATGCTCCAGAAAACCAAACTACCAGAAAGGAATTCACCCAAAGACAGATTCACTAAATTTCGCCCCGTAAATGTCGAACTCGAAATATTGGAAATAATATCAAAATAGCAGGTTCGTGAAAGTCTTAAAAACATTACAACAAAGTTTCGGGAATTGAAAATTGAATATCCTTCTGGTTGAGTTTAGACCATAATATTTAGTCCCACTGTCATTTCTAATCTCGACGTTTAGGAATGATGTATTAAGGCACCGATTTTCAAGTAGTTTTATTTGAATTTAGTCAAACTAAAAAAAGAAATTCAGAAATTGAATGACCCAAATAAGTCTGTTTTAAACTTTTAATAGGCGACGAGCCAAATCAGTTTTGAAGTGGTTTTGTAAAAAATATTACGAACTTGCTTATTGTCTTTGTTTCGCAGTGTTCCATTGTGACAGCAAAATTAATTTCTTTGCTAATCGAATTTTCTAGTCAACAAAAAGCGACCCACATTAGACGACTTATGCGGACTTAGGAAGCGTTCAGCTATCCGCTTATCTTTAATACCCAAACTCACCACACCTGAACTCACCACATCTGAACTTACCACACCTGAACTTACCACGACTGAACTCACCACACCTAAACTCACCACACCTAAACTCACCACAATTTAACTCAACACGCCCAAACTCACCACGCTTAATTTCATTGTACTTAAATTCACGACAATTGACTTATCAGTTTTGCACCCAGCATACCTAAGCTCGCCTCACCTAAACTATTTAAAATCATATATAAATTTGATTAATTCAATTAAATTGCGATTTGTTCAATTATGACTTTCCCGAATTATGAGTGTTTCAAAAATATGAAACCAGTAAGAAATGAATCAAGAGCACTTTCACTTTCATAGAGCGGCCCAGGCGCACTCTCTTTTTATTAATAAATGTAAACGATGAGCAGCAAATCATATTTATTATAAAGAATATACGTTAGTTCATTGCTTATAAAAGAAAAAAAAAACAAGTTATGCCTTGGAGAGTCATTAGAAAATTAGTTTGCGCACTAATTTTCACATTTGTTAGACAAATTGAAGAAAAAAAACCACGCACGAAATCGACCCAACCAACGGCAGCGACCAACTCACAAGCACCCAAAAGAGTATAACATTTCGAATGGCCAATTCGGCTACTATTCACCCACAGCGGGCGGTGCTACCGACGCGCTCACCCCTCCCGCCCAAGCGCAGACGAGCGCGCGCTAAACAAAATATTTAACTAATATCTACATTTGTTAATGTCACACCGTGTTGCATATGCAACCGAAAACTTGCAACCAGCATGAGGTCGCCCACCAGCCGCCACCATGTAAACTTACACCAAAAAAGGACCAGAGTATCCTCTTTGCAGCACAATGCAAAAACAAACAAAAAATTAAATAAAACGAAAAAAAAATATGATCAATGAGCTTGCTGCTCGCGCTGTCTAACTGACTAACCTGCTTGGCTGCTGTGGCGAAGGAAATTGATTTTATAAAATAAGTGGCACATATGTGCAAAAATATTATCCAACATTAATGTGCGCATTTCGGCAAAGGTTTTCATGTGAGTGTGTGTGTGTGCAAATTTTTTTATTATTGACTGTTGCAACCACCGGATTTGTTGCCATAATACTTTAACTACCTACCCAACTAACGAATAGACAAACAAATGTTTGAATTGTTTGCACTCGATGATGATACGCGCATATGGACGTTGACATTAGTGTGGTTCAAAAATGCATCGGCGAAAATAATAAAGTCAGAATTTTAATGCGTTCACATCCTTGGATTCTATATTTAAAAAAAAATACACGGATTTTCGGTATATAAAAATATTTAGTGGTTGCTCCGAGCGCTTAAAGTTTCCGATGTATACTAATTTTAAACTAAAAAAAAAATTGTGGGAATGAAATTTCATATTGAAATTCAATATTTTTTACCATTTCTTAAGCTCATTATTTTTTTAACTTAAACTTTAAGTTTTCTTTTATAAGTAAAATTTTTTTTAAATTTTGATTTTTGCATTATTAAACCAAAATAACGTCGAAATAATTTAAAAATTTTTATTTTATAAATCCATATAAGCAGTTATCTACATATATTTATTTTTTTATTTCAAAAATTCTAAATAACAAATATTGATTGAATTTTTATATCCAATATTTTATGATAACAGTTATATTTTGACTTTTATTTATTTATTTTATTCTATTTTAAATTTTTTCTTTATAAATCCAAAATAGAAATAACTTTTATATTTTTTTTTAAATCCAAAAAAGCAATTACATTCAACTTTTATTTTATAAATTCAAAATAACAAATATTGATATAATATTTAAATTTATATTTTCCATGATAGTATCTAGCTATTGAAGACTTTCAATTACAAAAGTCAACAAAAAAATATCTGTCATGTACCTATGTATGTATGTTCACAAATAAAAGTCATCAATTAGAATCAGTCACTGACTTTTATTTTTAAGTCATACTTATAAAAGACTTTTCAATTTTTGGTAGAAAAAAGTAGTATCTACATATATATACTTGTTTCATTATTTTTATATTTAGCTGAAGAATATTAAATTTATAAAACTTTTCAGCATAAAAAATGTCATATAAAAATCAAACAACATTTTGCAATTATAAAAAAAAAAAATTTTTTTTCAATGTTATTTTTTTAAAATTTGCATAAAAAGTTACAAAGAAAAGATTATTATCAGATTAGATTCTCGATGAAGACCAAAATTCATTTTTCATATTTCACTTGGTTGTTGCGCATTTCTGTCATTGCGAATTTTTCACTGAGAATTTTCATTAAGAACTGCTATTTTCTATCGCTCTAGCTACCTCTAAATATCTTTTGGTTTCTCAAAAAAAAAAAAAAACAAAAGAAAAAAGCATTACTCTTCAATGTACAAAGAAAAATCGTAGATGATCGGAGCATTTAAATTATGTATGTCTCCACTTTTTTTTTTTTTTTGACCACCCTAATGTGCATATGCATGGAAGTACACATTTACATATGCCAATACTTGAGGGCATAAGCCACCCCAACACGCCCGCTTGCTCTATAAATTTGTACGTATGTTACATACATACATACATATGTTTATATAAATTTGTGCCCATGAATATATCATTTTCATTTTCGAAAATTTCAAGTGGCATTTTCGTTAATAAAGAGTTAGTAGCGTAAGCATTTTCGTTTCGACATTTCTCTCGCCTACCCATCAAAGCAATTACAAAGGCCATTGCCTCATTTATCCTTCCATATGTTCATGCTGGTCGTGCCCCGCCTCTTCCCTCTTCCCTCTCGCCACTCTCCATGTCATCTGCTGTCGTGAGCATCGAGGCAATGTATCACTTTGCATACATTTCCTGATTTTCGACTATACATACGAGTATTTGATATTATCCTGCCACTCATTCGCTTACAATTTCTTTCTGTTACTTCTCTTACCCCTCAATTGTATGCGCTCTTCATCTTGTAAGCTATCTAGTTGTGCTTACATCCTCGACGATTTATTTAAATTTCCGGTTTTTGAACATTTGCATCAGATTGTAATAATTATTGGTGGTAGTAGTTGTTGTAGTTTGTGTTTTGTTTTTTTTTTTACTTGAATTGTTGTGTGAATTCGCTTGTCTATCTGTAATAATGTTGTGTTGGCTTTATAACTCTCCACTTTGGACAAAGGAGTTAATTTGTGTTTTCTTCTTGCTGTAAATAATAATTAAATATTCGCACATCTGTACATATTTGCTGGCATGTGTGTAGTTGTGTTACTGATGTGGGTAATCATTACCGAAAAAATTATTTCAAAAATTGGGTTAACTTAATCGATCTTTAAACGCAGATATTCCTTTGACAGCCACCAAGTCTCCAGTGAATAGATAAATACTCACTTGTGATCTTTTGTAAGCATGGCCGTAGCCAGGATTGACTTATTGGGGGTGCTCAAACTTTGTACAGGCACCCCCTTTACAAAAATAAATAAAATAACCCACGTAAGTAAACTTTATTCTGTCAAGTAATAAAACATGTATGTATGTATATAAGCAATCTATAACATTTTGAAACATAAAACATTTAAAACAGTTAAATTCTTCGACTTTTTTTACGCTGAATTCATGCATAATGTTATCTAAATTTATGAATTCTAATTTTCGTTTCTCGAAAGCCAAAAAATATACTTTTCGAAGACGTTGATTGGACATTGGACGGAGTTGGTTTTTTTGACAGCTGTTACTTGAGTTATACACAGTTTGGTTTGCGATTTCGAGACGCCTTGAATATTTGAATATTGAGAATATTCGGCGCATTATTGCTGACATACGGCCCCAACTGCTGCTAAACGTGGTCGAAAATTGGGCCTCTCGGCTGGAGTTAATTTATGTCACTTGCCCGAAATCATTTTTAAAACATAATGGCAAACCCTTATCTTTATAATAAAGCGAAATTCTTGGCCATAACATTAAATTATATGCGTTTTATTTCTTCTTTAAAACCACATGTCTAAAACAAAAACACTGTATATCTGTAGTCTGAAAGGGTGTGATCATAAAGAACTATTCAGCCTCGAGTTATCAGCGTAAAGTAAGCCAGAGTAAAGTAAAGGCTCTCTTTTATGTAAGGCGGCTACTTTCAAGTGATTTCATTGGGTCCAATTCCAGGGATGACATCGATTTTCTTACGCTTCGCTTTTGATTTCGAACCACTCGCCTGGGCGATAGCCCACTGATTAAATCACCGAAAGCTGGTAGAACTTGACGAAGATCTTATCGAGTCGACAGATTATGGCTTCCTGAGTACCGACATCACGTCCAAAGACCTTACTTGCTGAGACGTGGAGATGTTAATCCGCATTTTTCGTAACTTTTGGGCATAGGATTCCGTACACGTTTTCTCAAATAGAATCTCTAATATAATATTTATTCTGAAGACTTGTGCGTTCATCTTTGAGGTTTTGCTCAAGTTCTTTTTACTTAGTTGGGTGTACTACAGGAAAAAGAGAACGTAATTCTGATTTATGGTGCACTTTAAATGAGTTTATAGAGATTTTTTAGCGTTTAAAAGCTTGGTGGCCTATAATGAAGTCAAGTTTCAAGCAGCAAAGCTCCAAACTCGTTTCTTCGAAACATAATTTTGCTAGCGTTAGAGACACAAGTACACAGTTCCTCGATACTAAATCTTTTAAATGCTAGAGTGGAAACGTAAGTAGATCGAAAAACAATTTAACAAAAAAAAAACAGCATTTTTTGAAAGGAAATACTTTTCAAATAAGTTTTCCAAATTTTAAAGTGTGTGCACTCCCTTTCGCTTCGTTATTTATTTTAATATTATTCTTGAAATTAAAACCATTATTTTTCAATTAAAAAATAATAAATTCTTTACAAAAACCCAAGCTTCAAACTTAAAAGAAGTTATAATATTTAAAAAAATATTACCAAAGTTTCGAACTTAACAATTTTTTTAATATTTTAAGTAAGCAGTTTTATAGCTCATGCAATTTTAGTACAATAAATATCAACTTTCAAGGGACTAGAAATTAGCATTGATTTCTTACAAATATTTTACGTTCTTTTACAATTCCTTCAAAATAAAAAAAATGGGCAAAATACGGAAAAGCGGCTGCAAACAAAAAAAAACCAAAATCAAAAATCAACGGCAATCTTCAGAGTGTTAAACCTTAACATTGAATGTTCTACAAAACTACATACTCAAAATTGTTAGTATTTTTTTAAAATTGGTTTATACGCTCAATTTCACTTGAATAAGGGCATCGCCTTTTTCGTTCTTTTTTCAGGGTTATTTTTCTTTTATTTAGTTTCTATTACATTTAAATTAAAATAAAATTCATTTTATCATAAACACCAACAAAAAAAAAATTTTTATTTGTTTAATATATTTCAAAATTTTCATAAATTTTATAAAATTTGTGTAAAGTTTGAGACTTGGATCTACAAATTTAATTTTTTTGACTGTACAACTTTTTAGTTCTTATAATTTAAGTGCAAAAAAATGCAAGTTTCAAAAAGCTACAAATTTTCGGTGCACTTGCTGCCATATTACGTTTGAAACAAATAAATTTTAAATTTGAAAAAAGGCAAAATATCACAATTTTTTTTTTTTTTAATTAATGGCAGGTTTTAGCCAGTTGAACTTAAAAATAAATAAAAAAAAAATTTTTTTTTAATATGCGAGAATTTGTTAAATTATAAAATTTATATAAAGTATGAAGGCTAGGTTTGTAGGGTTTTTGTTTGAGTATCCAAAATATAAAAAAAAAATTTATATATTTGCTTTTAAATAAAAAATATGTAAAATTATTATAAATTTTAAATAAAATTTAAAGCTTAATTTCACATTATTTTTGTTTAAGAATTCTCTGTATTTTAATTTAAAAATAAAATATATCTTCTGAATTTGTGCTATATTTTTGTCGTGGTAACAGTACGTTCCGCTTTTCTTTTGCTGTAAGTCCGAAAGTAATTTAAGCAATGACAATTTTTTTTTGCTACTTAAATTATTTAATCATAAAAAATAATACAATGTGCATAGCAGAAAAAAGTGTTTTGAAAATGCTTTTATGCAAGGCAATTAATAAAAAATTTGTTTTACAAAATTTTGCGTTTTCTTACTTTCTAGTAGTTAGTAATGTATGTACGTATGTACGCTGCATATTAACATAATAAAAGTAGCATTAACAAATGCATAGCCCAAAAAAGTTTATCTTTAAATTAAAGGCCAATAAAGCTCTACACGCATCGCTCACGTCTGCACTAACAACTTTTTTATGTCTCAACCAACTGTGGCAAAGACATTGTAATTTTATGAAATCTTTGCACGTCATTCTTTTCTTATTAACACTTCTTTTGCACGCATTATAGCGACTCAACCTGCCCCTTCACACCGCAAACGAGTGACAATAAAAAAGTCAGTAGTGCTGAAAAGTTGGTACATACATTATTTTTATTTGTCGCAAGTGCGCTTTCTTTTATTTCATTTTTTTGCACACACTTCTACTACATTTTCATTACACCATTTTTGCACATTGTTTCAGAAGCTTACGTTTTATTGGCCACCCTGCCCGGCTGCCTTTACTCGCCTTAGCCGCATTCACACTACTCGCACTAATCGCACAACCAGAGGTTAATAATCAACCGTCAACAGGCCATTATAGAGCAAAAGTGCCATATTGGGGCGCGTAGAATGAACGTCGGCGGTCAATGTTGCTGGGAATGTCAAGGCAGTAGTATGACAGTTGTGAGGCTGAGCCAAGCGACTGATTCCTAAATACGAACTGCAACTATACCAGTCATTGCCACTACAAAATAGCTAACGCACTTTTTGCCAACTCCAACCGAGATCTGTGTTGATGACTTTGTGGTGTGGTGTGATGTGGTGTGCTGTGGTTGTATGTACTATTATCAGTGGCGGTACAAGACAAAAGGTTCATCAATGAGTATGTATGCGTGCGTGCGTGTGTGTGTGTGTGTGTGTGTGTGTGTGTGTGTGTTTGTGGTGCGTAGCAGATACCCGCACATGTTTAGTTTACGGCCTAATTGCACACCAGGGGAACACACCAAGCCACTCCAGTCAGTCATGTGTGGGCAAGTAACCAAAGACCGACCGACCGACCGACCGACCAGCAAAACAAGCAAGTGCCAGCTCTCCTCTGCCACACAACGCTGCAGCTACTCCGGCTATTATTGCAATTGAATGCGAGATTGCGCAAAACTTTGCTTACCGCTGCAACTTTATAAAGCTGTTTGTGTTGAGCAAGGCGTGCGGGGGGCGCGCGGGTGTAAGCGAAGTTGTGCAAACATAGAAAAAGCAAACAGGCAAACAAGTGTGCGCGCATACAAAAGTAGACAAATACGAGTGTGTGTGTTTGTGTGAATGCCGCTTTGATGAGCGCATTGTGTGTGAAAGTTTTTTGCGTCCGGTAACTGCTTTTATCGTGGTTTGGGCAAACTGTATACCCTTTTTGGTGGTTCATTTTTTTCTTAACTTTCTTCTGACCTTTACTCAAACAATTTCTTACTTTTATTTGCAATTTCTTTTTATCTCAACATTTGAGTGTACGCAAAAGCAGCGATTAAAGTTAGGCAGGAAGGAAGGTACTAAGTAAACAATTGTGTGTGGTAATTTTTCTTAAATATGCTCGTAGAATGTACACTGGGTTAAAATATTATTCATCACAGATTTTTTAAAAATAATTTTTATTTTTATTTTAGTGCTAAAGATTTTTTATAATTCGACGAAATTCATAAAGCTCAAATTTTAAGTTTTGAAGTCAAAATTAATATAAAAAAACATTCAAAACATTTCCAACAAAATTTGAAATTTTTTAAAAATTTTATGGATAGCTTTGGGAAATGCTAGAATTTTCAAAATATGTAGGAAAACTGTTTCAAATTAAAAAAAAAATTAAAAAATTTAAAAAAAAATTTTAAATTTTTAGGAAAATTGTATAGAAAGCATAGGAAACAGCATAGGGGTTTCAATAAAATTAAGAAATGTTAGTAGGTTCAACTAAAAATAGTCAAAAAATTTTCAACAAAATATAAAACTTTTGGAAAATTGTATAGATAGCATTGGTAAATTTCAGAGGTTTCAAAAAATTTAAGAAAAAAGTACTCATGATAATTAAAAATATTTATAGTATTTGGTCGGTTTAAAAGCATAACAAACTCAAAATATAAAGAACTTTCAAGCTTCGTTAGTAATTAAGGTTCTAAATAAAATTCAAAAAATTAGTAAACTAAAAAATTTCTTACAATTGAATTTTTTTTTTAATTTGAACAAATATAGAACATCTTAACCTCTCGAAAAAAATTAAGAAATAAATGTTTCTGAATTTAAAAATGTATCATGGTTGTTTTACTGTTTAAAATTTTTTGAATAATACAATATTAGGTAGTTTACACTGAGTTTAAATTTTAAATGTTTACGCTGAGCATAAATTTAAGAGTTTTAAAAAAATTTTTAAATGTCTACCACTTAAAATTTGTAACTTAATAGAAAATATAAGGCTTTCGAAGGAAAATTAAGACAAACATTTTTTTGTAACTAAATTTTTTTTATAAAATTTTCTAATATAGAAAATTCCAAGAAAATCAAAATATTACAACAAAATGTAAATACTCTTCTTTGAAATTAAAAAAAAAATCTCTTATAAATATATGTACATACATACATATGTATGTATGTATGTAGGTACTAAATACATATTTTTTTCATATAAAATAATACCATGTTTAAGTTTTTTATACAAAGTATGTAGTGAAAGGGTTCAAATCAGCATTTTATTTTATTTTAATAAAACAAGTTTATTTTATTTTTAGGAATTTTTAATATTCAAAATAAATTTTTTTAAAATTTGGCAAATTTCAACAATTTGTTTTTGTTAAATTGTGAATATCGTATGTGTTTTTTGTAATAACTGTTTTGTAAATTATTTGTAAATTTTTTTTATGTTTTTATTATTCAATTTAAAATTTTTAAATTTTTTTGAGAAATTTCTAAAAAAATTTGTGAGTTTCGCAAAAAATAGCGTTTTAAATTTTTAACAAGATTTCATTTGAAAAAAAAACTAGTCGTACTACTTTTTCGTTTTAGTGTAAGCAATGAAGTAACAATCCACCGTTTATCATATGCCATATGTATGTATGTGCCAAAAGGACATTGTGCCAGAGGACATTGTACCAAAAACCGACATACTTTTGTTCACCCAAAAATTTGTATCACTAAACAATAGCGAAATATGTATGTTAAGTTAAAATTATATATGCTTTTACATAATCGCAAATTGTTATGTTTCTTTAGATAAACTCTCCGTCTCGCAGGCACAATAATCGTATAAAAAAGTTCAAACATTTTCGAAGTAAACAACTTTGCAGCAATTAAGCGCTTAAGTAGCAGCATTTTTGAGCAAACATGCGAAGATTGGTGGATGAATGACTGCCAAAAAATATGAAGTTTACTGACTGAAATAAAAAAAGAGAAACAAAAAACAGCAAGATTGCCCAGCAACGCGAAAGTTTGAATGGAATATCCCAGAAAACAAATAACTTTATTAAAAGGGTAGTATAGTTTTTACGCTAACTTAAAGAATGACCTAAATTTGTGTAGCAAATAAATATTACGAGAACTAGTTACAAGGTGATTACTCAATTTGCAGCCCATTTTAAATCGCTTTCAAACACATCATTTGAGTGCAAAAGCACCGATAAATAAAAAAAAAATATTTCAAATATATTACACCCTCCATAAAATGTACTTCTTAAATTCTTGCTGCCAAGAAAATTGGCAACATTGCGCTGCGCCAAAGTGTTTGAAAGGTAATTTAAATGGAAGTGACAAAATAATATTAAAAACAATATTTCACAATCTATAGTAGCTGCATTTACAATTAATTCTTACTTCTTTCGAAATAAGGAACGTCGGTCTGATTTTAAGTTGAAAAAAAAACCTTTAAATAGCACTTGTGTCGGAATTCAGTAAGCAGTTTCATATCACTAATAGCGAAAAAATTACAGTTATTTAGACCAGTTTGTGGTTATTATACATAAAATAGAGTTTCTAAACATTAAAATAAAATTAAAACTGAAAGGCGCTAAATCGAAAAAGAGCTCCTAATCTCTGAGACTTGAGGTTAAACAAAATAAGACTCAAAATAAAGTCGCAGTTCCCGAAATTTGTCGCAATAAATAAGAGATTATTATGTATTTCCGCTTTCTCGTCTTTTTTCTTGTTTTTATTTTTTGTGACTTGCAAATCAATTGTCAAAATAAAAATGAAGAACACTAAAGCGAGAGAAGATAATAAATTCAAACTTATCGTCTCAAATTTCGAGACTTCAAATCAAACTGCTTACTGAATTCGAGGGTAAAATGTAAAATCCCGGTATTAGAAGGAAAATTAATTGTGAGGACCGATATAAGCATTTAGTAAAACGCCTTTCGGTTCGCCCTAAGGTCAAAATCATTAGACATATAATCATAAAAAAATCGACGAACATCTCTTCTTCCATTTACATTTGTTTTAGAAAAAAATTGCAATAAAAGGAAGATTTTTCGTTCACAGACAATTGGCAACATAGCTTATTTAAATTTTTTTTTTGTAGCCTAAAGTCAAATTCGCAAATACGCGAAAAAGTATTCTCATCGAAAGGCTCTTTCTGAAATCTAGCCACTAAAACTTCGAAGCAGATTAAAACAAAGTTCATTCTAACCAACAAGTAAATGCAAAACGTTGTGGGTGGTTTGAAGCCAAGTTCGTGTGTACCTTTAAATAAGTTCACCACAAAAAAAGGGCCTTTCAGATCGTATTCGTTTTATGAAAACTTAGCGATTAGGCGGATCAAACTATCGTTGTTTCGACTACCCAAGCTTATGAAAATTTATTATGTCTGCTGAAGTGCTAATAATTATAATAAATTGATGAGTGTTTATTATAAAAAAAAAATAAATTTGGCCTCAGGATACGGGTTTTTGAAGGATACCAGTTAATACACGATTTTCCACATTCGTTCTCACTCGGGCATTCTCAAACGTAGTACATACTTCGCCAGACATACATATATATTTAACGGTAAATATATTTATATACACATGTATGTATGTATGTAAGTGCGTATGCAAAATTTACATATCCTTTGGCATACACAAATTTTCGTAAACGCGCATTCATTAAATATTTAACACATTAAACATTTACCGAATCACATTTTACGAATATACATAAAATAGATGTTAAGCACCCGAAAAAAAAACGGTAGAAGAGTACGAAAAAAAAATAGCAAACATTTTTTTTTAATTTAAAATTGCATAAATATGTTGAAAGCTTTAAAGGTTAGAGTGAGTTGAGCGGCAGGTTTGTTTAAATATGGTAAGCACTTGAAGTACAAAATTTCGGTGGAGGCGACAACAATGCCGTGCACTTTTGTTAGTTTTTTGTTTTTGTGTTATTTACTTTTTTCTCGGCATTTCAATTTGAATTTTGTGTAAAATTACAATGTGTAAATATTGTCGAAAATTCATGTTTTAAGAATTACTGATGCGCGAAATGTGATTTTCGACAATTGCACTTGAGTTGTGGAACTTTAATTTGACGGCGGTTTTTTTTGTTTTATTTTTTCATTCAATTGTTGGGGATATTCACAAGGTGGCGTTAGTGTCGTTATGTCGTTTAATTTAAAAAAATTCTCTTTTCTGTACAAAGCAGAAAAATTATAAAAAAAAAACAATTTAAAGCTACTAAAATAAAATTGTGAATTGCTACTGAAAAACTGTAGAATTTTACGGCGCTTAACGACTGGTTGTGAATCTCCTATGTATATGCTTCAAAAATTAGTGAAATTAAAACAATGATACATAATTAATTTTTTTAGGCGAACGAATTTGCTCTAGCTTTGTGTCTCGCTTGGTCTCTCCGCGTTTTCAAAAAGTATTTGCTTTCGGTGTCCGATTATCTAAGAGGAAATGGTGCTTGACTTAGAGATGCCAGATCGTAAATAAAGGAAAATGGATTTTTGCAATAATTCAAATAGTGAATTTAATTGTAAAAAAGAATTGCTCTACATTTCACAAAGACGATGTCTTATTTTCGAACGAATAACGCCTTCGATTAGCTGTTTCTTTCCATAAAGTTTCAAACGCTTTAATTTTTTTTCTTGAAGAATTACACATTTGTTTAACTGAATTTTCGGGTTCCCCGTACTACGATTTTTAAAATATAAATTTTGAGAGTTTACTTACATTTTGGTGGCGTTTCAATCAAGCAAATAGTATCGAGCTAGGCTATATTCTCTTTGAAGCAATATTTCATTGATTTGCTAATAAATTTTTTAACAAAAATTTTGTTGTAATTTTGGATGATCTTTAGCAACTTAATAAAAATATATAAAAATAAATTAAGAGAAAACGGTTAGCTTTTTAGTCCAAAGTCAAATCTGAAAATGGCATTAAAGCCTTTTCAGCTGTGGAGCAGAGCCCTGTATACATTTCTAGAAATTGTATACCAACTGCAAGATTTACTTGGCACTATTTTGCTGGTCATTTTGTATTTACGAGTATTCGCGAAATGTTTTTTATCTAAATTTTGCTGAAACAATTTTGGAGGTTTGCCATAAAATTTTTGCTTTAAAATTTTGCCTGTAATAATTCCTTAGCCATGGTATTTTTTTTTTTTTTTGATTTTTGCCATGGCATTTTTATAATTTGCGTTTAATGTTTTTTAGTACATTTCGTCAGAGTTATTCTTTGTTAATTCGTTATAATTTTAGCTGTTCATAAAGATCGAATGAGTTGGTAACACACCAAGCCCGAAATATGTAGACGTTTCCAACCCAACGCAAATCCTTTTTATCGTTTCCTTTAAATTATTGAATGCGTGTGTATGTGGTTGCTTTCTTTTTTCGTTGCTCTGGGTTCAATTTTGTTTAAATATCACTAAGATGACTACGAAAGTCGTATCCTTAGCTGGAGGTCCAAGGCTTATCAGCTGCACGGCAACTTCCTCACAAAAACTATCCACATTTTCTTAAGGGGTTTTTAGAAAACCTTGCATTATGTCTGCCCGCTCCTACATCTCATACTAACTCCGGTTAGTGGATGGTCTTGACCTGTTGAAAAATAGATTTAAATTTATGCACTACAGCCATTGATAAATACTTCTTACATATTTAATTACTTCAGTCTAAAATATCTACTTAGTTTCTAGTTCACTTGTATTTTTTTTGTTCGTTTTAATTATTATTTTCACTTCTCCCGATAAAGGAAAGCGTTGGTAGACTTTTTTCACGAATAACTGTCAAAATTGCGCTTTACTCGTAAGAATTTTGTGATCACGTCGGAATTGATGATAGAGGGAGCTCCGACGACATTCATGATAGGCCTGTAATTCTTTTCGACATTGTGTAGTGTAATTTTTTATAACGAGGAAAATTTGTATCACTAAAATTTTGCTAACCATTTGGTAGCGAACTGTGAACACCCTAAATGTGTTTGGCGGGTAAACAAACAAAATTTACATGATTTCAATTGTCAAATACTAATTGAGTACATTAAATTGCGTGTGTGTGCGTATCAATCCAAATTTATTTTGCTACTCGAAAGTCAAGCAGAATTAAAGGTAGGTACACTAAAAGCCTAGTTGTGGCGCCTTCTTCAAATCAATGTAGCGCTGAGAGAAATTAAGCTGAAAATACTTAAAAATTCTACAATCTAGATTTTTCAACGTCAAACGCTTTGCATTCACATATGAACGTATGCTGTTAATATATTTGACTTCATTTTTCATACCTTTCTCTCAATTAAATTTTTTTTTAATTTTTGGGCAGCCTTGGCCCTGCTCTTCATTATGAACCCTTCATTAATTCGCTCGCATAGATGACTTCATCGCAATGTCCCTTATTTGTTATTTTATTTTTTTCAGTATCTACTAATGAAAAATTGTAAATATATTTTTTTCACTCGCCATAACTAATAAATAAAAATCAACCCCTTTTCTAAAATACACAACTTCTTACCTACGCGAATGCCATATGTGTGCAAACATGCTCACACATACATACAAATTCGAATAATGCATATGCAAATGAGCGACGACCAAAAAGGATATTTTGTTAGGAATTTTTTATTTTTTTTTTTGGATAATGTAAATTTCGTATATTTTTAAGGTTTGTTTTTATATTTTAAATTAAAAATTTCACACTTTATGCGCTGAAAAGGTGTGTGCAATAAATTTTGGTTATGTGCAAGAAGTTGAGGAGTATTTGAAACTTTTAGCGAAAAAAAATGCACGAAAGTAAAAATTATGTGGCAATAAATTTTAATTATACACAACAAAATATCTCATGGTTATTTGTCAAATGTTTTTATTTTCTTTATTTTTATAATGCAATGATTGCATTTTTTTTTTTCAAATTTTTTCTTTCATGTAATCAATTTTTGTTTCAATTTTCGAAGGCTCAATTTGCGTAGCCGAACGTAGCACCTTAAATGCAGTTATTAGCAGCTGAAAAGAGGCCATAGCAGCGTTTCTAACTTGCTACCCATTAATTAATCAGTTTTATAACATAAATGCATAGTAGGGTGGTCCAAAAATGCATGCGAAAAAGAAAAGTCAAAATTTTTATGCTCTCACTCTCTAAGATTTTTTTTTATCTACATAGTTTCCCTTATTTTTTTGTATTGTAAAAAATAAAATTCGAAAAATGTCTAATATCAATACTTTTCTATAGTTGTTGGTTTTTTATCGACTTCAAATAATTATTCCCAATTGTTTTTTAACCATTTTTGATATTAAAGTGTGTGAGTATATGATAAACCGAGTTTGTCGTTTGAAAAATATTAATTTTAAAGGATTCTATACCATTTTTATGAAAATTTCTTTTTTTTTATAAAACACAAAAAAAAAATGAGCACTTGGAGAATCTCTAATCTAATTACACAGGCAACAAAAAGGCTATCTGGATATTTAAAACTGATTTCTATGTATTTAAATGTTCTGAAACCTAAAAAAATACTCAAAAAAATCCAGAACGTATTTATTTATTTTACAAAACGCAAAATTTTATTATAAAAAAGGGTTTTTTTTTTTGGGCTAACTTGTAGGCATTAATATAGGTATAAATTTATTTTGATTTCTGTTTTTAAATGTTTACCATAACTATCATTAATTTCTAAAAAAAGGAACTTACTTTTACCGGAACGGCTTATGGCTGATCCACTATTCATTACAACCATGACGGATCCTCAAAGAGAAGGGTGGATTGCCTTTAAAGAGATCATACAAAATATTTAGGCAATAACAAAGATCCTAACTACAAACAAATCGTCAAAAGAATGTTAAAAGCATTTCAAGCTTTAGGTTGCTTGATGTAATTAAAAGTACATTTTCTTCATTCCCAACTCGACTACTATCCAGAAAATTTAGGAGACGTGAGTAAAGAGCACGGTGAACGATTTCATCAAGATATTAAGGAGATGGAAAAAAATATCAGGGAACATGGAGCCTTTCAATGATGGCAGACTACTGTTGGACGCTTCAAAGAGACCTTGCCGATGCTTCCCACAAGCGAAAATGTACCAAAAGGAGTCTCACTGAGCAAAATAAATGTGTTTAATGCTTACTAATTAATGTACATATTTTACATAAATAAATTAGTTTTGTTACGCAATTATAAATTAAAAAATTTTTTTTTAATCTTTAATATTTTATTTTAAGATGATAACTTGTTTAGCATAGACAACTGCATTGTCAGAAAACGAGACGTTCTATGACAAAATTTAAGTTATTTTCGGATTCAGCACACCCAAAAACATAAGCATTACAAAAAAAAAACAAAACAGCTCTCAATTATTTTATTTTTGCATACTTGTGTTGTTTTTTTTTTATTTAAAAATTGCATTAAATTTCCAACTTACAAGAATTTCTTTTTTTTTGCACCACCCTAGTACAGATCATTAGTTTACTTGCCTTCAAAAACTATTAATTATAATTATTCCCAATTGTTTCTTTAACCATTTTTGATATTAAACTGAGCAAAGCAATTGAAGTCTTTTGAAGAGAAACGAAGTTTGTCGTTGGAAAAATATAAATTTTTAAGGATTCTATAGGTACCATTTTTATAAAAAACTTTTTTTTTTTTGTATAAAACACAAAAAAAACTTTGAGCGTTTGGAGCAATCTCTAATTATTTTTTATTTAAAAAATTGCATTATCAACTTAATTTTTTTTTCGCACCACCCTTGTACAAACAAAGCATTAGTTTACTTGCCTTCAAAAACTATCAATTGATCTGTAACAATCGGCTCGCTTTGTACTTTCGCATACAGCTCTATAAAACTTGCTAAACGATTTGTGGCATAATCACTTCCCGCCCACCGACCCACTCGTACACTCCGCACGCCGCTCATGCAGCACGCCCACCGGAAGTATTTGCGTGGTGAATTGCTTGTCTACGGCGGCTTAACCCGCCATTATACGCAGTCGCACACACACACACACACACACACACAACCTCCCACACTTAATCACTTGGCATTGATAACTCAATAGACGCTCGATTTTCCCGTCCGATTTGCGAATATCGTACCGATTAGCACGTGGCAGCAGCGGTGACACGTGACTTCTACGGAAGCCCACTAGCTACTTGTATAACATCAACAACACCAACAACAACAACAACAGCGTTTAATAAGAGATCACTTTGTGTTCTTTCTTTCCTTCATTGCTTGTTGTACAACACATAAAACAATCTGATAATAAACGTTGCAAATGGCCACAAGAGCTAACAATAAATGGCTGAACGAATGGCTGAGCGGTGCTTCTTCGAGCTCTTCATTCAGCTCGTTGAAGGGGGGCGGGGGCTGTACAGAGTTGCACTGTAAATGCGAAAAAATTGCACATCATTGCCGGATGAATGATACGCTTGTATTGTATTTGCTGAGTACTTTTCTTTGTGCATTCGCCTTATATGTGTAGGCAAACAAAGCTTTGGATTCACATCTCGAATTGTTATAGTTTTTATGACTCAATATGCGTTATTTGTTTAACTTTCTCAGGCTCTGCGCGCTCCAGATGAATGCGCAGTTTGGCGAAAGGAAATAATTTTTGTGGCGGTTGTGATTAATAATGCACTCTTGATTGCTATCTCTAACTACTCGTCGCACTGTCGCACTGCCGGGAGCGCTGAGGTTTGGGAGCATAACGCAGCTTGAAATATGAATTGACTTCTGCTAATTAAATAATATTAATTAGGACAAAATATCGCTGAAGTCTTTCCTGTACCAACTTTCTTTCACTACTATCTGCCAATACAATCTTTCATTTATATAAATTGATTAAATTTTGCGGCTATTGCGAGTGAAGTATATCAGCGAATTAGTTAAAGAAAAATCTTTGAACTCGCAGATCAAACCTTTTGAAAAATGGCTGACACTAAAACCTATAAATCCCATAGGTTTGAGAAGGTGTGTGAGAGCGAGAGAAAACGCGCAAGAGTCACAAAGAATCAGAGACCATTGCAGTTTTTATAGAATTGATTCGCATACAATTTAGTTTAAATTTGTTTTCATTTATTCGTTGCAGCAAGAAAAGAAGAAACTTTATTGCCTTTATATAAAAAAACGTATTACTTCCGAAACGTCTATTATTCTTTGTTAACTACAAGGTTACACAAAAAGACAGATAGCAGGCAGATAAAAAGTAACGCTCGAAGCTCTGAATTTCCTCAGACTCCTTACTTGCCTAGTGGTATCGCATTTTACGAAAAGCCGATATGATTACACGGCTCTACAAAAAAAAATTTTCGTTCTTCGTTCTAAAGTTTATTTTATGATTTTCTGGTTAATTATGGAGAAAAACGAAAAGAAAATACCTTTTTTCCGTATAAAGTTTGCTTCTACATAGATGACAAGGAGAACGTTTTCTTCAGGACATTTTGAGCTTCGAACAACGTTATCAAGGCCAATACAATGAAAACATGATAAATACAAAAGCAAACTTTTTCATGCTATACATTTTTTTTACGTCTCATTACAAACTAAAGAATCGAAATTTAATACTTTTGAGTCTAGGTAAAATTTCGTGTTGACCCGTGTTATCGATTCCACTTTGTTTTAAATAAAAATATGTTAATGTGCAGTAAGACAAGCACTGCAGCACAACCAGACTCAAGGCTCCCCATATTTCAAGAATACATTTAAAGAAGCTTAGTTGTCTTAGCCTTGCTTCAATCGATATTAAAGCTGTTATTCCTCGATGGATCGGTTTTCTAAGAATTTCTATATGTACAAGGTCGCACAACGAAAAACTTAAGAGGTTGCGAAAGAAAATCTAGAAGGAGAGTGGATCGCAGAACGTGATTGCCGGTAAGGCGGAGTTAGTATTTTTCACAAAATACTACAAGATTCCGGCCTGATCTCTGCCAATACTAGAAAATAATAAACACATTTTTGGAACAAACTAGAAATATTTTGGGAGGTAAGCCGAGGTAGAAATTGAATATTGAAGAAAAAGTCAAGAAAGAGATCGATAAGACATGGTGTCGCTGGTCTAACAACTCAAGCATTTTTATAGTAATTAATATAAAACAGCTGACATCAACCCAAGTGTCGACAAAAAGGAAACAGAGCGAGCAGACGCGACAGTAGGAACGCGCAAAGGAAACGATGGGACTTGAAGTGACTTTAACATATTTCATTCAGAGGTGTTTCGAGGTATGTATAGATAAAAAAAATAAAGAAGAAAGACCAAATATTAAACAGTAAATTATTATCGATTCAGAAATGGATCTCAAGCGTGTGGGCCACAGTATGACTGAAAACACAATTTCCGATAAAAAGTTTCTGGAATTGCACGTCGACAACTCCAACTGCAAATAGAGGCCATTCCAGAAATTCAACTTTCAAAGGAAAACAACAACAAAGCGGGTAAATAGTTAAAAAACAAATTTTATAAGCTAAAATTCTATATAAGTTCATATTGGAAACCTTGAAGGTCACTTACTTGCTCAATGCTGGTACCAAATTGACATTCAGACAGAAAAAAAGAAGCAGAAGGTGACGGAGATCTAACACCCTAAATAATGTAAGGATACCTAAGCTTTTGCTGAATAAAAATCGAATGAAAGCACCCATCGAATAATAAGCGAAATTAAAATTTAAAAATGTTTCGCCTCGCAAGTTTGTAAAACTAGAATTGTGCATTTCAACTAACACAAAGGCTGAACTGCACATGAAAATCGCAGTTAACACACGCTACTTGCTGCTGCGGCTGTTGTGCGTCGATAACTTCACAACACTTCAACCGCAAAGGACATGGGACACTTGACAAAGTAACGCCTGCCGAAGGACGACAATTTTGGTGCATATGCTTTGCAAATGTGTGGTTAAATGCGTAAGTATTTTAGGAGTTGCATGGCCATGTCCCGAGCACTTTGGTAGACGAGCCTAAAATTTAAAATTGCACTGACAAATGACTGCATTGAGGCTTTTTCAAAATTGCACTAATGCTTTTTTGGAAATTGCTGCGTCTTTCTAATTACGCTGCACTGCACAAATGCCAAGTCGGTCTAACTATTTTCTATGCACCGTTGCATCCTTTCAGCTGCCTAGTGAGGCTGACAATTAGGCTATTAGGAGAGTACAGTGCCGTGTCACTTGTGTGTCATTAACACTTGCTGTGTTGCGGCAACGTCAGACGGCAATCAGCCGCAGGCTGGCGTGTGTCGTGAGTTGAAAACCTTGTTGGCTACTTTGCATTTGATTTCGTTACATTTCATTTTTGGTACTTCCATACGAAAAACAAACAGAAATCAATTCAAAAACTTTAATCAGTGCTGGCACAAAGGAATGTCGAATAGTCGCAAATTCGATTTGCCGCAAGGATGTCAGAGATATAACCGCACTTACATTTCATCTCAACTACACAAAGTGGATGTGTGTGTGTGAATGTAGATTTACCCTGCAGGGAAATGAAGCTGAGTTTAAAGTTAATACAATTTTTTGTTTGACAATTTTATTCTTTCTATCGTTAAGTACTATTAAATACGCAATAGCTGTGGCGCACATCGGTTTCTTTTGCTTCGTAGTTTATAAGAGTGATTTTAATGCCTAGGCGGTTCGTGGTCTCAAACTTTTTCTCGTTAGTTGGCCAAAACGATGTCTTATAGTTTCTTTGGATTTGTCATCTCTACTAGTTCCTGGCTCCGATAAGCAGCATTTTATTTATCTTGCATGCTTACTACAATTTTTCTGTACCACTGCTTAAAACGCTACTAGTAAGCGACACTGGAGAAGCTTCTACTATTCTCAAAACAATCGGGCCTGCGTAGTCGGAAATATCGGCAATTTTAAACGTTCCTCAATGATTGCTTGGAGGCTCGCGGTCTTACCACTTCACAGGCGAAAAGTAAAAAAACTTATCCAGCCATCGACTGACTTGTTTTGTTCGTGGTTCTATCTACCGAGCACTGCATTATCAATTGCCAGCTGAAGTAGCTCTTACTCTGCTTCGATTTTCTTTGGCTGAACGCTAGTTGCTGCAGGACAGTAAGATCAAAGATTAAATGATACGAAACTCTCGTTCTCGTAAGAGCGCCTACTGAAGTAAAAAGGTAGAATACGGGTATAAATGAAAAAAAAAAAATAAGTTTATGAGTTCAGCATGAAAACTTTATAGTTTTAACTGAAATAAAAAATATCAGTTTCCACATAATCAAACATATCAATTCAATCGAAATGTGTATATGTTTGTATGTATATACAAATATATAGGCAGTTTTCTTTGTAAAATATTTTTAATAGCATTTTTAAAGACGCTTTTTCTATATAAAACGCAGCATTTTTGTGAAAAGTTCAAAATTTTACACGTTGCTCTTTATTTTGAGATGGTAACACTTATTTTTGCAAACAACAAACACTCAATATTTTATTTTGCTCAGTTAGAAAGCGTACTGATTTTATTGATCGCTAATTTACTTGTCAGCTGATAATAGGGGTACTCATTCGGTGTTGTTGCCAGCATGAAAAACGAAATCAGTCCCCCTATTTTATTAGCGGTTGAGAGAGTTTCATATCATATAATCCTTGGTGAGATACTCATCAACAAAAGCTGCGCGGATAGCGCCTACATTAACTCTTCTATTCTAAATAATTGCTTTGGAAGTGTCTGAAGATCTTTCGCCAGCGCTATGTGATAAAAGTGGTGTCAAAAATCCTGACTCATATCATGAAAGCTTTAGAACCACGATCTGTGAGAGAGAGAGAGAGAGAGGACTCACTTATTTTTTTGTAGCTAGAAACTCAATGGTTTTGCGGTGAGTAAGCTCCGAAAGTCTAGCATCCACTGGTTTTTACCCGAAGTAATCCTTCTATGGTCTTTTACCGTTTCTCTACCAGTACTACCATCGCAGTTTGGGCGATAAGTTCTATATCTGTCGATGCAGCCTGTTAGTCTAAATAAGCTACTCTCACCGGATGCGTTCGTTTCCGTCCGCTAATGTAACGTCGAACCAACCTTTTTTTTTTTAAACTACTCCATCGTTGAACCCTTTCGTGGTTTTGTGAGATCTTCTTTACGTTACTTAAAATATATATTCGTTAAGCGTAAATTTATAAGCAATGAGTTTAATAAAACATTATTGTTGTTGAGGTCTATCGGAATGGACGAGGTTTTAAGGAATCTAGCTCTCGTCTCAACGTTGTGCAATTGGTCTGAAAAGACCAATAACTTTGCAAATGAAATTAACTAGACTCCGAACGTTGTCATATCTTCTCATGTTGACGCCGCGGAGAGCCCTATACGGTGTGCTGCCGGGAAGCTTACCTTTCTAGGCAGCTTTTTCTCAAGATTGTACCTTGAAAAAATGGCCTAAAAGAACTATGTAGCTTTGGAATCGCCTGCATAGATGAGGAGAACAAGTTTCCCTCTCGCAGCTCTGTTAAATTTATTGCTCGAGCAACTCTTCGCACTTTCTACCGGCCATTTACGAGTACCTTAATTTAGGTTTATTTCTCAAAGACTGCATTCCAAGTTCGATTGGAGCAGTGCTGGACAAAGTTTTGCAAGCGCTGGTTTTTGGAAAGACCTTCAAGCTCTGCGCGGTAATGAAGGAAAACTTCTCAGGCTCGCTAGACCATAGTCTGCAGCAAAGGTGGCTGTAAAAGTGGGTCACTATTCGAAGTACTCGTATGAAGCAGTCGAACAGAGTTCAGAAATTAAAAATGTTTGCCCTACAGGCCCTTTCGCCTGCAGACAATTGAACATTGTGACAGGGGCAAACATTTTTATGGGAGCATAATTCAAGCATACTGAATTTTTTTTTCTTGCTCCCGCATGTCCTGCATAAATTTGCCACTCCCGCCCATCGACAAATGAATGCAATGTGAATGCACATGTGTGTGTGTGTGTGTGTGTGTGGTGGCAAAATAAAATAGTTTTTTGCCGCTCAACAGCAATCAAATTTATGAATTTTTTCCTAATACAACACTCAAGTGTTGTAGGTATGCAACCGCACAAATATTCGTACATAAAAGAAAAAATTGAAATGCAGAATAGAAAAATTGTGTATGCAAAGAAAAACCATCTGCATGACAGAATACTAGCATACTTTTCCCCAAGGAGACGGTTATGGGGATGTGTGTGTGTGTTGTGTGAAGCTGTGCAACAAAACATTTGAAAAATCAAAAAAAAATAATAAGAATCACATACAAAAAAATACAACTTTATACCGCCGCTGGCGCGTAGTAAGAATGCCTTCGCTTCTTGTGGCATGAAACAAGCAAATGAAGTAAATTTCATTTTCACATTTACAATTTTTTTTCGCAATTTTTTTTTCTCTTAGTTGTTTGTTTCTTGTGGTGGACAGCCAAAAAAAATATGGTAAAATGAAATAATATTTTAAAAGTACGCTAGCAGCGAGAGCAGCAAACAGCGCAAATTCGTATGAACTCATGCAAAACACATTCGAAAAAATTACTTTAAATTAATTTCGTTTGTGGTAGATGATGACTTTTGGCGGCTTTTTGTGTTGCTGCTCATATTTTATATGAACATACTCGTACACATGTACATACATATGTATGTCGTATATTCTCTCACTTTTTTATTTTATTTGCACGTATTTTTTTGTTTTCAGTTATTTTACAGCTTCCTCTCGGGGTGTTTGCCATTCGTAACGAATTGTACATAAGTGAATTTGAGTGCTGCCCGCAAGTCTTGGTTCATTTCAGTGTTACTGATTTCTCGGTTGACTTTTATGAATTTTTTGTGCGGTGGTGTTAAAAATGTCAAGAATGCCACAGGTAAAATCAACTTATTCAAATTACTTGGCAGGTCACTTTGCGCTGATGATTTGGCTGAAGGAATACTAACAAATAGAAACGTGCGTACAAATACTTACATACATATCTACAAGTGTGTAGCCACACCTACAAATGTCGAATAATTGGATGCAGTTACGTGCAAAATCGTAGTAGTTACATATATGCGCTGCATTGAATAATCGCTAGCGTTATCGTTGTTACATGAAATGTCAATTAATACCCTTTACAATACATTGCTTACCCTGCTACTATGTTTTATTGAAATCAGCATAGCTATCGATTTAACCATGGTATCGATTATTCAGTAGTTACCGATAACTTTGTAGTTATCGATATTGTCATAGTTATCGATATTGCCATGTCTAAAAATATTGACATGGTTTTCAAAATTGCGATAGTTATCGATATTATTTTAGTTATCGTGGTTTCCATAGTTATCAATAACGATTTTCATACCAATATCATTATTATTGTAGCCATCTACGCAAGTGTGATTATCGATAATTTTGTAGTTATCGATATTGTCATACTGATAGATTTTTTAATAGTTATCGATATTACTATATCAAGTAAATAATATGGCGATAGTTATCGATATTTCCATATTTATCTATGTTTAAATATTTATCGATAACGATTTTTTATACATAGACCATCTTTATCGATAATAATGTAAGTTAAAGTTATCGTTATATTGTGTTGACATGGTGTTTGTAAGTTGCTGGTCCTGGTATTGGCATTGTTATTGGTATTTTTTCCGGCATTGTGCTCGTTATCGATAAAATTGTGGGTTAAAGTTATCGGTTGTGCCTTATAGATATATGCTGGTACTGTTATTGGTATTGGTAGTGATATTTGTAATGGTTTTAGTAATGATATTGGGACCGGTACTGGGTCTGGTATTGATATTGGTATTGGTATTGGTGTTGGTATCGGTTTTGGTATTGGTATTGGTATTGATATTGGTACTGGTACTGGTATTGATAAAGATACTTGTATTGATATTGGTTTGATATCGATGCTGGCATTGGTATTTACATTAATATCGGTACTGGTACTGGAATTGGTATTGGTATTGGAATTTTTTTGTTTTCGTATCGTTCGTACTGAGTATGGTATTCTACTGCTATTGGTATTCAAATTAAGGCCTGTTTCCTGTATTGATATTCTATTGGTAATGGTAATTTTATGCGACAGCAAACACTTCGAGTCGAAGTCCAGCGTGTTCGTTTCGCTGGGATATAATTTTCAGAATGCCAGCCAAAGACTAGCACTAGAAATTGAGTGAATAACTCGCACGTTTTGGAGTTCAAACACAATCTAAAAGCCGTACAAAGTAAAAGCTCTTTTAAGAAAAATCTTAAAAAACAAAACAACGCCAAACTTTTGCTATTACGTTGGGCTGCTAAAACATTGCACAAGAATATTGAATTCTGCATAAAATAATTGCTTTTCCACATTTTGTATATCTCCATGAATTCATAATGACATTTGTGTATTTTTTAATCACCATATTGAAGTTGATTGCAACTGTTCTTTAGCGTGCTGAATTATATTCTCGAAATATTCATTTGATATTTAATAAATATTAAATATGAATCTTTTAAATTTGTTAATGCCATCTAAAATTCCATTTGTTAATCATTCAAAGAGCATCCGCGTCGTATCACTGCCACTGACTACCTGAAAATTTATATGGGAGTCGAGGATTACGAAGGTATTTGATCTTTCTCTACTCACTGCCTGCTATGAGTGGACACATCAGACTACTGCTCGAACTTTGCGGCAACCTTCAAGTGCTTTTTTGTATAAGTTCTTTGTCTTGAAGTACAAGCAGCTCGTTGTCTTCATATTCCTAGTTGCGAACCCGCTTTCTTTTAGTAATTAAATGTATTCTCCGACAACTTTCCCCAACAAGCTGACACAGATGTCGAAGGCTAACACTCTTTAAGCAAGAGTATATCAGCCTTGAAGCTGTTGTCGTTAGCGTGTTATTTATCTGTAATAAGAGCGTTAAATTCCCTCTCTCTCGTATTTTATCTGCTTCAAATTGGCCTTTCCCAATGATATTTGAGTTTCGCTTCAAAAACTTAGAAGGCACTGGCTTTCGAAGGCGTCTTTATCTTTGTTGCACGCTTTTATTTAATCCTGCAGGTTTTGAATCTTGCATAGCTGGAGATTCTTGTTTGAGCTTCTCAACCACAAAACTAATATGAAGCAAATTTAACGAACAAGAAGAGAATCCTGAAAATTTTCAGTGCATTATTTTAATAGCACAGTTGGCTTATCTTAATGTCATTTAAAATCGACATTCAAAATTAAGCAAAATCTTACTCAAATTTTATATCTACAGTCACCTTCCCATTCGTGTTATTCTCTTATTAAATACATCAACTTTCCTTTGCGAATATATCCGTTTCAAGCGCACTTTTGCAGCTCACACACTTGCGGGCGCCTCACTTTTAATAGGCATTTAAAAGATTAAACTCATAATACAGGTATTTTATAAATTAAGCAAACAGCTTGCTTGCTTGCCAACCGGAATATAACCACAAAAATGCACACACATGCATTAATTTAATCGCATGAAGCAGGAGCTAAAGGAGACTGCTAGAATGTAAACATGGCAAAGCAAGTCTTTTTTTGCGTTTGAAATTTTCAATCTTGTAAGGCACTTAAAAAGTTAAGGAAGGTCGGTTGGTCGATCGCATACTCTGTCCGCCAGTTTGTCTAGCTTGGTTTGACAAACCCAGGCGTGTTTACATAAGTCAATACTTATACAAATACTCATATGTGTGTACGCATGTGAGCCATAAAATCCTGTTGCCTTTGAAGGGTTAACATGCATGGCATGCCTGTTTGTTTGATTGTTAGTTTGTTTTTATGTAATTTGTCAGCATAATAAACATAAGAGCAGCATTAGTTATTCGCCACAATATGCCTGACTTAATAATAATCAAATTTATATGCATCGTTATGTCTTTTAAAGGATTCAACAACAACAATTCGTAGTGCGATAGACGCACGCAAAGCATTCGCCTGTACGTTTACTTCGAATAAAATAACAACAAGCAGAAAGAGTTAATGCTTACAAGCTTGTAGTAAACACACAAAATTCTGTGGAATTAAAAAATGTAGAAAAAATGCTACCAAGCTATTTTGACGAAGTACTCGCTACTTATTTAAAAATTTCAAAAATTTTGTTAAAATTTTGTTTAAATGATTTTTCTTTTATTTATGTATATGTATTTATATTTATACAAAGTGTGAAACTTTGCAGAAAGTTTTAAAAATTCAACGAATTTTCATCCGAACTTTCTTCTTAGCAGTGTTAGATTTTTTTTTTATACAGTTTTGCAACGCTAAAATTAAACGCTGATTTTTTGAACGTTTTAGTTATCAACTAACTTTCATAAAAATAAAATTTCCTTTTCAGAATTTTTGAAATAGTTTTCATATTTTTTTTACATTATATTTTTAACTTTTTTTTGAGAAAAAAAATTTTGCAAAATGTAGCTAAAAATTTTCCTTTTTAAATAATTTCATTAAATGATGCTGTCTTATAATCTAAAACTATTGAAAAGCAACGTAGATATTTTTATATCAAACATTTTTTGACTTCTAAAAAAAAATCTTTTGTTATTTTGAGATACATTTTTTACATTTTTGGGTGCTTAAGAACTGCATACAGAAATCCCATCCAGCCAATTTTCAATTAAATTTTTTTTTTTTAATTTGTTTGAAATTAATTTTTTGAATTTTTTGCGAATTTTTTTTTGAATATTTTCATCGTTTCGTATCGTTGTTTTTTGGGAACTTTTTTTTTAAATTTAATGCAAAATTTCTTTTGCATATTTTAAGCAAATTAAATGTATCCACAAATGGTATTTTTTCGACTATATAAAAAATTGCAGTCATTTTTTTCGAACACAAAACTTTAATTTAGACTCTTTAATTTTAGAGCAATATTTTTTCAATTGTACTGGTGCGAGGAAAATATGTTTGCGGCTATTTACAAAAAAAATCTTTGTTTTAAGCAACTTTAGAACTATTTAAAATCGACCCAGCGTAGGTTTAAATTTTTTATACCGTTAATTTCTTTTGGTATAAATTTTTACATAACTTCTCAGAATTTTTTTTTTCAATAATTGAAATATATTGCACGCCGTTTGAATCTGAAACGTTTCAAATTTTTGTACTTTTAAAATAAAACAAAAACTTTGAGAACTGTCTCTTTGCTTTCCTATAACCTATAGCTTTCCTCAGACATTTTTTTTTTTCAAAAACTAAGTAATTTTTCTTTTGAAATTTTTTTTCTTGAAATTTAAATTTTTCAGAAAATTTGTAGAGCTATTAATTTTGCATTTTAAGAAGTTAAAAAAATTATTAAAGGTTTTGTTATAATCCACCTTATTCCATACATACATATGTACATAAGAGTATATCTGTGTATGTATGTACATATGTATGTATGTATGTATGTATGTATATAGAACATACGATGCTGACTAATTCTATTTCTGACGTCTGTTGATATTTTCATGTTTTCCAAACTACGAATATCTCTCTATGACACTTTGCCTTCATGTATGTATGTATGTATGTATGTATGTGTGTATGTACATATGTGAGTGAATGTTTTGTGTGCGGTCGGCGGACACATTAAAAAGCCAAAGGTTACTCTCTGGGGAAATATTTTAAAATCCACAGCGGCTGGAGTGCAAATATGCTACCAAATATTCATACATTACATACATACATACATACATACATACATACATGCATATGTATTTAAGAAAGTGTAGGAGTAAATATTTAAGTATGCACACAAGTAAGTAGTGAGTAATATCCTTTTTGGCTACCATTACTCGAGCGACTGACATATTTACTCAATTCTGTCATTAAAGTAGTTAATTTCGTCGGTTGGCTTTTAGCAGCCACTGTGCCATGCACCCACTCGACAAGCGCCTCTACTCTATTGAAATGAGGAATTATGTCTCTTCATTTCGTTTATGTTTCACGCATAAAACCAAAAATGAATCAAAATTTCGGCGAATATAATTAGGCAGACATGTAAAAGCTTAGCATTAAAATGACTCATTAATAAATACAAAGGTTACTCTTTAGCTTACATATTCTTATTCCTAACTTAAGAGCAATAAATCGTTAGTATGACACCCATAGACATACTGGCAAAAGAGGCGCATACGCTGGCTACGGCATCAGAGTAGCCTCATGGAGTGGCAAAACAGGTGGAATAATACCTCAAAAGGTCGTTGGAGCCATCGGTGTATTCCAAATCTGGCCACCTGGGTTAACAGAACACATTTCGAGGTTGACTTCTACTTAACGCAATTTCTGAGCGAACACGGCTACTTCAAGGCATACCATTTTAAGTACAGACACGACAACGATCCATACTGCGATATCTGCTATGGCGACGTAGAAGATGTCTACCATGTATATTTTGTATGCCCCCGTTTAAGTCGCCAAATGAACGTACTGAGGACTACAATGGGTGGCGTGCTTGCACCGGAGACCAACATCAGTCACATGTTGAAGGGTCTTAGTGAATGGACATCAACCAGTGATGTAATTACTTTAAGCTTAAAATAATTTAGAGGTCTGGAGAGACAGCGGCGAGCGAACCATGAAGCTACCCGAAACTACGTGCCCAAAACAGGTTGCTCGGAATCTCGTCCATTCCGACAGCTCAAGAACCCAGTGAAGGGGATGCTCGGAAGCCCGTCCGTTTCGACATTCCCAAAAATGTCAAGCTCTCTATCAGGCTGCCCGGAATCTCGTCCATTCCGACAGCCCCAAGATATATAGGGCAGGTGATGCTCGGAATCTTGTCCGTTCCGACAGCTCTTAAAAAATATAAATGTCCGACTGTAAAACAACAGCTTTATAGACTTGAGATTCAGACATTAATAAAAGCCAACTAGTGCAGTAGTCCTCAAACTATTGCTTTCGGCTCTTCATCCTTAGACGAAGCCTATCAGCGAGGCTGCTCCGAACCTCGTCCGTTCCGACGGTCTCCTTTAGCATCACTGCAGTCGCACTTATTCAAAGCAATACTCTGTCATACTATCTGCGGTTAGATAAAATAAAGAACAAAAGAAGACATACATAGATGCAGCAAATATGCAGTCGAATCGCTCGCAGTGTCTATGCTAGAAAGTAGAAAAATATGAAAGACAGCCTGTGATGTAAAAGCAGAAGCAATGAAGAGGTTGAGAACTCTCAATAGACAACAGCGTAGCAGCGGCGACTAACCGCCTTTCCCCCCATGACGTAATGCTTGACGGCAGTTCCGTGGGTAGAGGAATTCGACGATAACAGGTTTATCCTGGTTTCAAAGGGCCATTTGAGTGTAGTGTACTACCACAACGCCCCTGCAAAGACAAAAAAAAACTTAAGAGCAATTAACGTCTGCATTTTCTTCATCAAGTAATTATTGAAAGTAGCTCTAAGCAGTTTTCTTAACTTCTTCTTCATTTCAGTTATTCTATCCTGTTTTAGTAACGTCAAACTATCAAGAATCTTCTCTCAGTCCTTCCACAGTGTATCAGTTCCTTTTCTAAACAGCTTGCACCGCTTAGCCGATAAGAGTGCGATATTACTCTGTTTTTTTTTTAAGTCGAAGTTGTAGTCAGATTATTTAGTGGTTTTTCTTTTAGCTACACGAAATACCTAGTTTTCGATAGGCTTTGTAATGGCGTTTTTGTTATAATTTTTGGCGATTTTAGCCGAGTAAAATAAGAATTGTCCGGCATCACTTGCTCTTTCCAACGTCCAACTGCACTTCATCTTCCTGGCATTGGCATACCTTCCTTGAATTCCATTAGGGATTGAGCACTTTTACCTTTCCGAACGATATCACAATGTCAGTGCCGCTTTACAGCTCGCAAAACTCCATGTGCCTTATTTGCCGTTTATCTTCCGCACAATCTTACTAGCGAGCGCGTCAATAGACTCCTCATGCGATTATTAAATCGTCCAAGCTGTTGAGCCAAGCAATAGAGGCACATGATGAGAGACCAACTTATATATAAAACGCAGTTGTTCTACGCTGAAAAAGCACTTTACTGCTTACATTATTACCGTTTGAGAGTTTTTATATCCAGCGGCGAGGTTTGACGTTTGAGGTTCTTTGATGCACGTCTGAAATTTGTCCGCTAGTTGGTGAGAATGCGCTCTGAAGTGCCCGGAAGGTGGATTCAATTCAATTAAACTCTTGATTCGACGCCTGCGGTGGGAATCTACAAGTAAATGTTTGTTAAAAACATAACGGCCATGTGGTGAGGGTATCGCACAGGCATTCAGTCAATATTTGGAGTGCGACATCTCACTAATTTCTAGTTTAGTTGCCTTGTTGAAGTGTCTTTGTGCGCTGACTTAAGAAATATGATACGGCTCTATATTTAATTAAAGACTGCGATTGTGTATCCAAGAGTATGGGAAGTAATTTACGTTTAGTTTACTTGTCAGTTGAAATTTATTAATATATATTGATAAGTTAAAATCTTCGTACAGTGAGCAGTCAGCTGTTAGAGATGTGGACAATTAAGTTCTTTGTCAAAAATAAAGGATTTGTTTACCGTTAACAGCTACAACAGCTAAAGTAGTCTTTGCCCGAAGTGTGGAATCTTAATGAGAATACTTTCTTGCGAATGCCTCGCACCGGGAGAAGTTATTCACAAGCTTTATTGAAGCCAATCGACTAGGAGGTTGTGCGTCAACGTCTACGCCAATAGTCTCTTTTGGTGGTTATTATTAATACAAATTCCTTTCGCAGTCTGCCAAACCGCCATTTTAGTTAAATTCAACAAAAAAATTGAACAATAAAAATGTAACAGATTTACTACAAAGAAAAAAGTTGTTATCTCTCTATTTGTGACACCTTTCATCAATCAACCTTTACATAGCAGACAAGCAAAACTCTCTTTAGCTCATGGAAGTTCTTAACCTCAGTTATCAAGCAGTTCAAGAATTTTCTTCATACTCTTTACTTAATTTAAAGCAAATGTCATTGGAAATCGCAAATAACTTTTGGGTGTCGAATTCAATTTGTTTCAGGCGACATTTCACATTCGCGACGACTACGACTGCGATTACAACTCGGGAGACCCACCGCCACACGTACCAACTATTTGCTAGAAAATGAATAGCGCGATACCCTTTCACCAGCAAATTCGCGCGCACACTCCAACATACATACATTAGCAAGTTGAAGTCAAAGTTCAAAGTATGCGCCATCAAAGCAAACCATTTGCGGCAGTAATACACAAAATTTCACTAACTGATTGACGTTGCAGCGTTGCTGTTACCCTTTCAGCGCTTCATCAGCGATTTTCAGCAGGTGCAACCCTGCACTGCACACACACAATGTACGTCGCTGTCACGTGTCATGTCAAAATGTGAGCTGTAAATTTAAATTGCACGCTACACGCCGCTGCGCCTAAACCTCAGCAATTTCCGTGGCGGCGTTCCGCATTAGAGAGACGAAAAGACTACGCCAAAGGTTGCGAGGCTGCGAGACTACGTACGCATCGTTTAAAGGGCTGAGGTGCTGCTGATGTGCTGCTGAGATTGAATGATGACGAAAGTGGCAAAAACATTGAGGCGATGCTGGCGCGCTTGACGAAGGTGTGTGTCGGTATTCTCATTTTGATGTTGCGGCTAAGTAGCGCGTTAACGAGTTGTTGACAGTGGCTTCGGCGGCGGATTTAAGGAATTTAGTACAAATCGAAAGTGCTAAGTACCCAATGATATCTTATCTGCGGGCGTCAAAAGGAACTCGTGCCTGGAAGCCTTAAACAACGGCGAGTCATGATGGAATACAAGAAAGAAAGAAAAAACACAAATGCACGCCAGGAAGGAGACGTTACGCAGCAGGATTTTTTCGTTCTTTGATGATTTTTTTCTTTTTTTCTATCTCTCTCTCTCAGCACCACTTGAAAGACAAATGTGTCAAGCGCGTAAAAAATAATAATAAAATTGTATAAAAAAGCACGAAAAATCGCAAAGCGTTTGCAAGAAGTGGCGAAAAGTCGCGCGCTCTTGCAAAAATAAAGCGAAAAAAAACTGTGCGAAAGGGAAGTAAACTGTCATTGTTTACACATTTGTTGTTGTCAGCGAGTGTTAAAGCGTTGCAAAAGAATTTTTCCCATTAATCAGGCGCATAATTTTCGTTGCCTCCAAACACGCCAACACACAGTCGCATACGCACCTTCATTCCTGACGCTACACACACAGCTAAGGACTGACTGACTGACTGCCGCCAACCGATTGGTGAGTTTCACAGATTGTTACTTAAAGATTTTAGCTTTTTAATATTTTTTTATGCTCGCAGCAAACGATATTTGACCATATTTAGTAGCGACGACTGGTGTTTGACAACCGATCGATTCATCTAGATTGGACCGCGCGTCAAGACGCAACGCAAGGTGAGCAAAGTGAGCAAAAGCACGCTCGAGGCGGCGAGTGAGAGGGTCGCGCCTGCAGCCTCCTGCCGCTAGCCAGTCGTTAACCAGTTTTCGTTACGATATTTACTTTTGCTGCCAACATCATTTTAGCCAAACGTTAATTATGCCAGACACGTGCAACTCGCGATTGCAACTCCAATAAAGTGATTTATTTTTTTTTTTCTCATTCGCTCGTTTGCTCATTCGCTTAACTACTCGTCGTACATATTTACTATTTTTACTACTATTTGCCGCCTCGCCTTTTACTGTTTGCTTGTTTGCTCTTTGCAGTTGTTGTTGTTGTTGTTGTTGCACGGACTTTATGTGCAAACTGGCAATCTTTGTGCGCCGAATTAAGCAGTGCAGTGGTGCCATTTAGTTATACGAGTACAACATAGAGACATTTAATGAATATATGGTGTTGGGGCCATCGAACGTGTGTTGTTAGTACAAACATTTGATTCTCATATTTTATTGTATTTGTTGTAAAAATTTGTTAGATTTGCAACGGCGGATATTCGAGGAATTCATTAGAGTTTATTGCGCAACATTCGAAAGGTGTTACACTGTACTCGTACACACAAAAGACTGGGGCTTGGTATGATACACATTGGAAGTTTGTTATGAGTCACGATACTACGGTGTATGTATGTAGATACTTCCTTTGTTGCGCAATAGTTTAGCAGAAGGTGAAAAGTGCGAAGTATAACATCAACGCGCTTGTCTTAGCTTGGAGGGGCTGCACGGCAAGTCTTCACTTACCGAACATAAAGTCGCAATTTTGATGTTCAGAAGAAATAAACCTTTCGCGTATCCAGTTGAATTTTCCATCGATACCATGACTACACTGTTCACTTACATCTATTTCGTCTAAGTGATCTCTAGAAAACTAAATTTTTTTCGCAACTGTATAAAGAACCGGAGTAAAGAAGGTTTGCTGGAGACCAAAAGCATCAAATAAACAAACAACGCATTTGAGTTTCGGCAGCCACGGACATCGACTCAGACGAAACTATATTCAAAGTAAGCTTTCAAAGTGAAAGCGTAAAAATAGCTAAGAGGAACTAGCGCAGCGCTGAGTACCTACTGAAAAAATCTAAAAAAGAAAAACTGATATGCATTGAAGGGGAAAAGAAGACATAAAGTGGTTATAGTCAAGTAATTAAAACCTTGCTTGAACTGTATCGTGACGGAAACCGACATTGAGCTTCGCGCTCATGTAAACTACCGACGAACTACCTGCGGGTAGAACCAGATGCGGATAGACGAGAAGTTTAAGTTTGGTTGAAAGTCCTACACTACAGTAACCAGGCTCTCGATGCGTTCTCATTTTATAAAATTCAACGCACAGCGATACTACGGATCAAGTTGCATTGCTAGTCGTATTGTAGGTATAGCGCAGAAGTATGAACCCTCAAAACATCAAATCCGACTGCTCTCTTCAGCAAATGAATTTATGAAACTTTGCGATTTCATGTTGGGGCATATACTATGTAGATCATAGAAAGATGAACGGTGTGACCTGAAGCCATAGTCCAGGAAATGAATCATGTCGTACAAATGGTTAAAAGTGCTCCAGAACTGATGGTAGCCGAGTCGGTTCGGTCGATTTCAAAGGGCAGATTGAGAATGTGAGACCTCCATTCTGAAAGTCGAAAGTTTGAATGCTTAGAATAGCGGGTCCATCTACCTACATATGTACCAGTGTACAAATCGATGGGCCTAAGTCGGAATTTTAATAGTTCAACTACAATTTCGTGCTTTGATTTTTCTGCTAAGTAAATTCTCTGTCAACTTTGTGACGGTAATTCTACATCTTTCTAACTCGAAAATGTCTTCAGAATGTTGGTCAGAAAACTTCTGTGCTGTGTATTGTGGCGCGTGGAGAAAGCCTACATAGCCTATTATTCCAGCAAACGAATCATCAGTAAAAACTGGGGATTAAAACCTATGCTTGTCCTGTGGTTGTACGCGGCCATCATAAAATCGTACGGGCACAGTGGAGTAGACAAATGAGCAATCAGATTATGTAAAACCCTTTGCTGGACTTCAGGAAACACTTCCAGGTGAAATTGCAATCTAGACGGGATTAGAGCAGGGGCAGACTGGCGCACAAGAACACCACCTCTATCTACACCGACGGGTCAAAAACTAACTGCGGGGTGGGTGCTGGGTGTTCTCAGAGAAGCTAAATGTGTCTCTCTAGTTCTGGCTACCTGACTTTGCCAACATCTGCCAAGCGGATGTGCTGGGAATTGAGAAGGCCTGTCAAGTACTGAAAAGTAGAAGCGAAGGGGTACAAAAAGCATGTATTTTCTCAGAAAACAAACTCCAGGATAGTCCATGATTGCAAGTGTGCGTTAAGCTTAGCGGCTGAGTCAGTTGACATCTCTCTTGGTTGGGTCCCCGGCCATAGGAACATATATGGTAACAAGAGATATGACGAATTGGCCAGAGCCGGAGCCTCTCTTCAGGAATCCGAGGCAGCAACAATACGCTGCCCATTGGGTGTCATCAAGTGAGAACTACATTTGCAGTTTGTGCGAGCAGCGGGATCAAGATGGAGCAGGTTAACGACATGCAAAATAGCGAAAGAAATCTGGCCCATCTATGATGTATCGAACACGGTAGACCTCCTCAATAGATCAAGAAAGGAAATATTCCGCGTAACTGCCACAATTACGGGTCACTGGCGAGCATATAATTACCACTGTAAGAGTTGCAAGCTTGAAGACAGCAGATAAACTATTTTTCACTATCGCTGTGAGTGCCCAGCTCTTGCATGCCTTAGACAAGAAACACTAGGGTTTCTTCCAAAAAAATTAAAGGAGATCTCTAGGGGCGTTATAAACTGCTTAAGCAACTTCATCCACAAATCAAAGTGGTTTGAAAGTTAAAGGTCGCAGGACATACCAGAGGTTCCACGAAACTAGCATAACAAAATGGTGCTTCCAGCGCTAAATGGGTCCTAGTAATTCATAGACTAGGTAACGTACCACCACCACTGTGGTCATAGGCCAACGCTGACATCAAAGCTAACAATGTAAATCAACTATCTAGGATTAAGATCCATAACCGATTGAATGGAGTAAGGAATCACTGGTCCATTTTCACTGGGATGCAATTGATGATCTTGGACAGAACAAGCTCTTCGGACGCTACAAATGCATCGAAGAGCACAAGCTTTTCAGAATTTCTCTTTTTGCCGAGGCATAAGTAATGCCAATTTTCTCGCTCAGTTAGTTAGACGGCAAAATCCACGACAACCGACTGTGGCTGTTAACTGACACAGAGTGGTTTCACTGTTTGAGGAATTATGAGACAACTTTTAATTTTAGATTTTAAGACTGTGGAAAGTTGCTTTGTCGTGGCACCTTTTTTCCAGACCCTTTTTGAACACCAGAAGCGACTTCATTGCTCACGTTGAAGGTGTCTTAATGTAGAGCTCCGGTAACCGGGTGACATAGCAGCTTCTATAGTTCATTTAGCAGAATTTGCAGAGTATTATAAAGTATTTGTTTGGTCGTGTTTGTCGTTTAAAAATTAATGCAAAAGGACTTTTGAAAACTTAATATTAGCTTTGTTAGACAAAACCCACTCTCTTTCACTCGACATACAAGGATTTTACTACTTGAGCGACTTATTAGGCTGCGGAAGTTCATGAGCAGACTAAATATGATTTGGCGTCTCTTCAAGTGGTCGAGCAACGAAGTTTCGTTTACATCACATTAAATATTGTCAAATTTGTCTTCAAACGCCTTAAATCACTCTAAAGTGACACACACACATGCACTTATCTTAGATAAATGAATAATTCGATGGTGCTAATGCCAAATTAAATACACAAATAAATTATACGCTAATTTATGTGTTGATCCATTAATAAAATAGAGAGCGCCGCACCAGCTAGACGTCAACACACGCCTGAAGTCCGCACTTAATCCTTAAGGAATTTCAAGCTCGTACTAGCAAATTCGTGAGTGTATGCGTGTGTGTTTGACTATTACCAAATACATTTTCATTAAGTGCTCGCATTTTTATGCCTCTTTGTATGTATGTACGAGTATGTGGCAGCCAATTCGTATGGTGACTGTCTTGTTAGCCGCAGGAGACCCACAAAAAGCGTGAAGTACCTAGAACCACCTTTGGCGCGACGCACGAATGTGACCGACCGAGTAGTGGACGTGTTGGTGCCACAGTGTCACATTAACAACACATTTACTAAATTAATTAGATCTTTTATAGCGAACAATGTTCGTGTTAATTTCAACGAATTAAATGATAACATCTTGGCATAAACCAAAGGCGTTGGATGGCAAAGCGAAAAGGGGAGATAGTGAGAAGGATCTCACAAAGCTTAACGAAGTATTTACGTGCTAAATAAATGAAATGTAGCTGCTTAGCGGTCAGTTTTTTTTCTTCTTTTTTTTTTTTTTTTGTACATATTTTGTTCAACGTTCGTCACTCATCGTCCCGCTCGCTCGTTGGTTGGTTGGTCAACAGCAAGTGAATGAATTGTTTTTGGCAGCAGAGTTGACATTGGCGCTGAAGCGATTACATTTAACATTCGACGGCTTTTTGTGACTTTTTACGCTGCGTGTAGCTATCAGGTCCTGTGAAGAGCGCGTTCAAGGACTCCAACTGCGCGCTGCACGCTCACTCACCACTTGAACGAATTAGTTTGGCACCTTTGCGCCTTAAATGCTAGTAATAGAAAAACACACCGACGACATTGCATGAACATAAATTAGATGTTTGAATTTGCATAATTTCAGTGCTGAACCATTGCATTGTTGTGCATTAGGGTGCCTCACGCTTCATAAAAACAAATCGAAGGTGCTTTCACGTAAATCAAACATTTTGGTATATATTAAAATTTATTAAAAAAGTTTATGAGTTGGCGTTATTTGAAATGGAATAATTGAATGACGGCAACAAAGAATAAAATCTTTATTCAAAACTATTTGAATAATGAATTAAAATTCGAAATTTTTGAAATGTTAGGGAAATAACGAATCAATTCAAAACTATTTTACCGATGAATAAACATTAATTCCTCATCCATAAATAAAATATTTTGTTAATAAACTTTAATAACCAAAAACAAAATTGTTATAAAATTTTCCGTGATTTTAAATTTTGATAAGAAAATTTTTGGAGTGCAAACCAGAAAAAATGTTGCATAAATAAACACATTGATTAACAAAATACTTTGATTTAAGAGAAATAATATTCTTAAACATCAAAAAAATAAACAATATTTAACAAAAAATAGTAACTAAAAAGTAATTGTTACAGAAATAATTTTAAAAATTATGTACGAAACAATTTGTGTTTTTCGATCAGTTTATAAAAATATTTATTGCAAAAAAATTTTTTATAGAAAAATGTAAAAAATATACATACACAAAATAACACAAATTTTAAAAGCAATCATCAATTATCTTTAAAAAGAATGATTTTCGATATTACATACAAATTTTTGAAATAATTTCGACGAATGTCACAAAATATCTGCACTCTACATACATATGTATGCATGTGCGTATATTCCTGGCTCAAACCCATTTAAGAATTATATTTATAAAAATAAATATTTTTTTTCAAAAAATATAAATTTTTTCAATAAGGTTTTTTTAATGTTTGTAAATGACTACATTTAATTCAAAAATATAGTTTTTGAATAATATTGCAACCAAAAACTATATTCGGTATAATATATTTGGCAATTTTTTTTTTTTTTTTTGATAAAAAGTTTTAGTATGAACCAAAAACAATTTTTTTTAAATTATTTACCTTTTTAAATTTTTGCCTTAAAAATATTTACATACCGCCCAAAAATTTAAATCAAATAAACATTTTTGCGACAAAGTTGTCGGATGCGAAAATTCTTTTCAGCGATGTTGTGGTAAGAAACGTCTTTAATATAGTATATTATTGTTTACAATTTGCTTTGTGATTCAAGATATGCGAACTTATGCTCAAAAAAAAAATTCCTGTTTGTAAAAATTGCAACATGAAAACCAAATATTGTATAAAAAAAAGAATTAAAAAAAATTATTTCAATAAATTTGGTTTCGAAAAAACAATTTCTATAAAATTTCGAAAATTTTATACAAATTCTTAGGTTTTTTTCTTGTCAAAAATATACAAGATATGTCATTCTACATCGCTTAAAAAGAATATCGATTAATTGAGGCCTTAATAGTATTGTTTTTATGGTCCGCAAACCGAATCAAAAAAATGGGAAATTGAAAATCGGTTTTTCAACAAAGTAAAAATACCTCATATTTATTAAAGTATCGATTTTATCGATCTGAATACATTTTTTATGTGGAAGAAAATTTGTAGAAAAAATCGAATTTATACGCATTTTAAATCGAAACAAATTACTTTAAATTCTTCATTATGTCAAACATGAGCCACCATAAAGTGAAGTTAATTTTTTTTCCTCTTCTTCAACTTTCAGCCAACATAACATTATCGGCTACGCGGCGCGACGGTGTAACGCTTGATTATGACCCAACTTATGACACCTCGCTCGCACTCGGTAAAGAGGTACACGCCCTGCTCATTTAGCACCAACACCCATGGAGTGCACACACGCCCAAACGAACGCACCAACCATATCGCTTTGCGTGCGCTTATCAACGTTGCTCTCTAAATGTTGCATATATTTTAACATTCCCGCTTCCATCCTTCCTTCCTTCCGTCCTCCTTTCCTTCCTTGCTTACATCTTTCTTGCTATCAATGTTGTATGTTTTTGTTGCCTCAAATCTTGCCTCATTATTTGAACAGTTGTTCTTTTAGTGTTGGTAATTTATTTCATTTGTCCTTTTTTTCTCCCCTCTGTTTAGTGTCGTAATTTTGCCCGCTTTCAACCCCTTTGAGTTATGTCAAACAAAAAGGGTTACACAGTGTGTCACTGGTGTTAGTAACGTCCAACTTCAATGTTTTTTGTTGTAGTTGTATTTTGCTATTCGAAATATTAATTTGTAAGAAAGTGGTCATATGTGTTGTTTGTTGCAATTATTTGACAACAAACCCTCGATATTTATGAGGCTTTCGTATATAAATATGTATTAGATGATCGCATAGAGCAGCAAATTCTAAAGGTGCTCATATGTACATTTCCATAAACTGTGAGAGTATGCAGATGTGTATGTGTGCATTTCTACCTTTAATAAAATGTTTTCCAAATAATCTACGTCGCGCCATCTAGCGTTATTTTTTGTTGACTGCGCCGCCTTCCAAGTTTATCTGTCACTTAATTCTTGCTTAATTAGTGTCCTGAAGTTTTTGAAGAACGTTTTCATCAATTCGGGACATTTGACATTTGACGTTTAACTAAAAAAAGCATGACTATTGTCATACCTTCTGCGCCTAAAACTATGACGCAAGCACACTTGATGCTTGTGAAAGCTTTTGTTTTGTCATACTTGGGAGAGAATAACGCTGTTAAGCTCAACACTTTTCAGCTTTCATTTCTTAACGAAGTTCACTTTAGGACGGGCACATAATTGACTGAAACGGATGATTGGATGATTACTTTTAAAATAATTTGTAATAACTGATGTGACCAAATATTCATTTTTTAATTGGCGTCCTCTGATTTTTTTTAGGTATCCAAGCAAGGAATGAGTGCTGAGAAAAATATATGTTGCCACTTAAAATCATTGGCCTTTGGACTCTGAGAAATACATGTCAAGCTCTTTGGCATTACTTCTGGTTTAGTGATCCAGAGCTCTATAAATTACTCTGCAACTTTCTTCCGTAGAGATACGCAATTGATGTATTCAAATTCTGTATGTCTTTCTGAAAACATCTTTTCTTTATGGTATCAAAAGAGATTGTGCTCAGGCGTTTTGAGATTTTTTATTTTTTTTAACACTTATCGTTATTTCTGTATTCTACGTGTGTATTCTCTTGTGGTTGATTTCTCGTGAATGCTTAACTTTGCGGCTCTGCGGCTCATTGAAGTTATCACAAACGCACTTATTCGTGTTTTAAGTCACCCAAGAAAGATCACAAATTGATCTTGCCATGGGACCTGGTAACAAATCAAGGTGATGTTGAAGAATCTGTGTTGCCAGATGTGACGTTCATTCACTGGAAAAGTGCGCATTTCCCAAACAGTTGTGGTTGACAACTCCAAGTTCAATGGTCTAATTGCCTCGCTATTTTTATCCATTGACTTTCCTAAATGATGCCGACAATAGCCGCAATTCGTTCGATCACCTCGGATAGCTTTGATGGCGCAACATCCCAATTGAGTGACCTTACATTTTAGTTGCTTACCCTCAAATCATAGTTCTTATTATTTTTGTCATGATCGACATAATACAAAGACGGTCATTCCAACATTTTATCTTAATTTTCTTTGGTTCAAGTAGTCACCCTTTCGGAGAATGTATATCTTTTTTTTTTCAAAAGGCGGAAAACATTGCTGCTGCTTTGAAATTAGTAAAATAAGCAGAAATGCTCATCTAGAAGGATAGATGGGATATTCTGCCAAGTCCTGATGACCACCTCAACTGTCGTTCTGACTAACGCCTTTGTGTCTGAGGATTGCGGCACAGACGACTTGCTAAGCGATTAGGCATCCAACGGTTGTCCTTACAAAGAATTTATTTGATATACTCGAATATATTTCAAAACAAAGCGCAGGAATCGGGGGTCAATTTTCAACTATTGACCAGCGAGGGTGGGAAATCTACGCTCAAGCGATCATCGGTTGATCACTTTTGTGACACTTTGTACTTTGACGGTTCTCAAGCGCATTGCATCACAAGAACTTTGCAAAATTTTATTGTGTTACTTAAGAGCAACCATCATTGATAAACAAATGCTGCTGGACCTGCTGAATAGGTCGACGTGTCTATGTCGTTCCCACAACCAACGGATCTACCATATTCGAAGGACCCGGGTTAATATCCGACCAATTAGAGTCACTGCCTGCTTGACTACAGCGCTTTCGCACCCTTTCAAAGAGAAGATCAAAACAAAAAATTCCCCCACCCACTTGAACTTTTGCACACAAAATCATACTCCATCAAGTAGTTTGTAAGTAAGATTAGGCGACAGTAGCGCATGTTTAGGCACATATCTCCAGGGAGAGCTAATACAAGCCATGCCTGTTTGCTTAACTACGACTTTGTGCCCGGAAGTTAGTTTCGTCAGATATCAAAAAGCTGTAGAGTTCTCATCGCTAGCGCCAGCCAGCGCTTTACTTTTCTAGTCTCTTAAATTCTATCTCTTGCTAACTTCTCTTTTTAGAGGATTACTTGGAAATTTCATTCCCATGTAGCGTTGCCCTTAAGTGGCAAACTGACTATACCGCAGCAGCGTCTCAGCAGATCACTTTTATTTTGTATTTAAGTTGAGTTTGGTTATATTGTTGTCTCATCGCTGAATGAAAGTACATAATTAGTTTTATCAACCAACGGCTGCGCTTATAAATATACAAAGTCTGCATTTTAGGTCACCGCACGGCCCGCATTTACCACCACCACATACATATCAATTTCATAAATGCCTACCACAAAGCGCTTACCAAATACGTTTTTATTTTTTTATTTATTTATTTAAGCATTTTCCTGTGTTCGTGCCAGCATCATTGTAGCGTTATAGGTGCCATTGGTGCATTGGCTCCGCACCAAATCGTTGTCGTCATCATCATCAGCATCATTGTCACCTCCATATCGGTGCGAATGCGAGTAAGTGCTCGTGCAATGTTGTTGCTAAATGTTTTCGAATATGTTGTTGGCATGTTGCAACTATGTTTACAGGTATGCATGCGTTGGTGTTGTTGTTATTGTTTTGCTATAACAGCAAGTCGTTCATCATTTGCGGATGACAAGTGATCAGCAGCTATGGAGGGTTGGGTCGCTAGGAGCGCGGCGGCTGGGCGGCTGGATGGTCGGACGCTCATTTAACACCAGCTGTGACGGACGTGTGTTCGTCCTGTTGCATGCTTCCACTGAGCTGCCGCGCTTCGAACACGATGTCTTCCTTCGATAACGTTGATTTTTATGATCGACTACAGGTAGTTGTTGTTGTTGTTGTCGTTGCTTTCTTTCTTTTTGCTTATGATCGCTTGCGTTTGTTTTAATTTTATTTTGTTTTTTTTTTTACTTTTTTATCGTTAGTGCAACAAATAACTTTCGACTCATATCTGATCGTAATTGTGTGTGCCCCGGCCAGCTCCTCCTCTGCAGCGTAGTGACAAGGTTGATGATGAGCTAGTATTGTTGTTATTGTTGTTGTTCGATATACATATACATGTTGTTGCTGTCATCGCAAGTGCGTAGCTTCACTCCTTAATTTCATTTAGTTATCGTCACGTCACTGCGTCAGTTATTTGTTATTGGCATTATTGTTGTTTTTGTTGGCACTATAAGCTAGTTTTTGCCAGTGGCAACTCCACTTTAGCAATCTGATCAATATTTATTAGTAATTATAAATGCTTTTTACATTATCGGCTACAAATTAAGATTTTCACAATTGATAAGCGAACTGTTGGCTAAAATTCTGTTACCAATACGAGTAAAAATGTACGGCGAGTTTTGTGTAAATAAACTGTAATGTTGGCGCAGTGGGAAATGTTGCGTGGGTTTGTGCAAAAAATTAAATGTTCTTTTGTACTACTGGAGTCGTGTATGTTTTTTCTTTGTTAGTAAGGGAATAGTTGTTAACATATTTAGCAGCTTGCTTTCGAACTTACGTACTAGTATGATCGCAGATACAGTTCGAAAATATTCTGGTTAACCAGCGTGTTTTGAAATTCGAAATATGAAATCGATTCTAGAGTTTTTTTTTCTTTCAATGTTTTTTTTTTCTTTGTTTTTGTTTGACAATATAACTATTTAATTTTTAATTGTTTATGGTTTGTTTTTCGTTTTTATTTAAACGAAAGTTCAACGTTCACTGAAAACGAAAGTTAAATTTTGTTCAACAGTCTACAGTTTTGATTTATTTCAAAACAGAACTGTGTGCAAATTATCATGAATTCTAATGATTACTAAACCGAAAATTTTGTTGTTTTTTTAAATAATTTTGATGATATTATTTTAGACTCTTAACATTATATTTTATAAGTAATACAATTGATCATGATAATTTTCTATTAAGAGAAAAAGTCAAAAATAATTAACGAAATTAATAAAAAAAAAACTCAAAAATTGATGACAATAATTTTGTACGCTCTTTTTTTTAGATTTTTTATGATTTAATTTAATTTTATGCATACTCGTATTTTTATTTTTTCTTGAATTACATTTTTTATTATTTGTGGTTATTTTTTTTATTTTTTTTTATTTGCCATTAAAATAAAAATTTAAGAAAATAATTTTATTTATAACCTTATTATTATTCTAAATGAGTTTATTTTTAATTTTACATGAATATAATATAATATATAATTTTGGCGCTTAGTGTTTGATTTTTCTACATTATTTTTCTTGTTTATTTCTAATAATATTCTAAACGAAAAATTTTAAAAACTTAAGCAAATAATTTTAGTTATTATTTTAAATAAAATAATATTTGATTTTACATGAATATTTTAAATTTTTTGATATATGTACATACAGGCATAGTCATGCAAATAGCACAAATGCCCGAAAACAAAGTAACAGTCATTTTTCTGCTCATATACTGCAGTTATCCAAATTCTTAAAAATTTTATTTGAGATTTGTGATTTATTAGTTCTTATTTTGTCTAACTATTCAAACGTGCCGTAACTTTTTTGAATATGGGTCGCGGAAAAGATTGCACTCCGGAAAACAGGAGTATTATTTACAATATGGCTAAAATAAATAATAAAATAAATAAATAATAATAAATAAATAAATAAAATAAAATTTTTTTAACTAAGTCTATTAATTTTGATTTTTTTTTGGATACCTATAATTAAATTTTTGGAAAATTTTTGATTTTTTTAGATTATTTTTCATGTTTATTTCTGAATTATTAAAAGTAAAATTTAAAAAGACTAAGAAAATAATTTGATTATAAAGATGTTATTATTTTATATGAGTTTATTTTTGATTCAACATGAATATTTACAATTTTTTTACTCATAAATTTTTTTTTTGCAATTTACGTTTTAGCTCAAATTCAACGAAAATGTATATTAAAAAAATTGGCCGAAACAAATCTTACCATAATATTTAAATTTTTTTACTCATACAATTTTTTTTTTAATTTCTCTAGATTAAATTTCTTGTTTATTTCCGATACAGTTAAATTAAATTAAACTATTTTATATTACTTTTTTTGATTATTTTTAATTTTCTATTAAAGCAAAAAGTCAAAAATAATTCAGAAAATAGATGTTTTTTTTTTATTTTATAAGAAACTATTTTCGATTTTTCATGATAAACTGCAATTTTTGATAATTTTAATATTTTTTTGATAAACTACATATGTATGTACATATGTAGGTATATACATATGTACATATCTTCATAACTAAATAAAGTCAATAATCAAAATTTATCAAAAAAAAATATCAGAAAACATAAATTTTTTTAATTATTTTCGTGATTATATCTCTTAATGATATTTTGAATTTTTTTAATTTCTTGATATCTTTTTTTTTGTAAATTTGATTATTTATGATATTTTTTAGATTATTTTTAGTAAAATTTTAATTTTTGGTTTTCTTTTTTTACTGCTAGAAATATAAAGTAAAAAATTTTTTATTAAAATTAAAATTTAATAAATTACGTTACAGAGTGCAACAAAATTTTCAGTTAATACTAACTCGGGATGACGTAAATTAAATTTTTTTATTCTTTGAGGAAAACTTCGTACAAAGAACGTGACAGTTCACAGAAAAAAATGTTTATGCTCTTTTAACAGCATTTATTTAGCGAATGAACACAGTTACCCAATTTTTGTGTACACCCTCGACTAATTCTTAAAATAAAAAGTTCAAATTATTTCAACTACAACTCATTAGTCAATATTGCAGCAATTGTTTAACAATTTCGCTTTCTTTAACACTTAATGACACTTAGATGACACCTTGGGGTCACTCGCCTAGCCAACCACAATGAGAGGGGGAGGAAGCAACAACCGCCACCGTCCAACAAAATTTACCATATTTTCTAATCTCCTTTATAATGCGAGTTATACGAAATATTTATTATATAACAATAAAGGGTTGAATAAAATCAACGCACTTTTTGCAATTAATGTTTAACTAATAAGAAAATAACCTTGAAATAAATGAGACTTTAGGGAATAAATGCTCGTAGTTTGTTGAAGTGGCATTAGAAAAGAAGAACAGAGCGAGTTAAAAAGTATTACAAGAAAAACAGCACAACATAGCATATTTTTAGGCGTATTAGCAATGCAGTCAAAGCACAGAGAGATGAAATGCGATCCCCAGTGGCGAGATTTTGACGGCTTATAAACGAAGGCATTCAAAAAGGAATTGCGAAAGTACATTTACATATAAATATATTTCAATATGGGCTCGAGCTCATAAAAAAATTAAAAATTCAATCTAATTACAGTGCAAGCAAATCGATGTCAACGCTTTTGAGTAGTTGTGAAAAGTGTTTGAGAATTTGTAATTTGCTTAATTATGCATAACGGCAGTTAATAGGAAATTAAGGAAAGCCATAAATTAATTACACTTCAAATTAGTATAACGATGTGCTTAAGGTTTACGAGAGACGAAATAAATTTTTAAAATAAAAATTAATTAAATTTTCGTGGTATTACAGTGTAAGCCATGGAAGACTGTGGTTACTTAAAGCTTATGCAGGCAAGTGTTTCAATATTTAGGGCAAAGCTTCAGATAGCACAGATTCTATGGCAGACAAGCAGAGTATGGAAGGGACAGACTTCTAAATTAACTTTCACTTATTATCCTTTTGCAATTGCACTTCAGATGGAGCGAAATTCACTTTACGGTTTCTGAAATACAATTGACTGTTTTGAAATATATTTTATGGTTATTGAAATACATTTCACGATCTCCGAAATACAATTGGCTATTCTGAAATTCATTTTATGGTTTCTGAAATACAATTCCCTATTCTCAAATACATTTGACGATTTCCGAAATATAATTGACTATTCTGAAGTACGTTTGATGATTTAAAAAAAAACAATTGCCTATTGTGAAATACATTTTACGGTTTCTGAAACACAATTGACTATTCTGAGCAATATTTCACGGATTCTGAAATACATTTCACGATTTCTGAAATACAATTGCCTATTCTGAAATACATTTTACGGTTTCTGAAATACAATTGAATATTCTGATGTATATTTGACGGTATCTGAAATACATTTCACGATTTCCAAAATACAATTGACTATGCTGAAAAGCATTTCACGGTTTCTGAATTAAAATTTCATTATTTCTGAAATACAATTGCCTATTCTGAAATACATTTTACGGTTTCTGAAATACAATTGACTATTCTGAAATACATTTTACGGGTCCGAAATACAATTGATTATTCTGATGTATATTTGACGGTATCTGAAATACATTTCACGATTTCCGAAATACAATTGACTATTCTGAAATGCATTTCACGGTTTCTGATATACAATTGCTTATTCTGAAATCTATTTTACGGTTTCTGAAACCAAATTGAATATTCTGATGAACATTTGACGTTTTCCGAAATATATTTCACGATTTCCGAAATACAATTGACTATTCTGAAAAACATTTCACGGTTGCTGAAATACAATTAACTATTCTAAAGTACATTGTACAGTTTCTGAAATATAATTACCTTTTTTGATGGTTGTTGAAATACAATTGTCTATTCTGAAATACATTTTACGATTTTTGAAATACAACTTACTATTCTGAAAGTGATTTTACGGATTCAAAAGCACAATTTGCTAATTTCAATTCATTTTACGGCTTCTACAAGTACGTATACAGTTGACTATACGGACGTATATTTTATGGGGTTTGAAGCATCCTTGACTATCCTCAAATTCCGCATTTTCAATTCATTCCCACGCTCGATTCGCCTGTACTTCAACAGCTAAATGTGTTTTTGCATACACTTTCAAAATCAAGATTAACACGAAATTTTAAATGATTCACTTACATACATAAAAGAATTTACAAAGTACAATAATAAGAACAAACAAAAGCAAGTGTACGCAGACACTTAAATAAATGTTTCAACCAGTCGAGCATCAGCGGCGGCTGTATCGGATTTATTTTCGCTACAAAAGCCCAACACGTGTTGTGGATAATTAAATTAAAAGAAATTGATTATGTTAACTTGCGCGCTGCACAAACTGCAAGCGAAGATTTTTATAACTCTTCATTGCTCTTGAGCAAAAATGATGGGAATAGCCCGCGAGCGCGCATGCCAAACGAGAAAACAACAATTCACGATAAAAGAAAAACAACAAAGACGAAAAATACACAAGTTGTGCAACAAGCTTAGGGGCGTCACGTGTTAGCGTCCAGCAACCATCGTAGGCCACCAGCCACCCAAACAATTAAAAAATATTCAAGTGCTCATTTGAAGGCAGCCGAATAATGGTGGTGAAGGCTCTTGAACCTGCTCTGCCATGCGAGTATTGGATTACTGCAACCAACAATCGCTCGAAGGGTGGGCGCTAAATGCTACCTATCATTTGTTGTTGTTTTTGTTATAAACGCGCACTTGTTAACCAGTCATCAAGCCATTGCCGGTCATACAAACAATTTTACGAATTAAAAATTATTGTTGCCGCAGATGTTGCAAAGTGTTGCACAGAAGATGGGGGTTGGCCTGGTGTAGCGCGGTAGCAAATTACAAATTGTGTGGCATTGTTGTGTTGCCACACTATTTAATTCTATGAACTATAAATCTGCTTGTTTTTATATGCAGACGTACATATGTATGTAGAAACTTTTGTATACAAAATGCGCTGCAGAAATTTTTTCGCTTACTATGTTTTGCTACTTCTATTTTTGCCACAATCAAATAGGCATTTCATCATTGTACAATGACACAACAGCAATAGCAAATTACTACAACACAAATCACTTACTCAATTTGTCGTTAACACATATACATAGAAGTTAATTTTGATACGGAACTAGTAAGATTTCCAAGAATTCGAACCACTTCGTTGTCTGTGTTGCTGTAAGAGAGACATCTAGCGTCGATTTTTGAAAGTTTAAAGTCGGAGAGGAAAGCGTCTAACTCGCGCTTCATGATCGTGTTGCTGTTTGACAATTGTCGATTACACAGTGCTACAAAAAAGAATGAAGTCGAAATACCTGGGAAGTGATGTTATTTTCCTTGTAGGTTTTATCGAGTAGAACGAGAAACCAATTTTGGAATTTGTCAAGCACCCCCGAAATCTCGACTTAACCTTAAAAAACCGATTTTTCGTGCTTTTGCGCACTTCTTAGCCCATATCTTAGGTAATTAACAACCGATTTTCATTCTAAGAACGATTTAAGAAAGAAGAAACTCAGACATTTTAAAAGATATATAGACGTCTTAATAAAGTTAAAGAAATTTACTTGTTTTTGCACAACAAACTTAAATTTTGCTAGCCTTTTTCTTCTTTTTTTGACTTTGGCGATATTTTCACACACTATTTTATAATAACTCAAAATGAGTTTTGATTAGATTCAAAGAGTACGTTTAATACCGAGTTCAACGAAATTTACTTTTAAAAAATCGGCTAAAAAGTGACTGAGTGATTTTACTTTTTATAAGAACCAAATTTTGGAAAAAATTTGCTTCTGTTGTTCCCAAGGAAGTTAACACTTAATTTTTGAGTTTTAACTCAATTTTGAAGTCTTTATAAATTTCCGTTATACTGAAGTGCACGTGTTGTTTATGTTTTGTTGTGTTTGCTGTTAAATTGGATAAAAATCGTGGTAAAGTAAAACTAAAACGTGCGACAAGCGTAATAAGTTTTGCTACATTTGTGGCTGATTTACGGATACAAGTCATTGGCGTGATTTTAAAAATAATATTAGTGTTGTAAAAATATATAACAAAATTTTCGAAAGGTTTTATAGTGCGAGTCGCTGGTACGAGTCAGAATTTATTTGTGAATATTGCTGCACAACATTAAAAACAATTTAAAGTTCAACAATCAATTACTTTGCCCTTTTCTGTGCCTATTACTTGGCAACATCAGGCATATCATAAACAAGACGATTGCTATTTTTGCAAAACAAACGTTTCAGGTCACAATTTTAAATCGCGGAAAAACGTAAAGTATGCGAATGTTGTTACGGTTACAAAACCAAAATACTTAAATGCCGAAGTGCCTACAAAAAGTGAGTCAATTGATGCTGGTAAAACATATTTATTAGAGGAAGAATTGCTTCCTTGTAAATTAAAATCGTTCTCGTCCAACATACCACAGTGTGTTACCAACTTTTAACTTCGCTAATCATTTTGCCTCAGCTTACGACGTAACTCGGAAAATTTTGCACGTCTTGAACGCTTAAAAAATGTATTGTTAGGGCGTAATTACAACACAACACTATTTCGTCTAGACAGTCGAAATTAATGAGATCCCAAGCAATCCAGTCACTAGTTTTAATCTTCGGTAGGTAATTTTGAAAGACTGTTTTCAGATCCACACCACCCTATCGATTGGATTTCCTTTAAAGGGTTACGTTGGAACGAATGATATTTACATTATGTTAATGATATAACAATAAAACTAGCGGGTCTAATGGCCTGGTTCTGGACTTAGGTTAAGATAACCGATGTAATATATCTAGCCATAATCGCCAAATTGACGTAACCGACAAATGATATATTTTATATAAAAGGGTTGATTCTCTTAAATTTCTCGGCAGAAGCAAATCACATTTTCATAAACATAGTTGCGTTTTGTAAAAAAAACCACGTAAATCTTGTATACAAAACTGCATTCAAATGTGAAAGCTTAACTGCGGAGAAAATTAGCTAAAAAGCAACTTCTGATTAAAAAAATTTATTTGTTGCTTACGTCCTTTTGTCGGTTATGGCTCGATATAGACGCTCGATATATCTATTTACTCTTAAAGATTGTAGTCCACGAGACTCTGAGCAGCTCGTCTAAGGCGGCTGATTTAGAAGGTTAAGGTTTAAAGTCGCACTGGTTCGAAGTTTTGAATGGTCTTGATTTGCGTAAGAAAGTCGGAAAGGGGCAAGAACCTCCGCAGCTTGTTGGTTTGATTTCTAGAAGTACCAGTTTCAGAGCCGCACTAGACTGTCAATTGGAAAGCTCTTGCTTTGTTGAATGAATTCCTAATAAAGTTTATATCTTGTCGATTGCAATGCGCTTGATTTGTAAGGACAGTTGTGGAGGATAAGATTTCGAGTAAGTCGCTACCATGCTTTCGTATTCAATCATCTTCTTGGAGGCACGAGCTCCAAGTTCGCACTCCTATGTCAATTGTTAAATCATTAGTCATGGTTCGAAATTCATTAGTTACGAACCAGTTCGATACTAGTGGCCTTCCCTACACGGATAACTACACTGGTATTGCAGGTATGTATGTACGAATGTATGTATGCGTGTAGGGATGCGTCTCGCTGTGTTTGCTATAAACATGACAAGCACAGTAGTTAATAGTTTATATCCTCTTTTTGTTTGAAATAACTACTGTTTTCATATTTTTCTTTCTACTCGCTTTCATAGGAAAAACGAGAAACAACGACAAATGTCAAACGTCAAACGTCAATGGCAAAGTCATTAATCAATAACTGGCTACAATAATTGCTCTTTGAGGCTTTGGCACAATGCCAATACATAGCGACAACAACAAAAATGTATAGGATAATAGCGAAAAGCAAAAAAAGAAAATGTGTTTCTGTGTTCACTTACTTATTATGACAGTTTTGAAATGAATATTCAATTTTAGAGGCAAGCACACGAATAAAACTCAAAAAAGTAATACAGTCTTAACTAACCAGTAGATATTTATTCGCAAGGGACTGCTGCTATTAACCCCACAAAGCTTCTTCGTGGTACATATTTAAAAAGTGCGAGCAGAAAATGCAAATGGAACTCCTTTTCAACGTACTGCAAACGTTATGAGGTGACTTAAGTCAAAAGGCGTGAATATCTATCGGACAATGTTCTCTATGAATCCCAGCCAAGATCGTAGATTGTGGCTTTGCGACGCAAAAGAGCTCTCTTAACCGCCCTAGTGGTTTAGGTGTTTATGAAATCTCTGGCTCTTAAAAACTTTGACAAAATCGACTTCGGCATCGATGATATGTAAATCTTCAAAGAAGTCACCGGGCCCTAGCCAATGGTTAGTCTATACATTTTCTTCATGAAATTCTTCGTGAAAATATAATTTCCTTTTTCTTTGGAAGTATCAGACACCCTAATGTTTATAAAAATATGAACAACATAAAAGTACCAAATGTATTTTCATCATTTTTTTGTTTATTTTTATTTCACATGCATTTTCATTTTTTTTTTTATTTGCTTGCATTCTTCATATTTCGCGTGACTCAACACTTTCTTACTTTAAGTCCATTTTGAAAGCCATACACATATTTTTCATTTTCATATGAAAATTTTGTCACATTTCTAATATGAACATACACACACAGTACATAACTTACATATGTAAGTATATGTATTTTCAAAAATCTAATTTCACCGGACCACCAATCATAAATTCTTTGAACGACTCTACTTTCTACAGCAACTCCTTTGGGCATTCGACTTACAATAGTGCTTAGTTGCAGAGTGTAATGCTATGACGTTTTTAACTTTTTTGCTACAATGCAAATATTTTACTTTTGTTCGTAAAATTTGATTGGCGTTAATTATTTTACATCAAAATATTTTTCCTTTTGCAACATTTCACTGTCAACAAGAAAACAACTGGCAATGCAGCTGTCGAAAACTTACCGAAATGATGGTTTGGGTAGAGATAAAGATAAAGATAAAAATAAGAATAAATAAAAAGATAAAGATAAAGACAAAGATAAAGATAAAGATAAAGAAAAATATATAGATAAAGATGAAGAAAAAGATATAGATAAAGATAAAGAAAAAGATAAAGATAAAGATAAAGGTAAAGATAAAGATAAAGGTAAGGATAAAGATAAAGATAAAGATAAACATAAGGGTAAAGATAAAGATTAAGATAAAGATAAAAATAAACATAAACATAAAGATAAAGACAGAGATAAAGATAAGGATAAATATACAGATAAGGATAAAGAAATAAATAGACTTAAAGATAAAGATAAAGAGAAAGATAAAGATAAAGAAAAAATAGAGTTGAAGGTAAAGATAAAGAAAAAATAGAGTTGAAGATAAAGATAAAGAGAAAGAGAAAGATAAAGATATATAGTATAAAGATAAAGATAAATACATATAACGATAAAGATAAAAATAAAAATAAAGATACAGATAAAGATAAAGATAAAGGTAAAGATAAAGATAAAGATAAAGATAAAGATTAAGATAAAGATAAAAATAAACATAAAAAAAGGATAAAGATAAAGATAGAGATAAGGCTAAAGATAAAGATTAACATAAAGATAAAAATAAACATAAACATAAAGATAAAGATAGAGATAGAGATAAAGAAATAAATAGACTTAAAGATAAAGATAAAGATAAAAAAAAATAGAGTTGAAGATAAAGATAAAGAGAAAGATAAAGATATATAGTATAAAGATAAAGATAAATACATATAACGATAAAGATAAAAATAAAAATAAAGATACAGATAAAGATAAAGATAAAGATAAAGATAAAGATAAAGATAAAGATAAAGATAAAGATAAAGATAAAGATAAAGATAAAGATAAAGATAAATATAAAGACAAAGATAAAGATAAAGATAAAGATTAAGATAAAGATAAAAATAAACATAAACATAAAGATTAAGAATAAGATAAAGATAAAGATAAAGATACAGATACAGATAAAGATGCAGATAAAGATAAAGATAAAGATAAAAATAAAATAAAGATAAAGATATATATAAAGATAAAGATATTTATAAAGATAAAGATAAATACATATAACGATAAAGATAAACATAAATATAAAGTTTAATGTAAAGAAAAAATAGTGCTTAATTGCACTTTAATTTAACTACCTATAAATTGTCATGCATATGTACATATTTATATGTTTTTTTTTAATATTTTTAGTAAATCTACGATACATTTTAACAATTTTTGCATTATTTCCAATTTTGTATAAACTTTGAAACTCGAAGTCGCGTAGCAAGTCATCGAACTATTAGAACATTTTGGCAAAGTAATTTTTATCTATCTTAAGTTTCATCTTTTTTTTTTGAGTACTTTAATATGCAAATTTAGTATTTTTTGGCAAACTTTTCATCGACAAAAGATTGTACTCATGCTATAAGCACATGCATTAGCAATCTCCTTCTTCTTCTTTCCATTATTTTTTTGTCTCTCACATTATCTTTTAAACTTGTCGAAGAAGATGCATAGACATGTAAAATTAAAATTAACATATAAATAGGCAAGTTATATGGCGCACAAATCCGAAGAGGTTTCCAAGGCACATCATCAACATATAAAGCACTTAATGCATTACACACTACAACAATCATTACTCCACATCCGTCTCAAATATTCGAACCCGCATTCAAAACACCCACGGGTGCAATAAAAGCTCATACAAGAACAATTCACACACGCACACTAATACACACACAACAATATGAGTGCGAGTATATTTAACAAAGTCAAGTTAAATATATTTAGAATTGGCAATGCATTAAATACTGCTACTTCCACCACTGCTATTGTTGTTGTTGTTGGCGTTTATATAACAACATCCGATTAAAAATTATGCAATCGCATTAACAAACACACACACACACACACGCAGAATACGTACTCGTATACCCGATTAATCTGCTCGTGCATAAAATGAGTAGAGAGATAACCGCCGGAATGGCGTTGCGTAATAAGTGAATGCTCATCAACACTTAATATTTGGTTGCCAAATGGGCGATTGGAGTAGAAATGGAAGGGGGAAACTCATGCATTGGAATGAATTTCGCAACCCCAATTTACATACACACATACATACATACATTGGCAATTTTCCATTTGCTCACAAACTGCGACTTTTGGGAGGCGGCCGTGTTCTGATTGCTCGCTTTCGAGTGCAACGCTTGGCGAGCGATTAAGCTTGTTATGTTGATGCTTTGCTTGTGAATCGCAGGCGTGCGAAGATTTACTTAAGACACTCGAGTTCATTTTTTAAACAAATATGTACACATTAAAATGTTGCAGAGTTGAAGGAATTCGTGGGAATATTTAGAAAACATTGAATTTAAAAATGTGCATACAAGTAAGTTTGCCATTAGCATAAAATTATTATTGTTAGTACAAAAATGATTAGGGGAAATTGGGGCAGATTCGTCAACATTTCTTTGACGTACTTTAAAGTTTAATATTTTGTTTGAAACATTGATTATTGGTTTCTGAAATATCTAAAGAGTTTTTCGTTCTATACCTAAGAAAACATAACTTTTTTTTTTTTTTGTCTTTTCAAGGGACACTTTCGGCAGACTTGAAAAAAGTACCATAAATACTTAATGCTTTTAAGTAAATTTATTTTATATAAAAGTTGCTGAAATTCACATCGTACTGTAAATGCCTATTGCTCATTTCAGACCGTATTCTCGGCCAGCCGAAACAATATTTTTACGTCCGTGCCTTATATCAGAAAGAGCTTTTATAATGTCATTCTCATTTATTAAAGAGCGATTGGTCTTTTTTTTTTATAATTTCGCACCATTATCTGAAAATGTTCTAAGCGAAGGAATGTTATTGCATTTTAACACCTATTTTCCTCAGTATAGGGTATTGGGGCAAATTCAGCAGAAGTGCATTAAAAAAAAAAATTTGTTTAAATTGTACATTTCCTTAGGTATAAAACGAAACTCTTTACATATTTAATAAACGAATAATCAATGTTTAAAACAAAATATTTAAGTTTAAAATCCGTGAACAAATTCCTTAGTTACAGTACTTCAAAAAAAAAAAAGGCGACGAATCTGCCCCAGTTTACTCTACTGTGCCGAATGTACCCCAATTTAAATCGCCATATGTGCCCCGATACCACTTGATTAACTTCAGTAAATTTTTTTTATTATAAAAACAGGATTACACTACGTTTACTTACCTTATATTAAACAAATAGTCTCTTAAAACTTTGCAGCCGCCTGCTTTGAAACTCACTTAAGTTAAGCGCTATAAATCCTTTACGCTGAAAACTCTTAAAACACTTGCTGCTCTTTTCACTTACACACTACAACTGCCACAACTTCATCGCAATACATGTAGTTGACTAAAGACGCAATCACGATTTAAACTGTCAAGCTACGAGTTTTTCTTCATACCAAAAACGGCTTTGACGAATGTGCCCCAAAGACAAATCAGCCCCAGTTTACCCTACCATTAACATTTTTCGTATTATTAAGATTTCCCTAACAAAACATTACTAGTACGATTATTACCACAACGAGTATCACTACTATTGCTAATACGATTGTAATTAACATTAACATTGTAATGATTACCATTACCATTAACATAATCATTATTATTACCATTAATAATACCATCAACATTACCGTCACTTTAACCATTAAAATTACCGTCACTTTTACCATTATCATTACTTGTAATATTGAAAATTATCCTCATATTAGCACATAAGTGCCTAAGGTTACCAGTACCATTACCATTAACTCACATCCTCATTAGGAGTACCATTATTACTATCAATATGATTAGCATTACAATTACTTGTGTCATTACCATCATAACAAAAAAATTGCATTACTGTTAAGTATTTTTATTGGCATGGGCACAATTTAAGACATTTGGAAAACTATAAATTTCCAATAAAATGTTCAAAATTTTAGAAAATTGATTCAGAAGAAAGATTGCAATTTAAAGATTTTAGGGGCCCAAGTTTTTAGATAATTTAATTTTTTAAATTTAATATTTTTAATATTTTACCTTTATAATCACCTGCCCTACGATTATGTTTAGTGTAGCACTTGAGTTCTCCTTTTTTTCCTCCTCCGTCGTCAACAGGTTGATCTTACCTTAGGACCTCTCCTCGTAATTCAAGGCTTCAGAGATCGGGTAGTCCCACCGACCAAGAGTGCACCTCATGCTTTGAGCGCTGCGTACTGTGTCGTTAGATAGGAATTACCATAATACAATCATTTTTAAAGGTAGTTTCACTCTCTCATTTCAGACGCCATATTAACCATTTGACAGAAACAGTGTTCCGGATTTTCGTGCTACCAATTCCTTATTAAGAAAATCCTCTATTTTTCGCATTAAGAAAAACGAAGAAACCAGAAAAATGTGAATAAGTGCAAAGCTGCATTTATATTGATTTGAAAAATCGGTTACCTCAAAGGACATACATCGTCGTCCGGATAAATAATTGTCATATGTGAAAATATAAATATTTATTTAAATATTTTTGAGCTTTAAGGCCGATCGGTTTATTGGAAAAATTATAAAATTATAAACAACAATAATCAAAGCGGTAGAAGTTGTGTTATTTCGGAATTTACCACATTTCCTAATCAGACTTCTTTCTTCTTGGCTTCTGCGGGAGTCGAAATAATGTAGTTATACTTAACTAATTAAGATCTTTTAAATGGCACTATCCTTTTTTGGATTTCTCCTTTAGAGTCGGAGTTATTGAGTAAAATTTTGTCGTAAGTCCCTAATATTTTTTATATACGAAAATTCTACATATAAATTCTGTGCTTTGAACACGCGGAAAAATATTGTCAATTTCCTTGGACAAAATCTTAAAATCTTTAAAATTTAGTCGTAAAATTTTTTTTAATTTTTTTGTATTGTCGCACAGATAATTAAATGCTGTATGTGAAAATATTGCAAATAAAGTTAATAATGCAGTTATTCTTCATTTATCAAGCCATTTATAATGGGTTATTCTTTTTTTGATATCTTATTTAGTTTTATATATATTGAGTATAATTTGTATCACATTTAGTCGTTTCTAATATACATACATTCCTGCAAATATAACATACGACACAATTTTACTGAAGAAAATCCTTCATAAATTCAAAAGTAATTAAGAATAAACAATAAATATAAAACAATTTAAGATTTTCGTAAACTAATAATATTCTCCAAGACTTTTTGGAAAATTGAATTTCAAACTTCAATTGCGATTTCCTAAAAGTCTTCAAATGTAACATACTACTTTAATTTATCTGGGCGACTGCGAGTCATTTGTGCCAGGCAATTAAAGTCTGTCAAAAAAATTTCTCTTGTCAAGACAACTTCACTTAAAAAATCGTAAAGGCCTTGATTTTAACCGCCCTATACAGTTTTTATTTTATTTTTTCAATTCTATTAGAGCATGTCGTTTGCTCGGTTTAAAGAATAGGCCACAAATTGTACATTTATGTAAATTCATAAATAAAATTCCATTGGATTGGTGAAAAAGTATACATACATACAAAATTTACACGATTTGTTTTTAAAATACAATAAAATTAAAATTAAAATCCCCAATGTATATTTTAAAGTAGTGGCAATATTGGGCGCCTGTCGTCGAACACTGTTTCTGTCAAAAAATTAAAAGTGAAACTACCTCTAAAAATATTTGTATCATGGGAATTACTATGTCCCATCTCCTCCATCGCCGCTCCTTTTCGCCTCTTCGTAAACGCTTCAGTGGCTTAGAAGTCTGAATTTGAGGTTGATGGAAGGATCACTATAAACCACGCCTACTCTGAATCTTCGAATCGTCCGGATACCGATATTTCCATGCATTTTATTTCATATTTTTATTCCTATTTAGTATTTCGACGTTTCCAGTTTCTGAATTTCCTTTTTTTGTATTCAATACTGAAGTTCCTTTGCTTCAAATTTAAACGTTTTCGCAATAGTTATACCCTTTTAAATATATCAAGTACATCCATGTCTCCACTCACTCTCTTCCCCGCTGTCCTTTCATATTTCTCTTCGTTTCCTTCTTCATTAACACAAGACAGTTAAAGTCGGTAAATCGCTTTGTGCCAGCGTAGTGTTGGTCATTTCATTGCTCTACTCTCTACTACTCCTCCTCTTGTATTGCATTCCATCTTTGTTTTTTAACTGTCAATTTGTGTATTTGTGGAGTTGGATTTGAAATCGCTCACTTTGCATGCCCAAGTGTCCATTTTAAATTAACATTTTGACATTTGCAATACGACTTAACTGTATGGTTGGCTGAATGCACTTTCAAATGTGTTTTACATATATTGGCCTAATACATTTATTTGAAATTTTTTGTTTGGCTAGAGAAATATGCGTGCAAGTTTATGTGAATGTGTATCCTAATAATAAGTCCAATAGGAAAATGATTGTCTTCTACATGTGAAATAAAAAGCTCGTGAAGCTTGGACTATTGGTGAGCAATCTCCTCAACACTCGAGTGAAAATATAAACCTTCATACTGTAAATGAAATTAAGTCCTTTAAAGAGTGTAAAGTAAATTGAAACTTCATCCTTTGAAAATATTTTAAGCCTGTCGAGACATAGTGATGACCGAAGACTAAAACACGGCACCTCAAAAATGGACCAATCATCGGCGATCACAGTTACATTGTGATCGCTCAGACAGTTCTTCCACCGATACTCGAGTTCAAGATTCTTCAAGTAACTGGTCTATGCGGACACGGTGTTCTAGCGTGAGAGCAGGACGTTGTTCAAAAGCTTCCATAATGCTAAGTATTTGGGAATTTAGGTAAGTTTTAAGAAAACTTTATCTCACCCAAACTTTTTTTTTATCTGTAAGACCTAGCGGAAGTTCCATCAAATGAGGTCAACGAGGTTCTTTAACGGTTAGGTTAAGTTAGGTTAGAGTGGTACACTTAGGCTGATATTGCCCATTGTGACACCACTGGCGTTAGCCATTTGTATTCCCTCCCTTAGAAATTGAGCCATCCAGTACATTTGATGTAGGATAAAAGGTCAATAATGCTTGCCGAATTCAAGTCGGCCAACCAGTCCACGAAATGATTTTTGAAAGAATGGTTGCGCCTCTTGGCCAGGCCTGGGTAGTGGCAGAGGTAGTGTTCAATACTCTCTACCTATTCCTCATTGCGACAACTGCGTCAGAAATCATTAGTTGGGTAGCCCAGTCTCTTTCCATGGGTGCCCATGAGGCAGTGCCCGGTCATCACTCTAACCACCAGCCCTTCGACCACTGGCCAGGTTTGTCTGGTAATATGATAGGTGGTGTCCGAGGCCCACCTAAAGTTTATCTTCTCCATAAACTCAGATCTACGCCTGTGTTTGTAGGATGTTAGAGGTATGCCTACATCTAGGGCCGAGTTAATTAAGTGTAATTCCGTCCCTTTCCGTGCCAGCTCGTCAGCAAGGCAGTTGCCAGGAATGTCTTCGTGGCCAGGGACCCATACAACATGCACGGAGCACATTTCTGCTAGACGGTTTAGAGTCATTCTGCATTCAATGGCTACCTGGGAGGTTGTACCGCAAGAATATAAAGATTTAATAGCAGCCTGCAGCTGTCTGAGTATATTCGTCCTTTAACAGTAATCAGAGAAAAATGATGATGATTGGGTAACGATGGTGTGGTGTTCTTATGCAAGCGACTCAGCAGAAACAGCAAGCTAAGCGCTATCCAAGCTCTGATGTCCATATTGTTGAAACTGGCTCGTGAGCTCTTGGGATGGGTAACTCAACAAATTTACAGGAGCTAACTCAATGACTTCAACTCAATTTAAGGAGTCAGCTCATTCAACTAACTCATTTGACTCAATGTATACTACACTCATTTGAGAAATATGAATGCGACTCATATTTTGAAACTTGATGACAGGGTTGCAATTTGCATCGGAAATTAAGGGAATTTCTTTATTATTATTATATTTTTGGAGGAGGAGAAAATAATTATATAAATTGTAAAAAAAAAATGGTCAACAAATGATCAGTTATATTTTTTTTAAATTGAATAGACAAGACATCTTGGATTTTCGTTTAATAAAAAAATTGTATCTAAAAATTATTTTTATTAATTTAATTAGATCACAGTATCTTTAAAAAACATTCATTTTTCATTTATTATGTTATACCCATCGACACTATAAATGATTTACATTATCGTATTTAAATTTTAAATTTTAAAACTATCGAGGGGTACACGACATAAGATGTCTACCTCATTTTTACATTTATCTCCTCCTGTTATTCTTTGCAAATTGAGTTACAATGAGTTACGATGTTACATTGAAGCAGCTAGAGTGAGAGAGTTATATGGAGAAAAACGAGCCAGCGTGATACAATTGAATCATGAGTGCCGTGGAACATAACTGAGTTATGGAGTTACATTTTTTTGGAGAAGGTAGTCTGAGTTACCGATTCACTGACGGGAATCAACTCAATAACTCAACTCTGAGTTGAGTTACCCACCTCTAGTGAGCTCTAGACGGCTCGACTTAAAGTGAATCTAAGCGGTGGTATCTGCGGCTGAGCAATAATTCAATTAGTTGACCTACGTATTGCTGAAAGATTTGTGCCACGCTATGAAGGGCAAGCTGTGGCGTAATCCCTTGCAGTCGGAAGACTAGCACTCAGACAAGTCTGCAGCTTCGTTGCCTTTGGTTTACTACTCCACCGCGACCACGCCAGCGCAGCAGGAAAATCTCTCTCAGAAGGGCTGCCGCCAAGTGATTGAGAACCTCGTTGCTGCTTTGTTCCAAAGTGACAATTGTGATTGGACGTCTTCGACCTGCCTACCGGTAGCGGGACGTCCTTCGTCCATGTTGTAAAAAGTTTCGCCGAACATTTTCTAACTGTAATAAGTTTCAGTGAAAAAACTTTTAAGATCTGCGAGATAATTTTTAGTACTCATCTCAAGTTAGTCTCTTCTTCGAATAAAATCTCCTATCGTAGCGTAGAGCAAAGTCTCAAACCGCTAGTTTTTTTTTTATGAATAATTATTGAACCCACAAACCTTTGGTTACATTCAACTCAGCTGATTGAGGCCGTGTAACCCAATTAGCAGCACAAATTACTCGCACTTTATTCGTTTATTGACTTCACTCGAAAAATTATTTACACATACCGTTAAATACTTATTCATACATTGATAATAAATAGTCACATAGGAATGAGCATTCGAAAACCGTAACGTCATGAGAGCTCAACCCAGTGCCAAATTAGTCAGAGGAAAGGAGAGTTAGTAGCTCGCTGGCTTCGACGAAAGCTGCGAGAGGGTTAAAATACTGTGTTGTTGTTGTTGTTGTTGCTGTTCAATGCATTAAGGAAATATCTTCGACATGCCTAACTGCCGACTACGAAATGCATTTCGAATTCTGACATCCTGACTGCCGAATGGAGTGGTAGCAAATATGTACAAGCAAGTAAATGGATGTCACAGCATTTGTGTGTGTGTGTGTGTGTTGGTTCAAAATGCAATTGCACAGTTGAAGGTACAGTGAGAAACCATCATGACGTATTTTGCATAATTGATGACAAATTGAAATCGTGTTTATGTGTGTATTGCCTAATGCCACTCCATTGCTTGCTCCAACACTCGGCATGAATTTATTGTTTGCACCACCACTGTTCAATGTTTCAACTTGTACTATACACACCAGGGGGGGGGGGGCGTGCAATAAACGCATAGTTTGGGTAGCAGACTCGCAGTAACAACAACTTCATGCATTAACAAGCATGCGAGATGGGCGGCTTGCATTAGCGCAAATTGACTTAGATTCTCCAACTTTGTGCAAGCGAAATAATATTTTTTTTTTTTTTAATGCAACTTTAAGGCCTCAACGGAAATTTAAGAGAAAATGACTGTCAATTGCATTTGTTGGAAGAAAACTCAGCAATTTTACATACATTTTTATTCTCTACTTTTATTTTTAAACATTACTACCTCTTCCATTTCGTTTTCATTACCATTCGTAACTCATTAATTGCTGGCGCTAAATCGTATTGTCTGTCTGCCACGCTTTTGTGATGTGATTTCCGCTTCGCATTCAACATTTTGTGGCAACATAAATTAGACTTCGCCAACATAAATTTACTAACTGACCACAAATGAGCATCACATTTGAAATTCTTTATACGTCTAAGTGCAATAATAGCAAGTGAAATCAAAACAGTTTATATGGAAATTTCACAGTCGCATTAGCAAAAGATTTGTGATCACGAAATACAATTGTTCCCTGGAGTCTTCAAAATGATCGGCATATAAATTAGGTATATACGAGTATATACTATTTATGTATGTATGTATATGTAAGTGCATTTTGTAACAGTTGAATGATAGAATGCGTTTTTAATTTTAGCACAACTTTACCCACTTTAAAACTCTTAAATCTGCATCCATCGTGAGCTTGCTGTAAGAAAATTGTTCTTTTGAGCGCCGCGCTTTTTTTTTTTGCCTAATTTACTCGTTGTTTTAGCAGCTCTCGTCTAATGCAAGCGGGCGATAAAAAGCGATTCCATGCAGCAGTGATGATCTTAACTGACATCCAATGCGGATGAGCCTCATAATTGGCATAGCAGAACTTATCTCTTGAAGTAAAAAGACTTGTAACTAAATTGTACTAACATCAGACGTTAAGCACGATCAACAAGGATCAGATAAAAAACTACGATATTAAGCCTCGAAATAAATTGATTTATGTGTGTCATGGACTTTGCACGACATAAACTGAGACACTTTCTTATGTTGCCGGAAAGGCATCATTAACTCGAGGCCACTATAAACTTATGTTTACCGTACAATTTTTCTTAGACTCTCACAGCTTGAGGCAACTGAACAGGCAACCGTTTGAGTTACAGCCGTTTCCTAAGCATGTGAGAGAACAACTATACTGACGTACAAAAAAAACTTTTAGATTTGACATTGTTCGAACAAGCTTTGTGTGACATTCATCGAGACGACGCCCGAATTCAAATAGTTTGTTTGTGAAAATTCCCAGGCGGTACCACAAATCTCTTTGCTTATCCATGCAAATCAATTTTTCTCATATGTATGTCTTTCTTCTTCGTCAATCTGGTCTAAATTATACGTTTTCTCGTGGGCCCTTTGGTTCACTGGTCGATCAAAATTTATGGATTACCCGACTTATAAGCGTTTAGTAGCATATGCAACAGCAATAGTATCCTGGCATAGCAGTTAATTTTGTGAAAGTACGAATAAATCCATTAAAACAGCGACAAGCACTGAACAAAACTGTTTAAGCTTCTTCTCAAACTTACTTTGTTTCGAGAAGGAATGTGAACACTGCTACTGCAAAAAGCTTACCAGATGCTAATTGGCTCAGCCAAAACGGTAAATAAAGCTCTGCAAGACCCATCACCAGGAACGAGTTCCTTTTAAACCTTACTTTAGACATCAGACTCCGCTTGCTATTACCTATTATTAAACACAGTTTTGACGAACCAAGGGTTCGTTCTGTAGTGCCCGGTTGCCCGTTGCTACCACAAAAATAAAATGTGTTCGTTTACTCTTACTAATTCGTTTACGTCTCGTATTAATTACAAGATGTGTCACCATTTGACGGGTGTTGTTCTGTCCTACCAAATATCGAAGCGGGAATAGAGCCTATTCATAGTCTTTCGTCTATGTTTAAATCTGCCTTATTGTAGAAGACTGGGAGTAATGCTTTTCGACTCCTTCGCATCGCGTCAGTCCGATTTGTCCTTTGGTGTCTTATTCCTTTTTTACTCAATTTTTTCTGCAACTCCTCTCAGAGTGCAAATGAGCCCAGACTTTCACGTTGTATTTTTTTTAACTTGCGTTTTGCTTCGAACCCGATAATGAATAAGGCTCCGGAGACATTATCAAATAAAATTTGGATAAGCTTCACTTTTCTCATTGAAAAAAAATTTCAACATCCAGACTTGGGAGGTTGAAATTAGTTTAGAAATGTGGGTTGGGGTTTATGTGTGTACAGCGGGAATGAAGCTAGACTTAAGACTTGTGGCTTGGTTCTAAGCCAGGAAGACCTGCTTTGTTGTATTAAGTATAGAAATTTCATGAGGAAAACTTTTCTAGAAGAATTCAGCAGCTACTTAAATACAGTTTTTGTGTAAAGTAACAATAGGACGACTCAAACTGACTTCGATCTAATGGTAGTGATGCGAAAAAACGCATGCAGTTTTGAAATTCATTATATTTAAAGGAAAGTAAGGAAAAATGTTCAAAACTCAGTGGTAATTTTTAGGGACTTAGGACTGGGACTTTATTTTAATAAAATGTAATTAGCTACAAAACTGCATACTAAAAAAAAAAATTTCTTTTGAAAAGTTCCAAATTTTTATGAAATTTGTTTAAACCATTGTATATTGGTATAAAGTTTAAAAATGGGTTTTTGTTAGAAAAAGAAGAGTATTTTAATTGAAAAATAATTTTAAATAATCAGAAGAAAAATAAATTTACACTCGTATATTTCTCGATAAATTTGAAAAAAAAAATTTTTTTTTTATAAGTTCCAAATTTTAATGAAATTTTTTTAAACCATTGTATATTGGTATAAAGTTTAAAAATGGGATTGTGTTAGAAAATGAACATTAATTGAAAAGTAATTTAAAATAATCAGAAGAAAAATAATTTTACACTCGAATATTCCTCGATAAATGTGACTCTATTTATGTATATCTCGAGCAACCAGCCAAATGTGTTTTAATTTTTAAGTGCCATTTATGAAAGTATTCCAAAAGTTTCATTGCAATGCAACGAATCCGTTTTGATTCGTTCCAACTCTGCCTTCCTTGTCCCCCCACCCCAACCCCCCACTCGCCCACCACTTATTTTTAACAATTCATTAAATATTGCCTACTTCATGTCCACTTTACTTACATACTCGTACGTACACATGTGTGTTTGAAAAACTTTTGTTTTAATAAATATTTCAAGAGGTCACCGAGGCGATTTTGTCACATGCGGTTAGTTTGTTTGCCTATCCAACGAACGGACACTCAATTGAAAGTCACACCCACTTAAGTTGCAGGCAGTTTTTGGATGTTTTTTGGTGGCAACAACTACACAATTGCAGGACTTTTGCCGTCCGACTTGCTACTTCTTTGGCTACTTGCGCCTTAGCACGCCCCTGGGAAATCAAAGGCTGACAAAATGTTTTTTGAGTAATTTTATTTTATTCTCTACTTTTCTATTTTTGCTTTTGGGTTTTCAAGTACAAAACGCGCCTACGAAGTCATGTCTTAATTAGTTGATTGTTTGTACTTTTTTTTTTTTTTTTTTTTTGTAATATTTTTATAGACATCTCATAAAGCAATAAGTTGGCTGGTTGGCAGCCTGACACACAGAACAATCGAATGAAGAAATTTATGTAAATGTGCGCGCAGGGAGGCAGCAGCACGGCAGCGGAGTAGTGAATATGCAAATTGTTGACGAAATGCGCGTAAATATTTTAAATATTTACAAGCATTGTTGCGGCAGAGTGAGTTTTTTGTGCTGTTTTTTTTCTACGATGTCCTCATTGTCATTTAAAAATTTTTTTATTTGCAGTTTTACGATGTCATAAAATATTCCAATTTTTTTACATTTTTTTTTTAATATTTCAACACTCAATTTTAATTTTTTTTTTTTGTGTTTTTCTTTTATGTTGCAATATTTTTATTTATGCACTTTTACTTGGCTTGAATTCATTTTAAATTTTTCCCTTTTTTTTTTGTTTTTTTTGGTTTACAGGCGCAAGTGTGCGTGCGTTTGTCCACTTTTGGACATAACAGATTTCTTAATTTAATTAACCCAACAACTACAGCGCCAGCCAGGCAAGTGTACGACACAGGACACCATACATACATACATACATAAGGATATGAATATTATATATGGACTGTTTGTGTTGTTGCTGCATGTACCGAGTTGGATTAAAAACATGTCCGACCCAGCTGTGCTAAATGAGCTGCAGAGCCGCCAGCCCACAGCAACAACTCGAAAAGTGCATATGATTTGTTGTTGTGTTTATTTTCGTTTGTCCTCGTTCATATCTGCGTATGTATGTATGTATGTATGTATGTACTTACGAGTATATGAAAATAAAGTTGAATTGTCTGTTCGATAAATTCAATTTGGTAGCAACTATTGAACTTTTACACTAGCAAACAATGCTTTTTAGAATTCATTGTATATGTATGTATTTATTGGCTCCAGCCGTGAAGAGAGACTTTTTTTTTACTATCAAAACAATATTTAAATTTTTAAATTAATTTAAAAAAATATTTCAACCATTTATGAAGGAAACTATCTCTATTTCTAGTCTCTAATAAAAGAGAGAAGTGTTTCATTTTAGATCAGTTGGCATTCAAAAATAAATTCTCTTAATTGCGTTCAAGTAATTAGCAGTTCACAAAATAATTAAATTAAAAAAAGGAAAACCAAGTGAAAGAGACGACAGGTATTATTCCTGGTTTATTGTCTAAAATTTTTAACAAATTACCTAAATATATGCAACGAATTAATATAGTTAGAAATTAACAGAACTGTTATCCTCTTTTTGTTGGGAAAAACTCAGTTATGTCCTTTTCAGTCCGTAAGGTAACTATTTACTAATATTTTTTGAATATTTCACTAGGTAAAAATTTATATTTCATAGGGAATTCCAAGAATTGCAATATTCTGTGAAAAAAATGTATATCACATCTTTTTCATTTATGGCAAATAAAAAATTTTAAACTGGGAAATAATTTTTTTCATGTCTTTTTTTATTTATTTATTGTAATTTGTACAAAAGAAAAAAAATGTAAAACTTTTGTTAATTGAAAAATTGTATTTCTTGGGGAATTATTAAACAGTTGACATATTTTGTATAATTTTTTTTTGTATGGAAACACAATAGTTACTAGTTTTCCACACATTTTAGTAGAATGTTATTTATTTTTTCTTTAAATAGTGGGAAATAATTTAAGTAAAAATTTTGGCAAACTGTTTACAGAAAGTGTATGTAACTACCAGTACAAGAAATTGAGACACGCCTCAGAATTTATTTGGAAAATATAAAAAATATAAATAAGGAAATTAGGCTTGTTTAAAGTTTTGAGATATAAAAATTTTCATTTTTCGTTTGATGTGCCAAAACTGAAATAAATGCATATGAAAATAGAGACAGCTAATTTAACAAAAAAAATCTGAAAGATAAACTTTTTTATTGTAGGGGAAAAAATGCTCATAAATACGTTAACATTGGTAGGGCATCGTTTCAAAATATTTTTTTTTTTAAATAATGGGAAACTTAAATTCAAAATACTGGGAATTAACTTATAGGAAATAGTGGGCAAAATCGTATAAAAAATTTACAAAAAACCACTATGTATAAAAAAATCAGATCACGCATGCTTTCGAACGCATTAAAAAACATTGAATTTTTGATAACACTATGAAATTGCTAATACTGAAAATATAATAAAAAGTTATACGCTGAAAAAGTGCTATTTCTTAAATATGGGAATACTAAAAAAGTAGGATTTAATTTAAATTTTAGTACATACATACATACATATGTTTGAATAAATAAAAATAATGGGATTAAATATTTTTAAAATTATATACGCTGTAGCAAAATTAATTTAGGTGGCAAATAGTGATATACGAAATTTAAGGAACTTTTACTAAAAATATTGGGAAATTTATACGCCACAATAGGGGGAAATTTTCAATATCGTAATAGTGGGATTTTTTTTATAAATTTATGAAACAAACGTTAGAAAAGAAATTTTCTGTAATCAACATTTCTTAATCGCGAATCCTCGGATCACCGTCACCGACTTTTAAGTACATACATACATACATATGTCCATACGAATTTGCGAAAATGCTCGAATAAGCGACATGCGGTACATGTGTATGTAAGTATGTACATATGTGTGTGTGTGCGGTTAAGTGTTCGTGCGTAATGCATTTGCAGGCTTAATCGGCATGAATTATGCCGCCAGGCGTATGAACCGACAACGGCAAGCGACAGCGAATCTGTATGTGTATAAAAAAAACCTGTGTACAAATGTATGTATGTATGTTTGTGTGTGTGTACAGCTATTTTACTTACATGGCAAAAGTTCTGTCATAAAATGCAAAAATTTTCGCACAAAATTTAATTGACCCAATGGACGAGAGTGGACACTGGCGCAAAGACTATGAAAACGAGCCAGCAGTAGAGGAGTGAGAACACACATACTTATACATACATATGTATATATATATGTATGTATGCATACAATGCATACAAATATGTAGGTGGAAATGTGTGCGGCCCATGTGAGGCGATACCAGCCGCGCGAATTTATGAAAGATGCGGTAACCTGACGTACGCGGCGGCTCACAGCCAGGTGAATGCTTTACTATGCCACCATTAAAAGTATGTGAAAACCTCTCACACATACACACACACACACAAACAATTATACAAGTCTATATTTGTATGCTTTCACTCACCTACAATTCGGTTCAACGCAGCAATGCCTCATTTGCAATTTGTGCCGCCGCCGCCGCTGTTGTTGCTGTTGTTTTTTTAGCCGCCTCCATTTCGCTTTTACGCTGCCATTTCATTTTAATTTTTATTTCAACTCTTTTACGAATTTCCATGCCGTTTTTTTGCCCCCCCTGTTTTCCACTTTGTTTTCCCCATTTTATTTGCTGTTTACTCACCTGGGACGCCACATTAAATAATTACCACAAATGGGTTTGGCGATAACTTTGTCACACAAATTAATAATTGCAAGCCGGCACAAAAGCTGATATAAATACTTCACGCACAGCAAATGTATGCATTTCAACTATTGAATCTACACACACACACACACACACAACACATAGTATGTACACATTTCTGCATAACTGGAATACTACGACGTACTAGGTACTACTTATGTGGATTTGCATCGCATTTCATGGTTATTGATATTGACCATTTGCTGGCGGGCGCACTCATTTTCGATAGGCTGCATTAAACTCATGAAAGCCTGAAAGTAAAATGTGTTTTATTTAGTAATAAAGCGTTTGCGATTAAAATATTTCATAAATTTAATGAGGATTGAAGTGACACGTCGAAAGTTCATTGCTAAACAAGGGGAATATAGTTTTAATGTCGTTTTGAAAAATTTATCTAGATAATAAATAAATGAGATTAAAATAATCCGAAATTTATTTGGAAATATTTTCAGCACTTTTCGATTTTTGTTTTTGTCAAAAAGAAAACAATGCCCCAGAAAGTCTATGTTTTTAAATACTTTTCAAAATGGGTAAAAAGTAATATTTCATGAGTTGAAAATTTCTGCGAAAAAATTGTATCAAACACATTTGCCAACTAGTTATTTCAAAATAAATAAACAAAACTGCTCGGAAAATTAATTTAAATTTTATAAGCTACCAAACTGCCAAAAAAAATTTTTAAGTTTTTTTTAAAGTCCAATGTTTTTTTTTTGAATTTTTCCAAATTTTTTAAATTATTTTCAGAGGGACATTGAATCATGCATTTTTTTTTATATTAAATTTTCACGAATTGTTTGCATTATTTTTTTTAAAAAATATGATTATTAAGGAGTAAAAAATATAAAATAATAATTTATAATTTAATACGTGTGGTTAAGTCGTATAATATACGTTAGATTTTTTTTTAGATTTAAGTATTTAAAAAATATATAGTGAATTTCACCCAAAACACGCAATCCATTAAAAAAAAAATTTTTGTGTTCAATATAAAATAACAGTGAAAGATATGTATGTACTAAGTAAAAAATAATAATTGCAACAAATTTTTTCACTCCACCAAATTTTTACAGGATTTTTTTTTTCAAAATGTTAACTAAAATATTTTTGGAAAACTACTGTTTTTAAATTTTTTTTTTTTTTAATTCCAAAAAATATATAATGCTATAAATATTGTTTACATAATTTTTCATTTAGTTTTTTTTTAATTTTCTATTATATGACAGAATTGCTTTTCTTTAACATTTGTAACAAAAAAACAACATTTTTTTCCAAAAAAAAATTTAAATATCTATTATTTCTTTCTTAAATTATTTTGTAAATAATCTCAAATTTTTTTCGTTTTATCAAATTTAATTTTTTACTGGCTAGATATTGTACTAAAGATTTCTTCTCAAAAATTATAATTAGGTACATATTAAAAAAAATTATTTCCAAAATTTGTATGCTAATGCAATGACATTCTAATTATATTATTCATTCATTACATATCACTTTAAGATTTATTATGTACATACTTGTACAAGAACAAATTTTTTATAGAATGTTTTTCATAGTCTTTTTTGTAGCGAGACTATTAAGATTGATTTATAAATAGCCAGAATAATTTTAATTTAAAATTTTTTAATAAATTTTTATTAATTTTTTATAATTTTATTGAGCTCAAGGCCAGTTTATGGAAGATTTGTTTGTGAAAAAACAACAACAGCTTTCAATGGTTGAAGTTATAGTACTATTTCGGAAATCACCACATTTCCTCATCAGACTTCTTTTTGATTATTAAATTAAATTATTTTTAATTTAATTTTCATAACCACTTCTCTCAGGCTTTGAACCCGGGAGCTCGGAGTTGCAGAGCCAATACGCTACCTATTGTGCTACGCTAGCCGAGTTGGCTGTTGTGTTTATTTCATCTTCCTTAAACAAACCAACTACAAACAAGAGCAACTGATCTGCCGCTATTTAACTTGTTTGTGTGGTTGTTGTTTGTGTTTTTTATTTTGCAAATTCTTTATTTTATGCATTTTTAAGGCGTGCTCATCCTTGTTTACAATGTTTGTTCATTTTTATTTTATTGTGAAACAATTTAAATTGGAGTGAAATTTAAAAAAAAAATATTAGTTTGAAAAATGCACTGCATAATTTTTACGGCAATATTCACCCAAAATAAGAAAATCATTAAAAAAAACTTTTTGTATTCAATTGCCACAGTATCCCCGCCAAATTATTAAAATATTGTTAAATTAAATTTTTAAATTATTTTTTGCTTAATACATATCTTTTATTGTTATTAATTCCAAATCTCCAACTTTTTCACTCCAAATTTTTAAGATTTTTTTTTTTCAAAATATATACCAAAATATTTTATATTTATTTTTTAAATATTTTTTCCAAAATTTAATATTTTTTTCTTTTGATAAATACAAATTTTTTATAGAATGTTTTTCATAGTCTTTTTTTTCAGCGAGACTATTAAGATTGATTTACAAATAGCCAGAATAATTTTAATTTAAAATTTTTCAATAATTTTTTATTGTGAAATAATTTAATTTGGAGTGCAATTAAAAAAAAATATTGAAAATAAAATTATTTATTCCTATTAAATATTTTGGCAAATACATCGAATACAAATATAAATATCGAACTAAGAACGTACTAATAACCAATAATAAAATTGAAAAGTTCAAAGTACATACATATGTACATACATACATATGTACATACATATGTATGTATATTGGAAATATATTCGAAATAAGTTTGATAACATATTTATTTAGTACTCACTCACTTCAACAAATCAATGAAAAGTTAACAGGTGGAAAAATGCTTCAAGACAAACAACAAACAATTTGTATTTGCATATCAAAAGTGTAATCAACACCTTTTAAAAAGCAACAACAACACACAAACGCATATGAGTTTATTATGCCACACAAGCCAACAACAAAAACAACACATGAGACTGAACAAACAACTGAACAACTGACCGGGCGACTAAGTATAAAAGGACAAATCGAGCGAATGAACAAACGAACGTACGCCATTCATTTGTTGCCTTTTGTAAAACTCGTTCTACCGGTCGGTCAGCTATTTGGCCATTTGGCGCTATTGAAAGCCTCATTAGAGATCACTCATACATGTGCACATTTATGTCTATATTTATGTGGATATGTGTGTGAGTTTCCGTTGAAGGTGGCTGCGTGTGTGTGTGAAAATATTTGCATACGAAAGCCACATAACACTACAAATACAACTTACTCTGTTGCTCCAATAGCCTCCGCCTACTCCACAAAAAAAAAAAAAGAAGAAGACTTTGTGGAACAAACCTCATTTCAATGGCTTCTACGAATTCGGATTGAGAGGTTAAATTTCGAATGCGAGTGTAGTTAAGCGCAGAGAAGTGAAATGAAGCGTTATTTGCTCATCGCTAGGAGGCTATTAGATACCTTCATTATCCCGCTGAAAAGTCACCAAAAAAGGGTTATGCGTGAATTATGCGTCCCCATCAGCGACATCATAATCAGCCATGAGGTCAACTAAATAACTCCTCTCCCTTCCCTCCTCTCATTTCTCTGTTCCTTTGCTCTCAGCGGCAAGCAACCCATTTACGCGCATTCGTATGCTCATAGTAGTTTTTCTTGTTGTTGCTGCTATGAACAGCGCATGTAGTATTATGCAAATCTTTTGGGATGGATTTTATACATTTTAATGCCAGAAGGCGTGAAAAATTTTCATTTAGGTTAATTTGGCTGTCTAATATTTACACAAGTATGTGTGTAGAAACGTTTACGCGCACGAAAAACCGCCTGCGGACAAATAAATGTATTCACGAACTATTCGAGACACCTTTGAAATTTTGTATTGCATTTCTTAAAGTTGTAATAAAGTATGGAAAAATTTTCGGTCAAATTTACTATAACAAACATGGTTTTACAAAAACTCTTAAAAATGTTGAACACAAGTTAAATAATTTAATTTTTTTTAAATATTTTTTAATTAAATTTAAAAAAATTAAACAAATAATTTTCTACTCTTTAACCAGTTTTTTATGCCTTTTAATAACATGTTAGGGACTGCAAAAATTAAAAAAAAAATTTAATTGTTAATTTTTTTAAAATTTTTTTTGAAATATATTTCAATTATATTTAAATGGACCATTTCTCTTCAAATATTTCATATTTTGAACCAGTTTTTTTTAATAGCTTTAATATAATTTTTTAGTAAATTAAGCAAGAAATTTACAGGTTTTCTTTGAAGTAACACATTTTAACATTTTCTTTTAAATATTCTAAAATTCTGTTAGACTTTTGAACAAGACATTTTTCTGAAAATTTTAAATGCTTTTTATTTTCTTATGAGATATTTTTCTGCAAATTTTGAATACTTTTTTAAATATGTATATTAAAAAAATAAATTTTCATTAACTATTCACATTTTTTAACTTTACTTTCTAAGTAACTTTCCGAAATAATTTTTAGTTAAGTCTTCAAAATATATTTTCATCAAAAAATTTTACATATTTGACCAGTTTTTGCAAGTTTTTGTAAAATTTCGTTTTATTTTATTAAAGGTCCTCAAAAAAATACATATGTATGTATTTTTGAACAAATTTTTTTAACTTTCTTTAAAATTAAATATAACAATTTAAAGAGTTTTCATGAAAATTAATAATTTTGTAATTTGATCTTTAAAAAAAATAAAAGAAATAAAAAAATGTTCCTCATATTTTCATAATTTTAACAGACTTATTTAAATTTGTTAATCTACAAAAGCTTTGCAGAATTTAGTGATTATTTTACTTTAATAAAATGAAGTTGCATTAAAACAACAGAAGAGCACTCAAAAAACTAAAAATTTTTTTATAAATTTTAAAGATTTTTTCTCAAATTGTTCGTTTCTAAGCCATGCCAAAACAAATTTTCAACAACTAAATATTTTTTGACATGAAAAAATGTCCATAAAAATTTAGCACATTCTATAGAAAAACGCGCACAAGGCACAAAATTTCAACATTTGTTCAAAGTATATTTACAAAAATCTAAATATTTTATGTAAAATTTTAAGAATTTTATACAAATTGGGCTAATTGCTATATATAATAAAAATAACTTTAATCTAAATGGCTAATTTCTTAATTAAAATTTGTAATTTTTACTCGTAACTTAATTTGATTTCACGTTTTATGGAATTTTTTTTAAATTCTGATTACTTTCTTTTTAAGTAGTTTAATTTTTCAAAGCCTTTTGCGTATTCTGGACTTCAAAATTTTTGATATTCAATTAACTCTATTTTCATAAGAAATTATTGTGGCTTTATTAATTTGTCCGCATGTGTACATTAATCTAAACACGAGTATGTGCATGCATGTGTGTGTCTGTAACTATTAGCATACATATGTATGTGTATATTTGCCACCAGTCCTTAAAATGGTAGCCATCAGTTTGCACTGTGCTCCATATTTATGGTGTGCTTTTAGGCGCTTTGACGTCGCTCATTAGTATTCGTTAACCCGGAATGGGTGTAGTCATATTTAATGCAATTTAGGTTTGAAAATTGTGTGCGTTCGTACTCGTACGTTTAAAATTTGAAAAGGTAAAGGATACCTTTTGTTTTTTTTTTTGTCTAAACATAATTGAGTGTTAAAAGTGTTTAATTGGATATAAATTTTAATAAAGTTTAAAATTTTTCTTCATCACATACTCGTACTTGTATAGCTTTTAATCAGCTGTAATGTATGCACATTAAGACTAGCAGCCTCATTTTAAGAGGAACATTTTAAGAAGCACTTTAAATTTTTTTATCTTTATTAATAACAAACCCATTTCCAAACCTTCTAACATTTGACTGTTCTCAAAACTATTGTGCCTATAACTATGCATCGAACCCTTAATTTTAAGTGTTTTAAATGTGAATAAAATATCTAAAAAACTTTTTCAATAAAATATTGGGCATATTTAATTTTTTGTTGCATACTTTAAGGCGCATTTTTAATGACAATAATCAAGTGATTTACATATATTGTCAAATTTATCAAAAAACGGCGGTCATCATTTTTTGCTCGATAATGGACAGAGCTGCTTCTTCAATTTGCGCTGTGGGTACGACAAATAACCACATTACCCAAATCTTTCACAGGTTTTTTATGACAAATAATATACAAGGTGTGCTTTCGGGCCTCTCCTTGTCGCATAACTATTGTCATAGCTTGACATCGGATTTTATTAAAAAAAAAAATTTACCTTAAAAATATGCATCACTTACTTATTATTCCTGATAGCTACAATGCTCCATATTTTATATATATTTTTTAGCATTAAAGTCCGATGTCTAGTCATAACTATTGCACCTAAAACTATGCTGTAAAAAATTATGATGACGAGAACTATTCAATCGAAAATTGTTCCTGCTTTATTTAGCAGAAGAGCCTCAGTGCAATTTTTTTTTTTCAAAAATCAACGGCTACTTGAAACTTTAAGAATATTGTCAAGTATTGAATGTGATTTTTTTAGGGTTTTTCCCCACACTCAAAAAATTTTAAAATTCTTCTTAAAATTTTCAACTTGAAACTTTCAGAACATTGCCAATAATTGAATAAATTTAAAAAAAAAATTTTTTAATTTTTGTTGAAAATTTGACGAATTTGATAATATGTTTTGTGTGAATAGTTTTAGCAAAAGAAAACACTGCAGATAATTTTATTTAAAAAAAAATAAAAGATTAATTAAAGAAAAATAAATAATCAAAACTCATCAATAAGTTAATTTAAAACGAAAAAAAGCTATTTTCGCCACAATCACACCTCTTTTTCGCCATTTTAAACAAACTGCTCTTTCATATGCGCTCAAAAAATAATCACTACTAAACTTTAATCATTTAGTAAGCATTTCAAAGTACAAACCACAGCACGCACCCTTCCCAAAAAGAAAAACAAAAAAAAAAAACACAGCCCAGCCAGCAGTCAGTCCCTAAAGCGCCAACATGAAACGCCACGGAATCGAAACATGCCGCCTTACTTCCACATTTCGCCCACTTTCGCATTCCAGTTGACTCGCAAACCAAAAGCGCCAACAACTAAATATGACACTTGCCAAGCATGCCACCTCCTCACAGCCTGCCAAGCACGCAGCCCCAACCCAACCGAGCAGCACTGACACTTTTCGCGGCGCACACTTGCGGCCATTGCGCAGCTGCAAACTCCAATGCGAACGAACATGCACACCATTAGCCATTAGGCTGCCTTCGCACCACTGCCCACGTAGGCGGAGCCACAATCTTCACATTCAAGCACATCGTCTATCTCACAAAGCAATTCGTGTGCTGCAATAGGTTGCTTGCTCCAGATTACAGAAACAAAATGTGTGTTGGCGCTTTTCTTGAAATTCGTTTACAAATCGACATTTCGCCTATAAGAAGTCGCCTATTTCGTTAACGAAAAGTGGCTGTAACTAAAACTGAGTGAGTACATATGTATGTACATATACATATGTATGTACATATATGTTAAGAATATATTAAAGCATAACATACATACATACATACATACATATGTACGAGTATATACTAAATATGTACACTTTCTGTCATTCGCCAAAGCAACAAGACATTCAAGCTAAGTAAGAAATAGAACGAAAAAAAATGCTTAAACAAATATGGCGTTTCCATTGAATTAATTTCTTTTCAAATTACTTTCGAAATAGTTGCAGTTCGTTTTAATGCTGCCTTTTCGCTTAATTGTGCTGAGCGCAGGAACGTTTCATACATAAAATATTAGATTCGCAATTTATATTCATTTGATGCATTCGACACATTTCTTTATGAGCAACATCAACTCTGGGGAAACTGCTTGAGAAATGAGTAAGTGATTATTTGCTTTAATTATTGTGCATAGAAAATGAATATTAAATTTTTAAATAATGAATGAAAGTTTTTTTAGAATACATTTTAGAAATGCAGTGCGTGGCACGTGAGTCGGTTAAAGAAAGCGTGACATTCGACGGAGAGTTGGTATGGAAAAACTGGAATGCTATTGAGAAAATAGCTTTTTTTTAACGTTTAACTTAAATAGCAACCAAAAATTTTTATTTCAGAAATGCCCAAATATATGTATGTAGATATGTATATAAATTTAACTCATTCAGAATTACATTTGAACTTCTCTATATATGTACATACATATATTTGTTTAAGTTTTTCTAAAATGCTATTGGAACTGTTTAATTTCGTGTTCAGGCATTGGAGTATTGTCATTGCAGTATTCATAAAATGTCATCCCACATGCGATTCACTTCTTGACTTACGTTAACGTGGAGATCAAAGCTTTATCAACCACATCAATCAGCCTGCTTCCATCACTCGCCAGTCAATCGTTCATTCAACTCACTTCGGTTCAGCACAGCAACAATGAGGTACAGGCTCAGTTGTCTGCTTTGACTCACCACAAGCTTATGCCTGCTCAAAACCCTTGTTTTGGCAGAACTCGGGACTATTCAATAAGTTCTCTTTTAATAAAAAAGTTTATCAATGCTACTTCCGTCTATTTTACTATCAAATACTTGGTTGTTGTTGTTGTTATAACAGCATAAAACATGCTGAAGTGTCAGTCCTTGGTCGGACATAAATCCGGGTCTTTCCGGTATCGCAGACTCGACGGTCGTGAGAACGTTAAAACCTTGTTCAAACAGTTTCCTTAGGATGTTGCGGTGTTGAATAATTGGGATTGAATTTTCGTCGGTAGTCGGAGGTTTATTGTGAGTTTTCTGTATTTTCAGATTATGGCGGTCGACTCCCTGTTTCATCCTTGCATTCGCTCTTTTCTGAGATTCACATAATGGATTTGTTTTCTAAACTACCGAGAAGCTTTTATCTGCTGCATCGCTTTGGAGCTGAGAGCTTTACATATGGCTTACCTTTTTGCGTAACAATCGAATTTCTGTCTGGAAAGGTTAAGGTAGACTACGGTTAAACGGGTAATTTTAGGGAAAACGAAGTCGGCCTACGGTAGGCTTATCAAAGAATCAAAAGATTCCTCAGAGAATTAAAAGGGCTGGAAAGACATTATTCGCCATATCATCCTATCAAGACGACTTATTACACAGTACGACAAAATCAAATTTTTTTTTTGGTACACATGAGAAAATAGGCTTAAAATAAAGAAATACGTGTCTCGGCGTTTTGCTGCAGAATTTTGCGAAAATCGATTTTTAAACTTCAAAGGACCGTGGAGGTTCACTTCTAATGTAATACTATTATAAAAAGTTCTATAAAAACAGAATGAGTGAACCGATTTTAATGCTTGAGCCAGTTTTGAAAAGATAATTAAATTTGGAATTTATTTTATTAAGAAAACAATTCTTTTTCTCCGGTATATGGCGCTTTTATTTTCATGTAACGTTAAAAAATAACCAAAAATGTATGAAATTAATAAAAAATACAAAAAAAAAATTTTTTAAATACAAAAATGAATATGACATCTTAACTATTATTTTGTGTTAAAAATGTTGGTCGTTTAGTTTTTCGTGTGTAAGCTTCAGGATTTTAACATGAAAAATTTTCATGAAAATTAAAGGTATCGGGGAAAAAAAACTGTTTTGTTAATAGAAAAAAAAATCCAAATTTAATTACATTTTCAAAACTGGCTCAAACATTAAAATCGGTTCACTCATTCTGTTTTTATAGAACTTTTTATAATAGTATTACATTAAAAGTGAACCTCCACGGTCCGTTGAAGTTTAAAAATCGATTTTCTCAAAATTCTGACGTGCTACAGCAAAACGCCGAGACACGTATTTCTTTATTTTAAGCCCACTTTCATATTCTGTAAACATTTCTCATGTGTACCAACCACTGTCGTACTGTGTTATTGGTGTTACGATTTGACAAATACTGGCTACGCTGTCGGAGCACCCTGAAAAGTGAGACCTCTTAAGAATATCGAACATTTCGCTACATAACGCTGTTCAGTTGACGATTTACTTCTGGATAGAGCATTCATATTTGACGCACTTTTTAAGCGAACTTTCTGGAGTCTATTGGATTAGAGTTTCCTTCGAAAGTACTTTCCAAATTTTTGTCTAGATTCGCAATGAGTCTTTTTTATAACTTTTTTGCAGAGTCCTTATATTTAGTACTCACAGAGGTATATGGCGTTCAGCTGTTGTATAGGGCAATGGTAGTCTTCTGCAAAATTTGGTTAAATTTTTTGCCGCCTTTCAGGAGATATTAGTAGCTAGTCGATTTTTTTCTGTAGGAATTTTATAAGAAAATTTGCCATTGGTGCTAGTTTTTAAAGAAAATAATTGTTCACATAAAATTTAAAAGTTAAGTACCCCTGAAGTATTATATATTATATAACGGTTTTTTAGTATCTTTATTGTCAATTAAAGAAACTAAAACTAATTTTTTTTTAAGACAATTTTCTAAAAAAATGTTCGCTGCAACTTTGGTTTGTATGGTCGGTTTTGACGATCTAGCTTTCCTTGATCCTTCTTCTTCTTCCGTGTCTTTTTGAATGAAACAAAAGTTTTTGGATAAACAAATATTTTATTTTTCAGCATAGTCACCTTGAAGCTCAAAACACTTTGTCCAACGTTTCTCCAATTTTTTTTAACCCTTCAAAAAAATAAAATTTGTCGTTTGCGTTTGTGATCGATTGTCAGCAAACGCGGCAACCATCTTGCGGAAAGCTTTCTCATACCCAAGTGATCATTTAAAATTAAAACCACTGAGCCAGGTGAGATGCCTAAGGCTTCCACAATCTCTCGCACTTTCAATCTCCGATCGGCCAACACCATATCGTGAATTATTCCCCATTTTTTCGGGTGTTGAGATCTCATTTGGGCGTCCAGAACGTTCGGCATCTTCCGTGCTTGTACGGACACAACGAAATTAATTAAACCACTTTTTTACCATTGAAATTGATGGTGAAGAGTCCCCATAGTATTTATCAAGCTTAGCTTTGTTTTAAGTGTTGGTCTTTTTCCGCAAAAAAAAAATGCTTAATGAGCACACGAAGCTCATGGTTTTCCATTTTCTTCTCAAATCACGCGCTGGTCTGCTATGAATGGCTGTCAAACACAAACTAAATGCCGCAGCTTGTTCATATTTCGGCAGGAGTCAACTGACAGATGGCTGTTGATAGTATTTAGCAGTGTTGCCATTTCAGTAAAGAGGCAAGAAATTCACGGGCTTATTGACCCGTCCTCGTACTACAACGCTGCCCAACTTATTCTTTTCTTAAAATTCTCTCCAAAAAAAGTACTCCAAACTAATCACCCGATTTGACAGAAAGAACCAGCAAAATTTTGTTTCGTCCTCTACTTTTTCTTTGCTATTGAATGCTGATTTCTTAAAAACGTATCTCTAAATAAATAACTATTCACTACGTACATAAGCAGGTTCATCTTTTTTTATATGTACATATATTTATAAAAAAAACTACATATTGTCATTACGTTTAATGGCGCTGTTAGCCATCCAATTTGCACTTTTATTAAAAGGACATTTGCCAAAAACATAAATGACTCAATCAACTTTAAAGGGTTCAAAAACACAGCAAAAACAAATAAAAAAAATCGTAGCATCGAAGTGACTAACATACCAAAGGATAAACTCAATTCGTGACCGTCTTGCGTCACACAAGTTTGTCTGCACATGGAATATGGCGATGATCCTTTCCAGCATTGCGCGCTTTGCCCTCTCAAAAAAAAAAAAACAAACAAAACGAATTGAATACTTTCAAGACGAAAACCATTATTTTAAAAATTAATATTCGCATTCAAACTGTTTGGCACATTTCGGCAAATGGCAGTTACTTCAAGTCGAAGAATTTCAGGAAGTCAAAGGAATAACACACACACAATCACAGAGGCCGTACGTGGCTATAACTACATGCGGCCGACCGGCCACCAAGAAAAAGGTGGATATCTTTTACTTGCAAAAGTGCTGTGCAAAACTTTGTGTTGTCAAGTGTAGGAGGTGAGGCAATAAAAAGTGTCACTTTGGCAGCGGCCGAAAACAACTTAACAGTACAATGGGGAGGCGGATACGAGCATTGACATAACTTAATACCGAGGCAGTCGGCTAAAGAAGTCAAATGCGGTGCTTGCCTGCCCTGCCGTTGTTGGTGGCGGTGGTGACGATGGAGGCAACGACTAACTATTTAAATATTAATGCCAAGGTGTGCTGCTGCCTTTGCTGCGCCCGTTCAGGCAACCAACCTTAAATAATTTTGTGGCTATGAATTTTTAACTTGCAATATTGCGGGCATATTCAGACGGCCAAGTGCGGCGATGGCATTGCGTGGCGGCGTTGGCGGCGGCGTAGTGTCACACTTGTAGTGCTCTCGTGTGGTCCGTCGTCCTTGTACTTGAGTGCGAGTATTCAACGTTTTTTGCAGCATTCGGTCGCCGTTACGCTAAACATCATTTTTTATCCGCTGTCGCCTTTTCGAAACCAATTGAAATTGAAATGCATAAAAGCGGCTAAAATTTGGTGTTTATGCTTTTTGAACATACCACGACGACGTCAATGTCACCAAAGTGGCTGGAGTGGGTGCTTAAAGTTTGTATGTATGTATGTGTGTGTGTGTTTTCGGTTATGGCGCATTGAAAGCACGAGGAAAGTCACGTTGAGTGAAATTTAAAAGTAGTCTGGTTGAGTCTTTATTGCATTTTATTTTTCTTTAAATTTTTTATTTGATTTTTTTGATCGAATTCTTTATTTATTATTGGTTCTATTTTTATGTTTTTTATTTTTATAATTTTTATTCAAAACTAGTTTTTTTTATCATTGATTTTACTATTCATTCAACAAGACCTCAAAATTCTTTTAGACAGGGAAGAAATCGTCAGATTAACTCAGAACTATCTTCAAAACATTAATTAATTTTCTTCTTCATTTTCAGTGTATTTCCTTTGCATTGTTTTAATTTTATTTTCATTTTCTTCTATATATGTTTTTATTTATTTTATTGTTCGTTTTTTTATTGTTAATACTTTTTTATTTTGCTTTATTTATTTTTTATTTTATTTTAATTTATTTCACTTAATTTTAATTTATTGTATTAAATTTTATTTTTTATTTAATTTATATTTTTTTTTACTTTTTATTTATTTAACTTTTTTTTACATATTTGCTTTTAATTTATTTTATTTTATATTATTTTGACTTAATTTTTTTTTTCAAATTTATTTTACTTTATTTGATTTTAGTCCAATTTTTTAATTCCACTTAATTTTATTTCAGTTGATAATATTTATATAATGTTTTCCTTATATTTTCAATGGTTTTAAAATAAAACTTTTTATTTGAATATTTACATACATATACATACATATGTACATGTGGGGTCTTCATAAAGTGTCGCAAAGTTAAGTGGAGCTTACATTTTTTTTTCTGTTAGTTTGCATATGTACATAATTAAAAAAATTAAAAAAAATTGTTTATTAAAATTGCTTTTGTGAAACCGAATGTAAAATTTATTTTTGTTGCATATATATACATATGTATATATTGATTTTTTTACGACATTGTCGCACGTTACGATACATAATCTTTTTTTTTTCTTTTGATCATTGAATTCATTTATTTTTACATTTTTTATGGTGATTTTTTTATTTGATTTTATTTATTTTATCAGTTTTTGATGTATAGTCATTTTTTTTTTAAATTTCACATACGCGCGGCTCTGTACAAAAAACTTAAGAGTTGGTTTGGTAGGATAAAAAAAAAACACAGTCATATTTATCTTTTCTTTATTTAATAATAACGTAGTGAATGAATTACTATTACAAATGAATTCTTTTAGTAATTAAATTTGAATAGAGGAGCATTATATTTAATAAAAAGTAGAATGGCCGCCTTTTCGGACTCCAGTCTGTTTCGCAAGGGTTCGTATATTAATTAATCCTGCGCTACTAAATAACTTGGAACACTGGCTGGTGGAGCTGATAAGAATTTGCGTGCTTTTTTAGATAACAGTTTGAACTAACTTTGATTAACACTGCACCATTTAAGAAGACTCTAATTTCAATTAATTCACTTCTTATTGCGAAAAGTAAGTAACTCCTTCTTGAGAATTGCGTCAGTGCTGTCTGGTTTCTGGTTTTTCCTGTGACTCATAGCCGTGCGCTCCCCTTTCTTGTCGCAACCTGCTACACATCCGCATCCGCAACATCCCTAATACATATACATACATAGATATGTAAGTATTTAAAATTTTTTAATTTGGTTATTCAAATTTATTTTATTTTATTATGTACAAACAATTTTATTATTTTTTTCTTTTGCTCTTCATATTATTCTAGGTAAAATTTTTTTAATTTATATTATTAAATTTAAATTTCATTAAAACTTTTACTTTAAATTTTATAACATTTGCCTGCAAATTTAAATTTATCTATTTTTTTATTAAATAATAAAATAAATTTAAATTTCATTAAAACTTTTACTTTAAATTTTATAACATTTGCCTGCAAATTTAAATTTATCTATTTTTTTATTAAATAATTTTATTTTGTTGTTTTTTATCGAACTTTGTGGCATTTTTTTTTGTTTTATATATATTTTATTTTATTATATTTTCATTTCGAAAAACATTTTTGTTTTTTATGCTTCGTGTTTCTTTATGTTTTATTTAATATCTAGTGTTTAACTTTTTTATAATATTATGTATTTTATATATTTTATAATATATTTTTTTATTTTTAGTTATTTAGTTGTTACTTTTTATTTATTTCTTTTCATTATTTTCTCCTAACTTTATTTAATGTTAAAGTTTTTATTTGAATATTTGTAATTTATTTTGGTGTATTTGATATACCTATTTTCGTTCAATATTTATATTATAATTTATATAATTTTTTTAAATACACATATAATGTTTAGTTTTAATATATGTATGTTGGGTGTAATTAAATTTTTATAAATTTGAATTATATTTTTCGTTTATTTTTTTTATTTATATTTCAATTTTCTATTCGTATATGTGTCCTAGTGTGTATAAAATTCTTTTTTTTTTGTTAATTTTATTTTTCTTATATTTATTTCACTGCTATGATAGCGTTAAAATTGGCCGTCATAAAAACACGACATGCCGTGCAAATTGAGCGCCGCTCCATTGGTCATTGGTCAGAAAGTGTGCCAATTTGTGGCTCTTAATCAAACACATCACCAAAGATAAACATTCACCTATCAAAATACCCACACAGCCACACGCACAGCAACCACAAACGGCGGCAACAACAACCCTTCTACATACATTACTTCTTCCACCTGAGAACGCATGTTTGCATAACTGCGTGTTGACCGCAAGCGTTTCCCATGCCATCTCCCCAAATCCTCCGTATCCACACCAACTTATGCTGTGACCAAATGTCATGCGATAAAAATTGGAACTTCCGCCTTTCGTCTCACCATCCCAAAGGCATGGACACATTTCGAACAGATTTTATTTGCTGCTCTCGCACTTTTATTTACTTTGTTACGACCGTTATTTCCAATTTGGTAATTGAATTGCTTTGTCCTACTGCAGTCAATCCAGCAGCTGGTAGGGTTCCAATGGCCAACCAACCAATTCCATCAATCCCACCAATCCCACCAACCAACAACACTCAACCGCAGTCCGCAAGCTGTCCAAAACGGTTTTATGGGTGATTGGCGTTAGCAAACACCCAAAGGTGTCCATATTTACTTGTACAATCACATTTAACGCCGAAAGGGTTCGAAAAAGTATCTAATCAAAGTTGTGTCCGAATGGCTATTGATCGTCAAATTTGCCAAATGTCCAATTGATGGTTGGAATTAAGTGTTTTTTGTGTTGCTTTTGTGCTTTTGTTTTTTATCGTTGAACATGAAAATGTCAACAATGACAGCTGACCGAAAATTGTGTAGCTGATTGAAGTGGGAGATGGCTTTAAATTGTGTTAGAAGATGCTTTAAATGGCCACTTCTTTGTAGGAAACATTAGATTTCTTATTTCTTCTGTGCGCACACCTTTGCCGGTTAATGTCGAATAATCAGAAGAAGTAGAGTTTTAAGCGCCGTGGTTGGACTGACCCACCACCTCAATCTCACTTCAAAATTTCTTTGTCTGCTATGAGAGTTAGTTGTGGTTTACAGTGAAGGCATTCGCGTGCCGAACGGTTTTCCACAAATTTGCTTGTGATCTTTTAGTTCTATTTGCGGCGTCTGGACACAGTTAGATATGTGGAAGCGACTCTTAGTCGTACGCAGAACTGGTGATATTGTTTTTCGAATACATCCATCGAGGTAAGCCAGTCAAGATCCAGTGTGAATGCAATCTTTTTGGGTTGGCGTCTGACAGTTAATTCCGGCAGTAGTGTTTTAAGCTCTTCGTACAATGAACTAGATGTCTCTCATCATCAAAGGTGAACTCTACCATGGTCTCCGTTCAAAAATGGTCATTAAAGTTGAGAGCTAATTAATGCGGCATCCCTCTGGTCTAAGTTTTAGACGGTAAGAAGAGAGCTAATGAATTGCCCAGAGTTGAAGTTTATCTTGAAGAATTCGAGGCAGATATCACAAAGCTGCTTCGTAAGTCCTAAGAACGATTTCTAATTGCACAGTTAGCATAGTCGGTTTTCTTGAGAGTCGTAAAAAATACCAGATTTCTATGAAAATGGCGTTCGGGCCGCTGGTTAAGATTTTTACTTCGGCCTAGACAACCCAAACATACTATAATAATAAGATTCATGCCCTTGGGAGTACCAGTTGTACGACTACTTCACTTTTAATATACATATATGTATGTATTTCTGATTTTGACTGAATCGGATCATCGATACAATTTTACTGAATGTTGTAACTATAGCGCCACCTACAGGAAACATTTTTCACTCAAGTATTTATATTTTTTATTAATTAAATTTTTTATTAATTCTGATTTCAACGGCACCTAGCGAGAATATTTTGCATAGATGTATTTTTTAACTATATGGAATAGGTGTATAACTTTTCGTATATCACGACTCCCGCGACACCTAGCGTATCTATTTTTCGCATACTTATTTCTCTTCATACAGCGAGTGAGCATTTTTAATTTCAAATTAATTAAACCATAATTATAGTACTTTTTGAATATCTTGATTGCAGCGCCACCTAGCGGATTAAGTAAATATAGTCTAAGTGCAGGCTGCGAGTGCAAAGATCTATTGTTTTTGAGTTATAAAATAAATAAAATAGAAAACTACGAATTTTTTAATTTTAATTATTGAAATTAAATTCGTGAATTTGGTTACCAAAATATTTTTTTTTTTATTCTGACCGTTTGTTGTTGTTGCTTCTACCAAAGTGTGAAATGATTGATTTTAAATGATCCACTTGGCAAGGGATGACGAAAATTCGTTCAAAAATCAGTAATTTTTTTTTTAATTTTTATTGAATTCGTATCCTCAAAATTGTAATGAATCGGACGAGCATTATTTTTTTTATGAATTCAAACAAATTTTTATTATTTTCAAATTCGTATTTATCAACAAAGAAAACTAATAGAAGCACCTAAATTTAAAGCATTTAAATAAAATTTTCCTATGCCGACAAGGGATCCGGCTAATCAATAGTGTAAACAAAGGAAGAAGTACGAACAACAAACTTGTGTAACAAAAAAAAAGACGACATTCAATGCTTACCTTTTGTTTTCATATGATTTATTGTTAAGTTCGAAAGTTAATCTATACAAAATATTTTGGTACACCGCTGAGCTTTTGTTTTAATACAACTTGCGGCAAATTTTGCACACCTCAATGATTTCAAGTGCAAACAAACGAAAGTGAAGCAAACAGTAACGCCAACTTCTCTAACCACAGCACAGCCAATGTAAATACACACAAACACAGGCAAAATATCAATGCGCATAATTAACTTTGACACACTGCAATGGCAATGAAATGAAATGAAATATAATGAAGTGGAATAAAATCTAGGAAATGAAATGATAATGCTTAGCTGCACTTGCAATTGAGCCAACAAACATAAACCGGCCTCTACACACACACATTTATTTACAAATTCATAAGGAATAACGAAAATCATTCAATTTTAATTACAAACCGCAAAAGCGAAAAAAAAAATCAAATCAACTTGTAATTAACGATGCCAAGCAAGCAAGTTGAATGTCGAATCGTACTGGCAGATTGCTAAGCGCCGGAGGTGGAGAAGAAGGAGTGGAACAGGAGAAGACTAAGCTGAGACTGAGATTGTACTAATAATGATTGTTTGACAGCAAAATGATTGCCAATGCGCGAGGGTGGAAGTTGAGTATGAGCCAAGAGCTGAGCGGTGAGTGGTGAGGAAATTGGGATGAGTAAGAAGGTTCATAATAATTTTCACGCTTACAAAAATTGTGTTGGTGCACAATTTCGCACAAATTTCTTGTTAGTGATGCGTTGATACATACATATGTATGTACTCGTATATCTATTTTGCTGATATATTCATATGCGAGTAAAAGTATGCTTCCAAGCATCCCAGTTGAGAGTTAATTTCTTATTTTTAAAGTGAAAAAAAAAATGTGTTTTTATGAAGGAAATCGAGGCGTAGCAAGAAGAGAGAGATGTGCGGTGAAGAGAGGTTTGGTCAGGTGAAGAGAGTTGATAAATCATGGGTCTTAGTCTTGCTAGTTTAGAAATAGTGAGATTATGTGTGGTGAGTTAAGATGTGGTTATTTCAAGTATGGTTAGTTTAGCTATGGCGAGCTTGCTTGGGAATTTAAGTCTTACGAGTTTAGAAATGGTAAGATTATGCGTGGCGAATTAAGATATGGGGAGGTGAGGTATGGTGAGTTTAGCTATGGTGAGCTTACTTGTAGTGAGTTTAAGTCTTAGAGTTTAAATATGACTAGTTTTGGAGTGGTCAGTTAAGGTGCGGTGAGTATTCGCTTGTTTAACCGAAGAAGTACTTATTGCCATCCCCAACCACCATTTGCGCTTACACTATTCCATGTGATAAATAAAATAAAACTTTTAGAACAAGTAAGCTCTTAAAAATTTCAGCTCCGTAGCCTATTACCAAAAGTAAAGCAATGGTAACAGTGGCAAGTCCTAGAAATTTCCGTTACCGCCACTGCCTTGACTAACATAAGTATACTCTTATCTAGGCTAGGACTCTCACTTGTGAAATGCTCTTTTCAAAACAGTCTAACGCATTCTGTGCCTTTTGTGTGGAGGTGTCGCGAGGCGAAGATGTTAAATGACATTAGAACAAAATCAGCTGAGATCACTTGTCAGTCGGTCGTTGAGAAGTTCGTTCTTAAGTAATAGGAAGAAGATACAATCTTTTTTAACGCCAAACGAAAAAGACAACTCATAAGGTCGCAGGAATAACAGTTTAAAGTGGGAATACTAGGGTCAGATATACCGAGAATGGAGAAAAGGCTTCCTCAACCGTGCTTCCCTTAATTTTAATATCAACCGTGGCCAAGAGTTGGCACATCTTATTAGATATTATTCTGATATAAACTGCGAAAGCAATGCATTTGCTGTGGATTTCAGAGACGATTACAGCTCAAAAATTAATTAAAAATGTCTTCCGAAGAACAAACGTGTTAAAAAATTTTAAACCGACGATATTTTGTGTGCGTCGTCTAATACATATATTTTTATCGAGCTAGTAATTTTTTGGAACAACAGAATAAAATATTTTCTCAACTCCCCAAAGGCCAAGTCTCGATTACGATTACAAAATTATGTGCTTTGTTTTCTTAGTTGGCATTAATGCCTCTCTAAGAGAATGGACGTTTTGAGGAAATGTATCGAAAGAAATCTAGCAAGTAAGTGTAGGTTAGGTTAGAGTGGCTGCCACCGCACAAAGCACGGTGGCACACTTAGGCTGTAAGAAGCCCATTGTGATACCAATGGCGTAGGCCATGCATTCCCTCCCTCCCTTATTCTCAAAAATCGAACCATCCTGTGCGCTTGATGTAGAGTATAAAGTTAGAGATGCTTGCCGAGTTCAAATCGGCTAGACAGTCCAAAAAGTAACTTTTGAAAAATTTTCTGCGCGTCTTGGCCAGGCCGGGGCAGTGGCAGAGATAGTGCTCAGTGCGCTCCACCTCCTCCTCGTTTCGGCAGCTGCGGCAAAAATCATTTGTTGGGTAACCTAGTCTTTCCCCATGCGTGCCCATAAGGCAGTGCCCGGTTATCACCCCAACTACTAATCTGAGAGAGGAGCGACCAAGCATAATGAGAGCTTTGGAGCGCTTCCCATCAACTACCGGCCAGATTTGTCTGGTAATGAGACAGGTAGGCTCCGATGCCCACCTTAAATTTACCCTATCCATAAGCTCAGATCTTAGTCTGTGTTTATATGATGCTAAGGGTAAACCCACCTCTTCAGCAGAGTTTTCAAGTAAGTGTAACTAAGAAGAAAACCTTTTTTCTTTCATCTACATACTACATATCAACTTTTCAGGGTTTCTATTCCCAGATGGTTCGATGTTGAATGCAAAACCCATCCGCAAGAAATTCGAATTCACCTATACAGTTTGGTTTCTAATTGTGGTGCTTTTAAGTAGATTTAGTCGCCATCAAAAAAGCTCACAACACAGAGAACATATTATTCAGAAGAAATGAAAGGAGCTTCTGGACCTCGGATACAGATACAGACCCCTATATACAGTCTCAACAAAAGGCTGTAAGATAAGAATCCATAGGGAGTTAAACTTAAATTAAAGCCACTATTGTAAAAGATGCATGGAGTATGGAGAAGATGGAAACCCTCAGTACCTAAACACTCCTCAGCTGCGGTATTTTTACAACATGGTCACGAGAGTAGGAAGGTGAATATACAAGAGCTGTCTGTGTAATTTCCAATCTTCTGCAGAGTTAATTCGTCAAACCTAGCCAAGTCTATGTCGTATCGCTCAGATTTCCAGTCGGGATGCCGTATATGAGGGAACGTGTGAGTTTCCCTCTACACACAAATACTCTTTGCACTCTTTCGCACTTTTCCTACACACACACATAAGTAGTTGTTGTTCATTTGTTGGCACGGCGCTCGCTCTACTCTCGTACCATTGCTGGTGTGACTGACTGGCTGCTTGCACTTATTAAAAGAAACGACTTTGACTGCGCGTGAAGAAATAATAAACTCAAACCGCTGCCTATTATTATTACACGGCCAACTGACGCTCGTCCCACAACTTATACTGTTAGTACACAAACACACTCTCATATACTCGTACTATATGAGAGTAGATAGACATTAGTGTTATATGACTACGAATGAAATTGGTATGGAATGTGGCTGAAAGAAATTTCCCAAAGGAACCAGAGACGTCTTTTATTGCGGCAAGAATATAGAAATTGGAAGCGTTGCAGCGTTAAGCAGCAAAGTGTTTGAAGAGTTTGAGGAGATTCGAGCAGGAGTACAAAGTAGCTACAAATTTAACTCGAAGTCGACATGCTGCGCTGCTGCTATTAAAGTTAGTCGGCAGAAAAAAATGTTTTAGCAAATAAAAATTTCATTCGCAATTATGAATTAATCACGCAGCAAACCAATAAACCCTTTTTCCATAGCAAACAGCAATACTTCTCCCCACCTCTCACCAATTATGCCAGACAAATGCTCAGCAAATTGAATTAAAAACTTTTCTCGCTGACAACTTTTGTCGAGCCGTACAACATTCATCAAAAAGTGAAATATTTTCTTTACCCACCAAATACGGGCAAGAGGTTAAAAAAAAAATGTTGGTAAGCGCACAATAATACAATAAAAATTGCGACGCGCGAAAAAGTTGCGCATTTTCTATAGACGAACTTTTTTGGGGATTTTTTTTCACACACATTTTTTATATTCGTGCGCTCTTCTTTTTTATTAAATTATTTAATGCCCTTCGTAGTAAAATTACAATCTGTACGACAAGTCAACAAAATTATGAACACGTTTTCTGTTGTATTTAAAATTTTTTTTTTTTTTTGCTTGCCTTGCCTTGCCTTGGCCGCTCGCACTCGCCGTCGTTTGGGAGTAAATAAAATGTGCATAAGAAAAGTTTTTTTCCGCAACGCTAAACAAACGCAAACCCGCAAAGCGGAGAAGTAAAAAAAAAAACACTTCGTTACTAATAAAAACAAAAATGCGGCTAGCTTCTGCGTGCATCTCGAGGGAAATGTGAAACATTAAATGAAAATAAATGAAATTTTGTGAGCATTACTTTTTGGCTTTCTTCGCATACCTACATACTCGTAGATAGTAAATATGTATATTCGGTATCGTATTTACTCTTTGACCCGCCACATTTCATGCCATTAATACTCGTAGTACACCTACGCATCAGCCAGCCGCCAGCCGTCGTCCATTTGTCCATTGCTGCTGTGCTATTCACGATTCAAGGTTACCGCTTGACGGCGGCGGTTGGTCCCACAAACGTCAGCGGTGGCGCTGTTCAAGGTGAATGAGTGTGGGAAAGGATTTTGTTTTTTTTTTCTCCTTTAAGCGAAAATCTGTATAAAAATGCGCAAATCACTTTTACAGCCACAAGATTTTGCTTAAAATATAAAAAGTGGAGTTATTCAAATTGCGCTAATTAACTCGATGCGATTGGTAGTGATTACATTTCACTGAAATCAAAAAGGCTAGATTTGAGAACATCTCTGGAATGCGCACTCTTCTTCTCTTTTGTTGTTGTGAGAAAAAACAAGTAAAAACGGCTGTCTTCGGCTATGCCGAACGCGCTTCATACCTTTCATGAAAGGAGGAATTGTATGGGATCCATATGATTTATTTTATCGATATTAATGATTTTGACTGCATTAATAGTACCAATAATAATTAATATTTGTGCGAAATATCAAGTCTGTAGCTAAATAAATGAAGGATTTATGACCATATGCAATAACTGAATTATCGGTTGTATGGCAGCTATATGTTATATTTAACCGATCTTAGAGATTTTCACTGCTAAAATAGTACTCATAATAGCTTTTCTTTTGTGCAATATTTCAAGACTTTAGCTGCTTAAATTGAGCTGTTTTCGTGCTAAATGAAATATCTGAACAATTAGTTGTATGGGAGCTATAAGTTATATGTTTTTGATCTACATATATGATATTCACTGCTTCTATAAAGCATAGAATAGCGAACGTTCCTGCAAAATTTTCAATATTTTTTCTGCTTAAATAAAGGAGTTAGAAGGAGAAGCAAAATATAATATATGAACAATCGACTCTAATGTACGTTATAGTCATCCGATCTGGCCGGTTCCGAAAAATTATCAAAAGGCACCTGGCTGCCAAGTTTCATTCAAATTGCTCAAAAACTGAGGAACTTATTTGCGTTCAAACAGACGGACAGACGGACTGACAAGCAGACATGACTAAATCGACTCAGCTCGTCACCCTGTTCATATCGGTATACTTTTTGATGGGTCTAACTCTTATCGTTCTAGTACTTACAAACATTGGACCAAAGTTATTATACCATTGCCATGAAAGGTATAGAAACGACACTAAAGATGGCACAACGCCGAAACTGGTTTGTCTTAAAACTAAACTTGACAAGAGATGAGGGAAAATCGGTCCAAAATTCAGTCGCTTCCTTTTTATTAAACAAGTTGTTAATTAATCAGGATTTCACTAGTTAAGAAAAGAAGGGACACTAAGTGCCTTTATAAAAATACCTTTCATAATCAGCTCATAGCGAAATGAATTCCTAGAAAGAGATCTGCCGTAATGTTTAAGAAGTAGAGATACAAAATTGACTGCATTGAAGTCTGAGTATGAACAGTGGAAATAAAAATTGATTGGTCTTAAATAACACACAATTGTAACGCACGAGTTACTATCCTACAATTTCGGACTAAGACTTTTTCTTATCACGATCGATAGTCAGTCCTTGAAACTGTTTTGTCCAACTCAGGCGATGGGTCGGCCGAAGCTTCCAATTTTGGATGTTAAGTTTTTCCCTAAGCACTCACTGAGGCAGAGTAAAGCCCGCCCAACTGTCTAGGAGCAGTCTTAAGATTAGCATTTGGAAACAATCAAAGGAAGCTCAACACCATCCTTGTGCGTAAATCTTAATCTATGGAACCAGTTTGTTAGCGCTTTGGTTTTACAAGAAAATATTAGTAGTTCATCATCTCGTGATACCTACTGTCACAGTAGTTCAGCGCGCAACTTATGCGAGACAAATAGATTCCACTTATCATTGGCGTTTGCATTTAATGTGCTCTCCAGAAGCTACAATAGAAGTTGGCGGTTTGAATATGAGCAAACAGACGAGAGAGGACGCAAGGTACATCTTAGCGTAGGGTTCTAAAATTGTGTAAGTGGTTGGAGTTGGTGTATACTGGAAATCATTGCCGTGTCTAATAATCCGTGGTTTTGGAAATTGTAAAATAAAATTGTAAAATGATAGTTGCGGCTAAAACCGTTCACCACTTTAGGATTTTTTGGCGAGAGAGTGTGAAAGGCAAGGCAATGAAAAGTTTAATGGGCTAGCCAAGAGGGGGTTCTCTTAGACGCTTCACTAGCATTGAATGTATGCACGAACAGCTAGATGATCTGCTCATTTACCGCCAAGGATGGTAAAAGTGTGAGTTATGAAAAAAAACCCGAATTGTCTGTTAAAATTCGCGACTGAAATTACACATTTTCTTCAATATTGCGTAAGTTTATTGCTACAAGGATCGCAAATATGTTATTCAACACAAAAAGTTCTCTCTTCGTCTTCCTACATTATTTTTTGCTCATTGTTTTTTTTTTTCATTTTATAGGTCTCTTCTTTTCGGTTTGCCGAACAGCATTGACTTCATCGTCACTTGCAATATAATGTCATTTGCTTCTCAGCTGCTCTCCAAGATACTTTCAGTGGTTTTAAAGCAATTCAAAAACTTTAAACCATGACCATTGGTCAGATGAGAAGACAGTCAAGCATTCAGAAAAGTTAGAGTGTCGTCGTTTTGAAGATAGCGGTTGTGTGAGACTCGAAAAAACGCAAGCTGTCAAAGGTTTTTTTTTTCCAATAACTTCAGAAGCTTTAACGACGAAGTCGATATGTATATTGGGAATAGCTACGGAGTGCATCTTGTAAAAGCAAGAGCAAGGTAATATTCATTGAACCAACGAGCAAGTTCGGAGAGTTTACCAACTACCTTCGATGACACGCCAGCAGCTATGTACGTTGCCGCTTGCCTTTCCGAACAATGTTGGGAGTTAAAGAGACTCCCTCTATCGTATGAACAGGCATCGAGATGTAGGAAGAGAAGAAACCATCAATGTAAATTCTATATATGTTTGACGGAAAGCTCGATGGTGATGACTTTTATATTTCTATTCCTAGGCAGTGATGGGAATAATCAATAAATTATATGCTAGAATGTGCATTGCTTTTATGTAAAGACTGAAATACTCTAATGATAGCTTATCAGAGCTTTCGTATCGTTTTAGAGCGCTTAACTCGGCCAGTAACTGTCGCTCATTTCGATTGCGTTGATTGACTTTTCTTAAAAGATCATTTATATAAAACGACAGTTTTACGGCAGAAAATTGTTTGGAAGATGAGTTGGTTAGAAAGATGGCTTGCGAGTCTAATTAATCCAAAGAGAAGATAATAAAAAAAAAAAAACGCATGACCACAATTGAACTTCAGTTCAGCTCAGTAGCAACCAGAACGTCGGTGGGAAGATAATTAATGAAGATTTTAACGCTGTCTGATTTGAGTGCTTATACAGAGAGAGGCGGCTGCACTCCGTAAAGTTCTGCAAAAACAGTAAGCCCGCAGTCCGGATCCATGTATAGGGTGGCGCACGATACAAAATGAAATAACTTTATTCTGTGTGAGTAATCGACTTACTTTTTGTTTTATTTGGCAGGTTATTATTTAAAAAAATTTTGAAAATGAATGCTTTTGATACCGAAAATAGGGTTTGGATAGTCCAGCGGTACCATTCTTTGCAGTCCGTCAGTTCCGTTCAAAGGGAATTCAGACGAGAGTTTAGCGGAACTCCCCGAGTAGATATGTAGACCATTTTGAGGTTGGTAAACATGTTTGCCGAAACTGGAAGCATTGCAAGATGACCGTACTATCGAGATGTTGAAGATGATTTTTTTTACCCAGAACTGCGCCGAAGACGTATCCATTTCAATAGCTTTTGGTTCCAGAAAGATGGAGCAACTCCACACATATCCAGACCGGTTATTGCGGAGCTCCAACGAAAATTTCAAAACAATTTAATATCCAGAAACTCCACTTTCCGCTGGCCTCCAAGGTCAGTACTGACCTGACTGCACCAGCCTTTTTTATGGGTGTTATGTCAAGCAAGAGGTGTACAAAACAGAACCAAGAAATTTTACTGAATTGAAGCAGTCCATTAAATCGATAATTGAGGCAGTCCCAACTTCATCCCTTCAGGCCGCAATGAATAATTTTCTAATTAGGTGTCGCATATGCGTGGCTGAGCATGAAGGTCATTTACGTTGTATCATCTTTAAAAATAGTTAATTATATAAAATAAAATAAAATGTTCTTTATGGTAACAAAAAAAAAATAAATGAAATGCATTGATTAAAAAAAAACTTATTTAAGTTTCTTATTGTAGTACAATTGGTGCGCCAAGCGTTAGCTGTGAGTTTGTAGATATTTTCTTTGCGAATTCTGCTTTGAAGTGGCTCATGACACGCCCAAAATATTCAGGAATTCCCATACAATCCTACAAGATTTCAATTCTTTCTAGTTTTCAGAATGTAAATTTAAGGAATTATCTTCTTGTTGTCCCTGTTCGAGGCGCCCATTTCCACCGTTTGGCACACATTCAGTACAAGAAATAAAAAAAACTCATTTCAAACTTTGAAAAATCTTTACGCGCTTGAAATAAATGCGTATTTAAAAAGCCAACACTCACTCCCAATTGACATCATTCATATCAATTTCAAATTTCAAGTAGCTTTCAAGCGCAATCTTAACGCAAACCGAACCGGACAGCCAAACGATAAGGACATCGATATTTACTTAAACGTTTTACTTTGCCTTCTTCTCACCGCCTAAAAATGTGCTGTCATTTTTAATAAATTCAAATTTTTTTTTGTGGCTTACAAAATTTGTAAACGCAATGAAAGAAGGTTTTGCCCGCCAATATCAGGAGGAGTAATTGCGTGCGAGAGCTACGCTGTGATTGAAAGCTTTTGAATGAAGGCAATAAAATTGAGTGCTTACCTAAGTAGCGCCCAGTCACAATGGAAGCGAATACGAGAATACAAAGAAAAAACATGCCAAACAATAAGATGAATGTCACAAAATGCGAATAAGTAAAAAAGAATGGATTTAACCCACTCTTTGCGTGAAACGGCTGATGCCCACAGGTACCACCAGTCGGCACTCCATCTTCATTCGCATTTACATTATCACCATTATCCACTATTATTGAAAGTATCAATAATGTGGCAACTGTGACAATGCACACACACACACACACATACACAAGATTTTTTTCAACCAAACAAAGCTGTAAATTTATCGAAGCTTCTTCAATCAGTTGACAATGCAGTATTTTATTTCTAGCCAAACCAAGTCAAGCCAAGTTGGCGTACATTACAGCCAGCGCGCTCAGTTCGCGGTTGGGCGGTTGGGGGGCGGTGAATGGCAGAATCGAATGTTGTTTGCCTGAAATGGAATGCAAAGTGTTATGGTTGCGCAAGCTTCTAAGCATATTGACAAAGTGTTGTGGGAATTCAAATCATCTCAACAGGGTTTAGCTCTTAAACCTTTTCTTCGTTGCACACTCAGCGATGGATTGGAAGTTTTCGTTTGAAGAAAATTTTACTGCTAAAAAACAGATTTGTGATTGAAAAATGCGACGCACACACATAGTTATAAAATTTTGGGTAAAATTACAAAATTTAAAGTTAGCTATCGAAGTGTGTTGATGCGGTGAACCGCTGACTAGGAGGGTGAGTGTGGCGGACTGTCTTGGTTGTAATGTGAAACTGCACAAAAATACGCACATGTCGGACAGATATGGAACAGTCATAAAAGTGGCGAACGATTTTGCTTTGAAAGTGTATTATTTAAGTCACAAAATCACAATTTGGGCAAAAAAAAATATTTGTAAAAGTAACAAAGTGAAAGACGAAATGAGAGGCTGTCCTTTGCTTACTTTAATTTTAGGCAGAAAACGCGCACATTTTTTATTTGATTCATAAAACTCTTTACTTAACCTCTCACGATGTTGAATACATTTTGAAATAATTTAGCTTAATTGAATTGAAAATTTTTGCAAAAACACTTCAAATATTTAAAAAAAAAATTTCCTTGCAATTTTACAAAATTTTTGTTCATTTAATTTTATTTTTTTTGCAGGCAAAAATGTAAAAAAATTTTCTCCAAGCGAATATTTATTTACTATTTTTTTTTAGTAAAATATATAAATGAAAAAGTCCATATAATATTTTTATTTTTATTACGTAAGTCAATTATAAATATTTAAAAAAAAATAATTTTAATAAATTATAATGATTACAATTTTTCCAAAACAAAAACTTCATATGTAAAACTTTTCGAACGTAGGCGCTTTTTTTTCAAGATCTTTGTTATGTTAGCATGTCTACGTCTTAGTGCTTAATTAAGTTTTACTCGAAAAAAAAAGTATACACTGTCAAACAGAACATTTTTCAAATTTTGAAGTTTTCTTTTAATTTTTTAGAAGAAATAAACAGAAAATTTACAACGAAAATCTACCTAAGCTTTTTTTTTTGAAAACAAAATTTGTTTGATAATTTTTACAAGAATAATAATTTGTATTAAAAAATTAAAATTTTTATTGAATTGGGAAAATTGCAAAAAAAAAAATTACATAAAAATTAGAATTTTTATTTTTTTTTAATTTTAGCTAACAAATTTTTGGCATTTTCCTAAACAGAAATCTGTTTTATATTTTATATTTTTTTTTTTGGATAAAGTTACAAATTGTAAGTTTAACGCTTCTGAAAAATTAACTTCTAAGAAAACAAAAATCTTTTTTGAAAAAAATCAAGTTTTTGCCTCTTAAAAATAATGTTTTAACTTTAAAATTTATGACTTCTTATTTTATTTGTTTATTTTGTTTAGATTGTTATAATTTTAGCTTTCGAAGTAAAATGTTTTGATGTTTCAAACAAATAAATAATGTTTATAAACAGTTAAAAAAATATTCTTAATAAATTAAATTTTTAATTTTTTAATATTTTCAATAAAAAAAAATTAACAAAATTTTCATAAGTTTGTTGGCTTAGCGAACTGTATATACAGAATTTTATATGTTAAAAAAATGCATTATTGACAAAAATCTTAGAAAATATTATTTTTAAGTCATATCACAAATTTAAAAAAAGGAGACAATGTTGATAAAATTATTACAAGTTTTGGAGATTGACATTTTGTTTTTTAATTTTTAAAAGAAAATTGTATATTTGTACTTTGAAAACTATGCCGCAAAGTTGAAAAAAAATTTGCAAAACAAAATTTTGCCAATTTTTGAATAAAATTAAAAAAAATAAGTTCTAGTTATTAAATAATTTTTAATGTATAAATGTTTGTTTATTTTTCTGTTGGCCTAGTAAATGTTAATAGATTACAATTTTATTGAGCTCAAGGCCACAACGGCCAACTCGGCTAGCATAGCACAATATGTAGCGTATTGGCTCTGCAACTCCGCGCTCCCGGTTCAAAGCCATAAAACTGGCCTTGAGCTCAATAAAATTGTAAATTACAAATTTTAAATGTGTAATTTTTTTCTTATGAGTTAGTTAGTTAAACCATTAGAAATTTTAGCAAAGTTTAAAAAATTCTTCGAAAATAAACAAAATATTGCCATTGTTGGAAAAAATTGCAAAAAAAAACTTATATACATACATATGTAAATTTAACGTAAACTTTGCAAAAAAATGTGCATTGTTGAAAAATCTTTAAAAGTAAAACTATTTTATATTTTAATTATAACATAGATAATTTCTATTATGGAAATTTTTGATATATATTTTTCTATCTTCTGAACTATTGCCTAGAAAAATTAAAAAAAAATCAATAAAATCCGCGCACTTTTGCAATAGTCATTACCATTCGAATAAAAAGCTTCTTGAAATAAAATTAAAAACTCGCATATAAGCGCATGAAGAGAAAAATAAATACACAAATTTCGAAGTCAAAAAATACGTATCTACAAAAATACATATAAAAAAATTTTTAAAAAAAATTTTAACAATTTAAAAAAAATTCTATGAAGATAATCGCCGTTTTATATATTTTTGTTCTCACGTAAAAAGTAATAAAAACATTAAAATGAAGTCGCCGATAACGCTTCTGGTACAGAATTTCACTCTGTATGTATGTACATATGTAGCCACTGTAGCTGCATTTTCCTTGCAAAGCTGTCAGCTTACTCCCGAAAAAACCTAATTTATTTATGGCCGCCATTTCGTGGTACTCGTACACTCATTTAAAGCGCACCACACTTTCTCGTTACAGCATTTTCGGAAAGAAGCTTTTGGACTCTCATTGGCAACGTCATCAGCCAGCACAAACTCACCCCACTCGGTTGGCTTTTGTTTTAAAATGCTATCACGAAAGGACATCTTTAGAGTAGAACACCAAAAATGACCTCATTGAATGACCTTTTTAACCAAATGCACACAGATTCAATCACACACACATAAATACAAACAAACACGCTTCGTATTTATACATAAAAGTTAAATAAACATTATCTTGTCGCTGTGCAGGAGAATGAGTGGCAAATAATGTGCCAGCTAACAAGTCTAATACAAATATTTAAGTGTGTGCTGTAAGTAACCCTTTTTCTGAGTGTCCTTAAATGTGCACGCACAGACACACACACACATACTGGCTTTATATGCATGTGAGCTGCTTGTCACATATGTCCCTTTTTCTGCACAGCATCATACCACCCACCACCACCACCACCACCACCACCTCTTGTTCGCGTTTTAATGTGTTTTTTTATTTTATTAGTTTTATTGTTGTTGTTGTGTGATAGGGTTTTTCGTACTTGCTGACCGCAAGATAACACCAGTCCAGCTGACAGCGCACAGAAGACGGTTGCATTTAACAACAACAACAACAAGTCAAATAAAGCTAAAAATACACCAACGAAATTACCAAATACATATTTACTCTTCAGTGTAGTTGTGTGTGTGTGTGTTTGTGTTTTTATGTCGCTGGCCAACAGGTTTTTGCCTACCCGCACCAACCCGCAAAGGTGGTCAAATTTTGGTAACTAATAAATTACGTATTAGCGGCAAGGATCATGATAATTTACGACAGGACTAAAGGAAAATATACACGAATTTTTGTTTTACTCTTTTATGATAAAAAAAAAATAAATAAAAAAAACCGAAAAGAGATAATGAAGGACCTTTAAACATATGTGCACAAAATACTCACGGAAAAATAGCTACATACATACACACATACATATGTATATTTAACTGCATTGGTCAGCCTCAGTTATAATTGGTTAATTTAAAATTTAATTAAAAATAATAAAAACGTATGCGGTAAAATGTGTGTGTGCTTATTTTTATAAACAAAGAGTTGAAAAAGTTGTTCAGCTAAGCCCAATTATTTGATTCAAAAAAAGTGTCTTGTTGTACAACACTCAGTGTTGCATGCGATGAAATTTTAATTTGTTATATAGTGCGCCCTAAAGTATGCAACACGATTTGATTTAGCAGCTCGCTTATTCTTTTATTTGATCTTCAGTTTTGCCAAATGGATGTTAAAGTCGTAATTTGAAATTGTTTTGGCGCTTTGCAAAAAGGAGACTATAGACTTTGCGACAATAAGAAGGAAGAATTGAAGAGAAGAACAAAGAAGCTCAACGATTGCTTAAATGAGTTGATAATTCAGTCTTTATGACGAAACATTCGCTAATGCACCGAAACTGATAGACTTTTAAGAGGCTCGACACTTGGTATTATCAGCTTTGAGCAGAAAAAGTATTCATCCAGCTAAGTGATTGTTTGGAAAATGGAAAACAGGCCGACTAACGTAGATCCACTCACAATCGAACGTATCGCAATTCGCTGACCTAAGTTCTTTGTCACTGTAAAGTTCGACTGAGAAAAGAGGGGTAACCTATAATCCGGCGGCATGTTATACTAATCAAATCGATTTTGTTATATGGGGCTATTATCTAGTGGAACTCACAAGAACAGTCTAAAAATTTAGAGCGGGTGCGAGGAAGTGTCCTGGTTTCAGTCAGCAGAGAACCTTACATCGCTCAAACAGTGGCTCTTAATGTGTTGCTTGGCGTCCTACCAGTTAGCATAACAGGCAAAAATGCCGCAGCTCGTTCTGCCATCTGGCAACGGACCGTTGGGTGATCATTTCTCACAGAACATAAATACTCGACGATCTTGAGACACTTCGACTTTATGCCGAGTGGCCGAGAGTTTGACAATCGCACCGAGAGAATCCTTCAGTAACTATACACATCACAACGAGAAATAAGTGGGAGAAAGAATATCTCTTAAACGAAGGATTGGTAAAAATATTAACGGATCTATCGAAACTGGTTGGCAGTGTTGGAGGGTATATCTTTTGTCAGTCATTTTCGCTTGTTTTAGACTTTGGACTATCAGTTTTTTGTACCTTTTTTAAACCAACGTAGCTGCCATGACTAAGCATCCGATCGGCTGCAATAAAGTGGCACACCCCGCATTGAAAAGTAAACATCTAATTTAATAGTCAAGCCTAATGGTCGCTAATGGCGTGGTCCAAACTAGTCTGGGATTGCTTAGCATCTCTCTCGACTGTTTTGAAGTACTTCCATATTTAGCTGATTTGGGTACCGGAAAATGCAGTGCACGATGACATCGTTAGTGCTGAAAGAAATATGGGCATAGTTGTGAAGTTGACCATGAGTGATCTAGGAGGCTGCTTTATGCTACCAAGCCACAACTCCCCGTTCTGATTTGGAGTCCCCACCGTCCACTGCTCAATGGGGATTCAGTCTGTATGAGTACATATTGTCTCTGACTCGTTGTGGCAGAAGATAAGATGGAATCTGTCCTGATTTCGACTCGTACTTTATAGACACGTACGAAAAGCTATCTGGAGTGGACGTCAGCTGTGCAGAACTTTCGCTTCTACTAAGCAACTAAATGATCATCGGTTGATCGCGTTTCAAAAAAAAAAAATTTAGTAGTGCCACAATGAACCAATTTAGTCTAGATGGGGCACATTTTGGGGCTGCCAGTTACCTTATCTTATTCACCTGCATTTCCATCGATTTCCGGCGTAAAACGCAATGGAAGTTTTGCCTACGCATTTAGCGCTGCGAAGCTGGTTAATTGGGTTCGCAGCGCATACGAGCGACTTGTGGACAAGTCTTCGCCGACAAATATTCAATTCAATTTCCCGAACCGCTAACTTGAAATTTTGATTATTAAAAGCACTTCGCCACTACAGAAAGCCCGGATATATGGACTCTGAAAGGATTTATCAAGGATAACCGCATTTCTAGTAGCATAAATTTTTTAAAATGGCAAGTACATTTGAAGCTCGATTTAATGTTTAAAAAAAATTTTAATATTTTTCTTAAGCCCTACAAACAAATTAAGCTCCTTTTAAACAGATTTACTTCAAAATCATTGTATGCGCTTTACACTCAAACCTTTTTTTTTTGTTTACTAAATAAACGTTTAAAGGCACGATAAACCTGATAATTTATTCATAAAGAAATTATCGCTAATTCAATCTCAGTGTGCATCGTTAGATACATTGGGAGATGTGGAAGGGGTGAAGTGAGTGTGAGTTTGTGTTGGTATTGTTTTCATAAAAGCAGAGACCTGTGTGGCGCATTCATAACTGATGGAATTTGCATATGTCTTTTTTGACTCTTTATTACATATTTTACTGATGGAGCGCAACTGCAGCGTACAGGTACTTCCACTCATATGAAGATATATTCATTTAAAAGTACTCACGTTTGTATTTAATGCCATTTGCACAGTGCTTTCACAGGTACTTAGTGCTTTAGCTGGCATCCTCAAGAGGCCATGCCACCAAAGCCAGGAGCAGAGCACACATTTATCTTGCTTTCATGTATTCATTTTTACATGTGAGTCGCCTGTTTAAATAGGCATTAAGTAAAGTTAAACTATGTACATACAAAAAAAAAAAAACAAAAAAAAAAAAACAAACAAACCAGCATTTTAAATTTTCAAATTGAAATAAAAAAAAAAACCATAACGCGAGCCCCCATTTCACAGTTCCGGACGCACGCAATGCAATTGCCGTAGGAGGAGTAGCAAGCGTAGGTGGCGGGGTAGGAAGTGGAAAGAGTGGCGGATATATAAATCGTTGTTAAACATTGCGAATGACAAAGGCGCGCTTGTAAATTTACGCAAAGAAAAAAAAACAACAATAAAAAAACTACACGACAGCATATTCAAAAAGCGTTCGCGAATAATTTCGAAACAAGTAAAATCCGGTAAAATGCGTTGCGAGCTGTTTGCGAGGAGAGAAGGTTGGTAGCGCTGCATTGCAAAGCCACAACTGTGGAAACTCTACGCCCACTTGCGCACACCCACACTCGCATCCATCTGCCATTTTAACTGGGATTTTGGCGGAATCAACAATTTATAATAATAAAAAAAAATTCAATCGTAAACAATGCAATCAAAAATTCATTCAAACGTAGCATTAACGCTTTTCCTGCGCCAACCACGCGAATTTCAAAAATGTACTACAAACACACAAATTGTGCGAACTGACTTAACGATTGTTTAGAATGAGGAATGAGGAGTGGCGGAGTGAGAAAACAAAAGAGCAGGTATGTAGAGTGAGTGACAGGACAGAGGCGATGCACAGTGACACGTTGGCTCAACGATTTTCTAAAATGAAAAGCGGTAAATTTTTCTAAATTTTACTCATTAGATACAATCGCAAACATGACTGGCAGATTTTTAAAGCATTTAACTTTTATAAGCAAGCTTTAAGTTATTTTTGTGAAAAAAACCAATAAATATTTGAAATTTTGGGGAAAATTAAAAAAAAGGAAAAAATATCATGTTTTTTTCATCTCGTTAATTTCAAAATTTTTGTAAGGGTATTTGATGAATTTGTTAAGTATTTATTTAGATAAAAAACTGTTTAGTAAAAATTGTTGCAAATTAAAAAAAAAAATATTGGCAAAAATTCGCTAAACACTTTTAAAAATTTTATTTCCAAATTATTTTTTGTGTAATTTTTAACAATATTTTAATCAAAATATTTAAAAAAATTCCGCTTTCAATATTTTTTATTATTGTTACATAATTTTTATAAACCAACTTTGGTTAATGTTTTAAGCAATTAAAAAATTTTTATATTAAAAAAAATTTCAGAAACAAAATTTTCTTAAAATTAAAAAATTAAAATTTTCGCCTTTATATATTTTTTTATTTCTAGTTTAATTCTGAAATGTTTTCACTAAATTTTTTTTTTTAACTTGATAGCGCAATAATAAAATGTTAAAATGTATTATTAAATAATTTTAAACACAATAAAAAAAAAAAATTTCTAATTATAGCATTTTAAATTTTAACAAGTTTTAAAATATGTAATTTGTTAAAGCTTAAACGACACCTTTTTTAATATCTGGGAATTTAATTTTTTTACATTTAAGCGTAAAAATTTAAAGAAAATCTTAGAAAGTCATTGAGGAAAAAATTTCAGCACATTGAATTTTTTATCATTTATTTTCATATAAATTTAGTTTTTATAAATTTGTTTAAAATTTACAAACTTTTTTCTTTATATTTTTTTTTTAATTTACTCTTATTAATATTTTATAATTTTATTGAGCTCAAGGCCAGTTTATGGAAGATTTGTTTGTGAAAAAACAACAACAGTTTTTAATGGTTGAAGTTATAGTACTATTTCGGAAATCACCACATTTCCTCATCAGACTTCTTTTTGATTATTAAATTAAATTATTTTTAATTTAATTTTTTATAACCACTTCTCTCAGGTTTTGAACCCTGGAGCTCGGAGTTGCAGAGCCAATACGCTACCTATTGTGCTACGCTAGCCGAGTTGGCTGTTGTGTTTATTTCATCTTCCTTATAAAATCTTATCTTATAAAATTTAAAACAAATTAAAAAATTTCTAAAAAATTTTGAACAGTTTTCAGACATTTTCCGTTATGCGTTTTTTTTTCTTGAAGATATGTATGTAGTTTTATGCCGATAATTTTAAAATTTAATAAAGCTGGTAATACTTTACAAATTTAAGTAAAATTTCAATTCAATATAAAATCCAAATTATTAAGTTAGACCATGTATGAAAACAATAAAAGGAAACATTTATTAAAATATGCAAATATTTGATACTTCGAAACCAAATTTTCAATTGAAATTAAATAATTAAACAGTATTAGTATTATAGACAATTTTGAGATAAATTTCCGTTATTTGTTCAATTTTTTAAATAAATTTGCAAGGAATTCATAACATGAACAGATAAAAATCTATCAAAAATTATTAAAATTTTATAAATTAATGGATTTTTTTTTAATATAAAAATTCTTTGCAACATTTTCCTCAGTTGCTGAAACTCATAAAATTTATCACAAAAAAAAAATATTTTTTACGGAGAAATGTGTTCAAAGTATTTTAAATTTCATCGCAATTAAAAGAGTTATGATTTTGCAGCTGGATAACTCAAAATTAAACAGGGTACCATGCGACACCTGTTTGTCCCAGTAAATACGAGTAGGTATCTTTGCAAAAATGTGTACATATACATATACGAGCATCATCATATAAAACGCACACACTTTTGTAAAAAAATAAAATCCATGCTACACGTACCACAGAATGTGAATTTTTAATTTTCAATATTTCCACTGCCAAACTTCGCTGCAACGCTCAGACCGACCGAGCACACACCGATTCATAACCAAAGCACTCACTCACTCACTCACTTAAGTATTCTATGAGCTACCATTTTTTACGGAGTCGCGAATGAGGCTGCTGCACGCATGACATATGTACATACAACCATACACATGTAAGTACATAATAAATCCGCACTCGCATTACTCAGTGTAGCACACGTTCACCCTCGGTGAGACAATAAATTCTTATACACTCACATCTTTAGGTTTTTTTCTTCTTTTACTTAAAGGCATACCTCGGCGCTTGTCTCAAAATAAATGTGCCCGCCAAAGCGTTTCGCTGTAATGCAATAAATTTAATTTGCTTAGCTAAATAAAAGTAACAGTATAGTCATTATTCAGTTTCGTAAAATTCACAATATTCAGCTGCTTGAGGGCAACAATTGGCACGGTGGAGAATAAATTTCGTGGCTGCTTTTGATGTGAAGGCAATGCTATTGAGAGCTCCAAAAATGAATTGCCTTCGAATTTGCAAAGTGTAATATTGAAGGCGGAAATAAGAGCAGATAAAACGCAGATATTCATATTACAAGGATCAAAGTTTAAGAGGACCAACATGCAGAGACTACGATTCTCTTCGAACCTCAGGTCGAAATATTAAGCAGCAGCAGTCTACCTCCTAAATGGCAGCTTTCTCTATCTAAAAATTACTAAACGAGAAGAAGATATTTGAAGTAGGTTGAGAGCTTCCAACAGAAAAACTTCTCGTCGAACCCCACATTAAACTTCCACCCGCCTATCCAGAAATTTACTGGAACTCTTCTCCAACTATTGCCATCTATCCACTCATCTTTTGAGATATTATTTGTGAGAAGCGCACTTTTCGGAGCGCGACACTAGTCTAGAAAGGCAGTGAGTTATGATAACTGAGACGAAGCCGCTTTTGCTGCCACATTAACTTAGTATTCTCTAGTGTATCCCATCTGATTCCGTAAATATTATAGACTGATGTCCAATCAACATTCTCAGATAAGAGGCTCCACGTCTTACCAGCAGTTGTATTTTCTACTGCTTCATCAAATTTATGCTTCTATGTCAGCTTTATATCAAAGAAGTCAAGGTGAAGGGTTCGATTGAGGTATTTCAAAATAAATAAGCCCAGCTTCGTCGGTCGTACTAAACTTAAAAGCGAGTTTACAGTTTCATCAAATCACTAAATTCAATCAATCTCCAGAGTCAACAGCGTTAACAAATACTCGAAAGCTAAGGCGTTCCAGCTTTTCACACAGAGATCTTTTACAACCAGAGACAAAGTAGAGCGAAGATTAGGAAATTTTTTCTTAACCAGTTTCCGTCATTCTTTGTCAAATTTTATCTGGACAAATGGAGAAAAGAGGTGACTCTCTTTTCTCTGTCTAAAGTAACAACAAAATAAAAGAAAATACGGAAGAATTAAACTAACTCACACTACGCTGAATGAAGGCGGCCGTGATATTTTTGTCACGGAACATAAGCTTGAACGCCACGCCTCTCACGAACGCACCAAGAAAGCTTTTGTGCTCCAACGATTTTTTCAGTCGACTTCCCGCTCGTGAGCTTGGCGGTTTCTGTCGACCTTAACTTGGTACTTTTATGCCTTTCATAAGCAATGAGTCGATCCACAAGCTTCATCGGTAGTATTAGTAAGTAAACTTGGAAGAAAGATTGATTGCTCTTAACTCCTTAGAGTGTAGAATCAATGATTTACACTGTTAAATTGAAGCCTAAAATGTTTTATGCTTAGTCATTCGTGATTATTTTTTGTCACATCTTAATGAAGTACTCGGTAATTCTCGATACTACCAACACACCTCCATCTTTAGATTTATCTGTGCTCAGTAGCTAATGACGTGGCGCCTCACTGGGATCTTTGTGTCGTCTCTGCACTAACGAAGAGCACTCGTTGCGAGTTATTTTTTTCTACGTGTCGCACTGTCGGTTTCGTTCATGACTCTGTTCTCAAAATTAGTATGATTGTATGCTATGAAAAATAAGATTTTCGCTTTCAAAACGCTCATTCTTCATTGTCCCACAGTAATATTTTAACTGTTCAAATACTTGACAACGAGTAATGAACAATTTTCTTTCACTCTCTCTTACAAATCCCACAGGACTAGTTCAAAATCTGCGTATGCAGTGTATCTTCAAATATTCATATATTTATATTTTATTTTTAATCTCTTTTTCATTTTTTTTTCTACTTTACAGACACTCTACTTTGTTGAGCAGCCAAGTGCACTAGATTATCCTGCAAATTATTGATATGAAAGCACACAAATATTCAACACGTACTTACATAGTAATTTAAATAACAATTTCTATATGCTCGTATGTTGGAAAAGCTTATTTAAATTAGGATTGACACATGTGTCATGTCATCTGTAGCTGACCTTGTAGTTAAGCGTGTGCAGGACACACTTAAGTCGTAAAATTTACATTAGTATCCTTTGGCGAAAATGTAGCTATGCGGACACATTTACATGTCTTACTATTGAAGTGAAAGGGCCTTTTTTTGGGAAAATATTAATTTTCTGCTTCTCTGCACATGTCTTTCGGTTTGTCTACAAGCAATATTTGCATTTCGCATTGGACACATTGCGTGCAGGCCAGGCAATTATAGATTAATGGAATGGACTGTGTATTTATTTATTTTTTTTTGATTTTGTTTTACTTGAAAGCCAGCAGCAGCAGCAAAGTCTACGCACTTCGTTGTTTGCATAGACAAATGTTTGTTTGTTCTTGTTTTTTTAGAGATTCTTTCGTGTACTAAATCTACACTGAAGTGCGAGCTTCTAAATTGGCTATCAAATTTTGAAGTTGCGTCTTCTTAGACGTGCTGCCCCCGCCTTCACCTATAAGTAAATTTTACTTACTCTTACATTTGCGACAATTTCGGGCGGTCGTGCTGTGCCTCCTTGCCATTCATAAATTCACTTTTCTTTTTTTGTTTTGTTGTTTTTTAAAAAATTCATAAACAAATAACATTAAAACTTCATCGCGTCTATCGCACAGATAAACACACGCGCGCGTATATATACTTGCAAACATTTATAGTCCTTCTCTGCCATTTATTCACTTTTAGCGGGCACTTGAAGCAGTTTGGCTGCATTTAAAAATCCCCAAATGGCGAAACGTGCGACCATTACCATAATTTTTAATGCGAATATATGTCTTCATTTGGCGGCTATTGGCGACAAGTGCAACAACAAAAAATAATATTTTGTGAAATTAAAATAAAAAAAAAAAGCGAAAATATATATCTTACAGTAAGGCACTTTAGCGCAGCAAGAAAGTGTTAAAAGGGGTTTCTTTTGCCAGAAAAAAAGTGTATATTTTATAATGGCTTGTTGCCCTTTTCTGCACACACACACACACACACACAAGCGCACATAACAACAGGAAGTCAAAGCGCAAATGCCATTTCCGTTTTTATTGCTCTTTGTACTTTCTTACACTTATAATTCAATATCCGCGCTTGCATGTACTTATGTGCATGTGTGTGCGTTTGTGAGGGCATATCACCCTATGTAAGACAAATTTTTTCTTACTTATAATCGAATGATAATTCAATATAAGCAATGAAGTTATTGTTTCTTCGACAAAAGGCATTATAAAAACATGCAAAAGGAAGAAGAACGCTGCTGGAGGGTAGTCTACTTTTCGGCTGCTGCGCTTGTTGCTACCACTTCTATGCCACATCCATACATACCTATGTACATATGTATGTGGCTACATTCATATGTATGTGAATATGTGGGGAAATGTGGAAATGCATGCATAATCATAACAAATGTTTGTCCTGGGATTTGTAATCATGCATTTGTTAGCGAGTTATTCTTCTAACTCCCTATTCTTGTTCTTCTACTACTTGCCTGCTCTTATTTCGCTTACCTCAAGTGATGTCCTTCGTGGTCATGCTCGGGCATTTCGCCACCTTTACAAACTCACCACCTTCAATTGCAGTTGGAGTTGGCAGCGCGACCTTTGTGTGTCTGTCGTCTGTTTGCCCATTTGTACGCATCTTAAAATATTTAAATGCTCGCGTTGTTGTTGGTATGTTTGGGCGAGTTAAATGTAACTTATTTTCAGGTGTACACAGTAAAAAGTGTATATTCATATAGACGTCCAATTTAAAGTCGTTTCAAATAATATGAAATATAGGGCCAATATATTTTTGCTCATATTGGCAACCCTGCTCGAAAATACTTCGAAATAAAAGCGGTTTTCAATAGCTTTAATTTGATATCCATTTTGCAATAATTTACATTTTATATTAGCTGAAATGTGTAAATAAATATTAATATTTTCTCGTTGGCAACCCTAGTCGAAAATATTATTGTAAAAAGCTGCCACTACAAAGCTTTACTTCATTTGTCCATATTTTTATTTTTTCCTGTATATATTTATTTCTTAATTATACAGCAATATTTTTTCGTTGGTTTAATTGGTTGTTGAAATTTTAAAATTTTATAAGTTATTATTCTTGATTAACATTTAATCTATAAGCGGTGGTAACCCTATGCGAAAGAATTTTTTTTAAATGTTTTAATAAAAAGCTTTACTTTCCCATCAATATTTGTAATATTTTGAATTATATAATTTCTTATTAGCTTTGTATAATATTTTCCCGGTGGCAACTCTAGTCGAAAAGATTATTGCAATAAACGCCACTAAGCATTTATTTAATCTATATTTTGTTTGTTTGTTTAATTAATATTTTTTTTTAATTAACTACATATTATGTTTTAATATTTTCTCGTTGGCAACCCATTTATATTTTTATAATATTTTTAAATATAATACCCTTTAAATTGATATGCTCTTTGATACGTTTAACTTTTCTAAGTAACATACTTAACTTAAACTGTTTTATGTTTGACAATTCTGATTACAAAATAATTCAAAGTTCTATATATTTAATTAAATTTAAATTTCTTAAACAAATGACAACCCTTTTCAAAAACTGTGCTAGGTTAAACTGTTTAAAACAACATTTCGTTTGATGTACATACAGCTATGGACATAGATTTAGCGCACTTCCTCATTAAAAAAAAGAATACTCAATAATATTATATTTAAATTAAATAAAACCGTTATGTTGTACCAAAATTATTTATTATTGCATTAGAAACTTAATTAACTTCATATAGATGATTTCTCTTTTCATATATACACTAAGGATCAGTAATTGTTATTTGGTCACAAATCATCTTGGACAATTATTTAGCGCACTTTTCATGATCTGTAAAAATAAACAAATATTTGTAACAAATGGAGTAAAATTCTTTTGTACTATTACTTACCTGATTAATATTTTGTGGAATAGCCCTTATTTTTAATAACCGCTTCACACCTGCGTGGTAAACTCTCTATTAACCTTTGGCACCTGTCCAAAGGAATAGAGTTCCATTCCTCCTGTAATCCTTCCCAAAGTTCGGTGAAATTTTTAAATTTTCTTTGTCCAACTTTTGATTTTACGTCATTCCACAAGTTCTCGATTGGATTCAAATCTGGACTTTGCGCTGGCCAATCGAGAACTGGAATTTTTTCTTGTGAGAGCCAGTTTTTCACTAATTTTGCTGTATGTTTGGGATCGTTATCGTGCATAAAGATCCAGTTTACTGGCATAACTTCGAAGGAATATGGCTCCATTTTATTCCTTAATATATCAAGATAAGCAAATTTATCCATATTGCCTTCTATCTTAACCAGTGGTCCAACACCGCGCCATGAAAACGACCCCCAAACTTTTACCCCCTCCATGCTTTACAGACTTTTTTGTGTACCTTGGATTAATTTCTTGATTTTTTTCGCGATGCACGTACGTTTTACCATCAGGACCAATACGATTTATTTTGGTTTCGTCCGTAAAAAGTATCCTTTTCCAAAATTTTTGGTCTTTTGAGCTATGGGTACGTGCGAAAGACAAACGGTCTTTAATGTTTTTTCTCGACAGAAGCGGTTTTTGTCTGCTGATACGCCCATACAAATTATTTTCATTTAGACGTCTTCGCACTAGCCTACAAATGGCAACCCTTTTCAAAAACTGTGCTTGATTAAACTGTTCAAAACAACATTTCGTTTGATGTACATATGTATGTACATCTATTCATATTTTACAATTACTAACATAAAAATAATTATAGATTTTTTTAGGTGGCAACCCTTTACAAAAAAAATAAAAAAACCTTTTTTGAATATTTTCTTTTTTATTTTAGTATATCCTTTTGGGACTACTACATTATTATTTTTATTTTGCGACAGATGGCAGCTCTATTTATAAATATTGTTGGTTAAAAACGTCTTAAAAGCCAACCGTTTAATTTTTCATAAATAAATTTTGTAAAGCTAACAGGGTTAATTTGGTTTTATTTTTTAAATATATGGCAACCCAATTCAAAAATATAAAAATTTTTTAGTGTTACCATTTTACATTTTTTTCTCTTTGTTTTATTTTATTGTAATAAAATTCTCTAGAGCCACATTTGATAGACATAAAAATATTTGAACGCAGAGATCGATTATCATGAACATTCCGATATCGATAGCAATTTCGGTTACGTTGAAAATTAAAATGTCGATAACGAAAACAATTTTATCGTCGTAGGGCACAACGATATCGAATGCAATAAAAAATCCGTTAACTATATAATCGAAAGAATATTTTTTTTTTTTTATAAAATAAGGACACAAGAAATGAATATGAAAGCGATGCTCATACCAATATCGATAATTATTACATGAGCGATAATAATAATAGTAACAATGCGATTTGTTTTGTATCAACGGATATCAATTGTGAGTATGTATATGAGTATCGATGACCGGTGACTGTATAGATATCGAATTTATGAATATGTTTATATTGATAACAATTTCGATAACGATAAAAAAATTATCGATAACAATTTTTAAAGCAATACCATGCTGCGATGCATATATAATAGATATCGTAAATGTTGTCCATAAAGTTATCGATTATTACATATACGCCGATAACGCTACTTTGCGCACACACACCACATTTTTTCTCTCACTGTACACACATGCACTAAGCAATAATTTCGTATTTGTATTTATGGACCTTCTATGCTAGTACTCATACATATGTCGACTTACCTACATACATACAAACATCCGCTGCTCTAATTCAATTTGCATAAGTGCATAAATAATGCAGAACACACTGCCAACGACAATGGAATGTAATGGAAGGAAGCTGCAACGATCTCGTCAATTATGCAAGGCTTGACTTGAGTTGAGGAGCTTTGTGCTCTTTATGGCTGATTGCAATTTAGCGAACAGGTACCGTTACTCGATATAATTATAAAAATACAACTCTGCGATTTCGAATATGGAAAATGTTTGCTCATAGATGCACTTTACCCACAACTCAAGCAATTACTTGAGATTTAATGATACAGATAAAGCGAAACACACATACAAGTGCATTTATACATACTAACACTAATAAGGACATGTGCTGCTCATTTCACTGATTAGAAACGTGTTTGGAAAGCGAACTAGGTTTTTTTTTTTGTTTTTTTTGATACACGCAACTCAACTAAAAATCTGCGCATTTCATTCGTTTTGTGTGGAAATTAGTTGAGCGGCCTTGTGTTGTTGTTGTTGCTGTTTTGCACACTCTCTCGCAGATTAATTACGTTTACAGCATAAAACTGTTGCTACCAAGTGCGCAGCAGCAAATTAAATGTGACGCAAAAAAAAAAACAAAAACTAAAAAAAAAGCACAAAAGAAGCAAACTAAACCTCAGCTCGTAATCCAAGTAAATTAATAGTGGAATTTTCACTGAGACTACAAATGAAAGGATAACGTTATTTACGCATGCAAATGAGTGTCAAGCGTCGAGCAGCTGGCAGCTGGCAGCATGAAGAATATGTTTATTATGTTTGGCGGGTGAAAAGTTAGTAGCTTCCGTTGGCAAGTTCAAAGCGTTTAATTATAATAATTAAAACTTTCTTGACAGGCGTACGCGAAATGTCACGTTCATAAGCAATGTAAGCCGCCTTAAAGTATGTATGTATATGCACACACAACAAATCAGAAGAGTGTGTCTTCTAGTTGATTTTAAAGCACACACACCTATGAAGGCGCGCGCACACAGTGTAGCGCAACCTTCGCAACGGCTTAGAGTAATGACCAGAAATATGTCTATGCAAAAGGACGTTGCCAAAGGATGTGGCTTGATGTTGCTATATATTTACTTAGCTGCTTGAATGCTTGACTGCATATGCGTGAGCTTCAACTGTAGTCGCATCTTCATTTCTGACCCGACTTGAGCGTTAGCTACATATTAAAAATAATATGCAAAGTGCGGGAACCTGTTGAGATTTTATCAATTCCCCAAGCAAATAACATATTCACATATTGTTGCGTAGTTGTTGTTGTTGTTGTTGTTGTTGATGTTGTTGCTCTTGCTCAACATACATATGTACATAACATATTTGCCCAGCTAACGGATGAGCGAACGCGTATAACGAAATGGTTTGGGCAGCAGTCAGCCCATCAGTCGCCAGCCAACAATCCAACCAACCCACACAACTGCTCTTCAGTCGGTTTATACTCGAATGTTTGTATGTACTTCATATATGGACCGCAACATCTTATGATTTATTATCGCCACAGCCAAAGTCATTTGTTGTTTTCCGAAAATGAAATAACAAAAATTATTTTTGAAAGCCACGAGCGTACATGTGTTGGGGGCGGAGGGGGGGAGTATCGTAATGAAAGTGTATTTATTTGGAGTGTATGAGTTGGTGAAATTAAGATGAAAATACTTGTATAACCGCAAGAAGTTGCCAGAAAAAAATACGGCATTAGCAATTTTACAGTTACTTAAATGAGATGTGCACACGAGGTATGTAAGTATGTACTTTAGGCAACGGCATTGGGAGAGTGTTGGCAAATGTTTCCAAAACATTTCAATATTCATATCAATTAATTAGCTAGGACATGCGAACATCTACAGCCGCTTGGTAATTAAAAAGTTTATATGCAAGTGCAAATAGATAATCTCACACTTACGAGCTTGTGGTTATTTTAGTTTTGCTAAAATTATATATTTAAGTATTTACTTTGCTGAGTTAAGAATGGCTTTCGTGGAACTAGAAATCCATCTTGATTCATTGCCTACAGAAGCTCAGAAGCATTTTTAAAGTCGTTAGAATGCCACGCGCAAAAATGCCTACAACTTATTTAATAATTCATTATTTTCACAGTATTTCATCGCGTGTGTAGCGGTGCGTACTTAAACTCAACACGTCGTTGAGTTCGAGATTCAAACCTCCGACAGGGCAAGTAAAATCTAAATCATAGAAAGCGTTTTTTTTTTTTTTGTCTAATAGCGGTCACCCCTCGGCAGTCAATGGCAAACCGCCGAGGGTATTTCTGTCATGTAAAAGATTTTCATAAAATATATTTGTCAGTTGGAGTCGGCACAAAACTGTAGTTGTCTCTAGGTGTACTGTGTACCGCAAATGTTAGCAGAAGCTCGGCCAAACACAAAATTATTATTTTTATTAAAATTTGTATTGCAAGAATTTGCAACTTCTACTCAAAATTTAATGAGCTAATTAAGCATTATTTTTTGCATAAAAAAACGCTATCACCGAAACCAAGGAGAGGTTTGATAAATACATTGGGACAATGCACCATCGATTTCAGTGGTTAAGAAGAGATTTACTGAGTTCCGTTGTGGTCGTATCAGGACAAGTGACGCCGAACGTTCAAATCCGACACAAAAGAGGCCGCCACACCATTATAAGTAGAATCCATGGATTGGATTGGATGATTGGAGAAGGAAAGTGCGTGAGGTGGCTGACGCTGTAGGCATCTCAACTGAGCGGGTACATCACATTTTACACGAATATTTGGATATGAAAAAGCAATCGGCGCGTTGGGTGCCGCAATTGCTCACACTCGACTATAAGCGCGGGTGCACACTTGTGTTGCCATCATGGCAAAAATCCATTTTGAAAATCTTGAGAAAAGCTATTATATATGGAAGAAATACAAAAATTTGGAAAACGCTGGATTAAGTGCATATATTTAAAGGGAGATTATGTTGCGAAATTAAACGCTTTTTGCCGAGAAAATATTTTTCATTCAAAATGTCACTAACTTATCTAACTAACGGCCCTCTTAAAAATATTACAAATAATTTGTGTGCAATGTTTAATTTCTACGAGCCCAACAAGGCGAATTGATGTAAGGTGGTAGCGATTCTAAAAATGCAACCCTTTGGCGAGTTATTGTCAAACTTTATCTGCTTTGTATTTAATTTTCGCAAAATAATTTTTAAACTATTAGAGTCACCGCAAAAAGTTATAGTGCAACATATGTTGAAATTTTCTGTAGTTAAAGGGAACAATTGATTATTTGCAACTAAACAATTGCTCTTGACAACCAACCACCAATCAGCTGATTGATTAACACCATCTTTAATGAATTCGCCTTGGAGCTCAAGGAAAATATAAAAGAATGAAATAAGGTTGTCAATCGATGAGTCCTGTTTAATGTACCTTGGACTGCGTAAAAAATTATTATTGATAAAGTGACCCCTTAGAACCCATATAAAATGGTGTAAAAGTATTATCAGGCACTTTCGCGGCAGGTCGAACTTTTCTCAACCTGTCTCTAAAGTGCAGCCATTGCAACCAGGGCTCTAATAGCCGCTTGGATTTCTAAGTGTAAATTCACCTTCTTGATAAATGCTGCACTCATGTGCCGTGAAACAATCGCTTCCTTGATGACTGATGGTGAATTCCCGTCTTCATTGCCGCTGCTCTTTTTCGCTGCCCAAAGTAGTACAAAAAAAAAACATGCATTCATGTCAATATGTAAATATATTCAATAGGTGCAACCAGTTGCACACCGACCACGCCCATTTTTCGCATTTTCGCCACCTCAATGCGTTCGCCTAATCGCCTTGTTGCTTTTGTGGTATTGAGCGTGTCAATGTTATTGTTTTTGCTTATAACCAAAAGATTAAGAGTGTTACTTATCTACAGTGGAGTAAGTAAGCAAAAAAAAAAAGAAAATTTTTAAAAATAAACGCGCAAGTCAAACAATAAAACCAGAGCGCAATTGTAGAAAAAGGCCGAAAAGATTTGAAATCTCGTTACGCTGCCAAGCGAGAAGTGTGTCTTGAATTGCGGAGCATATCTCTCATTCTTCGAAAACCAAATAAGGTACAGACTGATTATTTGTATGCCAATTAATGTACACGTCAAAGGTAACGATCCCCGGTATGAAGGTAACATCATTAATTTTAATGCTGATTAGTTCTTAATTATTATTATTTTTTTTTTTATTTTAATTTTAATTTTTATTATTTTTTTTTTTTTTAATTTTTGGCGAGCTTCATAATTTTTACTATTCTAACATATAAAAATCGTTTAGTATTTTTTTCACATTTTTAAATTCACCTTTATTGTGAGTTTCGTTTTTGCCCGAAAGAGTTCACTTTTCACTGTTCGCTTATTATAAATTTCGTGCGCAAATTTTCCGCTTTTGAACATTGTTTCCCTTATTGGCAACACTAATTTCGGGCGGAAATAGTTGGCGTATTAATTTAATTTGTTCACGGAGGCGAAAAATTTATACAGACTCAAAATGTAAGTAATTTAATTTAAATTTATTTACATAAGATCGCCTATTCCAGGAACAAAACAGTAAACAAAGTTCAAAGAGGGATAATGCCAGGTAGAATCTCAGGCACGCTTCCCAACTGGCGGAATAGCAAATTGTAGTCGCGCTGGTGATATTGAAGAGGTTAACACAGATCTAATAAATACTTGAACGATTCTTTTTTGACTGTTATGTATATGTTAAAGATCTGGATAAATGATACATTTTGTAAAATTACTATTGAATTTAAATTATTTGATAATTATACACTTCAAGTATACACATTTCAGAGTTGTAATTTCCATGTTCGAATTTTCGAAGCAAAATTTATTCCGGGTGAAACTCACAAAAGGCGGATTCAATCCGGGCGAATGAACAAAAATTTCGGGTGAATATATTTTCGAGGGTGATTGTGTATATTGAAAGGTCGCTAAGGGCAAATGAAAATTTGTTCACAGTATAAAAGTATGTATTTGATTTTTATAAAATAAAAATCAAATTAAATTGTGTATGTTATGTTAGAGTCCATGAAATTTTGGTATAATAAAGCGCAAGTTTTAAATGGCGACTTATTACCATTGATTTTTGACGATTTTTTTTTTCGTCGCCGCGTTTCCGCAATATCTTCACTACAAAAAAATGTCAAGAAAAGTTTTCAAAATACAACGGTAATTTGTAGTTAATTCAAAATTCTCGGCATTCAATTTTTTTTTAATTTGTCAAAAATTACATTATTGTTTTCTTAAACTTTGACTCGTGACTGCGAAACTTGAACCTCAGTTGAAAAATTATAAAAAATGACGCATTCGAAGTGAAGAGCGAGTTGGTTTGACTACTTTTCGAAAGTCCAAGTATAAGAAACGCCTAGTAACCATAGCAACCATTCAGCAGGCGCAAAATGCGAAGACAACTTCAAGTAGTAGTAGATTTTTTTCTTCTCTCAAACGTCCCACTGTACTCTACACTACTGCTACATGCATCTCTGACAGGCGCTACAAAGCTTTTTAGATAATTAAAAGATGAATAAACTTGACACAGCGCGACAGAAGCAATCTTTTAGAAACCTATTGCAACGAAAGCGGTCAGGCGAACAAACAATGTTTCATGCATATCAAGCAGGTTGGCAGCAGAGTGCCAAACAAAAAAAAAAGTGCAACCACATTTAACAGCTATACACAAAAGGATGAGTACAACAACTACATCAGTAAGTGTTCACATATAAAAGATGTGCTTTTCGTGAGTTATGGGCTTAAACATGCACAGCTAAAATATTGAAGGTAATATAGAAGGAGTAAAAGAGCTAAGAGATTGTAAGCGTTGTTCCCTTAAAATGTAACAACTCGTATTAAAGACAAGCAGCTAACGAATTCACGCTATGAAGTGAAGCTAAAAATGTTAGCAAAATTATTAGTTTACCTGTCAGCTCGACAATAGCTTTCATCATTTGTAGTTATTACGCGCACATTAATAATTGCCATCACACACACACACACACACAATTGTTGCAAGGACATCATTGGACAAACACAACTGAGTTCGGGTAATTAAAGTACGTGCACAGCCTCATAAATACAAGCGCGTGTAGAGCAAACCCCTTTATTTTTTCTTTGCGCACCAACACATTTGGCTGCTGTCCATCATTATGAGTTACTTAAATTGTAGTAGATGGAGATTGGCAGACTGAGAGTGCACGTACTACACTCGCCTCAGCTTGCCACAACATTTGAGGAATGATTGCGCGATAATACTGGAATGATGCAATGGGTTATAAACTTATTCACTTGTACACGAATCTACATATCTACAAATGTTTACGGCCATGTTAAGTTAAATAACATGGGTGTACGGCGGTGGCAAATATACGAGGAATATATGTATAGGTAAGACGGACATACATATGTACATACATAGGCAGATTGACAAGCAGCCAATTGTGAACAGATTGTGTAGCCAACACCCGAACCGCCGGTAGTAATTAACAAGATTGTCCCAATGGGATTACACAATAAATACTACAATGGATGTGGAGGTGAAGCGCATGAAAACTTGGTAGGTGTATTAGTACAACTGCTCCATTGAAAAGCTGATAAATGGCATAGAAAAGAAGTTAAGTAAAAATGGCACAATGAAGAATGTAGCTAAGTAATGTGTTTAATATATTCTTTGATATGTACTATATCGACAGAGCAACTTGCAATTTTCACTTACCAAATTAATAAGCACTTAGAATGTGGGCGTTTCGTACACTTTGTTTTCACTAACTCTGATTTAAGCACAACAACTAACACACATTTATTTATATCAAATTAGACTTAAAACATTGTTATTTAAAGATAATTAAAAACTTTTGTTTACTTTTTACTAATTATCACATTTTGGCACACGCAAAAATGGATACTGGAATAAGCGGTTGTTATTGTAAAACGGTGGTCAAGAGAATCTCTCTCACGAAGGCTCTGTTCACAACGTTATTAAGGCCCATCCTGGAATATGGATCTGTTGTTTGGAACCCGCGCTATCAAGTTCATTCCGACAGAATAGAGGCAATTCAAAAACACTTTCTGCTTTTTGCTTTAAGGAATTTTCGTTGGGATTCTCAGTACAACCTGCCGCCATATATAAGTCGTTTAAAACGTATTAATCTTCCTACACTTGCTAGTCGCAGAGAAATGTTAGGCATTGTATTTTTGGTCAAGTTACTGACAGGCTTGATCTCTAGCCCATCTCTTCTTAGCGAAATAAAACTAAACGTTCCCTATAGAATTTCAAGACATTTCCGGCCTCTCTTTCTGAAGCCATGTAAAAGTAATTTTGAGTTAAATGAGCCACTCCGTAGTTTGTGTCAGGATTTTAACACTCACTCCGGTTCTTTTGATATTTCAGACTCACTTTTTTACATAAAGAAAACTATACTCAATGCTCTCAATAATTGATACATACATACATATGTACATATATATATCTATTCGATCAGCTGATGAGCATTTGTTCTGTAGCTGAACAGTTTTAGATCTCGACACTTAACAAACCTCCGCCTTTCATGACCCGGCGGAACATAAGTATATGAAAAATTAAAACAAAACAAAAAATTACGAATTGTTCTAGTTTTCGAATGTCATTTACTTTCATTATATTTACTCGTTTTATCTGCTTTTTTACATATAATTATTTAATTTTTCTTCCAAAACTCAAAATATTGGAATTCTATGGTTTTCGAGTTCAGAGGCAGGAACAGTTTTACGTTTTCTAAGGCCCGATATTGTATTATTAACGCATTCTAAAATTGGTTTTTTTAGCAATATTGTATTTTATGGAGAGAGCTGTGCCACTTTTAACATTTTTGACTGCGTTAATTATTTCAGCCTTTTTTGCTAAATTCAAAACATTTAACATACATATGTCCCATTTAAAAAAGTGAGTTGTAAAGGAAAATGAGAAAATAACAACAGTCACACAGCGTAAGCTTAGCTCAGCCTGTTGAGACGCTGGCTTAAGTGTTGCGTGGTGGCGCGGGTTCGACTTTCGCTGAGAAAATAACATAAAAATTGTGTTCAAGTTTTAGAGCCATCACATTTTGTTTCAGTTCTAAAGTAGTCAATGGAGAATAAAAAATGTTTAAGTTTCCGAACGTTCGAATTATCGCATGTTCGAGTTTTCGCGAGTGCACTGTATGGCCCGTAGTCATAGTCAAGTTAAAGTCGACTCTAAAGTTAGTATCAGCTATTTTCACAGATATCTCATTAAAAAGTATGTCAAAAAGCTGCTACTAACTTTACAGTCGACTTTAACTTAACTATGACTACGGTCCTATATCTTTATTTTATTTCCGATACATGCAACACCCTGTGCCTGACTAAACTTCCGCCGACAGAACAAACATTTGAAGTAAATTTCCTTTTGCAAAAGTTTAAATTAGTTTTGTGCTAATAATTTGATGGTTTTTGTGAATTTAAAAACAAAAGCGATAGTTTAGCATTTGCAATTAATAAAATGAATTTTTCGCGGCGTGAACACCGAAAGTTTAAAATAAAACGTGCTGTCCGCAGCCTAATTTGAAGTGTTTAGTGTGCGAGCGCTTGTAGCAGTAATTAGCTAAATGAAAAGTGATTTTCTACATAAAAAACACCGCAATTGTGTATTTACTTTAAAAGTTAAAAAAATAGTGTTAATTGTTTATTAAAAATAAGCAAAAAATTATCTCCGGCAATGGTTTTTATAAACATATGTTTGCAAGTAAAAATCTTACTAGAAAAACTAGGCGCCACAATCTAAAACCAAATCGGTGCGGAAAAAGTTAATGTGTAATAAGTCGCAAGAATTTGCGATAGCAGTGTAATTTTTCACTTAATTTTCTATTCAATTTAATAAAAGTATTGCCACCGGCGAAAGTTTTGCGTGAAAAAGAGTGGACACTACCTGCCGGCGCCGGCAAATCTGCTATGAAAATAAAGTTTATTAACCCTCAAACCGTGTTTCCAAAAAATGACGCTATTCGTGTTTTGGGGCACTCAGTACCCCAGTCCGTTTTTCATGTATATTGGTAAGGATAATTAAAGAATTTACTTTTTTTATCCACTTTTACTGATAATTCAATTATTTAAAATTTTTTACAAAGAATTTTTCATGTATGTTATTATTAACTAAACCATACATAAAAAAATATGAAAGGACTTAAGATATACAGAGAAAAAAATATTTTAAGTTAAATTTTATTGCCGGCATCTCTTACGTGACGGCTGACAAGAAGAAGTTATTGGCTGTTCGTAGTCATTCTCGCTGTTGTCATGTCTATTATATTCGACATAACTTACATAGCACTTCTTACATACCCTAACATAATGCTTTGTAAAAGTTGGAATGTCACAAAGCTCGCAAACTGAAGTGGTTTTTGTGTCGCCCTTCGAGCCTTGCCGACCAGCTTTTCAAAATTTGTATTATTTCGCGTTGCCGGCGTTGGCCGATGGCGTTTATTGCCGTTTTAACAGACTTTCGGAGAGATCCTTTTTCCAATCGGTTTTCAATATGGGAAGTTGTCAGTTCAACAGCCAACGATTTCAAGAATTCTTTGCGATTTAGACGTGGATTATTAAGTTGGATCATTCTGTGTGCTGCTAATGCTGCAGAATCGATCATATTATAGAAGAAAGTCATTGGCCATCGGCTATTCTTTCGTTTACATATGTATGTATATCCTTATAGTCCTCTATAATTTTCGGCTGTTTTGTAATAACAGCATCACACTTTTCTTCTTGTCAGTAACGTAAATAACCACGGACATACTTTCCGAAAAGCAAAAAACTGATGAAAAAGGTTCCCTTCTCTTTGGTTGCGTAAGTTCCTTCAGTAACTCCGGCTTATTTAACGAATAGTACCAACTATTGTGTTCCTCAAAATCAGTTCATTGGCTAATGGAATACTAGTAAAGAAATTGTCAATTGTTATATTGTAATCTTTATCTAGAAATCTTCTTGCGAGGCGGTGAACCAAATTAAAAGCAACATTTATCGTACGTCAGGCGGAAAACTTGTATCTGCGTCAACGAGCTAAAAGATTTTTATACCGTACTTTCCCGGCTTACTCGAAATGTATTACCGGAAGCAACATTTCCCACGAGTAACAAATTGTTTGTCTATGTTCAATTCTTTTGATGGCTTATAGCACGAAGCCAGATTGATTTGAAACAGTTTCCAAATATGGCGAAAAGCTGCCATTTTATCCTCTCTTTGTCGGATTTGTCTACTGCGGATACCATCAAATCTTAGAAATCTTGTTATTTGCTCATATACTATATCAATACAATATACACCAATACTGTATTCCAAGTAGTATAAATTCAACACGTTTACCAGCTTTAAATACTTACCTAATTGAAATAAATTTGATTCCTTGTGTCGATTGTACAATTCAAACCATTTTCAAATAAAACTGCAGATTATTTTCCAATCTACGTACAACAAAGTAATTTTGAGCTTAAAGCCAAGATAAAAATTAGAATTCCCCACAGATTTTCTCATTACAATGTCAAAAAAGCTAATTTTCCACCAAAAAGTAACGAATTTTACTTGATTTGTATGAAAATTGTACAGGGGCACTGAGTGCCCCTTAACACAAAAACATGGTACCATTTTCAAACCGCTCTCACGAGTTAAATAAAAGTGTTGCTATTAATATTTCATGAGTTTTTCTTTCGCAAAAGGCCAAATATGTGGCCTGCAGAGCAGCACTTCTTTAACAACAAGAGAAATACGTTAAATTCAAGTTCAAAAATCGTTTGGGACACTGAATGCCCCAAACATGGGTTGAGGGTTAAGCAATGCAAGTGTGATTTGTAGCAGTTTGATTTATATTTTAATTAAGCGATTGAAGTTAATGAAATAAATAATTCTAGTAGTAATTAGTACGTGGTTGTGCGAGTTTAAATATTTCGGCTCAAAGTAATGACTATAGATAATTTCGGAAAGTTAAGATGAGCTATAAATCAAATTTATATTTTTAACCAAAAGTGTAGTGTTATTTGCGCAAATATTTTGAAATTGCAATTTTCTATTTGAATTAGTAAATGTTGGATGAATTATGAAACTACAACGCCTTATTTAGAGTAAGCTTAGCTCAGCTTAGAAAGGACAAAGCACTCGATGAGTAGCATAATTGATACATTGAATTAAAATGGCATTTAATAATATTTATATCTTTGGCAATATTTGAAAGCATATCTTAAATGAAAATTTTAGCATTTTTTTTTACTCGAAAATATACTTACCACTTAAGTTATTTGTCAAAATACTCGTAGTAAAACGCTTGCTGAGAAGCTACATTTATTTTTTTACATTATGTTCATCAATACATATGTACATATGTATGTAGTATGTTTATTTATATTTGTATATATATGTACACACAAATAGTAGTTACCTATAGCCTCTACTGCCAACCAAATATTTACTTATCCATATTTCTGCTTACCTTTGGTTTATATTGGTTTAGTAGTTTGACTCAAGTTTTTCGTTAGCCAACCTCTAAGTTTCCATTAAAGTCAAATAGAACTAAAAACATGAAGTTCATATGTTATCGATGCGCATCTAACATACAAGTATGGCAAACTTTCTAATTTACAAGTTATTAGATTTAGCGTAGCTAAATTGCTGCGGGAATTGTGAGGTAAAAAGTTTGCGACTCTATCAAGAATTTTACGCTCACATGCAAACTTATGGCAGTGCGCTAAAAGTTCTCGCTATACTATACCTCCTATTCAATTCCTTAATTTCTTATTTAGTTGTAGTCGTATATATGTTTATATTCGAGTATGTATATGTTTGTGTATGTACTTACATAAACTTATTAAGTAAATTTTGCTTAGAGTTGAAAGTGTAACGGCAAGAGCGAGCAGGCTAGTTTCAAACGAGCTCATCATTCATATTCAATAAACTCATAAAAGATATGAGCCTGCAAGCTGAACACTCCCTCACACATGCGAATATATGAATAATACAGCATGCATATACAAGTTTATAAAAGTATATATATTATCATACATACATACATACATATATGGATGCTGCATATCAGCAGCGGCTAATTTAATTATCTCTGTGTTTAGTCGTGAATGTAAGTGAGGAGTTTGCAAACTATTGACTTTGTAGTTATTTTGTTCCTTCAGTTTGCCCTGGTTTTTTTTTTTAAGTTTTGTGTGCAACATTTCGCATAAATTTTATTGACTTTGTGGTCTTTAAACAACTTACATTTACTTACATACATTTTTAAATAAATATATAGCTGCTTGTTATGCTTTTATTCCACATTTTTTCACCATTAAATTGACATTGAAATCAGCAGCGTACGCTTGTTACCTTTGTTGTGCGGCAGACCGGAAGTATTTAAACATTTATGTATTATTAAAAATGGAATGCATTCTTTTTCACTGTTAATTTACTTTCAAAAGAGGCTAAAATTATGAACTGAAAGGCAAATATTAAAATACACTCAGCAACAAAGCGAAAGAGGTTTTCGTTTGTTTCTTTTATTTTTTTTTTGTTCAATTTAATTTAATAGTAGCGTGTTATTTTGTAAAATGTGTACTTTAAAATTTTTCGGTTAAAATACAAATTATTTTCCAACAAAAAAACCTTAGAAACCAAAACATCATGATTTCAAACTTTTTTCTAGAAACTTTAGCAAATTTTCGAGAATGCATTTTTATAGCACATTCCAAATGCTTAAAAATGTATCGCTGATTTTTGAGATTTTATTTAGTCGTATTTTTCATATGACATATGGGCATATCCCAGAAACTGTCTACCAACCAAAAATATTTGAACTTAATCCAACCTAATTTTTTTTTAATGGAGCATTAGAATATATATCTAATTTTATAAATTTATAAAACAAAAATTATTTCGATGATGATTAATACAAAAATTATAACCAAATCCTATCCTACCTCAGGTCTTTTAATGTTATACAAAAAAAGTGAAATTTTTTACGTGTTCATATGATTGCTTTAGTATTAACATAGATGGTCCAATCGAAAGCTATATTGTTATTCACTCAATTCTCCTTAAAATTTGTAAAAAAAAATTTCGTTTACTTTTCTGGAAACATTAAAATTTGGTATGAAATGCCAGGTAAATGCGTTGTAGCGTACGTATATTGTGAGTAGAAAAAATTTTTTTTTTACAAATCATCTATAATTTTGATTTCAATAACTATCCTGCTTTAAAGAAAAAAAAATTTTCATTCTACAATTAAAAACCAAAAAATTACAGCATATTCATTTCTGTGGCGTGCGTAACGATTTGAGTTCTCACAAAAATTACAATAGAAACCTTTGCAATTATTATTATGTTTTCTTATCACTTCGCTTCTTAAATCTATTCTTCGCCTACTATTCTTAGCCTACTATAATCGTACCGATTGGCGATTATTTTTTTTAACGGTAAATTTCACGTTGTCTCGCCTTTGGTTTCGTTTGAGTCATTAGCAATTATCTTTCAGTGTCACTTTAGATTATCGGCATATTGGTACCACAGAAAATTGTTTATTTACAGTATAATATTTAATAATAACAGTTGAAAAAATTGAAACGGGTGCAGAGCGTATTCGAAAATATCGCAAAAAAATACAATCCAGTGAAAACTTAACACAAATAGAACGTTTAAAAAATGCGAAAAGAATGAAAATTTATAGAAAAAATCTTAAAGAAAAACTTAAAAATGATGAATCATTATCAAAAAAAGTAAAGGCTGGCCACCGAAACCGTATGCAAATTTATAGAATGAAAATAAAGGACTCAACAAAAATACTTTCAAGACCGAAACATATCTATTAAACAAGTTGAAGCTGTTCTGCAAGTCGATTTTGCGGAAAACTATAGGCTCCTCAATCAAAATGAAATTCAGTCAGCACATTTTAGTTACTCCCAAGTTACCATTTTTACTTGTGTTGCCTGGTTGCACAATTGCACAAGATCATTTGCTATTACGAGCGATCAACTAACACACAATAAATATGATGTTAATTGCTTTCTCCAGTTAATTGTAAAGAAACTTAAAGAACAAAATGCTATTTCGAAATTATTTTTATTACATATATGTAACTTATTTATGTTTTTATGCGATGTCAACTTTCACATTATTTTACCGAAATTGAAAAAGCAACAAAACTGTATACTCCAAAGTTTTCTAAAATTCCTGAGGAAAAGTTTTGAAGTTTTAGTGAAAATTTATTACTTAGTTTTTTATTATCTATTAATAATTTTCATATATTTTTTTTATTTTTTTGCTAAAAAAATTTTAAGATGCGTAGAAGAACTTTGTATAAATATGCAAAAGGTACGATTCAACCAAATTTCATTAAACTTTGAACTTAAAAAAAAAAATTTATATTATTGTAACATTAAACATTTTTTTGAGTATTCAATTTTAGTATAATAAAGTGCAATTTTCAAGTGTCTAGAAATTAACGTTGTTTTTGCAAATTTTTTTCTTGGTAATTTCCTCCATATAATGCATAAACGTGAATATTTATTATACATTAAAGAATTTATCAAAAATCAGTGATAATTTGTAGGCAGTTAAGAGTTGCACTTGATTATATTAAAATTTAATGAGCTACATATGTAACTGCGTACTCTAACTAATTCTAAACTTTTTTTTTTCAAAGTTCGAAATTTGAAATATTGATGAAATTTCGTTAAATCATTGTACATTTTTTATATAGTTTAAAATATGGGTTTTATAGTATTCGTTTTTTAATTGTTAAATATTTTTAAAAGAAAAATAAATTGTCGAAATACCACAAAGTGCGATTATACAATAATATCATTCATCCGCTTGAAATTGAATACCTCATTAAAGCCATATTTACAGTTCACAATATGTATTCGCAGAAGGAAAATCAACTGTAATTTCTTCAATTTCATGCACACACCCTCTGCTCTTTTCATTTTATACAATTATAATTTCGCTTTTTTGCTACTTTTTTTGCGCCTTTATACTTCAAAATGCAATCGGATAGCAAATTAGTTGCAATAATCCTAGAAAGCCTGCGTTGTATTTAGGTGTGTATGTGTGTACATGTACATATGTATACTTACACTCGTATAAAAAAGTGAAAAAAAAGAATAAACGAGCTGTCGAAATCAAATGTCAGAAGTCAAGATGTTGTTTCGAATATCAAGACGACCAACACCTAGAATAAAAGCAAAGAGGAAGGCGCATCTGATTGGCTGTTAGAGTGAGTACTCGACGTTATCACTCCCAAGAGTGCAATTGCTTTGACCAGAAATTAAAAACGGATACTCGCTACAATGGATAACGAGTAGTGTGGGCGGTTAGAGTGAAAGTTTAGAAATAAGAGAAGCAGCAAGGGACGGCAAGAGAGATATGTATGTAGCTAAAGAGAAAGGTATTCGCATGAAACAGAAGACCCACTACGCGAACCGCTAAGTAGCTGATTGCTGATTTCCTTGCCAGGCAACAAACACACATTTGCTGCATATCCTGCGAACTCATCCACGCACCCGCGAAAAAATATCGCAACAAACGAATGATATTTGTTGAAATGATGAAAATCTATCAAAATTCATTGCCACTATGCGAGTAGGCAGAATTCTTAGCACGTTTACGGCTTTAATCTGAAAATCATTTAGGTCTTTGCACATTGACGAGCACAGCTGTCACCGCTTAGCTGGTTAGCTTTGCGGCTTAAGAGCAGGCGGAGCAAAACTTGCACACATATTCAATTGGCATCAAGGTAGCGGCAGCACTCAAAGCAAAAAGGAAATAAAAAAATTGCCAACTCACAATGAAAACGATTTTTTTCTCATTTCCTCATTTTTTTTTGTTTTTGTTTTTTTTTTTTGCAACTGTTAAAAAGTTTAGCCCAACATTAATCATTTCGCTCGTGTATTCGCATGTGGATGGACAGTGGTTGTTTCGTTACAAATTTTCAGGATTAGCCACAAACTTGCACATAGCAAACGCAGAAGCTCGTAGATTTGTAATATTTTTTTTTATTTCATCCTCGCACTAGGCGCTATGCTGTATACAAAATTTGTGCTTGTCCCATCACAGGATACGTGTTGAAATTAAGCATTTTTTTTTTCATAAATTTGAAAAAGCTAAAAAACTCACATTTTTTGGCCTTTATTTTTCACAATTTTTTTTGGTTTTCTCGCACGACACAAATTTCCTTGGAGATTACTGCAATAAACGCATTTTTCTTCGTCTACGTTGACACGTTGTTTTTGTTGTTGTTGTATTTATTGTTGCTTGTTGTTGGCTTTGTTTGGGCCAACAGACATTTTGTGGTGTGGTATGTATTTACATTTGACAGCCGTCAGGGGGATAACTGTACATGCCGATACCTATTCGGTTCTTTCGTATGCAGCACCTCACGTGTGAACAGCCAGACACACTTACATACATACATATCACTTATGTGAATGTACATATGCACGTATTAGTGAATACCGCTTTTTAGACATTTCCCTCAAAATGAAAAATGCCAAAAAGTGGACTTCAGTTGGCGAATTTATTGCCGCCTCCAAATTGCCACACCGTTCAGCTGAGGTGAAAACTTCACTTTGTCTAAAGTAAAAGTTTCGATAGCTTCAGTTTGAGTTGTTGTTATAAAATATTTTGTGTTAAAAAAGTTGAAAAAAAATAAACAGCCAAAGTATTGATTGCGAAAATTGCCGACAAATTTGTGAATAAACATAATTTTTTGGAGAGGTGCAATGATGGTGGGCAAGTTTTAAACTATTTGCGCAAAAAACTTTCACTTCACGTTTTTTGTTTGAAATATTTTTCTTACTTCAGTTATGTAATAACTTAAATTTGTGCATAGGTGGCAACTCTATTCAAAAATATGACAGCTTAGTAATGTTTGGACCTTACATTGATTGCTCAGATCATTATCTAAATTTTTTTAATACAATTTCCATAATTAATTACAATTTTTTTTATGAAGTGGCAACCCTACGATTTTCAAACGGATTTCAAAACAAAGTTTCGTGTGACTCGCGTTTCATGATGTGGACATACATAAGTGTGTTATAACTTTGAAAGATATAAGCATAGTTAATGATTTATATAGTTGGCAACCCTATTAAAAAAATGCTTGCTTAAAATAACCTGCATTGTATTGGGTTTTCAACTGTCCTGGTTTATTTTTTATTTTCTATATTATATTATATTTTTTTATTCAATTATTCTCTTACAAATTCCATAATTAATTTAAACTTTTTTATGAAGCGGCAACCCTGCCCTTTTCAAACGGATTTCAAAATTAAAAACAAAGTTTCATGTGACACGCGTTTCATAATGTGTACATAAGTATGTTAAAAATTTATCTAGTTGGCAACCCTATTAAAAAAATGCTTTCTTAAAATAACCCGCATTGTATTGGGTGTTCAAATGTACAGATTTATTTTTTATTTATATATTATATAGATAATATTTGTTTATTCTAAAATGGTGGCAACTCTACTTAAAATAAAATCGGTTTAAAACTTTCCAACTGTCCTTTTTTGGTTTGCCATCGTTATTATAAATACAAAAATTTAAAATTGTAGACCATTTGACATTCATTAGAATCAAAATGAGGCTTATAGTCTCAAAATAAAGTCTCTAAATTTGTGACCTGGAGAAGAGCAGGTCACAAAAAATTTAAATAAAAACAAAAGAGAAAAAGAAGGAGGCTGTGTCAGAGACACGGCCATTAAGTTTAACGTAGAATACGCCATCCGATAAGACAGAAAACATATGTATAATGATAATTTATAATGATAAATAATACAAGCAAATGAATTTCTTTATTTGATAGTTACTTTTGATGATATACATAAGCTTATGATAGGAAAATAGGATAAAAATGTTTTTAAATTATCAATTAAATTTCTCGCAAAAACGAAGTCAATGGTAGTTATCAATAGTAAAGATAAATGATAAATAACAGACCCAAATTTATTTTATTATTTGAAAGTTACTTTTGAGAATATACATAGGCTTATGATAGGAAAAATAGGATAAATATGTTTTTAAATCATAATCATGTTGGATTAGTAAATGTGACTCGCGAAGAAATTGAAAACCCTACGTTCTTCACTGAGTATGCCGAAAAAAACTTTGCATTCCTGAAATCTCTTCCCAATTTAATGGCATATTGGCAAATAAACCGGAATGGTCTCAGTAATGAAGCGTGATTTATATTTTTTAATATACTAAACGTCAACTTTCAGCTGTTGTCAAACAGCATCAATCACCATTGTGCTTTCTCTGCCTTTACTCTACTTAAATTTTCCCGCCTAAAATTATGCAATAAAATGAACGTCTATTCACGCTACACAGTGCAGCACAGTGTTACCCACCACTACTACACACTCAACAAAACACCACACACATCTTTGTTTGTTTATAAAATTTTCATTTGAGAAATTTAAATATTAGGAAGATATCAACTAATATGAAATGTATGTCAAACGAAAGCTAACATCTTCATTTGACTACAAAAAAATTTTAAAAAAAATTTATCTCGCCGTTTCCTTATAATTAAAGAAATAGAGATTACAACAATAACAATCTGACATGGGTGCCCATACCGTAAGGTAAGACGTATTCTACGCCAAAACGTGAAAGCGAGGAAAGGCAATAATCTCTAGCTCATAGTCTTAAATTTTGAGATTTGAAATTATACCAAGTTACTGAATTCGGGCATTAGTGTGTGTTTTACTTTTATTTGCCAAATTTCACAGTTTCACACAGGTCTCCGGAAACGATTGAAATTTATTACGTCATTTAAGCACCTGAAATTAATTTTTGTTTTTCTGAAATACTCTTGGAATAGAGTCGTCTCTATTACAAATTTTACTTTTGGTGGTTATCTTTGATGCGGTTCTCTATTCCAATATACTTAGACAGTCCTGGCGAGTCCTGTCGGAACCATTACGACATCAAGTATCTCTAAGGATGCTATGAAATATCACTTTGTGAGCCAACTTTAATGAGAAGGCCAACTCATGTGACCTTCTTCAGATCATGTTCTCTCGCTACCCTGCTTAAATGATGAAGCTTTTTGATTACCGACGGTTATGGGCAGCCTTAGTCGGCGCACGATTAGCCGACAAATGGCTACTCTTAGACTATGAAATTGACGAGGGATGACAGAAAATCCTTCTCAAATTCAGTATCTTTGAAATAGTTACTTTAAAAATTTGGAGACGTAAGACAAATAGAGAAATTCACAGACGCTTTATTTATTTTGTACAACACATTTTTCGAACAAAAACCATTGTTAATCTGACTCATTTAATACGAAATTACAGAATATTAACAACTTTTGTAAAATATACTTACACTATTTTCAAAACCTATACTTAACAATAACATTTCTATTATTTATGTACAGTCATAAGATTTTTCTTAACTCTCTAAAATATAACTAAATCACCGCGCCAGCTAAATTCGCTTAACTTTCGCATTTCTCCACATTCTCATCTTGACTTGTAAGTTTTTTTTGCAAAAATTCCAACTCTTTTTGATCGATAACCAAATCACTTTGCGGCGAATTCCAATCTTGTAACGTGGAATCGGAAAATAGCACGTAGAGCACACCAGAAACAATTAGCATACCCGCACAGAGAAAGTACACATCCCTCCAGGCATCAAAAGTTTGCTAAACGGGATAGAGATTAATAAAATTAAATTACTGAACGTCATTATTTCACTTCATCGAAGTCTCACATTTCCTAGCGTCATTATGCCCACGATATAGGATGACACGAAACCCGGCAGCACACCAATCATGCCGCTTATGCCCAAAACTATACCCGCATAGTTGGGCGATATGTCGACAATAGACGCTAGTGGGCCAGAAGATACAGCGCCATGGAACATTAAGCCTAACGTGAGAAAGACAATAGCCGCCGTGGCATTGTAACCGAACTGTGCGAGCAGTAGCACCATCACACCATTTACAATACAGCCTGAAATTTGTATAAAAGGAAAGTAGTTTAATACTTGTAAGACGAGCGAAATCATGCAACGTTGCACTTACAAATCGCTGTTGCCAATTTTCGCAAATTCGTACGATTAATTTTATCCGTACGCAGCAAATAGTCGGCGAACATCGAGAAGACCAGAGCGAAGATCATTCGCATTAAGTGTGGCATGCCAGAGAGCACACCAGTCTATAGAAGAAAGATAAGAAAAAATAAATATACATACATACATATATACAGCATTGCAAACGAAGCTGTAATTCCCACTCACCGCTGTAATATTCCAATAGTGTATGACACGGAAATAAGTCGGTGCTTGCGTCATCATCGTGAATAGACCCCAAATGCCGCCCCATTGCGCGATTACATTCATCCAGACAGCGCGCGAAGTCAATATGCGACGCCATGGTGTTGGTCCGTGTTTCCCAGCGTTTACCGATGCGCCCAAAGACTTTTCGATGTAACGCTGTTCAGCGCTGTCAATGCGTGGATGCTCCGCTGGTGCATTGTAGACAAAATACAACCAAAGCAACCACCAGACAGTGCCAATGATACCGCACATATGATAAACCCATTCCCACGAGGTCCAATGCATTACATAGCCGAATATTGGATAGAAAGCGGCGACACCCACAGAGCTGCCCAAATATGCCGTGACGAATTTGCTCCGCTCATTTGGTGGTATCCATTTGGCGGTCAAGTGGTGCATAGCTGGCCACGATAAACCCGTGATAAGACCTTGTAGAATTCGCAACCATATCAGTGCCTCAAAGTTCCAATACGCCGCTATTGGTATGATGCAACATATCCAACTGGCCACCGCATTCGATAGACCGAACACCAATTTTGTGCCATACTTCTTGGCTAAAATGCCGCCAGGAATTTGTGTGGCCCAATGCGCCCAATAGAATGAGCCTAACACTAGTCCCTGCTGATACTCATTCCAATAGAATCCGTCCACTTCGTACTGAATCTGTGTTTTTGGAGTAGAAAAAGCAAAAAAGAAGAAGAAAAGAGTTTTTAGTAAACATTTGGACTGGTAAGTTTCGGTCGAGTTAGATATCGCAAGCGAACGAAACGATAGTGAGTGTGTCAGTCGCTGTCGCTACAAAGTGATATAATAATTCTTCGATGAATACAGTGCGGTTTCCAGCTGAACGCAGGTGAGATCAATCAACTTAACAGCATCAAAATCGTCAACGTCGACGATCATACTTTATCTGTCGTATGTGAAAAAAATTAAAACAGTGAATCGGATTCCGTATTAATTAGTCAGCAACATATTTACGATTATGATATCGGTATTCTCGATGCCGAATTTTCCCAGCCTCGTGAGGTTGAAGAAATCGTTCGTCGGGGACATCTGAAAATACCTTCAAATTTCGCTAGGGATCGACTAAACGAACCTTTTCCGATTTGACTTCTATCCATGGCATTGCCTGATGGTGAAAAGATACAACGCGACTGGCTTGTTTAGAGTAAGAGAAAGAGCGCTTTCTTCTGCCTACCCTGTCGCCTATTCAGTACAAATACTCGTACATCGAGGAGACATAATGAAGGAGCGCAAAATTACATTTTACGTGAAAACGAATATGCCACACATTCGTCTTGTGGTGTTCATACATTAAATTCAGTTGGAGTCGATTCTGCCGAATGTTGCCCCCACGCTATCACCTTTTTTGGTGTAGTTCAAAAATGTTATAACATTTTTAGTGGCAGCACATAACGTTGAAAATTTTCGAAATCAAAAATACCGAATTCTTTTCACTCGCTTTCCAATACTAGATGGGCAGCTCGAATTGCTGATTGATCAATGCTTTAGAAGAAATCAAGAAACTCAATCTTACTGCTGTAACTCGTCGGGACGTTGACGGCATTTTGAAATACATGAGCAAATTCGAATGCGTTCTGATGGCTTCTATATGGTTCAAAATCCTTCAGTCTATTAATGAAAGGAACTCCGTTCTTCAAGAGATTAATGCTACCTTAGATGTTGAGGTCAGGAATCTCGAGAGCCTAGTAGCGGACTTGTAGCTTTTACGCGACCAATGGAGCGCAATTTTAAATGAATGCAAAACCGTTGCGAATAATTTGGTAAATACTTCAACAGCCACGCCCACTTAGAAAAAAATATCTGTATCTCAATAACGGTGTAAGGTATCGTCACAAAATTTGGTGAACATATTGTCCTTGATATCACTAGCATCATCAGCAATCATTTTGGAAATCGGACCATAACCACGCCCAACTTCCATGTAACGGAAGTTTTGAAAAATTCAAAAAACTTCGTTTTTCAGTATTTATTGGAAGAAATTGAATAAAGTTTAATACTAGCAGCGATTTGAAACAAAGAAACCGGGTTTATATGAAATTATGGGCACCGCCCATGCAAAATTACATCGCGTGGGTATATAAAAATCGGTTTCGCCCGAATTTAGCTTTTCTTACTTGTTAATATTAAATTTATTATGTAGCGATTAAGACTTTGTGCCAAACAACATTAGCTGCTTCCCTTTTCATTAAGAATACCGTATTAGTTGATATTCTCCGACACAAAAGGTCGTGAATAAGAGCTTTCTGGTGCGGCGACGTGACCTCTTTGTTTACAGCTTCCAAGTCGACTCTCTAACATCCTTTCGAACTCAGGCTGATTTATTAATTATTAACACTCAATCAGGAGCAAAGCACGCATATGACTGGACGTGCCTTGTACAAGAGTCTTTTTTTTTTTTAAGTTTAAACGACATTTATGCAACAACATCACCTTGCCTCATTGGGCGGTTGATCTTTTCACAGGCGATACAGCTTTCTAATTTCCTTTACCGGAAGGTTATTTAGCAATTCACATGTTGGGCTCTTTTATGTTGAGCTTGTTGTTCGATACTACAATGGAAATCAGTGTTACTTATTACCGTAAACATTGTCGGTTATCTCGCAATATTTGGCTGTTAATCATTTTGAGGTATCATTAAAATTTCTAGTTAGGCTGAGCAATATTTTTGCATAAAGCTATACGAGTACAATGCCTAAGTATGTAAAAAAGAACTCATTTCTTACAACATTTACAAACAAACAAACAAACAAACAATAAAATGCAACAACAAAGTCCAAAAATGAGCTTAAATTAAGTAGCTAAGCTTTTAAGTAAGAAAATACGGGTATGTGCAAAATAAACGCACGAAATATTTGCATAAATAACAACATATGTATGTATGTATGTATATATCTTATTTGCTTAAGATTAAAAAAAATCGTGTGTTTACCAAAAGATACACAATCTTTAGATGTCGGAAAATCAATGTTGAAGTTGTGTTTATGATTATTATGATTTAAGGTCATTCCGCATTTGAAGGTTAAAAAAGGAATTTACAATAAATAAAAAATGTAAATATTATGAGACGGGATATAATTTTAAAATATGACTTAAGAACGTACAACAACTTCGTACGTCACTGGTTGGTTGATTTGTTGGTAGAAGTGTTTCCGCGAGAAGGAGGAAGTAGATTTCATAAGAAAAGGTACGAGACGTATGTACTTTGAGAAAACAATTATTTGCAATCTGCGAACATCTGCGAATATAAAATTATACTGGCTAATTCCATTTCTTGCCCACTTCCTAATCAATAAAAGAGTTGCCGAGCAGCACTCAAAGTGCTAGTCCAAACAGGCTAAAAATAAAGTTTGTAAAACAAGTAAACAAAAATAAAAACCGACTTTAATGTTTATAAGCCCATAATCAGTTAGAATTATAATTCTCAAGATCCAATGATTGTGACCAAATTAATATCCGATCACTCTGAAGATTACAACTCTTGCTAGTTATAAGGTAACACACAATGTGCATACATAAAAACAAACAAAATAAAAATATTCGACGAAGTGATAATCTCATTCTTTTTCGAAGTCGTTTATTGCACTCTAATAACTCAATGTTGTTTGAATACTCTAAAAATAAAGTCAAATTAAATGATTTTGCCAAGAAAAAAGCGATAGATAATCAGATTACATAACTAACTACCGATTGCACTATGCAACAATGTAAACACATTTTTTTTTCACTGATTCGCCACCTTAAAACTATGTGAAATATTGAAATAAAATTGTTCTATCGCGTCAAGTTTAGTTAAGTGAAACGGATTTACTGATTTTATTTAAAATTATATGAAGCGGTGACATAAATTGTTATTCTACATTAAAAAAAAAAAAAAAATTTTTTAACGATTGGCTTTCCTCTTGTAGTCAGTAGTGACAGTATCCCTCTGGAGCCTCCAAAATAGCCTGCAAGCATGGCTGGCTCCCATCTACCCCGATAACTCTTCTCGTACTCTGCAATTTCTTGATGAAATCTTTCCCAGTGTTCATCAATTACTGAGCCCATGTTTTGATACATGCTTGTGACATAATGCTGACATTAATTCATCAATATTATTGCAGCACACTAATTCATCTACTCTTGAATAAAAGGTAGCTAAGGTAATGTGACGTTTTCGAAAAGTTGTAATTTTAACTCCAGTTTGCAATAGATTTCATTGTTTTAATCACGAGCCTAATATTTCAGATTTTTCTTTGGTCAAATCTAAATCTGTAAAAAGTTCTTTTAGTTCTGATTGACTAATCAAATGTGGTTCTGTACTTTTTTCATCTACAATTACCACTTCGCTATTAGAAGGGCCTGCTTCATCTTCTTCTTCAATAGGATTTGATAAACTTGTCGAAATACAAAATCTTTCCGGTACTTTAATGTCTGGAAAATGTGGTAGCGGCATTGACACGGATGACATAGTAGCATACTTCACCAAGTGTTTTGATTTTTTTTTTTAAACCTTTCACAGTTGTTGAACAGAAGTAACAGTCGTCTACGTGATTTTTGAGTTCACGCCACTGCATTGGTACACCAAAAGGCAGCTGTTTAATATTATCCTTGTAACAACCCATCAAACATTTATAACATTTTAAACAAGACACTTTCGGCACCCAAGATTTGTCTTGATTTCTAATGGCAATTTTAAAATAAGCTTTATAACATTTTTCAAACAAATGCGAAATTGCCTTTTTTCACTTTTAGGAGTAAATCGACCACAAACGCAACAAAATAAGCTAAGCAAATTAGATTTATGAATTATCTAAATGTTTTGATGACTTTTGTACACACCAATGATATAATTGTATAGCTACCCTCGACTATGTAAGTGTAACGAAAAGTAAATAAAGTAAGATTAACGTTATTTATGTTTTGGGACGTGATATCTATGTAAATATGAATTTATTTTCTGTTGTTTACTAAGTATACCTAATACGAATCCCTCCCACTCGGGATATCGTTGATTTTTTTGATGTTGCATAGTGCTGTTGTTTACTTTAAAAATTTAATTGCCTAAATTCTCAAGAGCTCTTATTATCAATGTCACCTTCTGCGTCATGCATCGATTAAAAACAAGCCTACAGAGCAAACTATTTGCACCCAAAACTGATTGATAGCTAATTAGTTCATGTTAATTAAGTTTATCTTGCAAAATGACAGGTGAACTTAGTACGACGGCATCGTAGAAAATATCAAAGTCGATTGTTACGCATCGGTTCGTAAATTGACAGATAAGATCGATACTTTATAATGTGATTTTACATTGTCCAAAAATTAATGAAAGTATTTTTTTGTGATTAACTTCGAAAAGTGAATAAAGTAAATACTTGAAATAAGTGATTGCAAATTTTGATATTCACCAAACACCGATTACTTATGTAAGTGCTGAGGATGTTTAAGATAATATCAATATAAATATTCAATGATGTTATTATTGTAGTTTCTACTTTTTTATTATCTAAATACATTTCCACCTTCTCCAAGGTTTTTGTTAAGCTTTTCTCGCTCTTAAAATTCTCATACTTTTAGCGAGAGTAGCCGCTGGATTAAAATTACCTAGACGAAATGTACATATGTATGTACTTGCATTCAGATAATATAAAGGTTTTGTCAATAGGGATGATAAGATTTCTAAGTGTCGTTTCCGCCATTTTTAATAAGTCATGATCTGTCATTTTTTTTCATTGTATTCAGTAATGTTTACAATTTCGTCATGGACGAACAACGTTTAAAAATTATTAAATTTTATTATCAAAATAATCGTTCTTTAATTGCAACTTTTTTAAGAAAATCATCTTCTCCGATAAGGCTCACTTTCATCTGAGTGGTGCGGTAAATAAACAAAACTGTCGATTCTGGTGCGAAGAAAATCCACAAATTATTCATGAACAACAATTACATTCACCTAAATTGAAAGTTTGGTGTGGTTTTTGGTCTGGTGGAATCATCGGTCCGCACTTCTTTCGAAATGAAGCAGGTGACACCATTACTGTCAATGGAGCGCGGTATAGATCGATGATAACCCACTTTTTATGGTCGCAATTGAAACAAGTTGATCTTGACAACAACCGAATTATTGCGAGAAAAGTTTGGAGATTCGATTATTTCAAGAAATTGTAACATTAAATTGCCTCCAAGAAGTTGTGATTTAAATCCATTAGACTATTTCTTGTGGGGTTATTTGAAGTCATTGGTCTTTAGCAATAAACCAGACTCTCTTCAAGCTTTAGAAGTCAATATTAAACGTGCTATTCATGACATTGTGGAAAAAGTACTCGAAAATTGGGTTCCTCGAATTCCTTCCTATAAAAGTCGTGGAGGCCATTTAAATGATGTTATATTGTACTTCACATTAAATAAAAAACATTTGAATTTCCTTAACAATTAGTGTGTTTGTTTTTTAAGAAATCATATCACTCTTATTGGAAAACCCTTTATATTGTCATCATCTGAGGAAATTTTCCTTCGCTTCAAAGATCATCTCATCCCATCCAACCTTTTGTGTTAGTCAATTATTCTCAACAGAGATTTGTCCATTGAGCTTTAAAGCTTGTAATATTTTCAGTGTCGCTGATACTTCGGAAGTAAAATAAAATTGTCCACCAAGAATCTACAGACTCTTTTATAAATAACAGTTGAGAGATGATACTTCGTGTAGCACTCATTAATCACCGTATGCGGTAAAGATCGAGATCTCTAAGAAGGTTAAGGCACTCACTTAGCATAAGGAACTGCAGAAAATGTCTGAAGTCTGAGTTGCTGTTTTAAGTTTTTGTCATTTCGGAACATTTATTTTCGTATAATTGTTTTGGTTGATGAGCAACTGGGCTCTTACACATCTCTCTATAAGTAAAGAGTGTAGATTTAAGAGATAGTGTATTACTTTGTAGTTAAAAGAGACAGTGTCAGTGAACATAAACTCACAAAGTTGGCATCCGTTTCAAAATGACATCTGAGAGAGACTTAAAATTAAAAGGAGGCCCACAAAAATTTAGTGTTTTCGATGTAATTTCTCACCAATAAAAATAAAAATCAGCAGATGTTTGGTCGTTCCAGCCTGAAAATATTAAATGCTCGTCGCACTATTCAAAGAAACCGGAAACCGCTTGTAATGCTTGACATAAGCGCATCAAAACATATTTGTAATTCGGACGACATCTAATTCAAACAAAAGATTTATCGCTATTTAAATATCAATTAAGGAGACGTCTGACGCCTGCCTGTCGTTTAGAAGCACTCAATACTACAATCGAATTATGAACAGCTGTGTGTTGGTTTCAAATTGTTTTCTTTTTGAAGGCAAATTTGTATGAAATATGTTGCACGTTTTGAAAAATATTTGCGCTACGCAAATAAACAATTGAAATACTAAAATAATAATAAAGTTACTTTTTTGCTTGTCTACAATTTGTAAGTAATGTAATGACTATTTTAAATTGTGCCTATTGGCTACTAAGTAATAAACATAAGTTGATCCAGCATTCATTACCGTCACTACTTGGCAAATATTTATCTCGACAGCCGGGACAGTTATTAGGGCTAATTAATGATAACATATGAATAAAACTGGAATTGTCTCGCCGAGTAAAGGCGTAATTATCTGCTGAAAAGCTTGGATATTCATCCACTCAGCGCGCAAGGCATTTTTCTCAACTTGCAATGCTTCTCGACCCTGCCGATCGTGAGTTAATCGGAGTTTTCGAAGGAGCTTCTTTAAAGCTTGATGCATCTACTCCTCAGCTGACCTGCTCTTTTAAGTTTTCTTGAATTAAATAACCAACAGCTACGGAACTTCGTTGTAAACCACATTTTTCAAACTCTCACTGAAAATCTGCTTCCGTGTTATATTCACAGAATCAGTGCCACCAATAATTTCTGCCGCACTTATCGCTTATCGATGAAGGTCTCGGTAGCCAATTTTTGAATATCTTTTGCTAAACAACATTCAAAAAGCAAGGTACTTAAGATAACAAGTACGAGTATTTACGTGCAATTGAGGGCATCGAGGGATCTTGTTTGGCTGCTCAAATAATAAATTACTCAGCAATCAGTCGAATTTTGTATGCTTTTAGATGGTAATCAAAATATAATGACATGGAAAAAGCTGCTAGCTACTCCTAAAATGAATGGCAGTCGAAAAGCTTTTATCTCTACTTTTGTACGCTTCTGTCTTTTTAAAGTCTTCACATTTTCGCTATTTTGGCGTTTTTTTTATATATAATTTTTATTTGTTTATATGAAGTACGTGAATTGTTTTATGGTTACTTTCATTGTGCCGCAAGTTTTAGCAACAAATGACAAGTGGTTTTATACTTTTATTCGTCGGTTAACACAAATACTTTTTTTACTGATAAACAACCAAATTGTTTTATGATCCTGTGTACGATTTACGTGAAACAATGAATGGACTCAATGGAGAACCAAGCCACATAAATATATATATTTTTTTTACTACACTTCTATTACTTTTCCGCTACGTGCATTTCTATATATTTACCCCTCTATTTGGTAGTCTACAATTTGAGATTAGAAAATTAACATTGACAAAACAATATTTATTAAGTGGTCTATTAATAATAATGACGTCACACGGGTTTTATGAATTTGTATATCTAATCAGTTGATTGTAATTTGACAAAGACTCAAGTGCACAGTAAGCGATTCGCTACTACGCAATGAATAATGACTTGATTTTTTTTTAATCTATTTATTTGAGTTAAATGATTTGTTGTTTGACAGACAGATAGGCACTAAGAAATGAATGATTATTGATAATTTGTCAGTTATTTTTTCAGAAGTAATCGATCATTTTTCTGTTTTTATATTCCTTAATAGAAAACCGAGAAATTAGTAGAAGTATCGAGTACGAAATTTCTTTGTCAAATGACAGGATAATCGATGAATAATTACAAACAGAAGTCAAGACAAAATTAACTCTATAAAATGCCAAGAAGCCACCACTTATTCACCCTTATCGTGAGTTTCGTTTTCGACCGAAATAATTAACTTTTCACTGTTCGCTTATCATAAATTTCGGGGGAAAATTTTCCGCTTTCGAACATTGTTTATCCTTATCGGCAACACTTATTTCGGGCGGAAATAGTAAACGGATTGTGAGGCGAAAAACATCGCGGATACAAAATGTAAGTAATTTAATTAAAAATTTTTTACATAATATCGCCTATTCCAGGAACAAAACAGTAAACATAGTTCAAAGAGGTATAATATTAGGTAGAATGCAGGAAAATCCGAATAGCAAATTGTAGTCGTGCTGGAAAATTCATAAATATTGTCAAATTACTATTGAATTTGAATTATTTGATAATTTTAAACTTTAAGTATACACATTTCAGAGTTGTAATTTCCATGTTCGAATTTTCGAGGCGAAATTTATTCCGGGTGAAACTCACAACGGTGGATTCAATCCGGGCGAATTTAAAAAAAATGTCGGGTTAATTTTTTTTCGGGCGAAACTCACGATAAGGGTGATTATTTATTTACTACAACTCTAATTAGATAATGAAAAAAATCGATTCACGATTTTTATGTTTAATCTACATAATAGCTTTTTATTTTTGGTTTATCTTCTTTTTTTATTCAAATTTCAAATTCAACTTACCCCTAGCGCATTCAACAATTGACGCTCCCACGAATAGGCCTTCGCCATCGGCACCGACAGTGCGCCTTCTCCTCGGTAGCTCGCATTCACGGCAACATTGTTGCTACTTAAATTAGCATTAATACTGTTGTTGGTTGAGTATATATAACTGTTATTGACTAAAATATTTTGCGTAAAATTTGTTAATGATGGCGTTGGCGGCGCTTTTTTGACAATCATTTCCACGATGGTTATATTCAGATTGATGCGGATCATGTAATTAACGGCAAAGCCGATAAATACCATATACCAAAGCACTGTGCGAGCTAGAACTGTGGAAAGAGAGAGAGAGAGAGAGAGTGTGTGTGAATAAATAATTGCAAAATATTAATTTCAAAATAAATCACGTCCTTTAGTAAATCATTAAATATTGAATACTTAGTCGGCAAGAGAACGCTACTTTTTAACAAAATAATACACAGATAATAAACGATTTAAAAATGTTTATTTTCGACTTTTTTGCCATGACTTCAGCCTCTTTAATGAAAACACTGCAAAGATCTAAGGGGCTGAAGCTATGAAAAGTTGACAGGACTTTTGCACATTTCCGTCCAAAAGCTGGACTTACACATAAACTTTATTCAAATGTCTCAAGACTTACAATTAAGGGCCGACAATTTGCCCCAAACAGGTGCTGCCGACGCATGTGAAAACGCGTACGCTAAATATCGATTAAGTAACTGAAGTGAGTTCTAGCTGGTAATGAAGGGATCATCTCAATAAAAGGATAACCGAACTTTACTGGCAACGTAGGTCGAAAGCGCTAGCATCTTGGCCTAAAACACAGCCCATCTGGAGTCAAGATGTGACAATCCACTCAAACAGTCATTACTCTCACAAATTTATATCCAAAACTTTCCGCGAAATTAGAACTGTCCAAACATCTGAAAATGCTGTTAAATGAACTCATCCATAAACTGGCAAACGTAAAATTTACACAGCAAAGGCAGTTTCGAGATAAAAAAATACCCCTTTGGGACTCTAACCGTCTCGGGCGGTTTTAGTTACCTATACTCAGGACACAACCAACATTTGTTAACATTTACGATTATGCACCAATAACTGATTGACAAAAAAAAACAAAATAAATACGGAACAACAGACATAAACTAAACAGAATGAAAATTGACACTGAAGATGGCACAACGGCGAAACCGGTTTGTCTGCAAACCAAACTTGACAAAGGGATGACGGAAAATCGTTTCAACAAATATCAACACTTTTATACATTATGAGTTCATTTGATTTCTTAGCGATTTTTTCACACCTATATTTTTTTGGTTCGATTCGAATGGATTATAAAATTGAAAAAAACACTTTAAAATAAATCGAGCTAAGAAAATTGTATGTTATAGTATAAGCTTTTACTTTAATATTAATCGATCGTAAAATGTAAATATATCGATGTGAAAAATCGCCTAGAAATAAATCGAACTCATAACATTTTGCGTATAAGTAAAAACTTCAGTAGGTTCAATTAATTGCTAAGATTTTTTAACACATCGATACTTTTTACCCACTTTAATTGCAGTTGTGTGAAAATGTGTGTAAAAAAATTGTGATTACCTTTAAAAACACAAAGCTTATTTCAACAAAAAAAATCGAATAAATCAAAAATTATCGATTTGAAAATTATCGATTATCGATAATAAATTTTTATTTAAATTTTACATCTCTATTTTTCACTTACATTCGAATATAAAATCCAAATCAGTCTGACTTAGGTCTAGATGCATTATACATACCGATAACTTCTACTTTAATTTTAATCGATCACAAAATCGAAATATATCGATGTGTAAAATCGCTTAGAAATTAATATAATTCACGAAATTGTATGTATAGTCTTAAGTTTTAGTAATATCAATTTATAGTTAAGCGCTTTTTATCGCTTTGATATTTTTTTTCATGTGCCTTCAATTGCAATCATGTGGGATAATGTGTAAAGCCATTGTGTTTACCTTTAGAATTATAAAACAGATTTTAAGAAAAAAAATCTCCAAAACAACGAAAATAATCGATAATCAAATTATCGATTATTCGATAATCGATATAAGAAACCCATCTTCCGTAATAATATTTTGTAAAATAACGCCCACAAACGCATACACACAAATGTATATTAAAAGTTTATTAAAAAATTGTATTTGTAAAATTATCGAATATTCAGTCATCGATATAAGAATACAATCTTCTCATTGGTAAAATTACGCCAACTAAATTGTATTTAAAAAAATGTATTTGCTAGCTCCTGATCGGCAATTATCGGCACTTGAAAGGGTTCCCCAGCTGGTTAATTATGAATGCCATAAATTTAATAAAGTTACATACGCGCACATTTTTGTACGACAATTTTTTTCTTACATAGGTACATAGTTAATTAAAATTATTTTCTTTAATTAAAAATATATACATACATACATACATACATACATATGTATGTACCAACGGACATATAACACAGTGTTACAAAATGGAAAAAATTGAATGAACTTTTAAAGTGACATATTGGAAATTGTTCACCTGGTCGAATATAACTCAAAACGGTTTTTGGAAAATTTGTAACACCCTCAAAATCTTGCTTTACCGTTAAAAAACCGTTCTTCGGAAGTGTACGCGCTAATCTTTTCATTACTTGGCCATTTCTTTACCGATTTTCAATATGTTTTGAAAAGGTAAGGATTATACCTTGAGATATAAAGATATATTTTTTGAGCTAGCGTAAGTTTTCATCGGGTAAACTTGAAAAATTTGTTTTTTCTTCAAATTTTTCTACTTTGACCGCATTTTATTGCAGTATTTTACTAAAAATATATCAAGTATGAGGAATTATTTTGAAAGTACATTCATGTCCAAAAATTTTGAGTGCTCATGCAATGAAATCGGACAAAAATGACGAAGCTTTAAAATTTTTTCTGCTATTAAATAAATTTACCTTGCGAAAAGTTTTTTTTTTTTTAATTTTTCTACTTTGACCGCATTTCATTGCGTTATTTTACTAGAAACATAGCAAGTATGAGGAATTATTTTAAACACATTAATTTCCAAAAATTTTGGGTGGTCATCTAATAAATTTACGCCGTCAATTCAACCTTGCGACCGCTTCGCAATTATATTGTGTAATAAGTGTGGTAAAATGTGTGATAGGCGCAACAAATTTTGTTACGCCTGCGGTCTATTTGTTGATAAGAAATATCGGTTCGATTTAAGAACAAATAAAGCTGTGGTTGAAGCGTTCAACCTCTTTTTCAGTTGCTCATACGTGGATGGGACAGTCGTGCCAAAAATCATTACAAGTGTAACATATGGCCACCGAGAAAGTTTCAAATTGGCAAAAATAATGTTCTCAATGATATAATTTTGCCGCCATTGCATTTAAAATTGGGGTACAGGAAACAGTTTGTTAAACGACTCGAAAAAAACAGCGAGGCTTTTCTACAACTGAAACTTGTATTCTCCAAGTTGAGTGACGCCAAGATTAAAGAAGGTACTTATAAAAATTTCCCAACAAGAATTCTTCAAAAAGAATTCATCCTAATTTATTTTTACATTTTGATCATGAATTACAGGCGTTTTCGTTGGACCGCAGATTCGTAAGATTATGACTGATGATGACTTCATAAAAAAATTGAACCCAGTAGAGAAAAGAGCATGGCTGAGTTTCATTTCTTTGTGCCGAAACTTTCTTGGAAATACGAGAAGTTCAAATTACGTTGAGGTGGTCCATGAATTTTTGGAAGCTTATGGAGAAATGGGATGCAACATGTCTATAAAAATTCACTTTTTGCATTCTCATTTGGAATTTTTCCCGAATAATCTTGGTCAATTCAGCGACTAACAAGGTGAAAGATTTCACCAAGAAATCTCCAACATTGAAAAACGGTTTACAGGAAAGAACCAAGTTAGGATGATAGCTAATTACTGCTGGTCAATCAAACGTGAAACAGATGACTCGTCTTATAAACGCAGAAGATCAAGCAAACATTTTTAGCTATAAAGTTATTTAGCATTTTAATGATTAATTTTTTTTTATTTTCAGTCACAATAAAAATTTGAAGTTGAAAGATAATCAAAATGTATGAATTTTTAAATATGGTCATCATCTAAAATAATTTAAATAGTAAGAACTCTGTCAATTTCCAACCGATTTTCGATTGAAATAGCTTAATCGACGCAGTACTAAATTCACTTTAATAATATTGTCTTTGATAGGTATCTTTCTGAATTAAGACTATCGTAAAATCGTAGTCAAAGTTTCAAAATTAATTTTTTTTTATTAAGTTTTTTTTCTCTGTAGCTTCGTCAGTTCTCGTTTGATTTTGATGAGTTATACGCCATTAAAATAGTGATTTATCACCTTTTAAAATATATAAACAACTTTTGAATCGGATGAAAATTCGCAAAGATATTGATGATTGACCAGCGAATGACCTGAAAAACAGTTTTTTGGCCCTAAAATGAGATTTTGGGGGTGTTTCGCAAATTTCAAGTATACAGTTTTTCTTAGTTTTATAAGGCCTAACGCCTAGGCTAGGTCTCTTTTAAAGTTCATTTTCAGTGTTACACAGTGTAATTTTATCATTTCAGGCTAGTTAATTAAATCTGAACACATTTAATTTGAATAAGTGCAAGTAAAAATGTTTGTATTCAATTATTTGTTAAGAGCATAGGTACTTTTGTATGTTGTTGTTGCTTTCGATGCAATTGCCTGTCAATAAATTAGCACTCAGTCATATTGAGCAAAAAATTTATCGAAGCACGTGTAAAGTATATGCAAATGCATATTCAAACAACATACTCGTACATACATACATATTTATTTACAAGCCTGTTATGAGTATGAATGAATGCACTTACTTGTTTAGTAAGTCATTGCCTTGGTCAAATGTGTTTTTCTTATTTGCATACATATTTTCTAGGTTTAAATGTGTGTTTGTGTGTCACCATCAACTTGCCGGCCGATCAACAGCTGATTCTAAGAATCTAACAATTTGCATTTGCTCTTGTTATTTTACTTTTTTACTTTTTCTTTTTTTTTACCAACATCGCTTTTTTCTTCACACGCACATCGAACGAAATAGTATATTGCAAACAAAACAAAAAATGTTTGGATTTTACTAGAGAAAATTAATAGCGAGCTTTGATAGTGACTTTTGACTGCAAAGTATACAGATTTTCCTGAAATTCGAATACATACATACATATGTATGTATGTATGTACGTAGGTTTCTACAAATGTATGTTATTTATGTATTTTTATCAAACTTGCTTTGCGTTTCTCTGGAATTTTACATTTGCAACAGTTGAAGGGAAATGTATGGAAGTATTTTCCACATAACTAAAAATACTATTTCTATTTCAATTATATTTTAAGAAAATATAAAAGATTTTATCGAACTTTAAACTTTTCTTCTTTTTCTACAATTCTACAAACAAGCATATATATTTGTTAAATATCGAGTAAATGAATTTCATTTAAAAAAATATTATGAATATTTTCTGCGTCCCGATAGGCTCGGACTTGCTTTATGGAAAAAAGATAATCCAGCGTTCAATTTAATACAAGTGGTTTATTTGAAAAATTTATTTCACTTTATTTCAAGTAAAATTTGTAACAATTAAAATTTTGTATCACTTAAAATTCAATTCATTTCTTTGCCAAAAACAATATAAACAAAAATTTCAAGCCTTTAAAAAATGTATAATTATTTCACAATTTTAAATCGAAGTTTCAATAACTTTTCTCAGAAATTTTAGAAAATATGCATGTTAGTAGTTTTGTAGCCCAGTAAATTTCAATTGGCAAGTTTCGAATCGCTACAAATTAAATCTTAATATTTTTTAGAGTTGTCAAAAATTAAAAATTTATTTTACAGTTGTCAAAATACTTTTAATAAAAACAAAAGAGAAATTTTTAATTTTTTCTTATATTGGCAAAAATGTATTTCGTAATATTGTTTACAAAAAATACATTAAGCAAAAAAATTGTTACATGACTAAAAAGTTGGAAAATTCTAAAAGCAAATTTTTAAAAAATAAGAGACCAAAATATTAACAGTTTATTGACCGCAGTGATTGATTTTGTGATTAGAACAAATAACTCAATTCAAAAAATGCTAAATGTGGAGGAATGTGAACATTTTAGAAACTTAGAAAAACAGTTTCGTTTCTAAAGCTTCTTAAATATTTATTTGGTCTTGTATATACATACATGCATACATACATATGTATGTATTATAAAATAATCGTTTTTTATTTTTTGAACGAAACATACAAAATTCAAATTTTCAAGTTTGGAAAAATTTGGAAAACAAAAAAATATATTTTTTTTCATTAAGTAATAAAAAAACCAAAAGTTTAAATTTGAGTATCATTAAACAAATTAAAATTTTTTCAGTAAAATATTACCTATCAACTCAAATTTTTCGCTCAAATACATGATTTTTAAATATAAGTATTTTCAAAAAAAAATTACTGTAAATTTTTTTTAAACATTTTTTGTGCACTAAAACAAATGTTTTGAAAATTTATTTAAGTTCCAATTTATTACATTTCAGAAATCAAAAAATCTTTTAAAAATTTCAAAAAGTATAAAAAATCATGGAGAATATCTCAAAACTATTTTTAGTTATTCCAATTTTTTCAAAAAAAAAAAAATTTTATCACTTACTACAATATGTTCGCGCCTAGCACTTGATTTTGAGATTTTAGAATTTTTGAAAAAAAAAAAATTTATAAACTTTCTTTCGAAAATTTGTATTAGTCCCAATTTATTACATACATACATTTAAAATTTAAAAAAAAATTAAATATTTTCAAATATTACCACGAAATCATGGAGAATGTTATACAAATAGTTATTTTTCAAATTTGTAAACTCCTTTCAATTATGTGCATTTTTTATGTGCTCTACAAAATACATCCATATGTACATACATACATATGTATTTTCAATAAATTCTGCAATACTTTCTTTTATTTTTGAAGCGCCACACATATTTTGCTTTATCATTTTTAGTACTTTAAACTTAAGAACAGTGAAACTTAAAGTTAGAAAAAAGATTTTTTTTTTATTTTTATAGTTTACCTTCGACCATCTTTCCGCTTTCCTATCACAATATTTAACCCTTAAAGATCACTCAAAAAATTAACCGTTAAAGGTACGAACAACCTTCCTCCCCCTTCCTCTCTCTCTCTCTCGTATCACACTCGCAATTGCAGAACAGCTCGTTCTGTTACGCTTGATTGATTTGCGACTGTAGCTTGTGCATTTGCGCACTCGCGCGGCGTAACGGGTAAATGGGTGAATGAATTGTGTGAGAGATCACTCTTGTCGAAGGACTACCGCCGTGTCACCCAATCTATGCATCAATGAAACGAGCAAGCGACGATCGCAGACAAGGAAGTGCAACGACGACTGGCACGCGCGTATTTGTGTGTACGGTGAACGGATGGAAGCCTTTTCAAAGCTTTGCAATCACCACAAGCGCCACTAGCATCTCCGCACAATAGTCACTAGTCAATTAAACTAAATACAACACTTAGCAATGCATATGAATGAGCAGAATACGCGGTAAAACGATTAAGTTTCACGCGACAACGATCATTAACTACTGCGATCAGTCGTAAAAATTTAAAAAAAAAATGCGCTTTTGGATTTATAGATGTAGCTCCGCGTTTCTACGCGCCGTCTTAGTACGGTTCACGACGTCTCGTCACTAAGAAATCCGCCAGTTGAATGTGGCAAAAAGCTTGCCGTCTAATTGTACATATGTATCTCAAAGTAAGTGAGCTACTGCGGCAGGCGAGGAAAAGAAATCATTTCACTGCTCGCCACTCGACGACATTCAAATTATTCTGATAAAAATATATTTCATAAACATACATATGTACATACAAATGTACATACATACATACATGCATAGTTGGGTAGGTGCGTCCGTGGGTGCCTCAGATTAGTTGACTACATACATACATACATACTACATGCCAATACTACTAAATTAGTGATGGGCGATCATGAACATTGACTGTGACTTTCCAGACACGCTGATTATAAATTGCGACTGTGACGAAAAATGCAAATTCAACAATTTTGAAAAAAATTTGAATAGAACTTCATATTTTTTTTCTCGGGTGCATATGTACTTACATTTTTATCTGTTTGTATTTATTAAAGATAATTAACAGTAAAAGACATAAATGTCGCATTAACAAAATATTACAAAAATTCAGATACAAATATATTTATGAATAAAGAGACAATATCATTTATGATAATCTAATGCGCGAATTTAGTAACTTGGTATTAATCTTAAGACTCAAAATTTGTGACTATGAACTAGAGATAATTGCCTTTCCCCGCTTTCACGTTTTTCTCTTTTATTTTTATTTGCATTTTGTTGTGATCTGCTCATCACCAGATCACAATTTAGAGACTTTATTTTGAGACTATAATAATATTAATTTGGCCGAGCTTCTCCTACCATTTGTGGTGTGCGTCTTTTTTATATTAAACCACAAATGGAGGGACCTACAGTTTTGCGCCGACTCCGAACGGCAGATGTATTTAATGAGAAGCTTTTCCATGGCAGAAATACCCTCGGAGGTTTGCCATTGCCTGCCGAGGGGTGACCGCTATTAGAAAACAACTTTTCTATAATTTAGATTTTGCTTGCCCTGCATGAGATTGGAACCTCGAATTCAGCGACATATCGAGTAATAGCACGCACCGTTACCCACTCGACCACAGCGGCCTTATTATGCGACTAAAGAATGACTGTCCCAATATCCCAATACGTGACTGTGACCACTATGACTTTTTAGTATCAGTGACAAAGTCACAGGCACCTAAGCAAAAATTTGCCATCTCTACTGCTAATGTACTCATATACACACACATACAAGAGCTTGTCTTGCCTACGATGAAAAATGCCTGTTACAAATCATATTGTATCAACATCAACAACAACAACGACGACAACAACGGACAGAAACATCAACATCCACAGCGCTGATCGGTGATCGCGACAATAGAAATAAGGCGCAGCGCCCTCGACTCTTATCACATTCACATTTGTTGTGTTTATGTTGGCGATAAATTACGTATACGCTCGCTCTCCTTTTCACGATTGTCTTTTTTATTTTCTTCTCACGTCTAAGCGTCTCTCTATTTATTTATCACGATCGCTTATCACAACTTGCGCCGTAGTCGGCATTTATTTAACTGCCATAGCATCTTTGCAATTTTTTTTCTATTCTATGCCTACTCAGTGAATAAAGGTCGGTGTTGACAAATTAATCCATCACTGACCGAGGCACGCTGAGGTGTTATGCCACAGAGAGTAAATTACGATATGAATTAAGGGCTTACTTAGCAAAGAAGACAAAAGCAGTGAAGTTTGAAAATTTTTTTCGCATTTGCTTCTGCTTAACGCTGAGACAATAAAAGTACAAATATATTTTTGGTCAACAACCTGTTTTTGTTTGTGTGATATGAATAACATCAACAGATAACAAGATACAGAAATAAAGGTGATTTTGCAAATACAAATACTTACATAAAACTCGCTAAAAAGGGCTATGAAATTAATGTTTCTCGAAATTGCAGGTGTATCTTATGATGCGGAACTCTCATTTCGAAAATACGAACACTTTCCATAACTTGTTTGTGAATGTGGTAAAATAGTGGTGGTGCATTAGTTTAGGTTAGGTAGGGTTAAAGTGGCTGTTGGTATTCCGCCTGCATGCTTAGACCACTAAGTTGTAGCCGTTATATTTACTATGGCAGATATCTCCAACTCTAACTTCTCTTTGAACCAGTGCGCGGTATCGACAAATCTTAGCATCTAAAATAAATTCAACACAGCCGCAGCGTTGAGATCTTTTCAAAACGCCTGTGCCCAATAATTTTTTTTCGTCTCCTATATAAAGTAGAACAATCTCACAGAAAACGCCTGATCGCTTAAGGCAGCAATCATTTTACGTAAACTGTTATTATTCTCATAGTCATGCATAATTCCGACATTTTAATGACATAAGCTTTCGCGATTTCCTCTTGGCTATTTCAAAAGTGTCTAATATTGAAAGATTTCCCTTGTAAGCAGTGGCATTGCCTAACCTCATCCAAGCAGGCGAAAATACTGCGAATGTGCACTTTCTTTGCAAGCTCGTCTGCTTTCACGTTTCCTGGTTTCCTGATATGTTAGAGTGTCCAGATGCAAAGTAAACTCGCCGACCATCACTCTTAATGGATTGGGAGTATCGGTATTCGTTTTCGTGTGTTTTTATGGCAGACTGACTGCTGGAGTAGATATAAATTGTGGGTTTTGTGATGACCATCAGACGTGGAAAGCCACAATAGCAGTCCGGCAGGCGGAGGAATGACGCAAATTCGAGTTGCTCAGCGTTTACTCCTCTATTATCCAGCTTGGTCCAATCCGAATGGAAATCTCATATACCAGTGCAGGCATTCTATGATCACGCGTTACGTTAAATGGAACTTTGATTTAAAGTAAACTGCTTTGTTCGGTAAATTAAAGTTTTCCAGTAGTTCAAGCCATTTAGCGTCTTGTAAAAAATTTGTGTATTCAATTTTAAAGAGGTATGACAATTGGGTTTACATATTGTGCCACGGTCTCACACTTCATGAGCAGGTGATGTAGTGTCTCCTTGGTCGACTCATTGAAGCGTCAAAGCTCGCTAGACTATGTCTCCACCTTGTGCAGTTCACCTTTCAGTGTCCATTTTAGAATACCTGTGATGATTCTCAGTCCTTCCTTTCAAAATCCAACATAAGCCGCTTAGTTTTTCCAGTTAGTACTGTACCAAATGACTTAGCTGCAATTTTATCGCACACATTGATAATCTTAAAACTTATCATCTCCTCAAAATTAGTTATGTTAAGCGAAAAGCAAATAGTAATATTTATATCTAGAATATTTGCATATAAGTATTTAATCAAATGTCAGTTGCTGGCATGCGCCTGGATGCTGATTTCAACTAATTTTCCCCTCTGCTTTTGTTGTGCACTTTTGTACATGATGCAATAATTGAAGGTGTTGTACGTAGGCCACTGCTCGCTCTAAATTGTTCATCTTGAGCGCATTTAGAAACTGTGGTGTTCCTTTGACGAATTCGTTAGAGGTTTTTAAAATTGCAGATCAAAATGAAATTTTTCATGTGAAACTTTGAGTAGGCAATAGGTCCATTCCTTATCTACAGTTTTTTATAGTTTTTACAGTTTTTTACAGGATTTAGTCCAAAAAGCATTCCCGCACTCAAAAAAACTGTAACTGAGAGCGCAGTTGAGAGAGTAACTGCGACTCTCTTCTTGTCCGAAGTTACAGGATTTAGTCAGAAGTTTTTTTGCCTGTAAATATCCAAAAAGTGTCAAAATCAGCTGTTAGCAGTATTGTTGTGAAATCACAAAATAAAGAAAATTAGAAAATTTGTGTAAAAAATTAAACATTTCAGTTAAAATGAAAGTGCTAAAGTAATAAATAAAATTGTAAGTTCTTAGGCTAAAAAAGTGGTTTTTTGCATTCCCGTACTTTTTCCTGTAATTCTCTATTAGAGAGCGTTTTTACCTTACTCTCTTGCATTTTGATATTTTTTAGGAACTTACAGGAAAAGTAAAGGAATGGACCTAATATAGATTGTCTTGGCATTTGGCTTTGTTTTTATTTGTTGTCAATTGTTCTCCAGAATACAAAAAATTAAGTAAGTTTCTGTGAAAATTAAAAATTTCTTTGTTAAATAAAACAATATTCTTTATTCTATTAACTAAAATAGTTAGATGGGATGCAGGATTAACAAATGTCATTGGTATCTTTTTACTTTTAATCGAGTGTGCTGAGAAGCTCAATGCCTTGGCTGAGAATAACGACGTTAATCTCCTGTGTGTACCTGGACACTCAGGAATTGAGGAAAATGAGAAAGCAGACCACCTAGCAAAGATGACAGCTGCCTCAGTCCCTACAGGCACAAACCCCTTCCTCGCTGTGGGCCCACACACGGTGAAGGAGATGCTCAGGAAGGAATATATAAAACTAAGAGAACAGCACTGGAAGTACATGACAGGACATCATCCAGGCTTAAAGACTACCACGGGGGGTATACGAGTAATATCAAAAGGTACAAAGTCCTTATTAACCTCCCTAAGACAAAACTAAGAATCCTAACAGGCTTTCTGACAGGACACTGCAAGTTAAAAAAGGGCACATGCACCTAATGGTAATCTGGTCTGGAAATACACTCCTTATCCCTAGGATCAATACTGCAATTTCTAGAGGTGCTGGGTTTGAGTGAGGTGCTCTAGTGCATACCTCTTACAATATCTATCTATCTCTTTACTACTTTTTTCTTCAAAAACAGTATCAAAAATTTTACGTAATTGGCTTTAAAACTATACTCAAAATAATTCTTATTTTATATATTTTTGAATTCTTATAAATCTTGTGTTACGAGTAAATACGATATGCTTGAAAGTTTAGATCAATTCGTTTTTGTTATAGAATAAAGTGTATTTTTTATTAAAATCTATTGAAAATTAATAAATATCTAAAGCAGTATTTTATTAGCAGGAAAAAATTTTAAATTTAATTTAATTTGAAAATTTTAATTTTTTTAAGGATTACCGTTAGTTTTCTCATTTGCCAATGGTTGGTACTAAATCAAATTAATGTGGGACAATTCTTTTCGATAGAGAAAGAATTGGTAAAACGGTTGACGCTGTCATAAGATATGTGGTAACATACATATGTGGAGCATTCCATGAAAAAGTGGAACTCTGAACTGTTTTACAAATATGCATTTTTTATATATTATTGCACGTACATAGTGAGATTATGTTCTCATCTAAAATAATTTACAAAAGTTTTAGTGAGTATGTCTCATTTTTTGTAAATACCGTTATTTATTGAGAGTAACAACAAGTCGGATTTTTTTCATTAGTCTTTACACAACTTTTTGCGAGGTCGCTGCCGCTATTGTTTATCAGATAGAAACTAGATTTATGTTCTTAGTTATAGTGTATGGTCCGCTGTATTTAACTGCATACTAATTTTTTTGGTTAAGTGTTTTTTTGATAAGAAATTAATCATAACGGAAAGGTCAGTTTCGATGTCCCATACGTGACGCTTAATTCCTTTTTCTATTAATAATTGTAAAACAAGTCGACTATACAAATTGAATTTTTCTGTTAACAGCTAACTTTTAGCGGTCTAAAAACTGGTGAAACAATTTTGTTTGAAATCGTTTTGCTTACAATATATTCTTGGTGATAATAAAGTGTCTGTACGTGACGCCGAATAATAAGTTATCTGACATCTTCAACTTTTACTGGCGTTTGTAATAAACAAAGCCCGTTTTTGTACTGCAAATCTCAATAACGCAAAAATGAGCGACCAGCAACCATCAACCAGTGCTAGCCGCATGCAAAAATTTCGAGAAAAGCAAAAAGAGAAAGATCCAAACTTTACCGCTAATGAGACTAAAAGATTGCGTGAGCTTCGTAAACGAAAAGCAGAAAATCTTTCTGAAGGTGAGTTAAAGGCAATTTTACTAAAGGAAAGGGATAAGAAGAGATTGCAAAGGGCAAAAAAGCGGGTTGAACTTAAAAATCCAACTGATTCTCCTGTAAGTACTGAATCTCCGTACAAGTCGAAACAGACTTTATCTAAAGCTGTTCAAAAGGCTCTAAAAGCACTGCCTCAATCACCAAGAAAGAAAAAAGCGGTTATTACAGACAAGGATACAGTTTTTGTTTTCATCAATAAGTTGTTTGACTTGATATATAAAGAAAATGAAGACTTACCTTCAGCGGAAATTATTTGGAGTGACGGCCCTTCATCGGAATTTAAGAACCGTTATGTGGTTAAACTAACATCAATGTTGAGCGAAAAGTACAAAAGGCCCTTTTATTGGAAATATTTTGCTACATCGCATGGAAAAGGTGTGATAGACGGAGTTGGCGGAAATATCAAAAGACTTGTAAGAGAGAAAATGATGAGCCAAAATGAACATGTTGTTGTCCAATTAGCCAAGGACTTTTCAGATTTAGCTTCTCAATTAGTCACAAAAACCCGTGTGATTTATGTGCCATCCTCTGAAATTTATGAAAGGATTAAAAGTGCATCGCCGTGGGACAATGCCAAAGCGATAACTGGTATTTCCAACTTCCATTTTATTAAAACTGTGGAGTGCAGAAAACATTGCCTTTCCCAAGATAAAACTGTATTTACATATTGATTTTTACATATATTATAGATTTAAGTTGAACTATGTCCCGTACGTGACGCGACTTGTCTGTACGTGACAAATATAAAAAAAATTTTTGAATTATAAATATGTGTTTTAATTAATATTTTTTTTCGCTAGTAGCAAGCTTGATTCTTAGTTATAATTTCCTTCGAAGACACTTTTTGTGCACCTGTAATATATTCGCTGAAATCTGAATAAAACTATAACGATTTTGAATGTTGGTTGACTTGATGTGTCCCGTACGTGACGTGGGTTGTTTGCATTTTTCTTCAGTATTTCATGACTTTTTTTTAAATGTTTCTTCGCACTATTAAAGACTAGTATATAATCTATTAAATTAGAGAAAAAAAAGTATATATCTGATAAAACAATTAAGTGCTATATGTAATATAAACCGTAAAATTAGTTGAACTTGTCTGTACGTAACAGTGGAATGCACCATGTACATATGTAACAATATATAACCCACATACAATAAGGAATAGAAATAAAAAAAAAAAAATTTTAAGTTGGTTAAAAATTATGTTTTATTGCAAATCCTTTTGCAAATTATTACTGTACAGATCTCAAGGTAGTTGTTAAGATAGAAAATTCTTCAAAATGGTAGAAGCACTATAAAAAATAAAATCGCTAAACAAACAGTGTTTGTTCGTTTAAAGTAAATTTGCGGCGTATTTTGACATTGTATGTACATTAGATTATTTCAATTTTGGCATCCTAAAAAGTCGCACTGTGCGCTAGTTTCAATTTAAATATTACATTTTTTCTCAGTTTTTATATAAAATTCAAAAAAAAATTTTATAAAAAATTTTATTTTCGTAAATTAGTACTTTTTTTGCAAAACGGCCTTCCCGTTTCTCTTATACTTCCTAAATACAACATTGAGCTGTGGGCGTTCCATCTGGCGCTGTCACAACGTACAACAGCTTTCATTATTGCATCATGAATTTTGTATAGGAAATAGTATACTGAATGCTTGTAGTGTCAATTAGTGGAATTTGCCTACTACTATTTTACACCCAAGTGCTGTTGATATACTTAAATGTAGTTAAAATGCAAATGCAATTGTATCAGATCCGCCCTTACAGGTTCTCATTATTGAAAAAAAATCTATTAATCAGGTATTTATGCACTTACCGATAGTTATTAACTCATTCATCGGTAACTTGTTTATTGTATGTAAACATGCGATAATTAGTTCCATTTACTTGTACGACAATTCTGAGCGTATCCGAAACTGTGTAGTTTTGATAAAAAAAAAATATAAAAAATTCTAGAAACATTTGAATGGATATGGAGTAAAAGAAAATAATAATAAATGAAATAAAATTAATTTGAATTTGGCACTTTCAAAAATAAATCGCCGCGAAATTAAATATCTGAAAAAAAATGTTTTTAAATTAAATATTTAAGAAAAACACAATTTAAAGGAAAGCTCAGAGCACGAAAAATTATTTTTATTTATTTATCAAACAAAAAAAATTTTATTAAAAATAACTGAAAACCAACTAAAATAAAATAAATATAAAGTAGAGAGATGTTTATTTGAAATTTTGTTTTATTTTTTTTTATTTGAAAAGGTTTTTATTGTTTTATTTTCTACCAAATACATAAAAATGTTGCAAAAAATTAATTTTAATAAATATGTATGTATAACTAAAAACGAATTAAATTTAAATAAATATAAAGTATAGGTGAATTTATGTATGTATTTGAACATTATTTTTATTTAACAATTAAAAAATGCTAGTAGAAAATTAATCGTATCAAATACAACTACAAACCAATTAAAACAAATTCAAAGAATTTTAATTTTATAAAACAAAAAAATTGGTTAAAGCACAGACATACATGTATGTATGTACATACAATATGTATGTATGTATTTGAAAACTCGCTTTTTTTATTTGAAAAGTTATTATTATTTATTTATCAAATCAAAATTTTTATAAAAAATATACTTTATTAAATGCAATTGATGACCTATTACAATTAAATAAATTGAGAAGATAAACAAAAATTGGTTAATGTAATTTTTATATTTTAAAAGTAATTATTATTTTTTTTATCAAAAAAATTAGTTTTATTAAATATCACTATAAACCAATTAAGTTAATAATTTCAATATGAATCAATAAAAAAAATTGGATAAAATACGCACATATTTTTTTATATTTGCTGTGTCGATATGCTAGAGGCACATTATTTTTGCTCGAAGTTGAGGATGCGTATTACAGTATCCCTAACATCAAATATCGTGTTGAAGTAAAAATAAGATTTTGCAGAATGCTCCGGAATTGACACGCCTCGCTTCAATCTGCTTCTTTCACATATTGCTGAATCACGTTTAACGATCGTCCTTGTTATCCTTACCAACACTAAGAAAGCTAAATAAAGTAAAAAAGTAAGGAGCTACCAAGGTTTCGCCTGGACAGAGGCGATTATAGCTTTTAGTAAAGTCCAGTTAAACGGTAATCGAGCTTTAAAAGCAGGCAAAGGCCAAATAAGTCAAATAAGTAAACGTTGAATATTAAGATAAATATTGTTTACCGCCGGTAATTTTAGCCAGGCATTGAGTAAACGGCGTTATATTACAAAATTAAACTTTTCAAATTAAACATAACCTTACTTTAAAAGTTATTCGTCTCTTAAGAGTTGTTTTTTTTTAGATTTCCTAAATAAAATAGTACGCACTAAAGCTTTAAAATTAAATAAAGATAAAATGAATATTTGAATAAAAAACAGTTATTTCCTTTGAATCACTCTAATAAACACATGTACAAATGTACATACATACATATGTGAAATGAAGCGAGCACCCGGCTGAATTTAGTCGCAGTTAAAAGCCCTTGACCCTAGCAGTAATTGTTTAACTAGTTACAAATAAAATTTACATATGTAAAATAAATTAGATCATAACTTGTAAAATAAAGCGGCATTTTTTATGATTTTCTCCAAATGAATGACTGTCTACAAAAACTCTATACATATGTACATATGTATGTACATACATATATAAAATAGCTAATATTTATAAATGCAACTAGTTGTACTAGTCGGTGTTGTCAATTTTACTGTAACTTATTTAAAACTACTTCTAGTAGCGCCGCTTTGGCTTGCGATGAGCACAGCTCTAAGCTTTTCTACATAAATTTCCCACTTTCTTAGTTTTTTCTTTTAATTTTCAAACAATTTATGATACGACTGCAAAAAGTCCTCAACATATGAAGAATACACAATCGTGTTCCCACCTTAAGTTGCATTAAAAAAAAGACTGTTAAATATACAACAAGATTCATTACAAATATTAACAATTATATTGTATATTATTTTTATAAGTGATTTCGAGTTACTTTAATTTTTTTTTTTTTTTTTAATATTGTATGCTATCATTGTATGTTTAGTAGATATTTTATGTACATATCGAAGTTCTGTGCGTTATCAACGTCCAGCGAACGTTTACCGTTCATGTATCGCCTTGTGTAAGCGTCGTCGCCGACACGCGTCCCTCCCAAGCCGCTTCCCAAAGCCGGCTTAGCATTCACCCGACATTCTCATACGCCATGGCTGGTCGTTCGGTACTCATGGCACTGGTGGCGGCCGATGTGCCGAATATAGTGGGCGGATGATGTTGTTGCGTTTGCTGTTGATGTGGATTATGTTGTTGCGGCTGTTGTTGGTGGGGATTGTGTGGATGATGCTGTTGTGCTGTGGGTTGCTCATTGCGTATCTGTGGCAATGGGAACATGATGCCATGTGCCATTTGTGGATGATGCAGATGTTGTTCGCTTGTTGGTGGTGCTGGCGCCTGTTGATGACTATTGTGCTGTTGGTGACTACCATCGACATGTTTGCGTTGCTCATTTTGCTGATGCACTTTTTCGGCGCCCTCGTCATATTTCTTTTGCAGCTGGAATAGCGCGTGAGGCAATTGTTGTTGGGCGTGAAGTGCAACTGCAGATGCAGACACACGTTCGACTTGCGATTGCGGCGATGCTTCCTTCTCATTCTTTTCATATTTCTTCTGCAATTGATACATGCTGTGTGATAGCTGGGCATGTTGCGCTAATTGTATTTTATCGTTGGCCGCCGATGAACTTTGCTTGCTCGACGATGACGCTGACGATTGTGCATGCGTTTGCGTTTGGGATTTTTCTTGCTTAACCGGTGGCTTTTTCTGATATTTCTTTAGCACCTGTATTAGTTCGCCCTTAACATCTAGACGTATCTCCTCCGGCACTCGTTTGATCTCCTCGTAGAGTGAGAGTAAAAATAGCTTATCTGGATCACGGTTCTTACGTTTTTTGCTCTTCTTCGGGAAGGCGTCTTGCATGAATTGTAACAATTTCTCTTCGAATGCCGATTCACGTTGCATGGCTGCGGCAGCATGCTGCTGGCGGCGCAACAAATGCGAATGCAAACCACCGTGAAACGCCTGCAGATGTGGCATCGAATTGTGTTGCTGCGACGAACTGCTGCCTGAAACATGTTCGCCATTGTGGGATTGCATGCCAACGCCAGGTGTCTGAAAGGAGCCCCCATGTGTATCGGTGTGATTCGACGAACCGGGCGCGTCATTTGTTTCACCATCATTATTCGTATGATCTTGCTGTTGCTGCTGCTGTTGCTGTTGTTGTTGTTGTTGCTGTTGTTGTGCCGCATGTTGCTGGTCCTTCTGGTGCTGCATATGTTGTTGCTGGCCATTGGACACCGCGGCAGCAGTTAAAATCGCATCACAAAAATGCTCGGGTACGTAATCGAAACCCGACATAAAGTTTTCCGGCTTCAATTCGCCATTCATCTCTTCGTAAAAGTATTCCGTTCCAACAATGTCGATGATGTCGTTATCCTCTTGGTTTAGTTCGATGCCAGGGGGAGGAGAACCGCCTGCCAATTGGCAGCGTTTCAATTCGGCAAGCTTTTTCCGCGTGGTCAAGCGCATATCACGCCAGCACTGTGAGTACGAAATGCAGTAATTAGTTAGTTAAGCGGAAATGAAGCACATTACAGAAAAATATAAATATACAAATATTTAATTTAAAAAAAAAATTGTTATGATAACAATTCAGATATCCATCTTTTCATATTGGCAATAATTTTTTTTTTCAAGTTCGCCTATAAACAAACAGATCTTTATAAATCCTTTTAAAACATTTCTGAAATATGCATACTAAAGTTTTCAAATTCGTTCATTATAGTTACCAGTAGATGCCAATTTTACTTACCTTCTTCCACTGTATTATGGTCTTCTTCGGTCCGATAGTGTTCAACGCTGCCTGTATCTTCTCCCAATACCATTCCTTTTCCTTTTTCCCCTCCATGTATTTAGTTTCACGCAACAGTGTGATAAGCATCTTCTTTTGAGGTTTCGTTACACGATCCTTGAATAAAATATTGAAAACCTTGAATTTAAGAAACGAAAAAAGGCGAGAACTGGATATTTCACACGAAAATACTTCTTTGATTAACAATACAAAGTAATTATCGTATTAATTACAATTTAATCTATGCATACATACATACAAACACATCATATCTATCACAGCCCATCAAAACTTAAGCCCAAAAGGCCAGCGCAGTGGGTACATAAAATAGGCAAACGCAGCGGATTTAGCGTAGCAGCAGCCAGACATCACCCGGCGAATTTTTCACTCTTCCCACATGCATTGCGCCACTCAATTGTTAGCTATTGGTGCTCTAGAAACGGCGCGTTGCACTGGTGCACCAATTCCATTCGAGGAAATATAGCGCTCCGTTGTGTTGTACACACATGAGCCTGCCTGTTTTTCATCAATTTTCGGTTTTTCGTACCCATCACACAATCTGCCTTTTCACATAGACAGCTATCTATCTTGCGACAGGTACCGAACGAGCTATCAATTGGCTATTGCTGCTCTACCCAGTTATGGTAGGTTAGATGGATTATATTTCCACAAACACTTACCATTTTTCTTCGTTGTAAATAATAACCAAAATGATAGTCTCCAATAAATAATATTCGGCTAGCTTATTTTCTGTTGCACGAATTTAGAGATTTATTTCACTTGATTCACCGTCGTGTCGACAGTCGACCGTCAATCGTCGTTGCCGTCGACGTTCGTCGTTTTCATTTTTATATGTGTCTGTCGTGTGTGTCATACCGTATTTGTTGTTGTTTAGCCAGCGCTCTGCTTACGACCGTCCGTCTGTCTCCCATATTGGCTGACTGCGCTGTCGATATAACTTAATAAATCGATAATAATTTCGATATTAGAAATGTTGTCCATGAGCGTTGCCAGATCATTGCAGTAAGACTAAATTTACATGAAGTACTTTAAATTGTTGTTTACTGTTAGTTGTTGTTGTTGTAGCCGCTTGGAACATCCAAGTTTGAATGTTACAAAACCCTTTATATAAAAGTTTCCATTAATGTCACTAAAACAAAATTCACTTATGGATGTTAATAGAAGAATTCAAATTTTTTTCTTATAAATATACCCAGAAATAAAAAAAAATTGGTTAAACTTTAGAATAGTGAGCAACGAATTGGAAGGTCTGAGGGATATCGGAGGAAAGGGGGGAGTCTACCCTTGATAAAAATACTCCTATGGTGCGAGCTCTCGTTCTTTTTAAGATATTTGCGTTTTAAATTTTAAGAAGTCCATATTTGTTTAGCGTATTTTATCACTTTTTCACTATAAAAACTCTCAAACTACACTAAAAACAAAATATTTAGGTGCACTGTTTCCCAATTTTTACGTCCACTTTCACTTAAAATGTTGTTAATTTTATGAAATTTAAAATCTTTGAATGTACACAATTTTATTTGAATTCACAGCCACAGTTTCCAATTTTGCCACTACATAATATAAGAAGTTAAGAAATTTCATTGCATTTTTTGGGGTCCTGCAGGTTTTACTCACCGTTTAAGTATGCAAAACAATAATTTAAAAAAAAAATAACCCTGGCCGGTCAAACTCTAGCAACGCCATCAACAGCATTTTTGCGCAAAACTCCTCTCCGCGTGAGTGGCTTCCGGCCACCCTCCAAAAAATTATCCTGGCCGGACAAACTCCGGCTATGACATCAACAGTATTTTATCGCAGGACTTCTTTTCGCGTGAGCGGCTTTCGGCTTAAAAAAAATAACCCTGGCCGGACAAACTCCGGCTACGCCATCAACATTTTTTTTGCGCGAAACTACTTTCCACGTGTTTGGCCTTCGGCCTCAATTCAATAATACCTTATTGTATAATCTCGAAGATTTTAAATTTAATAAAATTAACAACATTTTAAGTTAAAGAGGACCTAATAAACGTTTTTATAGTGAAAAAGTGATGAAATACACTTAACAAATATGTAATTCTTAAAATGTAAAGAAGAAGTACGGAGACTCACTCCTTGGGAGTGGTATTTTTATAAATGGGAGACTCCCCCTTTCCTCCGATACCCCTTTTACTCCTCCAATTCGTGGATCACTATTCTAAGCAAGATTGATGAAAGCAATTCTCCCATCAAAATGAGAATACGTTATTTCATGCTGTGACGTTCATACATGCGCAGGTCGTAAACAATTTTTGTGAGTTGTCGGCGCACTCTCTTCTATATCAATCTTGTATTCTGGGTCGGCCCCCATGGTACAATAAAAAGGTAATATAATGTTAGCAGCTGATTGGAGTTTTTTCTTATAAGTGGTCCATAACAAGTCAAACTTGCTTTACAAAACAAACTTTTTTCTTAAAAAAACAAAACAACTTTGTTTACAAAACAATATTTGTTTACATTTTGTATATTTATAATTCCTAATTTATACAAATGTTTCATTAACGCGATTTGAAAAACATATGTATGTACATACTCAGAAAAGAGACATTGTGTTCTAAAAGACACGGAAAAGGTTGGATCTTGCTTTTCATATCCAATTGAAACAGAACTCCGACATGCCGCTTTCTGCAAACGGTTGGTTGTGTTCCGACCATTTTTTGCATATTTGAAGGTATACCACGAGAGTCTTTTCCAAATTTTGTGACCAGGAGCAATGTTTCCTGTGGATTCGTTGTGATAAGATGAGTCTTGCAATATTTGCGTTAAAAACAAATGTATTTTTCAAGCAAAATGTAGAATCACGTACAATTTGTTTTCATTTAGAATTATTAAACTCGTCAAATTTGATATATCTATTTTGAAGGGTGATGGACCACAACAAATAAAAAAATATACCCCAGGGTTGCATTTTCTTTAATGCTGCTACCTGTTTAATGTGCCTTGGGCCGACCCAAAATTTTAAATTGTAGATGACAACGGTCCAATTTCATACTTTATAGAAAGAAAGGGAGAAAAAGTCAGCAAATTTTAAAATTGCCAGAAATTTTTTATAACAATGAGCAGTTTTTAAAAGTTTGAGAAAAATTTCTTGATTTGAATGAAAACTTTTTGTATCTTAATTATTCGCCATGTCCATGTATTAGCGTCTACTTCAAATATCACAAATAAAAGCATCCTTCATTCTTCTGGTTTTTGCAACAAAAACAGATTCATAGGTGACTTAAAACCTATAAACAGTGTATTCAACATGGAGGTAACCAATTGCATGGTAGATATTGCCACTGTGAACAGGTCTTTAGAGCACTTCTCAACCCAAAGCAATCGATAACAAAACCGGATGTCACATAATATCGCTTTACATAGCTTCCTACATAACCACTTTTTTAATTTCCGGAGATGTTTTTATTTTTAAACATTTTATTCATTTTATTTGCTTCAATTTTAATTGAGAACATTTTAACGCTCTTCATTTTCCTCATTGATAACGAGATGTATCCATTCCAAATAAGGAGAAACTGCTGTATAGATACTCGGTATGCCGGTTATGCCACATGTAAGTCCATGGGAAACAATGCCGCAAATATAGGGAGTACCGTCAAGCGTGCAAATCATAGGACCGCCGCTATCACCCTGCATATGAAATGTGGTACAAAATTTATGGGGAAGTAAAAATTCAAACTGAGGCAATCGTCACCTGACAAGTGTCTTGATTTTCACCCAATGCACATATCGTAGTTTCCTCATGAGGTGGCGCCAAAATCCTGCCCAAAACTTCAGTACATTGTTGCTTTGTAATTACTGTAACCTGACCTTCAATCAGATTGGTTTGTAGTGGCCCAGCGTATTGAGTCGCGCCATAACCTATAATCTTACAGGAACCTACAAGAAAAATATAATATTTTACAATATTACAACGAAGAAGCTTATTTCAACTGAGCAGACTTACTTCCGCTGATGTTTCGTTCACCAGCAGGTGGCAAAATTCCAAACTCGCCACTTTGCAATCCAAATTCCGATTGATAAGGGTTCTGCAGGCGCACCAAGGCGATATCGTTTTGTATATTTGTACTGTGAAGTGCACGCATTTCAAACTATTATTTAGTTTTTTTTATGTATTGCAATACATACGGCCGGTAATATATAAATTCAAAATGTTCGACAGTGTGTCGACTATTATTCTGATCAGCGGTAGAAAGGTTTTCATGTCCAATAACGGCTGTTATTTGTGTTAGATCTCTTTTTTGTAGCGGTTGTAGTTGTTGAGAGGAGTTAAAAAAGTGTTTTTTTTTTTTATAAAATCTCTTGGCATATGTTTTTTTTTTTAATTAATTACTTGCGCCATAGGCAATGTGCTGCTGTCACGATCCAATACTTATTTAGAAGCGCGCCACCACAGAAATGTTGAAACACATCACCCTTCGACTCTTGCAGTGAAACCATGTATGGATACTTGGGCACTGTAAGGGAATTAAAATTGCTTGCAAACTTTTAATTTTGGCTATAAATTGATTCAATCGTGAAATCATAAACGTTTACTTACCATTTTGTGGATTATAGATAACTTGACCACCAACAATAGGCGTAACGCTTACATTTTGCGTAAAAACTATCAATAAAATCGCCACGCCGCAAATATCGAGCAACCGCATATTGGCTCAGTGTTCAAAATATTACTGAGGCTACATTCTGACCTGGTGCTTTGGTTCGATGGATAGCTACATGTACTTCGCAACACTCACAAGCTGTGCAAACAAGAACGATTCTAACTTTTATGTACTTTGCATGTACTAAATATTTACTATGTACGTTTAATTATTTGGTACATACATATATGTATGTATGAAGTGATGTGTACGCGCGCGCCATACCGTCTAAAGACGGCGACAATGGAAAAAACAATTATTTCACATTTTCAACACTTTAAAACATACAAACATAATTAAAATTATTTCAGTTTTAACGCTGTCTAGCATGTTCACACTATTGAGCCATTAACAAAAACACATTTTAAGTTAGGTAATAAAATTACAAATATTCATGCATATGACACGTGAAAAAAAAATAATAATTGGAAATTCTCAATATATACATACCTCATATATTTTTACAAAAGGCTATTGCACTATTTTCTAAACACATTGTAGTAATTTCATATACATACTTGTTGATTGAGGGTGGGTATTGAAAGCGATGAAGAAAAAAATATTTTTCAAACGTTGCTGCACCCTTGCTACATTGATTTAGCTTATCAACTAACAAAAAAAAAGCACAATTATAATTAATAATAATACTCAAAAAGTTTTATTCTCATTTCTTAAGAAATTATCGAATTTACAAAGAATTCTTAATAAGTTGTATAAAAAAAAATAACATTCATAAACACCGCTCCTTCCTACCTACGTCCACGCGCTGCCAACTTGGCATTGACGGTGCGCGTGACCGCCGAAACGCCCTCCTCGAACTTGGTGCGGAACAACACATTCGCATTGTTGAACATGCCATCCTTCAGTGAGACGATTATGAACTGTGAGCCCGTGAAGTGTGCCTTCAACATGTTACCGATATTCTGCGTATGCGACATATCCAAAGCCGCATCCACTTCGTCGAGTATATAAAGTGGCGCAGGTGAGAATTTAAGCATAGCCAATACCAGCGATAGCGCAACCAACGAACGTTGACCACCAGATAGTTCGTTGAGCGATTCTTTCCACACGCCATTGAAGCCAACATTGATCTCCAAGCCGATGAGTTGTCCCGATTGTTTGACTGGATGGAGACGCGCTTGTGCTCCTTGCAGCAATGTGCTGAATATGCTGCTAAAATTCTCATCGACTACCTTCCATGCTTTCTCCACCTTTTCACGCTTCTTCTCATCCATTTTACAAATTATGTGCTTGATTTTTTCCTTGTCCTGCTCGACGATCTTTTTACGGCGCATTGTCTCCTGATATTGCTCCTCTTCGCGATCTAACAATATCATCGCACGCAAATTTATGTGACGTTCCATTTTATCTTTTTGCTCACGCATAACAGTCAATTTCTGGCCCGCTTCAATGGGATCTTCTTTCGCGTAGTCGTAACGGGTATTTTTTGTGCCGAAAAAATCACGATCCTCCAATATCCAGGGGTACTTGTCCTCGAACGTTTCAATTTTGCGAAACGAGTCCTTACTATCGTTGCGTACTTTGTTGACCTCATTTTCCTTTTTCTTTATTTCTAAAGTCATTTCCTGATTTACTTTTGCCAATTTATCCTTTTTGACCAACAAATTCTTCAACTCTCTATTCTGTGAATTGATTTTATCCTTATGTTCCTTGATGCGCTCCTTAAGATTCGTCACATGTGTTGAAATGCTCGAGCTGTTGGTGCGCAATTCAGCTAAATTCGACTTCATAGTACCAATATTCGTCCCCATAGCATCGCGTTGCTCAGTGGTCTTTTTAATACTCTTATGTAACTCATCAATTTCCAATTGCAATGTTTCGAATTCTTGTTCACGCTTCTTCCAATTGTTACGTGATTCTTCGGACTTTTTCTTTGCCAGTTTCATCGCTTCGGCAGCCGCTTTGAGCTCGCGTTCACGATAGCCTTTGGCATCGGCAAGCTTTGATTCGACATCTTTGATTTTGCTACGCGCTGTTTTCTGCGTTTCGCGCGCCTTTTCAAGATCGCCTTCGAGCGTTACAATTTGATGTTGCAACGCCTTAATTTCCTCCTGATGCTGCTGGAAGGTACTTTGCGCCAAGCGTTGCTTACTAGCATTTAACTCATGCTGGCGCAAATCTAACTGTTCCTTGATGCGATTGTAGTTGCGTGCAGCCTCGGTCGTGAAGCTAAAGCAGTGAAATTAATGCAAAATTGAATTTTATTAAAAATAATGCAAAAAAATTTTAATAAAGTAAATAAAAGATTAAAAATTGAAATCAAAAAATAATTTAAAAAAAACAAACGTTACATGCAATTAATTAAATCATTAATTAGTTTAAATAAAAAATGTATAAAAACAGAAACATAAAAATTTAAATACAACAAAATAAAAACAAATTAATTAAATAAATAATAAGTAAATAAAATCGGTCGAGAAGCTAAAGCCAAGAAATTAAAGCCAAATTTCTTTGAACTTCATGAATAAAATTTGTGGTCTTTAAAATGGATATTTCGGAGAGTGGCTATAACTTTTACCAGTAAAACTGTTGTTGTTTTCCAACTTAAATCTTGCATTAAACTGGCCTCGGGCTCATTAAAAAAAATTATAACTTAAAAATTTATAAATTAATATAAAAGGAAATTTTATAAAATTCATTAGAAAAGTAAAAAAAAAATATTAAAACAAAAATTGTATAAAATCAAAAAAAATTTTTAAGGAAAATGTTTAAGAACAATGAAAATTGAACACAACAAAATGAAAATAAATTTAGTAATTAATAAAAAATAAACGATTAAATAAAATTTAAATTTCAAAATGTAATACGAAAAGTAACGATTGAATATATTCCTATAATATGTTAACTTACGAATAAAAATTACAAAAAAAAAACTTTAAGCAAGCTATTTGCTAATACTTCTACTAATCAGCAATACAAAAACAAAAAAAAAACAACTATTGAAACAAATGAAAATTATTGTTTTCAAAAAACATTTAAAAAAAAATACAATTTAAAAAGTTTTTTATATTAAATTAAATCGGTAGATTACTGAAAAAATTATTAAAACAATTTTTCTAGTAAAATGGCATAATAAAAATTTAAATTATAAGAAAAAATTTTTTTAATTTTAAACATTTTTTTTACTTAATAAGATTAAAAATAAAATTATTTAGTATTTAGAAATTTGTATTTAGAAATTTTGACAACAAGTTCTTCTTTTATTCTATATTAGATATTTTTAATTAATGTTAAGAATTTCGAACAAAAACGTTTTAACATTCTCCACAAAAATTTTTTTAATTAAAAAAATCCATCACAAAAATTTTAATTATATGCAGGAAAATGCGCAAAGCGCTCGGCGAACAAAAAATTCTAAATTTTTTCAAGTTTAAAATATATGTAAACAATTTTATATTCAATTAAAGTGATAAACTTTTGTTATAAAAAATATTAAAAATGGAAAATATAATTTGAAAACATTTGTAACAAGTAATGGAAGAAATTAAAAAAATTAAAGTAGTGAAAAAAATAATTTCACAGAAAATAAAACAGCCAAAAAGTAATAAATAGCTTAAAAAAAATAAATAAAAATTATAATTTATACATAAAATTACATTTTTTTTTTAATTTATAGAAATTGCAAATAAAAAACTTACCGTAATTTTTGTTCAATATTATGCAACTCCTTTTTGCGTGCGGCAATATCTTTTTCTAATCTCTTTATTTCCGCCAAATCAGCTAAAACATTGCTACCCTTGGGACGTGAGCCACCAGAAAGTGTACCTTGCGGATCAACTACATCGCCCTCCAAAGTAACCGAGCGCGAGTGTATATTACGGTGATAAGTGACCTTTTTATGTATAAAAAGAAAAAAAAATTAAGCAAAGAAATTAAATCCGAACAGGACTACGAACCTTTTTAGCCACATTCAAATCGCGACACACCAAAGTGTGGCCAAAAACAAATTTCATTACTGGATCGAAAAAACGATCATATTCGATTAACGACAATGCAGATTGTACATTTTCTTTACCCACCTAATTAAAGTATAAAAGCAAATACATTTTATGGAAAATACTTAAAAGAAAAAAGAAAAAAAGCGATATCCTACCAGATTTTGCGCAAAATCAATTACGCTCTGATCTATCGGATGTGAGGTTATTTTATTAATTGGTATTATTGTCACACGATGTTGCAAATGACCCTTTTGTAGTATTTTCTTGCTTGTTATATCATCATCGGCTACATAACTGTACAACTGCAATTGAAAGTACAAACAAATATTAATAGAATTTCAAAAATTTTCACCTTCTCCCAAAACAACTTACACTGCCACCTGCAGTCATCATTAGTGCAAGATTATTCTTTTCGTCGCGCACATTGAACAGCTTGCCCACCATGCCACGCATTTTTGTGCGATCGAAATTCGGTTCAGGATCGCGATATTGCAACTCATACCGATAGGCATTGCGTCGATCCAGTTGCTGATTTAAATCACGTATCTCATACTGTAGTACCTTTTTTCTCTCTTGCAGCGCTTCAAAACTGCCATCCTCATAGTCAATAGCTGCCATTTTTTGGCTAAGTCCCTGTATCTCCTGTTCAAGCTGCTCGCATAGCTGTTGATCTTTAGCATAGAGTGTGTCTTTGGATTGCTTATCATTCTCACGTTGCTTCAAAACATTCCGGCAATGCGACAACTCCATGCTGGATGTTTTTAGTGTGGTCTCAGCCTGACTGAGTTGCTGTTTAGCGCCTGAAGAGAATGTATTAATGTATTTTTATTTCTTACTATTAAAATTAATACTTACTAATTAGCTGATCTTGAAGCGAGCACGATTGACCTTCTTCGTCCACAGACAGACCCTGTGTGACAGCTTCGAATTTCTTCTGTGCCGCATCATATGCCAGCGAATCACGTTCGTCCGCTTCTTTGAGACTCTGAAAGAGATCATGCACTTTAGACATTTGCGCCTCTTTCTGTTTCAGCGCTTTCTCGTCTTCGGAAATATTTTTTTCCAAAGTGCGTAGTTTCTTTTGCTCTTGATCTATGCTAGTTTGTGCCGATTTCAAACTACCCGCCACTTTGCCTTCCTCCACCACTTGTTTGGAGAGTTGTTCCTCTACTTCTTTTAACGCACCACCGCTATCGGCATCAATTTGGGTTTGCACTTGCTTTGCAGATTCCTCAATATTCTCTGTTTCGGCATTATTATCTTTGATTGTGTTCTTGCAAGTTTCAATGCGATTAGTTAACTTCTCAATGTGTTGTTCAATAGAGCGGAGCGCCTCTTTTTGCTTAAGATATCGAAATGAAATGTGTATACGAGTCAAATATTCAATATCGCGACAGATTTTTTGAAATTCCAAATAAGCGGAACGTTCCTGTCGCAACTTCTCCAATTTTGGTTCGACTTCTTCATGTAATAGCGTATTTGTTTCACGTACTTTTGCATCCTTTTTCTCAATCAATTTTTCAGTTGCTTCACGTTTGGTCTCATACATGCTTGTGCCGGCCGCTTCCTCAATCATTGATAGTATCTCTTGTGGTTTCATATTTAATACTTTGGTAATGCGGCCTTGCATTATCAAAAAGTTGGGATTGTTCACGTTCAATTGTACCGAGCAAAAGAAATCTGAGACCTTTTTGTTCTGCACCAGCTTGCCATTGATGAGATATTTATTTTTGCCACCAACTACAATTTGGCGAGTTACAGATATTTCGCGACATTTATCATAGCCCAATGGGCATTGATTTGGATCGGAATTATCAAAAATGAGTGTAACTGTAGCCTTTGTAATGCCCGCTTGACCACTTTTATATACGAGATCTTGCAGTGAGGCCGCACGTACCTAGTGAGAAAACACTTTTTTATATTGAAGAGTTTTAAACTATTTAACAATTAATATTTTTTACCTGTCCCAGATTCATTATACCAAGTACAAAACATATTGAGTCTAATATATTCGACTTGCCTGTACCATTCAAGCCAGTAATCGCTGTAAATTCTCTGTCAAAGCCATGGATTTCAGTGCGTCGTCCGTAGGACTTAAAACCATCAATTATTACCGATTTAATGTACATTTGGACACGCTCGATATCTACTGGCGGTCAAAATGCAGCTGCTGTGAATAAGAACTTTGTAAAATACATACATTAGGTGTTTGAGGGACGCCAGAAGTCGAATTCAGTAAGTAATTAAACGCGCCCAACGCCACTGGTGATGGTGCCCTTAACTTACTCCATTTTGATTAAGTAAAATTAGCATTAAGTCTTACCAGCTAAATTGTGTTTCACGATTATTTTCTTTAATTTATGCCGAATCAAATGAAATGTGTGAATATAAAAATTACTAGTCTCAATTGTTTTTCTAAACAAAAAAGCAACAGCAAACACAAGCCCACTTTGTTCTTCTTCTTCCTCGTGAAAGCAGCCGTTGGCCAGTGCTGCCAGTTGTAGACAATTTCAAATGATGCCAATATTAGTAACGTTCGCATACCTGTTTATTATCGCAAATAATTAAAAACGAGCAACTTTTGGTAATTTCCTTTTTTTATTGGTCTTCGCACGCTTCTATTTGTATTATTTTTCGGTTTCCAAACAAACAAAAAATATAAGCAAAATAAAAGAATGTCAAAAGCAACTCAAGATTATTAGAACGATTTGACGGTACAGGCGCTTGCGTGATATTTTTTTTGTCACGTCTCTTCCGAAGGTGAACCGAATTTAATTCAGACTTGAATGGTGTAAAAGTCCGCTAAGGGAAATTGAGAGATTATTGGCAGCACCTAAAAAGCTGATATTAATTTTTTACTTAATAAATTTTATTTTTGATAGTGTAAATATTTCAGTCGTTTAAGAGACCTATTGAAAATTTACACATTTCGGAGTTGCTTCGGTATACAGTCGACTAGAAAAAGATAAACTCAAATCTACTTTGACTCGTGTAAGGGCTGCTTAAGAGGATCTTTTGTGATATATTATCAACACTATCGATAGTTTGAATGCTAACTATCGAAAGTATAGAATGGTCTGCCTGTCCACAGTCCAAATTCCCGTACATAGATAGATATTAGAGGAATGCACTGCAACCGATTGGTCTATTGTGCCCTCGAAGCTCATCACCACATTCAGCCAGCCCCAGGACCTCCAAAGTCAGGATGGTTGTTGTTGTTGTTGTTGTTGTAGCAGCACAAATTATGCTGAGGCGACAGTCCTTGGCCGGACATAAATCCGGGTCGTTCCGGTACCGTAGACCCGACTGTCATGGGAACGAAGTCAGGATGGTCGCCGGGGTTACTGTGTATGTATTGTTCTTCCGGTGGAAGCTACAGTTTTCTTGGCATGCAGGTCGGCAGCCTTATTGCCATCCACGCCCATGAGTCCTGGTACCCAAACAATTAGGATCCAGTTTCCTTCAGCATACATTATACATGTTTAACCACAATTTTCGAACATTCTCGAATGTCAAACGCAAACAAAGCTTGCATTAATTGTAAAAAGTAAAACACCAATATTTGACTTTAAAAATAAAAAAAAAAATTTCTTTTACTTTTCAAGCGTCCTGCTTAAAATATAACTAAATGCATATCGTAATAATAAATTTAACGATATGATTTCTGGTAACGAGCACGGGCACCTGGACCACCGAATTTCTTTGGCTCGCAACGACGTGGATCACCGACCAACAGAGTTCTGTCGTATTGGATGAGAATATCTTTGATTTCCTTCTTTGATGCTTCATCAACGTCTGAAAAGAGAATAATAATAACCAATAAAAACGTCCAATAGGAAAATATGAGAAATGTTTTAAGTAAAAACTTTAGTTGAGCTTAACACATTATTACTAAGTAAATAAAAATAAAATTCGGTATTAACAGTAACACAAATAATTTATAAGAAAACATTTCTAATTTCTAAGAAAATTATTGTAAATCCAGCATCACTCACAATTACTAAGGAATAATTGTGATTGGTATTTGCCTGAAGATTTGATCTACCGTGTTTTCATCTTTCGTGAGGAAATTTGCTATCCAGCCGAAAATCTGGTATTAACCGGCATACATTTATATCCAAAATTTTTTTGGCCCTTAAAATAAAATATTGTAAATCCAGCATCACTCACAATTGCTAAGGAAGCAATGTGATTGGTATTTGCCTGATGATTTAATCTACCGTGTTTTCATCTTTCGTGAGGAAATATTTTATCCAGCCGAAAATCTGGTATTAACCGGCATAAATTTATGTCTAAAATGATTCAGTTTCTAAGAAATTAATTGTAAATCCAACATCACTCACAATTACTAAGGAAGCAATGTGATTGGTATTTGCCTGATGATTTAATCTACCGTGTTTTCATCTTTCGTGAGGAAATATTTTATCCAGCCGAAAATCTGGTATTAACCGGCATAAATTTATGTCTAAAATGATTCAGTTTCTAAGAAAATAATTGTAAATCCAGCATCACTCACAATTACTAAGGAAGCAATGTGATTGGTATTTGCCTGATGATTTAATCTACCGTGTTTTCATCTTTCGTGAGGAAATATTTTATCCAGCCGAAAATCTGGTATTAACCGGCGTCTTTGCACTAAACGCAAACTTCTATCAAAATTACTCGAACATGTAATGCATTCAAAATTCTGCTTGTAAATCGGACATCACTCACGCCTTCTACAGTAGTAGGAATGATTGGTATTTGTCTGAAAATTGCTCTCCCGTGTTTTCATCTTTCGAGAGGAAATTCATAATCCAACCGAAAATCTGGTATTAACCGGGGTTGCCGCTCAACTTATATAAATTTATATAGATTTTCTCGCTGATTTTGCACTCACATTTTTGATAGAAAGCAATCAGCGCCTTGGAAATTGCCTGACGGATGGCATAGATTTGTGCGACATGACCACCACCGCTTACACGCACACGAATGTCTACGCCAGCGAATTTTTCCTGCAAAAGAAACGGCATTGTAATTGACTGTTGCACATATGTTATGCTAATTTAAAATTAAAAATTATATTCAGTTTTTAAACTATTTTCATTATATTCAATTTCGGGATAAGTTGTACTCATCACTGAGCGACTCTGGTGGGTTCAACCACACATCGCAGCGTAAACAACTCACCTTGCCCAAAAGCAAAAGTGGTTCCTGCAATTTGTATTGCAATACTTTTGGTTCAATTTGTTCCAAAGGACGACCATTGACCCTCAAGAGACCACGTCCACGCTTGCAATAAGCAACAGCAGTGGCGGTTTTCTGAAATTGAAGATATGATAATTTAATAAATTTCAATTTAAAACGAGAGCTTGCACGTGTATTTTATGGCTGTAGTTTCAATCTCAATTGTTGTTTAGCTTACCTTGCGTCCGAAAACTTGCACGGCATGCACGGGCTCTCTGCGCTGTAAGAGAAAAAATATGGTAAAAGTTATTCCAAATGCAATATACGTAATTTTATATATAATTTTACTTTTTGCTGCATCTTTGCTCAAGCAACTTTGTGAAAAGAACGGAAACCGCCATTGCGCCACTGAACAGTATCTTGACGAAGAAAAACTGTCAAAATTGCAACGTTGGGTGTGCGAGCGACATCTTTAGGTAAGTTTAAAGAAAAAAGTATAAACACTATTTCAATAATTAAAATAATGAATTGACTTAAATATTTTTATTTTACAGGAGTTTTTATTGCTGCAATCTGCATGTTTGAGAAAGAAAACTCTAACATTTAAAGTTATTTTGTGGCACACAGTCGCAATTTATAATATATGCTTCATATATGCCACCCTGTGGCAACTGTCAATTCCAAAAAATGCACTCATTCCTATAAAAAAAAAGTATACTTCTCTGTTGAAGAATTATTTGTGCGATATTTTTTCGATTTTGCCTTAGTTTGAGGGCATTAAATTATTTAAAATATTAATTTTGAAGTAAATGGTTATTGTGCCGTTTTCAACAAAATTTTAATTGTTTGAAGATGTCTAGCGGTCGTGAGGAAGGAGAAATCGATTCTGAGGAAGATGGTCTGCGAAAACGAATCAATGAGCTGGAAGAGGAAAATGCAGAATATGAAAAGATCAAAAGAATTTCCGAATGCTATGAAGATAAATACGGTAGGCAATCAATGGACTTTTTGATAATTCTTTCTATGATTATTTAATTGCAATGCAATAAACTCGTATGTAATAACTTGGGCAGACGTACCAATGTGATGTGCATATGTACGTATGTATGTAAGTACATATAACAAGTAGATTTGTGTGCTTATTTTCTTAGGTACACATTCGTGCGTTCCTATAACTCGCTGATTACCAAGAAACATTAACAAGGTTATGAAGGGGCCAACTCTTATCATATGAAATTTTTTAAGCTCAGCTTTTAGTACTTTCATAAAGATGTAATAATTATTTTATATGACCCCAACCGTATTTTTGAAGACTTACAGTTATTGACTTTGAGGTAAACTTGTCCCTTGTTCATTTATAAATTTATGCCATATTGTTTTTTCATGGCCTTTCAGCAAGTCCTTAGGTGCTGTGGAAAAAATTTCGCAATGTGTAGCAGCATCCTGGTCCCAAGGTCTTTACTAAGAATATTTTATACCGTTTCAACAAAAAAATGGGACCGAGGAGATTTAAGTATGTGTCTCCGTCTAACGTTTGTTGGTCCAGCAATTTAATTCAGCTTAGTTCGACCAACACCTTCATTCGTCACTCTCTGGCTCGTCGGCTCCACCAAGTTGAAAGCTGATGGTAAAGAAACGACGCTAGTTCGCATCTCAACCCGAACGAAAAGTACCATATATCACCCTACCATAGGTGAACTTCTCTGAGGTGAAAAACGATTGGTAGTATGAGACTTGAATGCGCAGAACGATCTTTGTTATTCAAAACGATCCGGCATTATGCACAACGATAATGCTCACAACAATATTATGGGTGGTCACATAGGTCTGATTGACAGTCCTACCGCCTATGAGTCCGCGGTCCGTCGCATCTTAGTAAACTTTAATAAAGCGAAATTCACTGAAAGTTCTTTCAGTGCGCTTTCCACTCCAACTGGTGATCGAGTCTAACGAAACCTGCTTCATTCCGGCCGGGAGGATGCCCAAGGACCGTCAGAATTTCCCGGGTGAAGCGGTTACTTGGGCAAATGAGGGCGAACAACTTAACCAGGCAGATCAAAAGAATCTCGGTATCAAGGATCTTACTATTATTGTGGTCGACCGTTATGTCGTTTCAAATCCCCACGAGACCCGAAGCGAGCCGAAGTCGATTTACGTCCTGCCAAGGACAGTCTCTTCAGCATATTTGATGCTACTCCAACAACAACGGTAGTTTACAAAAACAGAAAAATATATTTCAGAATTTTTTTTTTTTAATCTAACTCATTTTAAGTACGTAAATAAGTTAAGGGTTTGTTAAATATATTTTATTTCTTCTTCTCTATTAATGTCTTGAAAATTTTTGAAATCTGATCTAAACCACGCCCAGCCTGTTATATACATATGTACGTACTAAGAGTCGTTTTAGAAAATTCGATAAATCTACATATATTCCAGTATCTTTTTGCTCAAAACTTAAAGAATCAAGATTTTAAGAATAAATGTTTAATGGTCGCCCATTTTTTTATTTGGTCCATATATGTATGTACATACATACATATGTATATGTATGAATTATGTATGCCAGTTAGCGAAAGAGAGGAATAACTGGCGTGCTATGCTAAGCTCGGCTAAAATCGTAGAGGCAGTTTTCGAGCCAATGAAAGAAAATGTATTTACCATAGAAAAAAATAAAATTTTCGTAGGTTTAAAATTCTTATTTTTATTATTTTTTGAAAAAAATCAAATTTGTGCTTTGTCATCGGACATAAAAAAATATTACCCAATTGCTTATTTAACATTTTTTTAAACCCCAAAAAACTCAAAATTACAAATCAAAATGAAAGATTTTAAATTCGGAATATCTTTTATCTCTGCCAAATGTTTAGTTTATAACTTTCAATTGGTATAATGTTCCTTTTCACCATGTACCGACTTGTTCTATTTCTTAGAAATTTTGCCATATTTATCTTTTCCCCCTTCAGGTAATATGTATAGACTGAATGAATACAGCAATTGGGAAGCTGTACAACGCGCCGGTCAAGTACCCACTGATGCGTCCTCAATTTCCTCAGTGGAATTTCCTTCACCAAAGAAGAAAAAACACAAAAGACATAAGAAAACGAAATGTAAACGTTTGCAACAGCGATCTCATCGGTGCGCCCATCAGCGCCACAAGCACTGCAAGAGTCAAATGCATGGTGAGAAGCGGCACCACCATCGCCGCGAGCGTTTGCTGAATCCGTACTATCAAGGCCATGGTATTGAAACGATATCGCTGGATACCAGCGATAACAGTGAATATGAGAAAGATAACTATTCAATTGCCACCATGGAGATTGAGAGTGCAGATGAAAACGATGATGGCAATACAACATTGCCTTTGAGTCGCGAAGAATTGCGTCTGGCGTTGGGGCGTGGTGCAGCGGAGAGGAAGAATAATATTTGCTCATTAAAAGAACGCTTGCAGCCAGACAATAGGTGTATTGAACTAAGCAATGAAGCCGAGATGCAAGAGGAATCGATGCCGAATTCAAATGACGCCGACAACGTGGTAGTCGAGCTGCACAGTGATAATTCCATATCGATTGAGGAGCACGAATTGCGTTTAATTGCATTACGTTCGGCGATTATGAGGAAACATGCGACACGCAAAAAACGTAATGCTGAAATTGCATATTCACCTACAGATTTCGATGATTTGCTAGTTGAGCCAATCAGTCCCGTCGCATCGGATATCGAAGAGTTGGAGGGTGATATGGAAATTAGTCCGGCCAGCTCACCAACTCTCATCTTCAGTCCAATACAATACGATGAAGAACAAAATAGTAATATTAGCTTGGAGACTCTAGACAATCATGTTGATCATAAGCCCATAGATATGGACATAGCAAGCAGTGATAGCGAACCGGAGGAATGTGTAGCGAATGTTGTCGACTTAGTTGACATTTATGCGCAACAAACGCACGACATACCGCTGCCGGCTGGCGCACCTATGGACGGCTTGGGTATGCCAATGTCTTCATACGATTATGCGAGTAATGCCAAATCAATGCCGTACGATAATATGTACATGCCGTCAATGCATTTTGGCACACCAAATGATATGGCGCCAGCAATGCTAACAATACCAACTACAACAACCTTGCCGCCATTTGCGGTCGCTGAAATCGTTCAAAATACAGCGACTGTGAACGAAGTGGAGAATTGTATTAAAAATGAAATTGCTAATACACAGCTTAACATGAACGCCGAATCACCGAAGTCGGCTGGCATGGATATCATAGCGGAGGACACGCAAGATCAATCGGAGGCGTGTAGTGATGAAGAGGAAGCAGAAGCTTTGCGCGCTTTGTTGCTATCTCAACGTCAAGCGGCCAAAACAACGCGAACCAACAGCTTGCTGCGTACGATGAAAAGAGCTTCGCCACCAGCACCAGATACACCGCCACAAATTGCGACTGCGCACGCAATAGAAATGGAGAACATTATTATTAAACCACAGCCAAAGCAAGTGCCAACACTCACGCAGCTCATTTGCAGTGATAGTCCGAGTAATAAACCTACGCCAACCGAATCAATTTTAAAGCAGGCTGTACTTCGTTTAAAAGTCAAATCATTTGCACATATTGATGAGAACGATACTCAGGATGTACAGCAGACGGAGGTGCAGGTGCCGCGCTTGAAAATACGTGCTTTTGCACGTTGCAATGAATTCGATGAGCACGCAGATGCGCATGCGCACCCACCAAGCCAAGACGAGCACGATTATTCCGCTTTCGTTATGCATCCAACGCACATAAATGGCATAAATTATGAGCTCATGCAGCAGGTAGAAAGCGGAGGCAGCTTTGAAAGCATTTTGCCCCACAGCACACCGGAAATTTACGGTACGCAGATGAATGCGAATAATAATAATGCCGCCTTGCTATTGGCCACCGCAAAGCGGCGTCTAGAAAAGGAGGCGCCTACGGGACGCACGCTACGCACAATCGAACTGAAGCAGGGCGCGGACAATTGCAGCAGTCAGCACTCAACAGAGGACAGTAATAGCGGTGTGTTGGACAAAAATAAGACGCAGCAAATCTACGAAACGCAAGCTAAGAAACTAAAAACCACAACAACAACAGAAACTACGCAGCCTTCGAAGGCAATAGCAAACAGCTTGCATTGTAAAGAACGCGCACAGGAAACCAACAGCAATGCAAAAGAGCTGGCCACTAACGCCAGCGGTGAGAAAGAAAACAAAGAAATTTCGTCAGCGAGCGCAAGCGTGAAAGATAGCGGCGGCGCCACCGCCAAAGCAAAACCCAACACGAAGCTTGCAGTTAAAACTGCAAAAGTCATTGCAGAAAAGCGAAAAGTTAGCGTCACAACGGCGGCAACCAAAGCAGCAATTGCCGCGAGAACAACAGCTTTGGCAAAGGCGAAGCCACCAGTGTCCAAAGCAGTGCCAAACAAAACCAGCGTAGCGCCAAAGGCAGCACCGAAGTTGCTGAAAACGCAGACGCAGCAGCTGAAAATCGTCAAGCCAAACAAAGTGATCAACAAAAGTGTGGAAAAAAGCGAGGAAGTGGTGGTGCAAAGGAAGGTCGTCGACGCTACCAATCATTCGCGCATACTCACACCCACAACTTTGCCAAATATAAAAGTGAAACAGCTCATTATACGCCTGGGTCAGTCCGATTCATCTTCGGAGGACGAGGAGATACTACGCAATCATACTTTGGAGCGTTGCATTGGACTGACAACGGCGCGCACCGCCACACCGGACTCGCTTAACGGCGTACTTAACGAAAATCTTTACCTTGGCAAAGATACTGCTGTCACATTAAGCAACTCAGCGTGCGCGTCGCCAGCTGACGCGCACACACAACCGAATGAGGAGCTTTCGAATGCGTCCACAGCAAAGGAAGCAGTCGTCGTGAGCGAGACATTTGAAAGGAAATTGGAAAATTTTCTCAAAAATATGCGCTCCAAAACATTGCAGAAGAGTGAAAGTCCTACACAACCGCGGCTGCGTATAATAAGCGTCGGCAATGCGCAAACGGGCACGCCAACGGTGCGTATGCTAATTTTTAGCGGAACAGTGCGAGTAACTAAACTTTTCTATATATCCTTTTCGTTTTTGTTTTTTTTTTTTGCTTGTTTGACTTCTTCCAGGCCGTACGTAGTCTACCATTTGCTTCGCAGGAGGAGTACAAACGTTTAGTGCATCGAATGAAGATTTTAGAAAAGCAAAAACATTTGAAGAAAAATGCAAAAAGTCTACTTGAAGATGCTGAGAAGTATACGAAAACCAAGCAGGGTAAAGCCAACCTAGTTACCAAAGCGAAAAAAGCACAAAGCCTCGCCGACACTGCGAAAATCACCAGCAACAGCAGCTTGCAGAGTTGCAACGATGCGTCGTCACACGTGGCCAGCGAAACTGACGCAACAACAAGTGAACGTGTTGCAGTGCAATCCAACGTTTGCGAAGTTAAACATTCCAAGAAAGTAACACCACCGACAACTAAAAGTGCTGAAATGTTAGACGTGCCTGCGCTGAATACTGAAACGCCCGCTAAAAACGAGCGTGTTATGACCTCAAAACTGCTTTCGTGTGAAACAATTCTAGCCAGTATAAGGTAAGTTGGCTTACAAATACATTTTCTACTTAATTAGAGTGCTAAATGAATCCTTACACGATCAATAATGTTGAACAACACGTGGACTGCAAATATTCTTTTTTCAATTGAGACGAAACCGTTTAAAATCATGATTCGAATTAAATTTCTTTATAAAAACAATTCATAAGAGTTCACAAATTTTCAACAAAAAAAGTTTTTATAAAGAAATTACAGAGTATTTTTAGTATATGTTCATATAACTTTGTAGCCCAATCAATTTTAGTAAAATAAAATGCAAATCTCAAGGTGCCAAAAATTGTCAATGCAAGAGTGTGCTATAGTGAAACACCCAGTATTAATTAAATTATAAACATCAATACAATATAAAGAATTATATATTAAAAAATTATTAGTAATTCACTACAAAAAAATAGTTTTTGAATAAAAAAAATTTTTTTATTATAAATTATTTTAGAAGTTAGGTAGTGGTAGTATTGCTTTTAAAAGAAAATAAGAATTAATAACATTATTAATATGGAGTTATAAATTAGTAGCTATTGAGTTGAAAATTGGTGTGAGTGGAATTTATTTAATGAATGAAAAATTGGTTTGAGTGGAAAGCTTTTTAATAAATAAAAAAAATTGGCAATAAATTAAAAATTTTGTTTTAATTTGTTGACTGAAAAATTTGTAATGAGTGAAATTTAGTATGAGTGAAAATTTGAATGAAAATTTATGAATGAAAATTAGAAATGAATAAAAAAGAAAGTAATGAATGGCAAAGTTGGTGTGAGTTGGAATCGAGAAAAAGGATTTATGAGTGAAAATGATGCAGTTACATATGTATGTGTATGTGTATGTACATAGTATATATTTACATGAGTGAAAGTTAGTTATGAGTGGAGAATTGGTAATAGAAAAAGAAAGTGTTAGGCAATAAAAAATAGAAAGAAAAAGTTGGCGTGAGTGGAAATTAAGTTTCGAGTGAAAAATTAGTAGAGTTGAGTATATGTATGTAGAATATATTTAGTAGATAAAACTTGAAATGCATACAGAACGAGAACGACAGATTGAGTGATTCTCACTCTATGTACATATGTACATATATGTATGGTGAAATTGTTAAAAATTTGTAACGAGTGAATATAGAAAGAAATAAAAAATTGATATTGAGTGAATATTATTTAAAAAAAAATTAATATTGAGTAAAAATATGTAAAAAATGAATACAAAAATGCCGCGTTAATGACGTTTTTGTTGATCGGGTTTATTTATTTAAAAAAATTATTAAGAATTATTTAAAAAGCGTGTAAATTGTTACTTTCACAATTGCATATTTTTTTTTTTTGTAATTTTCCGCTTCTTTTTCACGTTCAGCAATAATATACTTACAAGGCTGGATAAATCACTGCAGCTGGTCGATGAAGCGAAGGTCGCAAAAATAGCTAAAATGCGTCATGAGCAGCGACTAAAAGAGCTGCGACTTGAAATCGAGCAAACACAGCGCAAAGTGAAAGATGAGCAAATGAAAATTACGCGCATACATCCACAGATATGCGCGAGTAACGAACTGATAACGAAGCTGAAGCAGAAGCGCGCTAAAGTCTTCGACATGGCTGTGAAGTTGGGCAGGAGCATTAAGGGCGATGACTATAGGTATTTCCCTGTTGGGGATGTTGTAGCATGGTTTTTTGTTTTTAATTTATTTTTGATGCATTACTACCTCGCTATACATACATACATACGTTGAATTGAGCAAAACGGAAAATTAATTTTGCTTGCATGTGCTGTCTTATGAATATGCTTGCAGAGTAGCATTAATATATATTTTTTTGTAATTATTTGTTTTTTTTCTTTAGATTAAATAATGATTTGAAGAGTGAAATAACGCTTAAAACAAAAGGATTGGCAACACATATAAAACATGTTAATTCAATAAGATATTGTGATCTAGATGTATTAGATAAGAAAGCGCCCGCGCCCTCAGCCAACAATAGCTTGCAAGAGATTTATAAGACTAATGATGCCGCAATCACGACTGATAGTCAACAGAAGACGCATGTGAATGACACACAAAACGCTATCATCGTGGGTGAAGCATGTGACAATCATGAAAAAACCGTCAATGCAGATATTTCCAATTGCGCAAACGCTGACAATCATTTATCAACTTCGCAGCCAATGTCCGAAAATTGTGATGATGCCAATGTCAAAGTGAAGCCAGTGCAGCCTGCGTTAGCGTGTGCTGAGGAGTTGCCAGCGCTGTGTGACAGCGGCAAAGAAGTGCGTGCCTATGTCTTGACGGACTTTTATACAATTCAATACTAAATATTTTGTATTTGTCAATGCATATATGTACATACATATGTTTTTTTGTATACACTTGCCACTACTGCTTTACATTAACAAAACTATTGAGTATGTTTAGGTGCAACGGCCAGTGGTGGAGGACAATCAGCAGGAAGAAGATAATGTGACAGCCGTTGAGGAAACGAAGGAAGGTCGGCAATCAGTGCGCGATTACGTCTCCCCGCTCGAACATTTGCGTAGCGAAAGTGGGTGGGTATTGAATAAGAGTATGGCACAAAGTACGAGTACTTCGTAGGCTGTGTATAACAAGCTTGAAGGAATATTTTACAAAATATGCTACTCATACAAACATATGTACGTACATATAGCTTGATATTCAGTTCTATGAACATTTCAGAAAATGGGATCCCAACGATATTGTCTGCCCGTACGAGCTGATGGGACAATGCGAAGATAAGGATTGCAGTTATAGGCATTTTAGCGACAAATGAGTTCGCGCGTTACATTGCAGCAGCAAACAAAGTAGCTTACTTATAGCAAGCCATGTGGCGCGTGTGCGCGTGCTGAATTACGTTTTGTAGAAATGTCTTAAGATGGAGTACCAAATAAAATTTGCCTAGGTAAGTTAAAACAACTAAATTTAGAATTATACACAAACGTGTAGCGCGTCCACTTAATTCTATCCTAATACCACTCGTACATGTTGTTTATTAATAATTTTTTTTTATTTTTTATTGCGATGAAAACATTTGTTTTTTATTTGAGTTGGTTGTGTGGCTTACGGTTTGTGATAGAAATGCAGCACGAAGGTCTGTTCAAACTATTACTCATTTGAACTTGAAAAAAAAAAAAAAAATTAAATTAACTTATATTGAAAAATCCAAAAAATTATTAAATAGATTGTTTGTAAGCATGATTAAAACTTTTTTGGTAAAAAATTTCAATTATTAAAGGTGCCATATAAAAATTAAAAATATTCAATGGAACCTTTGCTGTATTTGAGCAAACTTGCCACATTTTTTGATTTTTGTAAAAATTTAAAATTAAGATAAAATATCTAAAAATATAAATAATATTGTTTTATAACGTTGTTATAAGAAAAATTGTTTACAAAGTGAAATAAAGAAGTGCTATGAAACTAAATGCAATTGTCTTTTAATTAAAATGGAATATCTTTTAGACAAAGGGTGATTTACCCAACAAACAAAAATTGTAATACAGGGTGAAGGATGATATATACTAACTAAAAAATCCGCAATAAGTAAGAGACGAGGACTAACCAGAGAAATCGTAAATGAATTGAATGGACATCAAAAAAATTTCGATTGACTGTGGTGGCTGCAACACTTCTAACCAAATTTAAAATGTTAATTTTTGTGGCCACCTATATTGTTAACTTGAGAATTTTAAAATTTTTCCAAAAAGCTTAGGCTTTAAGTTTTAATGGCAAAACAAAGTTAGCATTGACTAAGGCCAAATTGAAAGCTGTATCTTTTTTCTCTATTTTTTTTTTGAAACTTTAATACAATGCAACGAAACCATGTCAAGGCTCTCGATTTTATATTGCTTTCCCCTTGTTGGGACCTTGATCCAGAAATGAAAAGCGTTTTTAAATCGGCATTCACCTGATTACCAAATCAACTGAAAAATTAGACAAAGGTAATGTTAATAAGATCATAAGAACACAGCTTAACGGTGAATTTGCACAACTAATTGGATTTCGTTTGTTGCAGCACAAAGAACAATTAAAACAAAGCAAAAAAGAAACAAAAAAAAACCGCTCACACGTTTTAGAGGTCGTATTTGAAAAACGTGCAAGCAATCATATGCAACGTGTGGGCATACGTGCATACAGTGGGCGATAAAATTAGATGTACGTAGATTTTTTTTACATTTATAATATTGGCAACGTTTTTCATGTTCGATTTTTGTTTTGTAAATAATTGAATTAAAATTTCATAAATTCAAAGCAAGGCGAATTAATTAAAGATGGTGTTAATCAATCAGCTGATTGGTGGTTGGTTGTCAAGATCAATTGTTTAGTTGCAAAAAATCAATTGTTCCCTTTCGATTTTCGATTTCGACCTTTTTTGGCCGTTGTCCCCTAAACTAGAGAATTACCCAAAAATTAACACAACGCATCCAAAATTATACCTCCACTCTTTTGAAAATACAACGCGTACTGACGTATCGCAAAAGAAACGCTACACGTTCAATATGTATTGATGGATCGCGATCCATATTGATGGATTTCAAAATTTTTTGCGATCCAGATCGCGATCCATCAATATTGCATGCTACATGGTCAATATGGATCACGATACATGGATCTCGTCAATAAATATTGACCGTGTGACAGTGCCCTTTAACTACGGGAAATTTCAACATTACATCAATTCGCCTTGATTCAAATTGTACAAACATTTTGTTAATATTTTTCATTTCTATTTACATTCGTGATAGGGAATTCCAAGCGTTTGCATAATATTACAAAGACATTCGATTGGAAATTTTTACTATAAATCCTTAGTACGTTTCAAGGCACATTAAGTAGGTAGCCGCAACAAATTTTTTTTTGAACTTTTTTCATATTTTATTTTAATTTTAATTGTCAAATTTTAAATTTCGTTTTGATAAGAATGCTTTCAGTACAATTCGAGGTAGTTGATAAAATAATTTTTAAAATTTTAGCTTTTAAAAGCAAAAACAAAATATACAGAGCTCAAATAATTTTTTTTAAATTTTTATACTGCTGTTACCTATTGAAAGTGCCTAGGTACGTTTGCTTTTTGTGCCAAACTAGGAATTCCGACTATTTGTTTATTTTGGTTTTTCTAAGTTTCCTGACATTTTCACCGCAAAATAAACAAAATTTTTACTTACATATATGTGGAGTATTCCACCATGAATGAAGGCGAATTCTTAAAAGATGGTGTTAATCAATCAGCTGATTGGTGGTTGGTTGTCAAAATTAATTGTTTAGTTGCTAATAATCAATTGTTCCCTTTAACTACAGAAAATTTCCAGACATGGTTCACTATAACTTTTTGCGGTGACTCTAATAGTTTAAACATTATTTAGCGAAAGTTAAATACAAAGGAGATAACCTAACAGAGGGTTGCATTTTTAGAACCGCTACCACCTTACATGAATTCGCCTTGGCCTTGATGTAGCTCTTTTATTTTCTGAAGTAGTATGACAAAGCGAACGTTTTAAGTCATTATTGTTGATTTTTCAAAATTTTTCCAACGGAGCTGCGTTTATTTATCTACTTTTTTCATTTACAAAAAATTTTATTCATCGCTCGTTTGAAGGCTATTAAAACTTTCATTTTTGCATAAAAGAATATACAAAAATGCATTCTCGAAAATTTCTAATAGTTATTGAACTCTGTTTAATAAGTTTCAATTTGTTAAATGTTAAATTATAATAAAAAAAAAGTACAAAAAAGAACTTAGATGAAAAATGTTGCAAATATGAAAAAAAAAATTAACGTAATCAAGCTGTTGTTGCCTACTGTACACACTGTAGGATATCTATTTGTGCTACATTGAGTCGAAGGCAAGCACTGATAAAAACAATGCACGACAATATGTGCATGAAATTGATTTGAGTATAATATAAAAAAAAGATAATAGATAAAAGATAATAAAAATAAATTACAACTTAAAATGCATTACGACTCGTATAGAGCGTAAATAAGAAATAACATCGAAAAATGTATGTAAAGAAATAAATAAGGGTAATATTTACTAACTTAAATGAATAGTGAAATTTTGTATATGCAACTTAATTCAGTAATAATAAAAACTTTTGATAAAAATAAGTGAAGTTGACTTATTCAATGCCATATCTATATTAAAATATATTAAAAAGTAAATAATTAATTTCCGTCATCATTTGACAAAATATGAAATAATTCACTGCCTCCCAGGCCCTTTTTGTACAGTTTATTGCTAAATTTATATTACTTTTATATATTTACAAATATTTATTTTACCACTGTTTTATTTAATTTTCTACATGAACTGCAAAATACAGTTTTTCGAGTCACTGTAGTTAATTGTTAAAGTGTTTCATTCGCAAAGAAACATGTGGCAAATTACTTATTTAACGATTGCGTTGAATCGACGCTTGCAGCATGTGACTTCAACTGCTAAACACAGGCATACGTAGATACATACATACACATGTATTATGTACAAACTTACATAAATATATGTGCTTGTACATATGTATGTGTGTATGTGTGTATGTATGTATGTATTGGCTTGTACTACGTGACATTTTACCAATCACTTCAACCGAAATATGGCAGTACAACATTTTGCCAATCATCATTTGATACGAGGGGACTGCAATATGTCCGTATGTATATAAATACAAGTACCATATTTTACTAATTAAATTAAATTTTATTTATTTAAAAATTTTAACTGTTAATGTCATTGAAATATTGCAATTTTCCCACCAATTACTGTAAGACACAAAAATACAATTACTTTAAGTGGGGAAAAAATGCAAATGCGTAAACACTAAATATAATAAATTAAATATTATACACCACTCCGCCAGAAAAATGTTATATGCACTTTAATAGTTTCGATAAAACTTGTGATAAACATTTCGATATCAATAAGAAGCGCGAAAGCGATAGCGATAAATAATAATAATAATAATGAGTAAATCGATAAAAAACACAGATAACTAACACGGAAGAGATTTCTATTTATCTTTTACGTCGATAAAAACGATAAAAATAACGATGTCAATAACGATTATAATATAGCTTATAAAGGTATTGCTAATAAAACTAATTAAAATGTGGATCTTAGTAACATTAGGTAAGAATTGCTTTGTTTCTTTACTGATAATTATTACTAGTTTCTTCTGAAAAGCGTTTCCAGTGAAACTAGTAGTTTTTTGGGTTAAGAAACGCTTTCCAGCAGAAACTAGTAATAATTAGCTCTCTCGTTCTTACGCTCTTATTTTTTTTACCTCTCCTGCTAGTTTCTGCAAGTAAAAATTTTAGCTGTCAAATTGAATAAACAGCTGTTTAAACGTAAACAAGCAAGGTTAAGCAAAGTCGATTTTATTTGTTTCATTCTCCATATTTTTTGTATTTTTGAAAATAAAAATGAGCAAATCATTAAATATTGATGAAGTTTTGAATGTAAGTATTTGTGAATACGGTTGAAATATAAAATACAATTACGAGCAGCTGTTTACTTGCTAGTTTGCGTTTCTTTATTTCGCTCTTTGTGAGCGTAGTTTTCTCAATTTCCCCAATGTTCTTCTTTCTCATAACTATTTGCTAGAAAAGTAAAGAAACAAAGCTATTACATTCATGAGTTAAAGCATTTTTGTATGTACATATGTATGGTAACGACACCGCTAACAATAACACTATCAACGCTGATTTCAATTTAAAAACCTAGAGCGTTAACAATAAGATAATCGATTTTGAAAATTTTTCGGACATCAATAATAACAGACGAACCCGAAAATTACAGATAACATTTAATCGATTACATTTGTAATGATAAACGTCGATAACCATAACAACAAAATCGATACCTTAAAAAATTATGAAAAACAAACCTAGGAATATCTATAAGAACAGCAATGAAGCAAGTGAAGAGGAAATCGATAACGATGAAAGTCAAGAAACAACTTCGATAACTAACGAATACGAATAAAAATAAAATATCGCATTTTGCGATGTGAACTCGTTTATAAAAAGAAATCGGCTATCTCTTCTTTATGACAATAAATAAAGTGTTTGTCCGAGATGGCCCGGTAATTAACGAATAATTATTTAAGTTGCAGCGAATGCGTTTGAAAACGGGCTCTCGATTTCTCAACTATTGAGCGAACCTTGTAACTGCTTGTAACTGGCGAAAATCCTGAAATGAAACAGCTGTTTTTCATAACTAACAAACAAAGGTGCTCTCTTGTGGCAGATTGGCCAACGACCAATCAAGATTGCTCTTAAATAAACAATGGCAATGCGCGCTCTTAAATGCCACCCACACACGCACACACACACATATATACACACGCACATTAATGCATTCACGAAAAGAAGCAGTTGAGAATTACCTTGCATTGTGTGCGAGTATCTCAGAGATACAAATACGATGGCCGCTCGCGTATCACATTGGTGTGACTTTATTTTTATTATAATTTAATTTTTTTTTGTTTTGTTTTGGTCGTGAGCAGTACGGAAATGTTGGCGGCTTACGCTCGGTTAGGCGCTCATTGGAGATCACATACAAATGTATATACAAAGGTTGCCAGCGGTATACATTTGTATTTGTGTGTGTGTATGTGTGCTAGCTGATACAACCCGTAATTTCATGTTTGTATGGAGAGTTTTCCTGTTTTTTATTTTAATTTATTTTATTGTTTTTTATTTTTTGTATTGCTTTGCATTTTGGTTTCGTCGGCGACTTTCTATCGGAGAGGCAAAACAGCCAGACTGTGTTTTGTTGGTTGTTGCAAACGGAAAACGTTTAATCGCAACGCGAATTTCAAGCAATACAAACGTGTGAGCAGCGTTCGCAAAGACGCAGCAGGTGTACTACCTAACATACAATATAAAATTTAAATATGTACATACATACATATGAACTTAATATGTATGTATAAAATTAAGGCATATTAAATGCTAAAATTAAATTTAAAATTTTGAAAAACACGAAATTTGTAAAAAAAAAACACAAGTGAAAAAAAATTTGCAAAATTTAAAAATAACGCCAATGAACTCATTTATAAAATATTACATATTTAAATAAATTTGCTGAAATCCACAAAGAAAACCAATTTGTATCTTGTTAAATGCATGTGAAGTGTTTTTTACAATGCGTATAATATTTAATTTTAAATAAATACGAAATATCCAAGCACTTTAGCCGTGAAAAAAAAAAACCATAAAACAGGTCGGTCTGTTGTGTACGCGCTTTGACAAAAATACAAACATACAAACACATAAATTACATATGTAGCTACTTAAAATCCAGTTCTTTATACATATGTATGTGTATGAGTGCTTCGAGAGACGATAGAATTCACGTTAAACGCACGTGAACAGTGAGTAGGTAGCTAAAACCAAAAGTCCCTTTAAATTGCAAAAATAAGTGTCACAAATTGTGAAAAACAGGGAAAAAATTAAAAAAAAAGAGAAAAATTATCTCCCATAACAAAGTGAAAGGCTGGCTGCAACAACGCCACTAACTACTTCACTAACTACTCCAGCTATTCCAGCAACGCAAAGTAGGCAAATTTAGACAAAAAATGTGGTGCATTGTCAATCTGCCGAACGGCACACAATTAGCCGTCAAATGGGATACGAAGGCAATCGGCCAGGAGTGCCTCGAAAAGGTATGTTTTCGTTTTTTTTTTTTTTTTCTTAAGTTTACTACTTTACCTCTAAGTACTGTGTTTTAGTAGCTCTTAAAAACTATTGCACATTTGTGCCTTTATAGAGAGTTCACATGGTCAAATTGTTTGATGAAACTGTAAACATTTGTTAGCAAAATTTCGTATGCACAAATGTATGTACATATGTTCTGTGTGACAATTATGAGTTTGATGGTCGTTTGACTCAGATCAAAGTGTGAACAAAGAAATACACAAGCATTGATATGAAAGAGCAAGAAAAACGTAAGGAAAAGAAGTAAACGACTTCATTTTAGAATTAATAAATTAATAAGAAATCTGCGGGCTTGTGTGATGTGTATAGTAGAAGATAATAACGCAAAGGCGACGGTCTATGAAAACTACTACAAAACTATAAAGAACGGCATCAAAATGTCACAAAATTAAATCACATGCAAAAAATTTACACAGATTTAAATTTTTTTTTGTGAAAAAATAACAAAAAACTGATTAAAAAAAAAATTTTATATTTTATGCACGTCAAAAAATAATAAAATTACACACCCACGCAATTTGATCGAACAATTTGACCGTGTAAGATTCCCCATAGTTTTTGTTTCTGCTTCATTGTTCATATACATGCATGCATTTTTCATCTGCTTTTCTCTTTGTTGTTACTGTTTGCGATGTCTCTGTTGTGTTGCACCGCAACGCATATCAGTTTTCGCAATGACCTACGCAACAAATATTTGCCGCAAATTCGTCATTCAACAGCAGGCCATAGCAAAAAAGGCAATAACAAGAAGTGCATCACAGCACTCACGTACATCCATACATACGTACATACATACATACATATGTAAAACACATTCAACTTACTCACAATTCATAAGTCGCCGTATGCGGAATGAGTGCAGAAAAGCCTCTTCCTAGTACGCACTCTGAGCTTTGTTGTCAACATGTTTGCTGCTGCTGTTGTTGCTGTTTCGATAATGTGCCTACATACTAACTTTGCGTATTTTGTGTCAAAGTTGTTGATTTGCTGCGTTTTGCTGTGCTATGTACAGATGTATATGCAAGCATATCAATATCATACATACATACATACATACTTACATACGTTTAAAGGAGGCAAAGTACAAACTTGTCATTCAATTCTACTACACCTGTTTAAAGTTCACTTTTCGTATTTTCGAAAAACATATCAATAAAAAATGTGCTTTATAGCTTTTTAGTACGATTCTACTTATGTATGTATGTATGTATGTATGTATGTACATATGTACATATATACACACAAAAAAAACAATGTGCTACTTGCTTAGTTAGTTGGTTGCTGTTATCATTGTATTTATTTTTTCTTTTCTATTTTTTAATTCCTTGTTGTTTTCTTCAAGGGTGCTAAGTTAATTTTAACAAGAAAAATAAATGTTTTGAAAAGCACAGCAAATAAAATGTACATACATACATACATATACGCTCATAAGCATATATACATATGTATAAATGTAAATTTAAAATAACAACTGAAGTTATATTTATACATAACCGGCAAGGATATTGAACTTAAATAAATCAGAGCTGGGGGCTCTACTCTGAATGTATTGCGATTCGAAAAGCGAAGAATTGGAATATTTGCTGCTAGTATTTGTATCGAATGGCATTGATTTTCGAATCGCAATACAAAGTAAACCCCAATAGTACGAGTTAAATTCCAATAAAATGTCTCAATCATATAAATTCGAAGGCAATTGTGTTTAAACGGCTTGATAAACAATACATTTTTTTTTGAAGTCTTTACCAATTCTTAAGAAAATGTGTTGTTACATGATTTCATTTTTTTTTTTATGATTCGCAGTTAGATTTTGTTTATTTTTAAAACTTATTTCCTCATTTTGTGTGGTTTTGGTGAATTGGAAAATGAAAAAAATAGCTATTTAATACTTTTGAATTTTTGAAATTTTTATACTGAAAATAAATTTAAAAAAAAAATGCTTTAAAGTGTCGCATATACAAAATTATAAAATTTTTTCAGTAGCTTCAAAATTATTTTTGCAGCTTTTTCAGTAGCTTAAAATTAATTTTTAATGCTTTTATTGCATCGCACAAAAAAAAACAAGTTAAAATAAAACAAATTTAAAAAATTTTAAGTTTTGACGTAATTGAAATCGTAAAATCACAAAAAGGCTATTATATGTACATATCGCACCCTAAATACAAAAGGGTCACAACTCAAAATACTAAGATTTTCAGCAGAGACGAAAAACGTTTTATGTAAAAATTATTGTAATATTTAAAGAAAATATTTTTTCATCATGAAAATATACAACATTGAAGAAGGCTCTGCTATATTTTTTTCAATTTTATATTATGTTTGCGAAAATAAAACAAAATTTTGATATATGACTGTTTAACTGAAATTTTTTCCATTAACTAATGATATTATCTAAGTTGTGCCTTTTTAACTGATAAAATGTTTTAATTTTATAAGTTTCCTAATAAATAATACTGTTAATTGAACTCACTTTTCACAACTATAGAGGCACAATGCAAAATAATATACCACGAAATTTATCACTTTTTACAGTTATAGAGGCAGAACTCAAAATAAAACTCTTTATGTGTAATAAAAGTAATCAGCTGTTCTTGAGCACATTAACACAACTAAAAATAATTCTCTTTAGTTGATCGTGCAAAAGCAACACACTTGACATAAAAATAGACATAACTGTATTTTTCCAGTTAAAGAAGAAAGTTATGTGAACGAAATGTTTGCAGTAGTTAGAAATGTGTACTCTGAATTAATTTATGCAAAAAACTCAGTTTTGGAAAATTTTGAGTTGTGACCCTTTTGTATTTAGGGTGCGATATGTATGTATATTTTATAAACTTTTCAAATTTATCAAAATATCGAAATTTATATAATAGTACTATTGTAACTCATACGCCTAGTGCCTTCTAGGCATATTTCCAAAGCACACAACTAATATAAAAATAAATAAAATGGCTGTTATTCATACGCACAGTATCCTTTATAAATCAAAATCAGAAGATAAAAAACTTTTTTGTGAGTTACACGCACATTTCCTTTTATTTATTCGAAGTATTCGAAATTTAAATGTCACAAACTACAAGTAATTTCCATACTTTTTCGTATAAAATAATTTTGCACAAAAACGATTTTTCTGTCAGTTTTCAAAAAAAAAAAATTAAAAAAATTAAATTTTATTTTTTTTCATATCTACTACGCCCTAAAATATGCTCTAGAGCTATATTATGTTTACTCGTATTTAAAAATTGAGCAAACTTGCCGTCGTTATTTTAGCATACTTGTAAAGGTAACAACAGCCATACGAAAAATTTTGCTATCGTATTTGTAACATTTTTTTAGAATTTTAGTTTTTCTTATCTTGTTTTTTAGTTGATTTAAAACCTTTAAACTTGTGTGGCATACTTTTAGGCGCATATTTATTGACAATAGTCATGCGATGAGTTTTGTCAAAGCCGTTCCAATATGCAACGGTCAAATTAGTTTCCTTTTTATGCGCCTAGATTAAAGGATTGGCAGTCGCGTGTAAAAAATTGTGCGCTGATTAAACGCATGCAACTGTTAAAACAACTATTTAATTACGAAAATTACTGAAACTAAAATAATTAAGTACCAGAAGTTATTTGCCTGCTTGCGTGACTGAAACACTTCGCCAGCAGACAACTATCATTTGACAATTTGCGAGAACGCTCGTCATTAACAAAGATTATCTACATATGTATACTCATTTTGTGTTCTTTTAATTTGTGGAAAGCCATAAAAATTTACTGCTAATACAAAATTTTAATTTTCTACATTTTAAGTCAACAAAATTTCAACTGTACTCGTGTGTCGAGAGTCGTGTCGAAATGACTTCATTGTCATGGTGCTTATTGGCAACAACTCGAATGGAGTGCAATTGCCTAAAACAAATAAACTGCAAATATTTTTGTACAAATGTACATACATATATACTTGTACATACATACATACATACATATGTATATACTTATAAGCGGTTGTTTTTATTTTGAGTACTTCGTACTTCATTTTTCGAAATTGCGCAGTTTACTTGCATAATTTTTATATAGCAAACTTACTTTCTTGTTGTATTTGTTTAAGTAATCGATGTTTTCGGCGTAAGTACAATATTGAAGTGTGATTTAATGAACGCAAAAAAAATATGTATGTACATATGTCCTATATACGCCTATGTACATATGTATGTATGTACATATATGCACCTACATATGAGTCCGTTACACCCTGAGTTCGAGCTATTAAATCCCATTTACGGGTATTCAACCATTTGCAGTGTACTTTTCATCGCGCAAAAGCATTTATCTTTTCAATTGAGCATTTAGTAAGCCGCTAAAGTTCACTTCAGAACCCTCTAACTCAGTTCAATTAAGTTTTTTTTTCTTCTTTTTGTTGAAATTACTGACTGCTAGCTGACTGATAGATTTTCTTTCTTTCTTTTTTTTGTATTTAGTGCTGTTACTTTTTAACCGATTTTATTGACTTTGTTTACTCGTTAGGCAATTTTTGCTTTTGTTATCAATTTTTTCTTCTTTTGTAACAGTTTGAAGGTTTTTAGATAAGTAATAAGCTTCTCACTTGTAGCCATAATCAGCATATTTTGTTTGCCATAAAAGCCATAAAATTCTTGATTAATACCCGTACCTACCCTGCGAGCCGATAAACATTTCGACTTTGCACTCTCAGCAACTTATATAAAAGTTTCTTTATTTTATTTTTTTATTTCTTAATTTTATCGCTAGATTCCTTTCAACACTGATAAGCGTAAGTGAAGTCAATTAACCTGTACTTACCTGCCTGCCATTAATGGGTATAATGCCGTTATAGCACGCCTTTGTATGTAGCTTATATGTGCATTTATATTGTACCTTAAATTAAACTTTTTAATGAATAATATTTTGCGGAAATAAATTTCAAACTAAATGCATTAATCATTTTTATTGCGGATTAATCAGCTTTTAATCAGTTTAACTTTTTAATCGTTGTTATTGCGGTAACTGGCGCAGATATGGTGCTATAATTATTTAGTATGTGTGTACCAAAAACTACCTAAAAAAAAGTATTTGTCAGCGCATTATTTATAACTTCAATTGTTTCACTACTTCACTTCATTGCCTTAACAAATACATAAATATCACTTATTTAATCAGCCAAAAAGTTAGCGATTTCTGCTACATTTAGTCAGCAATAATACGAAGAAATTTTTAAATCGCAAATGTGCGCTTAACACACTTTGTTATCTCTCTTTAATAATCCGATTGCTTTAAATTGTAAGTAATAACAATTCAGTGCAATGCCACCTGCGGATTTTTATAACGCATCTAGTCCACGTTGAATTGAACCTTTATGATTTTTGTGATTCACAATTGCGATTGTGTTCAAAGTTGTTTTATTAGACATTTTGTACTTTGAACGACGTTGTGAAATGAATCGCTTACTTGTAAATTGTAAATGTGTTATAATTTATGACAAGTTAGAGATATCTCTTTTGTTGTTTGCAGAAGTTAAAAATGATTAAGTCCATAAAAAAAAAGTAGTTAATCAATTGAAGCGTGAAAAATGTATGGTAGTACGCAGGTGTAGACGTGGTGTAATATTTACACGAAAATAGTAAAAGTATAAAACTGAACAGTTGTGTGTGTGATTGGTTTCTGAGAATGTTAACTTTTAAGCAAAAAAAAATCAGAAAGGTATAATAATAGTTGCACAGCTTGCGTCTTAAAAAGTTAACTTAACTTTAAGTTAGCTGGCAAAAATTGAATTTTCTGAAAATGTTGCTAAATACTTGTCTCTTGGCAGCCATTATGCAATAATTTTTATACTCAATATTAAAATGAACTGAAGAAAATTTAATATTGTTACAAATATTGACACATTTCATAGAAGGTGGTATATTCCCATCAGCTAATTGCTTGTTCTATCTAATCCTTAAGCGGTGAAAGTGTCAAAATGTTTTTTTTTTTTATTTACATTTTAAACTTCTATTTACATACGTTGGAGATGGAAAATTCCATGTGTAAGACGAGCAGAACATGAAATTATAAAGAAATTCATTTGTTTTTTTTTTTCTTTTTTTCCTATAAATCCGCAGTACGTTTGCTTTTTGTGTAAATTTTGGAATTCCACCCATTCGTTGATTTTTTTTCTTGTAATTTTCTCTGACATTTTCACCGCAAACTTCACACAATTTTTTACTTATATGTGGAGTATACCATCTTGTATGAATTCGCCTTGTTTCATATGCACAATTTGCTTTAAGTAACGTTAAAATATAAATATATGTATATGTGCATAGGAAGAAGGCAATCCTATTCAAAAAATATTTTAAATTTGATGTCTTTCCCAAAGTTTCAATTATACAAACAAAATCAATGCGCTTATCTAATTTTTTTTCAAATGTTTTTGAGTTTTCGCAAAATTCATATACAACTCGTGCATGTAATACAGTTGTCAAGCACAACTTGTAAAATATTTGAATAATTTAACATTCTAAAATTACTCAATTCGACTTTGGTCGTGCATTCAAATTATAAACAAATGCATAATTAGATAATGTAGAGGGCCCGTTTGCTACTAAATTTAATTACGTCAATGTGTTTTTTTTACATAACTAGATCGATTATGTTAAAGGGTGCGTCAACTGCAATATACTCGTATACTTATTTGCATACAAAATTCTACAATTTTGCTAAAGAGGAAGAATACTTGCAGGGTTATACATAGATAAGGTGATGAAAAAAAATATCAAAAAAAAGAAGTATGCATGTATATGCAAGCGTTATCAGCGTAAAAAAATAAAAATAAAAAAATATATATGTAAATCAAATATATATAGTTGTTTTTAATTTCTTCTACTATTTTATCGCTTTAGTTATTATATAATTAATTTGCTTATAACAAAAAAAAAAAAATAGAACTTCCATTTGAAATGATTTATATTATAATTTATTTATTTATTTATATTTCTATTTTTGCTTAACGTGACTTAACATGTGCATAAATTTAATGGGAGTGTACTTACGCCCTTGTCTCTACGTAGTACTTGTTGATTATTATTTTAATCATTTTTTAACCGGTCAAGTGAAATGTGTTGTTAAGCGCAGCAAAAATATATGTATATGTACATATATATGAAAATGTGCTGATAAGCATGAATAAACTGCTTGAAATAAAGTAATAAGCAGCAGTTGCTAAATGTTGATAAAAAAACTTTTTGTATGTTTACCTACTTTTTTGTTGCATATTAATCAGCAGTATGTAAGTGTAGTTCAACATGCCTCCAAAAAAGTGCATACGTCAATCGGTAAGGTTCACTGGGACAGTATGAAAAGTTTGTTTTTGTTATTGAAAAACAGAATTTTACGTTAATAATAACAGCAAATTTGATGGTAAATATAATTTAGAAATTTATTTGTATTGCTATTGAAAAACAGAATTTTACGTAACCCTAGAAAAATAAAACGACTTTTCTAAAGTAGAAACATTAAAAATAAGAAAATAAAAATTAAAAATAAGTAAAAAATTAAATCGAAATATATGTATGTATATTAAAATTAAAACAACTTTTTTAAAACATTTGGTAATATTGAGTCTAACATAATATCTTTAAAATTTATGGATATATGGCTTTTATTAAAACAAAAAATACCAATTTAGTTCCAAATTTTTATTACTTTTATAGTTTTTTGATTTTTTGAATATATTTTTATATTTAAATTTTTTAAATATTTTTTTCCTTCATTAAAACAAACTTTATGGATGTTACTTCTATGTTATGTTTTGCCTTTTTTTAAATTAAAACTTGAACTTATGACTCTTTTTTTTATTAAAACAAATAAAAATTTAGATTTATTTTATTTGTTATATTTTTCACTTTTTATATGATTTTGCTAAATTTATTAAAACAAATAAAAATTTAGATTTTAGTTTCGTAGTTTTTTATTTATTATATTTTTCACTTTTCATATGATTTTGCTAAATTTATTAAAACAAATAAAAATTTAGATTTTAGTTTTGTAGTTTTTTATTTATTATATTTTTCACATTTTATATGATTTTGCTAATTTTTTAATATTTTCATTTCGGCATCTTTTTCTTTTATTAAATTACAAGATAAACTAGGTATTTGATGTATTTTTTTTTTCTTTTTTATTACATAATTTTATTTTTGTATTGAAAAGAAAAAAACAAAAGAAATATGTAAAAGCAAAAAACCGAAAATTTAACCGTTGAACTAAATAAAACAAAGAACTAACAAAATAATAGAACTTAAAATATAAAAAAAAACTGACTTAAAAATTAAAAATTTATTTTCTTGTTAAACCAATATTTCGTTTTACTTAAAAACTATATATTTTTTCATACAAAAATTGGTAATATATTAGAATTAAAATACGAAAAACACACGTAAAACCATAAAAAAAAAGTTTAAACTTCAAAACTACTCTAAAATGATATTTTTTTTTATTCAGAAAACCAAAATAAATTATAAAATTATAAAAATTAAAAAATATTATACGTACATGCATAGAATTTATTAAAAAGTAAATAAATTAACAGTTAAAGACAAGTCAAAATAAATCATTGACTGAATAATATAAAAAAAATATAATTGACAAAAATAATTGAATAAAATATTGTATTTAGAAAAGTAAAAGAAATGTGAATCTAGAAACTGCAAATTATTTTGCTAACATAAAATAAGTGTAAATCTTGTATAATATTATGCATTCACTAGCTTTTTATATGTACGTAAGACATTTAAGCGTGTCTTTAAATGTTTTTTTTTTTTTCGTACAAAAAAATTAGCAAATGTAAATGTAGTATACCTTCGTGCTTTTGTTTCATCATTAACAATATCTGTACGTGCAAAGTTTTCGCACAGTTTTCAAACAGGTTTCGATAAATTACATATTTTATTCAACTTATTTATTCTGCTAACAGACAGATAGTTTTTTTTTTTTTTTGTTGATAAATGCATTACACAAATTTGCATATATAAAAATAAGCACCTTCTCGATGCAAAATATTATAATTCGATTACAATTCGCAACACTTACAATACATAAATGTATAAAATTATTCTTCATTTTAGCTCAGCCTCCGTTGGGAATGGCATTATAAAATTACGAGCCATTAATTTTTTATAGCATGCATGTTCACTTACAAACATACATACATACATATCTTGTTATATTCACTCGCACTTACAAATGTATATATACGTAGTTATATATGTGGATATTAACTTACAACAAATATTAATAAATTAACATTTAATAACGTTGTTAAATGCACGACAACTGATTTCACGCTGTGCATCGGTGGTGGAATCACTCGCCAACCGCGTGCTACAATTACATCTAATGCAAGTTTGTATAAATTTTGAGATGTGTATGACATATTTCAGAGATAGGTACATATATAGCAAACATTTGGTTCCCAATAAACATTATAAAGTTACTATAAATTTACTATAAGCTTACATTAGTAAACATGACATTTGGAAAATATTTATCGCAAGCATTGTAACTTGTTTACATCCAATTATTGGATAAGCAAAAGGGATCCCTTATTCTACAATTGTATTGATGTTTGGAAAATATTTGGAAATAAACTTGATAATGCAATACATAATAAAGATTTTGGAAAGCTTGTGGTAAATTTGTATTTTCATTTATTTCCAAATTAGAAATAAATACTATTTGAAAGTAAATAAAAAAATAATTTCAATTGCTATTTTTTAATATATTTATTTTATAAAATACGAATGAAAGTTATTTCGGGTTAAAATGCATGTGTTTTTGTGAATTTTTTTTGCCTATTTTTGGCAAACTGAAAAAATGATTTGGTTTCTTGAGCGAAATGGCCCTCTTCCAAGCCACGCTTTATTGCAGCATCTATTCGAAAGTAACAAAATTATTATATTATAAACCATACAATTTTATGTGTTGTAATTACTTACTTTTTATGGCGAGTGTAATATTGAAGCTTTGAATAGATTTTTTATTTGCTGTTCCCTTCCACGAATATTTTTCCGCGTAGTTGTCCGTAAATATTTTAAGCCAGCAGTTCTTTACAAAATTCTTTACAAATTCAGGCGACAATATGTGAAGAAAACAAAAAAATATAACTGTTGTTGACAGAATTTACAAAAGCATTGTAATTTTTTTTTTTTACAAATCTTTAACAAAGTGTTTGTAAATACATTACCAAATGTTTGGAAAAAGTAATTTTCGCAAACTAGTTTGGAAAAGATTGAATAAAATATTTGGAAAACATTTATTTATAAGCCAGCTTACATGAATGTTTATTGGGTTATTAGTACATATGTACATAACATACAAACTATATAGTACTTATCTGCATTTGTAGTTTGTCATTCAGGCCGCCAACATCCAAGACCTCGCCTCGTTGCCGCAAGAATTCGAGTATAGTCAAGTGAGAAAATGTATGTAAGATGTAAACTTTGTTCGCTCGCCATTTCACACGCCGTGGCGCCGCCCATATCTCCATTCATACATACATACGTACATATGTATTTAAAATATACATATAAACATATACTAAATACTAATATCTACACTAGATAGATAGCATCAGCACGAATGCAAAGTACTTACATGAGCATTGATACATTTGTTGGTATTCAATTTTTTTAAAGATTTTTTATTCCGATTTTCTATATTTGAAAGCACAAGTTGTTTTAAAAATAGCGTCATCCAAAGCACGAGGCATTTTAGAAATACTTTATTGTTTAAAAGCATTCACCTATGTACCAACGAGTACATATTTACTTCGTTGCAAAGATTTGTTAGTCTAAAAAGAAGAGAGCACACACTATTGGTAAAAAGTAAAAGTGAAATGAAAATATTCAAATCGAAATACATGTATGTACATATAACCTAAATCATACTGGCTAAAGTACAATTTTTTCTTCATAGAATTAACAACATTAGCCAGCTAACGAATTGAACTAATTAGCCGAGTCAGCCAGTTAAGTTAGTCAGTTACTTTGTTGTGAAGTTATATCGTCATATAGCCAATGTCTGTGTTTGCACTTTACACAGGGAAATTCCACTTAGAATTTTGCGAAACCGCAATAACAGAGTTGCCAACTTCATACATACATATGTACATATGTATAAATAAATACGTGATTGAAGTCAGCGAGAGCGAGTTGTGTAAGTAATGAATGAAGTCAGGAGCAACTTGTGCTCTCAAGTTGAGACTTTGAAAATTTCGCCTTTGGTCTTTCAACTTGCCGAAGTTGCGTCACTTTTCTCACACACTACATTCAAAAAGTTTCTTCTAAATTTATTTCTGGGTTGAAGCGAAATTTTAGTAATCAAAATTTGATATTTAATATTTTTATTTTTCGGCTATTCGCAGTTTCATCCCGAAAAAAGTCTCACAAAAGCCGTCTGCAATTAAAAATTTTTTTTTTTTTTTAATTAGAACGTTTTTAACTTCTCGCAAAGTGTTTCAGTGATTTTAAAAATTGTAGGTTATATTAACTTTTCGCATCAGCGCAAAGAAATTTGTCGTTACTGCTTCGAAATTGCGCTGTGAGTTTTTCAGACTCATTTAATGGCCGCTATTTGGAGTTTGGAACCAGCTTAGTTCGTGAATAATGTGTTCTAAACATTGAACTAGATACTTTTGTTAGAAATAGTAGCTACATCAATTTTTCTTTGGTTAAAAATTTAAGGCCATCGTATAGCGAACCAAGGCACAAATTTCTTTAAGGTCTAATAAAACCATTTGCGACAAATTAGTTTTGTATAGGTAACTCAAATATTTATGGCAATAATTTGTTCACCTGGAATTACCGATTGTGCAATTTAAGGCAGGTGCAAAAAAAGTGGAAAAAAATGAGAGAGTTTACAATTTTTAATACTTTGATTTTATAATATTAGCAATATTAGCAATATTATAAAATCAAAATATTAAAAATTGTAGCAATATTAGCAATATTATAAAATCAAAATATTAAAAATTGTAAACTTTTTTTTTTTTTTTCTTCCACTTTTCTATGCAATACAAAAAAGACGAGTATATTAGTTGGCAGGTCGTGTGCCAGTTTTAATTATTTTTAAGCTTTCCTTACATATGTAAATTGTAAATATGTATATACATATGTATGTATGAAAAATGTATAAAAAATTATTGTGCGCTCGTAATAAGTACATAATTATTAAGCAAATTTACTAGAGGCATGTACTACTTTGGATGCCGCTAGTAAATTTGCTTAAGCTTTTAATAAAATAAAATATGCGACATTTAAAAGCTAAACAAATTAAAAAGTGACATTGAAATTTGTATTTATTATATTTTGCCATTTGAAATAATTTTCACTTTAACTTAATAACCTAAGTAAATATTTACAGTCATTAGCCAATTAAGAAGACAAAAAAAAAAAAAACAAAAAGGTAGCACTCATTTCAAGGCCTCAAACATTAATTTATTTGTAATAGTAAAATTGCAATGCGCATTGCTAAAACAGCAATAAGAATGTCAATTGTGTAAACATTTCAACAAATTAATCCGCAAACTAACTTAAAATAAGCCGCCTTAGAAATTAAATTATTTTTTTTTTGTTTTTGCGCTTAGCTAAAACTCATGCAACAAACAATACATTTAAATTAATTGTGTTTATTGCATTTTTTTTAAATTTATTTTCTTTTCAATTTCATTTTCGCTACGCACACTCCGTTTCCAAATTAACGGCAACACTGTATGACCAATGCATTAACACGCGGCGACATGAGTATGCCGCGCGGCGCACACACGGCAACCGACTAACGAAAAAGTGAACAAAAATAAAAAAAAATAAAAAAAAAACGCGTTCAGTTGAGTTCATATGTGAATGGGTACAAAGTCCAATTTTCGTTTGGGTCGGGTTCCAAAGTCCAATTTTACCATTCACACACGGCATGCTGCTATGTACATAAGTTATATTCATGTATGTATGTATGTATGTATGTATGTATATATATGCATAATCTGTCTATGAGCGTGGCTGCGCGTGTGCATGTGTGTGCGTTTGGCTATGTGTTACACTTCATTTCTGTTTTGTTCACGAAATTCTCTTCATTAAACAACTCTCACCTAATTGTTGTTGTACGAGTAGTTTCTGCAGCTGCTGGTTATCTACTAAACAATTTACGTTAAGTTCATTCTCTTGCCGCAACACTACCATACTTATACAATGAAGAAGCACCAGAAAAGCAAAAAAAAAAAATCTTATAAACACACACACACACGAGATCGATGCGCTGAGCAAGTGAGAAGGCCAAAAAGAAGAAATGAATTAACAGCGAGCGATCTTTGGTCGCGATAAACGCACACTTGGCGTGTGCTCTTTTCACAATTTATCCATTCCTCGCCTACACGTTTTGTATCTCTTAGTTGAGGGCGTACTCTTCGGTACATCTCTTGCTTTGTGGGAGTGATAAACGTTTTTTTTTTTTTTATTTAAAAAAAAATTTTTTTTTTTGAATTTGTTGATGCCGTGCGCACATCCATTTTTCACCTGCATACATACATACATACATATGTAGATAGAAACATACAAGCATGTATTGCATTTCGCACGTTCACCCATTTCAAGCTCGAGTTTGGCAACAAAAAATCCCAAATTGATGTGTCTGTATGTTAAATACATATGTACATACATACATACATACGATCGCATAGTAAGCTTTGCTGGTTTGCTTGCTCGACTCTGGATATGGCTAATGGGAATTGCTAATGCGAAATGCAAATAAGTCAAAAAATTGTTGAATTTGAAAACATACATACATACATACATACATACATACATATGTACATACATATGTACATAAGAGGATGAAGAAGAAAAAAGCTAATTATAGCGTAGCGTAGCAGAAGCGTCTGAAAAACGTGCTGGAAGCGCGCGAAATAAGGAATTGGAGCTATCTATACAAATTCATAAGTACAAGCATAGACATATTAGGGTGGCACATGTTTATCAAAACAAAAACAAATTTATCAAAAAATGTAAAAAATAAATTTCAAAAATGCCAAATAAAATATTTTTGAAAATATTTTGAAGTTGACAACTCTTATAAATTATATTTAAAGAATTCTAAATATTGGCGTTTTTTACTCATTATTCAATATTTTGCATGCCAAAAACTTTCAATTATTTTTGTTATTTTTTTTATAGCTGGCAACGCTATTCAATCTTATTTACATGGGTTAAACGTTTTCCGAACATCTCACGCCCTTACTCGATTAAGTTTTCAATTGAAATTAATTTATTGAATAGTTTATCTAAATTATGTTGATAGGTGGCAACACTACTTACAATTGTTTTCGCATTATAAAGTTTTCACATACACACATACATACATACATATGTACATACATACAATTTTTTTCTGGCATATAATTTCCTTAAATACCTAATGCAGTTTAAAAATTTTTTTATTATTTTACGTAGCTTTTATATTTATATTTTATAATATTTTTTAGAGCGTTGGCAATGCTAAACTATATTTATGTTTTATTTGCTATTAAATAATATTTTTTTTTTCAATCTCTGTATGTATTTTTCAACATTGTTATTTTATATTTTTTTCGTTTAATTTAAGTTATTTGTCGCAAAATTTTTACGCATTGAAGCTGTTAACGCATTTCGTAATTTTTCTCGAAAAATTAGTTGGCAACTCTATTTTCAAATACCTTTTAATTATTTAAGAACACTAAGTTTTTTGATACCTCCTTTGTAAGATTTTACTCAGCGCACCTTTTAAAGAGTTTTAGTTTCTCAAAAAGTTGGCAACCCTATATACAAATATTTATAATAAAATTTGCATTTAAAATTAAAATTTAAGGGTGTCAAATTTTACTTGGCTCACACATTGAAAGCACTTCAGTTTTTAATTAGTTGGCAACCCTATTTACAGATTTTTATAATTTAAAGCATTACTAAATACTAGTTGCGTGTTATCTAAATTTCCTAAAATTTAACTTGCTACACAAATTAAAATTATGTACATAACTTTTTTTTTGTTGTGATGGCAACCCTATTTGAAATCAAATTTTTTGATTTTTGGTATTTGCCGCCAATACTTTTGTTTTTAAATTTATATTTCTTGATATTTTGTATTTAATATGCCTACAAAAAAATGTATTTTGCACAATTGTTTTTTTTTTGCAAGAAAATTTTTTTATTTATATGCATTTAAAATACAAACTAATATACGTATAATCTTAATCAGATAAAAAAAAATTTTATTTTTGAATCGCTGGGAAAAAGAGCAATATTTTTTTAAGTGATCCACCTTAATGTTGATACATGCGTACTTACATATACATACATAATTTCTGGAAGGTGGTTTAATTATGTATATGGCAGAATACACCTTTAAAATCTAGCAAGCACATACAATTGTCTCAAAATAAAAAAAAAACGATATCTCAGCTGGAATCTTTATTAGCGACATATTTACATGTTCCATACTAAATTCAAGCGGGTACAGTTTTGCTGTTGCTCCACATACATACATATCTACATATATCAATATACTCTTATGTATACATACATATGTATAATTACCTTCATTTTTATATTAACCCAACTTCGCGATAACAGCCGTAATTGTAGCAACAAAAAAACTGGAAAAAAAAATATTTACGAGCGAATATTAAATTTTTCAATTAACTTTTGCAAAAAATCTTGCTTTTAACGCGCATTTTAGAGCAAGTGATATTTATTTATAAAGAAGTTTATGTAGACACTCAGGCAAACACACACACAGACATTCACACCTACCCGGTTTATTTTCGAACTCAACTTGTTGGTTGATGTCATCGCGCCGCATTTTGCGCTTAATTTTATTTGTTAAAGTTATTTACAGTTGGAAGTTAATGAATGCAAAAAAACAAAAAAAAAAAACAAAAGAAAACAAGAAAGAGAAATATGTATTTAAATTTTTGTACGAAGTCGTAAATCAATAGAGTCAAGTTAATATTAACTTAAGAAATAAGTATACTCGTATTAAGACAGAGGTGAGGAACAAAGTGATAAGAAAACAGTTTTGCAAAAATAAATTGTTATTGGAAGATAATAACAAAAAAAAAAATAAAACAGATGTTAGACTTGCGAAATCGTCGGCAAAGAAATGTTTTACTATTTTTTGAGTTACTTCAGAGTTAGACTATTTTTTTTAAATTTTATTGAGTGCTACAGTTATTACTGATACCATTTGCGTTCATTTTAATGCAATTTTTTGTTTTTCCAATTCTTATTTAATTTATTTATATTTTATATTAAATGTATTACTTACGAACAAGCTCCTCTAATGTTAACTTTAAAACATATAAGCAATGCAACGAAATATGCTTTTGGCTTGCATGGCGTATGAGTGATGTGCTGACTTCTTCGAAGGCTCTCCTAAACCTCGATTGTTTGCTGTTGTTTTTAATAAAATTTTAGCGTTACGAAGGGCAAAAAGAGATTCTTGAATTTTTTTGTACATTAAATAAATCTAAACTTAAGTTTTTCTGATTTTTTTTTAAATGATCGCCATTGCTCAGCGTGGCGTGTGAGTAACTATTGATTTGTTAGCACGACTATTGGAGTGTTTGTTTTTCTATTGAAAGTTGTTTTTTTTTCTGCAAGAGCTGTAATATCAATAAAAAAAGGGGAACAGGTTTTTTGAATTTTTGGAAAATTAACAATTTTTATTTATTGGTACTATAAAAACTTTAAAACAAAAATTAGAGATTCTTGAATTACCTAAATTAATTTGAAATTTTTTATTATTAGGAATTTCTAATTTTGAAAGTAAAATAAAAACAAACGCAAAAATGCTATAAAAAATATACTTTATACATACATATGTATGTATGTATGTATAAAAAATAATTTAAAAAAATTGTTACTTTAAATTTGAAAAAGAATGCGAAAATCTTGAAAAAAATTCTATATCTCAAAAATAAAATTTTGAAGCCTACAAATTAAAAATTTTTGAGTTTTTGAAAATTAAAAATGTTTTTACAAAAATTAAACCATTTTCTTAAATACTTACCTAAATTAATTTAAAATTTTTTAATATTCGGAAAAAACCGCAAAAATAGCTAAAAAAAAATATAATTTGTATAAAAACTAAATTTAAAAAATTGTTTTATTTTATTAGTTATTCCGATCAGTTTGTTATTTTTATGTATATTTCCATAAGTAGGCTGTTACTTAAAATTTTGTAATTTAAGAATGCGAAAATCTTGAAAAAAATTCAATTTCACAAAAAGAAAGTTTTAAAGCCAAAAAATTTTAAATCGTAAAATCTTAAAATTTTTATGAAATTTTGTTCAATTACCGTCTAAAAATATTAAATAAACAAGTTTTATTGAAAAATATGGCGTTGCGTTGTTGGAAGGTATTGAAACCTTTACAATTTTTAATTTTGTTTTTCTTTTTAGCCCTGTACTTGTCTGTATGTATTCCTTTCTAAAATCTGATTTCACTTAATCAAATCTTCTTTCAAATTCTTCGCTATTTGTATAAAATTCATATGTAAGCGCATCAACTCAAATAATTTTAATCCACTATTACCCCCTCTTCTCGCCCCTCTACACCTGCAGGTCTGCAAGGCACTCGATATTGTCTGTGAAATGGAATACTTCGGTCTCGAATACTGGACACCAAATCAGGAGGAGTCGCGCACCCGCCAGTGGATCAATCTGCGCAATCGACTTTCGTGCGACAACAGCAGCAGCAGCATTCACCTAATGCTAGCGTTGCGCATCAAATTCTGGGTACCCGTACATTGTCTACTCCAAGAGAGTGTACGCAACATATTCTATATGCAAGCGCGTTCCGATTTACTGGAGAGACGTTTGCGCGCGCACGACTGGAACAATGCGGCCAAATTGGCGGCGCTACTCTGTCAGGCCGACGGTATACGCTTCAATCCACTCTCGCTAAAGGCGAAATGTCCCACACAAGGGCGGCGGGGCAGTGGCGGTGATTTCGCCCAACAACAACATTCACAACACAAAGATCGCAAAGATAAAGAATATGTGTTGTCGTTCAAGAAGCGACGTCTTTCGAAACAAAAGTCCACAGAAAATATTGATCATTCACATCTACCCGCCATGGTCGCCGATGAGGGATCAACAGCTTTGTCTGCCTCAATGAAATTTGGCACCGTCACTACGGCACAATCTGCAGCGTCAGCCGCAACAACAACAGCGCAGTGCGCGGCGAATAGTGTTGTGACGGAAGACACAGCGACATCATCGCCGCTGCATGTCTATCAATCGTATAATGTCTATTCCGTGTGTGTGGAAGAGGGTGTGGATGCTGATATGCCGGAAGATTTTTACCATCACATTGCGGTGGAACACGGCAAGTTGGCGACGCTGAAAATGACACCGAAATCGGCAAAGTATTGGCTGTTGAAGCAAATTCAGGATCTCGAAGGCTACGGCGAAGAGGTGTTTGGCGGCGTGACGGCGCATGAGAATTCGGCGCGGTGCGATGTGGCAGTGGGCACGAATGCGATCACGACCTACGTGGGAGACGAAAAGCATGTGTAAGTGTTTTTTAAAACTAAAGTGTTTTTACATCTAACGAAATTTTTTTTGAAATTTCCAAAACTTCTTTCTTTTAAAATCATAAATTGTAATGAATTTTTATTTCGAACAAGAAATCTATACAAAAACTATACTTATTTTTAAATTTTCAAATATTTTTTATAACTAAAATTAAAATTTTTCTCAGACTTGTTAATTCACTAAAGTTTGTTTTCGAAATAAAAGAAATTTTTAAAATGTAAAATTTGCCAAACAAACAAAAACATGATTTTATTCAAATTTTCCACACAAGTATAAATTGATTTAAAATTTGTAATTTTTTACTATTATTTACAAAAATAACTAACACATTTTTTTAGTAGTTCATTTTAAAATTTTTTTAAAATTAAAACAGAATTTTTAATTTTTAACTCCACTTTAAGAAAATTAAAATCGCTAAAGTTATGAGACATTTTAATTTTAGAACATTCTCACATATTTCAAATCATAGAAAATCTAAAGTTATGAGACATTTTAATTTTAGAACATTCTCACATATTTCAAATCATAGAAAATTGGTAAATTTAAACTTTTTTCGAATTTAAAAATAAATAAAAATTATGTTAAACTTAATAATTTACAAACTAGATGTTGAATTTAAAGAAAGATTCTCACACATTCCAGTATTACAACATTCTTAAATAAAAAAAAATTTAATTAAAAAATTATGTTATGTTTTATTTTTTATTAAAATTTTTTATGAAAATATTTTCGTAATATTTATTAGATACATACATACATATATGACTATTTTATCGATTCATTTTTTTTTTCGTTTAATATTATTTTCCATTTAAGTTTTTTTTTCAGTTTAATTTTATTAAATTATTTATTTAATTTATTTTTTATACATGGAAGCTTTTAACAAACACACAAACATACTTTCGTTTCAACTAGGTTGTTATTGAAATTTATTTCCATGGTTTTATTTTTTATGTTAAATTAAATTTTTTTAAATCTATTTATTTTATTTCATTTATTTCAGATTTTTTATTTTATTTCGTTCTTTTATAATTTGAACATATCTACATACGTTTTTTTATTATTATTTTTTAGCGAAAAATATTTTTGTATATTTTTTTTATATACACAGTTATTTCTATTTAATTTATCTGCTTTACTTTATTTGTTAACACTCCCATTTAATCAATCTTTTCTTTTCTTGCAGCATCCCGTTCAGTGCAATCGCATCTGCAAAATCATTCCGTCGCACCTTCAAACTGGAATATGTTGGCGATTGTAATGATCGTCGCGAACTCGAAATCAAGTTGCCAAAACACATCATGGCCGCTGGTCTTTACCGCTCCATAACGGAACGACACGCCTTCTACGTCTGTGACAAGGTGCGTGGTGTGGTGACCAATCAGTTCACACGCGATCTCAAGGGCACAATCGCCTCAATGTTCAAAGAGGATACCGAATTGGGTAAACGATATGTTTTCGATATTCAACGCACCTGTCGCGAAGTGCACGATCAGGCGCGTCGGATATTGCACGAAAAGGGTATCGAAGCGTTAAACAATAGTGCTTTGGGCAATGAAGATCTCTACGAAAGTATGCTGAGTGGCGCAACACAAACGCTTAGCGCGAGTACGCTACAATCGGCCACGGACGAGTTACAATTCAACGATATTTGTGCGGTGAGCGATAAGTTAGATATGGCGTTGCGCGAGAAGGAGAAACGCGATGCGGCAATTGCACGTTGTGTGGAAGCGCGCATTTCCGAAGCGATGACCTGTAAAATATGTATGGATCGTGAAATTAATACCATGTTCAATCCCTGCTCGCATGTGACCACCTGTGCCGAGTGTGCGGCGAGGTAAGTTCGAGTTACTGAATTTTGTGTTGAGTACAATTTAACTAATTACTCTCATTATTTTCTTGTAGATGCATCCACTGTCCCAATTGCCGTGTAAAAGTGACGAGTACGACGCGAATTTATCTCCCACCTGAGTTGCGAATAAGTACAACCACAGCAACAACAACAACCGCGGCCACAACAAGCTGCATCGCTACACATTAGCATTTATTTTCTTTAATCGCCCGAGTGCCTTAGAATTGAATGGAGTCTATATAAACTAAGCAAGCATTTGGCTGTGTTGAATAGTAATTGAAAAACAAGAACTCAAAATTGTGCTAAGCGTGTCGAGGGCGAGTTTTTATAGTTTTTAATTACGGAGACTCGGAAACTCGATGAATGTGTAAATTTACTAGATTGTCCTTATACAAAAACCATGAATATTTATGTGCAAGCCTAAAGTAATTATTTAACCCATTTTATTAAAGTTTTTGTTTTTATTCTACATATTACCTAAAATATAGATGTATACAAAAAAAAAAAACAGTACTGTAAGTAATTAAGACTTTGAATAATTTAAGTTATACTAATGATGCATTTGCATTTTAATTAATCAAGTATTTTCTAAACAACTGTTTATTAACTGCGTACTAAAAGCTGTCATTTGAAAAGAAAAAGTATTTTAACAAGAAAACGACAGAATTGTTATTCTTTAAACTGAACATGCATAACTTTTTGCAATATTTGCACATTTTAAGTTATACACAATTGAAATTAGTTGCGAAAGCCATCGCCATAAATTATTACACATTAATTTTGGCTAGCAACTAAGCATTTTAAAGCAACGAATATGCTTAACAAATTTAATAAGTCGCTTCTTTTGTCATAAATTGTAAAATAAAAAATGCCCTACGCTAGACATTTTCTATAAACCAATTTCGCAATATTTAGAATTATTCACCAGTAATTTTTCGTATTTTTCAAAAAGAAAATGTTATACCATATCTAAAATCAAATTTCTTCATACATATGTACCAATTATATTTAAGATGAAAAAAAAAAAACAAAAAATAACAAATTAGGGCAAACTCAAAAACTGTTAAAAATATAATAATAATAAACAATGAAAATAATATTAAATAAAGCCTTTCAATTTTAGTTTGTATATTTTTAGTCAGTGTTTGGTTTAAAATAATTATGGATTCTAAACATTTTGATAAAATTAAAAATAACAAGTTGAGTATACTTTTATCCCTAAAAGAGTTTAATGCCCCAATTAAGTAAACAGTCACAGTCTCTCATAGAGACAAAAGTCACAATTTTAGACCAGTTGGCATTTATTACCCCCTAATTCAATAAGCAGACTCAGTCTCTAATAGAGACAAAAGTCACAATTTTAGACCAGTTGACATTTATTACCCCCTAATTCAATAAGCAGTCTCAGTCTCTAATAGAGACAAAAGTCACAATTTTAGACCAGTTGGCATTCTTTAGTTTCAAAATAAGATTTCTAGTCTCAAAATAAAATTTTTTAAATAGTGATCTGGTGTTGAGCAGGTCACAAAAAATTAAAATAAAAACAAAATAAAGAAACGTGAAAGCGAGGAAAAGCAATAATTTCTAGCTCATGAAAGGAAATAATATATATCTCATAGTTTTAAATTTTGAAACTTGAAAGCTCCAGCAGGTCTAAATATTTGAAAAGTGCTGTTTTTCGTTTTTAACCAAATGCGACTATAACGGAAATTCCCCACGAAGCATGAACATAGTTTATACCAGATTCCTTTGAAGAAAAGCAGCTGACCACAGACAGCTGATTGTGATTGAGACAAGAGGAAAAAAAAAATAAAATAAGATTAAATAAATAATAAGAAGCAAGAAAATAATCATTTGCCAAAATACATCCAAAATACAAATTCAGGGACAAATGACGTCTGCATACATACAAATATTTGTACACATTTACATATATGTACATACATATTTATACATATCGACATATCGATGTGCTCACCGTTCTGCCCTCACTTCCCGAACAGTTACGCCGGCGCCACAAATCCTAAACGATTTCATTCATAAACTGCGCGTGCGTAAAACTCATTTCATTCATAAATTGCAGCACAACTTAAAATCTGCCAGCGAAGCACATTTTTCGCGATCTTGCAAAAATTTATAAATTTCAACATTTTCAGCTTCAGCTTTGCAAGTACAGAGGCGTTCGCTATTTATGGCCCAGTCCGGGAAATATGTAGTTTAAAAATAAATAAAAATATGTACATATAAGTATTAGGCATTCTTCACCTAATACTTTACCAAATTTATATCAATACTTAACCATTACAAACCATTCTTATGTAAAAAACAATTGAAAATATATCAATGCATTCAGTATAATTTCGCAAAATCGGCCTTGCCAAAATTACTTAGCACTGCATTGAGAAAAGTAGCAACAGAAATTGATAATACATTTTTGCTTTCAGATTACTTAAAATATTTATTACCCAATATCTAAACTTAATATTTATTATGCCGCTATATATTATTGATTTTTTCCTAGTTACATGTTTTTGAGAGTGAAATAGTACCTTTTTGTACTACTGCTATTTTTCCTTTCACATAGTGCGAAACGAAAACTATTTGCAACCAACTCTTATTTATGGTGGTGATTTATTGTCTTCGTCACGCAGCAGAATTGTTGGAAGTTGGAACAGAATGAAACATTTATAGTTCGAGGGTATTTGCGGGCACGTGAACAAGTGTACGTTTGTGCACATCTATATTTGTGTGTATATAAAACACAAACGCATGCTACCGAATTTGTGATATTGTTTACAAATTATTTGGTAGATTTCGATAACTTACCATAAGAATTCACATTTTATAGTATAAAATATATATTTTTTTTATTTTTCATTTTAAATCTTTATTAATTAATGAATAATTAAATAATTAATCACAATTTCATAAAACTATTTATTTTAATCGCTGAAATAAATGGAAAAGATCATTAAATAAGAAAAAAATATACTAAAATTAAATAAAAAATAGGCTGGAATAGAAAAGAAAAGAAAAAAACAAAATCATATGGTTATTGGAGAATATTTGAGAAAACTGTATTATGGAAATGGCTTTGCTGGAAAAGAGTTGCGAAAGTGTTATTCATTAGAATAAAACGACACTTTCTCACACGACTTAATAAATTAGTGTTTTCAGAAGATTCTCGGTAAAGTTGAAATTTAATATTTGAAAACTTTATTGGTAAAAAAACATATTGTATACATAAGTAGTTAGCAAATTACAACTCTAACAAGTTTTGTCAGAAAACTCCCATTAATTAGGGAATTACACCAATTTTTTAAAATTTCCCACCTACTGCATCTACCTCGAAGTGCTTAAAGCAAATAGATAGATAGATAGAGCTGAAAAATTATTTAAATTTTGGCAAAATTCTATCACTTAAATGTGAACAAAATTTTAATGAAATAATATTTATCGAATCAGTTACAATTTAAGGCAAGTAGTACTTTGTACTTACATACATATGTATGTAAATCTGGCCATATGGGCAAATTATTTACCTTTTAACCATAAATGTGGATTGATTGTATGTATATTCCCTAATTTGAATACAATAATACAATTTACTTTGTCTTCCGAAACTAAATTTAATATCACCCATGTTTAAAATATTTGATCAAACAAATCTAAGCCTAAAATTCATCTTATGTGCAAGCAAAAACACAAACGCATATTTTTCTGCACATATGTACATACAATAAATACAAACGTACATTTGTTCACGTGCCCGCAAACCACCCTTGAGTTATAAATGTTTGCTTCTGCTCGGATTTCCGACAATTCTGCTGCGAGACGAAGGCATTAAACCACCACCATAAATTAGAGTTGGGTGCAAATACTTATCGTTTCGCAGTAGGTCCAAGGAAAAATATGAGTAATAAAAAAATATACGATTTAACTCTCAGAAACGTTTAACTTTGAGAAAATCAATAATATATAGCTGCTTAATACTTATTAAGGTGAGATATAGTGTGATATATTTTTTAAATAAATTAAAAGTGAAAATTAATTATGCATTTTTGTAACTAGTTTTTATAAAGTAGTAGATTTCCTACTTCGACTACAAATTGCAGTAAAATGTTTGCAAATTCAGTGATGACCAACACTGTTGTTCAAATGCGACAAAATTCGGCTACATATTTACATATATATATAAGCTCATACAAATGTACACAGCGCGTATTGAGGCGATGAAGATGTGCTGAGTATTTATCATGGCAAGGCCGATTTTGCGAAATATTACCGAATGCATTGAAATATTTTTATTAGTATTTTACAATATAATCGTTCGTAATGATTAAATATTCATAAATTAGATATGAATTTGGTAAAAGAGTATCGTATTAGCTGAGGAATGTCTAATATACATATTTTTATTTATTTTTCACCAACACATGTGCCGGACTGGGCCAGAAATAGGCAACGCCCCTGTACTTGCAAAGCTGAAGACGAAAATGTTGAAATTTATAAATTTTTGCAAGATCGCGAAAAATGTGCTTCGCTGGCAGATTTTAAGTTGTGCTGCAATTTATGAATGAAATGAGTTTTACGCACGCGCAATTTATGAATGAAATGGTTTAGGATTTATGGCGCCTGTGTAACTGTTGATGTAGCAGTTGCTGCGGGAAGTGAGGACAGAAGTGTGCGCACGTTGATGTGTAAATATGTATAAATATAAGTATGTGCGTATATTTGTATGTGCAAAGACGTCATTTGTCCTTGAATTAATATTTTGGCATGTCTAAAGTATGTATATACATACATATCTATGTACATACATATGAACAAAGTTAGTTCTGCATTTTGTATACATATGTATGCATAGATAAGAATATATGTATAATGGGTAACATATTGATTTGTATTATGTTAAATGGGGGTTTAGAATCTATGTACATATGTACATACATACATACATATCTACGCATACACAAGATTTGCAGTAATTTTCAAAAAATTTGCGAATAACTTATGTACATAGGTAGATAAAAGCGTAAAAATTATGTGTCAACAAATGCAAATCGCCGACGGCATTTTAGCATTTGCGTTTGCGCACCCCCATTATAGCAAATCTTATCATATCATATGTATGCAAGTACACAACTGACACAAAAGAGGACTCTTCATAAAACCAATTTTATTATTATTTGACTTTATTTTTCCAATATCCAACGAAACTCATAAATTTTCTAATACGTAATGCCGTCGGCAAAACAACAGGTGGATTATGCTCACATTTGTGCATTAATTAAATCCATATTCATAAAACAAAAAGGGGCGGCTTCAGCCATTAATTTCACAAATGCACATACATACATAAGTATGAATATATATTTTATCAATCGTATTATAATTATTCTGCTTTTTATTAAATTGTCAAAATCAACCCAAAATAGGTATATTTTTCTTGCATTTATGAGAATATACAAGCTGTTAAATTTCTTTCGACCTCACTCAGCTCTGTTAACTTGCCACTCTCGCTATTTCCCCTGTTAGCCCTGGCGCGGTGAAATAAGACAAGACATTTACTTGGATTTTGACAATTCACACTGATATTCGCGTGAAAATCTTCTCTGTCAAATATAAGTTCTCTGCTGTTGACTTTTGATGAGTTCTGCTAGTTGGTGAATTTGCTTACTACCTGTGGTGTACTTGCCTATTAGAATCAAGCTCAATTCACAGTAGAGGAACGAATCACAGAATGGACCGGAATGAAGCTTCTCTGTAATGTACGTTCTCTGGTTTAGAATTAACAAAATAAACACAGTTGCCACTAAGAACGTCCCAAAATTATGCTAAATTACGGAAATTAATCGATAAAGTACATACTCGATACCTTTCCAAAGTTAAGAAGTATTATACTTACTAGACATCTCCACAGAAAATAGCTGATGTCCTTAAGGACCGTACACATAAGACTTTCGCTTTGCTTTGCTTCAGAGTTTCGCTTTGACAGATAAGTTAAAGTACTGATGTTATATGAGTGCTGCTAAATACAAGGCGAGAAAAGTAAAGCAAAGCAAAACGAAGCAAAATCATGGCGAACTCTCAACTTTTGTACACTTTGACAACCAACTGTTTACATTTCCATTTTATTTCTGCGTGCATATACACACGATTGAGAAAATTTACTAGTATTTCATAGTTTTTGCGTGTATAATTACTTTTAAAAAGATAAAAGAAGAGAAATATTAATAAATAGCAAATAAAACACCTCTTTGATCGGTTTTTATTTATCTTGTCGAAATATGCTCGGCCTGAATATAGTTTATTACACTCGCGGCTTTGAAACATACATAAGTAGCATAACTACCGCTTAATTATATAAGTAAAACTCATTTCTTAATATTTTATTAAACAAAATATTTGGAATAGACACAAATAACAATTGAAAACAAACCACTAACGTAGAAACTGTCAAAGCGTTCTATGTAGCAAACCTTATACACCTCATGCTTTGTTGTTAAATTTTGAATTGTCAAGTAAAGCGAGGAAAGTTGTATGTGTACGGCCCTTTAAATAGATGTCAGAATTTATATTGTCAACGGACACTGCGTCAACATCGAAGATATTTTTATTCAGAAGCAAAAACTGAGTTGTTTTCTATTGTATTTATTAATGTTTACGTATTTGGGAGGAAAGAAAACATATATCTTGTATTATTTTCAGCATATTTGCGCTTTATTAAACGAACTTATTTGTTTGACGCCATCTTATAAATATGTATGTCAAGACATCAAACTGCCCACCCATAGAAATTGACGAAACATTTTTAATTTTTTCCTGCCAAAATGACAGATGTTAGAACATCAGCTATTTTCTGTGGAGATGTCGGGTTAATACGTTTTACTACGATAAAAGTAGATATCGAATACATATTACTTTAGTCGTTTATACAGTACCAACCAGCGTTACAGACAATTTTCAACCCGAAATCAATAACTTTGAAAACTATGCAAAAGTATTCGATACTTTTTCCATACCGTAATTGACACGAGTGAAAGTACTATCAATTAATCAGAACAGTGTGAACATGAATTAATTTCGAAAAATTGCTAAACAAAACTAGAAAGTAATTGGTTATGCTGTCCTTCATCATGAATTTTTGTTTGTGTACTTTCCTTGAAAATTGTTGAATGGGCAAAACCAAAGTTGCGGTATCCCGGCATAAGTCATATCATCCATAGAGGTGAAAAAGGCCAGGGATCATAGGAAAAGGTATCCGGTGTTTTTTAAATCGATACACAATAATATATCGATATCGTACCGCATACCAGGTATTGTTGTATTGAATATCGTACATTTATCTTGCATCCCTAGTTCCCATTCTTAGATCGCGTGAGCAGAAGTGATAAGTTTATGCAGTTTATTTTCCAAATAAAAAAGTGGAACGTGAAATCTGAAAAATGCCAATGAAATTGAATTTGTGATATACTGCAAGTATTTGGGACGAAAGTGAACCAATGCCCATAGGAACCCGTAAAATTTCGTCCGTATAGTTAAGCGCTGTGGGTATAAAACCAATTTTAAAGTGTCTGATGGAATTTTGTAATACACCGATTGTGAGTTTTCTTTGTGACCTCACTTTTTTGCGTTTCGGCGTTCGTGTGCGTTGAAATTAATTGTGCAGCCTACATAGTTCGTTGTGTGCTGGCAAAAGTTGTCCAAATATATTGCAGCACTTAATTATTATTTTCCAAACAAGAAAACCAATTGGCATAAGGAAATAACCACAAGCAAGACTGCAGGAGCCATAAGGCAGCAGTTGGCGTCTCCTGGTGGCTGGACATACGAAACACGAAAATCCGAAAAACGCAACGAGAAAGAAGAAAACAAGTCAAAAAAGTATAGAAGATAGTGCGAACGATCGTAAATTGTGACTAGTGACTTTTTGGCAACTTTTTTTCTTTTATGCAAACTTTTGCTTATTTTTGTTGAAAAAGTATGATGGATTCGTAAAATAATGCAATACGTACATATGTACGCTTCCACGTATCACATACATAATTTATAGACGTAACTCTTGACAAGTAGAGAAGTGGATTGGCAATAAAATGTGCAAAGTAATTACGCATGAATGTTGCAAAAGTGAAGCATAAATTTTAGAGTTTATACAATAAACATTTTGCCATAGCACCTTGCTTAAAAAAATAATAATTCAATACAAATACAAAGCAACAAATTTTGAAAGTGCCTACAAAGGACAAGTTTTTATTCCTGTTAAACCAATACGAAAACGTGATAAACGCGGATTATCGGCTAGCGTTTATTCCGCTAAATAAAACAGCATTATAAAAAAATTAAAAGCCTTTACTTTTTTAATTTGATTAACATCTTCATGGAGTTCTAATATATGCAATATCATCGTAATCTAAAAACCCTTAACCAGTTAGCAACAGCTCAAAGATTAGGTAAACATATTAATAAATATTTAACGTGTCTATTATAATAATTACGCTTACATTTCAGTTTCATATTATGGAAAAAGGGAAAGTACACGTAAAAAACGAAAATCGTGGTGTGCCTGCGCAAACCCAACAACAAACCACACCAAAGCCAACTGAAGGTCATCCTGCTGCGTCACTTTCGCCTGATTCGAAATCATACTCCTATATGGGAACACACCACAACTTGGATCCTACACAACAACAGGCATACTATCAACCGCAACGTCCATCGTTCAAAACGAATCTAACCAATATATCAGAATGCGATACTATCGCCAACTCTATTGCCGATGGCGTATTCCCCTTGTGTTATGTGTGTGGCGGTAATGGCGGTTGCGAATCGCTACGCGTACGACCTAATCAAGAATGTCCCACGGAACCGTATTTTCCTTTTCTGGAACGCCATGAGCCACCTAGCGGCGTATCAAAAGTCACGACTTCACAGACCTACATAATCGCATGTATGCTTTGCTATCGATCACTACGCGAACAATGGGACTCTTACGAACGGAAGAAGAAACCACACTTGCAGCGTCTATATCATATGAAGCGCGTGGATGGCAAGAATTACATTGGCGCCGACATACAAACGCAGGGTGAATACGCTGCGCAGGTGCTTGGCTTGAGTGCCGATAATTTGCAACCTGGCACGTTGCATGACGAATACGGTTACTTAGGCGGCGTGCAGCGGACACCAAATCGTGCTGACTACGAACGACCGGCGAATGTGGTAAATCAATATTATCCTGTGCAACCTAACGAACCGTCGTCATCTTCACAATATTATGCTCAAACGAATAATACGCCGAGTGGTGCATCCACACAACAGTACTGTGATTATTATAATCGAAATATTAATGCGACCTTCAATGGCCAATTGACGCCACAACCAAAAGAAAAACACTTAAGCACCACGCAGTTACCAAAGACTGTGACGCATTTGAATGAGGAATCTTTGCCAATTGATACACGAAAACCAATTGGCAGCGGTTCGCCATATGATTCGTTAAATATAAAATCATCGTCATTTGCTCATCATAAATTTAAATTAGGTCAGATTTCCTATATGAATTCAGCTGCAGCACGTAATGATCCAAATGTACAAAACGATGCACAAAAATCCTCTGCTAACTCAACTGTTGATAATAAACTGCAGCATCATATACAACAACAGCGTCAAGATCGCAACAGTCCATATGATTATGGCATTGCAACTGGTGGCGGTAGTCATTCGAATGCACCTTCAATGCCTGATGCTGATGATACTGGCGCTGCCTTGGATTTGCGCAATTCATCAAATAATATTTGCGAACCATATATGTTGTCATGTGGCACATCGCGTCAAATGTTTAGAAATACCTCACCCAGCAGTGCAACCAATCAAGTAGATGTGGGCATATTGGATTTGTCTATGCCCGATAAGAATTCATTAACCGAGGTTTGTTATGTTTGTGGCGATGAGCAGCGTCGTGGCAGTCTTATCGAGCTCAGTTCGGTACGCCCCAAAGACCTAAAAGGTCGTCATCATCCATACTTTCCAATTTTCAATGAACAACACCCACGTCCGGCACGCTCTCGTCCCAAGGATCCGCGTGGCATGATACAAGCCTGTCAGCTGTGCTACGAACATCTTATACAACAATGGAATTATCACCAGGTAAGTTAATGGTAGAAGCAAGGAAACTCTATAGCAAATTTTAGGCGATTAAACGCTATGAATTATTTTTTTAATTATTTCACGTCAATTGCCTGTGCATTGCGGAACTGGTGTAAATGAATTTCTTGGAAAAAATTAATTTGAAGAAGTGTTTTTTTTTTTTAACTCGACAGCACTGTTGGGCATTTCCTAAGCTTCACTCTTGGACAGATGGGCCTCATAATGTTATAGCGGATGCAAGGTCCTTTAAGTCGTGTTTTGACAAACCACCGTGCAATGTGTATTCACACGTTAAGACTAAACATGGTGTCCGATCACATCTGTCGTGGCTGGTTAGCTTTTGCGAGATTAAGATTAAATATATTGATTCGCATCTATTCTTAAATGTTAGATGACACTGAAAATTTTTTTTATTTTAAAAATTTGTATTGCCTTTGAAGCAATGAAAACAATTTTGCTCAGCTGTTACTAACCTTGTTTTTTGTAAGTAATTGCGTTATATCATCTGCTTTATATATTTGATTTAACAAATATTCTTCAAGATAAAATAATACATTTCCATTAATATTGGAATTCTACGCCGCTGTTGTCCAGAGTGTAGCGATGCGTGCTATAACTCGATATACCGCTAAGTTCGATGTTCGAACATCAGCCAAGGCAATCATAGAAAAGTTTTTCTCTAATAGCGGTCACCCCTCGGCAGGCAATGGCAAAGCACCGAGGGTATTTCCAAGATGAAAAAGCTTCTCATAAAGTACATCCGCCGTTCGGAGTCGGCACAAAACTGTGTTCCCTTCATTTGTAGTATAACATAAAGACGCACACCACAAATGGTAGACAAAGTTCGGCCAAACACTAAACTATATAGTGTAAGCGCAAAGTTATTATTGTTACAATTCTTCAAAATGAGCTAAACGCTAACTATACATGATGCCGACGTTATAAACAAGAAATTAACTAATTAAAATTAATAAGTACACACGAAAATGTAAGGTTAGGTTAGTTGGAGGCTCATTAAGTCTAATGTTGATTGTCCATTTTGGTACTATTGTCACCTTCGTTGACCATCTGCAGTATATAATTCTCATAACACAGTCTCCACTTGTTTTTACATACATACATACTTACATATTATATGCAAAAAATAAAACTGAATTTAAGCATTCCCATTTGATTTGACATTTTCATTTATGTAGAATTATGCAAAAGTAATTATTTTCAGAATCAGTCAATCACTACGTTGTTAAAAGAATTTAATTTATTTATTTATCTAAAAATAGGTTGTTAAAAGGATTTAATTTATTTATTAATTTAAAAATAGGTTGTTAAAAGAATTTAATTTATTTATTTATTTAAATTTAGGTTGTTAAAAGAATTTAATTTATTAATTTAAGTTATACATACGTATGTATGTACATATGTATGTATACTGTCGGAAATAGAGTATTTAACATTTTTATAAGTCTTGACTATTTATTTTACTTTTTATCTAATTTTTCATGCAGTTCATTCTTAAAAAAAAAAAAAAATATATACATGCACTACTTATGCACTTTATGCAAAATGTTTAGTTTAATAAAATTTCAATAACATTTCGAACTAAAAATGAAAAAAAAAATTTGAATATGCACTTTTGTTGCCCATTCAATTTTAGGAATAAAATGGCAGATTCATTCGGTAAAAATTGGAGTTGAATTCTGAAAATTTTCGCTATGAATGAACTTATGTACATTCTCTAAAAATTAGTATTAAACTTTTTTTTAGGTATTTTCAAAATAAAATATTTTATAAACTGGCCTCGAGCTCAATAAAATTGACAATCAAAAACTATAATTTTTTTTTTTAATTTTGCATTCCGACGGTTTTTCACATTTTCTAGTACGTACGTACATACATACATATGTGCATATGTATGTATGTACATACATTAATAAAATGATGCATGAAAAAAAGTTCCAAGTCCACACTTTCCATAAATTATAAATTAAAAAAAAAACGTTAATAATTTAAGAGTTCGAATTTTGCAGAAATTTCTTTATATTATTATAGACTTTTTATTAAGTTTAAAACTTGGGTTTTTTATATTTTTTTTTTAGAAAATGACTAATGACTGTAATTGAAAAATATGAGAAAACAGAAAAAAGTTAAATAAATAATGTTTATGGCTTTTGCATTACTCATAATACAGTGATTTATTTTTAAAGACCGTAAATTAATTAAATTGAAATTAACTACATACGGATCTTACTCTGCTTTGACAGTGGAAAAAAAATCTTATAAATGTTCATCTTTTTTTTTTTTGCATTTTATACTGCACCAAATTGGGCAACCATAACAAGTGTTAAAAATAATAATAACAATAACTAATTTAAGTGGTATGCAAAAATTGTCGTCTAACGCAAACAGAATGTCTCATAAACAAATTTAAAATATGTACATATGTACATACATACATGTGTTTGCATTTGTCTGCAAACAAAATATTTAATATTCAGTTAAAATTTATATTTGTTTAACATTTTAGAAAATATGTATGTATGTACGTACTTATCTACTTTTCACCGCGCTGCCACCGCCGCACGAGCACACACCGACACACCATTTAACATGCCCTGAACGATGCGCCACCCCCAGGCAAGGGCGTTAGGTGGCTAGCGTTGCTTATTTTAAAACAGCTGTACCTATGAACAAAATGAGCTAACATGCTCGTACAAATAATAATTTCCAAATAGTTTGTTCATTTTTTATGTATGGATGTGTGTACTATTAACTCATTTTTGTTTAACTTAAAAAAAAACCACTTTAGAGTGTTTAATAATGTTGTTTATTTTATTTAGGTATTATTTCATATTTTGACATTGACATATACATACATACATACATACATACATACTACATACTCGTATATTAATACATGTGTACACCATTGTTCACAAAAATAATAGTGAATTTCAAAATTATATTTCTTGAAACTTACATTTTTAAAAACTGTCATCAACATTTTAAACTTTTTATTCAGCACTTTTAGGAAAACTCTGTGCATGCAGTTTTGTCGCCCATTCAATTTTAGTAAAACATAGTGCAGGTTTCAGTTGGCTAAAATGTACCGTTGATTTATTCGATTTTTTTTTTATCAAAGGTGTTCTGGATTTTCTTTCATATAACGCACCATCAATAGCCCAATTTAATTTTTGAACAAGGGTGCACTTACTAGACATGTCAATCCCGAAATCCCGGGATCCCGGCATTTTTAACTCCCTAATATCCCGGGATAAATCTATTCAAATCCCGGAATTGCAGAAAACAGTGAATTTAATAGCCATTTATTTTTCAAATTTTGTATCATCAAAAATTTACCTTTCAAAGGCAAAACAAAGCCTTTTGAGATTCACAGTCAGTGTTATTTGTCTTATTTCCATAGTCTGCTATTAAAATAATAGTGGAACGTATGGCTGCACTGTGCAATTTCGTTTAATATTGTATGAGGTATTCAAGCAATTAAACAGCAATAAACCGTTTGTAATAAATATGAGAGGTCGGTTTCTTAAAAATATGTCTACGCACAATTCCATTAAATTTTAGTTTACATTTTTTCAAACAAAAATAAACCTGAAATGATTTAAAACAGAAAGAGCCGATCAAGGCGAATTCATTAAAGGTGGTGTTAATCAATCAGCTGATTGGTGGTTGATTGTCAATATCAATTGTTTAGTTGCAAATAATAAATTGTTCCCTTTAACTACAGGAAATTTCCAGATATGGTTCACTATATAAAAACAACAAGCTTACAACTGTTACGATAACCAATACGACAAATAAATCGGCTTTTGAACTCCCTAGAACTCGTTTTGCCCTTGCCATTATAAATTACCTGGAGAATATCCTCCTCGAACAGAAAATGAGCCTTGCTATGAAAGCGATGTTAATAAAGGTGCTTGAACTGGATAAGGCATAAAGTCTGAAAGATAAATTGCATACATTTTTTTAGTAAAAGAAATTGATAGTTTTTGTTATGAAGCGATAAAGGTGATGTCCTATAGAAAGCATTTAATCTTTTGTCGACAATCCAACCAACATGTGTTGAGGCGCAGCAGTGCTTCTCCACTGCAGATTTTAAAAGCAACAAATTTAGGTCCAGTTTGGAGCATAACACACTTAAGGCTTTTATATCTTGAAGATTGCATTTTAATCAAAATAAAGAAAAATATTTCTGCCTCGCTCAAAATCGAATGGGTTATGCATTTTATTTTTATTGAAGTATTTCTTTTTTTTTACTGAATGGTAATATATTAAAATTTTATTTTGCTCTCAAACAGTGATTAAAAATAAATTTACTTTATGTAGGTGCATTTGGTTCTTTAATATTTAGATTTGTACTTGAAGTATAAAATATTTTGTATTTTTGTCAAATTTTACGTTTATTTCTTTTTAGTTATTGAAAAGACCAATTAATACATACAGTGAACAACATTACAACAAATTGTTCTCTTTGTTATATTAATGTTATTTTGTATGCTTCTATAATACAACGATGACAAACGTGTTACATTTTTTGATAAATTAAAAATTACGAATCAAAACTTCGTGCAATTCGCGATCACGAGATTGTTCCGGGATTTTGTTTTCAGATCTCGAAAATCCCGGGATAAATAAAATGCCCAAAATTGACATCCCTAGTACATACATACATATGTACATACATACATACATACATACATAAATAAGGCCGCATGCTTGATACATACGATTTGTTGTTGCACTTGTGGAGCAGCACAACATTTTTAGATTACATGACCGATATAATAGTCGTTGTTGGTGTTGTGTTTCTATCACTAATACTACTACTACTACTACTAATACTACTACTTTCCGACAACTCCACAACACGGCGCTACTGTTGACTCTCGAGTCCTAATTAAGTCCACCATGGTACATACATATATACATACATATGTACATACATGCATACATACATACATACATACATATGTACATATCTACATACTAGGTTGTTCGATTATTCGACTTTTTTGTAAAACCGGTTTTCGAATTATTCAAAAAATGCAAGGCACATTAAACAGGTAGCAGCATTAAAGAAAATGCAACCCTGGGGTATATTTTTTGATTTGTTGTGGTCCATCACCCTTCAAAATGGATATATCAAATTTGTCGATTTTAATAATTCTAATTGTAAACAAAATGTACGTGATTCTACATTTTGATTGAAAAATACATTTGTTTTCAACGCAAACAGTGCAAGACGCATCTTACTACAACGAATCCTCAGGAAACATTGCTCCTGGTCACAAAATTTGAAAAAGACTGTCGTGGTAAACCTTTAAATATGCAAAAAATTGTCGCAACGCACCAAACCGTTTGCAGAAAGCGACATGGCCAAGCTTTGTTCCAATTGGATATTAAAAACAAGATCCGACCTTTTCCCGTCTTTTAGAACAAAATGTCTCCTTTCTGAGTAGTATGTAAATAAGTATGTTTTCCACATCGCTTTAATGATAAATTTGTATAAATTAGAAATTATAAATATACAAAATGTAAACAAAGTTGTTTTTTTTTTTTAAGAAAAAAGTTTGTTTTGTTAACAAAGTTTGACTTGTTATGTACCACTAATAAGAAAAAACTCCAATCAGCTGCTAACATTATATTACCTGTTTATTGTGCTATGGAAAAATGGCATTTTGAAAAAACCGGTTCTTAATTTTTAAATAAAGAAAAACCCGAGTAAACCCGGTCTTGTAACAGTCTCTTAGTGACAAAAGACACAACTTCAGACCAGTTGACATTATTTTGTCTCAAAATAATTTTTTGTGTTTTTCTGAAATACTCTTGAAAAAGGTGTACTTTCATAATAAAGTCTCTCAATTATGACCAGGTGATAAGCGGGTCACAAAAATAAGACAAAAAAAATAAAAATAAAAACGTAAAAGCGAGGAGAGGCAATAATCTGCAACTCATATGCACATACTTAGTTTCAAATTTGAAAACTTGTGATTTTTCCAAATTGCTTAATTTCACATTGAGCAAATCGAGCGACCTAAAAGGACTTGTTGTTGTCAAAAATGCATTGTACAATTTTTCATGGTTTTCCCGTCCTCTTATGACATTTGTCTAAATATATGTATAAAATTTTCTAAAATATATTTGCTGCGTTCTTTCTACAAATAATTTGAATTTCGAATAAGTCTTATACTATGTTCTGACTGCGCAGTAAACTCGAGTTTGTGATTTTGAGTTTATGAAGAACTGACAAGCGTTCTCATTGCGTTGTTTAAGAAACTTTGAGGTTAATTAATATTTGTTTATTTACTCTCAAATACAAATTTTGTTTTGTTTATGAAATTATATTGTACTTATTTACAAATATTTAAAAAAAAGTGAATATAATTGGATAATGCTTGCGATGGCATGGACCATTGGGCAATGGATAATGCGAAGGCAACTCCATGGTTTACTCGTACGGCGATTTGTGGTGACGCTGGTTTTGCATCATTATTTGGAATTTGTTAGAATGTTTGTGAAACTTGATTCCTTCTGTTTTCAAATAATTAACAAAGGTTGTTTGATAAATCATTGACTTTTGAAGAAAACATATTTTTTTGGCAAAAAAGCGTTCTTTCTCTTCTTTCAACTATATATTTACACTTGGTCCAGCTTTTTTTTTTTCATCCAAATTATAGCTTTTCTCAAGGCGTTGTGCTAAATCAAGAGAATATGCTGGATGGGGAAGCGATTCGTAGTCTAATATATGAATTTTTGTCATGGTTTTGAAGAGATCAACCGGTTACGCTTTTGGTCGAGTGTGAGCAATCGCGCGAATAGCTTTTTTTATATACAAATAATCGTTTTAAATGTGATGTACCCGCTTAGTTCAGATGCCTACAACCTCAGCCACCTAACGTACTTTCGTTCTCCGGTCTTCCAATATCATTCCATGGATTCTAACGACGATTTCTGGTGTAAAGACCACTTTAGGGCGACCTTAAAGTTCGGCGCCACTTGTGATGCCTCGACAACAACGGAACTCAAGAATAAAATTTTTTAACAATTGAAATTCATTGTTGATGCAAGGACCTTATAGTACTTAGTAGTCAATTAAAAGATAGCAGTTAAAAGCAGCAATGATAAATTTAAAATTTCTGCGCGTTTCCAAAAGTCGAGACCGTATCAAACCGCCCTCATACTTGAAATTATGAACTGTCAAACCAGTAAACTTTGCAGCAAAACTTTTAAACAATATTGCCAAAATTTGTCAACGGTGAGTCCTAATATTTGTATAAATAACGGTTGCACGTCCATAAACACCAAAAAAGCGTGTTAGACAAACAATTTTTTGTATGATAAACTCCGAGTTTATAAGAAGTGTTTGACGTTAAACTACAAAATTGCTCATAAACTCGAGTTAACGGCGCAGTCAGAACATAATATTAGCCATTTGATAAAGCACTTTGTGGTTGCCATTTTAATAAAATTATATCGGATATAAAATTAGTCGATGTGTTGCCATATTTCTATCAAAGTAAAGCACTTTGTGGTTGCCATTTTAATAAAATTATATCGGATATAAAATTAGTCGATGTGTTGCCATATTTCTATCAAAGTCTATATCTTCACAACTTCAAAAAAAAAAAAGGGTTTTTGACATTAAAAAAACCGGATAAATCGGTAATTCGAAAAATCAAGATTTCCAAAAAAAAACGTACAATAATTTATGAAAAAAAAACCAGAGAAAACCGGTTTGAAAAAACCGAATCAAATACCCTACCACATATGTACATACATACATATGTACGAGTATGCTTGCACTAAGTCAATTCCCACTGTTATCAGTTTTCCATGTACTACATACGTAGATTTGGGTTCGAATTGCTCATTCTCCGCTGTGCACTCCCAGTCGTATACGTAGCGTGCTTCTACACGCTTAATAGCGTCAATTCGAGCGGTAAAACCAAACGCCAGCGGCAAACGTTAGCGGTAGTGTCAGTGTCAGTGCGAACGCGTTTCCGTTTCAATTCGTTTTTAGTTGTAACTTGCAATTGACAAACCGGAGATAAAGTTTCAATTCCATATACATATGTATGTATGTACATACATATATTTAATCTATAAAGACTACATGTATGATGTACGTAATTAACTACTTTTGTGCGTGTGTAATTAGATTATAAATGTCAGATAATAAAGATACGTGCAATAAACGCAATTTCGTTAAGCAAAGAAGTGTTGTCGTCGGTACACAAAGAGTGGCAAAGCCCAGCCCAGCCCAGCAATCAAAATATCGCATTTTTTTTGTTTTTTTTTTGTTTTAAAGATAAACCAAAATTTTGATTTCGAAATCCTCACTGCAGCAGTGTATGAAATTCCTTGGCCTATGTCGTGGCGAGTGGCGAGTGGCTGTCTTATCAGCGCTCTAACAAATCATAAATCACATTGTGCTCTATAACAACAAAAAAAAAAAAAAGAAAAAAAAAAAAACTCGTGTGTTCTTAATTGTAACAGCTACACATGTTTGTACATACATAAATATGTAGTACGAAGTAATTTACAAACGCTTTTGTAATTACAAAAAAAATAAATAAATTAAAACTAATTGCGGAATTAAGTGAAAAGCAATTTTGCAAACAGCGCACGTACTGAGCAAGACAGCAAAAAAAAAAAAACGTAGAAAATTAAATGCTTATGTATTTGAGCATTTGAACTTAGCCACGTATCTTATTAATCCCGATTACGGCACAACTAACAATACCAACTGCATTTATATATGTATATGTAAATTGTAAGAAAATAAGAAGAAGAAGAAGCAGAAAGAAAAAAAAATACCAATTATTTGTGACCCCTAAATCAATGCAAATTCGCAAGTGTTTATTGTTGTTGGTAATGGCAGATTGTGGTGATAAAAATGCGGTCGATGTTGGCGTTACAACAAACACTATAACACTTCGGGGTGGCACAACGGACGCAACAACAACAGCAGCGAGCATGCGGAAAGAGAAAAAATTGTTGGAAAATGATAACTGGAAGGATTATAAGAAATTAAAAACTTACCTAATACTTAAAGATAAGAAGGAAGTGAAGGTAAATATTTACATATGAGAACAAAAAATACAGCGATCTTATGTATGTAAATAAAGGGTGTTTCTTTTTAGACATGTGGTTTTTAGGTAGAAATATAATTTAATGCTATGGCCATGAATTTAGCTTTATTATAAAGATAAGGGTTTGCCATTATGTTTTAAAAATGATTTCGGGCAAGTGACCGCCCGCGACTGGCTCAAACTAAATTCCAGCCGAGAGGCCCAATTTTCAAAAACTTTTTGCAGCAATTGGTTTAATTGTTTCGTTGGCTGTATGTCACGTAGCGCCGTCATGTTGGAACCAAAGCTCGTCCACAACAACATTCTCCAATTCAGGCACGAAAAAATCATTAGTGATGGCTCTATAGCGTTCCCCATTGACTGTAACATTATGACCGGCTACATTTTTGGAAGAAATATGGACAAATTACGCCCTCTGCCCATAAAACACACCAAACAGTGACTTTTTGAGGATGTAACGACGACAATTTTGTGTATTAACGTACCCATTCAACCAAAAGTGAGTTTCATCGCTGAACAAAATTTTCTTGTAAAACCCGGGATCGTTGGCCATCTCGTTTTAGGCTCATTCACCGAACGTTTGCAAACTTTGTTCCAGCGTAAGTCTGTTCATTATGAAATGGCAAACCAAACTGAATATAAATCAAGTAACCGCTGTCAAAAAGACCAACTCCTAAAAAAGTACTGCCCCTTTGAAAACCACACGTCTAAACAAAAACACCCTTTATAATAAAAAACGAAAATAAAAATAAATCATAAAACTTTAATAATAGGTACTTAAGTAGGGTAAATGCAAAAACAAAAAAAAAAGTTAAAAAAAGTTAAGCTCAAACAAATAAAATAAAATCCAGACAAATAAAATAAAAATAAATAAATAATAGTACATAGTATGGAAAACGTGGCGCACGTTTCAACACTTTATACGTTGTTGTTGTAGTTGGCACAAAATTTGAAAAAAAAATAACCACAAGTTTTACGCCCACACCGTATGACAGATAATTTATATGAAACAATTCTTTATGTCGTAACGATGGCACTCGAAATTTTGTCATTGCCTATCGAGTGGCGTGCACTTTGAGTAAAGCCAATTATTTGAGATTTGAACCAACGCGAACTCTCCACAGTCTCGTTTAGCGCTTGTGTTTTATTTGTATAAACTTAGTCTCCTTTTAGCTCACCGAAACATTAAATCCAGCGTTTCTTTTTTTTTTTTAATTTTTTAATTTTTAAATAACAAGGAGTTTCAAGGTTCTCCAAATAAGATTCTGTTAAGTGTTGAGCTCTTGCTGCCCAACCCTTTCTTGAGTTTACGTAACAGGAGTCAGTGTGGGCTAAATCTTGTGGATGGAGTAGCACAAGCGAGACGAAAATTATCTAGAGATATGACACTTTAATCGGGATTAACGAGTTAATTCGGAAACATTTTGGGAATTCATCGCAGTTCATACGGATCAGGGTAATTTTCGATGACAACACAGAGTGACCAAGACAAAAAAAAATTATAATAATATTAATAATATATTAATGCAGCTTTTTGATAAAAAAAATTAGAATTTTAAAAAGTAAAGAAAGGTGGCGATGTAAACTTCGCACGCGCCGAAAAATATAATTTCAAAAAGTTGTTATAAATTTTTATATACATATACATACATATTCTTTATTTAAATTTCAATCACATAAAAGTAATCAAATAAACTTAATGCGAAATGATGCCGTTTGTCAAGGTTTAATTTTAATCGGAACAATTGCATAGTTAATCGGGATTAGCGATGTCGTCTCTCAATGCTTTTGTACACTAGAAAATACCAAGAAGTTGCTCGATGCGGTTCTTCAATTGGTTAAAAGCGCTCGCCTACAATAGTCAAGTATTTGGCATTGAAGAAAGGGCGGGGAAGGCTTTAGTTGCCTTGTCATTATTGAAGGGGCACGATTGGTAAAAGTATATTAAAGAAAAATTGTAGGTTTCCTCATTACAGTAAACTTTAGTCAGCATGACTTAGGTTAGTTCCTAAATTTATCGATTTCTTGCGAACGAGCTCATCTTGGGCTAACTTAGAATACCTTCTTTCTCGATACAATCAGACCTTAATCTGGTTCAAGAACAACAGAGTCTCATCAAAAAATGAATCCACTTTTGATATCGCTGAGGTTTGTCGAGTGTGTAGCGGTGCGTGCATTAACTGGGTATGCCGCTGAGTACTCAAAGAAATGCCCTAAAAAAAATTTACCCGCGAGGTAGCGCTAAGATCAATGTGATTTGAAAATTGTATTAACCGTCCGGTATGACTGATTTTTAAAACGCACTTTCTTTTATTTATTTCTTTATTTATTATTACGGCTTTTTAGGCCTAAAACAATCACTTAATTCATTTCTTTTAACTTTGTACACCATAAAACAACAAACTGTAAACAAAATCCCTTATAAATAATTACTGTTTTATAAACAAATTCCATTATAAGTAATGGAATTTTAAATTTTAAAGTAATTACAATTTTAAAATATTATTACTGCTCTTTGGGCGGCTACTTTTAGATTCTTCCGAGTCTGACGAGGTCTCAATACAGACAAAATGGCCATCGGCAAACATCGCCATACTCTTGGTTGCGCTCAATACAGTGGACAGTGCTAGTCTCACTTCACTATTATTTTAATATTTAATAAAATTCATTCCATTAGACAATTGATACATTTAGGTATCGCGCTACTCTTGGATTTGTTCATTACAGTGGACAGTGTTAGTCTCACTTCACTATTATTTTATTATCAAAGCGTTATGGATGCCGACTTTTTAGTATCTCCATAGACAGCCGAGGTCTTCTTGCAGTTTTAAGTGGTCATTCGTAAATAGCACTTTGATCATATTATATTATATTATTTTATTTTGTATTTTTGGTCAACATACATAAGTGACAGCGCCAGGTCAGTCCCGCTTAGTATTTATGTATGTTATATAAAAGCAAATCCTGCCTCTCCCATATTCACTTCATTCTATTCGATAATTGATCCGTTTATGTATAGCGTGAACAAATAAGAAGGAAACATTTCAGCTTAGAGGAAGGGTTCGGCAGTATTCAAATAGACTCTTTTTAAAATATTGAAATCGTTATTATTCTTTATATAATTAAAAAGGTAATTGTAATTTTTTAAACCTTTATCAAATATATTTTGCTTGTCTATTTCTGTTCTAAAAAAGAGGCAATCTAAAATTATTATTCGCCCGCACTCCATGCTATGACATTGTATGGTCCGCTAGGTGGCGCTGTGGTTACGATATTTAAAAAACCCATTTGTGACCTTTTTGGGATATTCGAAATTGATAAATACAACTGACACAAAAATAAAAATAAAAACTAGTAAAATGTAACATATATTAGAAAATATACTCCTTCCTAAGAGAGTAACAAATATTTTGAATATACCAACAAATGGGTTACTGAATTCGGTGTAGTATTACAATTAAAATATAATCGAAATGTATGTACTCGGAATTTAAAATTATACTTTTTTAGTTTAACCTCCAGACGATCAAGAAACTATGCATATTGCTATATATTTTTCTATTTGATTTATAACTTTGAGACATATAATAAGGAGGGTAGAAATCTTGTACGCAAGATTGAATTAAAAATATCAAATTAATTATTTTATTTTTTCCTACTTTTCCAGACTGCACAAACACCTGAAAATGATCGCTCTTACACGCTTCGCAAGAAACCCACATCCGTTACGGAACGCACCACATTCGTTTGCTATACGTGTGGCGGTGATACGCCCTCCTCACGCCTACGGCTCGTCTACTGTTGTCCGAATGCCGAACGCGAACCCTACTACCCCTTTATAAAAACAATGAAAGCTTTTAAAAACGCTAGTCCAATCAGTCCACAGGGTGAGTAGTGCATTGTATAATTTTTTGGTCATATAAAGTATTTCTCCTCTTGTTACACATAATCTAATATCTTGTTTTTTTTTTTTTTTTACTAATCTCAATCACCCCCCAGGCATGGTGCAAATATGTTCCTCTTGTTATGAAAAGCATTTATACTTAGCTGAAGGTGGCAATAATGCTACAATGGCAGCTGCTACCTCTACAGGTGGGCGTATATCTGGTGGCGCTGGTGGTGATAGTAATGCTGGTGGCGTAACTGGCCCAATTTATAGTATAGATAGTGATGCAAATCTTAGCAGCAGCAACAACAACAACAATAACAATGTGATCGCAATAAGCGCCGAGGGTGCAGGACGTTACACGCCCTCCGAAAAGTCTTTGGCCAACTCCGATTCAACAAGTAATGTAAAATTTAAGGTGAGTAAGTACAAATAATATTAATTTTTGATTAAAATATTTGATTTAGTATGTGTGTTGAGCCACTTAAATTCTGTGGTGGTCGCCTCAAGTGATCGTTTAGTATTGTTTGTTTGCATATGAGCGTGCGCGCGCGCATGTGTGTGTGTGTATGCGTGGTTATTCCTAGATTATATTTCCGCAGCTTAAAATAAGTGTGCAAAGTGTTTTCGCTAGACTACAAATGTTTATATTTATAGGCATAAGGAACACATAAAAATTTAGCTCAGCAGATGTTCGAACATTAATGTGTGCGTGACTCATATGATTCATTCATAAAAGGTTCTGTACTTACTGATAGCTAAAATTTGACACTCCTTTATCTATAGTTGTATTTTGGAAGTACGCAAAAAGGGGGAATAATGTGATCCCTTATTGTGAAATGTTAGTAGAAAGTTCTAAGTAAAATACGTATTAAAATAAAATTTTTAAGTAATTATTTAATTTATATATTAACTAGCTAATACCCGTGAGATTTTACTCTGCTATTTTCATCATAAAATAATTAAATGTATAAAAAAGAAAAAAATTAAAATTTTTCATTTCCAGTACTCCCTCGCACATACATATATTCTGAGAAATGCGGTATCAAAAATTCACAGGTGGTACGCCCACTCTTCCAATATCCTATAACTTTCTACATGAACATCCGCACCAAATACCATCAGTCCAGCCTTTCTTACTTATATTTTATAAAAAGTATTCTACATATGTTTCAAAATAGGATATAGCCCTGCTAAATTTTATTTGAATTTGTCAATATCATTTTTCATATTTATAGTTAAGCAAAAAAAAAAAAAAGTGTGTGCGTGTGCGTCTGAGGCAGAAAAAAAAAGTTCGCATTGTAATTGGAACAGGAAACACCAAACGTTGGAAAGAACAAAAAGGTTCAATTTTAAAATATTTATAGTTGCAGTTGCTATATTTAGTTTTACCTACGTGTGTGTGTGCCTTGGTGGTGGTTATGTATGTACATACATATGTATATGTATGCAAAGCTCCAGGCGATCAGCAATGGAAATGCATATGCAAATGTACATATATAATTATATTCCACTGCGCTGACTGAGGAAATATATTCTGCAAATATGTAAATGTATTTATTATTGATGCAATCAAATTAAAACAACACAAAATTTACTCACCAAGTTGTCGGCCAGAAAATGTTTGAATACTACCTTACAGAAGAGTTCGGTCTATAGTATGTCTTATTGTTAATTACACTGGAAACAAAATATTTTATGTGTTTCAAATGAAAAATTGTTATATTAGTATGAAATAATAATGATTTTTTTTGTTGCAAATTTTACCCAAATTCACGCAATCACAAAATCAAATGTCAATGAATGAAAAAATTAGAAATTAGACAAATGAGTCAGTAATGTCAACGCATATTTTACTATTTAGTATGAAGAAGTTTACAATCTGCTACTTTTACAAGTGAAAACTGTGGACTATGCAACATTCTTTATGAGTTAGGAAGCCGATTACAGAACCTTTTATAATTGAATCATGCGTGACGCACACTAGCCAATTCTGATTAGAAACTCCCGGGGAATTTGTTCCTTTCTCCATTGCTTTCTTCAAAAACAATCTGGAAAAAAGTGCTAGTTTTTCTTCACGCGAATCATAACAATTTATATAATTTCAATATACTTTGCCACAATCGACAAAATTTGCAAGTTATTAAAGTGCTGCTGAAAATTTTGTTTTTTTAAATAAAAAAATAAATATAAGAAAGAATTTATTCCTTAATACGAAAAATACGAAAATGTTAAATTGAGGGTTACTGCTTTGATTTTTTTTTTTTGTTTTTTGAATTCTTTTATTGCCGTTTTCTTTTCTCGAAATAATGCTGCCCCGTTTGTTTTTCTGAGATATTTCAAGGTGTTGATTGTCCATTTTCCACATTGGACTTTTACCTATCCATGTTGCATCAACTTCTACTAATATTGCCATTTTTGAGGAAGACATACATAGCCTTATGCAAAAGTTTAAATATGAGAAGACAACACTTTTTTCGAGTAAAGTAAACGCCATAAGAAAATGTGCCTTGAATCAATTGAGCGCACAATTTTTTTATAATTTTTTAATGTAGTTTTACTTATTTTATATTTAAATAATTTTATATTTCTTTTTGAAGCAAACACATTTTTGAATACTGTAGTCCACAAAAAATAAGCACCATTTGTATCAACTCAAACGTCAAAATTTTTGGTTAAATAATACTCTTGCATGATGGAATAATGAAAGGTGTTGTACGTTGTGACAGCGCCAGTTTGAACGCCCTTAGCTCAATGTTGTATTTGGGAAGTATTAGAGAAACGGGAATAAAAGAAGGCCGTTCTTAGGAAAAAGTACAAATGATTGAAGATATTTACATAAAATTTAACCACAATGTTTGGAATATTATAAATTTTATATGAAAACTGACAAAAAAAAAAATTAATAACATAATTTGTATTTAAACAGTACGAATTTTTAGTGTTTTTGTATGCCAAATTAACAAAAGACAAACTTCTTCGATAATGATTATTCTTCAGAAAATAAATATATTTTTGATACTCTATCAAAAAACGGATATTTTTTTTTCTTGTCACTAAAATATTGTATTGGAAATGCCAATAAAATTGTTTATCCTGTCTTCCGAAATGAACCCCAGAGCTTTATTCCACTTAATAATTTCACAAATAATAGGTCCATTCCTTATCTACAGTTTTTTACAGTTTTTACAGGATTTAGTCCAAAAAGCATTCCCATACTCAAAAAAAATGTGACTGAGAGCGCACTTGAGATAGTAACTGCGACTCTCTTCTTGTCCGAAGTTACAGGATTAAGTCAGAAGTTTTTTTGCCTGTAAATATCCAAAAAGTGTCAAAATCAGCTGTTAGCAGAATTGTTGTGAAAGCACAAAATAAAGAAAATTACACAATTTGTGTAAAAAATTTAACATTTCAGTAAAAATGGAAAGTGCTAAAGTAATAAATAAAATCGTAAGTTCTTGTGATAGTTTTGCTTGCGTTAAAGTGTTTTTATTAGCATTTTTTGTATAAATATTCTGACATGCGCTTCTTGGGCTAAAAAAATGCCTGTTTGCATTCCCGTACTTTTTCCTGTAATTCTCTATTAGAGAGCGTTTTTACCTTACTCACTTGCATTTTGACACTTTTTAGGAACTTACAGGAAAAGTAAAGGAATAGACCTAATGTTTCATTATACAAATACTTGACAATTTTTACAAAAACTTATTCAAGTTCTCGCTTTTAAAAAACCAATTATCCAAAATGTCAAAACAATCGATAATAACATGAAAAACTTAATTTTCTGCTACAATTCAAAATTTTTTTTTGTACAAAACTGGTAACCAAATTCGGCAAAGGAACAACACAGTTTCTAAGGGCGTTCAAGATGGGTGATTTAGAGCGAGAAGTTGTCAACGTACAACACCTTTCATTATTGCATCATGATATTCTTGTAAGTTTCGCGAAATTTAAAAAATTTGCACTTTTTTGTTTGGTGAGGCGCAAGTGTGTATGTACATATATTTGTATGTTTATATGCACTCTTAAATAATAGTGTTAATAAATAGGCGCATTAAATATGTACATATATACATACATATGCGGCATCAATACGATTAACGAGCACCACTTATACTTATTTTTTGTGATAACGTCGAATGTCAATAAAGGTGCCTACTCGCTTCGCTGTTACCAGAGGCTATCACTCGGGGCCAATAAAGCAGTCACCTTTTGCCTTATCAGGCCAGGCAAGTCATCGAAACAGCAGCAAATATTGTTATTGTTATTGTGGTGGTTGTTGTTGTTGTTGTTGTTGTTATTATTGTTATTATTATTATTGGTAGTACAAAATGCTGTCGTGCTCTATTGAATGCAAAATTATTTAAAGATTAAAACAGAAGGAGAATACAAATAAAAAAAAAAAAAATTATAAAAATAAAACACATTGACTAAAGTAATCAGACTGACGCACGTACAGCCGAACATACATTTGTTTGTACAACAAGATGTTACAAAAATTCCACTAAGTATTATGGGAAAAATACTACATACATACATACATACATACTCGTATATATTTACATTAAGAATAGACACACGCATACATATGTACAAAAATAGTTTCTGCGCTTTCACACAACCGCGTAGAGAGTGCAAAAGTACGAGCGCCTTTTTCGTGCTGAAGGCCGTTCGCTGGCTAGCTAATGTGTTTTGTATTAGTCGTAGGTTAAGTAAGCGTGGTAAATAGCAGACCAATTTTGCATGAAGTATTTGTTTAATTGATTATTGTCACATTTATTGCTTCTTTTTTTTTTTTTCGTTACTTACTTGTACTAATGGCAATTGCGCTCGAATGATGGCCGTTGACGCTGTAGCTGCGCTGGTGACGTGAGCGCGCGCGCGGTCGGTCGGCGGCTTACGCATTTGTAAATATTTAAAAAGCATTTTCATTATCAATATCACAAAATAAAATGTCGACATGTGAACAAATTCAAGTCAACATATGTCACTGATAAGATAATAAACCTACTATGTAGCTGTAATACTTTATTTGTATTTTTTTTTAATTTTTATTTTTATATTTAATTTAATTTTATTTTTTTCGTTTTGTGCTTTGTTTGCACACGTCTAGTATTTATGTAAGTATTTCACTACATTATATTTGCAAATACTTAAATTAGGGGAAAAATGTGCGCTTCCCTACAATAAAAATATAAAAAATATGAAATTTTTTTGCAATGGCTTGCACTTATCAAGTCGCACCGAAAAATAAAATATCTACAGCTCTGATTGTAGATTGATCGCATCGCAATCGTTAACTTGAATTAAATTATCAAACACACTCAATTGATGATAATACATTCATTTTGTACTACGTCGTTTATTCATTTCTTATTTAACTTTCGACTAGTTGATTTTATGCGAAAATCAAGATTTTTGCGAAGCTGCAAATTTTTCTGTCGCTTAGCGGTGAAATGTATTTATTCGGTTTTAACGCTTAAATCTCTTTTGCTGCCTGTGTTCTTTGTACTTAAATAAAAATACTACCGTGAATAAAATTTAGTTCCATATTTTTGTGAAGTTAAACAAAACTTTTTTGAAACTTATTTCTCAAAAGCTTTAGAAAATTTTCGAATATGCAGTTTTATAGATCTTTAAATTTTAGTGCAATAATATGCAAGTTTTAAAAAAGTTTTGTTTAACTTCACAAAAATATGGAACTAAATTTAGAAAAAAAAAATTTTTGAAAAAAAATAAACATTTTGTAAAATTTTTGAAACTTGCGTTCATAAAGTTTTTGAAGCTTTTGAGAAATAAGTTTGAAATTTTTATGAAAATTTAAAAAAAGAAGTACACATTTTGTAAAATTTTTAAAATTTGCTTTCTTAAAGTTTTTGAAAGACAATTAACGGGTTTTTAAATAAAAAAAAAAAAAAACATTTTAAGCAAGTAAATGGAAAATTAATTGCCAAAATTTGTTAAAATGAATTCGTGTGTGTATGTTTTTAATATAAACTTTGGGCTCTAACTGACGTTGTATGATTATAGAAAGTGGCCAGTATTAAAAAAAAAAAAAAATATACATATATACATACATATGTACATATATGTATGTAAAGAGTGTTTTTTAAGACGTGTGGTTTTCAATGAGGCAATACTTTTCATGGAATTTCGGTCTTTTCGACAACTGTTACTTGATTTATATTCAGTTTCATAATGAACAGACTTACTCCGAAAGAACGTTTGCAAATCGTGCAAATTTATTACCAAAATAATGGTTCGTGCGCTGCGTCCAAGATTCGGTCGACATAATCGCTCAGCAGAGTCAGTAATTCTCGCAACCATAGATCGGTTTCGCACAAAGTTTACTCTAGTTGATAATGCGCATCCTCGGAGACGCCGTACAGTGCGCACCGAAGACACCATTTACTGCTGTGGAGCAGAGTATCGAAGAAGATCCGAATGAGTCCATCCGCCATCGCGCGCAACAATTGGAGCTGTGCCCCTTCACTTTATGGAAGATTTTGCGGAAGGATCTTGGTTTGCGGGCTTACAAAATCCAACTCGTGCAAGAAGTGAAGTCGAACGACCAACAAGCGCGTCGCACGTTTGGTGAATGGGCCCATAACGAGATGGCTGCCGATCCCGATTTGCATAAGACAATTTTGTCCAGCGATGAAGCTCACTTTTCGTTGAATGGGTACGTTAATAAACAAAATTGTCGCATTTGGAGTGATGACAATCGACATCGTTGAGACGCTGTTACATCCACAAAAAGTCAGTGTTTGGTGTGTTCTATGGATAAGCCCGAGACGATTGACGCTTTGGAAGAGAATATAAAGCGCGTTATTGCTGGCATACGGCCCCAATTGCTGCAAAAAGTGTTTGAAAATTGGACCTCTCGGCTGGAATTTATTTGAGCCAGTCGCGGCGGCCACTTGCCCGAAATCATTTTTAAAACGTAATAAAGCTTAATTCTTGGCCATGGAATTAAATTACATTCGCTTTATTTCTTCTTAAAAACCACATTTAAAAAAAACACCCTTTATAGGTATGCAATTTTTTTTGGAATAATTAAAAAAAAAAATTTCGAGGTCGGAGTAAAAAAAAAATGTGTCGCAAAGAAGCACTAAATATGAAAAAAAAACCACAAAGCAAAGGAGTTGGTGTTTCTTAATGCTGATGTGATATTCGCATGCATTTTATTTTGAGTGCATTTACTTAGAGGTTATTTTATTTTAAGCTTATTTCAGATAGCTCTGTCATTTTAAGTTGAGTTTCTAATTGAATGTCACTTCTACTTGTGTTAATGATTTGTGATCGTGTAATTAATAAGCAGTTTAAACTTGTTTAAAAATTTCACAATTTAGTAATTGAATTTATGCTTATCACTAATAATATGAACATAAATGTATGAACATATTTATATTTAATTTTTTTTTCGTTTTAAATGCGATAACCTTAGAAGGAAGCGTGGTTAATTGCTGTGGTTTTATTGTTAAATGCATAAATTAACAACAAGAGCGCTTGTTGTGACGCTGACATGTTAAATACTCTAATCTAAATTACCACAAAAGGCAGATTAAATTTAAACTCGGAATAAATGCTGACCAAATATATACATTTTCGTACAAGCAGAATAATCTGCATCGTTGTACATACATATGTATGTTTGTATGTATGTACAAGACTTCTAGACTGCCATATGGTTTTATCTGCTTTTTGATAAAAAAAATAAAATCTATTTATAAAAAATCTGTACAACAAAAAGCGTCTGCACACTTGAGCTAAAAGTGGCTAACAACAGCTGATATCGAACAAATTAGTTAAAACCAGTAAGCAGTAGTGTTTTTTTTTTTGTTTTTTTTTTTTGTATATTTTGATATCTAATCACCTCGACACTGTTGTAAGTCAACGCTATTCAATAGCAACAATTGCCACTTGTGTATGTGTGTGTGTGTGTGTAAATATGCGTGTTTTTGACTTTGAGAGCGATACGCCAGTTTTAACCGCCCTAATTTGAAGTATGCTTACTTGTAGTTTATATTATTTAAAATATACATACATATGTATGTATGTAGATGTGTATAAAAAAATTGTAAAGCACTTGCTGCGACGGTAGCGAAAAATAATTATATTTTATAAAAATTTTTTTATCTTTAGTACGGATTTGAAATGTGGCAGCGTAAACCTATTTCTTGATTTTTTGTTTCATAAACGTCGACTTTTGTGTTTGTTTTTTAATTTTGTTTATACATATGTACATATTTACTAACTTTGTTTTAATGTGTACTTTAGATTTAACTTATGATTTTGTAACATATATGTATGTATGTATGTATGTATGTACTCGTACATATGTATGTACATGTGTAGCTTTTGTCGTCTGTTAATGTAATGTAGTAATATAGAAGGTGCCTGCCAACTATTTCACTTCCTTTCCAGCCATACGAACCGATTTCAAATAGTTCTCCATCCACACAGCGTGACTTTAAATTCGCACGACAGGGTGACTCGCGTCCAAATTCGCCGACATCATCGTCTCAGGGGCCGAGCGAGAGTGAGCGTGGACAATATCCGTAAGTAAATTCAAAGATTTTAAAACTTGGCATGTAAACCTAATAAATGAATTTTGAAAAATTATTTAAGGATTAAAAAGTGTAGTTGATTAAGAATGTTTTCCATTTCTGGACCAATAATGGCTGGTATAGATCGTTATTCCGATTGCTATAACTTTTTTTGCTTTGAACGTATTTCCATTGATTTTCTGGAACGAAAGTATCAACACTGAATTGAAAGAGCTAACATTTGGTTTTTTTTATTTCAAAAACGATTCGAAATACAGCCCTGACAAAATAGAAAAAAAAAAAGAATAAATAAAAACTTAAAAAAGAAAAATGTAAACCATTAAATAAAATAAACCAAAACTAAAATAAAAAAGTGATATGAAAAAATTACAAAATAAATAAATAAATGTAAAAAAAAATTAAAGAAGTGAAAGTAGATTAAATTTAAAAAAATTTATAAAAAAAATGAGAAAAACTAATAAATAAAAGAAATACAATAGGAAAAGATAAATAATAAATAAATTGGAAAATATAAAAAAATTAAACAAGTGAAAAAATTAAAAAATAAATATTAAAAAATTTTAGTAAAATAGTAAGGAAAAGAATATAAAGTAAAAATCAAAATAATAAAAATTAGATTAGATTAGAATAAGAAATAAAATAGGAAAACAGTAATATGAAAGAAATTAATGAAAGTGTAGAAAAGTTAAATAAATTAAAGAAAAAAAATGTTAATAAATTAAAGAAATATAAAATATGTAAATTAAAGAAATTAAAACGTAAACAAGAAGAACAAACAATAAAAAATAATAATTGACAATTTTATTGAGCTCGAGGCCAGTTTGCAGAAGATTTTTTTATTTGGAAAAACAACGACAGTTTTTTTTGTTGTTGTTTTTTCCAAATAAGTTTGCAGAAGATTTTTTATTTGGAAAAACAACGACAGCTTTTTTGTTTGGAAAAACAACGACAGCTTTTTTGTTGTTGTTTTACCAAATAAAAAATCTTCTGCAAACTGGCCTCGAGCTCAATAAAATTGTCAATTATTAAAAATTTATAAGGCCGAAAACAAAAAAAATTCATAAAATAAAAAATATTTAAATTATTAAAAACTAATATGCGAAAACAAAAAAAAAATGCAAGAAAATAAAAGAGAAAAACAATAATAAAAAAACCTAAAAACAAGAGAAACATAATTTCAAAATATATAAATGATGATTCAATCATAGAAGGTTGGATAAAATTGGGAAGTTGTCTCACTCTTGCACGCTGCCTTAGGGTAGCCTGTGTTGATCTCTTTTAGTTTAAGAAATAAAATGTTAACAAACACGTGGAAATTAGTACTTTTCGTGTAAAATGGCTTGGCAGGCAACACTGTTGCCTTTTTATAGTTTTTAAATTATTTCAGCATGCCTCACATTAAATAATCGAATTGACGGCAAGGCAACGATGCTTATCTAGCAGCGAATGGAATTTGACATTTCTTTTCTTTGCATGTATGAAATTGATAGGCCGTTGATTCGATCCTCGGCCAGGTCAGATAATTTTTTTGATATTAAAAAAAAAAAATAATTTTATGTTTTTAAATTTTTTACTGTATATATTTTATATAAAGTAACATAAAATTAAAAAAAAAAAACATTTATAAAAATATTAAAAACAATAAAATTATACAGTTAAAATATTGAAGAACATTTATTAATAAAAATTGGTTTGTCTAATTTTATATTAGTTTATACATATAATTTATTATGTTAGCTTCCCTTACCTTATATAATTAAAATTATTGGTCTACAAATTACTACATTCACGATTATTAAAAAAAATGAATGATCAAATTTTGAATTTGTTAACAAAATGTGTAAGAAATATTTTTTTCTAAATCGCGCTTGCGTTTAATTGAAATATCAAATGTCTGCAAAAATTTTTCATTGCATTTCTCTACTAGTTGCCTACTTTTCTACTACCTTTGCGCGAAATGGTATAAAATATTTTCTCCTCTATCAGACCTTCCTAAATGCAACCTTTCAAGGCAGTCGGAAAACTTAAACGTCAAAAAGTATCTAATCTTTTATAATTGGATCATAATAAAAAATAAGAGAACCATTATTTTCAAACATAAAAAATTTAAAATAAGTCAAAAATTGAAAAAAATTTTAAAATATAAAAAAAATTTTAAAATTAAAAAATTAAAAAAAAAAAAAATTCAGTAAAAATAAGATCCAACGGTGAAAATAATTAAAATAAAGTAATTAGGTGATTCACAAGGTGTCTTAAGTGTCGTATTGTCGTAAAGTCATACAATTTTTCAAAATTCTAAGTTGTGTTATTTTTCATACTTATTCTGTGCAATACAACCAAAACAAAACAAAAGAAATTTTAACTACCGAAAACTTTTATGACCTTACACCTTTACGACATTTTATGACACCTTGTGAACCGCCTAAATATGTAAAATAAAAAAAGTATATTAAAGTCAAGATTTGCAAACATAACAAAAATAATACCACACTGGAGTCGCACATCATTGTGCTGTTGAGAAAATTTTTTAATACTCGTTTCCTAGCTTATTGCGAAAAATAAGAGTCTTTTCTGAAGTTGCGAGCCTTTTATTTAAATTTTAAATTCTATTTTCGATACGGAGCTATATAATACATATAATTATAAATTAGGTTTTTTTTTTCCTGGAAATACGTAAATAGGTAAAAATGTGGTTTGAAAAAACTCATTTCGGTTCACAGTTTATAGTGGTTTAAATATATTTTTTTATAATAATATACTTAGATATGCAAATTTTTTGAAATATTTCTCTAATTATTATATTTTCCACACTACAGTTGTTCCATTTGCAAAGTTCTTTGCGCCGCCAACAAAATGGAATGGCTATCCACTAGCGCCGAACACATGAACTCGCATGCCATGCATTTTCCCTGTTTGCGTGGCAGCAACAGCAATGGCCGTGATAATGCCAGCTTGAGTGGCAATGGCGGTGGTAGTGGTGGTGGCTCTGCCAATAACAATGATACCAATAATCGTGTGCTCGCTTGCAAGGATTGTGTGAATTATTTAGCGCGTCAATGGGAGACAATGGATGCTGAACGTGTGCCATTGGAGCATAGAAGGTAAATAACTACGGCGATCTTTTTAATCTTCGTACATATGTAGATCATTACTAAAACTTTGTTTAATTTTTTTAGATATAATATACCTTCGCCCATGATCACATCAAGCTCACCCAATGGCTCACGTCATGGTGGCCTAATTATAACGACACCACCGTCCACACCATCTGTGTCTTCAACGCCTGCCAGCACATCGATTTATTGTTTCCTATGCGGATTACATTCGGATTTGACATTGGCGAGAGTGTTGTATGCGAGCAAAGAGGTACATAAATATGTGTATGATTTGATGTTATGTTGTTATTAAAATAACTAAAGACTTATTTCAATTCGATTTGGAAATTAAAATTTTAAAATCTAGCTAATCTAATCTAGTAACGCGCGTAAACAAATAAGCATAATCAGATAAAATATTGAATTGCAATCAAAACTCGAAAAGCTGCATATCAAACCTTCATTAATCACTTTTCGGCATAATTAATTCAAAATTAGTAATTGTTGAATTTAATGGAATGAGCTTTAATAATAAACATAATCTTTTTTAAAATATGCAGCGCTTGAAAATTTTAAGTTGAATATAAAAATTGATATATGTAAATCGAGTTATTTCTTGACAAATATGTAAGTGGCTCATTCATCAATTTTCAACTTGATAAAAAGTCTGGAAAAAAAAAAATGGTAACAAATTAATTTATTGAATATAAAAATTGATATAAATCGGGTTATTTCTTGACAAATATGTAAGTGGCTCATTCATCGATTTTCAACTTTATGAAAATTCTTGAAAAAAAAATGTAACAAATTTTTATCAAATCTTCAAATTTTTTAAATTTAAAGATTACAATTTTTTCATGCTAATCAGTATTTCCCTTTCCTGATTTCGGTTTCACCCAATGTAAACAATTTTTCTAACTAATTTGAGACAGTTATGAAATATTTAAAATTATAATTTTTTTTTTTCATAAAACTTTATTATTTTGTTTGATAAACATAGTGATAAAACTTTTGAACTTTTAAATGTCTGTCGTGTTTACAATAATGTAACCATTTTTTCGCTACACTTCAACAGGGCTCTCGACCATATTTTCCACATCTACTCAAACACAACTCGCTGCCAAATGCGGAGCAACTGCGCAAGGATTACTCCGCCCTCGTTTGTACATTCTGCTATCACTCGATGTTAAATCAGTGGCGCAAGTGAGTATACAATAGCTGTGTTTTCTTCTTCTTCTGCTGCTGAAGATAACAAATCCCTTATTTTATTTATTTAAAAATTTGTTTTTTCTCTATAGATATGAAGCTCAAACGCCCGCCATAACGCCAACCGAACGCAATTACAATTGGCACGATTATATATGCCACTTATGCGGCATTACGACTTACAGGAAACGTGTACGCGCGCTACCGGTTAATGAGTTTCCATTCGTGAAAAATCGTAAAAATGGCGATGGGCTATTGTTGGAAAATGGTGAATACGCGGTTGTTTGCTTGGACTGCTATGAAAGCCTTAGGTAAACTATAAAGTTTCTATTTGTATTTTTTTTTTGTTTTTGTTTGCCTTTAGCTTACTTTATTTGAATTTCCATCTTAAGTAAACAATTGTTCAAGTGTTAAAATATTCTATATATACTCTGCAAGCAAATATTGTATAATTAATTGTATTAAAAAAAAAACGAAGACAATGCCAACACAAACGCCCACAAAGATCACATGAACAATGCAAAAAAACATATGTGTAACTAAATTTTCCTCTACAATTTGCTTCATACAATAGACACTACTTATTGCATTTGTATGTATTTGCATATGAGATTGTTTAGTGCCCTTATTTTATTTGCGTTTTAATTTATTTTGTATTCATTAAGAGGAAATAGTTTAAACAAAATATTTGCAAACTAAATTCATACGCTATCAGCTTGCAATTTTCGCGCATGAATTTCATAACGATTATTCACTTATTAGTTTTTGAACATATGCACACACATAAAAAAAATATATATGTATATAACAAAAACTTAGTAAACATATGCATTGATTGATAAGAAGCATCGACACTCTCACACATCCACACTCACTCATATACACAAAGCAAAAGCAACCACATTGCATGTACGCAAAATGTCAATTTCAGACAACAAGCCTCGCATCATGATCGTTTTGGTGTACCGATTTCTAGGCGTGGATATAACTGGGTACCACAACCACCACCACCCGAGGACAGTCCGGACGTTGCAGTGGCGCGTTTGCCGTGTGGAGAGCGTTCCGATAGATTTGTGAGTATAAAATAGTTGGTTTAAGGCAAAATAAAATTTTTAAGAGGTGCATACAAATTTACTACATGTTTACGTCTAAAACTCGAAGTTGGCAGGTTTAAGGAAAACTTAAAAAAAGATTATATTTAAAAAAAAATGTAATTAAAAAAAAAAAATTATTAAAAAAAAATTTTATTTAAAAAAAATTTAATTAAAAAAAAATAAAAATTGGGTAGAGCTCTGCTTAAACTTCAAGTTTAGCCAACACCAGTACACCTTTAAAAACTCAAGCTACGAATTTAAATGCTTCATATGTATCAAATATTTTTTAATATCACTGCCAAGTTTTTAAGGTTAGAGACAAAATTTCTCTTATTTCTGAACACATTAATTTAAAAAATATAATTTAAAAAATAATTTAATATCACTTTTTATACCCGAGCGTACTTGTACACAAGGGTATTATAACTTTGTTCACATAACGGTTGCTTGTTACAGCACAACGGAATCAAGATAGATGTAGACATATACATACATACATATATACCAAAATGCTCAGAATGAAAAGAGAAGTCGATTTAGCGATGCCTGTCTGTCCGTTCGTGCAGACGATAACTTGAGTAAAAATTGAGATATCTCATATTGGTACATAGATTGCTCATTGGATAGGGTAGGTTGGTATTGAAAATGCTCAAGATCGGTCAATAACCACGCCCACCTCCCATATAACGGAAGTTTTTGAAAAATGCAAAAATTCCGTTTTTTTAGTATCCATTAAAGCAAATTGAGTGAAATTTAACTAAGAATCTTGAACTAAGAAATTGGGTACTTTTGAAATTTTGAAAAATGGGCGTTGCCACGCCTACTTATGACACATTTTCTGTATCTCAAAAACAGTATTAGTTATCGTCACAAAATTTGGTGGACATATTGGCCTTGATATCGCTATTATTACCGTAGAAATTTGTTTAAATCGGATCATAATCACGCCCACCTCCCATATAACGGATGTTTTGGAAAATACAAAAACTTAATTTTTTCGGTATCTATTAAAACGAATTGAGTGAAATTCTGTATTTAGAGCGATTTTGATCTAAGAAATTAGGTATTTATGTAATTTTGAAAAATGGGCGTTGCCACGCCCACTTAGGAAAAAATGTTTGTATCTCAATAACAGTCACAAAATTTGGTGAACAAATTTTCCTCAATATCACCGTTATCAACGTTAAAACTTTTTGAAATCGGACCATAACCTCGCCCTTTGAAAAATTTCGTTTTTTCTTTATCACGCCCACTTATAAAAAAAAACGTCTGTAGGTATCTCAATAACGATGTAAAGTATTGCCAAAAATTTGGTGAACATATTGTCCTTGATATCACTATCGTCAACGTCAATAATTTTTGAAATCGGACCATAACCACGCCCAACTTCCATATACCGGAAATTTTGAAAAATTCAAAAAACTTCGTTTTTTAGTATTTATTGGAAGAAATTGAGTAAAGTTTAATACTAGCAGCGATTTTAAACAATGAAACAGGGCTTATATGAAATTATGGCCACCGCCCATACAAAAATACATCGCGAGGGTATATAAAATTCGGTTTCGCCCGAATTTAGCTTTCCTTACTTGTTTGAGGTTAGAGTTGAACTTTCACTTATTTCTTAAAATATTAATTTTAAAAAAATTGGCGTTATTTTTTTTCTATTAAATTAATTATTTTTTCATTGCAATAATTCTTTTATAACTCCTTTCTCCACCGCAGCCCATCAACACCACCCTCAGATCCATATCCAATAAGAAGATTGCATCGCCGAAGCAGTGCGAAAAATCGAAAGATGGTGAGTCGAAAAAATAAAAAAAAATCGTATATGTTATTTAAGTAATACACAACAACAAATATCTGTGAGTGAACGCAAACACACACACACACATATGTATATATTTATGTATGCACACTTTTAGCATAAAACTGTAATTCGATACATGAAAAGGTCATTTGCGTACGCTTAAGTAAATCAAAAGTTCAAACATTTTCCACAAGCGAACAATTCGCTTCATTTAACATTTGTTTATTTGAGTTAAGGAAGCCGTTGCAGTACAAATACTCGTACCCTAACGTCAATGATATTAAACAAAAAAAAAAAAAAATAATATCAGAGGCTTAAGTTTACAAAGTGTGTTTTTGTAAATAGTTTTTCTCTCTTGTGTGCTTTTTTTGTTTGTTTTTTCTTTGCTTGCAGCCATTCAATTGACTGGAAGTGTTTATGACAATTCACCTAATACGCATCAACCTTTTTTTTTTTTTTGTTTTAGATATTTAGTTGCATATTATTAATACTTACCAGGTATTATGTGTTATTGCCAGTTGGCGATTTGTCATACAATCAGTCAGTCGGTAGACTGTTAAAAGAAAAATACTAATTGTGCCACCTTTGCTTGTGTGTTACCAAGGCGTTCGAAATATTTAAATTGATATATTTTCGTTCAAAGTGTTCCTAATTTCGTTATATCAACTTGCGTTTTTTTTTGTTGTCTTTGTGAAATCTTGAAAAAATAAACACATTAAAATGCATCTAAAATATTCAGAAAAACAAATCACAACTGAGAAATAAAAGTAAAAAAAAAAATGTTTTTTATAAGACATTCCTTTGAGGCTTAAAACTACTTTGCACACGCGCAGTTGAAATCTTTTTTTAGAGCCAACAAATTTTCTATGATAAGCGCTTGATTATGAATCAAATTCTTTATGCACTCTTGTTAACCTTTATGTACAATCGCAAATGCTAAAATGCTTTTTTGTCACTGTCCCTTTTGAGGAATATTTTTGCCCAAAGCTAATCGCATAAATTTATAAATTTTCTTTGTAAAATAATACAATTAATTAATGAATTTTCATTTCAAACTATATTAAAAAACTAGATAAAAAAAATCTTTAATCCAGATATAAAAGAAACTTTCGACTCCCAATTCACTCCTCATTCGGAGAACACTTTAAACGCTCGGCTTAACCCCAATTAACTGGTTGCGCGTAGTGATTAAATGTTGCCTTGAAATCGGCTGCGATGCTCGCTTGTCGCATTGGATCAGCACATTGATGATAACACTTGATAGGCGGCTCTACCGACCTGTCAGTGTTAGAATATGCTGCTAAAGCAACAACAAAAAGCAGCAATAAATTCAAAATACCCCTTTTAAATGACTGGAAGAACCTACCTTGTCGTAGATGATGGCTGTCCTTAAAATCGAGCGAGGGTTTTGTAACATCTTAACGGAATGATTGCAAACTCCTTCGACATTCTGGAAGATGAAATGAAATATACATAGTGGAGCGGCAAGTACGGCTGCGAATATGGTTCCAGCGATTATTGTTATTCATATCATTTCTTAAAATATTCTTACAATTTTTATTGAGCTCAAGGCCAGTTTATGGAAGATGAAGCCTGAGAGAAGTGGTTATGAAAAATTAAATAAAAAATGTATTTAATTTAATAATCAAAAAGAAGTCTGATGAGGAAATGTGGTGATTTCCGAAATAGTACTATAACTTCAACCATTAAAAACTGTTGTTGTTTTTTCACAAAAAAATCTTCCATAAACTGGCCTTAAGCTCAATAAAAATTGTAAGAATATTAACATTTACTAGGCCAACAGAAAAGTGAACAAACATTTATTTCTTAAAATGGTTATTGTCACCACTATAGCGTCAATCTTAAAATCTTTATCGAAAAATGTGGCTAACGAATTTTTGAGCAAATAATTTTGAAATTCATTATGTTTTTGATATCAATATTCTTATCGTTCAGTTTCTTATATATGTTATAGTTATCGTTACAGACGTATGCGATTGCTATGAATATCTCTGCAGCGATTATTGTGTTTAAATAAACGGCAATGTCGTTACTAAAATTTTTATTAACCACCATTATCTATATCAACATCTTTCAATTTGTATCGGTATTGTTATCGCAATTGTCGTCATAATTAGTTTGGTAAATTCTGTCTGCATTTACTTGTATTATAGTTATCGTTACGCACATTTTATATCGTAACAGTGACTATTGTTATCAAACTTAGCAGTTTATCGTCATCATTTTCTTGAAACCGTATCGATCAGGGCTGCTCAACAAACGAAACGATACCATTTTGCTTTGTTAACGAGCTAAATTAACTTAACGAAATGAGTTTGTTGCGTTTCGGCGCCATGTTATCAAAACGAAATCAAATCGTTAATGTTGCAACGTTATAAAATTTCCGTTTTCGTTAATTTTAATGTGCCTAAAAGTATGCAGCGCTTCTGTTTGCGACGAGTGAATCTCCAGCGTTTTTCTTAACGTTTTAACGTTAACGCCAGCATTTCGTTGCGGTTAAAAACGTAATGAAATTTATTATGATAATGGCTTTAACGATAATATTTTGAAATGTTTCAACCGAAACAAGAGAAAACATTTCGGAACGGTTAAATTTAACGTTAAAATGCATCCTTGATATCGATATTTTTATCAAAAAAGTTGTGCAATATATTGCAATATTATTATGTTAACAATATTGATATATTTTATCGATTTTGTTATCGATATTTATCAAAATTGTTATTAGTGCCGCATTCTGTGTTTTTGTTTAAATTTTTTTTTTATCTCTGCAGATTAATTTCATCACCATATTGCACACCAATGCTAATCTGCTTGAAAATCATTTAATTTGTCGAATTTCAGAAACAATTTTAATTTAAAATAATAATACTAAAATTCAATTTACCACCTAAGCTTGGCAACTCTGTTTGCACAATTTGCACAAATCGCACCGTCTCACCCGTTTGCTCACCTCGGTCAAATGGTGCGAGTACTAACTAAGTGCCAGTATATGCAAATCTTAAGTAATTTTAACTCGAAAGCAAATCGCAATGCATACCTGCCAACTTCTGTGTACCGACCATTATGTTCGTATATTGTACTAGTACATTGTACGACTGACAGTATTTGCGTTTCACCACCCCCAACTAGCAAAAGCCTACATATTTACAAACATACAAACATACAACCCTGCCAGACGCATGCCCATACCAAAGCTTGGAAACTTTTTTCTTCTTTCCCAAAAAAAAAAAACCCCACTCACTTAAATACTCAATAAACTGTGTGTGTGTGTGTGTGTGTGTGTGTGTGACAATATGGCATAAAAACCACAATGGCAGACTGTTACGAATGCGACTGAGAAGTCAGTCGTGTGTCCACTGAAGGATATTGGTTTGATTTTATTGCGGCCATCAGTTTCATGTTTCATGCGCATTTGTACATGCATATCTAAATACTACCAGTAAATACATGTACTTCACTTCACCTCGAGGTACACAGAGGCCAAGTGCAGTTCTCGGCGCAGTAGTTGGTGTCTACATAGTTCGTTTAGTCTTTGGGGATTCACTTGTCATTGCTGTAGTTGTAGTTGTAATTGTATAAGTGTAGTTGATGTGCACTTCGTTGTTGTGTGTTGTGCATTGTTGTTGTTGTTGTTGTTGTTGTTGTTGTTGTTGTTGTTGTTGCTGTTGTTGTTGTTGTGGCATGAGACGCACTATAAGTTATTCCTTATGTACCAATGCTCCATTTTTTTTTTTTTTCATACCAAATTCGTACCAACATGGGGATGATGGGCATTCAATTTCGTTGCGTTGCAGCAACACGGCTTCCGCTTTTCGGTGCTTGCTCCCTATGTATTGGCTTTGGCCTTTCAGTTGGGCTGCAATTGGGTTCGTTGGGCACTTGGAGCACGAGAGCGAGCACACTTGTGTTTTTGCTATGAGCATTTATTAACACTTATCTTCGTTTGGTGTATCTACAACAAACTACACGTAGCATTGTATGGAGCTCTTTGTGCATGTATTTATAATTTTTCTTTCTTGCCGCTTGAAATTAAATTTTCTTTCAATGAAATACTAAAATTTTGTATATTTCTCAGCTTTTTGGTTACAAATTTATCTTACATTCGCATTCTTACAAACATACATACATATTTACCCAATTGGCGAGTGTCACTCCATGCATTCACTTTGGCTGTTGGCTACGTGGGGGATGTTATGGCTTATCGTTTCTTCAGTTAAGTATTTAACTCAGCTGAGAAGATTTGTTACCGTTTCATGTTTGTACTCTGAGAATTCGCCACACTAGTAGCGTCTCTAGCATCTATCCATATGTTGGAGAAATGAAGAGAGTGACAGAGAGAGAGAGAGAGGAGAGCGGGTGCATTGTGGTTGCCTTACTCCAAAGAAGTGGTATACAACCATGTGGGCAATGCACCCTCAAACAGGCAGTTGGCATACAGTGACTTCTATAAATGTTTTGTGTGAAAATTTTGCTTAGAATATATAATATTATGCACATTCTGCGAAACTATTGTCAATGACAACCTCATCAATGATCAAACGATCAGAATTTGTAATCTATGATATCTGAAGTCAACGAACTAAAAGTACGATTTAAGGAAATTTTCGAACTCCAGCGCCATCTGACGTATAAATGTATGCATTCACATTGTCTTGCATTTGTGGGCTATGATAGAATTATCAAGTCTCTACTCATGTGAAACGGACACAATATCGATACGATAGCTATTTAATGTATTACTCTTTAAAAAAAAACATGTATCCGATATTATCGAATTTAAGAAAACCAGTTTTATAGAGGTTAGCTATATATAAAATTCAAACGCAATTCGACACGATACTTAGAATCAAGTACTCGTTTCCAAAAAAAACAAATATCGCTTTAAAAATATAAACTAAAAATATCGGTAAAACATAAAAAGTATCGAGATTGTATCGTATCGTGTCGAAAATCGTGTCGTTAAACTCGCAATTTTACAAGTTGGGTTTTTTTTTATTAATTATTGTTAGCAACATTATATTACGATTTGATGGTGATAACAGTAAAGTGACCAATGCGGTTTTATCGTATTCACAAACCTATCTCTCTCTCTACCACCTATTGCATCACTTCACTTACTTTATTTATACAACTTTTCTTGAACTCTGATATTTCGTCAAAATAATAGATGGATTTGTTGCTACCGCCTCAATCAGAATTGAAAAATCGTTCTCAAAATTAGTAACTTAATACTATAGTTACGTGCTAACTTGTAAAACAATGTAACAAAGAAATAAGTATTGAATTCAAAGGAATGAGTATGGAAAATTTTTTTTTTATAGACGGCTGTCATCTCAAAATTAAAACTTGAAGCTCAAAAGAAAATGATTCAGAAGTGGAATAAACAAAACTCATGAGGAATGAATACACAATCTTGCAAATCACTGTTTTAAGATCCACAGCGGGAGTACAAAACGCTTTGTCATTAACAACCAGAGGCACACACGCACAAGCAATAAAAACGGCAGCGCCGTCAACGTCACACAGCGACAATGATGAGGATGTTATCGTACTGTTCCGGTGTCGGTTTAATGCCGTTTATGCTTATTACCAACTCGAAAGCTGTGTTAGTATCCCGCTCACCGTATTTACATTATGCTACGAAGGATGTGTGTTTGTAGTATGTGTGCATTGTGAATGAGTGCGTAAGTCAAGCATCACATCACACACCGATAAACAGTGACTAAGAAAGAATTTTGTGAAGATATGCAACACTTCCTGCCACAAACACACACTAGCATGCCCGCGGCCATGCATCCCCATTCATACAGTTCAATGGTTATACTGAGCCAGCAACTTCCGTCCTGACAGTTCGTCCTTTCATATCACTCTGTTCATTCTCCTCGCCCGTTAGGCAATTACACGCACGTTCATACGGCAAGCCAGTGTGTCAGACAGTCAGATAGTCAGCCAGTCAGGCATTGCCTCTTTGGCATTAAGTTTACTATGCTCTCGTATCTTTTGGTTTGTCTGCTTCCTGCATAGTCCTGTTCTGTTCTGTTGTCGTCGTCGTCGTCGCAGTCGTCATCATCGTTCAATATAGTTAGTTATAAGTGATTCCTCCGAAATGTTTGCTGGTTTCGGTACGAGTGCAAACTCCAGGTTGCCTTGCTGAGCGCACAGACAGTTCAGCTTCGAACAGCGAGCGTGACGGTGGTCTATATAGAGTGTGGTATAGAAAAGGTCTATGACGACGCGTCGTCGGGTTGTGAAGGTTGTGGTGTTGGTTGGTTGATTACTTGTTTGCTTGCTTTGCTAGCTTGATGCTCAGTGTGTTAGTTGTGCTGTTGTTTGTGGTAGAGAGCTGAGTGTTGAATTTTGAGTGGCGAGTTTATCCGAGTTGTGAGTGGTGTTTTGGTACGAGTACCCGTATCGGTGACGATGACGATGACGGTAACGGGAATATTCTTGGACTCGGCGTTGGTGTCACCACTCACTTGCTGCCATTGTTTGTGCTTTTACCGTTACTGTTGTTGCTGTTTCTCAATGTACCCCATGCATACCACACAAATACAAACACACACACACACACACACAAAACATGTGCACGAACTGCATAGCAATGTATAGGTTGCTTTTGGCATTAATGGCTGAGAACATTTACGGCTGGCTAGAAATGCTCTAGCCTGTATGGATGTTTATATGTATGTGTGTGTGCCTTTGTGGTTGGCATATAAAATTCTTAGGGACGCACGGACGAACGTAGGTATTGCGCTCTAGCATAGCGCGAATGTTCAGAAATTTCACTTTAGTTCTTTCGTATACTTTGACGTGTCTTTGTCACATTCGACGAGACGACGGAAGAGTGCACATTTTCATTGCGCTGTAGTGCACGCCTATGAAGTACTGTATGGCCAACCACTCACTCACTCACTCACTCTACCTGTGTGTGTCCACTGCAGTCAACCTAAAACTCCCGAACGCTGGAAATATACTCTAAAGAACACACAACGACGACGATGACAAGAAACTCGTAACGAAAAAAAAAAAAAAAAAAAAAAACCAGCAGCAGAAGAAGAAAAAGTAGAGTGCTCGAGCAATCAAAGCAGGGACTTAGAGTACTAAGGCAGTACTAAGTGGGTATTGCTTGGATAAGCAGCAGCAACGCGCCAAATAAATATCCCACCAACTCATCAGCATACAAAATAAAAGTAAAAGCAAAAAAACAAAAAAAACACCACAACAAAATGTCATACAAATACACAAAAGCGATTTAACGGATTAACTTAAAGTAAATGAGTGTGCGAGTGTGGTTTTATTGCCGGCGTAAAGGCTCTACATGGGGTTTGTGCATGGGAACAAAGTGATTATTGAAGCGCTTAGCGCAACGAATGCTGCGTCGTCCTTTTTCTGAGCAGCATTCACGGATTTTCGGATTTTTTTTTTCGATGTGTTTGTGCGTGTTATTTGTGTATTGATTATGGCGTAGTCGCTGTGAAGAAAAATTCGAAAATTTCATTTTGCACACGCAATAGTTGCAAATTTAAAATGCTAATTCAATTGAAAATGAGTATTTGAAGCGTGATTGTAAAAGAAAAAAAGTTGGATAAATTAATTGAAATCAAAAGCTGTGCCTACATACATTTCGAAAATTATTAAAATGCGAAAGGTGTAAAAAAGACTATTTTAAATAACAACCTTTACATGCTGTGGTATTCTCAAGGTTCAAACATCTCTATTTTGCCAAAATACGCAGATAAATCCATTTTGATAGTGTAAAACTGTAATAAAAATGTTGAATATCATCTAAATTACATATAATATATGCGAGAATATTCCGAGATAAAGTATAAAAACAAAAGTGGTATGACAACCGTTGTGTATTTTCGAGTAAAATTGACGAACCATACATTTTGCATAAAGTTTTCCTCTTCACATGGTTAATATATGTGCTGTAAATAAATATGATACAAATTAGGTATAGCCAAGTATGTCGCGAAACATAAATTCTATACTTCATTTGCTCAAAACTTACCTCGAGGAATTTTCGCAGATCAACCTTTTTTTTCGAAGTTTTTTTTGTAATTTATTATTCGATCATGGGAAATTCTTCTGTATTGAAAATCACGAGTTCATCGTTTTGGAGAAATGCTCCCTTAGCTATCTTTTAAAGGCGTCGAGTTGTAATGGAAAATCTAGCAAGCTTATGTTGTAGCGACAGTGTCACTTTAAGTTAAATAACGAAAATATTCTACCTTATTTTGCCAACGGGGGGTAAATGTTTTCCAAGAGCCCCTCAAACACATGATAATTAGATAAAATGGTCGCTTTAACTGCAACATAAACAAGCAGATATCCTCAGTTTATAATCAGCAGATATTCTCCTTCCATGCCTTTCCTCACTCCTAAACTTGCCATCTTGCCCAAATGCATGTAACTTTAAAAGAAATGGGGTATTGCGCTCGATTGATAACCACTTTCGTCAAAAATTTAAGGTGTGAGAAATAAATAGATAAATATGCATAATTGGCATAACAAGTAATGAGGAGTCAGCTGATTTCGGGTGTTGTTTATCTTCACAAAAGAACTGAGTTTCTTCATACTTGTTTTAACATTTAATCTGTCCATACTTTCACAATTCCCATAGTAGAATGTGTCGTTATATAGACTACCCTTTGGTGTAACGCTAAATAGGTTAATAAGTTAAAATCAAAAATTTTCTTATCTATCTCTTAAATATTTCATTCGTCCATCGCTATTTGTTTGTAATTCTCAATAGCGTTCTGTAATATATATTTATATATTATGCTCTTGCTTTTACCTGACACTAAGTTTACATTTTGTAAATGATCTAATCCTGCTTAAGAATACCGTTTCAGTACTGTGACCATCCATATATTTCTAGTTTTTTGCTGAACTTTGAAAAGGACAGTGTGATGACACAGTCTTTAGGTTAAAAGAGCTGTGTGTGACAGAATGACTCGCTGGCTGTAAGATCATTATTAACACGCCTAATTCTTACGGATTTCTTTAGTAGTATTCACTAAACGTTATCTTACTTAAATTATGAGAAAATCAAGGGCATACACTAAAAGAGTAAAGCATGCCGACGCTACCCAGCACAAATTTATTTGCAAGCTTCCTATCGTTGCAGGCAAGGCAAAATAAAAAATTAAGCAGTACATAAAATGTTAATGAAATAAAATAAATAAATTAAAATAAATAATAATGAATGTTGAAAACAAATGTAAAAACTCAAAAATGAAATGAAATTATTATAAAAATAGAAAAAAGTCAAATAAAATTCTGAAATAAATGATTTCAGCAAAATACAACGAAATGTGGAAAAAATTAAAACTTTTATTTAATTACATGATATTTTTTATATAATAAGTTACCGTAAATAAGATCAAATAAAGTGAATCAAAAAACTTAAACTGAAATATAAACTCTTTGAAGCGAAATGAAAAACAGAGATTAAAAAAAAGAATTTTAAAATTCAAAAATATATATATGTAATTTAATAAAAAAAAAAAAAAAAAAATATTAAAATAAAAAAGTAATATAATAAATTAGAATAAAAGTAAATTAAACAAGATAAAACAAAATAAATAACATTAAAGAAAGAAAAAAAAAATAAAGCTGTATTTGTCCGTGATTTGTTATGAAAAATAAATTAAATTAAATGTAATGAAAAATATAAATTTAGCAAAAAAAATTATAAATAATAACCATAAAAAAATAAACTAACTACGAAGCAAAAATAAAAATAAAGGAAAAAAATAAAGGATTCCAAAAAAATACACAAAAGTTAAACCAAAAGAAAGTTTATTTAATATGAACAAAATTTAGATTTATTTTACCAAGCGAAATTGAAAAAAAAAAAATAGGTAAAATCTTAATAAAATTAAATCAAAATTAAATAAATGTTATATTGTTTTCTTCTTTTTCTTGTCCGACAGGGTGAAATGTTGATATTTGTTGAAAAGATTTTTCGTCATCCCTTGTCAAGTTTGGCTTTGGAGACAAACCGGTTTCGGCGAAAATTGAGAAAGAAAATTGACACTGAAGATGGCACAACGGCGAAACCGGTTTGTCTCCAAAGCCAAACTTGACAAGGGATGACGGAAAATCGTTCCAACAAATTGTAAATAAATGTATAAAAGAAACTTATCAATGTTTACATGAGTAAAATAGTTTTAAATTAATTGGATTTAAATTAAATAATAAAGTACAAAAAATATTCAAACACTATCACTTATTAAGTAGTTAATTTTATAAAGATAAAATAATTAAAATAAAAAATAATAAAATGACAAACAATAAATCAAAATAAAAAAATTAAATCACTACAAAAAATGTTAATGCAAAATTGATTCAAATAAAAAGTATTTATTGAATAAAAAAAATATATTTATTGAATATAATAAAATAAACGAAAACATTGAAATAAAATAATTTTAATTTAAGAGAGTTCAATTAAAAAAAAAACTCAACAAACTAAACTAATTAATTTACTACAAAAGCACTTCCGTGCGCAACGCAGCTCCTGCACTGATTTCCCTGTTTTCTTTTCTTTCGCAAGAAAATTTATACCCAAAAATTGCATCGTCTCTGCAGCAATCATTGTTCACGAAATTTTTCTTTGCATGCCTGTATTCACGCGTGTATACATATGTATGTACATATATGTACATATGTATGCATGTATGTATGTATGCTCAAATGTATGTATGTGTGAGTGAATTCACCTCTTCGCTCTGCGTTCGATAAAAAAAATATATCTACGAGTATGTGTATATTTTTTTCGAACTAAATATGTGAAATCCACTTTTTGGCGTGTGTACCTTGCAACATCCCACTCGGTCGCAAGGCGGCGCGCTGCAAATGCCCACTTGCCGCAGATACACGAAAAATAAGAAACCAAAAAAAAAAAAAACCACCAAAAACAAAAAATACCAACCTGACGGAGAGCAGCGTATATGTATGTACGTATTCTCGCTGCTGAGCGTAGTTGAGATCGAGCATATTTTTTTTTTTTGTGTTTTTAACACCAAATGCCAACAAGTTTAAATGCAGTTCAAGAAACAACAACAAATACAACCACGCGCGCACAACACAAACTAAACACGAGTAACAACAATAAGCAAAACACATTAAAAGTGACAGCTATAACAACAACAACAAGAACAAGAACAACCGCAGTGACGGTGGCAGTGGCAGCAAGCAAACGTGAAAAGTGCAAAATACACACAATATTCAGCAACAAAAAAGGATGAAGCAAAGTTCATGCACGAACTCTTTAAACAACAACTGCAAACAAGAAGACAAAAAAACAACAAAGCAACAACAATAACAACACACGCACACACAAAAAAGATCGCAAACGTGTAACGCAATCAGTAGCTGACACTCCCATTTCATATCAGGATACAACCGACACCATATGCATTATGAGTATTATGCTTGTGTGTGTGTGTGTGGTGTGTGTGTGTGTGTGTTAGTGACGAGAACAACAACAACAACAACAGCAATGAGTATACCCCGCAGTATAGCGTAGCGTTTTCTTGTTATCCTTGCGTTTTATTGCGGTTGCTATATGAGTGGTTTCGCTTGCTGACTTGACTGCCTGCCTGCTGATGGCTTTGTCTACCCTACACAGCACTCGCCGCGCAACGTGTTTGTGTGCGTTTCAAGTGTTAACAAAAGTCTTTTCAACCCCTCCATACATAATTGCTGTACGACGCGACTACTGCCTGCCATTAAACACACGCACCACCGCACCCCTTCTGCGTTAAGTGCGTGTGTGTGTGTGTATTTGTGTTGTTGTTGTTGTGGTTGGTGTTTAACCATCGCCACCACCACCAACAGCACCACCAACAACATCGGCAATTGTTTCCGCTATTGTTTACCTTTTGTGTGTTTTTGTAGATTGTTTCCGTGGACAATACTGCGGTTACATGTAATTCTTTTTTTTTTTTTTTTTTTGCTTTCGTGTGTTGTTGTTGCTGTTGTGCCATTGTTTTTTATTGTCTTTGTTGTTTTTTTTGCATTGGCCCTTTAGCTAAACAACTATTAATATGCAGTTTAGTGTTAGGCGCTCTCCACACCGCCGCACTCGCTTCGAACAAAATGCCTGAATCTTATTGAATGTGTTAAGCGTAAATAGAAGATACATACACACATTCAGTTAGATAGTGGACGGACGAGACGAAAGAAGAGAGGCTGCTACTGCTGTGTGTAGAGACGACGAGCCTCTTTTCCCACAAAAGCAACTAAGTGGCGCTCATTATACAAAAATAAATGTGTAAAAACTCACAGTGACATTAGTGTTAATATTAAAAAGCAGCAGTGAAAATTTGTATTCTAACTCACATTAAAATATCATAACTCGTGAATATACTCGTACATACATATAAGAGAGTAGAGAGTGTTGTTCGTTGTTTTTTTTTTTTGTTGCGCTCATAGACGCAAGCGCGCGCGCGCTCTCTTCTCCGTTCGCTCGCATCCTTACTTCGTTATTTTCAGTGCATTGTGCCATCAATAATAAATGATGGAATGGCTACCGAGAGGATTGCCCAGCATCCATGCACCAATACCGATTTGTGGTGAGTTGTGGGTAATGTTATCTATCATCTTACGTATCTACATATACATACATACATACGTTGTTTGTATGTTTGTACCCAGCTAACATTTGACAATTGTATCACCAAACCGAAAGTCCACAATTCCTTCATAAACTACCAACAATTTAATTGGAAAAAATAAAAATACTTAGGAAGTTCACAAGCGTGTTATTGGTCGTATTTCTTTAGAGCGTTATTTAAATAATAGAGGAGCTTGTGAACGCACCGTGTTATTTCGCTCACTATTGTATGTGATAGTCAAGCAATTTATCAGCAAACAAACACTTTTAATAAACTTGAGCGGTCGGTTTCTTGAAAAAATGTATTCGTACATCACTATTTGACTTAATTTAACTTTTTTTTTAAACAAAAATAAGCATAAAATGATGATACATAAATAGAAAGAGTTGTAGTGCGTTTCTGTAACTTTTCGTTATGATATCGAAATAAATATCGCTTTTTGCGTAACGAAAGGTTTATAGCGAACAATTATTTTGCAGTGTTTCTGCAACTCAGAGAAGTCACCTTTCGTTATGGTTGTGGTGAGTTGTTATTAAGTGTATGAAACAGTGGAAACAAAACACTGTTTATTATGTCGTTGACAGCTGAGTTGTTTTGTTTACATAAATTCTAATTGTAAATTTTACTTTTTGCATTGTTTTGTTTAATTATTTATTTAAAAAGTAAGTATAGACAAATAAAGTATGTGTGTAAATGTGAAGTGTTAACTTATTTCTATTATTTTGAAGTTTGTGACTATGCTTGCAGCTGCCACACTGGCAATATTAGTTGACCAGCGAAATATGCTACGTACATATACATATGTAGACGTTACCTTAGAGACTCAACTGACCCTTTTCACGTCCCGGAAGCGTGATTTGAAGAGCTTTTTAGTTTCAAAAACGATGCTGCAATAGCATTGTTAAATGAAATACGCCCTCACATGAAAGACGGAGTAAGACTAACTTTTATTCGAAAACCATTGAGGATGGCATCAGTATTGCATTATTATGCGACAGGATCGTACTTAAGGGATATTGGGCAGGATTTCGTTTGCGCTATGAGCAAGACAATGGTGTGTCGCTACGTCAAAGAAGTTTCGTACATTATACAAAACAAGCTTATGTGCAAATATATAATTTTCCCTAAAAGCTTGGCAGAGTCCAATAGAATTAAACAAAGGTTATTTACGTTAATACAATTTTATTTTCTATACTTAATTGTATGTATAATTGCAGAATATCACTATATATTTTGTGTGTGATATGATAACGAAAACAATAACGAATAACGAAAATGATTATCACCACACTTACAAAAACACCGCCGTTCGTTGCACTACTCAATTCGTTATGATGCTTAACGAAAGTTACAGAAACGCACTACCGATCGAATAACACACACAAATAACACACTAAACAAATGTATATACCTTTCACAGTTGTATTGAAATACGAAAATTTAACATTTGAAAAAATAACAACAAGTTTAAACTAGTTTATTCTAATAAGCGATACGACGAAATACGAGATACGACAGTGCTTGTGAACTCCCTAACTTTGTTTTCTACTTTAGAATATCAAAGCGATGAATTCACTACTCTTCTGAAAAGGGTTTTAGACACGTTTTGATTATATTTTATTTCTTAAGATCGTCGCGTAAAATTAAACTTGACAAATGCCTACAAAACTTTTGCAAGGTTCGTCATAAGGGCACAAATTAGTACTTCAGTTGCTGACACTTCCGGTACTAGAAAATAAAAAAAACAATCGTTTTTGCTTTTGAAAATATCCCAAGTAGAAGTTAAAGTACGTTCACTTTGTACCATAAACTCGAGTTAATTGGACGTTTTGGTGTTTAATGTCAAACGCTACGCACACACTCGACATTTTCCATACAAATGTTTTTCGTTAAACATCATTTTGTTTTTAGTATTTATGGACATGCAACTCTATTTTATGACTTAATTTGGCCGCACTGTTAAAAATTATGGCCTCATTGTGAGGGAAATTTTACTGAACAGCATTTTGACAGTTCACACATGAGAAAGTAAACAAAACAAATGTCAAACTGAATGTAAACGCTTGACAGTTGTTTATAAACACAAAACCCTTAACTCGAGTTTATGGCGCATGTGAGCTGTTTATGAGAGAAGTTTCTTCCGCCAACAAAAATGCTTGCTGCGTACATCCATATGTAAGTAAGTACAAATGTATGTACATATGTATGTCTAAGTTTTTACTGGAAATTCAATCAAAATTTCATAACATTTCATTTTTGTGCAATTTTGTTTGTTTTTGTAGGTGAGGGGGCTTAATTTTTTTTCGTGACTAACATCGACTTGCATCTTGTACAAAATTTGCGTTCAGCTGAGGTGCGAGGGTGGGTTTTAAAGTTTTGCGTCCAAGTAATACTAAGCGTTGATTTCTGATAACTTGAAGGTGGTCCTCTACTCCCAAGGCCTGAAATCGAGCTTTTTCTTTTTTTTTTTTGAAATAAATTGCGAAGGATCTATTGAATGGATTTAAGAAATTTTAATTTTTATTTTAAATGTACATGTTTTGACTTTAAAAGTTTTGTATTGAATACCAAAAAAATAACTTGAAACGTCATTGACTAAATTGATGTTGAAACAGCTTGCGTCCCGCTTAAGTAAAATCGGGCCAGTTGGGTAATCGGTAATCAGAAATTAAATATTCCTTATAATCACAGTTACGTTGGCTAAGTTTTTCCGGGACAGAATTTTTTTATTTTACAAATTGTAAAATTTATGCAACGATTTGTGAAAATTTTAAATTTTCACGTCTTTTTTGACGTATTAGATAGATACTCTAAAAACAGAACAGATTAAAATTTTGCAAATCGTACTCGGGAAAACATAGCGGTATGTTCACTGAATAATTCAATAAAAAAATTTTGAAATCGGACCAATACTTTTATGAAAAGTCTTACTCGGCAGCTAAAAATAACGACTTTCGGGAAAACGCATTAAAAGATAAATTACGGTGTATAACTAGATGGAGACGGGTACATTACTGAACCCAGATAAAAAAAAATTAAAAAAAAAATCGATTTTTTGAAACAACGAGAGTGTAGAGACCCCTTAACAGTTCTATTTGTTTTTTTTTTGTAGCAAAAAAAAAAATAAAAATAGTGCATCGATAAACTTTTTCAACCCAAAATCTTGATTATATTCGTCAATGCTTAAAACTGGTTTTTAAATTTTTAAAATAAGCATAAGTCATTACTGCTTTTTTCTAATTTTTACTACACTTTTACGCCTAGTATAAATGCTATTTTGTTCGAGCTGGCACTGTGAGAACAACTAGATTACATTCGTTTGGAAAGCGTTAGAATTTGCGTTAACCCAGCAGAACAGCTTCTGTTGTACACAAATGAACATGAAAACTATTTCAGCACTAGTTCGGGGTAATTTTTTGACAGTTGCGGAACTTCTTCAGCAATATTTTGGTACTTGTTTGGGGTCAGGGCTATTCAGGTCCATTTATGGACTTGTACACGACTATTGAAGGAAAACTTCTGGACGATTCTGTACCGTTGGGTAATAGAAAATGAATTCAAAAATTATTGCAGGATAATTTCTGTATTAATCCACGACTTACTCAACAATTTCAATACGAGGTTTCGGCTTTTTCTGCCACTTTACACGACCAGTTTGTGCTCATTTAGAGACATTTTTGTGAAACTATTCAGGATATTTTAGTAACGAATTTTTGATCACCCTTTTAACTAATAAATTATCACTTATGTAGGGACCGTGTCAGGACTTGTTCGTGATCGTTTTGGGTGAAGTTTACAATTTCTTTTACAAACAAATCAAAACCATTTTTGATAATAGTTCAGGATCATTTCGAGGTAATTCGAAACTGGTTGCAAATTGGTCATGAAATTGTCAGGAATAATTCTCCAAGTGATTTTGAATAGGTCGTGAATTCGTCTCGACAAAAGTTACGAGTATAATGGCCGAAACACAATGCCGACGTACGACGAACTTTTCGTCGCGAATGTTCGTCGTGAAAAATAGAATACACCACTGTATATGAGAATGCGCACAACCTAAGCGCACGACAAAATTTGTCCGACGTCTATTCGCGGCAATAGATTTATTTCTATTGTCGCTGGCAGCAGCGGCAAATGTTAACCAATGTGACCATATGTTAAATATTCTAAAGTCTTAAAGTTGAAATAAAACAAAAAATGGTTTAGGTTTTTGTTAAAAAGTATTAATTCGGTTACTTGTAAAAATTTTACTTTAGTAAAATCTATTTTCAACATTTTCTGTTTTGGTAAATAGCCTTTTTCTCGCTGTATTCGTTATATGTTCTAAAATTTTCATCTGCTGAATATGGTCACTCTATCAACTGACATACAACTTGGCATAATCAGCTGATTTCGTTGTAGCTGTAATTATGTTTTAGTAAGCGAAATTTCCTGGCGAACATCGCTGAGGATGTCGCTTTGCTGGGCGAAATTTCGCCGTACGTCGGCATTGTGTTCCAGCCATAAAGTGAAATTAAATGAAATTGATGTTGCATTTGTAACGTTACACATTTATTTATGTGATTGAAAAATACACTGCTACATTGATCTGACATTATCGTAGCAATGTTGTTGCTACCCACCTTACAGGGCGCTGCAACGCTTGGTCTGAATTAAGTTTTATCGTAGTATCGCCTGATAAGCCCTTAAGCTATAGCTTAACAGCATGATACGAAGGAAATGCTCCATGAACGATAAGAGCAATGTTTATTCGTACAAGCAGCTTTGTTTTGTTAGCAAGTTTGAAGAGAAATATTCATGCATGCATATGTATGTATGTATCTACATACGTACATATGTACTTACATAATTTTGTATGTACATTAGAGTGGTCGTTAAAAATTATCAAATTTTTTTGCGACGCCCATAAAAAGCTTTCTTTTGTTAAAAAAAGGCTTTGGGATTTTTTTTATTATTTTTAATTAAAAACAACACGTGCGTCGAGAAGATCTTATCTAATGCAAGAGTACAAAGTTTTGTTTACAAAATATGAAAAACAGTAGCAATTGCTCATTCAAACCTTAGATGATTATAGAAGTAAAAGCATTAAAAATACGAAAGAAATTTAATTTAAGCCTTGGAGTGATGAAATTTATACATTACAATTACCTACATTTGCACTAATTTGGTTTTAAAAAGAAAAATAGCACTTTGAAAATCATTCATTTCTTTATTAAATAGACGAAATTAACTCGGAAACATTTTTTTATTTAAATTTTTATCTATTGTTATTTTGATTAAATATTGTTTTTTTTTTTATTTGGGTTCTATAATTGTTTATATTTGGATTAAATTTGTATACTTTATCAAAAATTTTCACAAAAACTGAATAAACTTAAGGCACGAGGTGGTTTTAATTAAAAAAAAAAATATCCCAAACCTCCTTTGGGATCGGCGCAAAAAATTTAATTTTTAACGACCATTCTAATGTATTTATAAATAAATAAATACCGCATAATAATGATATCTCGGTAATAATAAAAGTAGCGAAAACGTTGAACAAATAAATAATAATTTAAATATTGATAATGATAGCAATATCGATAACTACAGAAGTATAAATAATGCAGAATAGTTCCGCAATGACAAGAATACCGATGATTAGTTAAATATCAATAAAGATGAAAATGTCGATAACTAAAATGCAAGTTAATCACAAAAATATCGATAAAGACGAATGATTTTGATATTACAAACTTTCATGTATACATTTTGGGCATTTCATTGATCCTGGGATTTTCGGGATCCCGAATTTCACAAAGTTTTGATTCGTAAACTCTAATTTGTCAAAAAATGTAACACGTTTGTAATCGTTGTATTATAGAATTATGTAAAATAACGTGAATAGAACAAAGAGCGATTTGTTGTAACTCATGTATGTATGTATGTATGTATGTATTTATTGGTTTTTTTTCAAGAATAAAAAAGAAATTAATGTAAAATTTGACAAACACAAAATAATTTATACTTCAAGTACAAAATAAATATTTGGTACAGAAGCAAATGCATCTACATAAAGTAAAACTATTTTTAATTACTGTTTGAGACCAATATTAAATAGTAATGTACATATTACCATTTAGTAAAAAAAGAAATACATCCAGTAAAATTTAAATACATCACCCATTCCATTTTGAGCGCGGCACAATTATTCCTTATTTTGATCAAAATACAAACTTAAAGAAATAAAAGCTTATGTAAGTGTGTTATCATCCAACCTGGAACTAAATTTGTTGCATTTAAAATCTGCAGTGGAAAAGCATCGACTCAACACTTGTTGGTTGGATTGTCGACAAAAAGTTAAATGCTCTTTGTAGGAATTAGCCTTTTTCGCACCCATTACAAAAACTATCAATTTCTGTTACTAAGCCTTCTGATATATTTTATGCCTTTCGATTAATTGCCATCTGATTGTTAAAACTAGATGCAATTTATCTTTCAGACTTTCTGCTTTATCCAGTGAAAGAGGTGCTTCATAGTAAGGCTAATTTTTTACTCGAGGAGGATATTCTCCAGCTCATTTATAATGGCAAGGGCAAAGCAAAACAAAGCATTTAGGCAGTTAACAAGCCGTGTTATTTGTTTGTCGTATTGTGTTATCGTAATACAACAGTTGTAAACTTGTTTGTTTTTGTTTCTCATGTTAAATATTTTTATTTCAATACAACTCTGAAAGGTATGTTTAGTGTGTTTTATTCGATCTGCGCTTTCTGTTTTAAATCATTTAATGTTTATTTTTGTTTGAAAAAAATTTAAATTTAAAATTTAAAAAAATTAATGGCTATTAAATTCACTGTTTTCTGCAAATCCGGGATTTGAATAGACTGATCCCGGGATATTCGGGACTTGAAAAAGGCCGGGATCCCGGGATTGACATGCCTAACACAATTCCTTCTGAGAACCGGTAATGCACGCTTTGGCGCTTTGCAATAAGCCCCCCTTAACACTATCTCTTTTGATGTTTGCATATCTGTAATGAGACGAAAAGTATGAGCGAATTATTGAAAAAAATTCATGTTTGTCATTCATATGCGGCTGATGTTTGATCGTGCGTGCAAAAATACATTTTATATCACATACTTTTACGTCATACAAATATTGCATACAAGTGTGATCGTGTAAAGGGTTCTAATCAGTCGTTCGCTTCTTAGTTTTACAATTTCTTCTTTGCTCTGCCATTCTCCGTATATTTACTATTGCGTCACGCATGATTCTTCTCCGCTTGATTGGCAAATTAACAGAGTTACTTAAAATTAATACTCCTAAATTAAAATGTCGGAAAATTTTTCTCAAATTGTGATTCCAAAATCCGTCTCACCATACAACTAGCTGAGGTATCAATACGATAAAAAGTTTTCTTACCTTTTTTTTTATAAAGAATGTTACTTGTGGGCACTCTTTAAACATTTTAAACTCTTAGCGATAATTATAGTTATAAAAAAATTTAAGCAATGAAAACACAAGCGAAAATTATTTTCAAATTTTTTTAAAATAAACTTTTTTCTTTTCGAAAAAAAAAACGCTCAAACTCCATATTTGTTTCTATGTTTAATTTCCAGTTCCCCCAAAGAGCGGCCAAAAGCGCCCAGCCTCAAGTCCAGCTCCGCCCATCCCCTCGCCGCACCACATTCAATCGCCATCGACCACGCCCGGTGCTGGCAATAGCGCCGGTGTCAACGCGGCCGCGCAAATGACGTCCAATCCGGCGCTAATGAATCACGTTATGCAACCAAATCAGCTGAGTGGCTTGCAAGCCGCATCATTGCAACAACAACAGCAGCAACATCAGGCCCATCAGCAGGCCGTTGCCGCAGCAGCGGCTGCCGCACAAGCCCAACAACAAATGGTGGGCGTACCGAATGCATTAAATGCGGCACAAGCGAGCGGACGCGGTCCCTTCGCGTCGGCATTGCGCAATTTGGCCAAACAAGCAGACATTAAGGAAGAAGATGAAATCAATGTACGCGGTGAACGCAACGAACGCGCCGTGCCGCTGAATGCTGCAGGCGGTGGAGGAGGCGGTGGTGGTGGTGGCGGCGGCGGCGGCGGCGTGCCCACTGCTGTGAGTGTCGCCAACACTAATGTGAATGTAACCAATTCGACGCGTTCCTCAATGGCGAATGATCGTCTGCCGCCAGCGGGTGGCGGTGGGCCAGTTGGCAGTGTAGATGAACGTTTAATGGCCAAAAAGCGTGCAGCTTCATCACCACAGCCTGCTGAGAAGATTGCGCGCATGAGCTCACAGCAAACGGTGCAAATGCAGCCGGAGCTGTTGGCGCGCAGCGGCTTCCAGCCATACCGGTCAGATGAGCGTCTCATACATCCGGCTGGCGCTTTCCCCTTGGATGCCTATGCCACTTTCGCGGCTTTGCCAACAATGGCGCCAGGTGAGTGTTCGAGTGTTGATAACTTTAGTATTAATTTTGACGATTGTTAATTTATATTTCGCATATTTCGTTCGTGTAGGACCATTTCTAAGCCCTGCGGGCCTGCCTTATACCGATCAACTGTACTTAGATCAACGCTTTCAAATGTTGCGTGCCGCTGGCTCTCATCATACCCATCCACACGCGCTCTATCAATCGATGGCTTCACCTTATGCCCCTCATCTGTATTCGATGCTTCCAGGCGGACTAGGTTTGGGTTCTGCATTGCATGAACGTTTGAAATTGGAGGAAGAGCATCGTGCTCGTATCGCCAGAGAGGAGGAACGTGAAAGGGAAATGCAGCGGGAGAAAGAACAGCGAGAGCGAGAGCGTGAGCGCGAGCGTGAGCAAAGAGAACGCGAGCAACGCGAAAAAGAACAACGAGAACAGCGGGAAAAGGAGCAACGTGAGAAGGAACAAAAAGAGAAGGAAGCGCGTGAGCGCGATATGCGCGAGAAAGAGCGTGAAGCAAGAGAGCGCGAACGTCAGATACTCTCTGCTTCGCATCACTACACAAGCCAATTGTATGCGCCTATGGGGCGCACCTTGCTTGGATCAATGATGCCACACTTGGGCTTGGGTTTGCGTGCGCCGCCTGGGGCTTTGCATGGCCTGCCACCGATGTCTGCCTATCATGCGGCGAGCCAACGTCAGAGCCCACATGCCGCAATGGGACTCAATCTCGGCTTGCCCGGTTTGGGTAGCGTGTCCTCGATGTCGCATGGCCCCGGCAGCTTGCCGCATCACTTGCAGTCCTCCGCATTGGGCTTGGCGCATCCAGGTGCTGCTGGCTTGACGCATCCAGGCTTTCCCGGCGCTGCTCTAGGGCTGTCTCATCACGGCCTCAATCTAACACATCCACATATCTCACCACACCATCCAGCAATGGTGCCCAGCCATCAAATTTCCCCGCATTCTTCTTCTATGCCCTCAACATCTACCACCACAACATCACCGCATAATTTAAATTTGAGTTTGCAAAGTAATGCGAATGCCAGCATGAAGGTATCGGTGCCAACAAGCGCCTCACAATCGCCAGCATCGGGGTTGCAGTCATCCAGCTGTATGACTCAACCCACCTCAACGCTCTCCTCGCACATTCCGCAAATGAGTAACTCCATTTATCATTCACATCACCCTAGTCAGCATATTGCCAGCGCTGGACTCGCGCCCACATCTGCTCATCAACAGCCGCCGACCTCCCTGCCACTTTCACTAACCAGCAATTCAGGTCGCAGCCATTCGGCATCGCCGATCACAATGAAAGCCGCGCAACAGCAACAGCAACAACACCAGGCCTCCAACAATCCCACTATGCACAGCCAAAATGGCGCACGTTCGGCTAGCAGCCCACATCCATCGCGTCAGCTTGGCATAGGCGCATCAGCACAGCATCAGCATCAGCAAACTGCAGTGATGCATGAGAAACCAAATGCGTTGACACCCAGCGCTCTAGAGCCAGCCACATTGGATCTAACCGGATCGAACTCGAATTCCAGCGTACAGGTGTCGTCCGTAGCCAGTAGCGGTGGTCACAATGCGCACGCCACTGAATTGAATGGCAGTGGTGCAGAAGCGGCTGCCGAAAGAGAACGCAAAGATGTTGCCGCTTTGGTGGCAGCAAAAAATCTCGCAATCAACGTAAGCACCACCGATAAGCGTAGTCCATCAATATCGCCACCCGTTGCCGCCAAAGATAATGCCGTTTACAATGTGCATGTTTCACCGCATGCGGAAGAGTCAACGCGTCAGTGTAGTCCGAATAGCGCAATGCCAACATCAGCAGAACCTCATACATCCGTATCACCGCCCTCAAAGCCTGCCATTGGCAGTGATGCCATTGCTGGAACCGTCGGACACGTCGGCGCAGTAGCAGCTGGTTCAGGTAATTACAGCAACAATCCCAAAGCAATGGCCATACCGCCAGACAACAGTGTCAAGCCGGCGAGTGACCCCAGCGCCAATATGTTTACGTCGTCTAGCGTTCATAGTATGCCCAGCAGTGAGGTCGCGCTGTCTATGACCGGTGCCACAGAAGCACAACAGCAGACGACAGCAACGCCGACCACCACTACCACCAACAACAACAACAACAAAAACACCTCGCCGCCCACGACGACGACAACGACGACGACAACACCCGACGGGGGTGCCTCTGTCGGCGGGGTGACATCCACCACCGGTGGCAGCACCTCGCCGCCAGTTGTGAGCAGCAGCACAAATATTGTCAACAATAAGCCACCAAAAGCCAACTGCGATGAGACAGTGTCTAGTGCGACATCGACTACGGCCACAGCTGCGGTCGAAGTGAACGGAAGTGGTGGTGGTGGTGGCGGTGGTGTTGTTGGTGGTCGGTGATGCTGCGTTGCATATGTGTCTGCGGACGGCGGCGCCGCGGTACCACAAGCAACAACAAAAAGCAACAGCGGCGCGAGAGTACACCTCTCACTAAATTTAAGCGCGCGTATAAATATTTAGTAACTGTAATTACTGTGTAAACCGTAAGGATAAGCCAAGCTTCATGCCATGTACCAATTGATGGAGATCGCCGGCCGCTCTTTCGCTTCTGATTTACGCTAATCTCTTTTTTTTTTAATAATTTTATTCTAACAACAAATATTCTTTTATCTACATACTACCTATCGAACTATCGGTTTATATTTTATGTACGTTTAAGCGACATTTTATTATCGGGACTTTGCGTTATGCGTTTGTTTATGTGTTTATTATTTTTTTTTTTTTTGTGAATTTATTTATAGTATACATAGTTTTCAATTAATTTTTATTATAATTAAATTTTGATTTCATTTGAGTTCAAGTTTAGTTTTTAAGCATTATCTACGTTGAATTCTAATTAAGAATTATACATATAACATAGATGGTAGAAAAATCAATTTGCTAACAGAACACAAACAATAATATGAATAACACATGCAAATTATGCAGTTCCAAAATTACATTTTTTTTTTGTTTTGAATTTACGAAATAAACTATTGCAACCTAAATTTGATTACTGCGTTTCTACTATTCTATTTTACGATGTTACTTTGGTTTATTAAATTGTGTTTTATGTTTTTATAACTCCAATAAATACATAAGAAAATGTTGTGATTCCGGAATATGCCGGGCTACATTTTGATTTCCAAAAGTCGCTAATAATTATGGTCGTACTGCCAAAAAATATGCAACATCTGCATAAATTAGCTGCTTTTAATTACTTCCAAAGTTTCCCATTTATATTATTGCATCTTTTCAATTGTATATTGCATACATTTAGGCACACATTTTTTTATTAGCAGTTTTTGAGGAGCTAATTCCGGAATTCCAATGCTGGAAAGGGTATTTCTTTGTTAACTGAAGTTCCTTCAACGCGATGACAGTATTAATTTTCGTGCAGCTGAGCATACAAATTGTGTTCAAAGCTGTGTAGTTAATTTCGGAATACCGTAAGGGGCGTCCGACTTACCCATGTTGCTAAGAAAACCCCGAATTTCACCGAAAAAAATACAGTTAAGTGCAGCCGGTCATTAGTAAAAGTCGAGTGCTCAAATTCGTAAATAATCCGGTTCTACATACATATATGCCGCCTAGGACTGAACTAATCGTCTTTGCGTAAAACAATGCATTAACATAACTCCAACAGCAAAAACATAACAAAAATTTAAATGTATCTGAAATGTCTTAAAAAATGAAATTAGCATAAAAAATTTATATTTACAAACTGTTTCAATCCTCTTGATTTTCTTCTGATTTTCCAAAAGGGTGGATATATGATATAGATTGGAATTATTTTCCGTCATGCCTTGTCAAATTTCGTTTTGTGACGTACCAGTTTTGGCGTTATGCCATCTTCAGTGTCGTTTTCTTGAACGAAATTTGACAAGGGATGACGGAAAATCGTTCCAATATACATCATGTTTCAACCATCTTTAATTTTTTTATGAATTTGACTGCGTTTTCGTTTCTACAACAAATGTGGACAATTAAGGTGTACAAACACTGACGCCGGTCTATATTTTATTTTTATTTACATAAATGGTGTATGATATCTTGTTTTTGTCTGACTATGGTTTAATTTTTTCATTATATTAATAAATTTTTTTTTTAATTGAGTTTTTTAATTACTTTTTCAAAGTTTTTAATTTGTTATTTATTTATTTATTTAAATTAAATTTTAAGTGTTTCTGTTTTTTAATTTTTCCCCCAATTTATTTGCTTATATATTTTCTAATTTTTTTTAAATGGTTATACATACATACATATGTACATATATATATTTTGTTTGTATTTTATTACCTTAATTTTTGTTAGAAATATTTCTTAATGTTTAAAATTTTTTTTTATTTATTTTCTTTTTTTTTTGATTGTATTTAATTACACATTTTTTTTTAATTTTTAGAATTACTTTTATGGTAATTGTGATTTTTATTTCGACAATGGTTTATTACATATTTTATGTAATTTTTTTATTTAATTTGTATAATATATTTTTTTCGTTTTTGTGTTTATTATGTTTTATTGTATTAACTTTTTATTTCTATTTCTTAAATTTAAATTTATTTATTTCTCTTGTTTAATTAAATATATGTATATTTTTTACTTTTTTGTGTATATTTTTTTAATATTTTTACATTTTTTTTTGTTTTTGTATTATATTTCATTGCAATATCTTTTAAATTGGATTTAGGTTTTTTTGTTTTTATTTGCTATAAATGCATTTGTGTATACGTTTTCTTTTAAAAATTGTAAATGTTTTTGAATATTGTATTCTTTTCTTATTCTTCTTGATTTAGTTTTTTTTTTATTCTTTTATTATGTTTTACCAAACAAAAATAGATCGAAGGTGTTACATATTTTTTGCATTTGAAATTGTTATTTTGCTTGTAAATTTTTCTGGAATTAACCCTTTGATAACAAGTGGATACTGGCGTGCCAAATAGTTAATTTACGCGCTAGAAAATCGTGCGTTTCTTTAGGGGCTTGGTTTTGTTTATATTTTTACTTGACTGTACTTTTTTATGATTTATTTTTATTATTTACCGAAAAAAATTTGTTTTTTTTTCTTGATCGAAAAATGGTATAAAAACTTTTGGAAAAAACTGTGCGCTCAAATATTATGAACATTGTTAACAAATATGTAATTATTTTTCGATTTTTTTTTACCACAATTAATTTACGGTCTACGATAATATTTTTGTTGCGCATTGGTTTAAAGTTCTACTACCGAAATTTGCACACCGAAGGAACATTAATATCCGTCGAATCACGGTGGTCGTCGTTTACTGGCTTCTATAATACTCTTTCCTGATTCCGTGATTGTAATTTTTTTTTTTTTTTTTAAATTTTACATATAAGTTCTTATACCCATTGTGTGGGTCTGATGAAGGCTCTCGTCGTAACAACGTGTATTCTTACAATGTATATCTTTATGCGCTTCTGGGAACTGTCACACAATTATCGATATGTACCACCAATCGGATCGTTTTTTATCCTCCCCACCCCCACAGATTTACATAAAAACAATTATTTTTTCACCCTCATTAATTTAGCTCATTACTGAAGCTATAACATTCCAGATGTGGTGCAAACATCCGTCGTCGCACATCCCTTGAGTGCGCTCGTCTGCAGCAATCGTAGCACACCCGAAGAGGCCAACGCAGCAACAACATCCAACGCATCATGACATCAATTCTTCAATGCGACCAATAAGTAACTACTGAAAAATATGAATGAATTCGGAATGTATCTGTTGGCCGAGCAGGCGGCGTATAACGATAAGAAGCGTTTCATCGACAATTTTCTAATCAAATAGGCGAAGCGAAAACTATGACGAGCGTGCGCGAAGATCATTGTGGTGAATGAAAAATGAAAACCAAAAACAAAATGGCGCGCAACAGCTGATCGACGCTTATAGAAATGATTTTACAGCGCGTGTATGTTATGTATGTATGTAATTGAGGCGTGGTAAGAATTTTGAAAAAATCAAAAAAAAAATCAAGAAAGTTGGGCAAATTTTGAAATTGCAAGTAATTTTAACAAAGAAAACACTTATAAATATTATAATAAATAATAAATATAAATATTGTGATTTTGGAGAGTACGAATTGGTTAATAACAGAACTGAAATTTTTAGGCAAATCAAATAAGTCTGGAAGCGAGATACAAAAAAAAATGGTTAAATAAATTAAAAAAAAAAACAAAGCGCGCGATATGAATATTTTTTGAAATCTAAATTTTATGTAAATCGTTTGTTGAAATTGTAACGTACATAAGCAAAGTTTTCAAAAAAAAAACAAAAAAGGGACAAACAATTGCTAAGTTTTATGTAGAGACTTTCATTGAAGTTAGTACTTCACTGGCGGTTTATTAAAGTCTATTTAAAAATTTGAAACGAAAAAAAAAACAGTAATTTAATATCATATATGTACATATGTATAAATATGTATGTATGTATGTACTATATGTATATGTATGTATTTATTGTATCTACTGTACGAACTAACGCGCCTTAAAGCTCAGCTTAGCCAAGCGCAGCGCAGCTTTTCGTGCAAATCTCAACTACTACTTACAAATTTAAGTGCGTATATTTTAATGTAATTACTAGAAATATATATACATATACATACATACATACATATGTATATGTATGTACATATGTATATTAATGTGTGTGTGTGTGTGTGTACAAATAAATAACTTTTTGCGAATACAATGTAATATAATGAATAGATTTTTCGTCTAATGCAACGTGAATTACTGAATAATTAAAAAAATTTAAATTAATTAATATAAAAAATACAATACACACATGAGCAAACCAAAAAATATTAATAATAATAAATAATTATTATTGTAAAAAAAAAAAAAATATAAAATTAATAATTATTGATGTTAGAATTTCATAATTGTACACCGTTTCGATAAGCTACTGTGAAATATAAATAACAAAACACGAAATATAAAATTATTAAAATATTGAAAATATTACAAAAAAAAAAAAATCACACAAAACAACAAACAACCAAGTAAGGAAATGTCAAATACTAAACAAAAAATATGAAATTAATGCATGAATGCAGTAAATATTGCATGAATACCACAAAATTTATTGTACACAATTTTTCTGTTACACATACAGCTTTGAAAAATGAATTCGCTTATTTTTTTTTCTATTTTAAAAATGGTCGCTAACGAGTTCGGTAATATATTTTGAGTTCATTATACCATCTGGGGTTGGTCCGTTGGTACTTGGTAGCTTTGCTTTTGGCGCCAAAAACTAAATATTGACAAATTTTCAAAAAAAAGAAAAAACATTTTTTAAAATTTAATAACCAATTTTTTTCTTAAAGAAACTAAAGTTTCAACTTTTCTAGAATTACAAAAAAAAACTTTTAATATTTCTTAAACATTTTTTCTGAGTACAAATTTTTAAAAATAATCCCCCCTATTACGGTTGTCGTCGTCGACACTAAACAACGACGACTTGTTAAAATCGGTATTGACGTAGTCGTTATCGATAACTATTGACAGCTATTGACACACATTTGGTATTGGCTAAGCAAAATTGCTGTCGACGTTAAGTTAAAGCGACGCCATTTCAGTCGACACCGTCTTTACCGACGACTAGAAGAAAATTTGAAGGTATAATTGTTTTTTTTTTTTAGAAATTAAGTTTTATTAACAAACAAAGATTTAAATTGAATTATTCCATGTGTATCTGTATTGATTTAGATATGAAAATTACAAGTCTAGAATAATTTGAAACTCTTCTGGAAACAGATGTTGTCCACTTTCCATTACTGGCTTAATTTTTTCCAGCTCATACATAATATCGCAGTTTTGTTGAGTCGAAAATATTCTTCAAATCTGGAAAAAAAAATGTTTAACAACTATCATGATAAAATCCAAAAGACTTATCCATGAATGGTAATTGTAACACTTACTTGTTATCTGGAAAGCTAAACACATCACAGAATTCCTGCCTTATAATTTTTCTTTTTGCTGCAAGCTATTTTTTGCTCTCATCATCACAATCAAATTTTTTGCATAAAAATTGTAAACAAAATGAAACAGCTCATGCAGAAATGACAAAGATGGTATTTTTACATTGATTTTATCGATAAACTGTCGACATCGCCTCAATACGTTTAGCCAATACCAATTGTGCGTCGATGTGACGTCGACGTCGACACGATGTGATGTCGACGGAAAAGCGACGACGACAACCGTAATAGGGGCGAATCTTAAACTTTAGTTTCTCCTACACCAAAAATAAGGGTAACATTTTTTGCTGGCCAATGTTTGTTTTTGTAAAAGCAAAAGAGTACCAGGTTATGTAAAATTATAAGAGACACGCTCTATAGTTTTCTCCCCCCAGCCACAAAGTCTGTAGTTCAGAAGTAGCAAACAAATCTTACTAAAATTCATTAGTTGCCAAGGGACTCCTTTGCAAATTTTGCAGCATAAATTGCTGATTTTTATATATTTTTTTAATAATTTCACTTTAAATTGTAATTAGAAAATGTTTTTGCTGGATATAAGAGTAAATGTGAAACCTCAAACAATTTTTATTTACATACATACATACATATTTATCTTTTGGTTTTTGTGATTTTTAAATATATTTTAATATACTAGGTACTTTCTACTTTTAAACGTTTTTTTTTTTATTTTGAAAATATCAATTTTAAAATCGGTTAAGTTTAAATTTTGTTTTATATTTTTCCTTCAAAGCGAACTTTCATTACCGAACTCTGCGAGCATTTTTACAATTTTTTTTTTAGGTTATTATTTGACTTTAGAGCTTGCTTGTGTGTGTGAGTTTAACTGTTTCTGCAGGGTGCCGCAAAATAAAATTTCAAACTTTTGAAATTCTCACAAAGAAAACATTTAGCAAGCTCTAAAGAAATCTTTTGCTTTGCATTTACGTTTATTTGTTTTCTTACTGCCCTAAAATGTACTTAATTTTTTATTTTTTTTTGAAATCAAAAACCAAAGAAAAATTTCGACGAATCTCGAGCAAACTGTGATATGGAGAAAAATTAAACAAAAATGAAAAAAAAAAAAAAAATTCTTTACTAACAAAATTTCGGAAAATTTAAGGGAAAACAATTTTTTTTGGTACTAAGTTTCATTGATACATTTTGTTATTATTTCAACATATGTATGTATGTATGTGCGTGTGTATTAAAGTTATGGTACATACATACATACATACTGTTTAGCGTACAATTTATTCTAAGTTTTCAAAGCTTCATTATTGCCAAAAAAAAAAAAACACGTCACGTAAAAAAAAAACAACAAATTACACAAAAAATGTAATTGCGTACAAATAATTACAAAACAAATTGCATTCATAATAGTAAGAGAAAATTGAAATCAAAAATTGGCAAACAAAAAAAAATACATTCCTATTACCACACTTTTCACACAAAAGCAAAAAATGAGGTGGCAAATTTGGCATTTATCGATTTTATTTTTCATCTTACAAATTAAAGCAAACATATTAATTTAAAATTTTAATTAAATATTAAAATCTATTGCTTTTGCTAAAAGTTTTTTTGTATTGAAGACACAATTTTTTATAAATATAAATTTTTTTGTTTTTTTATTGAATTTTCCTAAGCCATATCTTGGCCACCTCTCCGCACTCGAAACACACTTGCATGCAATAACAAAGCAAATAAAATCTATTCGTTTACAAAACAAAAGTAAAAGCAAGACAAAAGCAAAACACAAGAAAAAAAAATAAAAATAAAAACAATCAAATAACAGTTGCGCAAATTCTGTAAAAAAAATTGTGCTGTAAGTTCCAACAAAATATGCATAGCTCATTATGTCAAAATACTTGCGTGCGCGCAAACAAATGGACATGCGCGACCGCGCGCGTCTCTGTGTGTTTGCGTGCATGTACGTATGTATGTAAGTACCACAAAATACAAAAAAAAAAAAACAACAATTAACTAGTAGTAGAAGTCTATTATTTTAAAAGTAAAAACTTCCTTACATAAATTCTCAGAAAAAAAGTGAAATTGACGTTCGAGTGTTTTACTGAAGATCATTTTTTTTTTCGTATTCAAGGTGAGTAAAATTAGTGATTTAAAATTTTCAGCATTGAATTGTGTTACTTTTTAGTTAGTTTTTTGAAAATTGTTTTTGTTACTTAAGAAACTTAGCTTTTTTATTAAAAGAGATATTGAGAAAGTCAATTTCAACATCATATGGAACATGAAACTTTATTTTTTTGCGACACAAAATACCAAAAAAGTGAAACAAGTAGCCTTTTTCCCTCCGAAAGTTGTAAAAGAAAATATATTAAAAATAAAACCACAAATTTTTATTTCATTTTAGTTAAAACTTAATTTAATTTTTATTTGGTGCCAAAATAACAAAAAAGTTAATTTCGTGGTCAATTTGAGTACGCAATTAATGGAACTGTTTTATATTTAAGAACAAATATTTTTATTACATCAAATAAAAAAAAAAATAAAATATAAAAAATTTGGAAAAATTTTATTAAAAAATATCAAATCAACTAAATCTCAGTCTTAAAACCATTAAACATTAAAAGCAAAAATCATAAACAAATTCCCTTTTCATTGCAAAATACTTTAAAGTTAAGAAAAAACTTTCAATAAAACTTAATTTAATTTTTATTTGGTGCCAAAATAACAAAAAAGTTAATTTCGTGATCAATTTGAGTACGCAAATAATGGAACTGTTTTATATTAAGGAACAAATATTTTTATTACATCAAATAAAATAAAAAAATATAAAAAATCTTGAAAATTTTTTTAAAAAATATCAAATCAACTAAATCTCAGTCTTAAAACCATTGAACATTTAAAAGCAAAAATCATAAACAAATTACTTTTTCATTGCAAAATACTTAAAGTTAAAAAATGTTTCAATAAAAATTAATTTTATTTTTATTTGGTGCCAAAATAATAAAAAAGTTAATTTCGTGGTCAATTTGAGTACGCAAATAATGGAACTGTTTTATATTTAGGAACAAATATTTTTATTACATCAAATAAAATAAAAAAAAAAATATAAAAAATCTTGAAAATTTTTTTAAAAAATATCAAATCAACTAAATCTCAGTCTTAAAACCATTGAACATTTAAAAGCAAAAATCATAAACAAATTCCTTTTTCTTTGCAAAATACTTTAAAGTTAAAAAAAAACTTTCAATAAAACTTAATTTAATTTTTACTTGGTGCCAAAATAACAAAAAAGTTAATTTCGTGGTCAATTTGAGTACGCAAATAATGGAACTGTTTTATATTTAGCAACAAATATTTTTATTACATCAAATAAAAAAAAAAAAATATAAAAAATCTTGTAAAATTTTAATAAAAAATATCAAATCAACTAAATCTCAGTCATAAAACCATTGAACATTTAAAAGCAAAAATCATAAACAAATTCCTTTTTCATTGCAAAATACTGAAAGTTAAAAAAATCTTTCAATAAAATTTAATTTAATTTTTATTTGGTGCCAAAATAACAAAAAAGTTAATTTCGTGGTCAATTTGAGTACGCAAATAATGAAACTCTTTTATATTTAAGAACAATTATTTTTATTACATCAAATAAAAAAATATAAAAAATCTTGAAAAATTTTATTAAAAAATATCAAATCAACTAAATCTCAGTCTTAAAACCATTGAACATTTAAAAGCAAAAATCATAAACAAATTCCTTTTTCATTGCAAAATACTTTAAAGTTAAAAAAAAACTTTCAATAAAACTTAATTTTATTTTTATTTGGTGCCAAAATAATAAAAAAGTTAATTTCGTAGTCAATTTGAGTGCGCAATTAATGGAACTGTTTTATATTTAGGAACAAATATTTTTATTACATCAAATAAAAAAAAATAAAAATATAAAAAATCTTGAAAAATTTTATTAAAAAATATCAAATCAACTAAATCTCAGTCTTAAAACCATTGAACATTTAAAAGCAAAAATCATAAACAAATTTCTTTTTCATTGCAAAATACTTAAAGTTAAAAAAATCTCTAAAATATTAATTTTATTTAAATTTAAAACCGAAATATGTTTGTTGGTTTTTAAGTTAAAAAACGTGTTTTATTTAAATTGCAAATTTGTTTTTATAAATTTTAAAAAGAAAAAAGAAATATGATAGTTAAATATATTTTTATTTAAAAGCAAATATTTTCGTTGAATTTTGTTTCCCCAATATTTTTTTAATATTGTCGATATTTTAACGGCTTTTAAGCTTCCATATAAATATGTAACTCATTCTCAAGCGGAAGCGAAAGAATCTTGTCCAGAAGTGATTGGAACTCTGCGTAAGCGCTCGAGTGTTGCCTGCTTTTAGGCGCCGGATATCAAAAGTGCGAAATGTCGACAGGCAGCCGCACGTTACTGTGCGCCTAGTATAATCGGGAACAGTGCGAGATAAATGCACGCATACGCTTAGGGATTCGGCGAAAATCCCCCCAAAAAAAAAAAACGGTGTGTCTAGCGCCATTTGAAAAGAACTTTAAAATACTGGCGTTGAAAATTATAAAAAAATCAAAATTTTGTTATATTTTTATTGAAAATATTTGCGCTGTTTGTATAATTAAATGAGATTATACTCGTACAGTGTGTAAATGTACATACATATGTACATATATGTATGTATGTGTAAAATAAAATTATAAATTTATATACTTTAAACGGTTAAAACAAACACAAATACATACATATAAACGTATAACAATTATTATATCAAAACACAGGTTTTCTTAACGCGTAAATAGCTGCAGTTTTCCACGCCCTCTCTTCATTTTTTTTTATGCGTCCCATGCGTGTTAAGCCGACTCCTGCGTTTGTCTATACTCAAACACGCTGCCGCGTTCGGTTAGTTGATGCTTTTCGGCATGCGAAACCACTTTGCCGGTACCGGCATCGTCCTTTGGCACACCATAACCACCGCCGCCAGGTGTTTTGAGAATAAAGAGATCCTAAAATGTGTAAATTTTGTAAATGAACGCATAAGAAAAAGAAATGTGCTGCTTACTCACCCCTGTTCCCACATTGATGCAAGTCTTGCCTCCCAATGAAATGACACGCCCATCTGGTTTGCGTAACAAATTCAAACCGCGCTTCGCCGGCTGTCCACCCGCCAGTCCATATGGTTGCAGCGTGCGACGTTCGGTCAGAATTGACAATGTGACCGGCTTACGGAATAGCAATTCGCGTTCAACACCTTCACCGCCATGAAATTGGCCAGCGCCACCAGATTGGTCGGTGCGCAAGCAAAAGCGCTTCAATATGATGGGATAACGCAATTCCAATATCTCCGGATCAGTTATGCGCGTATTGGTCATATGTGTATGTACACCATCGGCGCCATGCCATGTGGGTCCGGCACCAGCGCCCCCAGCCACCGTCTCATAGTAGCCCCACTCATCATCGCCAATCGTAATGTTGTTCATGCAGCCACACGAGGCGGCACAAACATCGAATGTCTTTAGTACGGTGTCGACGATGCGCTGTGAGGTCAACACATTGCCACCGACCACAGCTGCACCCTCCGAGGGATCCAGTATAGAGTGCTTTGGTACGATCACTTGAATTGGCGCCAAGCAACCCTGATTGAGTGGCACATCGTGACCGACCATGCAACGCAGACAATAGATGAGTGCGGATAGCGTAATGGCGCGTGGAGCATTACAATTGCCCCAAACCTCTGGTCCCGAACCGGTGAAATCACACAACGCATTACCTTTTTCGGCATCAATTTCGACGCGCAGTTTAATTGGCGAACCATCGTCCATAAATTCGACCGCCTCCAGTGTGGTGCTGCCCGATCGCTCGTACACATGCTGTGCAATCTCTTTGAGCATATCGCGCACGGCGACCTCTGCATTTTGTTGTATATAACTCATGTAGGCTTGTACGACATCCAAACCATAGCTGTCGATGAGCTCCGACACAAGCTGTATGCCTTTATGATTGGCAGCGATTTGTGCTTTCAAATCGGAAATATTATCGGGTAAATTACGTGTGCCGGTGGCGTCGGGCGCATCAGTCGGTGTGGTGAGACGTTCAATTATATGCTGCTCTTGGAAAACACCACCTTCGACGATCAGAAATGATTTAAAGGCGGCGCCTTCTTGTGCAAGCGATGTAGAGTGCGGTGGCATGGAACCGGGTGTGATGCCGCCTATGTCGGCGTGATGGCCACGCGAGGCGACAAAGAAAACAAGTTTCGGTTGTTCACTGAATGGGAGAGAATTCTAAATCAATTAAAAATGGCATATAAATGCGAGCAAAAAGTGAAAAAGGGCATAGGCGTTAAAATATCTAACTCGTAGTAGCTTCGTGTTATCGTGTGAAAGAAAAATGGTTTTGAAACTTAAATACTGCATAGTTTTAGGCACTATTTACAACGCGGAATTAAATTTACAACGACAATAAAGCAGGGCTGCTCAACAAACGAAACGATACCATTTTGTTTTGTTAACGAGCAAAATTAACTTAACGAAATGAGTTTGTTGCGTTTCGGCGCCATGTTATCAAAAAAGAAATCAATCCGTTAATGTTGCAACGTTATAGAATTTCCGTTTTCGTCAATTTTAATGTGCCTAAAAGTATGCAGCGCTTCTGTTTGCGACGAGTGAATCTCTAGCGTTTTTCTTAACGTTTTAACGTTAACGCCAGCATTTCGTTTCGGTTAAAAACGTAATGAAATTTATTATGATAATTGCTTTAACGATAATATTTTGAAATGTTTCAACCGAAACAAGAGAAAACATTTCGGAACGGTTAAATTTACCGTTAAAATGCATCCTTGCAATAAAGATTTATTTTTGCATAGCTTTAAATACTTATGCTATTAAAATACAGTTAGGTTATTCACAAAGTGCCGTAAAATGTCGTTAAGTTGTACTGTAAAAAGAATGTTCGGTAGTTCAATTTGTTTTTGTTGAATTACACAGAAAAAGGATGTAAAATAACACAACTTGGAATTTTTTAAATTTTATGAATTTACGGCAATACGACACATTACAACACCTTGTAAATCACCTCAGAAAGTTTTTTACATTAGTAATGTTCTCGTAGTCAATAGTTTGTAACATTCTTCTAGGAAACTTAACCAAACTAACTTTTACCTGCTACTAGCATGTTTAACACTCATACATATTTTATAATTTCCACCTTTAAAATTCTTAAACAATAATTTCGTAATTATGCGAATTGCAATCATCTGTTGTTGATCAGCTGTTTTGCTGTTGCCAAATTTCTGCTGGCAAAAACCAAAAAAACCAACAGCTTCCCGTCAAATTGAAATGTCACTTTGCTCTCTCAATTTCTCCTACTTTGTTAGTTTTTGGCGTACGCGAACGCTAAAGGCTGATAGTTTTCGAAAACTTTCAATAATTATCCGTACCCGAACTTGCCTAATTTTTACTGGACAAACAGTAAAAACTTGCAAGTAGGAAAAACAGCTGATCAAAAACAGCTGATTGCAATTTGGATAAATACGAAATTTTTATTTAAGAGTTTTAAAGGCGAAAATTATAAAATGTGGGTATCAAACTTGCAAGAAGCAAGTACAAGTTCCTTTGGTTAAGCTTCGTTAGTGGAATGTTTCAGGAAAACACTAATACAACGTTTTTCATTTTGTATATTTGGATGAGGACAAAAATTCAATCAGCTGTTCGTCAAACTTGCAAGTTTTTACTGGTTTTCCGTTCTTGTACTTTTTGGTATATTTTTCACTCTGAGAGCGAACGTTGTCAAATTCTAAGAAATTTCTTTACTGGATAATTCTTACTGGAGAAGTACGAGTACAGACCTATTGTTCGATTAGTTGTTTTTTTTTTTGTTTTGGTCATATCTAGCTTTAGGCAAGGCACATCAAATAGTTAGCCGCAGCAAAGTTTTTTTTTTAACATTTTTAAAATATTTTATTTTAATTTGACTTGTCAAATTTTGAATTTCGTTGTGATAAGAATGCTTTCAGTACAATTCAAGGTAGTTGATCAAATAGTTAGCCGCAGCAAAGTTTTTTTTTGAACATTTTTAAAATATTTTATTTTAATTTGAATTGTCTAATTTTGAATTTCGTTGTGATAAGAATGCTTTCAGTACATTTCAAGGTAGTTGACAAGGCGAATTTAACAAGGTGGTGTTTAGGAGCCAGCTGGTTTTTTCGCTTTGCAGGACTGAACGTCAAAGAGCTTCGTTGTGATTGGCTAGCGATGTAAATCACCTACAGAAATTTGACATTCAGTCCAGCAAAGCAACCACAAAATACATGGAGGCCTTTTACTTATATACGCTTACCACCACCTTGATAAAAGGTCTGTACTCGTACTTCTCCAGTAAGAATTATCCAGTAAAGAAATTTCTTAGAATTTGACAACGTTCGCTCTCAGAGTGAAAAATATACCAAAAAGTACAAGAACGGAAAACCAGTAAAAACTTGCAAGTTTGACGAACAGCTGATTGAATTTTTGTCCTCATCCAAATATACAAAATGAAAAACGTTGTATTAGTGTTTTCCTGAAACATTCCACTAACGAAGCTTAACCAAAGGAACTTGTACTTGCTTCTTGCAAGTTTGATACCCACATTTTATAATATTCGCCTTTAAAACTCTTAAACAAAAATTTCCAAATTATCCAAATTGCAATCAGCTGCTTTTGATCAGCTGTTTTTCCACTTGCAAGTTTTTACTGGCAAAAATTTGTCCAGTAAAAATTATCAACTTCCCCTCAAAATGAAATGTCGATTCGCTCTCTCGATTTCCCCTACTTTGCAAGTTTCTTACAAGTTTTTGCGTACAAGAATGCCAAAACGTGATAGTTTGTAACAATTGTTACAAACTATTGACTTCGAGAACACTACTAAATTCGCCTTGGTAGTTGATAAAATATTTTTGAAATTTTAGCTTTTAAAAGCAAAAACAAAATTTACAGAGCTCAAATTTTTTTTTTCAATTTTTATACTGCTGCTACCTTTTGAATGTTTCTTAGCTTTAGGTGTTTTCAGAAAAGCCAGAAACATCTAAACACGATCTGTGTAGTGAAATTTTTAATAGTAAATAAAAATCCATAGCATAGCGAATTAACACATTTTTTCCACTGAACTCAACACTCTCGCAAAATTAGAACTAAATTATTACTTACATATAACGGCGACTATCTGAATTCTATTAATCTCGCGTATATCAAGTTGATTTTTCAATTTTCACTCACCGATAAAACACCGGCGTGATGACTGTAAAATCTGGCAGATGCGAGCCGCCCGCTTGTGGATGATTTGACAAAATAACATCGCCACTCTTCAAGCTATCGCCACGCACCTTCAACTGATATTGCACTGTCTCCTGCATAGCGCCCAAATGTACGGGTATATGTGGCGCATTGCTCACCAGACCACCGTCAGGTCCGAAGAGCGCACACGAAAAGTCAAGGCGTTCTTTGATATTTGTTGAAATCGAAGTGCGCTGGAGTACCCTTTTTAGCAAAGAACGCAAAACAAAAAAAAATTTATATAAAATAAAAATAAAACAAAGTCACAGTAAACCCACTCACCTGCCCATTTGTTCGGCAATGCTCATGAATCGATGACTAAAGATGCTCAGTTGTATGGCATCGAGCTTGCAGTCGACTATGGTGCGTTGACCGGAGCATACATTGATAATAAGATCGCCGCGCGTCGTCACCTCTGCCACACATTCCGGCTCTACGAGTATAGTGGACAACTGATCGATCAAAATTGCCGGACCAATTATTTTACAGCCAGCTAGCAGATTGTTTGTCAAATATATTGGCGTCTCATGCGCGCCTTGCTCGAAGAAAATGCGTGTGACGCCCACAGGCTGCGGTGCAAGCGTTGTGGCTTGTTCGATTTCATTTTCAGGCGGTGTATGATTTTTACCTAAGCCACGCACGCGTATATCATCGACCACAATGGCGCGATTTTGTAAAACAAACCCAAATTCGGTGCGATAGCGTTGCAGAAATGTGGCAATAAAATCGCCATAGGATGTTAGTAGAGCATCCGCTTTATCGGTTGTGCCTGTTGGTGAGCACATGAGCGCACAATCGGTGCCATCATAACGCAAATGTAAGAAGGGTTCCAACTCAATTTTGCTATAACCTTGTGCTGACAAGCTGGCGTTGCATTGCGCAGCCAATGCGTCGAGGCGCGCCTTGAAAAAGGCGGCATTTGCACTCGAAAACTCCAAGCCGCATGGCTCTTGCGTCTCTTGCACAACATCGGCCAGCGCCATGCCGTAGGCGGACAACACACCAGCATATTTGTGCACCAGCACCTATTATTTAAAATTCGTTTGCAGTCGACTAATAGCACAGTTTTGCTGATATGACATTATCTACTCACCTTACTTATACCCAATTCGCGCGCAATGGAGCAGGCATGTTGTCCACCGGCGCCGCCGAAGCATGCCAACACATGCTTTGACGTATCCAAGCCACGCGCTTGCGTTAGCGCTCTTATTGGCCGACACATCGCCTCATTGGCGACACGTATGAAACCCAAGGCCACATCCTCCACGGTTAAGTGCTTCGCGTCGCCACCACTTTTCAGGTACTCATTAATCACAATACGCAATTGTTCAAATTTCGCTTTAGTTACAGCAAAGTCGAGCGCTTCATTTTCTTTTGGACCAAATATTTTCGGAAAATATTCGGGTAATAGACGACCCAAAATCAAATTTGCATCTGTAACGGTTAGTGGTCCGCCTTTCTTGTAGCATGCTGGTCCCGGATGTGCGCCCGCAGATTCGGGTCCGACGACAAAGAGACCAGAACGGAAGAAAAGCATCGACCCGCCGCCAGCGGCTACGGTATTAATGTCTAATTGTGGCGCTTGTATTGTTACACCAGCGGTAGTGCTCTCAATCACATGCTCATACGTGCCAGCATAGCGTGAGACATCGGTTGACGTGCCACCCATGTCGAAACCAATGAGCGGCGCTTCAGTATCACGTGCACCCGTCATCGCATAGCCCACAACACCGCCGGCTGGTCCGGAGAGTATTGCACGAGCACCGCGAAAGTTTTCCATGCGCACCAAACCACCATCCGATTGCATAAAGAGTACGTCAACGCCGGCTAACTCTTTGTCGAAGCCCGATTTGAAGCTGCAAAAGAGTAAGAGAAAGAAAATTTAATTAACATTGTGAAATAAGTGGTTGCAACTAGTCAAAGGAAAAATTAAAAACAATTTTTTAGAAAGGATATTAAAAACGTTCGGTAACAAATTATTTATCTGCAAAAAAAAACGACTGACGAATAAGTAGGCATTTTTTTAAAATTACTTTTGCGATATACAAAAATGAAAAGTTCTAAATTTGTGCTCCAATGGAAGGTTCTACGGTCGTTATTTGAACACCTCTTATTTTTCTGCCATAATTTTCGCCCATTTTTTCAGAACACAATTTTTTTAAATTTGCATTAATCTTCATTTATCTATCTTAATTGGCGCACTGATAAGCACAATTTTATTACCTGTTGAGATAACGCTCGACGTGCGGTGTTAGATACGCTTCCGCGCAGGCCGTATAACCGCGAGCGACCAAACGTCGCATCGGCATAGCCTGATGTGAGAGTGTAATATGCGTGAATCCAAGCTCCTGTGCAATGGCGCCTATTTGCAACTCATGCACAGGACAAGCGAAACTATGTGCCAACACAACCGCCACACTAGTGATGCCCTGTTCGCGCACTTCTTGCAGTGACACACGCACAGCCGTCACGTCGACAGGCTGCATTTCTAGATACTTAGCGCCTGAAGTGCCTTCAAGCAGTTGCCATGTGTGCTCTAAATAAATTTAAAAAAAAATTAGGTATTTAACTGCAAAACGTAGAGAAAATTGTTACAGCTTACCCAACTTGCAGCGCGTCTCTTGCTGCGGCACTATGCGACAGCTAATCTCCACTACCGTTTTATACAGGTTTGACGGTTTGCGTATATTTAACTCGAATATTTTCGGACGCGCTTGATTGCCAATATAAAGCAAATCGCGGAAACCCTCATTCACCACCAAAGCGACGGGATCACCTTTGCGCTCCAACAAAGCATTCGTGGCCACAGTCGTACCCATGCGTACCCAACCAATTTGACTGGTATCCACAAGTCCCGCCAGCGTAACATCGCGACCAGTTTCCTGTAAATCGAAGTGATGTGCATATACAATAAGTACATTAATGCAAGTCACTCAGTTAATTACGTATGCTTCTCACGCGGCTCCAGAAAGTAAAAACTTGTCTGTCTCTACTCACCTCTTTCAAAATGCGCCGTATACCTTCTCTTGGGGCATCACTATAACGGCTGGGGTCTTCCGATAGCAGCTTCAATGTACGCACTTTACCATCTGGGCGGATGCAAATGATATCAGTAAAGGTGCCCCCACGATCAATAGCAAAGCAATATTTTCCATTTGTCGTTTTTTCTGCCATATTGTTGTATTTTTCACCACACACCACTTGTACAATTACAGTAAATTAATTTTAAATCTACGTTCGTGCTATATGTGTATGGCAGCGGGTAAATGCTTCTACTCTGCTTAACTGCCAAGTGTATTATGCGAGTTGGCTGCTTGCTGCTCTGCCATTAATTGCTATAACTACTTAGAAAACCAAACAAAACGAAAAAACAAATACTAAGTTGCTGAAGATTAGAGGAAGATATTCTCAACCGAAAACATCACACATTTTCCAAACAAATAAAAGATAAATAAATAACTAAAATTTGATAACAGGTGATTGTGAGAATGATAACAGCACTGAGTGCTGCCATACTTTCGCCATCGCTTATTTATGCGTAGAATTTCGATAATTTTACGAGACAATTTTATCGATAAAACTTCCATGCAAGCTGTTAACCGATTGTGAAATACCAAATTGTATACAAAACAAGAGTCTAGGATTTGAAGCTTTGAAAAAATGTATTGTGGCGATATTCCAAAACACGAATGACATACGAAAGAGAAACCGAGAAAGAGATAGAGACGTCGAGAAAAAGCAAATAGAACAATCGCAATCGAGAACTTTCGATAACGATCGATAATGTTCTAGAGCTGCCACAGTGTACGCAGCTCGGAGTATAAAAAGGCGTTGCCACGCCGTTAGGGAATTCAGTTTGTAATTAAACCTTGAAGAGTAAAGTTGTAAGCTAAGTGTTTTAAAGTTGCGAGTGCGCAAGTACAAGTATCCGTGAATTAAATAGCGTTGTTAAGTGTTGTCAATTATTTGTAAACAAATAAAGTAAGCATTAAGGAAATCCGAGCGTGTTTTATTTAACAATCCAGTGGTCGAACCTGAAGGATTTAGGAAATCATCGGCGTTTCAGGGTAAAAACGTAACAGTATTTACTGATGAAATGACTTTGAGGTAGGTTCATACGTACATATGTACATATCTTAATCGACATTAGCATATCAGCGCGTGTTGGTTTTTACAATTTATTGAATTGCATCTATAACCGTTTCAGTTTAATTTCTGCATCTATTAAATTTGAATACATATGTGAGTTAAATAAAAATTAATCAATTTAGGTATTTCACAACTGAGAGTATAGTAATGAAATCTTTAAACCAGATTTTTCGTGCAAATATGCAGTTAGCTGTCTCTAATAGACACAGAAGTCACAATTTTAGACCAGTTGGCATTCATTAGTTTCAAAATAAGGCCTCTAGTCTTCAAATAAAGTCTCTAAATTGTGACCTGGTGACGAGCAGGCTTGAAGATATCTGGAGGCAAAATAAAAATGTCAATGCTAATGGGAAGGCTTTAAAACTAAGGTAGTGACGCGTATAATAGTGAGTGATCTGTCAGTTGCTTTCAAGGCCCAAGTTCGAAAGAGGTAAAATTCTCAGCTGCACTTGAATGTGAGATACTTTGCTCTCTTGCAGTAAATAAACATATTCATCTTATCCAAGAACGATAGAATACAAGATTGCGCCTTCCCGACGAAAAATGATGTGAAGCAAAATGCGTGCAACGTCATGAACATGAATTGACTGAGAAGCAGAAGAAATTGCAAGAAAAATGTGAGGTTAGGTTCTCCTATGATTTGTAAATCTTAAAGTTTTTACCAATTTCGGCACTTTATGCAACATATTTATATTCAAATAACTTCATTTATGCTTTGTCTTTGATTGGATGCCTTGAAAAAAACTGCAGTGCACATTAGGAGACACAAGAAGCTTAACTTGCAACCAAGTACGCAGCTGCACCTTCACTTAATTTTTTAGCAAGTTTTATAGCCCCGTATCATTGATAGACTTTGCGACTTAACACTTAACACTGCGCACTTCATGTTTAATAACTTTATTTTAAATAAAATCACTTTAAGCATTGATTTTAAGCACAAACAATTGTATGCTTACAAACATACAAACAAAACCAACCGCGTTTTGTGACGTAGCATAAACAGCTGATTCTGTCAAATTTGCTGAGAGCGAATAGCGGTTTGCGGAAGGCGCAACCTCTGTATTTTCTAAATCGTGCATCTTATCTGTGTTCCCGCTTCCATCGAAAGAAATGAGTAGGATGACGAGTCGCTACAACAAAAACAACAACATGAGGATGACGAACTAATGAGAGACGTAGCGAAAATATTACGCATAAGACCCGAGCATTATTAATTACTTATGCACGAAGAGATTAAGGGAGCAGCTTCAACACCAGAAAGTTAGACAAAAACAAGCAAAGTACCTAAAAAAATATTTGAGGATACATTTAGTATATCTCACAGGTAGCTGTGTGGTCATATTCACAAGCTTGAAATATGTACATATATGCCCGAATTCAGTAATGCCGGCCATAGACCATACAAGTTCACTGCACAAGTCTATCACTGCACAGTGCGTTGGTGTCGTGTATGGGGGTGTTTGTGCTACTTGTGCAGTGCACTGAGCAATATCAAAACGATTCTGATATTTGTACACAAGTCTTAAAACTGCGCAGTGAATTTGTGTAGGGTATGCGAAAATAGTTCAGTTTTGTTGAAGTTTTTGTGAAGTCAACATCAAAATATTGAAGAATAGTACTTAAAAAAAAGAAAAGTGCGCCATTTATTTTTTATGTAATTATGAGTGATGGCAAAAAATTTTGGACCGAGTTCCTTGAATTATATAAAGAATCGCCTTCATTATGGCGAATAAAAAGCCAAGAATATAGAAGAATCTCTTTTTATATACCACTGTTTACTCCACATACTTTTCCTTTTTTCTCTTTTTTTTTTCTTTTTATAGCTAAATTGATTAATATTATCGAGCAATATTTGCACATGTTGTCTGCTTCGCCTTTAACTATAAAATAAAAATTTGCACAGTTGACTTGTATAGTGCGAGTTGCAGTTTTTTTTTACTCAGTGGTAGACTTGTGCAGTGAACTTGTATGGTCTATGGCCGGCATAAGCAATCTCATACCCGAATTCAGTAACTCAGTCTCATCTCAAGTCTCAAAATGAGCTAGAGATTATTACTTTTCCTCGCTTTCACGTTTTTTTCTTTTGCTTGTATTTTAATTTTTTGTGACTTGCTCATAACCAGGTCACAATTTTGAGACTTAATTTTGAGATGAGACGCTTTATTTTGAGTCTAATGGATGCCAACTGGTCTAAAATTGTGACTTTTGTCTCTATTAGAGACTGACCCCCCGGATTTAGTAAGCAGACACTGTGTCTAATAGGGACAAAAGTCACAATTTTAGACCAGTTGGCATTCATTAATTTCAAAATAAAGCCTCAAATCTCAAAATGAAGTCTCTAAATTCTGACCTGGTAATAAGCAAAAAATTAATATAAGCGTAAAAAAAAACGTCAAAGCGAGGAAGAGCAATAATCTCCAGCTTATTTTGACGCTTGAGATGACACAAAGTTACTGAAATCGGGCATTAGAGTACTGTATTATGGAGCATGAAAAATTCCATATTATTATTTTCCCCATCCACTCAAAAGTAGATGTATTATGTATATCGTATGGATTATCTTTGCTAACATCTTAGAAAACTTATTTTTATGCTGACAAAGGTAGCTTTAAAATCGACGAAGAAATGGTTCGGAACAATTTTTTCAAACAATCTTGAAGATTTGGTGTTTCGTAAACTCCAGCGGCTTTGTTATTATTGAACCAAACTACAATAATTTCTTTACCAATGTAACATACTTACCAGGGCTGCTCAACAAACGAAACGATACCATTTTGTTTTGTTAACGAGCAAAATTAACTTAACGAAAAGAGTTTGTTGCGTTTCGGCGCCATGTTATCAAATCGTTAATGTTGCAACGTTATAAAATTTCCGTTTTCGTTAATTTTAATGTGCCTAAAAGTATGCAGCGCTTCTGTTTGCGCCTGTTTGCGCTTCTGTTTGCTACGAGTGAATCTCCAGCGTTTTTCTTAACGTTTTAACGTTAACGCCAGCATTTCGTTTCGGTTAAAAACGTAAGGAAATTTATTATGATAATTGCTTTAACGATAATATTTTGAAATGTTTCAACCGAAACAAGAGAAAACATTTCGGAACGGTTAAATTTAACGTTAAAATGCATCCTTGATACTTACCATCTGATCTCACCTACCAGCGGTCTTACTCTCGAATAAAACAATCGATAATGTTTTTTTGTTGGGCGCACGAAATTGATTGAAATATTTATTGAATTGCGTTTTGTGGTGACAATAGCCGTGTGTTTGTCTGCATGCATGTAATAAGTCTGCCGTAAATGTGTGTATATATATATATATATATATATATATATGTATGTATAATATCCCTTGTCGTAGTACACTACACGTAACGCAACAACACCCTGTTTTAAGTTTTATGTTTTTTGTTTTTTTATAATTTAAATATGCATCATGCTTGCTTCGAATTATTACTTATTTTTCTTTCTTTGCTTGCTGCGTAACAATTGCTTAGTTGTTAAACCTCGGCCAAACCTTGTTGTTTGTTGTCAATAAATACGCGTTGACTTTGTTCTAGACAAACATTTCATTTAGTTGTTTATTTTTTTCCTTACTTTTTTTTCAAATTCAACACTTGTTAGATTTTCACATTGAAACATGCAGTAATCAATATTTGTGGTACAACAGTTAATATTTAATTACTTGTAATTGCTTTATATGTATGTATGTATGCTTAAGTTTTGGTTTTAAATTTACTTTTTTAAATTTTTAGTTTTTGTTGTTGTTGAATTAGTTACTTAAAATGCATTTAGTACCGCTGCTAACATTTAGGTATAAGTGTATATAGTATGTATAATATTAATTTTTAATTACTTCTATTTAATTTTCTTTTAATTTTTGTGCTTTTTTTTTTTTTTTTTTTTTTTATTTACGCCTTCACATTTATAAACATTTTGATTTCATATTTTATTCGTTTCTTTTTGGTTTAATCTTAAAGCGCTTGTTTTGCAACAATATATATGTATGTATGTGTATGTATGTATATGTATATTTAAATATAGTAATACATATATTTGTTTTATTTTCTTCTCTTTTCATTAATTAACATTAATCATTATTTATGTATGCACGCACATATGTATGTATGTATGTATGTATGTACATACATACTATATGTAAATTACATACATTGTTTTTAGTGTGGTACGTAAATAATTTTTTGTTGTTAATGATTTAATTAGCTTTATTAAAATGTATGCGTGTATGTATCATCGTTATGTGTGTGCATTTATGAGCGCTAAAAACTGTTTTTTAATTTGACAACAATAAATAACATTTTGTAAATGCCAAAGTTGTAACATATGTATTTTGACAACTGTTCGAGCCAGCTGCAAATGTGTGAATACAGCTCTGTAATGCACACAAGGTTGCAATTTTTAATTTTGTTTATGTTTATGTTTGTATGTTTATCAGCCCGAAAAAATTAGGTAAGGATGTATAAAACAAAAACACGCTGTTAAACTCACGAGTATTAATTTGAAATGTGTCACTTTCAATCGAATAAATAAAATTCGCATAGTCAAGGTAATAAGTATAAACATACATATTTAATTAAAAAGAGATTGTATACAATAAATTAATTATTCTGTACTCTTAACAAAATCATACAAACAAAAATAAAAACGTACATACATAGTATATATGTACATGCATAGCCATTTTTAATATTTTTCTGGATTTAACCTCAAAAGTTTACATTTAGTTTCCTTCTCTGAAAAATAATATACTACATAAAAAAATAAAATACTTTACCCTTCTGCGAGCAAAAATAAGTGATTATAAATAAATAAAATCAAATATTATAATATGAACAAACAAAATTGTAATACAGTAAGCTCACATTATGTTGAACACGAGTTGTCAACACTTTTTTGTGAACTTCTTTGCCAGCATCAAAGTCTAATGCGTGCCAATTAAGGTGAGTCTACTGTAGTAAACGCAAAAATGAAGCTGCAAATATATTTATTTTCTTAGTTGCTTTTCATTTAGATATTTTAATATGTTCTTTTGATATTATCTCTTAATTATTGCGTGGGTGTATTTATTGTTCGGTGCATTAGTAATGTTTGTAAATATGTGTGTTTTTTTTTAAATATATACTATGTATGTATGTAGTATGTTTCCCATTAATAATATCTCTTTTTGTATTTAAAATGCACACGCATACACAAAATGTAGCATGCAATACATAACCGATATTGATATTATACACTCATAAGCATATCGAATATTTTGTTTGTTTAGTTTTCATCAAAATTTGTGGAAGCGTAAAGTTGAGCGATGCTGTTTGATGATGCGCGAAACGGTGGTCATCAGTTTCTTCTTGTCCTGCGTATGTCCTTTTATTTAAATATTTTTTTATTTTTTTAATTACTTTATTTTAATTAGCTTTTTTTTTTTTACTTTTATTTCACTTTTTATTGCACTGCAATATAATATTTATTTAATATTTGTGTAATGTTATATGTATATGTTTTTTTTTAAATTTTTTTTATATGAATTATATTTTGCTTTGTGTAAAGTTGCATTCTTTTGATATTTTATTTCGCTCGTTTAATTTTTTATATTATACACACAATTGGGCGAGTAGGTGGCCCTAGAAAAAACACATTTTATATAGTATATACATAAAGACATACAAAGATTAAATTCCCAATACCTTAAAAACACCAGGTAGCAAATTATAGACGATTTATTCTTTTAACTATTTTATCCCGGACCAGGTCCTTAATCTACATTTCATTCTTCGAAAGAAAATCAATTTTCCATGTGAGACTATTTCGTCGATTATTTTGTAATTGATTTTTGTAGCTTTTCTGGTTTTTTCGAAAAATTTTGTAATTTTGGGAAGCAAAATTTTTTATCTAACAACCGGGTCCCGAATCCAATTTTAAACGATAAAATGATTTTAATATTTTTAATTTTATATAAAAACTGACATTTAGGTTGATGGTGAAACCGACTGTAAAACTTTGAGGCTCAAGCTTTTTATTAACATTACGCTCAGAGTGCAAAATTAAAAAAAAAAAATAGTTCAATTTATCGAAGTCCTTTATATTCAGAATATACCAAATTTATAATAGAACCACATTTTTAGTGGCTGTGCTGCCATTAGCAACAGAACTCTTTGATGCACTTAGAGCCGTTTGCACCATCTCCGGTTAAGCGCTTAATCGAAACTAAAAGCGCCGGTTAAGATCATCCGTCAAATAAGTAAGCGCTAAATAGCTAGCTCAATTCTAATTAACCACCGGTAATTTTAACCAGAGAATTAGTAAGGGTTTGGTAAAAAAAAATATATATTTTTAAAAGCATTACACTATTTCATTAGGGTCTTATGTTTAAATCAGTTGAGAAATAAAAAAAAAAATTTAATGATTTACAACATTTCATATTACATGCGATATTCTTTATTTCAATTATTTTTATTAAATATTATTAATAATTGTTTAATCGATTTTCATTTGATGAATTTTTTTTAATTGTATTTATTGTATTTATTCAAATTGTTTTGAATATTCGCACCATTCGAAATTGTTAGAATTGAACACATTCCTTGATTCATTTTCCTTGTATTGCTTTGAAACCATTGCCTTGTGTGGCTAAGGACGCACTGCATCCTTCTCGCGGGAAGCAATTTGTTTTTTTTTTGCTTATGATCATCGCTCAGCTTTGTTGTGTGAGTATGTATGTACATATGTACGATTTTTATGCTTGTATGTGTTAGTGAGTTAATGTGTATTGCATGCACGTACACTACTAATACAAATACATATACATAGCACATATACATATAATATATTCATATATATTTATTTATTTATTTATTCATTAAGTACACACATTTATAGCAACATGAAACTAATTGCGTTTTTCAAGTCTAAAATCGTAAAAAATTATGTTAATACAATATAGTAAATATATAATATTTCTTTAAAAATTTGTAATGTTTTAAAGTAATGCTTTAAAGTAATTTCGTTTGCTGTTTATGTCTCACATTAAAGTTGTTTTCACATTAAATTGCAATGCTTGTTTTTTTTTTTTTTGTATCTTAATTTAATTTCCCATGTTTATTAACTATATTTAAGTAATTAATATATTTAGTTTTTAAATATTTGAATTTATGTTTTCGTGTGTTATGTTTAATTTTGTTTCGTCATTTATAATGTGAATATGTGAATAAAACAAATTTTTGCGTTGTCAAGACAGTTTTTATTTAAAATTTTTTTTAAGACTTTCCTTATGTATTAATTTGCTTAATAAATGTTTTTGTTTTTGTTTTTTTTTTGTTCCTTTGATTTTTTAGTAATATAGTTTAAGTGTTTAGTTTTTTTTATGTGTAAATAAAATATATTGCGATTTTTTTGTTTTGTTTTTGTTTTCAAAGTTACTTGTCGTGTACACTTATGTTGCCAGTTAGTCCCTAAAGATGTGTTTCTTCATAATACTCCTCGTACTCGTAATGTGTCGTCAACATTCCGTTAAGTTTAGGTATATGTTATTGTATAAATATCTGTATAATTTATTTATTTGCTCATTTAACATTTCACGTTTTGTTTTTGAATTTTTTTTTTTTTTTATTATTTATTTATGCTTGCGTTGGGCGAGTTTTTTTTTTGTTTTTCCTTTGTTTATATATTTAATTATTAAATATTCTTGTATTTTGTGATTTCTTAATTGTAATATTTAATACATACATTGGTGTGTAGGTGGAGGCGGTCTCAATAAGGATCAAAATTTTGCAATTCGAAATACCTTTTTCTTCATCTGATTTACTTAGACTCCTTGTGCCAGACTTTCCTTCGGAAATGTTAGCATCGTTTGATCCATTGGCTGGGATGACAAGATAAACGGGGAGGTAAGCATCTGTAGGGGACTGTGTAAGGAAAGGCAAGAAAAATGTTTTTATGTAAGTATACATATGTATAATTAAAATAAAATAAACTTCTTATATTTTAGAAATTCCAAATTATAAATACTCACTCTGCGAATCTTGCCGCCGTTGCTGCAGCAATGGGATTACGTACCGCATGTAAAGCCTGCGAATTTTTAGCTCTTGCGAGTAAAGTCATTACAGTGCGTTTGGTTGGATTCATGCTGGAGCGTGGCACGCCCAAAAGTGGGCGCTTACGTGCCAAACCGCCGGCTAAAAAAAACAAAGAATAATTAAAAAACGCCAAATAAACAGAACCAAGTCACATCGAAGCCACAACCAAATTATGTACATCGTTTCATTATCAAACCAAGAAAAACTTACCAATATTAATCGCTTTGACGCTACGCAACGCCGGATGTAATAGCGCACTCGTGGGTGGATCCAACAAGCCCAAAGTGGCTGCCATGGGCGATTCAGCTTCGCTTGTTAACGGCATGCTGGCGGCAGTGTTGGACTGTTGTGCCGCCGCCGCCGCCGCCACCGCCGCCGCACTGTGCAAATCGGCCACCGCAGACACACCCACCGCACTCGTTGCTGGCTTCAACATATTACCAATACTGGCAGCAGTCAATTGGTGTTGGAGTGCCACCGTCATAGCAGCTGGATGTACTAGTGGAAAGGAATTCACTTTAATTGCCAAATTTTGGTGATTTCTCGTTAGGTAGACTTGTGCATACGCGAAAAATGAGAGATTGCAATGCGTGAACTTACTTGTTGTTGCTGCAGTATTGGCATTCGTTTTCGGACACATTCCTGCTCCCGCGCCACCACCACCACCAACACCGCCAACACCATCAGTGGTGGTCGGCAAGAGATTGGCATGGTGGTGGTGGTGGTGGTGGTGTTGGTGAGGATGAGGGTGGTGGGACGCCACTGCGACTGCGGTGTTGGGGGGAACTCGGGTGGATGGTGGTGGTTGGTGTAGTAAATGATGTAAATTGCGTTGTTGCTGTTGGTGTTGTAGTTGTTGTTGTTGTTGTTGCTGCTGCTGCTGCTGCTGCTGATGTTGGTGGTGCTGCTGTTGTTCACTGCTCAACCTCAGCTGTTGTGCCTCATTTTTATCGAGTGTATTGCATTCCATGACGTTGGGCGGTTCCATCTCCAGCTTCTCATCATTCGATGTATCCATGTCGGTGACGCCGCCGCGATTAGGACTATGCTGGTCCTCGGTGTAGGTGAGTGATGACGTGGAACTAAGCGCTTGCATCTCCCACATTTGCTCCTGGCGTATATCGTCGTGGTAGTCCTGGAAGGTTGCCAAAGGATGTCAGTATGAAAATAATGAGAGTTTAGGTTTGGTTTAAAATTTCTAAAAAAAAGGAAAGAAAAGAAAAAAAAACGAAATGACAATAAAAAAAATTAACAAAAAGTAATGAAAATAAAATAAAGAAGAAAAATAAAACAAGAGAAAATAAAAACGTAAAAGGCCAGAAATAATTAAAAGGCAAGAAAAGAAAGTAAAAGAAAAGCAAAACAAGGAAAGAGAGAAAAAATGGGTAGGGTTTAGTATAGTGCCGCATTAATTTGGTTTACTGTGGCTAAACGCGTATATTAAATTGAAAAATTCAAATGCACATAGATGAACAACAAAATAAACTTTTGTTTAACTATCATTTTGCAAAAATCCGTCCACAAATTTTATCAGAATTTAACTTTGAAAATGCTCTTTTTTCACATAGAGAGTGTTTGATTTTCATTCACTGCACTTAATATAGAGCCACTAATGCATTCATTTTGGCACACACATATTATTAATACATTGTGCTATCAATTTTCAACGTTTTTAGGATCAACAAATGCTTAAATACTTCGCAATTATTAAATAAAAAGTTGCATATTTAAGCCCCGCACAAAAAACTAAATATAATGCCAAATGTATCTGTCAAACTACTGAAAACAACGAGCGAAAGAGAAAACAAAGTTGATATAACCCAGTAACCTAAAAGTACGCGGAAAAGAGTTCTGCAATACACAATTAAGGCATGTGGCGGTTTTCTTAACTAAATCAATACCTTGTAATAAATTGAAAATTTGTAATAAAAAATCGCGCGATTTTTTATTACAAATTTTCGCCTGCGGCGCTTTTCACAAATATATAAATATTTCGTAATATCTTGAAAATTTGTAATTAAAAATCGCGCGATTTTTTATTACAAATTTTCGCCTGCGGCGCTTTTCACAAATAAATAAATACATAATTTATAACATATGTCAGGAACCCACATATTGTCCGGAGTTTAACAAAAAAATGTTTGCTGGGTAACTTTGTGTCGATTTTGTATGCAAAAAGTTGAATTTTTGCCCATTTTTAAAGGCTTCCCTAGGGCCTCACCTAGGGTCTAGAGGAACCAGTGAGGGCTTATTAAAAAGTTTATTCTTTCCCCTTTCTAACGGTGTGCTTGGAGGGGTGCCACGCTCACTCCTTCACCGCCCACCACCCCATTTTTATGCGGCACTATACTAAACATTTCCCGAAAAAATAAATAAAATCCAATGAAAAGAAAATTATGATGCGATTTTCTTATTTTAATGCAACTTTAGCTGCGCTTTTTTTTAACAATGTGAAGCGCTTTGAATTACAAAAAAAAAACAGTTGAGGCAGACTTAAAATTCACTTTCAAAGCAAGCGCTTGCAAAACGCATTGAACGAAGCGATTACGAAGCGCTTTTTAACATGCCATTGTTGAATTAAGCGACCTCCGCAAGGAGTGTTTAAAATTGTAGCACAAGCAAACTTACCGGCACCAAAAATCTCCTCACTTCGGCCAATGCATATGCTATGCGTGCATGCGCTTCGGCGGGCGCTGCAAATGTTGAAATCTCTACATGCAAATCTTCGAATAGGTGAGCATAACGAGTATCGCCACTGCCGCGCAGCTCCTCCTCTTTTTTGCGATCACGCATCGAACCACGTCCCAGCACCGCCATTTTACACATTGTCTCTTCCTGTAGACGCTTCATCGAGTTACCTTTTGGGCCCAATAGTTTGCCAACGAAATTGAACTAGAATTGAATGTAGTAAACGTTTTAATCAAGCGATGTTGACCGTATTTTCTTTTCCTTAAGTACCTTTGGATGATCCCGCACCGGCACAGCAACTTTTACGGCGACTTTAACAGGTCTGTCCCGTGTAATATCTAGCATTTTAAGTTTTTCTGAAAAATTATTAAGTTCAAATAATTCAAAATTTTATATTAATTTTATTTTATTAGTAAATGGATAAACGTCTATCAGAATTATCCACAGAAAGTGGTTTTTCGAAACAATTAAGAAATAAATCTGAGATTACAACTTGGACTTTGTACTAACTTACACAAATAGTAAAATTTTAAGTAAAATTTTGTACCGGAACATTTTCGACTTTAATGAAGCTTTTATAAATGTACTTTTTTTCGTTTTCATTTTAAGAAATCTTCAAAAAAAAATTTGAAGATAAAATTTGTACAAAGTTTATTTGTAATGAATAATAATAATGGAATTCTGCAGAACTTAAAATCATAATAATTTGCCTGAAAATATGCAACAGTTTTATAAGTCCATCTTCACTGGTACTCGATATTAACAGAGCGGGTAAACAGAGTTGCAATTTTTCTATCCATAAAGGAGGCTATTTAATATTAAATTATTAAATAAAAGGTTTGTTGCACTTTCTATTTTAGAAATATTTGAAAATCAAACTTTCACAAATAATTGACTTACCCATACTTTTCGTCGAACGATCCTCTAAGGAACTAATATTTGATTTTGAGAGAAGCTCCATTATCTTCGTTATGGCAAATTTCCTGTATATAAGATGAGAAAAACAGCTGAACGTTTTTAAGACGATTTTATTAATCTATATAGTTTTTTTTTTTTGCAATTATGTCCGTTAAAATTGCTTACAATTGATTTGATATTTCTGCAGAATTAGAGATTTTGTAATTTTTATCTTAGAAGTGTTGAAGTATTATTTGTTTGCTTCGAATATAACTTCATATACCACTTTAAAAGCTTTCGTTAATTGATGTCATTAAAAAAACTACAACGATGCACAACAAAAATGTATCACTACTCAACAATGATATTGTGACCATGACAAACAGTTCATGTGTTATTAAATTTTTTTATCACAATGTTTTTATTATTATTTTACTTTATTAAAAATACGATTCAATTTTTGCCGTAAATGAAACTTTACGATCACACACATACACACTTAGTAGTGCCATATGGCCTCCATAGAAAAATCGCTGTTGAATAATAAAAAAGTGAAATAAAAATATTTGCGCCATTTTCAACTATGTTTTCTGAATTTCTCTGCATGTGCGTTAAAAAAAAAATTCAATTACGAACTTTTAATGCTTTTTCCGCAAATTAAACTCACTAAAGTGGTGCACATGGAAAGCATTAATTTTCCTAGTTAATTTTTAACATAATTGAGTTAACGCACACATTTAACGTCTTTCGTGAATGTACATATGTGTGTGTGTATATATGTAAGAACACGTATGTGTGTATGTACCCCCTGCACATCATGCTGTGCGAAAAATCTAAAGCAGTAAAGGAATCTTTAAAAATGAGCAAAGATTCATTGCTATTTTTTCAGATTTGTTGTCGAATTCTCTAAGTTTTAGCTTTCTACGCACAATTCCTTTTATTAACGAAATTTTTGAAACAAATCTTTCGAGATTTTCTTAAAGAATTCTTACAGAAAATTATTTAGAAGTGCATGTCAACCATTGAATTTTGGAACGATTTTCCGTCATCCCTTGTCAAGTTTGGTTTTAAGACATAAGATTTTCGCAAATAGTTCTAATAGCTCTCGAAATACATTTCCGATGCTCTAAACGAAATAGTTAGGATTTCTGGAAATTGTATATTTATATTTATTGGCATACTCCATGAAATTTTTTATAAAGAAAAGAAATGGTAATATTGCGGTTAGGCCAATCTTGTTATACGGTATCTTGGTATGGTGGCCAAGCCTTGACAAGAAACCATCATCACTAGCACTCCAAAGGGTGCAAAGGTCGGCGCTGATTTGCATTAGCGGGGGCATTACGTACGACTCAGTCGGAGGCATTGGACTCAATATTAAACATTCTTCCAATTGATATTATGGGGAAGCAAATCGCACCATGCGCCGCTCCCAGACTGTGAGTCCTCCCAGGTTGGAAGGCTAGCAAGGAAGGTCATGCAGCAATCACAAACAAACTATGTTCGCATGATACGGACTACTGTGTGCCAACCATAAACTTCACAAAAATGTTTAATATCTTAATTCCCGACAGAGACTGGTACTCTGATGGAATCACTGTGGCGGAGGGGTCACTTCTCAAAGAAGCAGGGGCCCGATGGGAAAATAATAACAACTGCATTAGGTCAAAACAAATGTGGCCAGAATGGAACGTCAAAAGGTCACAGGGTCTGCTCCTGCTGAGCAGAGTAAGTCTGTCCTTACTTTCAGGACTTATTACAGGTCACGTACTGATCGGAAGGCATGCAGAGAGACTCGGTGCCCCCTATAATGACTTCCCGCACTATGGAGGATAAGAATGAAAGTCTTAGGATCTGCGTTTTAAACGCCAGTGTAGAGGCTCGCAGGATTTTAAAATTTCCACAAGACTCACGATGGTTCGAGTAAGGGGATCTTTGAACCAGGTGGTACCACAATGGGCCTATTAATGGCCTAGGTGTGTCAGTGTGATCGCTGACAGCCACTTCAACCTATTCTAACCTAAGTAATGGTAATATTAATAACATTCGTGACTCTAAAAGATAGTGGTTAGTTACGATAATCGTACTGATAATGGTTGAATTGATAGTATAAGTGACTGGAAATACTTTATGCATTGGTAATTATAATGGTAGCAAAAATTGTTATAATAGATAATAGAAATGGATAAAATAATGATAATAAAAGTAATGGCAATGGTAATATCATTAGTATTGAGAATGATAAAAGCTATGCTAATAATAATGGTATTGTAGATGTATTTATTATGGCACTGATAAAATTAATTGTAATGGAAATAGGTTGGTTAAAAGTAATGATATTTGGTAATGGTAACAATTGCATAAGTATTGTTTGCTGCAGTAATAGTAATTGTGTTAGAATTACACACACAAATAGTAATTACAAAAAACAACGGTAATGGTAATAACACTGGTTACATTAAAAATTTATAAAAATCCAAGAATATAAAAAGATTAAAATATTATAATATTTGAACCTAAATAGATACATATGTATGTATGTATGTATGTATGTATAAAAAATCGAAGAGGTGGTTATTTAAAAAATTACAATTATCTAAAATAGGATAAAGGGCTTAAGTAAAGTGTGTTATTTTACATATCTACTGTATATAAAAATCGCAACGTCTATGGTTGCCAACAATTTTTGAATAATTTTACTTATGAAGTTGTGTATTTTATGTTTTATATTAAAATATTTACAATCTTATATTCACAAATTTCGGGAAATTAAAAGTAATTACTTTATCTACCAACAATTATTTAAAAATCACAATTAATGAAAATGGGATAAACAACAGAAAGTTGTGCTGTGCACAGTCTTAACGGAAATATTTGCGCGATTAGAGTTGTCAACATATTTTTTTTTTTTTTAATATTAAGTGTGTTTATACAATGTTAATAGCTCTTTTAAGATTAAAATTTATACAACTTATAACCAAATATTTCTGGAAGGGGCTCATTTATTTGAAATTACATGAACCGCTTTAAATAAATGAATTTATTGGCGTTGATATTTGTTACACAAATGTTGGTATACAAATAACAGACAAGCTTCATATGTTTATTTTATTAAAATTTAAATCTTTTAATCAGAAATTTTTTTTCATAACTAAAAACCTAAATTTTTAATCAGTTATACAAAATTTGGACTAAATAAAAAAACATCGGCACAATTACAAAATTAAAAAAAAAAAATTTAACGTACAAAATTTTGACTAAAACATTTTCAAAATTTAAATCAGAAAATTTTAAAATAACTGGTTATAAGTAGTATAAAATTTAGACTAAAAATTGTCTATATTTCAAACTTTTAATCCAAAATTTTTAACGTACCTGATTAAAAAATTTGACAGAAATTAGACTTAAAAAAATTGTCAAAATTTTAAATTTTAAATCAGAAAATTTTAACGCAACTAGTTATGAGTTGCAAAAAGTTTCGGTTAAAAAATTGTTAAACTTCGAAATTTTTAATCAGAAAATTTTAAGGTAACTTATTATAAGTTGTACAAATTTTTTACTAAAACCTCTGAAAATTCCAAATTTTTAATTAGAAAATTTTAATGTAAGTAGTTATGAGTTTTACAAAATTTCGACTAAAAAAGTTATGAAAATTTAAAGTTTTTTAAGAGAATTTTTTTTAACGACTGTTACTTAGGTAAAATAAGTTGAAAATATCAAATTTTAATTGATCAATTTTTGCATTGTATTATGCATTTTTTTAAGAAAATGTAAAGAAATTAACTAATCACAAATTACCTTCCGCTTTTGTTTTTTAACATTTACTCTATTTAGTAGTCAACATTGCTTATGTAATCTCTTTTATCGAGCCATCTCATCTAATGTAGCACTTTGTCTTGTAGTCTCTACAACCACATACATACATACATATGTACGTATGTATGTATGTACATACAAACTTTTTTCAACTCAACACAGCAAGTGTCTATACTCAAAGGACACTTGATTCGAAAATTGCTTCCATTAAAAAGATGCCACTCGAAAAAGGTCATAGAAATTTGACTACAAATTGCTTTCCACCTCGGAAGAATCAGTGTTAGTTACTACCTTACTACCTTATTACTATTAACGTGTACATACCTGTATTTCGACGTACATACAAACATATAAACATACACACTCGTACATATGTGGGTACTTAAATATTTACAGCATCACTTAGTGAAACTTTTGTATACTTTTATTTAGTCATACATTCAAAGATAATTAAAAAATGAATAAATTAATGAAGCCATAAATATTTACTAACACACATTTTGAAAAGCAGATGCATACACAAGTTTATCTACATATACATACGTACATATGTATATGTATGTATGTGTGTTTGTATGTAAATTTAGAGCTGAGTTTGTTTGCTTGTGTGAAAGTTATGATAAATTCGCAATTAAAAGCACTGAACAAGTTAATAGAGCACAAAAACCAACACGTTCGTTATCTATGCAAATGGGGCAATGTAAATAATATTCGTGCTTCATATATCAGCAAAAGTATTTATTTAGATATACATATGTATGTATATGTAGATACGTATGTACAATCAACTAGTTAAATTCCGCTTAAGGGGTTGTAATAATTTCCACTTGTTGTGTGTGTTCCTTGTAATTGTAATTACACACTTAAATAATGAAATGAAAGATACACCATTTGTACAATATGTGCTGCTGAAAATAATTATGGCAAATATAAAATACACTGTGCGATATAATTGAACAATTTTTGCATGACCAAAAAAAAAAAATTTATAAACACAGAATTTTTTGTAGCACACATTTTAACTAAACACAGCCCACATTTTGCGCTAATACTTAAATATTTGTTTACTTACACATATACATACATATGTATGTTATGTATTGTGCATGTCAATCCCGGGATCCCGAAATCACGGGGCAAGTAAAATCTTAATCTTAAAAGTTTTTTTTCTTAAAGCGGTCACCCCTCGGCAGGCAATGGTAAATCTCAGTGGGTATTTCTGCCATGAAAAAACTGCTCATAAAATACATACAAAATTGTAGGTCCCTCCACTGAGCTATGTATATAGTGTAAGCGTCAAATTATTATTATTATTATTAATTGCAGAATACAGTGAATTTATTAGCCTTTTTTTTAATTTTTAATTTACATTTTTTCAAACAAAAACAAACCTCAAATGATTTAAAACATAAAGAGCTGATTGAATAAAACAAATAACACACTAAACATACCTTTCAGAGTTGTATTGAAATAAAAAATATTTAACATGAGAAACAAAAACAAACAAGTTTACAACTGTTGTATTACGATAACACAATACGACAAATAACACGGCTTGTTAACTGCCTAAATGCTTTGTTTTGCTTTGCCCTTGCCATTATAAATGAGCTGAAGAATATCCTCCTCGAGTAAAAAATTAGCCTTACTATGAAAGAGGTGCTTGAACTGGATAAAGCAGAAAGTCTGAAAGATTAATTGCATCTAGTTTTAACAATCAGATGGCAATTGTTCATTAATCGAAAAGCATAAAATATATCAGAAGGCTTAGTAAAAGAAATTGATAGTTTTTGTAATGAGGCGATAAAGGCCATGTCCTATAGAAAGCATTTAACTTTTTTGTCGACAATCCAACCAACAAGTGTTGAGTCGATGCTTTTCCACTGCAGATTTTAAATGCAACAAATTTTGTTCCAGGCTGGAGGATAACACACTTACATAAGCTTTTATTTCTTTAAGTTGGTATTTTGATCAAAATAAGGAATAATTTTGCCGCGCTCAAAATGGAATGGGTGATGTATTTAATTTTTTACTGGATGTATTTTTTTTTTTTACTAAATGGTAATATGTACATTAATATTTAATATTGGTCTCAATTAGTAATTAAAAATAGTTTTACTTTATGTAGGTGCATTTGCTTCTGTACCAAATATTTATTTTGTACTTGAAGTATAAATTATTTTGTGTTTGTCAAATTTTACATTTATTTCTTTTTTATTCTTGAAAAAAAAAACCAATAAATACATACATACATACATACATACATGAGTTACAACAAATCGCTCTTGGTTCTATTCATGTTATTTTACATAATTCTATAACAGAACGATTACAAACGTGTTACATTTTTTGACAAATTAGAGTTTACGAATCAAAACTTCGTGAAATTCAAGATCCCGGGATTGACCTGGGATATTATTTTCAGATCTCGAAAATCCTGTGATCAATAAAACACCCAAAATTGACATCTTTATTCTGTATATATTAAGGCAATTGGTCGGATCTGCATCTTTTTACCAGCAAATGCCGCCAATGGGTAGAAACCCCAAGTGTATCCAGTAATACTCGTCACATTCATCGCCATATTCTACAGCTCATGGTATACATATGTATGTATGTCGTCGCAAAGGTGTTGAGTAATCTTTCATTAGAACAGTCCAAGAGCCATCTCTCATCGGACGTTGTCATGCTTCTGCACCCCATACAATAGTGTCCGTTCAGTTCAATTACCTACTTAGTCAAAAATGCAATTGTACCTCCTTATAAAACATGATGTCTCACCTCACCGAATAAATTCTGCATCTCGAATAGCAGTTTCAAACCAAAAACGACTTCAAAATATGTTGTAGAATTTGCTTCATTTGAAAACGCTGTCTTCAGAAGCAAGAGCGCAAGTTTTTTTTAGGGAGCACCTCCGAAGGTAAAGCAAAGATCCCAACACTATAATTAATGGGTCAATTCAAAGGCGACGACATCAGAGCTACATAAGTAGGCTATGCCTAAGTTTTTCGAATACAGCAAAATTCATAGGTGTTACTGCAGCAGAACACAATGCCGACGGACGGTGAACTCACCACAGCGAAATTTCCGCTATTAAAATTATAACACAAGACAAACACGTGTATAAATATGAAATTACACACAGACAAAGCGAAAGCGAAAATAGACGACGAATGATTTATTACGATCGCCACCGACGGTTGACTTCGGCTGTATGTTCATGAGAAAAGTGGCCGTATTCCATTTTGGTTTCAATAAAATAATTTATGTATGAGTTTTTTTTTGTTGGTTCGAATATAAAATTAAAAATTTTTTAAATCTAGTTTGAAATGAAAAAATCTTTGAAAATTTCTTTTCTTTTTACTAAGTCTAGCCTCCATTCACGCTCGAATTTTGTTAAGGTAGGCGAATTGGTGAGGTAAGCAATAATCGAAAGGCATTATCTTTTCTATTCGAAGACATTTCCGCCGTCTACTATATTGTGTTTCAATCAACGGTGTTATTAAAATGCTTGAGTGTCATTGATAAAAAAAATTGGGTATACGAAGTGCTTGTGTGGTGTCCTGCCTTAAGTGCCCTAATTAGAATGATTTGCATCACGGCACAGGCAGGAGGTTGAGGGCTCTTCGAGCTCTTTGGTTAAAAGAAACCGATTCCGGTTATGTTTCTTTTTCACAGGTTCTATACTAGAATAATGTCGCGTTGATCTCAAATTGTTATTCATACCCTCATTCAGTCTTCTACCAGTTCCTACTCAATTAAGGCCGAATAAAGTGCTCGAATTGTGCTGGGCTATCTGAGAAGAATTCCCCATGGCGTGTGCAACTTGTACTCGCCTTTTATACGTATTTTGAAGTCGGTTGACAACGCTCTTAAATCATTTGATAATTCTACGGCTCGAAGTCGGATTGCGCAGAAAGCAGTTGATTTGTCGATAAAAGATCTATCGGTACTAGGTGAAGTCGAAACCTCTGAGTTTACATGCGAAAAAATATCATTGCGCCAACTGCAGTTAACTTCTTGCTTCCGTTGAGTATTTTGATAACGTATTGTTTGGGCAGTTTTGACCAAGAAGCTAGCGCGCCGCATGAAAATATAATATTATTTTGGCTTCATAAATCACGACCGAAGCCTTTCTTGAACGCTCCTTAGCGTTTAGCCGAAATTTAAGGTTCGGCTCCTGGACAACTCCAAAATATTTGTTGCACTCTGTGCGAAAAATCTACTTCTGTGCGCTTAAAATTATATTGTCAAGTCTTATTCGTAGTCCCTTCTTCAAGATGTGCATTAATCGCAGCTTTGTGGCCCGATGCAAGTATGGCAAGAATTTGGCTATACTCATGCGAATGAGATTTAAGGTCCCTTAAAGTGTGTATCACACACAATTGGTGCTCTGAAAGGCGGTTTGGAGTACCTTTCCACAGCTTTAGTAAAATCTTCGAGAAGGTAAATATAAATCTAAGGGGGATTTTTCAAGGACACTGTAAATGGTTCAGCTACATTTAAAGTTGTACTCCACGGCTCTTCAATTGACAGACAAAAAACCGTCACTGTTAAGCATGATCTGCTCAACAAATACACCAACCTAATCGTGTTTTGTTAGCGAAACGAATGAGGAGTGACACTTCTTTATCTTTGAATGTCTCTGCTAAGCAACATTTGCACAGAAAGATTTAAATAGACAAATGGATATACTGTGAATATTTTACTACCTCATTAGGCACTTAAAACGTGAACAAAGTACTAATAGCTATGCAAGCACAGTGCTTTTAAAAAAATTTTTCCTTTATTTATTTTATACATTTGACTCAATTTCACTTCTTCCTCCATTTGTACAAGTTAAGTTAAATTTTTATCTTTCCATTTTAAAGCATTAAGTGCAATCGACACGAAAAGCACTGAAGCATAAAACTTTTTGTTTCTTTCTTTATTCTGTATCACTTCACTTTACTACTTTTGTTTCACTTTTTATAACATTTTTGTTTTAATTTTTTGTTTTTTTTTTGTTTTACAAATCAGATATTACTCCAAGCACTTGCTTTCATTTGCACCTCATTAAACTTTAAGTACACTGCAATGTCCTTTCTTCCTGCTTATTGCACAACTTCCTTGAACTTTCTATTGTGCAGAGGGTAAATACATACATAAGTAGCACTAGTTGAAAGAAAAACTTTCGATTGCAAATGGCAAACATACAACTGCCTATACATAAATGTATGTACATATATATACGAGTATTATAATGCAGGCGCAACTACATATGTCTGTTTTAATATGGGCTTATGAATTTATAATAACTACTTTCTATAAATATTGTACCCTAAAATTTTGCTTGCCCAAAAACTCACGTCCCAAAAAAGTATAAAAGAAAATTTAAACAAAAGAAAAAGTTGGAAAATAATAAAAGTATTTGTTAGTATACAGAAAGGTGAGCAAGGCAAAATAAATATAAAAACATAAGAGAATTACTTCAGAGTTAGCTAACTTTAATTTGAATTAAAATTATGTATTTTATTCATAAGCAGGAAGTAACCCTGCAGCTTTGTTGCTGCCAAATTTTAACTTTGTTTGAAATTTCGATGCATATACTCGTACAGACATACATACATATGTATGTACGTACGTATTCAACAAGTAAAATAAAGAGTCTCAACTTTAAGGCTTTAAAATTCAAAAGGTTTCAAAAATCCTTTTGAGAGGCTGAATGAAAAGTTAGTTGGCAAGAGTGGTATGCTTTGAGCAACAGACCTTAATGGGAAAGACGAGGGTGTCAACAGAAGTCCGCTTATTTTGTAGCAATTAATACATAAAATTGGGAAAATACTTTCTCTTTCTAGAATTCGGAGCCGTTATACTTTTTAGTGGCGTTAGTAAATTGTAAAATAACGAACGTGACGACAATAAAGGGGACCGAAATAGTGCACACACATATGATTGGGGACGGCAAGTTGTAAATTTTCTGCTCACCATTACTTACCACACTTGAACTCACCACACTTACATAAATTCACCACACATATGTAAACTCACCACACTTGAACTCAACCCTGCTAAACTTACCACACCCGAACACATCACACTTACATAAATTCACAACACATAAATTCACCACACCTGAACTAATTACATCTGAACTAACGACCACTAAATTAACCACTTGAACTCTTCGCAACTAAGTCCACTGCACCTACCATCAGCTCATCTCATCCTTCCTCAACTCAACATATATTAAAAAAACGAAACATTCATAATTAAAAAAATAATTCTATGGCTTATGCTAAGTACAATAGATCGTGACATTTTAGAATTATGGAAAAAATTAAGAAATTAATTAAGTTTCACTTTCGATTAAAACTCAATAGCGATAGAGCTTTGGACCGCTAGTCTTATGACAAATTCGTTTTAATCGACTTGAAGTCTAGAAGTTATAAGGAAAACTAACAACAAACTTGTATTTAGGTTTGGCTATTCTTAGGGAATCAGTGTTTAAATATTCAGTAACGGCCAAATACCTGGCCCTTACGCTCGATAGCAGATTTAATTGGGTCTGTACGAGACTTCGTTGGAATTTGGGGTCTCAATTCAAAGATTATAGCACAGTATGTGCACAGTTTTGTTGTACTAAATAAAATAGTTCTAATTACGGTGTGCTTAAAGAGAATACCATATCGCTCGTTATGGTTGACATCATAAAGTGCTGAAGTTCATTAAAACCGCCAAGTGGCTGTAATTTGCATGAATTGTAGAATGACAAAATGACAAAACTCCGTAATTACATATCATCAAGGTGAAAATACACAGAAGCCAAAAAACTAACCACAGGAGCCTATACATAAATTTGAAGCGGCGAAAAAAGGGTCAACTTAAATAGGAGAAGAAACTTTGCTTTTACCACTTTTAAGGATGAATATGCTATGGCATTAAAAGGTATTGGTGTAAGATAATTGTAAAAATACCATAAGCTGTAATAATAAGTTTACAAGCAAAAATAATAGCAATGCGTTAGAAACCAATCGTCCTTATCCCTCAATTTAACGTATTTTTTTTTTTTTTTCGTACGAAAAGCCCCATCAAAATGCCATTCTAATTTTATTTGTATGACACAGCCGCTTATTGTAAATGGTGTTTTTTTTTTTTTTTTCCGTGTTTGCGAATTTTCACATTTCCTCCCAGTGGCATGCCTTTGAGTCTAGTCCAGTGCGTCGTTCTGACTTGCCGCCACTTTGCACTTGAACATAAATTATGTGTAGCTTAAGTGTTAAGCTTGTTTTGCTGTCATTTTCCTGCTAAATTGTTTGTTTGGCTATTGGCGTAGCACAACAACAAAGTAGATAGTCTTTTAAGTACACACAATCAAACACAAAGCGGACAGACAAAGCAAAAAAAAAAAGGGGGAAAAAGAAAAAGTGTGCACCTACGCAGACTTAGAAGTACGTATATACATTTGTATGCATGCATGTATATGTTCGTATGTATGTTTGTATGTATGTTTTTAGTTTGAATTGCCGCCAAAGTAAACTTTCACTCGCCACTCGCCACTCACTACAAACTCTTTTATTCGACTTTTTATGTTGATTATTATTATTTTTTGCGGTAAAATTTTACGCTGCTGCCTAAGTTGTCGCTAAAATGTGTGGAATGCTTGTCCGTAGCATTCATACATCCACGCAACCGCAACACTGCAACACTTTTGTTTGTTTGTGTGTGTTTATTAATTTTGCGTATTTCCTGCTGCTTTTGTTATTACTATTGCTGGCGTTGCTGTTGTTGTTGGCAAAGCACATAAAACTTGTCAATTAAATCGGCATTGTGTTGTCATTAAGTTGAGCGCTCAAGTTTTTGCTTTGCCTTTTCTTCGTTTTTATTTCATTTTTTTTTTTTATTCTACGCTTTGCTTTGCTTTTCCTTTTTCGCATTGCATACTTTGCGGCGCACAACCTAACACTTTGACTGTGTTTGCTTGCTGCTGCTGGCGTTTTGCTTTTTGTTGTTGTGGCCTTTTTATGTTTTATGTCTCACTTAGTGCGCGCTTTGTTGTTGTTGCTGTTTTTTTTTCTTCCTATTTTATTGCGCACTCTACGGCTTGCTCGTTCGCTTTTCTTCTTTGTATGCAAACAACTTGTATAACCCATTGCCTTTTCATGTCGCCTGCCAGGCACAATATAACGTACAAAAACAACAGCGCTCGCACACATACACACACGCACACACACACACACACACACAAACACACAAACACGCGCGCATACGTTTTCTTGCGCCTCGCTGTATGCAACACACAAATTCATTCATTCATGAGATGGAATTTCAAGTTAACACTTGACTGTGCGGCTTCTGGCGAAATTACACTAGCTCAATTCTCCGCCTTCCTATTTGGCCGCGCTCATTTTTGTATTTTTACTGCTGCCAACTTGGCTACTGCAAGCATATTTTACATCATTCAGTCATTTTTTTTTTTTTCGCCTATTATTTTTCGTACTGGAAATAGTAGTTTTAACCCAGAAGCAGCCGTAAATCACGCATCAGTTGTAGACCGAGTTGTTCCCCAACCGACGATGACGATGATGTTGACGACGGCAACGACTAATTTACGCCACTGTAGCACACACACACTCAACGCCAATGAAGGCAACACACCGTCGCTCACTCGCCTGCCCACTCACTCAGTTCGAGTTAGACAGTCTGTCAGTTAGTCCGTCAGTCAGTCCGTCAATCAGTATGTCAGTTAGTATGTCAGTTAGTCAGTCGTCAGTCAAACAGTCACCTCTTACACACTCGCACGTTTAGTGGCTCGCCTCGCTCGCTGGCGACACTGCTTGAATACACCGAAATTAGTGTGTTTGGTGGAGTGTGCGCTGAAAGTTTTGCTCTACTAAGGTAGTTGCTTGATTTACTACTTTTTTTTACTATCATTCTGCACGTTATGCAGTTTTGTTTTTTTAAATTATTTCTTTGCAATTTTTGCATTTTACATACACTTCTTGTTGCAATTTATGCTAATTTTCTAATATATATATTTTTTTTTAATTTTTGAGCCTTTTGCATTTTTACTTTTTTTTGCACTTTTTGCACTCCTTACGCTTTTTACAATTCTCCACAATTTTCTCATTAAATATTTAAATATTTCGCATTTTTAACGCTTTTTACCTTTGCTCTACCTTTTGTTGATTTATGTAGTTAATTTGTTGTTGCTTGCTGCTAGTTATTGCTTGTTTGTGTTTGCACGCTGTTTTTTTTTTGTTTTTTTTTTTAGTTTCGTTCACTATTTTCACCTTCGCTGCTTGCTCGTACTTGTTGTTTGCTTCACCACTTTAATTTTGCTACTGTTGCTATTTTTCTGAAGTGCACACCAACTTTCCTCTGCATTTTTGCTGGCTCACCAACAACTACTACTTTTCAATTTTTTTTTTCTTTTTGTTTTTTACCACAGCTGGCACACACAGCAATTTTTGCGCGCTGCACAGCTAACTCGGCTCTCCGTTAGCTTCCTTTCGTTTGTCGCGAGCAACTGAATTCGTTTCGCTGCCAGCATCGCCATTTAAGATACAAAATATTTTGTGTCCTCCGCGTTAAGCTATCCTTTGCTGCTGCTGCTGCTGCTGCGCTGAGCTTTCAAAAAGCTCTCACTTGCGTCGTGTGGCTTCTAAGAGTTGCTCTAATGTGTTAAGCGTTCATTTTCTACTCTTTTTGTAAGCCAATCAATTGCACAATGTTGCATGTGTTCAAGCAGCAGATAAAATAGAGAAAACGAAATTGAGAAAGAATAGAAAAAATGAGACAAAATAAAAAGAATATACTGGGAACACTTTCATTCGTAATTGGTCACCTGTGTTTGCTGCTGCTGTGGCTGGTGTTGTTGGTCTTGATTGTTGTTTGTCACCTTGTCACGCAGATGTGTGGATCTCACGGCTGAGTGGAAGGTTAATCGCGCTTTGTTGGTAGCGTTTGTCCCGATGCGTTTGCTGATGCAATGCAGCTGCGGATTTTTACTTGAGAAAAAAAAAACACGAATAAATGATGAAAAGTTCGTTTGCGTTTTTTTTTTCGTAAGCGTCAAACATTTTTAATTTGTCAAACGTTAAAAGTTACTGCTGATTGTATAAATGATAATTTGTTGCTTTAGCGTTTGTAAAATAAGAGCGAACAGCGCCAGGTAGTTAAAGGGGGCCATAGACGAAAAACTCATTTGACAAATCTATTTGAAGACGATTCTTGGTCATTGCAAAGTCAGAGCGTGTATTCTAATTTTAAGATTTGGATCTCAGATCACCTTTGTTTGTTTGTCGAAAGTGAAAGTTTATTTCAGTTTGTATTTTCCTGCTTATCCACTTAGTCTACCGGCTCCTTCCATTTGAACATGTTTTTTTCATTAAGAACACTCGACTGCTCTCTCATTTCCTTATTCGGTTCCTACATTCCGACGCGTAGCACCACCTTTCAACTGCTCCTCCACTATCTTCGATTAAAATAGTTGGGCAATACCAAGGTCCACGGCAAATACCTCTAACCAGACTACGCATTCCAATTAAGAGCCGAGAGCGATAGTTTTCTCATCAGCAATTTGATGTCTTCGGGTTGGAAAGTGTTCCTGCATATTCAATTCAAGTTCTAGATCTTATTCTATAAAGTCCGCAGATTCATGCGTTGCTGTCATTAATTAAAATATCAGGGGATATACTTTGTATTGTGATTCCAGATGCAAAGCATTGGTATCCGAATACCAAGTACTTTAAATTTTTATTAATTCATATCGTCTTCGAACTTCATTGAGTTTCGAATCGTAATACATAGTTGTCTTCAGAACATGAACGATATTTATCGTTCTAGAATGAACCTCTTTCATAGCTTGGTGATTTTTTGTTTATGCTGGAACATGCTGTTGAAGATTAACATTTTTCGGACTCTGTAGAAATGTAGTACCAAACCCATACTCTCTGTCGTCCAGCCCGTTAACGAGTCTGCTACAAAATTTCGTGCTTATTTGCCCATTTTCCTTTGCGGCGTCGACTTGTATTTCTTGTATGGCGGTGTTGACAGTTTTTACTCTAATGAGGACACTAACTAGCCCGTTAGAGGTAATTGCCCAATTAATTACCCCACCAATCTTAATCCTTAACACATCAGAAGTGAGGGTCTCATTCGTGGCTTGTCGATCCTTTTCTACGTTATGCGATATTTTTGCCTGAACTGCTGCACATGAAACCATACTCACGTTGTTTATATGTATGTATGTACGTATATATGTATATACATATACAAGGTGGGCCAAAAGAAGTCATCCGATGTTGTTTGGCTCTCTTATTTTTTCTAAATCAAAAACTTCGATTCTGTTTCTTGATTATGTTTATTTGAACCTTTAGAATTTTATTGGTCAAGTCGAGAAAATTATATCGGCCAAATGGGCGCCGTCACTATTGATTGCCATACGGGCTCGTTTTATGGCATTTTTCATCACTTCGGCGAGAACTTCGGGCGACAGATTCTCACACTCGTGTCGAATGTTGTCCTTGAGGGCTTCCAAAGTCTCGGGCTTGTTTACGTAAACACGGGACTTCAAAAAACCCCATAAAAAAAAATCTGGAACGCTGAAATCGGGCGATCTTGCGGGCCAGTGCAAATCGCCAAAACGAGAAATGAGGCGACCCGGAATACCGCCTTCAGAATATCGGTTGTGGCTCGCGTAGTGTGTGCCGTTGCTCCGTCCTGTTGGAACCACATGTTCTGCAGTCCTAATTCGTCCAATTGCGGCAGAAAAAACTCGGTCAACATGGCCCTATAGCGCGTACCGTCCACTGTTGTCGTTTGGCCAGCGGCATTCTCGAAAAAAAAAAATGGCCCAATGACTCCTCCAGCGTGAACAGCGCACCATGCAGTCACTTTGAGCGGGTGCAATGGCTCCTCGTGCATCACTCGTGGATTTTCGGTGCCCCAGAAACGATAGTTTTGCTTGTTCACGTACCCACTGAGGTGGAAATGAGCCTCATCGCTCATTATGATTTTCGTCGAAAATCGTCCACTTCTTGCTGTCAAAAAAATTGACACGATTATTCCGCGTTCTTGGGGAGTGTATCGCTCCATAGCTTGTTCACTTGTATTCTGCACCTATCGAGTCCACAAATGTCAAAACAGATTAAACATTGGCAGTCATTTGCAAAAATGAGATCATTTTCCAATAGGGTGATTTCTTTTGACCCACCTTGTATATATGGGTGAGTATGCACATTTTCCATGTCAGAGGCTTTCTATTTCAGTCAAAAAAAAATAAAGGGTGTTTTTTTTTAGACATGTGGTTTTCAAGTAGAAATATAATTTAATGCTATGGCCAAGAATTTAGGTTAATAAAAAGTTAAGGGTTTGCCATTATGTTTTAAAAATGATTTCGGGCAAGTGACCGCCGCGGCTGGCTCGCATAAATTCCAGTCGAGATACCTAACTTTCGACCACTTTTTGCAGCAGTTGGGGCCGTATGTCAGCAATAACGCGCCGAATAATATTTTCCAAGGCGTCAATCGTCCCGGGCTTATCTGCGTAGGCAAGCGACTTCACATAAACAAACAAAATGTAACGGCTACTCAACAATGGCTTGTGTATTATCATCACTCCAAATGCGACAATGTTGTTTATTAACGTACCCATTCAACCAAAAGTGAGCTTCATCGCTAGACAAAATTTTCTTGTGAAAATCGGCATGGGTAGCCATCTCGTTATGGGCCCATTCACCGAACGTGTGACGCGCTTGATGGTCGTTCGGCTTCACTACTTGCACGAGTTGGATTTTGTAAGCCCGCAAACCAAGATCCTTCCGCAAAATCTTCCATAAAGTGAAGGGGCTCCAATTGTTGCGCGCGTTGGCGGATGCACACATTCGGATCTTCTGCGATACTCTGCTCCACAGCAGTAAATAGTGTCTTCGGTACGCACTGTACGGCGTCTCTGAGGATGCGCATTATCAACTAGAGTAAACGTTGTGCGAAACCGATGAATGGTTGCTCAAATTACGGACTCTGTTGAGCGATTATGTCGACCGAATCTTGGACGCAGCGTGCGATGCCGAAACCGAACCATTATTTTGGTAATAAATTTGCACGATTTGCAAACGTTCTTTCGGAGTAAGTCTGTTCATTATGAAATGGCAAACCAAACTGAATATAAATTAAGTAACAGCTGTGAAAAAGACTAACTCCGAAAAAAGTATTGCCTCATTGAAAGCCATTCGTCTAAAAAAAAACACCCATTACATAAAGAATACTTAAGAGTGATGAAACTTAAAAAAAAACACCAGAAACCTAAATTAAGAGGAGTTCATCATTTTGGCTTTTTGGGAATTAATTCCCGCCAAGCCCTGTTGCTGTTACTCAGAAATTTATATAAATAGGCATATGCTTTAATCTATGTAAATCCTTAATCGCATACTCCAGTCTGTGTGTACCTAATGAAATGAGAAGCAGCCGACTGTGAATTTGCTAAGAAGCGATGATATTATTCATTGAAACAAACATATATGTACATACAAACACACATACATATGTACATAAAAACGAATACTTATACCTATTTTTAAAGTTATATGTTAATGTGGGTTTTGCAGACGTTATTTTGCATGTAATTCTAGCAGTTAAACAAATATTAGATGATTTATAATACTCGTAAAAAAAAAACCTTTTATTGTATATGTACGTGCGTGTGTGTCTAAGCGTCTTGTATTTATATGCATTGCACGTATTAACATATGAATTACTCTGCGTAAACAAGTTGAGATATTATCCCAAAAATAGGCAAGGAGCTACTTAGTGTATCTACTCAAACGCTCAGCGCTAGTCCGTCCACACGAAGCTCCACTCGAAAAAAGGGTTCAATTTGGAGAAGACGCCGTTGTCAATTTTGTCAAAGGCACACACACGTACACACTAATACACTGTGCTTGACAGTGAACACAAATTGCCTCTTTAATTTTTTGGTTTGTTTTTAACAGCATAACAATTTAAATACTTACATATATGTACATACATATGTACAATGTACATACATAAATACATAAAGTATGAGTTGCAGATTAGTTCAGATCGATTTGTTTGTGTTTATAACAATTTCTATTTAATTTTGATTTCTAACCGCTTAATATAAGGTCCATTCCTTTACTTTTCCTGTAAGTTCCTAAAAAGTGTCAAAATGCAAGAGAGTAAGGTAAAAACGCTCTCTAATAGAGAATTACAGGAAAAAGTACGGGAATGCAAAAAACCATTTTTTTAGCCTAAGAAGCTTATGTCAGAATATTTATACAAAAAATGGTTATAAAAACACTTAAACGCAAGCAAAACTATCACAAGAACTTACAATTTAATATATTACTTTAGCACTGTCATTTTTACTGAAATGTTTAATTTTTTACACAAATTTTGTAATTTTCTTTATTTTGTGCTTTCACAACAATACTGCTAACAGCTAATTTTGACACTTTTTGGATGTTTACAGGCAAAAAAACTTCTGACTAAATCCTGTAACTTCGGACAAGAAGAGAGTCGCAGTTACTCTCTCAAGTGCGCTCTCAGTTACAGTTTTTTTGAGTACGGGAATGCTTTTTGGACTAAATCCTGTAAAAACTGTAAAAAACTGTAAAAAACTGTAGATAAGGAATGGACCTATAAATTATGGCAAAGTTATGTTTGGAAAAAAAACATTATTTGATTTAACAAAATATCAACTACAGCGTAATTTAAGTTTAGATAAATTCATATTAAAGCAAAATTACAATTATAGCTAAATCGAGCTTATGTCAAATTTAAATTATAGCAAATTTAAAATATCACAAAATTTAATCCACTAAAATTATAATATTATTTTAAATTTTTATTTATATCCAAAATTAAATTATAGCAAAATTAAAATTATAGCAAAATTTAAGTTATATCAAAATTAAAATTATGGCAAAATTAAAATTATAGCAAAATTTAAATCATAGCAAAATTAAATGTATAGCAAAATTTTAAGTGCAAGCAAGTTTTATTTATCGTAGCAAAAATTAAATTAATGCTTCAAGGCAAGTTTACCAAAACTAAAATTATGGCAAGTTCTATATTCTGGCTATATTCTATTTATAGCAAAATTATAATAATACAGCAATTTAGCTAAATTTAGCTTATAGTCAAATTTCAAGTATCGCAAAATTTTATTTTAGAAAAATTCAAATTACACATAATAAAATTTTATTTACATATGTACATACATACATATAACAAATTTAAAATAAAACCAAATTTTATTTTATTTTAAACATATGAAAATTAAAACTATAGCAAATTTTATTTATAACAAAAATTAAATTAAAGTAAAATGCGATTAATTGAAATCGTAATATTCTACCAAGCTTTTATTTATAGCAAAATTGAAATAATGCAGAATTATAGTAAAATTCAAATTATGGCAAATTTTAAATTCTATCAGAATTTCGCTTATTGCTAAATTTAAATTACTTTGTATATGAGATTATTTTTTTTTTGTTTGTCTCCAAACCAAAATTGACAAGGAATGACGGAAAATCGTTCCAACAAATATCAACAGATTATTTACCTTTTATTATAATAATAAAAGACTTATAGCATAATTCAAATTATAGCAAATATTATTTATAACAAATATTAAAAAGAAAGTTTTGATTTATGACAAAATTCATATGAAATTATATTATTTTGCTTTTTTTATAAAAATGTCTAAAAGTGTAACAAAATTTTAACACAAAAAAATTTTTAATAGCAAATATTTTAGCATACCAAATATTATTTATAACAAATATTTAGTAGCAAAATTCGAATTAAAATATATTCTACGAATATTTTATTTATAGCAAAACTAAAATTAAATAAGATTAGAATATCGATTATAAAAATATATGTAAGTATAGGAAAATTTTACTGTAGAAAAATTTATTATAGCAAAAATGTTTAACAGAAAAATTTGGTATATGGCAAAATTGAAACGGATTGCTTTGCTTTTTTCATAAAAATACATATGTATGTATAAGTACAATATATCGTAATTTTACTTTTAAAAGATTTTATTTTAGCAAAATTTTATAAAAGCAAAAATTTGTTTCCAAGCAAAATTTAACTGAAATTAGATAATTTGATGTTATTTATGAAAAAATCGAATTATAAGTCTAGAAAAATTTTGTACTACAAATGAGTGGTTCTTTAAATTTGTGATCAATGCAACATGTTTAAAGATGAAATTTGCAAAACAGTTGCGTCATTTAATCGCGAATTTTCAAGATGCCTCCGAGAGAAACCACATTAATAGATCCATACACACACTCGAACACATTTGTATCTGTAAATGCATGCCCACAAAAACTCAACTAACTGAAGAATATCACGAAAAATATGTAATTTTTCTACACAACTCAACCCATCGTAATGTTCGTGCGTATTAAATTTGAGATAAGTATATTCTCATACATTTCAACGGTAATCTCTACTCGCTGAAGTGTGAAAAAACAATTAATCAAAGGGATTTATTCAAAAACACACACAATCCATCAATTAGCATGTAAAAAAGTTGAGATTAAAAAAACCATAAATATCTAAATAAAAAAAAAAAAAAATAACAAAATCATGCTGTCAAGTTCATCCGACTAATGTCTTTATCGCTGTTACATCGAGCGCGACCTACGTCTGTTTATTGACACCAAGTATACTCGAGATATGTACGTACATACGTACGTATATCTTTGTATAGTTAATACATACAAACATACATTTTGGGTAGTGCGCAAATCAACTACCCTTAACAGCTTTTTGAATTTGTGTTTATTTCTTTCTTTTTTTTTTTTTTTTTTTAGAAAAATTTCTCTGCCTCTTCAATGATTTTAAAACACTGCATGGCATTCAATAAATTAAGGCAAACCTTTGAAGCAAAATTTATATAGAATAGATTAAAAGTAAAACAAATGAAATTTGCAACTTTTAATAAAAGTTTTAATTCTACTTTCGCACACAATTGAAATGTAGTTAGTAGCTATAAACCGCACAGAGAATATCGACTAAGTTTTTGCAACCACAAATAAATTTTCAAACTCTTTACCACATATGTACATACATACACTTACATAGGTTTGTATGTATGTATGTATGCATGCAAATTCAAGTTGTACAAGTAACAGCGGTTAAAGCGCAATACAAGCAAATTACACATCAAAATACTTGTTTACATTTATATATGAATATGTATGGGTGTATGTATGTATGTATGTACTATATATGTGTTTGTTTGTTTGCGTTTATATAAGGAACTATGGCATAGGAAGCTGGCAAGTTAGCTGTCATCTTCCGTCATAGAGCTTTAAACAATGAATGGATTAAGAACAAATGTTAGCATTTCGGCGTACAAAGACATACAATGAGCAGGCGGCATCAAAATATTTGTTTATACATACACATGTATGTATGTATTTATGTGAAAGTGTACGTCTGTATTGTGTAATGTTTGTAAGTAAAGATATGAGCTTTTCGAATATAATTTCGCAACTCGTTCTAAATTGACTAGTATAGTACTGGTGACAAAATAAATAATTCTTAATTCAAGACATAGTAACTTACAATAAGGTTTTTTATAAATTACATACATACATACATATAAATATTTATGTACGTTATTGAAAATTGTGAGTTTTTTTGCAAATCTTTGAATGTACGCAATTTTGTTAATTACATAATTTATATTTAATAAAGTTGCCATACTTTATTTAATAAATTAGGAGATTTCTAAATTAAAAGCTTTTATGAACCCTTTTGCGATCCTTCCGTGGAGAAATCTTAACCATGGGCACGCAAAGGTCCTGGAAACTCTGCCCGACAACCCGATAAGGTTGGATTACATTATACACCCTCCATTCTCTGGAAATAGATTCTCCACAAGAATCCCAGAGAGGAGCGAATGGACAGGTATCGTAGACCTGGATCCAGGATCGACAGCTATATACACAGATGGTTCCAAGTTAAACGAACGAGTAGGCAGCGGGATTTACTCTAGTGAACTCGATCTAAACCTCAGTCTTCGTTTACCGGACCACTGCAGTGTTTTCCAGGCCGAACTAAATGCAATAATGGAAGCAGCTCGTGGCCTTACAACGTGCACCTCTTTAGAACGAGGCATTACCATTTATTCCGACAGCCAGGCTGCTATCAAATCTCTGACATCCTACGGTACAACCTCCAAGGTAGCCTTTGAATGCAGAGCAGCTCTAAACCAGCTGGCAAATATGTGCTCCGTATGTGTTGCATGGGTCCCTGGCCATAAGGACATTCCTGGCAACTGCCTGGCTGATAAACTAGCAAGAAAAGGGACGGAACTAACTTTGATAAACTCTGCTCAAGAGGCGGGTTTACCCTTGGCATCCTATAAATACAGATTAAGATCTGAGCTTATGGGTAAGGTAAATGTAAGGTGGGCATCGGAGCCCACCTGCCACATTACCAGACAAATCTGGCCAGAAGCCGATGAGAAGCGCTCTAAAGCTCTCACTATGCTTGGCCGCTCCTCTCTCAGATTAGTAGTTGGGGTGATAACCGGGCACCGCCTCATGGCCACGCATGGGGAAAGGCTGGGTTACGAACGAGGAGGAAGAATTGAGCACTATCTCTGCCACTGCCCCGGCTTGGCCAAGACGCGCAGTAAAGCTTTTAAAAGTTACTTTCTGGACTGTCTAGCTGACTTGAACTCAGCAAACATCTCCAACTTTCTACTCTACATTAAGCGCACAGGATGGTTCAATTTTTGAAAGAAGGGAGGGAGGGAATGCATGGCTTATGCCAGTGGTATCACAACGGGCTTCTTACGGCCTAAGTGTGCCACCGTGCTCCTGTGCGGTGGCAGCCACCCTAACCTAACCTAACCTAACCTATGAACCCTTTTTTAGTTACTCATACACAAAATTGAATTAATGTTTCATTTACTATTTTTCTATAATTAAAAAGAATTAGGTGGCAACACCATTTAATTAATTTTGAATTTGATATTACAAATCACATATTGTCGGATACCTTAATTACTGATGCCAACGTTTACTGCGGCTTTATTTTATATTCCTACTATTCTATAATAAATATGCATGTAGGTGGCAACGCCATTTAAAAACTTTTTAATTAAAATTTTCTTAGGTGCTTTACCTTATGTCGGCTAGTCCATATACTGATGTCAAAATTTACTGCAGTTTTATTACTTATTCGTATTTTTTTTTATACAAAACCAGTTGGCAACACCATTGCAAAACTTTTTAATTAAAACTCACTAAAAAGGTTTCATCTGTTATTAATATGAATGTATGCATATACATATATCAAAATTTTATTATAAATAAAATTTTTTTTTTATTGTAAACAAGGTGGCAACGTCAATCAAAATAAAGACATTTCGTTTGATACAGCTACTTTTTTTATAGAATTACTTTTTGTAATTAGGTGGCCGCACTCTACACACGTGTGTAAATTTTTTTATAAACAAATTTTGTTTAATTTATTTTTTATTTGGAATTCAACAATGTCCCATTTTATTTTTTTCTGTGGTAAAATAAGGTGGCAACGCTATTTGCGAACTTTTTGCTATTCTAATTTTGAATTTTATTTTTAAAATTTTAATGCAGCTTTATTTTAACATCATTTAATAGATATGACAGCGCAAATTGCCATACTTTATTTAATAAATTAGGAGATTTCTAAATTAAGAGCTTTTATGAACGTTTTTTTCAGTTACTCATACACAAAATTGAATTAAAGTTTCATTATTTATTACTATTTTTTCATAATTAAAAAGAATTAGTTGGCAACACTATTTCATTAATTTTGAATTTGATATTACAAATCACATTTTGTCGGATACCTCATACACAAAATTGAATTAAAGTTTCATTATTTATTACTATTTTTTCATAATTAAAAAGAATTATGTGGCAACACCATTTAATTAATTTTCAATTAGATATTACAAATCACATTTTGTCGGATACCTCAATTACTAGTGCCAACGTTTACTGTGGCTTAATTTTGTTTTCCTACTATTCTATAATAAATATGTATGTATGTAGGTGGCAACGCCATTTAAAAACTTTTAAATTCAAATTTTTTAAGATGCTTTACCTTATGTCGGCTTGTCCATATACTGATGCCGACGTTAACTGCAGTTTTATTATTTATTCGTATTTTTTTTATACAAAACCATTTGGCAACACTTTTTAATTAAAGCTCACTAAAAAGGTTATATCTGATATTAATATGAATGTATGTACAATATATATTAAAATTTTATTATAAATTCAATTTTTTTTTAATATAAACAAGGTGGCAACGTCAATCAAAATAAAGACATTTCGTTTGATACAGCTACTTTTTTATAGAATTAATTTTTGTTATTACTTTTAATTTTCAAATTAAAAATTAGGTGGCCACACTCTACACACTTGTGTAAATTTTTTTATAAACAAATTTTGTTTAATTTATTTTTTATTTAGAATTCAACAATGGCCCATTTTATTTTTTTCTGTGGTAAAATAAGGTGGCAACGCTATTTGCGAACTTTTTGCTATTCGAATTTTGAATTTTATTTTTAAAATTTTAATGCTCCTTTATTTTAACATCATTTATCTCTATTTGCAATAAAGATTTAATTTCGACAATTTTGCAGATCAATATTTTAATAGTAGTTAAAGTGCATTAAATTTAATTTTAATTTACAAACAAATGGCAACACGCTTGTATAAATAATATTAAACATAAACTATCCACAACAAATAGATTTAAAAAATAGCAAAATCGTATAACCAATTTTTGAGTGTTTTTAATTTCTCTGTTGTACTTACTAGGTCGATTTCTTGGTAGTTTTACTGCACCAACTGAAAATTTAAATAGAATAGCACAATGACTAGTGGTGCTTCGAATTAAACTACTATATGGCTAGTTTCTAAATAAAATGGTTTTATTGCAGGGTATGCATCAACATTCATAAGTTTTCATTCACATGGGGATTTGTTGCAAATATTTTTTCTTAACGCTTTGTCAATAGACGAACGTATTGTTTTCATTATAATAAAATGAGGTGAATTTACTTTAAAAGCTAGTCCTATAGTGCTTGTCATGCACATTGTTTATATATGTACATACTTTTATTTACAAGCTCACCCATGCTAACTGTATTGACTAAAGCTTAAGGGGATTTAAGCGCAAATAAATAAACATTTCCTTCTGACTCACGAAAATTCATGAATAATACACACATTGATGTGTAAATACAGACAAATATGTAGCGATTTGGGGCTATTTTTTATTATTATCATAGAATTTTAAAATTTTACATGAAATTTATTTAAGCTGTATTTGGCTGAACAAATTTTAGAAGCAGTTTTTGCTACTTAAAGCGAATATTGACAGTTCTTCTGTGGCAATGTTAAATTAAAATGTAGGGGCCAATCAACGAAGAGAATTGAGATCCTTTTGAAACAAGGGCAACGGTCCAAAATCATATTCATAACACCGTAGTTGGACATAATATTTTCTGCTTATCAAATTCTATAAAGCATCCGAAGTGAAGGAAAATAGAACGACGTGGCTCAACAATTTCTCTGTAGAGGGCGCTGTCAAATCAAATACTTACTAAATCTGGGCATAGCGCGACATCTGGTGGAAGGCGAGGGGCTCTTGTATTGTATTGACAAAAGTCATGCGATTAGATTTAGCAAAGGTGACGTAAAAGAAGAAGGAAGTGTAATAAAGTAGTCTCCGGAATATCAACTTTTACAGCTATGAGCAAGGCGAATTCATATAAGGTAGTGGTAATCAATCAGCTGGTTGCTTGTTCTTCTTATTTTATAAAATTAAGGATGTCAGTAAAAGGTTATGACGAAGAATTTTGTTTACATATTTTGATATTTTGAAGCTCGTGATTTTAAAACTTGTGAAATTTTGTAAAAAATAAAGACATTTCAAATTATAAAAAATGGGGAAGTGCGCGGTGTGTCTAAAAAAATAGAAAGTGAGAAAGGACCATTTTTTAAGGTTCCAATAACCGGCTGATGTGGCTGAGATCCTGCCGTACGCAGCTTGGAGCGAAACGCAGGCGCTAGTAAAGCAGCCTATAAATCCCAACGGCGCTAGTGAGCAGCCTATACAACTCGCAGGCGCTATTAAAGCTGCCTACAAACACTATCTGACTACAAAAAAACAATAACTTCCATTCTTCAATTCTCCTCAATTATGACATTCTTAATTTGACAAATTATGATGAATTCGCTTTGCCACCACCTTTAATAAATTCGCCTTGGCTATAAGCGTTATTCTTTTTTCCCTAATAATTATGCCATTTAACTGACATTTTACTCAAAAACAATTCTTGGTATGAGAGTAGGTCGTTTAAAATCAAAGCAAAAAAAAAACCAAACAAAAATATATTAATTTTTAAGTAAAGATATACAAATATACTCGTACTAAATTAAAATGCTGCCGAAGAGGAAATGCAAACAGAAATTACAAAAAAAAAACTGTGTGGCTCAATTTTTCATAAACGAAATTTTCTACCACAAAATGCAGCCCTAAAGTATGCAATTACTGTGTATGAAAATTTGCACCGCACGCACACACAGACACACACACACTACCGTCACAGTTTTAAATGCCGTTTGAATTTCGACTTAAATTTTTTTTTACTTTATTCCCTATTTCCTTATACTTTATACACGATTGCTTTATTTCAGGCCAACAATTTTGTACGTTACAAAAACTTTGCGCTCCATAAAATATTCAATAGCATCAAAGAATTCTTGTAAATGTTGATTCGAAATTGTGCAAAATTCGGTCGTCAGTCTTTTGTTAGCAATATTGTGGCGAAAATAATTCAATGCTACAATACGCATGCATACATACATACATACATATGTACATACTTAAAACACACAATACAAACATACACACATACACACATACAAATAAACATAAAAATATAAATGACTGAATGACTGAATGAACGAATACAAGTTGCAATGGTGGAAAAAGTTTTTTTTTTTTGTTTTTTATGGCACAAGTTCGTGGTTTAAATAAACCACAGCAGAAAATGAAAATTATTTCAAACAATTTAATTTTTTGCAGTAAGAGTAATTGAAAAAAAGTAATTATTTTAAGTGGTAACAGTTGTTAACTAATTAACTAATGTAGTAGGAATATTAGATTAGATTTTATTTTGCTAGCTTAATTTAATTTTGATTATTTAATGCGCGCACTTAAATTCTAGAATAAATGAATTGCTTTGAGAGTCATTTAAAAAATATACAAATTACGTATGCATAATAATATTTTCCAAACATATTTTTTTATGCCCACAATATACTTATGTACATACATATGTACGAACGATTCATCTCTTTCGCCGTAATCAATTGCATTTCGATTGGAGAAAGCAAGTTGTCATTCATAATATTTATCTTTCAAGCGTTTCTCATGTTGCCAGCTGTCAGCTGTCAACTGTCAGTTCAAGTGTGTTTTGCTTTTTCTTTTATTTCATAAATTATTAAAACACATTTGCAGTGATTGGTTTATGCATTTTTTATCCATTTGCTGCAATAAAATCGTGTACACTCTTTTTGATATTCCACATTTTCCATTTTCCATTTTCTTTTTCTTTCGTTTTTTTTTTAAAGACGCAACCAACAATCATAGCTGAAAAGTTTTGCAAACTGCAATGAATGGAAAACCACAGCTCATGCTAAAGACAATTGATTTACTATTTCTTACTTGTGATTACAAAAATAAAAGCTTAAAAAAGTTAAGCCTGAGCATGACAATAGACTTTGACAAAATTCTTTGCTTGACTGTTGTCAATATTACTGCGCCTAAAATAATGCTTCAAAAAATTGTTAATTTTTAAGTAAGTTACAAATGTCGTTTGATTTTTGAAATTTTCTTTTCTGTTGCTTTTCCGCAATTTCTTACTTTTAACGCATGCTGGAGATATTTTTTATGGCAAAAACTGCAAATCAACGTCGCCAAAAATATTATAAAAAAACAATGGTAGTTGGCAGGTACTTTAAACTTGCGTCTTTTTGTATTAAAATGTATACTTACACAGGTTGGAATTTTTATAAAAAAAAAATGTAATTATTATAAATTTCGTAGAAAGTCGAAAACACGTGTTTATATAGTTTATTGTTAAAAAATTAACTGTATTTCAATTGAAAAATATATAAAATAAAGTTCAATCTACTACATAAATTAAATGTTCATTGATGCAGTTACAAGATTCGGAAAATATATTAGAGGTTTGGAGCAAAAATTTTCACTAGTCCTCTACCATTTGAAATTGCTCTTTTAAAGCTCATTTTTTATCACACTTCAAGTGCATTTCGCCACCGTTCGGTGTTGAAAAGCTCCTTACAATAGTAGCCATGCAAAATCAAATTAATTCACAAAATTTAAAACTTTCACGCACTCAAAGTCTCACAAGTGCTTACCCGCTAGAATTCACTTCGAAAATAAGTATCTAAAAGTATGCTAGCGTTAAGCTGTCACGCCACAAAGCAAGACGCCACATTATTTGCAAGTGAAATCATGTTCAAAATTAAGCATACTTTTAGGATGATAGGAGATTTGCAAGTGTTGCAAGTAAAGCCAGGTATCTTAGAGATTCTCTTTCTCTACGCTACTTTCAGCACTCGAATTGGATGCTAAGACACCAGTTCACTAACACACATACACACTTCACAATCACTAACGTAACAACAATTTCACTTAACAACAAATTGTCTGCGAACAGAACAAGTAAGTGCGAATATTTGATTATGCATTGCCGATGGTGTTATAAATGTATGTACATATGTATGTATTAACTTTAAGTAAGTAGTAAGTAAAAAAAAAAAAAATAACATGAATTTATTGAACTTCATTTCAATTGATGTTTAACACCTGATTTTCTACGCCGAACCAACTTCATACATACGAGAACATGGTAGATGTGCTAACGTACAGTCGCCGACCAAAAAATAGGCGCAAATGAATCTCCACAAGGTTCTAAGATCGCAGTATAATCAGCAGTTGGCGGTGGAGTCAGAATAAAGACTATTGGATTAGACGGTCATATCGCCTGCGTGCAACGTTTTTCAACTTGCTTCATGAAAAAGAGCATCAAGAATTGTAGCGTTGATGTAACTGAACCAAATCAATGTCACTATTGAAGGAAATGATAAATCTAATGAGTTGGCAAGGCTCGGCGCAGACATTCCATTCAGCGAAGCGGATCACGCGCAACGATTACTTATTTGTGAAAATTTCCGAATATATCGGAACTATAAAATAATTTTCTAAGTACCAAACGAAAAGAATGCGAGTCTAATATGCAGAAGTATAATAGATTTTTCATTTTCTTTAGTCGATACCTCGGGACGAGTTATGGCGACTAAAATATTTAGGGATTATATTTTCTTACAGGCTTGCCACAGATAGCAAAGATGGAGGTGTCGAATGTCATCAGATTATTTTCGAATAGTAAATGTTTAAACGCTGTGGTCGAGTGGGTAGCGGTACGTGCTTTTAATCGATATGCCGCTGGGTTCGAGGTTCGAAACTCAGCCAAAGCAAGTAAAATATAAATCGTAGAAAAGTTTTTCTGTAACAGCGGTCACCCTTCGGCAGGCAATGGCAAACCTCCGACGGATTTCTGCCATTAAAAAGCTTCTCATAAAATTGTAGGTCCCTCCATTTCTAGTAAAATATAAATACGCACACCACTAATGGTAGAAGAAGCTCGGCCAAACACTAAACTATATCGTGTAAGCGCCAATTTAATAATAAAAAAAAAAAAACGAAAATAATGCATAGTTCTGTCGCACAAGTGAATGAAAATAAGGCACTGGAGGCTTAATCGAACTATACTTTCATATAAATTGATGGCATCAAAGTAGAGCAGAAGGAAAGCCAGAGGGTGGTAAGTGCTTTATTCACGCAAACACTTTTATCGAAACTCTTTTTAACGATTGCCAGATTATCGCTGCCCTACCGTGCACCTACTTAATCGAGTTGGCAGCCATAAGAGTAGTCGCTTCTGACAGATTGTTGCTACATAATCTTAATCTAAGAAAAGTAATAGTTTTCTGTGACAGTCAGGAAGCTGTAAGCTCTCAAGAATGCTACTTTAATTACTTCAAAAACCGTATAAGAAAATGGGCACATCTTCTGAAAGAGCTTGCTTTTACATACATATATGTATCAATTTGTGATTTCGATTGTAGGATACAGAATTAAATCAGTTTATTGAAAGGCAGATAAGTTGGCTAGGACTGGCACGTCGCTTCTTTGGACTTGCAAACAGGAGATAGCCTAGAGAGCCAACACGTGGGGTAGCAACTTAATTCTGACCGTGGTTCGACAGAAATAGGTTCAATAACTTCAACTAAGGCAGGGTGTAGGGATCAGAATTGGCACACCATGAGAATTGGATATGAAACAAATGATAGCTATCAAAGCTGCCGACATTGCAAGCGTCAAACATTTGTTCTACCACAGTTCGGCTTAGGTGGGATTTAGGCGAAATTAGCTAAATTTAAGTGCAACTCAAATTCGTGATGTCCATCGTTTATATATAGCACATAATGCTGGCAATTTTTTTTTTCACTTTTTAAGAGTACGGTCAGCATAAGCTAACAACGATACCACAGCGAGTTCAAGTGAGGATGAAGGAAGCTGTTAAAACTTGTGATTTCTGCACTAACTATCTGTCATTATAATATATTTATTATCGTTCATAATTGAGTGCACATGGACTGTATAGAAATATTTAATGTATATTGTATTCCGACTATTCGATAACCTCATGCGCTAACTTGGTGTGAATTGAAGCGTGCTCGTGTAAATGCTTACATTTCTTTCAAGCAACTTAACGAACACACTGCAGCCACCACTGCCATCACAACCTATGGACATACGCGTACTTATGTATGTATGTATGTATGTTAGTAATATATATACAAATGTATGTATAGTCTTGCAGACAAGGGATGTCTGTAGTTATCTCCTAACCAACACTATCTTATTCAATTTTATTTCACTTTCGAGATGTTGCTGCCAGTATGTCGATTCCCAATTGGATAGCATCGTTGCCGCAATCTAAATCCAAATGCACGAGAATGTACATCCAGCAGCATTTCGTACTGTCGGCAGTGACTTTCGCTATAAGATGGATGGCATCACATTGTAATTTATCGGTGTTCGAAGGCTGTCGGAAGGAGTACCTACTACCAACCAACCACTTACTAAACGAATACATGGCGCGTAGATTTTGACATTTTAGCGATGGCTATGGCAAATGTGGATGGCGCGACTGCGACGGTGTCTACAAACTTAAGTTAGTCAGTACCTTGTGCGAATGGACACAGATGGACGAGCCTGGCTTGGATTTGAAAGTTTTTGATGCTTACGCCATTAAAGCTAAATCGTTGTGCACAACATTTAAGCGGTGTAGAGGAGCGGCGAAGCGGACAGCTAAATATATGGCTGTATAAAATTGAGGTGGATGAGCTGAATGTATTGGATAAGCTAAGTACGTAAGCACGAGTAAACACTTACACACACACACACACACACACACATAAGCACACCGGTTTTATTATTGCGCAAATGGTTAAGGAAATTTCGAAAGGGGAAAACATTACATAAATAAGTTGAGGCGTACAAGAAACTTGCATTTGATTAGTGAGTGCTATTTTCGTAAATTAAATTTCTTCCCTTTTTATTGTACTCGTATTTTGCTGTTATTTGTTGTTGTTGCTTTTGTGTTTTTTTTTTCTTTTTGTTGCTACGCAGATGAAAATTTGCCTTAATTGAGCGGACCTTTTTGCGCGCATAAATCAAAAATTCCCCACACGCTTCCGTGCTGTTGTGGCTTTTATGTTTGCATTTGTGATTTTGTGATTTCAATTTAATAAAAATATGTTTTATGGCGCAAATATCGATATACATACATATATACATACAAACATTCATACATACATATGTACATATAAACATATGCGTTGTATATTTATGCAACACAATAGCATTAGGTTGGTGTGCATGGTAGGTTTGTAATTTTTGATTTAGCACCAATTATGCTGTTGTGAATGAATCCACAGGGAGTTAACCATAAAAGTGCAAAATCCATGCAAAATGGGTTTTAGATGACAAAGATCATTTTGTGGAGGTGGGACTATTTTGTAGCTAAGATACTCGTATAAAGGATTACAAATGAAAATGCAGAATAGCGATGTCACTGACGATTATGTAACATATTTAAAAACTAAACTCTATTTGAAATGTTTATAACGATTATTTTAAAAAGATCGATAACTTTAAATATAACGATAATTATATCGTTTTAAATTACTTATCGTTAAAAGAAAATGACAATAACGATAACGCTAGCGATAAATATAACGATTATTTTAAAAACATCGATAACTTTAAATATAACGATAATTATATCGTTTTAAATTACTTATCGTTAAAACAGAATGACAATAACGATAACGCTAGCGATAATTTTCAATTGTTTTATTGATAACGATAATTTAAACTATTTCGATAGTTTAATCGATTTCGATAATTTTATCGTTATGTTAGCTATTACCTATACAAATGTGATGTCACAACAACACCGTTAGCAATAGCAACATGTACTTAAGAAGTTAACTTAATCGATTTCGATGATTTTATCGATAACGATAATTTTATCCATAATTTAAGCGTTTCCGATATAGATAACGGCTATGATAACAATGGTAATAAAAAGCTACTTTAAGAAAAGTATTTGTTATGTTTTTGTGAGCAGGGTTGCATTAACCGGATGTAGTGAAATTTTCCAACGAATCTTTTTTTAGCACACTTACCTCAAGTTCGAAATTGTGGCAAATTAGTAAAGTTCTAACGTTGCGATTATTTATTTATTATAATAAATATTATATAAAGCTTTAATATTTATTTTCAAAATATTGTAAACTGCAAATTTTGTATTAATCTTAATTTAATATAAATAGAGTTTATTTTGTACATTTAAAAAACACATACCCCAACGACCGTCAAAAATAGTTTTGAAAAAATTTATATTAAGTGTAATTTTGAAATACTAGAATACATTCCACGCTTCGCTTTAGATGCCCTGATCAGATTTGCGTAGTTGTAATGTTAGAGCATCGAGACGATTCTATTTTGATTATTTTTAAATTAAAACTTAACTGATTCTTTATAAGAAACAACAAAAAATTAAATTAAAAAAGTTTTATTAAAATTTTCGCATTTTTTTCCAAATATGCAAGGGGTTTTTCATGCGTTGTACGGAGCAAATGCGAAACACCGTCGGCTGCAACTGCATATCTTAGCTAACTGAAACTTGCACTATAAAACGGCACGCTCAAAAAACAAAAAATCGAAAAACACTTCTTTCAAAAGTTGTGAATTTTGAATGACCATGTCTTACAAATTTTGAAGTTTTTGTAAAGACAGTTTAAAGATTAAAACGCACACTTTCACTCGTATTTGTTCACTCCACTAAACAAATTCAGTGTGCTATTCAAGTTATTAGACCTTCCACGTTTCAGTTAAGCGACTGAATCACATTTGAGATATTTTGTTTTCGTTCATTTAGAAGATAGTTTAGTACTAAAGAAATTCAGCGTTTCTCAAGGGTGGTTTCAGATAAATCAAGTAAATTAAAAGTTGACTAAAGCAGCATCAAAAATTGTTTCGTCTTAAGACAAATTTACAAATTTACAAATTTTTTTGGAATCCTATTCGCGCCGAAGCCTCGAATAACCAAAACTATTATATGTATTAACCAGACACACGTAAGTATGTTTGTAAATAAGTGATTATATTTTTTTTACACATCACAGCCGCTGCACAACCACAATATGACATTTTTATGCCTCATAACGCAGCCACAATTTTGAGGGCAATATGTCGAAAATAAAAATGGAGCATATTTTATATAAATGCAGAGGCTTTAAAGGTGTCATTGCTTTTTGCTAAGTATAGTATTTATGTATGAAAAGCGAATACCTTTCTTTCATTCAGCTGTAGTAGGCATGTGTGTGTGCGAAAAATGCAAACAAAACAAACAAAAACACAAACAATGTTGACTGAATTTGATAAAGGTTGCACAATTCACCGATGAAAGGATATGGGTTACAACTATGACCTTAAAAAATATATTTGCTGCCATTCTATTTAGTTGTTGTGGCAGCGCTTTGTTAAAACTATGTATGTATGTACATACCAACAACAAAATAACCATTACACTAACATTACTAACATGAACTGATAGCTTTATCGCAACACCAACACAACAACAACAACAACAACAGCATCAACGAAATCAATGCAAAATCCGTAACGTTACGAGTAAAAGCGTACAAAGACCAAACAGCCACCAGACACACCGGCTGTTGTTTTCCATGTCCTTGTAATCGCATGGCAGGCAGTATGTACATATGTACATATGTATGTGTATGGCTGTGCACTATTTTCCATACTCCATCAAATGGCGCACTAAAATGTTTACTATAGAAGCAGTCAGCGTTCAAATGTCTTCAAGAATATTTTCCACTTCGATGGAAATATTTGAAGACAAAGACTTACTCGTACATTGGTTACCTATGCATGTACATATGTATGTACACTCTGTTCACAAATTCTAGCACAACTACATACATATACTCGTATACACATTTGGCCAGCAAATTCTTATTCTATTTTTTTAAATTATGTTTCAATTAACTAACAAAAACAATAAAAAACCAACGTACAATGCCTTAAGAAAATAAATTCAAAATTTCGAACTTAAAAATTTAGTATGCAGTTTTGTAGCTTAATCAATTTTAGTAGTAAAGTGCGAATTTCAAGTGTCTATAAATTACCACTGATTTTTGACAATTTTTTTTAACTGATGCTCTTTCGCAAATCCTTCCATATAAAAAATTATCGCAGGTTTGCGTTATATGGTGAAAATCGCCATTAAAAAAAAAACTGCCAAAAATCAGTGGTAATTTTTATGAATCTTTTTGAATGAACTACAAAACTACATACTCAAAAAAGTTCTAAATTTTATTTTTATGATTTTTGTTAGACAATGAACGATATTTTAATTGAAAAATAATTTTAAATAATTAGAAGAAAAATAAATTATTTTAATGTGTCAATATGTGCGTGTGCTAGAATTTGTGAACAGAGAGTATGTATGGATATGAGCCTTACGCTTAAGTAAGTTTCCATATAAAATTATGCGGGCAATATGGATACTGCATATGTACATACATATGTATATATGTATGTACATGTGCATGTGTAGGTATATATATGTATATGATAAAATTTATTTATGATAATAAACCTTTTTGTCATAACGAACCCTGAAAAGACTAAGGAATATATGTATGTACATACATGCCTATGTACATGCATATGTACATATGTATGTATGTTAAGGCGCACTACCAAAATTTTAAGTTTGAATTTTTTGTCGCGAACACATTGACTCAACTAGCGATGTGAGCTTAAATGCACGAGCTTAAATGTGCACCAAAATATAATTTAGTATTAATTTTTACACTAATTATTTGACTTTGACATGTATTGCAGTTTTTGAAAATTTGGTAAAGATATATACATATGTACATAATATGTATGTACATACTTACATATCGTCGCCTGAGAAAAATATTGTCGTAAGCGCCATTTTCACAATTTTGAGTTATCGATGCAGTTTCCCATACAAATTAACCAATTTTTCTTGTCACTAATATATTGTCGTATGTGCAAGATTGCTTGACACATACGACAAAATTGTATTGCCTCTTAATAGATTTCTGTCGTATGTGTTATGTGGTAAAATACATTGACTGTAGTAATTTTAGTATCAATCGTGACGTCGTCGCGATCGGACGGTTCTTCTGCGCCGAGCGTATCGGAGCAAATTTATTCGTAAGTTTTATAGAAAACTCAAGCTGTCATATTATAAAACATTTAATAATCATACATATGTACATACATACATATGTATGTTATAGAATGCGTAATGAAATATTGAAATATGAAAGTTATAGCGATTTTTCACCAGACGACGAAGTAAATTATCCCAATTATGATCCTAATTCCAAATTGACACTGAAAACGTTCTACGAATCAGCCTACACAATTGTTTCGCCAATTTCTCCCAATACTACTGAAGTCTTGCAACTACAGAGAAATTGTGCAAAAATTCAGCGAGCCTGGACATTCTTCCCAGCCAATTGTGTTCAATTCGGCTGCTCAAAAACGCAAATTTTCCCAACGTCAAATTACAACTTCTGCAAATGAAACGATATAGATTTTAAATGTATTTCAATAAAAGCAGAAAGTTTGTGTTTCAAACAAGTACAATTTTTCAAGTGCAAGTCTATTATATATTCCAACAATGACTTCTTTAAGGTTGGAACAAAATTATCATTTAATGAACTCGAATGTACCTTTCTCGATTTAAGGAAAAGTAAATGACGGTTTTCTACAACGATTTGAAAAAACCGTCTTGGAGTTGTCCCCAAAAAAAACACTTGACAGCAATAAAAAAAAAAAGAATTACAAAGTTGCCTTCCTTTCTAAAAAAATATATATATTAAACATATAATACCGGCTAGTATTTTTAATATGTGACTCAGCAGAATGAATTTGATATTGCAACTTATGTTCCTTTAGTTTTGTGTTAAGCATATAATGCAAATATGTATTTTTTATGTTAATTTTATTGCTTTATTTTACTTTATGTATGTATGTGTTCGTGTGAAAAATAAAAAGCGAATTCTTACACAAAAATATTAAAAGTATTACTACTTGTGTTTCTGACTATTCTAACATTCAATGACATTTTGTCGTATACATATGTACGATTTTTTCGCATGCATTTTGAGGCTGTGACATACGACAAAATCATGCTGAGGAAAACTCGAAATAACTCCCATAATATCAACAAAATATATGCAAAATTTCATATAAATTTCATTTGTTAATCAAACGATTTATAATCCCTGAAATTTTAAGAAAAATCTACCTTTGCGTTTTTGAGTAATATACTCCTAAACTTCAATTGCGTTTTCCCAAAAATCATGAAAAGTGATATACGACAATAATTTACCCAGGCGACGATATGTACGTATGTATTTGTGGAGTTTTGCCAAAACTTCTTATTTGAATTTAAAAAGTTTTATATTGGACTATTAATTTTTAACTCATAACTAAATTAATATTTTAATATTTTAGAGAGCTTGATGGGAAAAAAGTATGAAGTCGAGATAAGTTTTTATTTATCAATTTTCTACAGATGCATACATACATCATACATACATATGTATGTATGTATGTATGTATTTACGTGGCTCCAGGAAGTTCTAGATTTAACAAAAATCGTGTGCGTCAAAGTATCAAACTAATATAAAATGTATAAAAATTCGACGAAATTTCATTCATTCAAACGACTAAAAAATATTTTTAAAAAATAAATACATAAAATAAAACAAATATTGAAAAATAATATTTAAAAAAATGTGTCGTGTCCCATATAATTTTAGTACAAGGTATTTCATACATTCGGAAGATTAAAACAATTATTAAAAAAAAATGTAAACGAGATATTTAAAAGAATTAATTTTTTATAAATATTTTTTTTTTAAATATTTTTTTTAATCACAAAATTTTGTAACCCGCTTATTCAGTTTTAATACAATAAAGTAGCTAAAAATTACCGTTGTTTTTGGAGAATTTTTCAGCAACACCGTCAGCAAAACAAAAAAATTCTAATTTTACTAAAAATTCTAGTTAAAAAGTTTTTGAGTTTGATGACTATTTATGAAACTTTGAAAATTTTTTGAGCATTGTAATTTTTATGGAATTTAGTTACAGAATCAACTATTTTTAATAATAAATATTTATGATTTTTTATTAAACAACAAGTAAGAAAGGCTCAATTGGGGCGACACCAAATTTTTATAGCCTCGCGATATATTTTATAGGTATCTTCTTCCTTAGAGATGCAAAATTTTTTGTATTTTTAAAAATTACCGAAATAAAACACGTGATCGTGAGTCTGAGTATAAAAATTCCGTTATATGTGAGGTGGGCGTGGTTTCAAAATGTTCAAAAATTAGTTTAGTGATTTTAAGGACAATATGGGTACCAAATTTAGTGACGATACCTAGCACTGTAATTGAGATTCAGACATTTTATCATAAGTGGGTGTGGCAACGCCCATTTTTCAAAATATTTCAAAAATTCAATTTCCTTGTTTAAAAGCGCTCTAAATATCAATTTTCACCCTTTTTGCTCCAATAGATACTGAAATAACAAAGTTTTTGCATTTTTCAAAAATACCGTTATATGGGAGATGTGCATGGTTATCGGTCGATTTCACCCATTTTAAACAGCAGCCTATCTTGGACAAAGATCTCTCAATTTTTACTCAAGTTATAGTGTGCACGGACGGCCGGACAGACAGTCAGGGCGAAATCGATTCCACTTTTCATTCTGATCATTTTAGTATATATATGTCTATATCTATCTCGATACCCTTGTGTATAAGTACGCTCGGGTATAAAAAACAAAAGCTTCACAAAACATACATATAAGGAAGTCGTGTTTCTAATTATGTGTCCACCACTGTACAAACTTGGATGATGTACATATTTCTCAAATCAAAGTCGATTTCTAGTCAAATTTTTTTGAGGCACCTTAATGTAGTATATGTATATTCTCGTATACATATGTACATATGTATATATGTAAGTACACCGCTGCATTCGTGTGATAACTTTCATAGTATGACAACCGTGACGCATAAAACTAAGTGACAATACTACCTTGGTGAGGCTCAAATTATAGCACAGCTTTGCAATTTTTCCTCTACGCTGCTTTATTATTTTCTCTTCGCTTTTATCAGTACAAATATTTCAATATATAATCTCTTCCCGCTCTGCGCGTCCATTCACAATCGACAAACACATTGCGTAAATACATTTTTCTAATTTTAACAATAGCTTTTCCTCTTTGTTCTTTCGTTCGTTTGTTTGTTAGCTTTTTGCAATAAAATTTAAGCGCCTCATAAATTTTACAATCGTCTTTGCTTGACTTGCTTTTCACGCATTTTCTTTGTGTAAGTCGAGTACATCGAAACTCACTTGGCTGGTCGAAGTAAAAGGTGATTTTACGAGTGTCTTTTTCTTTTGTGCAAAAGGGCAGCGGGTGGTGCTGACTTCATTGAGGTTAAAAGGAGCATTTGAAAGATAAAGAAGTGTGTAAGAAATTTTTTTTTATTTACTTACACCTTATACAAGTAAGTCATAGATTTAAAGGCAGCAGTAAAGGAGCAATCCTGTGGGAGCGCGCAAAAAAGAGGAAAGATTTTTTATAATTGGCAACTTAATTTAAAATTTTGTTGTTGTTGCAATATTATTAGATATACCATATGGGGGAAAAAAACATCTTAATCCCCTTAAAAAAAAATTTCGCAAAAATCAACGAAACATTTTAGCCGCCTAAAACATGACAAATCTTTTGTTGCGAGCAAATTGGTTTCAATGACTCAACAACTATCTTTCTGTTTGGAGCGTGAATCAAACCCTAAACCCCGATGTCACGTCTTATTAAGAATTTAGTTTTGCTGTTTTCTCAAGTTAAAACTTCTTCACAGTTTCGCTCCAGAACATCTGTTAACAAATTTTCTTCTTCGTCTTTGCGGGTGCCGCCGTCTCTGTTTCTGAAACTATTTATTTGCAGCGTCAAATTTTTCTGTCTCTTATTTTATCTACTTCAAAAGAGGTATGTCTCTCTTTTTTCATCTTCTTATAGTATCTCATTGTTTTTTTTTTTCGGGAGCAGCAACACAGCTGTTCCGAGTTCGAAAACCTTCGTCTTCCCGTCGTGTACGTTATTTTCTGACGTTGCGCTGCTTTACCCACCTCCTTTATTGCAAGATATCGATAAGTGTATAATGGTCCGATACGATAACGATATTAAAATCACTATCGAGATTTTTTTTAGTTTTAAATTGGATATTAATAGTAAAAAACGATAAATATATCGATAATTAGGGTAAATCTTTGGAGAACTCTATTGTTATTATTGTTATCTCTTGCCTCTTAGCAGGCAGAAGTTCTAAAGAATGTCTCTAGTTTGTTTGAAACTCATTGAGCATTTAAATTTGATTTCTTTTATTGAAATGTAAACATAGTAACTCCATTTCATTTTTAAAAAAATATTAATCAAAGATCTAAGAAAATATTCTTCAAAGCTATGCAAAAGAAAAGTTTGTTTATATGCAATTTACTTTCCGTTAAAAAAAAAATTCTCGAAAATCTAAAGGTATTTATATTCACTTAAAACTAGCACGTTAATATAGAAAATTGAATGGACTGCAACACTGCATACAGAAAAAATATTCTAAATATTCTAATTCTAAATATTCTAATTCTAAATATTCTAAAAAATTTGTTAAATTTTTTTAGTCGCTTACAAAAGTTTACTACTTGGTTATTAGAGAAAGAACTTATTTAAAAAAAAAAATTTTTAATTTAATAAAACAAAAAAATTTAAATTTAATAACAAAAAATTCAATAATTTTGAAATAAGGTGTATTTTTAATAAATTTAATAAGTGAATAAGATATAAAATCGTCACCGACATACAATTTGTTTGTCGACAAACCTGCTACGACAGCTATTCGCAATTGAAACAGCAAAAAACGGTAAGTTTCGGACGGCACCGCCATTTTCATATAAGCAAATTCACTACAAATGCATACAATTTTCGTGCTTTTGAACGAGTGTTAATGCATATCATCACTGGCGTATTTTTGCCGTTCTCTTACTCGCATCTGTGAAAATATTGGAATCTTATTCTCATTCGCTTCGCCAAATATTTTCGCTTCGTTATATAATACATTTATTTCTCTTGTAAAATTAGAAAATTAACTTTTTAAATTGTGAAATATTATGTTATTTTTTTTTAGGTTTTGGTATAACATAGAACGCACAAAAGTTAATCAAGACAACCCAATTATTCTAAATTATAAATTTTGCACGTTCATGCTTCCGGCAGAAGGAGCACGAAATTATAACAAATAGAGTTAACCTGACAGCCCAAAAAAAAAAAACAAATCGCTTTTGTAAAAAAATAAAATGTAATTAGAAGGAGGGCGATATTGCAAAAAATTTAGTTAACCTGACACTAAAAAAAAACAATTTAAACTCGCTTTTGTAAAAAAAAATTCTCAAAAATAACCTTTAATTAATGTATTGTTACATGTCAAATGTCTTTTTTATAAACACTGCAAAGTTCTAAATTATATGTACAAAATTTTGTTGAAACAAAAACTTTCACGATCAAACTGTTTCAAGATACTGTTCTCACTATATTTTCGGCAGCAATTTAATCTTGCTTATCAAAGGTGCACACTTTAAAAAAAAAGGTGCTGATTAAGCTCAATATACACCACAAACAGCTAGCGACTCTATTAAGTTTTTAATCTAACCTAAAAGTTTAACGGCAACCCTTGATTTTATTAACTTACTTTAAAAGTTAACCATAAATGTGAATGAAACCTTTCAACCTTTCAGCCCCGCGTTGAGCAGCAATCCATTATTAAAATTACCACAATCTAGGCAAAGAAAAAAGCCAAGTTTTTAAGTGACTTATAAAACTGCGCTGCTTCCGGTCTTCTGACCACTGAGAGAACAAAAAGGCAAACCTACAACACCAATAAATAATATTGGAAGCAAACCAAAAAAAAAAAAAAAACCATTTTTTTAGCCACAAACAACAGTCGTGTCTGCAATAAAATATGCTAGAAAGGGCAAGCGAAAAGGATAGAAGAAAAAAAAAACACAAAAAAACTCGCACGCCAACAACCGACCCCCCTCCCCCTCTGTCCCAAACGAGAGCAAAATGAGCAACGCGGAATGAGATGTTAATTTGTATGTGATTTACATGCGCCACAATACTTTTGGGGCCAAATGAATCGAATGTAATGTATTGTACGTGACTCAGAGACCACAAACCGCCGCGCAGTGTGCTGGAACTAAATACATTCATATTGTTTTTGTTATTGCAGGCTATTGCCGTACGAGTATACACTTTGTTCACAAATTATAGCATAGCCACATATTTTTAGTTTCGGACAAATTTATTTTCCTTCTTATTATATAACAAAATCCCTTTTTATACTTTATACAAAAAGTACATTAATTTTACAAAATTTCAAATTTCAAAAATTAAAAATTTTTTTTTTTTGTAATTTTCGATTTGTTTTGAATATGCAATTTTGTAGCTCATTCAATTTTAGTATAATTAAGTTCAAGTTTGAAATGCTTACAAATAAGCATTGATTTTTGAAAAAAAAATTTTACTGGCGATTTCCTCCGTATAATGCAAATACGCGATTTTTTTTATATGGAAGGCATTGCGTAAGAGCGTCAGTAAAAAACAATTGATTTTTATTAGTGGCAATTTATAGGCACTTGAAATTCGCTATTTGTTATACTAAAATTTAATTAGCCAAAAAACGCCAAATTTTTGTTTAAGTTTAAAATTTGGATATTTTTTTTTGGTTTAATTAGCGAATGAATGAAATTTGAATTGTTAAATAATTTTAAATAGGTATGTATTTACAAGAAAAATACATTTTCCAAATGTATCGGTATTTGGTTGTGCTATAATTTCTGAGCATAAAAAATAGATATTGAAACACTTGTACAATTTAAAATCCTACAATTATTTGAAATTATTTTTCAATCGAAACATTGTTAATTCTCTAACAAAACAATTTTTGAAATTTTATTTAAAAAAAATGTAGAAAACATGTATCAAAATTTCAAATTTTCGAACTATAAATGCAGATATTTAGCTCATACAATTTTAGAAGAACAAAGTTCAAATTTCTAGTTGCTACGAATTACCACTGAATTTTGAAAAAAAATTTACTGACGCTCTTTCGCAATTCCGTTCGTATAAAAAATTATCGCGGTTTTGTGTTGTATGAAGGAAACTGCCAGTAAAGAAATTGCCAAAAATCAGTGGTAATTTATAGATAGTTGAAACTCGCACTTTGTTGTACTAAAATTTAATGATCTACAAAACTGCATACTCAAAAAAGTCCTAAGAACTTTTTTTAAAAAGTTCGAAATTTTGAAAAAATTATTAAATCATTGTATTTTTTGTATAAAGTTTAATAAATTGCTTTTTATGATTTTTGTTAGCGAGTGAACGAATTTTTAATTTTAAATAAATACAAGAAAAAAAAATTATCCAAATGTGTCAATATGTGGTTGTGCTATAATTTGTGAATAGAGTATAAACATATGTATGTACATATTCGTATTTGTGGTAATAGTTATGCATTACAATATATATTGTATGTATGAATATTGATCGTCCATTGGTTGGTCCATCAGGTGGTTTATTTATTATGTATTGAAACAGTGTATGCAGGCGGTCAAAGGTGAATAAATTGTAGTCAAATTAATGGCTAGCTGTTTAAGAGTGTGTATGTATGAGTGTGTGTGTGTGTGTGCACAGACATACTTATACAAAATTATCTACAAATAAGTGGTTTTATATGTATGTATGTATATACATATGTACTTACTCGTATTATGTATGCAAAAGCCTACAAATAGGCACTCGTACCTTTGCATAGTAAAGTTCGTCACTTAATTAAAATGCGGCGTAAGTGTGTGTGTGTGTGTGTGTGTGTGTGTACGCTTGTAGGACTGCGTTTGTGTACGTGCCTAAAGAGGTAGACCTTTAAGTGGTTTGTTTTTCAAGCACGCATGTTTCCATTTTATTTTCGTTCGTTCATTTTCCAATTTGTTTATTGCGCCGGAATGCAAATTGCTGCTGATGCTGCTGCTGCTGCTATGGAAAAATCGAGCTGTGGAAAAATAGCAGAAAAGGTTTCTATTGAAAGAGCGCATAAAAATAAGGAAGAAAAATTGTGAAAAAAATACATACTAGAGCAATTTCGGTCGTAAAATATTTGCGTTGGCCTTTTGCTGTATACAAATACAAAGGAGGTTTTGTAAATATGTACATATGTACATATGTATGTACGTATACTCGGCGGCTATACAAATAAATGCAAATACATACATACAAACATATATGTATGTATATAGATGGGAAAAAATGTGTACTACTGTGTCAGTGCGCCTTTATGTATGCTACATACGCGCATTTAGCTAAACTATTTTCTGGTTGCAAATAAAAGTGAAAAATTGTTCACTGCAGCGACTTGTGCAAACATTGTTTGTGTTGCAAGGAGGCACACACTTAATACATACATATGTATGTACGTACGATCACTTATTGTAAAAAATGAGCTTTTTTTATAGTATTTTCAAATTTTTTTTTTTTTTTTTTTATTAAAAATATTTTTCAAAACTTTAACATTTTATTGAGCTCGAGGCTATTTTATGGAAAGTTTTTATTAAAAAAAAAAAAAACAACAGTTTTAATGGTAGGCCCGTTGTTGTTTTCAAATAAAAATCTTCCATAAACTGGCCTCGAGCTGGTCAAGCTCAATATAATTGTGAATTATTATTCATTTAAATGTTAATAAAAACTAAAACAGAAAATAAATATTTTTCTTTAATCGCTTATAAAAAGATGTCACATGTGTCTTCTGTTATCAAGTTTATAGACTCGAAATGTACTGAAATAATTGTGTTCAAAATCAAATGTGTTTTTATTGGTGTCTTTTGTGCAATGGCAAAACAAAATTTCGATAGGTGGCGCTGAAGTCGATACCTATTTAAAATTCGTATTATCAGTCCGATTCGATTTAAATTCAAATCACGTAATAAGCACATAAATATTAGTGTGTTACTTGAAAACTTTACAGAAAATTAAAGTGTAGCGCAGTGTAAAGCTTGTGAAAGATGTCGCGATTACCAAATCAAACGCTCTAATGACATTGGAGAACACTCGTACTTCTTCTATGTAATTGTGCTCGATATAAATTTGGTTTAAATTCTAACGATTCAGAGAAAGACATCATAAGTAAAGATGGGTTTAGACCTGGGTATTTACCCAGGTATTTATTTAATTTCGAGTAAATACTTATTTGAATAACAAATACTCGTTGTTACGTAGAGTAACAGAAATGTGAACATTCTTAATAAGAACTGCTAATCAGTGCGCTTATGGCAATTACATGTAATGAGTGGGAGCGATGGCAACAACAATGCTGTAGCAACTAGAAAGATTAAAGTTTCGAAACCCAAGCTTGATCCTCAGGTGCATAAAAAGAATTTGGTTCATTAATGCTTAAATATTTGTTCCCAGCGATTAGTAAATGAAATAAAGTGCGCGTGTTGATAATTATATTTTAAATGATGGGAAGACCGAAAAATTAAACTATTTCGAAATATTTTCATAGAAGCGGAAGTAGCAATGAAGGGCAAAAGCTTTTGTAAGTAACTTGGTGGAAAGGAATTTGTGGAAGCACGCTATTAAGCAAATTAGCTGTGCAAATTTTAACAGCTCCCTGTACGGACAGCGACAGCGATTACGATTAAATTTAAAAATTATTTAATTTTTTATTAAAAAATCTAATTCATAATAAAAAATTAAATAATTTTAATTTATTTAAATTTTTCTTTATTCTGATTTACACACACATAAATATCCAATTTACCATTACTAATCAAAAGGCTTTCAAATAGAAATTTTTCGATTCGAAAAACAAAACTCAAACAAATTAAATGAAACAAGTACTCACAATTCTAAAAAAAATCAACACATACGTACATATGTGTTTAATTTAATTGTAGTACTTGATTTTGAAAAAATTTTGGAAATATATTTCCCTTATATTCATTTTTAAAAAAAATTTAATTAAAATACGATTCATTCTCTAAAACAAACCTTATAAACTCTAGTGTCGAATTGTATACAAAATTTAAGGTAATTTAAAAAATTTTCATGAAAATATCAAACTTTTTTTTTTGAGAAGTTTTCGACAATTTTTGAGTATGCAGTTTTGTAGATAATAAAATATTTGTACAATAATTTTCAAGTCGAAAAAGTTACCGCTGAATTTTGGAAACTTATTTTTTTGCAGCATTTGTTTCCATTTACGTTTGAACAAAATATATTTTTAAGTGTACAAAAAAAAATTTACAGATCAAAAATTTATTAAAGAAATATAAATTTTGTACCTATAAGGTTTGAAAATTTGATTTTTGTATGGTTTTTGTTAGGAAACGAACGCTAATTAATTTTAAAAATATTTCAATTAAAAAAAAGAAAATTTATTTGTCAAAATGAAGCACTAATATATATTTGAGTGTAAAAATACTTGTAAATGCGAGCTAATTTCAAAATTATATTTTTTAAAACTTATATTTATTCATTAACGAGTATTTTTGTTAATATTAATTTAAAATTTAGTAGGATCTATAACCGCGACCATATACATAAATAAAAGTTTACGAAATTCGCAAAAATTAAACAAATTTCAAAAACTGTCTGCTTGGTCACCCCAAAAAAAAAATAAAAATATTTGCTTTGAAATTTAATAAGTAGATAAGCAAGAAATTTTCACTAAAAAATATTTTCTTGTTTGCTCTAATCGACCGCCAATCTTAGCTGATTGAAAAGACGAATACACATGCCTATGTACTAAATTTTTATATAAGTCTCTATGTACGAACATATGTATGTATGTATATTTGTATGCATGCATGTGTGTACATATGTCTGTATGCTTATGCATCCAAATGCGCGTCGACGTTTGTGTGCACTTAAACGAATTTTCGGTGCGCACAACTTTTGTGGCGCCGCCAGCACTGCAAAACAAGAGTAGAAAACCACCAACCAAATATCAAAAAAAAAAGAAATTTTTTTATATATCAAAATAAAAACAACTACCGACACACACAGAGCAACATCACGGCATCATACAGTAATAGTATTCCACTATTTTCGTGCACGAAACAATTTAAATTGTATAGAGTAGAAAAATCTGCAGGTTTAGGTGCATTTGCTGCCACCACTACAACCACCACCACCACAATCACCACCTTTGCGGCAACAAATTCCGCTTTCAACTTGCACTGCGCTATTGATTCTTTGAATAAGTAACACAACAGCTACTGCATCAAAAAAAAAAAAAAAGGTAATAGAAAAATAAATTAAACCAAAATTATTTATTTATAACGTCAAAAAAAAAAATAAAGGTGAAGCGAAATTTATGACCGCAGCTGCATTTCTTAAGGGTACCAGTCGCATTGGTGAGCGAGCAGCGCTCGACCTTAAAGCTCTTTTCAAATGCATTTTGATATAAATAAATGCAGGTGTATAGGCACTCACACACACACACACACACACACACACCGATATCACTCACATCCCTCAGCGACATTTGCTTACACACACCTGCAATTTATAGCTCCAGCTAGTTCCAGTTCGCTTTGGTGGTCCACCAGCAACGCTGCATAATTTCTTAATGGCCCGTTGTGGTGTCCACTCTCCTTGGAAGCCTGCAATATGTACACTCGCATGCACACAAAGACACAAACTTTCTTCTGTATTCTATTCACCTACATACATATAGTACGCACATCAAGCCGCTTGTGACTCGTCCATCTTGCATTCTTTGCCTCTATTCTTCTTAAAATATTTTATGCTTTGCAACTGAAAGCAGTCAACAACACAACATCTGCTGAAGCGGAAGGTTCCACATCCGCACTGGTGTGCCAAGTTAGTACAGAGTGCAAAAACGTATACTCGAACATACATACTTACATATGTTTTTACATATGTTTGTATATACCAACATACAAGCTTATATTTTCTATAAGTATACTTTTAATTTTAATAAACACTGATTTTGAAAAATGTTCTTAAGTACAAAAAAAATTTTATGAATTAAATGAAACACAGTTTTGCAAGGTTAAAATTTTATCTTGGCAGTTAGCAGAGAAATGTCCAATAATCCGCTCTGCAAGGTTACATTAGAGTACTCACAATGTAACAGTAGCACCAGGGATAAGCGCATTTACACAATATCGATACCGATATTATCTATAACGATAACAATATCGATTATCATAACAATAATGAAACCAGCATCAATGACGATAGCGTTAAAAAAATAGTTATAATTATATGGATGACGATAACATATACGCTATTGAATACTATTAGGTATTCGTACTACTATTAGCGATGGCAAATACTTTAATATCGATAAAAATAATTATATCGATAACTTAAATAATATCGATAACAGTAAACTTATAGACGACATCAATATAAATAAACATAATAATATCTATAACCATAACAATAACCATTACGATAAAAATATCTATAACGATAACAATATCGATATCCGTAATTAATTTATTTGTCAAAATGAAGCACTAATATATATTTGAAGTGAATACAACTGAATGTAAAAATACGATATTATCTATCTATAACGATAACAATATCGATAACCATAACGATAATGAAACCAGCATCAATGACAATAGCGTTAAAAAAATAGTTATAATTATATGGATGACGATAACATATACGCTATAGAATACTACTAGGTATTCGTACTAATATTAGCAATGGCAAATACTTTAATATCGATAAAAATAATTATATCGATAACTTAAATAATATCGATAACAGTAAAATTATTGACGACATCAATATAAATAAACATAATAATATCTATAACCATAACAATAACCATTACGATAAAAATATCTATAACGATAACAATATCGATAGCCGTAACTACAATGCTCAAAATATCGTTAACGATATGCACATCGATAATGAGATGGTTAACAATAAATTTCGGTGTTGGTATCGATAAAAATAGATAGTTTAAAAAAATATCGATAAAGACATGTTAGTGATTATGCAAAGGAATATGAAAAAAATAAAGTTAAATAGAACGAAAAATGATACTGAAGATGGCACAACGCCATAACCGGTTTGTCTTAAAACCAAACTTGACAAGAGATGGGGAAAATTTGTTTCAAAATCATTCATTTCACACCCTGTAGGAAGCGACAACAACAAAAAATCAGAATAGACTTTACGTTTTAACAAAAGTGATGCTACTAACGATGACAGCACCAAGAACAAGCAGACAAACAATTTCCTTGGCGATGACATAATCGTTAACGATTAAAAACGATAACAATAACTATCTCAGTGATTACAATAATATCGTTAATGATTTTTATATTAACAACAATAACACAACCGATATATGTAGATATTATTACAACCCAACGGAAACCCACTTTCCCGCCCAACCGACACGAGTGGCTAAATCCGCATAACGTACGGATGTTTTTTATATATACAAATCTTTGGTGCCGAGTCGTGACAGAAGAAAGTTTGTTAAGCGTCTAGATCCCAAGCTGCTCAGCTACAGAATAAGAATTCATCAGCCGAATACAAAGTTAGAGAAATGCAAAGTAAGAAAATTGGATCGTTAGCTGTTATTAAGAGAGGATAGAACAGTTCTTTTAATTATAAAAAGTGAGTCCGATACGTCAAAGGTGCTGGAATGACTGTTAAAGTCTCGGCATAAACTCCGAAACGGTTCATTCAACTCAAAGTTAGTTCTGCATAGTTTCAAGTCAAGTGGTTTAAAGTTTTTCGTTGCACGGGAAGGTACATTAAAATTAATTTGCTCTAGAAGAAATGGACTTGAGATCCATCCATTGACTAATTTTACCATAATTATTATACCTAACATTTCTCTGCGATTCGAAAGAGTAGGAAGATTAATAAGTTTCAAACGACTAGTGTAAGTGGGCGGATTGTATGGCGCATCCCATCGAAGCTGTTTTAGTATAAACTCAGGTGATGAAAAGCAACGCAATGTCCGTATTTTCAACTAAAGATAGTGGGCATAAGAATATCAATAGACAATCCAAATAAAGAAAAAGTGTCGCTAAAGCTAAGAAAACACATTTTTATATTTATTTATTTTTTATCGTAAAAACCTTCGCAGCTTGGCGGGCGACAAAATGTTTATTGTAAAAAGAGAAGATAATAGTTTTCTATTATAATGACTATAGTCACTGCATCTCTCTAGATGAGGAAGAGCGCAAAGAGTTTTGTCTTCTATTTTCTGCACTAAATTTTCTATCAATCGACACGTTTTTTAGATTCAATAAATTTTCCCTGTGCTTTTAAGAGCCTCTACGAATCGAACAAAATCGATAGATTTTCTCAACATCTTAGCGAGGAGTGCCGTGATTATAAATGCAAATCTTGAATCGAAATCGATCAGACTCATCGGGCTCAGATTTGAAGGCTCTAACGCTCTCTAAATTGGACTTGTATCTGTATGGAACTCTGGAATTATTTTTGAACGCCTTTTAAACATTTTGAAGAGTCACAAATATTTGTATACTTGTACTTTTATGGTATGTATGTACGTAAGTTAGCCTGCAAATCGAATTTATGATGCGTAAATTAAACTTAAATCAAGTTTGATGTAACCTTTCCTTCCCTCCCTCCATCTCAATAGCTAGCATCTTCGATCAAATACCAAAATCTACTTAATTTCTGCACAATTTTGCGATTCAATGTTACTCCTTTAAAAATAGAAAACAACACAAATTTAATGGCAAAGAAATTTTTCAACATCTACCGACAAATCAAGCCAAGCAAAAAATGCGCAAAAATATATAAAAAAAAAAAAACAGCAAAAACACAATGACCCAAAGCGGGCCGTACGGTGCATTACCGTGGGTAGGCTAGCGGCCATGCGGAGGCAATGAGGGGCATTAGCGCTAAGGAGCATTGTAGTTAAGTGGGGTGTGTCGGCTCACTTCCTGATGCGCTTTGTCAAATTGCAGCATTTTTCTCGCAAATAATCTCTTTCCGCTTTCGTTTGCGCCCAGGCTGTTTTTCCGCTTTGGCTCTTGCCTTTGTCCTGCTGTTGTTTTATAGCATTTTTTTTTTGTTTTTTGCCTGATTTTTTTCCCCCCTTTTTTGTGCTATTTCGTCACTTTTCTCGCATGTCATCATAATGTTTGTGCTTGTTTTTACTTTGCGCACATACAAACCTACATATTTTTTAAACAATTAACGTGCAGTGAAAAGCAAAATTGTGGCGTTTAAGTAAAATGCGTTGCATTACAAAAAATTACATAAACACCTACACACACACACACACACGCGCGCATAGATACATAAATATCAACACATTTGTTTTTTGTTTGGTTCAAATGCCTATGTTTTTTTTCATGATGCTGCATATTTGCGTGCATTTTTTGTGCAAAAGTGCTGATTCAGGAAACTGCGAATTGTTTAGGAATTTCTTTCATGGCTAAATAGTTGATACATATCTATGTACATAGTCTCGAATATATTTAGGTATAAAATATGCAAACATGCAATACATACGTAAATACATAAGTAAATACATAAATATATGGTCCTTGTGCTAAGCCCAATGGGAAATTCTTCTCTGTCATTTTGATAACTTTAAATTTGAATGGATTCTTTTACTCCTAAAAGCATTGCCTCGAACATCTTCTCCCTCCACTGACAATAATTTCACATCAAAGCTTATGAGAATGATAAAACATGTTGCCTTAAAAAATTAAAGCAGCCCCTAGACGATCAATATTACTGTTTGGTATGCACAGTTCTGTTTATGAAAGTTTCTGTCGATATAAATTTCTATCAATAAGCTGCCCTTAGACAATCAATATTACTGTTTAGTGTGCACAGTTCTGTTTATGAAAGTCTCTGTCGATATTAATTTCTATCAATAAGCTGTCAGTGGTTGTACTTAATCATCAATAAAGCCATTCAAACAATATTGACCAATGCATCAATATTATTGAACGTCTAGAGACTGTTTAAGGTAGTCAAACTGAGAACTCGAAGAAATTAACGCAAACGAAACTTAAGGGGGCCCTCTACTCCCGCGGTTTCGAAAAGCCGTTTTTTTTTTCATTTAATTTCAATCTTTTTGTATCCAAGAATACGCCACATTCCTTTGTATGCTTCTGGGCTCCGTAATGTATCCGTCTCCTTCAAGTTATACACCGTAATTTATCTTTAAACGCGTTTTCCTGAATGTAGTGTTTTTTTTTAGCTACCGAGTAAGACTTTTTATAAGAGTATTGGTCAGATTTCAAAAAAAATTTTTATTGGAATATTTAGTGAACATACCGCTATGTTTTCCCGAGTACGATTTGCAAAATATTATTTTGTTCTATTTTTAGAGTCTCTAATATGACAAAAAATTTATTAAAAATTGAAAATCTTCACAAATCGTTGCATAAATTTTACAATTTGCAAAGTAAAAAAATTCTTTCTCGGGAACACATAGCCAACGTAACTGTGATTACAAAGAATATTTAATTTACAGATTACCCAACTGGGCAGAATTTTACTTAAGCGGAACTCATGCAGTTTCAACATCAATTTAGTCAATGACGTTTCAAGTTCGACAATGTTTTTTTTTTTTGCTATTCAATACAAAAATTTTAAAGTCAAAATATGTGCAGGTAATTAAAAAAAAATATCTTAAATCCATTCAGTAGATCCTTCGCAATTTATTTCCAAAAAAACCGCTCGATTTCAGGCCTTGGGAGTAGAGGACCCCCTAAACACTGAAAAAAAAAACTGCGTGAAAAATTGATTTGTCGTTCCAACACAAATATTTTTCCTAACCAAGCAGAAGTACAATGATTTGATTAAAGAACTGTGTTCGCCTCCAATATATTTTTGGAGAGAAATCGGTAGAGTATCGTATGCGCTTTTAACAGCCCTCAACGTACAAGAAACAGGAAAATTGATAAAGTTACCGAAGCTGGAATGCGAATGTGAATGCTCGGCCTTTCAAAAAATGCGGTTTACGTTTCTGGAGGACTACGTATATTTCTTCGTAAGTTTGTAAACTCAAGGCATTGAAAAGAGCGCAACGATCTACGAAAATGAAAAATTATAATTGTGGGAAACTCTCCGTGATATAATTTCGAACATCGGTGACATTCGAGTGCGGTCTTTTAAAGCAGTTCGTTTAATTTAATTCAACGTAACCTTACCTACTTAAGCACATGTATTAAGCAAAGTCAAACTAATTTCGGAGATCCAACTTCTCTCTCAATCGTCTGAAGCGATCAGTAGATTTTCTCTTCATTTATTTTAAACATTAACATTTAAGACGCTCAAAACCTTCCAGTAGGGACATCAAGATGTCTACTTAGTTACGCTGCGTCATATGACAATTGTATTCACGTACTTGAATTTCTGTATGTACTCATCTATCTATGTACATATAAGTATATATTGTATGTATATATACTCGTAGTTTCAGTTGCCTGTTGTTGGGTTGACAACAAAAAATATATAAAATGTATTTACTGATTGCATTGCACTGGATGGATGACCCACTTTCGACTCGACTAACAACAATGATTGCCTTAAAATAAGCAGCTAGTAGATAGAGAGTTTGGTACACACATACATATGTACATACTTATGTACAAGTATACTATTATGTATAGGTAAATATTTGTGATGCATTGCTTTGTAGACAAAGGTAATACCAGCGAAATCGGATAATTTTATGCGCCTAAAGCAACTATGCAGTTGTCATATACGTTTTTTATACAGTCGTCGCCATTAGTATTAGATTTGCTTGCTTAGTTGATTGAACAATTGCATAAACTAATTTATCAGTAGTCGCTCGCTCTTGCTAACCAGCGTCCAATCGAGACTTCAGTTGAAGTTAAATCCAACTAGAAATAGTCGCCTTGCCCTTCCTCTGCCATCAACATCAGGCGACGCGTTGAATACTTTCAGGGTTGGAAAGAGTTAAAAACCTATACATCTGCGGAATATAATTGGACTGGCCGGACGAGAGACCGCTACAGAGCGTGACACTGGCAGAAGACTTGACTAATGTCTACTAAGCCCATAAAAGTATTTTCTTTTTGCTGTATAGATATTCGGCTTCATAGTTTTATCCAATCGCTATTGAGCAGAGAGAGCAAAAAACTGCTTCTTTCATAATTTATATAAAGTACTGGGAAATGTTGTTATCTATTTAACTGTTTTTCTGGTTCATACAGGAGTACGCTACGAACTTTAAATTATCTATAACTCAAAGCAACTTTGGACGCTGCTTCTAATGGCTAGCATCTCAAGCTCTTCGCACTCTTTTCAACTTTAACTCAGCAGTTGTTTCTACGGTCCCGCTGAAATTTCTTGATTTCTTGAACGGCGTCACGTAGAGAGCTTAAAATATTGTACCATTCCTCGGAAACATGGTTCCGTTGATTATTCTTTTCTCAAAGAGCAAAAGTATGAGTTTAGTGGCGAAGTGCTTTGGTGTGTATTGTGATTGCAGATTTTAGACGTTGAACTTTTCTTGTATTAATTTAACGGCGGCAAGATAAATATCGGATTACTCGATAACTTCTTGGAGACATTGAAAGAATGCTCTCCGTTTAGCACAACATGCTCGTTTTAATTCTGAAACAGCACTACAGACTAGTATAGTTCTTGTCTCGGCTAGATCAATCAGGCTCAGCCTTTTTACGAGATATGTTGTCTTGAATACTGAACTTATCGATTGTGAGACCAAAGCACCATTTCTTGGTTTTTATACCCGAGCGCACTTGTACACAAGGGTATTATAACTTTGATCGCATAACGGTTGTTTGTAACAGCAAGAAATAATCGAGATAGATATAGACATATATATACTAAAATGATCAGTATGAAAAGAGGAAGCGATTTAGCCCTGACTGTCTGTCCGTCCGTCCGTCCATCCGTCCGTCCGTCCGTCTGTCCGTGGTTACAATAACTTGAGTAAAAATTGAGATATCTCAATGAAATTTGGTATATAGATTGCCCTTTAGACAGGGTAGGTTGGTATTGCAAATGGTCAAGATCGGTCAATAACCACGCCCACCACCCATATAACGGAAGTTTTTGAAAAATGTAAAAACTCCGTTTTCTCAGTATCTATTACAGCAAATTGAGTGAAATTTGGTATTTGGAGCAATTTTGAACTCAGAAATTAGGCATTTATGAAATTTTAAAAAATGGGCGTTGCCACCCCTCTTATTAAAAAGTTTCCGTATCTCAATAACAGTGTAAGGTATTGTCACAAAATTTGGTGGGGAAATTTTTCTTTGATATCGCTATTATTATCGTAGAAAATTTTTGAAATCGGACCATAACCTCGCTCACCTCCCATATAACGGAAATTTTGAAAAATTCAAAAATTTTGTTTTTTCTTTATCTGAACATATTAATTTATTATTTAGAGAGATAGTTAATAAAGAAACTTGATTTTTATGAAATTTTTAAAAATGGGCGTTACCACGCCCACTTATAAAAAAGCGTCTGTTAGTATCTCAACAACGATGGAAGGTATTGTCCCAAATTTTGGGGAACATGTTGTCCTTGATATCTTTAGCATCACCGTCAAAAACTTTTGAAATCGGCTTAAAATCGCGCCCAACTTCCATATAACGGAAATTTTGAAAAATGAAAAAAATTCGTTTTCAGTATTTATTGGAAGAAATTGAGTGAAGTTTAATACTAGCAGCGATTTGAAACGAAGAAAACGGCGTTTTCATGAAATTATGGGCACCGACCATACAAAAATAAATCGCGAGAGTATATAAAAATCGGTTTCGCCCGAATTTAGCCTTTCTTACTTGTTTTATATTAACATCGTCTTGACAAAGGAAATCTAGCTTCAATTTGGATTGTAGGGGGGGGTTTTGGACAACGAGGTGGACGAGATGGCAATACAGTCTCTTTCCCATCGCGAATGCGACACCTACTTTACAAATCTTCTTTCTTGTTCCATCGACCGCGACGGCGTTGTCAGTCCTTTCGTTAACAGCGTCATCAACCAACCACAAATCCCAGTCAAGAAAGTTTCGGATAAACCAGGTGTATTCTTTCAAATCACAATCTTCAAAACATTCACCGTCGTTGTTATGAAAACAAGATAACTATTATGCGAAGCTTGTAGTTCGACACTCTTCGAGCTCTCGTAAGCTTTGATCACCGGCTAAAACTCTCAGCTATCCATTGAAGTTGCGCTTTAAGCGCAAGCCGCTTACCTGTCCTTATATCCATTACCACAACCGTATAGATGTATTTATGGTATTGGTATGTACATACATATGTAGATATCTTTGTATGTAAAAGAACATTTGTTTGCTTGCAGTAAAATAAATAGCATTTAATCTCTCCTCACCTACACCCTCGCCGCTGAAAGCCGCAACGCCCACAATTTTTTGATTGTCTGCCGTGGCTGTCAAAATTACCATGAAAAGCGAATCGAAATGTAAATGCAATGCAAATCAGTTAAAATGAAAATGGCATGCGTTAAAAAGTCTATGTACATATTCACCAGCATAGTGTGTAAGTGTGCATGTATGTGTGTCGGTGGGTTGAAAGGATTCAGAAGATTATAGTGTGTTACGCGTTACAAATGCACACACACACACACACAAAGTCAACCCGAGGTACAGTAATAAAAAGCCAAACTAGTAAACAGATTTTTCTATTTGTGTAGTTCATGAACTGGTATTTAGTGGAGCTATGACTGTGGCTGCTGTTGAGTGAAAGACATCTTTGAAATTAATACGTTACCAAGTTGAAAATTTTGAACTAGCTGAAGGGGGATTTCCGTGATATTTGTGTTATTTTTATAATTTTCAAAGTAATGTTCGATAAGTTAAAATTTAAATGGTATAATTTGTTTAAAGGGTTTTGAAGATTGTGAAATTTGATTTGTGGTGTACGGCAAAAAGCTGTTTTGCAAGAGTTTTAAAATACAATTTCATTTGAGGTAATGTGTGTACGCAAGGACGCTCTTCATTAAGAACATTTTGGTATAAACATACAAAATAAATTTAGTTGATATTTGTGTAATACAAAAAAAAAAAAATGTATCAAATAATAAAATTAAATGTAAATATATATTTTTTTTTGTGATTTATAAATTCTCAATAATGAAATATACGTATGTATGTAGCGCCAAAAACGAAAAGGAAAAAAAGTATGTCAAATATTTTTTCTAACACAATACAATTAATGCAAAATGCATTTATTTTTTGTTATTAAATTTAAAAAAACAAAAATTAAAAAACACATTTTTAAAGAATAAAATAAAAATTTTTTTTTAATATTTTTTTATATTTATTTTTGCGTTTATTAAATTGAGAATAGTTAAACATTCACTAATTATGTACAGTCATTTTTTGATCGTTCTGAGACTGAATTTTTTGGACATAAAACTAAATAAAATTAAAATAACAACGTAATATGTAATTTTTAAATAAATGGGAAACAGGATATATACATACATAATTTGCCATGATGCAAAAAAAAAAATTTTTTTTAAATAGAAAATACAGTTGTAACGTAAAAATTTTGTAAGAAAAATGAATTCGTATTCAAAGTTATATAAACTATATTTTTAGTTCTTTTATATCGCAAATTTTTTTAAACTTCTTTTTGAGATGTTAACGTAGAAAATTTTGGACTTTTGTTGAATTGGAAAGAATAACTTCGTAATAAAAAACAGCTTATTTTTTGGTACTTCCTTGCTAAACTATGCCACTTCGGAATTGTACGGCGATGAATTTTGTTAAGCCCCTTAACGCTGACAGTATCTTCTTTATGTGTCATTTTGACCAACAATTTTCAAAAGGGTTCTAAATATTATATTTACAAGGATTTTCTAGGAGCAAATTATTTCAAAAGAATGAAAAGAATGTTGCTAAGGACAGTAAGCTGCCCGATTTTCTTGGCTAACATTTAGTTACATACTTTTGAATTGATGTGGTGCTACAACGTTTTTGTAAATATCACTTCTAATATACTTTTGATCAACACGAATCAAAAAGACTGCTAAATTAAAAGTTTTATGGGTTGACAAATTATTTCAACATACTTTTTCATAGCGAAAACTTAAAAAAAACTTATAATTCTACTTTTAAAAAATTTCAAATAAAATACTTCCAGTATATTAAAAGTATATTTCGAACTGGTTCGTCGAGTGTGCTAATGATAATGCAGAGACAGACTAGTTTGTTAACTCGCATATTGCTTATCAAAGCATGACATTTCATTTAACTTCGCTGTTTTCGCGAGCCAAAATTATAAAATACCAATCAGTTTAAAAAGATTTGTAAATTTGAACGCATGGATGTGATTTAAATGCATCCAATTATACAAACACACGTAGTGAAAATGTAAAATTTCATTTTAAATTCATTTTACATGCACACACACAAATACGAGTACATTCATACACATGTACATTTGTATGTGTGTAGTGCATGTCAACTTATTTGCATTTGCATCCACAATTAGCCTTTCAATCCTACGATCATCGATATCCGCGCTATTTTACCATCATCTATATCACCTAGTATGTGACTTTATGCCAATCCTACCTCTCTTTTTTTCACTCACGCTACACACTGCTTCACTCTTTTTGCTATCGCATAGAAAACATTCATTTTGAATTTGATTCTAGTAAATACCGCAGCGTTGTGTAGACAATCAGTGGTAACAATTTACCTATTCAAATATGTAGTCAAACACTCCAATAGACATACACGCATACACAAACACATATGTGCCTACCATTTATATTTATTCATGCCTATGACAAACTCGTATTAAGTGTATTGTAGCGTAATGTACTCGATCCTTATTGAATACGTGATGCCTCCTTGAATTGCCTATAAACTTTTGGGTGTCAATATTTTGCAGCTTTTGGTGTAAGGATGTGCGGGCGTACATATGTATATGTGTGTGTGTGTGTGTGCGTTTTTATTAGCCTTCGTATATCCATATTTACGAATTTATTTACAGTTTTGTTAAAGGCAATTTTTTATTCAAAACACTTTTTCGACATAACATTTTTTTTATTCATTATTCATGTCGATGCGATGCCTGATGAAGTGTTTTACACACACACACACACACGCATACATACATACGTATGCAAGTAGGTATTTATGTCTGTAGTGATTGAAGGTATACTATATATTTAGTGCAAAATCGTGTGCATTTTTTTACGGATTTTTGTACATACACATTTCTTTATATATCCTTGCAGCCAATGACGGGCAAATTTGACGCGTGAGCCTTTCTTTTGCCGACACAAAGACGAGTTGATCTACCCTTTATAAAACGAAATATTATATCTTCGCCACATACATACATATACATACATATCTCTTTCAGTTACATTCCTTTCTTCCTTAACGCCACTCGTTGCGACTTCCCGCCTTTGGAGCCTTTCAGTGTGCATTATTTGGCTCTATGCTTGGAAAAAAAGTGACTTTACTACTTGACTTAGAATTATCAGTAAGCTGAAATCACAGTTACAAAATGTAATTTATCAAAAAATATTATCGAAATCGATAATTGATATAGATATCGCAAACGTTGCTGTCAACGTCACGCTATCACGGCATATGTATTCATTCAAAAATAACGCTGACCGACAAATATATTGTTTTCGACACCGTTAAGGTTTCTGTTATCGAGTATTACCTGTTATTGGTATGGATGCCGTAAATTAAAGCTTTCATGTCATTGGCAATTTGAATATAATCGTTATCATTTTTATCGATTTCCTTATTATTAAAGGCAATTTTATCGACAAAAAAAAATTGAAAGTTGCAATTTTACGATATTTAAATTTATGTTAAAAGATTAAAATTTTTGTTAAAAGATTACAATTTCAAAGTAGTGATATTTCGATAAACACTTTAATTTTAAAAGAATTGTGATGAAAGTCTTAAATTTTTAAAAGGAGTTGTAGCTTAATTTTCAAGAAAAGTTTTAGTTTTTGGGAATTTTTAATTTTTGACGAAATTTTAAAATTTTATATTTTGTTGCACGTTTGTAATTAAAACGAAAACTTTATATTTTGAAGAACTGTAGTTTTTACAAAATTTTAGTTTCTAACAAAAATTTTGAATTTTGAAGAAGTAATGTATTACTACAAAAATCCTTTAAATTGTAAAGAAATGTTTTTATTATTTTTGGCTACTGTGTTAAGAATTGAGATTTTTTAATTTTTGACGAAAATTTTAAATTTCATATTTTGTTGCACGTTTGTAATTAACACGAAAACTTTATATTTTAAAGAAGAGTAGTTTTTACAAAATTTTAGTTTCTAACAAAAATTTTGAATTTTGAAGAAGTAATAATAATAACAAAAAAACTTTAAATTGTAAAGAAATGTTTTTAATTTTGATGAAAATCTTAAATTTTGAAGAAAAATGTATGTATCTATAAAAAGACTTTAAATTAAAATAAAACTAAATATTGATGAAAATCTTGGATTTTAACAAAAACATGTAAATTTGAAAAAAAATCATATTTAATATAAAAAAAACTTGAATTTTGATAAAAGTCTTAAATTTTAAAGAAAAATGTATGTATCTATAAAATGAGTTTAAATTTAAAAAAAATTTAATATTGATATAGATCTTTAATTTTCTAAAAATTTTATATTTCGACGAAAAATTTACAAGACTATAGTTTTTTAATTCAAAACCTAATCCGAAAAAATGCACACATGCTACCTAAATTTACGAACACAGATTTATAAGAAAAAATATATCCAAAAATAATTTTAGTAAAAAAATATTGTTATTTTTAGCTATCTACTGTGTTAAGAGCAAAGCAACAAAGGATATCAATCTTTAAAAATTTAAATTGAACAAGTGGCAAAAACGCGCTACGCTGAGTTTAGCTTGTGTTTGTTATTTTTTTATGCAATTTGTATAATTTTTCATTCAACATTTATTAACATATCCGCTTGAGCATGACAGCCGATTAAATTGCTTCAACAAGAGTGCGGAGTTGATTTTTTTTCGTTTTTTGGCAGGTTAAAATATAAACTTTATTAAATATCTGCGAACAACATTTCTACTTGTTAATTATTATTTTTTTTTGTCGTTGACCAAAATCACTTGTCCCTACAAGCTTGTATGTATGTATATATGAACATGACTTTTACATGCTGAATATGATAGCTGTATGTATGTATGTGTGTAAATACATCACTGGCCGCAATGAGTGTCTGTGTGTGTTGTACTTGTCATTAAGTGGACACTTCATACTTGGCTATCTACCTACTCAGCATTTGTTAAGAGAGTCATCAGTCGAGGGGATCATAAGCTTTGCATGCCAGGTGAGCGAATCGACCTACACACACACACGCATATATCCCAATCGCATACACATACACATTAATACATAAATATATTTGTCGTTGTTGCATACTTTGTATATTCGACCGCATAAATACAAACAAACACTTAAAGGCCATCACAGCCAGTTTGTGTATGTATATATGTATGAACGAGTTTGTACATACAAAGATACCTACATACATACATATGTATATATGTACATGTAACTAAGCTCATTCACATTATGGTTTGTTTGTAAGCGTTTCTGGTAATTATGGTGATGACACGCTGACGCAGCTGACAAAACGTAGGTGAAAGGGCGTGCGACAAACGACTGATGAAACCACTAAGAATGCTGGCTTTGTTGATGTGGCAGAAAACAACAAAAACAAAAACGAAAAGGTAAAACAAAAGCGAAGCCCAACAAAGTCGCAGTACAACAAAATAAAAAGCAAAAAACAAGAAAATCTCCAACTGTAGGCAACAGCTTCCGCTAGTGCAACGCAGGACATGCAGCGTAAATATCTATGCTCATATCGTGCCACATATACATACATACTATATACATACATAGATACTATATGTATGTACATATATCTAAATACATGGACAGGCGATATACTGTGTTGGCATGTGACAACGCTATAAACATTGCATACTTTTAGGTGCATTAGCAAGACAATAAGGCACAATGAAATTTTGTGCTGACACGCATTGATACACACATTAATGGAGTTTTAACAGATAATTAACACATATATGTATGTAGATACATGCATATGTACATATGTACATATGTACACGTTTTGACAATTTATTTTTTTTTTTATTAAATTTTCATTTTAGTTGTTAAAAGTTGAAAATGGCGGATGATTTTTATATGTAAAATAGCAACCATTCTCTCTAAAATTGCTTTAGTTTACACAAAAACGAGCAAAGTTTTAAAATTTCAATAAATAAATGCAAACATTCTCTTATAAAATTCAAAATGGCGGATGCAATACCGTGGCTAATTAAAAAAACCGGACAAATCCATTAGTTCCTGAAGATGCCCTCAGATTGAGAGCGAAATATCGACAATTATAAATAAAATATAAAAAGCAAATTTGCAATTTACGTTTTATTTATAATACGGCCTTGAGCTCAAATACTACGAAAATTTATACAAAAATATTGGCCAAAACAAATCTTACCAAAAAAAATCATAGAAATTTGAAATCTGATCAAAGATCACTGTTTACGAATCTGCTTAGTTGGCGTAGAATGCCTTGTGAAGCAGAAAAAAAAAGTCCACGACCTTTGACCATTTATTTTTGTTTTATTTAATTAAAAAAAAAAACCCATATACATATGTATACATTTGTATAATTAAACATAAATTTAAACTTTTATACAAAATTTTTTTTTTCAACAAAATTATATTTAAATTGCGAGCTTTTAAAATAATAAAATTTTTTTGAGTATGCCATTTTGTAGCTCATAAAATTTTAGCAAAGTGCAAAATTCAAATCGTTAAAATTGACCGCTAATTATTGAAATTTTTTTTTTGTCGAGGGTGTTGCAATTATTTTATTTATTATTTTTTCATTTAAACAAATTCGGTACGAAAATCAAAGACTTAAAATTTGAACTCAAGACTGCATACAGAATTATTTTTTTTTAAATTTTTTTACTGCATACGTAGTTTAACGAAGAGCGTCAATAACAACAAATTGTCAAAAATTAACCGTAATCTGTACCCACTTTAAATACGCACTTTATCATACTAAAATTTAATGAGCTACAAAACTGCGTACTTAAAAAAAAAATAAAAAAATTAAAATTTTTAAATTGGTTATTTGATAAAATTTTGTTAAATAAATATACATTTTGTTTAAAAATGAGTTTTTATAATTTTGGTCAGAGCATGAATAGTATTTAAATTGAAAAACAATATAACTTAATTATGTGGAATAAATATAAATTGCTCGAATGTGTAAATCTGTGGTTGTGCTATAATTTGTAGTAAGCACCGTGTAGGTATAAAGATTGTTATTTAATAGATCACTACTTCAAACGTTCTTAACAAGTTCTAAAAAAACGTTAAAATTAAAAATATATAAAAATTTTGAAAATTTCAAAATCTCAAATTAAAAAGTTAGAAAATTTTACGTTGTGTGTGTTTTTTTATACTCGTAACACATTAAATTTAGCCACAAAAAGGTTTTAAAAATGTTTCATAAATTTAATTTTTTTTTGTTCGACGGTCTTGCGCATTTTCTTTCAGCCAAAAAAACATGCATTTATGAAAATCTGTTGCATTTTACATACACATTTTAAACAAAGTATGTACTTTTCATCATGCTGCGTCTGCTTGCATTGCCCGCAAATTTTTGGTCTTCCACTGTTTGCGGACGCGCACACACTGATATACTTACAAGTACGTACATACATACAAGTGTTTATTTGTATAACTTTTATGGCCTCACTATACCTCATTTATGCATACATCTGTACATACATACATATATGTGTGTAAATACTTATAACGCTAATGAGTTTAAAATTTCAATTTTATCGACAAAAGGCAGCTTCCCGTTTAACGATGCAATTTGTCACATATGCACACAATTTTCTGATAAAATATCGGCGGCAATAAAAGCAAATATATACATATGTATGTACATATGTTTGTAAACATGAAAACAGCCCAAAGCGAACTTTTCATGTACGAGAATGTAAGTAAGTTTGTATCTTGATAAATCGTAGACGCTTAAAAAGTTTACATAAAAAATGTATATGAAAAATATCCGCTTTAAGTGAACATCAAGAATCTATTCAGTTTTACAGGGACGTTTAAAAACTGACGAAAACAGTTTGCCAGAGTTGTGTTAGAAATATGCAAGTTCCTTCTTCAATAGGAGCACTCCAGAGAGTAGTTACGGTTAGTAGTTTTCAGACAGCCAAACAACACTTAAAGGGGGTACTCCACTCTCGCGGTTACAAAAAAACGTTTTTTTTTTTTTTTAATTTAATTTAAATATTTATGTGTCCAATAATATGCCACAGAGATGATTTCGTAGAAATCTCATTCTTTTGCATGCTTCTGGGCTCCGTAGTGTACCCGTCTCCATCAAGTTATACACCATAATTTATCTTTAAACGCGTTTTCCCGAAAATAGTGTTTTTTTTAGCTGGCGAGTAAGCCTTTGCTTAAAAGTATTGGTCCGATTTCAAAAAATTGTTTATTGAAATATTTAGTGAACATACCGCTATGTTTTTACCGAGTACGATTAGCAAAATTTTATTTTGTTCTGTTTTTAGAGTCTCTAATATGTCAGAAAATTATGTGAAAATTTAAAGTTTTCACAAATCTTTGCATAAATTTTACAATTTGCAAAATAATAAAATTCTGTCTTGGGAAAACATAGCCAACGTAACTGTTATTATATAGAATATTTAATTTCTGATTACAGATTACCCAACTGGGCAGAATTTTACTTAAGCGGAACTCATGCAGTTTCAACATCAATTTTATCAATGACGTTTCAAGGCCGACAATGTTTTGGCGTAGAATACGTCTTACCTTACGGTATGGGCACCCATGTCAGATTGTTATTGTTGTAATCTCTATTTCTTTAATTATAAGGAAACAGCGCGATAAATTTTTTTTTAAATTTTTTTGTAGTCAAATGAAGATGTTAGCTTTCGTTTGACATACATTTCATATTGGTTGATATCTTCCTAATATTTAAATTTCTCAAATGAAAATTTTATAAACACATCCAAACAAATATGTGTGTGGTGTTTGATTGAGTGTGTAGTAGTGGTCAATAGACGTTCATTTTATTGCATAATTTTAGGCGGGAAAATTTAAGTAGAGTAAAGGCAGAGAAAGCGCTGCCAACTACTGCTTATTGGTGGTGATTTTAACACAGAAATCACTTCAAATACTAGATTGGCGAAATTTATGACCGATACGTTTAATTTGGATTATATTCGAAATGATGCTCCCACAACTATTGATAACACAACCATTGACTTAGTTTTTGCGAGAAATTTAAATGTTAATTTAATAACATATTTATCCTATTTTTCCTATCATAAGCTTATGTATATCATCAAAAGTAACTATCAAATAAAGAAATTCATTTGCTTGTATTATTTATCATTATAAATTATCATTATACATATGTTTTCTGTCTTATCGGATGGCGTATTCTACGTTAAACTTAATGGCCGTGTCTCTGACACAGCCTCCTTCTTTTTTTTTTTTGGTATTCAATACAAAAATTTTAAAGTCAAAACATATACCTTTAAAATAAAACTAAAAATTTCTTAAATCCAGTCAGTAGATCCTTCGCAATTTATTTCCAAAAAAAAACTTCTCGATTTCCGGCCTTGGGAGTAGAGGACCCCCTTAAGGTGCTTAACTAAAACTCTAGCAACTTTTAAACAGTGGTCGATTGCCCAAATGAGTTCGCTAAACAGATTTCTTCACATCACAAGATATTTGGGCATTACAGCAGCATTCCTGGAAACGAAAAAAGGTGATATTGCTAGAAAGAATACTTTCGTTTCACATTCGCCAATTGCACACACATTAAAAAGGAAAAAAAAGGGAGAAAGAAAGAGGCGCATGACGGTGGCATCTCGACACCTTTAGTATTACGAAAGTCTCGTGGCAAAATAATGAATGGGAGAAGGGCACAGCAACATTAAGCGCTGGTTTAGTATTCTATTGAATACTTTTAATTCGGTAAAATAACGTACAAGTCCTTATAACGCAGATAAGACTGTAAAGCTCTCGAAGAATCATGAACTCAATATTCTTTAAAGCATAATTTAAGGCCATTCAGAGAAACGATCTAAGGTAAGAATCATTAAAAATATATTTGTACTCTTATCGTAAAATGAAGAAGAGACATAATCACTAACCACTAAGGCAGCATCTACTGAGCAATTGGCATGCATTAAGCAGGAAAAAAGCTTAGCTTTCGAATTATTTGAGGACCTGAGTGACTTCATTTGTCTGAATGATATGGAAGATGTTCATATTAGCGAATTCCAAACTTCGGATTGAGTTGAAGGCGTTTTTCTTTAGATGCGCATTGTCTAGAGCGAATGCCTGTTTGGTCTCGTATCACTCCAGTAATTGTGCTAAGCTTAAATATGTTTTTCACACATCAAGTTAACTTCTGCTGGCTATATCAAACACGAACCGGATTGCAACAATTATTGATCGAGATTTTCTAACGCAAAACTTTAAGGTGACAGGAGAAATATTCGCTTGCTGCGATCGTTACAAGTCTCTTGCCGCAGACAATTCTTTCGAATATGTGCAGCAGGTTTCCATTCCTTTTCAAAACAATCGCTGGCCTAAAATTATTATACAAAAAATATATATACAGTTACACCAGGGGTGTATCCAGAAAAATATTTTGGCGTGCGGTATTTTTTTTTTAAATGTATATTTATTGTATTGATAAGTCCTACTTTTATTTTAGTATTTTAGTATTCAGCGTCTATACAGTAAAAATGGACCTATCGTAATCTTTGACGTACAATGCAGTTTATAAAAGAATATCCATACTTTTTGGCACCTTTGACATATTATCAATTACATTCTCATTTGTTCTTCCACGTCTCGATGCAGGTTCAACAACGCTAAATCTAAACGTGTTCGATACTAAAAAGTTAACTAAGTCGAAGAAAACGAGAATTGCGGTGACGAAGAAAGCCACTTCAGCTCTTTTACATTTTGTGCAACAATTTATGAATTTTCGAAACATCTAAAAAATATTAAAGCAACAAGTTTTCTTATTTATTTTACCGAAAAATGTCTTGGTTCACTTATCCCACCAGGCGTAAGATAACCAAACGAAAATTTTAAATATTTTTGAGCTTTAAGGCTGTTTGGTTTATTGGAAAATTATTAGGAAAAAACAACAATACTCAAAGCGGTAGAAGTTATAGTAATATTTCGGAAATCACCACATTTCCTCATCAAAATTTGTTGCGTGCTTCCAGAAAGAATCGTTCGTTCCTTCGAATTTTTTTCCTTGAAACGATGAGTTATACAGTTAGAAATTAGTGCGACTTACGTGAAAATTTTTGCCAAACACTAAGTAGCTATAAGTTAAAAAATTCAGGAATGGGTTTGGTTTCAAAAATATCGCAAAAAGTTTTGGTTCTACAGCAGCTCAGTGAGGAGTTTATGTCAACACTCAACTGAAAATAAATTTTGAATTCTCACTTCGCGCACTCGACATTTTTCAGGCAAGTATTGTTGCCGGATGCTAGAGAACGCTATGTGTTAGAGGTTCCTGAAATTTCGACGGTATCCCCTGGATCCGCTCCTGATTTACAACCAACTTGGTGTCACTATGTATGGTACATATATACAAAATATTCTGCTAATTGCTAAAGTACTCAAAAGTACTTACTACGAATTTTATTACTTTATTCTCATTGCTGCCATAAACTTTTGCATAGTTGCCAAGGCATTTGCGCTCCAACATTACATTGCAAAGACATTGTCACAAAAGGAGTATTAAAATGTCATAGTTTTGCTTATAAGTAATCGCCCAACTCATTAATAAAACTGCACAAATATGCTTACAACAGCGAACTGCCAAATGCATTCGATGCTCCACTTAAGTGTATGTTAATACCATTGACTCACAATGAATATTTAAATTATCGTTTTGCAAATATTTAATATTTTATGACAACGCCGCCACTGCCACAAAACGACACCACCAACAACCACCAACCACCATCAGCACGCGCAGCAATAAAGCTCTCGGCGACTTTTTGCCGATGACTCGACAATTCGATTCGATATTATAGCGGGTGTCAATTGCAATTTTATATTGGAAAAAAAGTGTGACAGTTTTTCGTTTTATTATAATTTTTATTTTTTTTTTTTAAATTTCCATTTTGCTATCATTATTGAGTAATTGCATCAGTCGGTTGGTATGCGGGGTGACAAGGGGAGTGGTGTGGTTGCAAAGGCGAATGCAAGAAAGTCAACTTGTTCAACTTTGTAGTGGTGCCTATGCACACAAAAGCTGCACAGAGCTATGGAATATATGAATCAGTATTTGTGTGGATGTACATATGTGATAAACATATGTGTTTGTGTGTGTGTGTGCATATATACTCGTTGGTTGGTGCAGTCTTTGGCTGTGGTCCATACGAGCATATCGTGCAAGCTAGGGCTGCTGCGAGTATCACCACACACCTACACAAGCATATATAGTATATCTGTGTGTGTGCATTGCATATAGCACCACCTGCAAATTTAACCTTTGGCTGCCTGTGTTACATTCATTTTCTCACATTGTTGTTGTTCTTTAATAACATTTTTTTTTTTTGTTTTATTGTGCGCCCTTCAAACAACTTTTCAAAACACTGACCCACTCGCACATTCCCGCTATCTCTCTTTCGTCCTTTAACTTTCTCGCTGCTCTTCGCTCTCTTTCTCTCTCACTCTCTCTCTCTCACTCTCCCTCTCTCTCTCTCTCGCTTACCACAATATGGCAATTTGCTTGAGTAACCTTTACGCTCCAAAAAAGCCATAAATTAAGCTTTCACTGCAGTTAGGTTACTCATACGCCAGCGCGAGCTTCGAAGGCAATATTTGTTATGCGAGCATAAACAAAAACAAAACCAAAAAATCAAAAAAAAAATGATACTGGGAATAGTTTGGTGCTAATGCAATGGCAATTGAATTTAATCTCGCAAGCAAAGCAATCTCGTTGTTTGTGTGGGTGTGCGTGTGTGTGTGTTTGTACACTTTGTGGCTGCATGTGAAAAAGCGATTACATATGCATTGGCATAGTCGCTGGTGAAATTAAACCAATATAGTTGGGTACCCAGAGGGGTGATTGAAATTTCTAGAATGCTATTTAATTACATTTTTTTTTAACATAAACCGAAGGGAAAAACGAGTATCAGTCAATCCCAGCCCCAAATGTTTAGTTATTGAACAGCTCAAAGTTTTTTTTTATTTAAAATCGGAAATATTAAATTGCGTTATGATTTCATTATAATTAGAAATAATCATTTGTATTAGAAACAGTCATAACTATTTTCTTTTTAAAAAAATATAAACAATAACTTGTTTATTGATCATTTTTCTTTGTTTATATAAATATTTTTTTTTTAATTTTAAGTTTACATAATTTTTGAATTATATGATTATTTTAGAGTTTTTTTAAAGAAAGAAATCTAGAAATCTAGAAAAATCAAAGATGAAAAATAAAAGTAATCAAGTGAAATGAAAAATAATAATAAAATCAAAAATCATTAATAATCGCGAAAAATCAAAAATAATCAAATAGTGAGAAGTTATCACTAATAAAACTACTTTTATTATTTTTGATGTTTCTTATTTTTTTCAATGAATGGAAAATAAGCATATTTTTTTATTTAATTTTTTTCAGCACTATTCTCAAACCTATGACTTTTTTATCAATAGCACTGCGCCTAAAAATATGCCACAAAAACTTTATTTTTATTTTATTTTGGCATAGTTTAAGGCGCAGTTGTCATGAATTAACAATTTAGGAAATATCTTTTTGGATTAAATTGTTTGATGTCATCAACAGATTGTAATAATTTGAAAATATTCGACTCTAGCGCCATCTGCCAAGTAAATTTTTTTTTTTTAAATGATGTAGCACAAAGGACTTCTAGCGCCATCTAGCGAGTAAATTTTTGTTGACGAGATTTTATACCGATCAAATATTAATAACTATACAAAAAAGGTGGGCGCCAGAATCACCCTTCTGGGTAATTTTTTGATCAAGAGTTTTTTTTTTTTCAAAGATATGATTATTAGTAATATCTCGATATCAGCGTCACCTACCAAGTAAATTATTTGGCTGGAAAAATGTATAGAAAAATTTATGCAGAAAACATAAAATCGACTCTGGCGACTTCGGAACTAACTCGATGTACAGACATGCTAGCGATAAGAAGCATAATTTTGGGCGTAACGGCTAATTAGACACATTCGAAGCAATGGAAATGATAAGCTTTCTATTTACCAGCCTATAAACATGCTACACATGGCGAATATATATTTAATTAATGCACGCAAAACAGCCTCGACTTCACCTAACGTAATCAGGTCATGGATTAATCGTTTGAAACGCTGAGATACTAGGTTTAAAATATTTTCCCATATACGCTCACATCTAAGACTTTTAGACTTGCAAACTTTATCCGAGCAGGTGTGGTGTCACATTCTTGCTGGCAACAGTCAGTGTATTCTCCCCAGTATTTCAAAACAGTGTTGGTGCGACTACTACTCGTACCCAGACATCATTTAAACATGTGAGCGACAGAATGTGCAAGAAAAGTTCGTGTTGGAAAAGAAATAAGTCACGCATTTAGTGTTGCTTAAATGTACAGACAATTTAAAGTAGTCATTATGCACGTGCTAAACTCTTTTTCCCCTCTCTTCAATTCCTACATATTTATTTGTATAAAACAAGTACAAAGAATTTGCTGCACCATTGTGGATTTAAAGGAAATGAAATGAAAATATGAAACTATGCATGCTTGCACATGCGACACGACCAACACAAGACAAAACTTCATTGGTGGAACTTCATAGGTAGAAAGTTTTCCAAGACAGAATGCTAATTACACACGACTCGTCAAACACTTTAGCAAATTTTGCCCTGCCATTACTGAAGCGCATTAGTAAACAGATGTGCACATAAAGTCAGACTGATTGGAACATTATGAAGCGACGACTCTCTAGTACTTCTCGTTAGTAACAACATATTCTTAAATTTAAATGCGACAAACGAGACCCTTTCGTTGGGATACAGACAACCAAGATCCAGAATCCAACTATGAAAGTAGGAAAAAAAACATTGGCAAGACAACGGAGATGCCGCTACAAAAGCTACTTGAGTTGACCACCCAAGTTCTCGATATGCAATCAATACTGTGCTCAACGGATAAGGAAGAGCGAAAATGGAATAAGTTTCTCATAGCCACAATATAACTCCATCTATCTCCAGTCCCAGTGATTTTCTGACTGTTCTGTAATTTCGGCATACTGAGTTCTACCGTTGGAGTAGTGGCATCTTCGACGTGAATGTTTATGTAGATTCAGCCTGACCCTTTTCGTACATGAGATGGATTAAGTAGAGAGAGTCTTAAGTCACGTCAAGCAAATTATGGGAAGCAACTTTCCGAGCACAAGCCAATGAGAACACTCGCTGGCAGCAAACAGTCTCTAGAGATGTGGTAGCGGTAAGAGGACGCCATAATTTGCGTAGTTTTAAGCGCACCGCTCGACTATGTTTTTTGACTTTTTAGCTCAAAGTTTTGTTCTTTGTTAATCGACCGACAGATTCACTAAGACATGATAGAGTTTTAAGGATCTTCCTTCAATACTTCTTCGTCTTCTTTTGAATTTCTGACATAGTTGGTTTGCAAACAAACCGATTAGGGCACTCAAATTCATTTCTTTATTCAACACTTTTGACCCAAAACGCTTCGTAGCCATTTTCTGTGAAAATTTTAATGTGCTGCTAAATGTAATTTCGCGCTCATCAAACGGAAGTTTTAAACAATCTTAATTATTGTCGCAGTCAAAAATTTACTACATTTCTCTAATTTTATTATTCAAACCCGCATTTTTACTTGTATGTATCTCTTTGATCCCACCAGCTTAAGTGGCAATAATCTTTTCCATCTTTTACCACAAACAGAGATCACATCATCCATGGTTTAATCAAAATTTTTGGCAAAGATATATTCTGGCATGCAACAGCATTCGCATGATGGTGCAATAATAACAAAAGAGCTAACCGAGTTGGTGTCGATTTCATTTATTTTTCAATTTCTTTTTTATTTGCTTAATATGAAATAAATAAATACCACAAAGTGAAATTACTTTTTTACCATTTTGGGTATATGCAGGAATATTTTTGTTTGTATGTATATATATATATCTGCATGTACATTTGTATGTTTGTAACTATTAAAGTCCACTATGCTACAGTTGGCAGATGCCAGCACTTCGAGCATCACAGACAGTTGGTTAGTTCATTCATATGCGGAAATGCAAATGCAGTCAGTGTTGAGCTATTGGCGCTTGGACTGTTGTCATGCATACATACATACATACATGCATATGTATCTATGCGGTAACTTGCTACGCCAGTTTGTCATTCGCTCTGTCAGCCAGTCAGTCTGCTAGTCAGCTGTTCATTATGCAAATGCACAACGACTGCGGGTGAGCTGAGCAAGCAGTGTGAGAAATTGTAATGGAAGGAAATCAAATAAAAAAGTTTTGCCATTTACAAAGATGAGACGCTTAAACGTTCGCCAGAGACATATGCCAGCAAATGGATGTGTATGTATGTATTTATGTATGTATGTACGTTCATATATATATACATATATATAATATCTTTGGTGCGTGCAGAGGTGCGTTTAGAAGCTGCTTCGCGCTACATCATATTTGCAAAGCAATATCATATTCTCGTTTTACGCACTATTTTCCATAAAAGAGCATTTCTTTTTTTCTTTTCATATTAACATTTTACTTTTTACACACACTAATCAGTTACAAGTGAGTGTGGATGGCTTGTGTGGGTTTCGGGCCACAGCGAGATTGCGGCGAGCTGCTTAGCTGCAGAATTGGCTAGAAAAAGCACACTCGCAAAGGTTTTAAATCGGACACTGTTACGCTGTAAGATTAACCAACAGTCTGATAATGTTCAAGTGACTCACTTATTACTGGACTACCTACATCAGCTAAACCTAGTCAACTTTACTGCGTTTTTCTGAGCCTCTTAGAAGATACAGCGGAGTTTAAATAATAATGTTATTAAATTTTAATACCATTTTTATATTTTCAACCAATTTTTATGCGTATATACATACATACATATATTAGACAAATTAATATTTTGGACATTTTTGCTTATTTGTTTATATTTAATCATTTATAATTAAGGTTTAGTTTGATTACTAACAGACACCAAGTAAATAAAAATAGTAAAGATTAATGAAAATTTTTTTAAAATTTTGAAAACTTCAAAAAAATTTTAATAAATTTTTAAAATTCTTACTCAAAATTTTTAGAAAATTTAAAAATTTTTTTTATTAATTTTTCAACTTTTCATTCAGAATTTTACGGTAGTTTATTAATTTTATTCATAACAAAAATTTAACTTTTTACTTAGCATTTTTTAGAAATTTTTGTTTATCTTTTTCATAAATTTTATAACCCTTATTCAGAATTTTTAGAAAATTGTTTTCATAAAATTCTTTTTAAAATTTTTTTCATACACACTTTTTAGAAATTTTTTTAATGTTTTCATTCAGAATTTCAACGTTTTTTTTTAATTTTATTCAAACTAAATTTACTTTATACCTTTTTATTTATAATTTTTAGAAAATTTTTTTCATAAATTTTAAATAATAAACTTTTTGCTCAGAATTTAAAAAAAAGTTTTTTTATTTATAATTTTTAGAAAATTTTTTTCATAAATTTTAAATAATAAACTTTTTGCTCAGAATTTAAGAAAAAATTTTTTTTTCATAACTTTTATTTCAGAAATTTTGTAAAAAATTTTGTTTTTAGTATGCTTTTTTTGCCGAAGGTGTTGGATATTTTTTTAAATATAACGCATGAACAAAATCAATTTTTTATGGAAAGATTCTAAAAAATCAAAGGTATACGAGTATGTACATATGTTAGCCACTTAAAACTTGCACATTGTTTTTATAAAAATTTCCTAAATATTCTGAATAAAAATGCAAAATTTGTAGCAAAACAATCTTTTAACTAATTTAAAAAAATGTTATACAAAGTTTTAAACTTTTATAAATACTAGTGATCGAACTAAAGATATAAGCGTGTCAAAAATACCATTTTGAATTTTGCTCAATATAAAATTACCAACATGTACACTGTATGTTTTTTTTGCGTTGCCTTTGATTGCATGTCAATTCAATAGTTAATCCGCGTCTCGTTAACAAAAATTAGCATAGCATAATGTTTATATTAAGCTTTAACAAGCATCATACATACATAAATACATACAAATGTATGGCGTATGCTCATAATTTTTGCTTACTAACAAGTGCTCCTCTGATATTTCGAAACTCATTTGACTCTGCGCTTGATATGCTGGCAAAATAATGCGATTAATCATAATTTGCATATATTAGGCCAATATGTAGGGGTATGCATAAATAATAACCAAGTGCAATAAAACGGAAAACTTAATACATACATATGTATGTACATGTATGTATGTATGTATGCACATATGTATGTATGTAATTGCAAACGGTGAAGAATTATTGAGAGCAGACGACGGACGTGTGTGTAAAAAAAAAACCCACCAAACAATAATTGTAGAAATCGAAAAAATGTTGTTAAAACATAAAAGGGAAATAGTTAACTTTATCTATATATGTACATATATGTCAGTCAAAAAAATAAAAACACATTTTGAACTCCTTCAGAATCTGACAACTTATTAATTTTTGCTAGCATAAACTTTCAACTGTTAAGTACCAAAAATAAGTGAAATGCGAGTACGAGATGTGTTTAAAAAGTTAGGTGACCTTTCAATTTTCGTGGGTAACGTACATTCGATTATCGTATTTTTGTTGTTGTTGTTGCTGTATTGTTACACATGTCCCGCACTTATGTTCACAGTTTCAAGTACATAGCACACTTTATTTGTATTTGACATATTAAAAGGTTACACGTGTTTTGTTGTGCTCGGCGATTTTCTTTGACCATAAAAAATTTATTATCAGCCGTGCTCCCACTTTCACATTCACAAATTTCCCTGTGGATTCGGTTTGAAATCACATGTTTGGTGCTCCCAATTTCACATTCATATAAATTTGTTGTGAATTGAATCCGAATGCTTGGTTGTATGTGAAATGAAAAGTAAATGACAAAAAGGGTGTGAATGTTTAATTATTTTCGATTAGAATAATTTTTAAAATAGTATTTAATGTTAATAGAAGCCATTTATGACATTTCTGTATTAGTTATACATACATTGAAATATGCGTATTTTTAAGTGTTTTGCTGATGACTCCTCAAAAAAGCATACATAGCTGAATCCGAAAGGGAAATTTCAACAACAGCTGTTTGTGAATTGCCACAATGATAACCGATATGTGTGACAGAGTACGAAATTTGTGAAATTCGGAGCATACTAATTCACTTTCACAGGAAATTTTTAAAATCACATTGTGGAATTGAAATTTGAAACTGGGAGCATATAAAAATTTTTTGTCCAAAAACAACACAACAATCATGCCTCAGCCACCATATTCACCGCCTGCGACTTTTTCTCGAAAGTAAAAGGCGTAGATTTGCAGAAAAAAAAGTCACCTTACTTTTTGAACACACCTCGTACATGCAAATAATTTGTATAAAAGTTTGTGTGAAAAATAGAATTGAATTGTTGACAGTGGCGTACGGTGAGTCTGCTCCATGATTCAATTATTAAAGGTTTGCTAACTAAGCAGCTAGCTCCCTCACTTTTTGTCAAACGCGGCGCCCTTATCATCCAAACCGTGTTGCTTTGTAAAAATAAAAATAGTAGTAATCTGAAAACTTTTTAATACCAAAAATTAACAGGCAACACTTTTTGGCAGCCTTTTTTCTAATTACAATACTGACACCGTATCGTAAATATTTCATGTAAATGTGTATAAATGACGCGCTTTTCCATTGAATGCTTTTCGCACGCAGATCAATTCGATGTGATGGAGTGGAAAGTTTTGTAATTTTAAAAAGGAATAAGTTTGATTAAATTTAAAATAATGTGATAGTCATCCAAAAACATAAATTTGTAAGAACTAAATTTTTGAGTTATGAAGTTTGATTAATTTTTCTCTTAATAAATATATAAATATTCTCTTTCCTAAATTTCGAATTATTATGGTTTTCGCCGTCCAGGGGTTCGTCATAATATTAAGAATAATCCTGATGTCAATGGTATATACATACATACGTAAATAAAAGGAATAAAGCGAATAAATAACTTAAATATTTCAATATAAAGTTTTATGATCAATCGAAATTCTTTGTCGTTTAGTTCATGGGGCAAATAAATTGAAAATTAATTCGCTGTTCAAAAAATTTAAAAAAAAAATGTACTAATAAGCACATAATTATGTTTTGTAAGCGTAGCTATTGTATTTCTAAATTTATATGAAATGCCTTCGAAATTTCTAGTTAAAAAAGTCAATAACATTTTACTACTAATTATTTACTTTTTAAGAAAGGGAAAAGGGTTCTAACGGAATTGTCAAAATTCGAGTGTCGTTATTAACCGAACCTTTTATAATTGTCTGCTCTAAGTAATTACTAAATTGATAAATAAATAAATATTTGTTCATAAAAATATAAAGTCACGTTACTAACTTTTTGAAGTCAACTCGTACTTGAAAAAAATTTTGAAAAAGCTGAAATTATGGTTAAATTCGGAAGAACTAGATTTTGCGTCAAAGTTTCGACAAAGTCTGAAAAAAATTGCTTACGGCGTGGCTATGGATTTGCCGGTAAATACTCAAATGTAAAAAAATTCATCAAACATTTTATTAGTTTAATATTCGAATTTTATATTTTTTTTAACTTAACTAGTGCGAGTGTCTTGAATTTGAATCGTTCTACTCTTTATGTCCACCACCGTAAATTTACCAATACAAATACAAATGCATAAATATATTTACCTATAGGTATACATAGTTGTTATTGGTATGACTGCGGTTTCGATTGCTGTAATGAGGCTCCAACGAAATTGAATTCTCCAAACGGTGCAGCGCTCATATTTATACAAATGTGTGAATGTATGTATGTATGTAGTCACATACATACATATGTATGTATAGTTATTAATGAGTTTGCATGCATACATACGTACCACATACATAAGTACATATGTTTGTACCATATACATACATACCAGTCATTATAACTGAGTATGAAAGTGTTTGTGCGGTAAAATGATGCATAAAAAATGAAATATGTATTCAAGGATACAGGTTACGTTAAGTCAGGCACGCTAAAGACGACGTTGTTGCTGGTGTTGTGTGTAGCACTGCAAGTTAATTTACAAGTTAATTAGTTTTATGACTATGCAGTTACATACATATGTACATACGTACGAGCAAGTACATACATAGTTACACGCTTACATATACATATACATACATATGTACATACATACATATACATATACATACATATGTATACATGATAAGTTATAGTACCTATGTACATACATAAGTAAATTAACGTCTTCAAGACTACCACTGTCCGACTGATGTTCATACATACACACAAATTTACATACATACATACATACCCAGCCAGCATTTGCTTGAAATTTGGCGATATATCATTTGCGTGAATCTTAGGCGAATCGCGCAGATGAAAATTTAGCGATATGCAGCTTGTGTGTATCGCCTGTTTATCACCATGTTAATAAATTGGCGAGACATTATTCTAGTGAATTGCCTACGATTCACCTAGATGTAAGATTGGCGACATTGGCTCGTGCCTGTGAGATAACGGTATTAATTTGTCGCGAATTTATCATCCAAACCATAATATGATGAAAAATATGAATATTTCTTTGCGTTTTTGTGCAAATCAAAGTGACAATGAGCATTCAGTTGTTGACTCTTGAAGTGTAACAAGTATTTTTGTGCGTGCATAAAATTTTTTAATATTATAATATAATAAATATACTAAATTTATTAAAATCAATTTGTTATCTAAGGTAAATATATATATACAAAAATTGATTATTATTTAAAAGTGGTTAATTGGCAATTTAATAATAAGTGGTGCAAAATTTTAATAAATTATTTAAAAAAAATGTTGTCGTCTAGGCAAATTAAAAAAAAAGCTAGAATTGAAGCTAAGAAAATCCTACGAAGTGTAATGAACGAAGACAGTATTTCAAATTTAACTAATGCTTCTTTAGATGAAAGTGTTGATATAATTAATGCAGATAGTTCTAATTCTGAAGTTCCTAACAATAGTGGAGACCAAAGTGAGAATAGTTTCGATGCATCTGGTTGTAGTGTGTTTTTTGACGATAGTTCTGTGGAATTAGATAGTGAAGATGATAGTGGAGAAAGTAATATAATTCAAAAATTAGGTAATTGGAGTATAAGACATAACATTACTAATTCCGCATTCAATGATTTGCTAAAACTTTTAAATGAGTGTGGGATTAGTGTTCCGAAAGATGCTAGGACTATTAAAAAAACACCAGCCAGTGTAGAGCAAAGAAAAGTAGGAGAAGGGGTTTATGTTCACTACGGCCTAAAATCAGCCCTGACCGATGTTTTACACGTGCAGACTATAGAAGGTGAAGACTTAGTATTGGATTTTAATGTTGACGGTTTGCCGTTATTTAAGAGCTCCTGTAAGCAGGTTTGGCCAATTTTAGGAAGTATTGTTGATACCGTATGGGTATTTTTGGTTGGCGTTTTTGAAGGCAACTCCAAGCCACACAACGCTGAAGAATTTCTACAAGAATTTACTTCTGAATTACTTCACCTGAAGCAGGATGGCATAATTTTCGGCAACAGAAAATTTAATGTTAAAGTTAGGTGTTTCGTTATGGATGCTCCAGCGCGATCATTTGTTTTAGGTACTAAAGGTCACAGTGGCTACTATTCTTGTGTAAGATGCATTGCTAGAGGAGAGATGGTGAAGAGTAGAGTGGTTTTTCCACCTACTGATTCAGTTGTTTTGAGGAACAATAATTCATTTCGGAGCCGCTCTCAGCTAGAGCATCATAATGTTAGGTCATTAACGGCTTTAGAAATATTACCTGATTTAGACATGGTTGGCCAAATTTCCCTTGATTACATGCACGTTGTATGCCTAGGTGTCATGAGAACTTTATTGAAGGCGTGGGTAAAGAAAAAAGGAGAAAATTTTTCATTAACGTCGTGGAAAATAAAGGAATTAAATAGTAATTTGTTAAATAATAGAGTAAATATACCGGTAGATTTTAATAGAAAGCCACGAGATTTAAAGGAATTAGATCGATGGAAAGCGACAGAGCTGCGGCAATTTCTATTGTACACTGGGCCTTGCATATTGAAAAATATTTTGAGTGAAGACAGGTATAACAACTTTTTAAAACTGTCTCTAGGAGTTAGAATATTGCTTAATAAAACAGATTGCCGGAGTAATAACGAATGCGCAGAAAATTTATTAAAGTCTTTTGTTTTTGAAATTCCTACTTTGTATGATTTATCATTTTTAACCACTAATTTCCATTGTTTGCTGCACTTACATAAGGATGCCAAATCGTTTGGCTCTTTAGAAAGCACCAGTGCATTTAAATTTGAGAACCACTTACAATTCATTAAGAAAAAGGTCAAGAAAAGCACGGGAATTGCCGCACAAATTTATAAGAGGCAGGTTGAAATAAGTTATGCCTTGGAAAAAGTAAAAAAAAAGGAGTTTTGCACATTTGGGAAGGTGGTTGATGGAAATATAGTGAGTGTCCAGTGTGGGGGCTTTTTTTATTCTCTCGGGAGCAAGGATAGTTTTTGTATAGTGGGCAACAACATTGTACAGTTAAGTAAAATTTTAAATGTAAATAATTTACCTAATTTTAAAGGAAATATTATAAATAGTTTGCATTCCTACTTTGAACACCCAATAAATTCCACACATTTTAATATTTATTCAACTCCAGTTATTGTGTTAGGTCAAGAAATTCAATTCAATTTTGAAAACATATATTGTAAAGTAATTCGATTAGAGAACAGTTTTTCACATTCTATTTTTTTACCACTTTTACCACAATAAAATAAAAATCAATTTGCGTATATAATATTTACAATTTAGATATCATGTTGGAAGGCAACTATACTAGTAAGTATCGCATTAGCTACATATGTACGTTGATCCTAATAAATAAGACTATTTTACAGGCACTTACACAGACAATTCGCAAAATACTCAAAATACTTTCGGATACATCCCAAGCCAGAACTTATGCAATTGTGAGAAATTTCTTACTTTTAAATACATATGTATATTTTAAATCCCTTAAACTTGTTTTCATTAGTGCAAGTTCAGGAAATATCTGTTCAGCAGCAACTGTTGGATGCAATGCTGGCACTAAAAAATGAGGTGGTGGAACTAAAGAAGGAGGTGGTGGAAATTAAGAAGGAGTCACGAAGCCGGGAGGCAGAAACCACCAAAATTATTCAGCGGCTCACAGAAGAAGTGGTGAGTCTAAAGATGGAGGTGAGAAAGACTGCGTCAATGTCAGTACTCTGTGCGGGATCACGCATGGAAAATTTGCCGTTGAAAGACGTTGAAGACGTCAAAAAGTTTGATGCTGACCTGCTCAACATTCCAGAACGTGCTCAGGAGTTTGTAAGTTTTTAGGGTTTATTAATATATTTCAATGTTTTTACATCTTTTTCTTTAAGAAACAATTTCTAAATCGGATGGCAGGTTTTGATGCACCAACATTTTTAAGGGGCACTATGAAACAATTGTTTACAGAAGAGCTGACGACAAAATACACATGGAAGGGGACAAAGACGAAGCCTTGTGCCGAAATTTGCCGTTGCGTCAGCATGGTTAAAGGTAATATTAATTAAAAAATTGATTATATCATCATTGATGGATGTCAATTAATTCTTAAAGGTCTTGAATTATAATAAATTTAAAAAATATGTATTTTTGTCTTATTTTTCATAGATGTGTGCCACTCGAAATTTAAATCAGATGAGGGCTGCATGAACCAAATGCTGCAAAAACATTTTTTACATGCGCAAGACAGAATAAATAAACGGGACCGGTTAACCCCCCTGAAAAGGCGCAAAGAAAATGTGGAAAACATTGATAATGTGGAGCCCGAAAATGAGCCGTTGACAGCCGCAAATAAGCAATAAATTTTATCTATTTTTTTTATATTATCTATATAATTTGAAGTAAATTTAATTTTTAAATTTTTAATTTAATTTTTTCTATTAATATTATAATAAACGTTATGAATTTGAAATAAATTGGAATTTAAAATTGTATCTAAATAGCTTTTTTGTTCCTTCGCATTTTTATCGCCATAGTGTATCGTTTTCGAATCGCCTACACTTGACATATGCGAAACAGTAAGGAGTATCGCTTGCGTTACATCTAAACGTTTCCAAAGGGATTCGCTGTGCCTTTTCGCTTACTAAACGTCATGAAGATATCGCCGTAGGGTTCCTTTTTGATTCCCAGCTGTTACTTCCGCGAAACTTCTGCGATATCATCCGCGATACACTTTTCGAAAAAGAGTTTCGCGGATGTTACGTTCGCGATATAAAATGCTGGCTGGGTACATACAGTTGCTTGCTTGCTTGCATTTGTGTCACTGTGTACGTAAATACACACATACATACATACATATGCACATAAATATTTATTACATTGTAATGCCAGTTTGGCCGCCTGTAAGTCGCATGCCTTCCAAGATTTATAATTACATTTTCAACACCTTTTTGAATTTTCGTTTTCTCGCACGCTAAAAATTTCCACCTTTCGCTTTGCTTTCAACTCCACATCGGTCTCTCGATTCTATGTATTCCACATTCATCCAATGTCAATGATGGCAACAGATAGACTACCCACTCGCCCGCTGACCCACCAACACACCAGCAAGTCGACACTCAGCCACTTTGAATTTTCTTCTTATTGTTTCATTATTAATAACTCAAGTGCTAAACTTTTACGTTGCATATATACATTTATAAATATGTACATACATATGTACATACACACGTACGAATATTTAGCGTTTATATGCAGTCGCTTTATCGAGCCAACATTGTGTTGTCGTTGTGCTCTTGCTTTTTTTTGCCAGCTCTACGCCTTCATAACTTTTCTAATAATTTTTCGCTTCACGCAACAAAGTTTGCCCTCGGAGTTTGAGTATTTGCACCAAAACTTGTTCACTTTGGCCGATACCTATGAAATCTTGAGGCAGCTGTGGACGGAAAGTTTCCATTATTGTACGTAAGTGGGTCTACTTTTTACCACTACTTTGGCGGAAAGGTGCTTAGGTGGCACACTTTGATTGAAGTTTAAGTTGATTTTTTGGCTTTGGTAAATATTGTTTTGAAATACTATGGAATTAAAGGTGTTAATAAGCGTGGCTGTTAAAAGGTCTGAAAACTTGTTAATCCTATAATTAAACTTGATAAATGCTAATTTAAGCTGTAAATATAATTTTATGTTAAGTTAAGTTTAAGGGAGCTATAAACAGTATCTTAGTCGTACTACAGCGGCGTAGAGTGAATGGGGTGTTGTTTACGCTGTGGTATTTGTTGGTATGCAGTGTAGAAAAACGAATACAAATATAAATTTAAAATCGATCATTTCGATAACGTACCTGTATAAGTATCGCTATCATAAGATTAATTTTTTTTCTAATTTCGCCGAGCATTTTGTATGTAATTTTGTATGCATATAAACTTAACTACAAATTTTAAGCCATATAAATATCTATAGCTATAGTAATATTGATAGGATATTTTTATCGTTATCGATAACTATAAAAAAAATCGAACCAACCGATTGCAATTCCATTTTAATTAAATTAAATTTAATTTTATTTTAAAGTATTTAGTCTTAATAAAGTGTAATTTAATTCATATTAATTCCATTCAATTCAATTCAATTCGATTACAATAACTAAATTAAATTAAATAAATTCAATTTCATTTAGTTCAATTAAATTAAATTAATTCAAATCAATGCAATTCCACTCAATTTAATTCAATGCAATTTCATTAAATTTAATGCAATTCAAGTCGTTTATATTCAAATCCAGTTCAATTCAATTCAATATAATTAAATTCACTTTAATTCAATTCAATTCAACTCAATTAAATTCAATGCAATTCAATTAAACTCTGTTCAATGCAATTAAATTAAAGTAATTTCAATTAAATTCAATGCAATTAAAGTCGATTATATTCGAATCTAGTTCAATTAAATTAAATTCAATTCGATTCAAATCTAATTCAATTCAATTCAACGCCATTCAATAATTTCAATTTGATTTAATTTTAATGCAGTTCAATACAATTCGTATCAATTCAAATCAATTCAATTCGATTTAAATTAAATTCCGTTCAATTAAATTCGATTTAATTCAATAATTCAATACAATGCAATACAATTTACTTCAATCCAATTTGGTCAGAACTTTCCTACAGAGCATCTAGTTAATCATGAATTATTTACAGTAATTTAATACAACAAAAATCAAAATCTTCGCTCTTGCGTATGCAATCAATTTCTGATAAAGGTTCTAAGCAACCGCAAACCTGTCCGCTTATAAATAATTCATTTATGCTTCGCAAGGCTCTCAATCATTTGAGGCTTGTTTTAGGCGCGGTTTCATGATTTTATGCTTGAAATACATTTTGCACAAACAATTACAACTCAACTCAACTAAGCTGATTGCAATACAAATGACTTGTGCATAATACATTTTTGGGAAATATTTTGGATATACTTAGTTTTTTCTTGCATGAAAAGGAAAAGAGTGAATTGTGAAGAAAAATGAACATTCAACAGATTCATAAATATTTTGGCGTTTTGAGTTAAGAGTAATAAGTGCGTAAATGTGATTTACCTGACTGACTATGCTGTGAGCAGCTGTTATAGAACGACATGGCGTATGGGTGATATTTAATCCCACTGAGATAAACTTTCGAATTTATGGAATTTTATCAACCAGTTTCACGAAAGCAATTTAAATAATTTTAGTTCCATCTATGTATATTGCTAGTCTGTCGCGAAAAGCTAGTAAAGTGCATAGTTTCTTAAAAAAAATTTTATAAAAAAATTTTAATAAAAAAAAAAATATTCAATAAATAATTTTAGTAATTTTTAAATATTTTGAAACAAACATTATTTTCGATCGCGGCAAAAAACAATTTAAAATTTATTTAACTTTCAATTTGTTAAAAAATAATCAAATTCAGAAAATCGCCTGATAAAACTGTAAGAATGTTATTGAAACAACTATTTTACTTGTAAAATAAGATCAGAAATTTTTAATTTCTTCACTTTAAATAAAAACTTTGCATTGCAAACAACTGAAACTGGAGGTTATTTATTGAACTACCTTTTCTAACAATAATAACAAATTGAATTACTATGTACAGATGATAATAGAGATTCTAAAATAATAATAAAGTGGCATTGTAATAGAAAAATGCCAATTTTAAAATCGCCGAAAAATAAATTTAGCTTGAGAAATCATTTAACGAATTGTATTTTTGATCAAAGCACATAATCAATTAAAAAAGTATTATTCCTGGCCACACAAACAAAAAATTGTAGTTTGATTTTTTTAAACAAAGAAATAGCATCCGTTAAATGGTTTGAAATAAAAAGACACAAAATAGTTTTAATATATCAAAATGTTTAGTTATTAAAACCTGAAACTTCCAAATTGTTAGAGTTTATTGAAAATATTCAATTAAAGAAAAAAGGACAGAGAAAAATTTTTGGAATAAATTCAACAAATTTGTATGTGTGCATGTACGAGTACGTTGCTGAAACATCTTGGATGCCCTTACTCTCTGTTGACTTTCGAAATGCGTTTATTCGATTGCAAATGCGCTCTAAAGAGAGTAATAAGTGTTTTTAATTAAAATATGTGCTACAAATGTTTTAAAAACAATTTCATACCTAATTTCCTGCATCGAGGCAGTTTTGCTTTCAATCTTCTTTTGCCTCCTTAAAGGTAACAAAAACTCAAAGACTGGACGCATGAAAGCGAAATAAATTATTTCGGCAACGGATATGAAACTGAAACCCATAAACAGGCCCAAAATGCCGCCCGTGTTAGCTTTAGTAAGAAAAATTGGTAAACAATAATTGAATCGGTGTTCATACGAGTTTTTTTTTTATATTTATGTAGGTAAATATTTTATTTTCTAATATTTCTATGACAACAACTAATACTCACATAGAAACTCTGTGAATCCCACGTAAACATTCTTAAGATCACCATGGAATATCGACTCTCTATAATAAAAATGCAGTACTGCAACATTTTTGTTGGCATATTGCATCGAAATGTTACGTAGCAGACTCGGCGGCGTTAAATAGTCGTGTGAGCGTAGCGGTGTCGAAGTCGTGTCGGCTCTATAGGTGAGATCGAAGCAAGCGGGTAAACAACGATTGCGACAATCTGTGCCACCATCACCTTTCATCCACATATTCTCGGCCTTATAAACGCAGTAAGCTTGCGACGTATCGCATACGCTTGCGTTTATGAAGATCAACGGTAAAGTATGTGGTATACAATTACATTGCTCGTATAGAAATTTCACTTGGCATTCACATTCGCAATTGCGATGTGAGTAATGCGCAAAATAGAGCAACTTCTCTTCGCCATTGAAGAGGCATTGTCGCAAATGACGTGGCAGGCTACGTAATGCATCTGTTGCTTCGCTACTAACGACCTCAATGCGCAAACGGGTTTCATAACCGACGGCCGCAACAATGGCGGTCTCTCTGATTGCTGTAGCTTCGATAGCGTTATGCATGTCAATCTTAAGACAGAAAAAAGGCAGAGGAGAGAAAGGAAGAGAAAGAAATATAAAGATAGAGAGAGGAAGAGGGAGGGAGATAAAGATAGCGAGAGATAAAGATAGAGAGAGATAAAAGTAGAGAGATAAAGATAGAGAGAGGAAAAGATAGTGAGAGGAAGAGAGAGAGAAAGATAAAGAAAAGAAGAGATAAAAATTTAAATATAGTTAGAGGAAGATAGAGAGAGATAAAGACAGAGCAAAGAAGAAATATCAAGATAGAGCAAGGAAGAGAGATAGTGAGATACATAGAAGTCAGAGAATAAAAAAAAGAGGGAGACAAAATTAGAAGGTAGAAAATAGAGCGAGAGAGTGAGATAGAAATATAGAGCGAGAGAGAGAGAGAGATAGAAGGGAGAGAATAAAAGAGAGAGGGAGAAAAAAAGGCAGAGAATAAAAATATAGCTCATGAGAGAAAGGTAGAAAACAGAGAATAAAAGGGGGGATAGAGAGAAGGCAGATAATAAAAAAGAGACAAAAAAGAGAGAAAAAAGAGAGAAAAAGAGAGAAAAAACAGAGAGAAAGATGAGACAGAGAGTTAAACGAAAGGCAGATGGAAAATATTATCATTAATTAATAGATTTAATCAAGGCACATCAAATAGGTAGCCGCAGCAAACTTTTTTTTATTTTAATTTGAATTGTCAAATATTGAATTTCGTTGTGATAAGAATGCTTTCAGTATAATTCAAGGTAGTTGATAAAATATTTTTGAAAGTTTAGCTTTTAAAAGCAAAAACAAAACATAGAGAGCTCAAATTTCTTTTTTTCAATTTTTCTACTGCTGCTACCTATTGAATGTGCCTTGGATTTAATATAACATATTAATGGGATTAGTTTTCCGAGTTTTTTGCAGTTTTAGAACAATGACCGAAAATATCAACACAAATACTCAACCTTAACGCTAGCTGATAAACTGCAATTGACCTTTCAACCCATTAAAATGTTGACTAATGTATCTCTACAACTCTTACATAATGAATAAATCAAATATTTCTAAGAGCAATGAAAAGCACAAAGAGAAAACACATACTACGATGAAAAGATCGGAACTGATACGTATACTATATGTACGCGTATAGTGTGAAGATTTGCTTATGCACTCACCTTAAAACCCGGTCCATTGGTTGAGGAACAAAAGTACTCTGCCAAATCAGCATCTAATATCAATGTTAGACCCAATGATACGCCCGTACCGGCGGTGGTGTGTGGAAAGTAATCTGTAGGTAAGTCTTGGGTATAACCAGTTTCAGGATTCCAATCAACAGCTGTACTATTATCGCTACGCTTATAATCCTTAATTATTTTCTTAGCACTGCAATAAGAAATAATGATGATATATACATACATATGGGCATTTCCACAAAAAGGTCCACCACGAGTGCAAGATTACAAACTGTTCCTGAAAACTTTTTGTTGATGAATAATAAATCTCAAATGTTTTTATTTTATAAATATAAAGGAATTTTTATTTTCTTTTAATTTTGAGCCGAAATATACATACAACGAATATACAAAATTTACAAAAATCTGACTCTTTTGACCAAATATACCAACTTTTTTCCTTGTTATATTCCCTTATTCAAAGTAATACTATGATGTTTTTATAATTAAAAAATCTTCTGCTGATATTAACATAATGTTCAACAAGCAGACAGACTGAGTTAAGATCGAATAACGGTAGTTTTTTGTGTTTGCTTCAGCTTATATTCGTATGTCGCGTCCGTTACCGAAAAACAGCATTTTTTGTTCTCATTAGTGCACAAAGTGTTGAAGTGTAAATTGCTTTCATCATTTCACTTAAGAAAAGTAATAATTGGCTCTCGGCAAAAACGATTAATAAAATTTATTGGTGTTTGAAATTCGTCGCGCCCGCTACCGTAAACCTTAAATATTAAATTAAGTCGGAGAAATTGCACAAAATTAAAATTTTATAAAGGGCAAAAAACGGCAAAAGAAACAAGAAAAGCAATAACAATGAAGTATAGAGAAAATGAAAAAAATTAGTAAATCGTTAAAGCAAGAAATATTGTTCTCGGTGATGCTTCATGCTTCTACGAATGTGCTAAGAACAACATTGATGGAGTCAACATTTTTTATACCTCTGGAACATAAACTGATAGTTTTTCTAATCAACTGTTAGAGTTATGGCAAAATGTTCCAAATATCAAAGGAGTTAAAAGTATACATTGGTTTTCATATTTCGACAGTAAATTTATTGAAGTTGCTCGGACCGCATATTCATTAAAGAAAAAAATTAAAATATAACATAACTACTAAAAACTAATAAAACTATAATGTTACTTGAATTTTTAATTCACGTTATTGTTTTGCTTTATTTTCAATAAAATTGAAGTATTATAATGAAAAAAATTGTATTTCTTGGCTCATGGAAACCTACGAATAACAGTCATCTGTTCGCATTTACTAACATATATATACATATATATGTATATAAAGATATAAATCCTTAATATGCTGAATTTTGTATATTTCTGAATGCGCCTCAAAAAAACTGCTATTTTTTGTCGCGTCGGTATCACTTTATAACTGCTTTTGACTACGTACTTATTTGTAGTAGATCCTTTCCGTATATATTAAAATCTAGCACTCCGTCAGCCCTTTAAAACAATATCAATATATGTATATACATAAACTTTTACTTTATCTTCTTTGTGTTGGACGCACTTAAAAGAGTACGAATGCTGCGTCCGTTACCGTGGAAATGCCCATATGTATGTATATGTATGTAAATCACATTATTTCTAAAATAATGGTTTTCAACAAAACAAACTTCAAGCTTTTAAATGCTACTTACTTGCCAGTAAACAAGAAGTAAGGATGTAGAACGTTGAAAACACAGCAAAGACCCTCATCTGTCATAATTTCATGAAATAGATCTGAACAGTTCTCATTAACGGAGCCCATCGAGCAGGAGAGTAACATTTTCGAACAAGGTTGAGCATGCTGCAGGCGAAAGAGATAAATCAGCTTATATTAATTTATATTGCATTTAACATATTTGAACTGAGGTATTAGATATAAAAATTAAAACAACAAATCTCTTTGAAATGATACTAAACTAAAATATCTTATTTGGAGATAAGGCAGCACAGATGTGTTAGAGGCGAATATGAATGTGTTGAGGAAAAACTAAAAATTAACTAAAAATTCTTGAATTTTCCGTTCGTTAGTAAATTTACGTTTTCTTTAATATGTAAATTAACATTTTTGCACACTCACCATTTGTAGAAAATTTGAAAAAGATAAATTGTTATTTTTAAAATTTGGTTTCTCCATTAGCTGTTCATCGAAAATGTCATCTGCATTACAAAGTAGTTTCAACAAAGCACCCTCGTTGGACTCTCTATAAGGAAAATATAATTTTTTTTTTGTACATTGCGATTTCAAAGTGAGAACTTAAATTTTTTTATGAAAAATTTTGAGGTATAGAAAAATATAGAATGACAAAGAAGTGGTTTGCTAGGCAAATTAGAGCAAGTTTTGTGTATTTGCATTCAACTATTCTGGTGTCAAGCCGGAATCTCAAAAGTTTGGTAACTAGTATAAATTAAAAAAAAAAAATTAAACACTTACTTTGTATAATTCGATACACGACTTGCCAACACCTGATTCATATTGCAAAGGGTAATAGCTGGAAATGGTATACTCAATATAGAAGTTGGAAACGGACTAATGCCAATAATAACAGGTGTGCTAACCCATTTCGCATAGACATTCGCAATCAAATTAGTTGTGGCCATTAAAGCCGCCAGAAAGGCACATACAAAGAAGGATCTGTAAATGACAAATTCGATTTGGATTGCAAATAAGAGATTAAGGCGTATCCGGGTTCACTTACTTTTCCCAGATCGTAATGCTATCATCAGCTAAATATTTTAATCCATGCAATGTCGTCGCCCTCAGATATTTGTTTAAATTATGCCTGCAGTAAGCTTTAACAAGTTTCTTGTTTTCCTTAGAACACTCCATAGCTTAGAAATGTTAAGTTCCTTGCGTGATGCGCTTTCACAGTAAAATAAATGTACTTATCCTAAAATACAATTATATAAATAGTTACTTTGAATACTGAATGAGCAAACGTGTTATGAGGCAAGGGGAATTTGAAAGTGCACACATTTATTTACGTACATGTACGTACAAACATACTAATGCAATAGGACAGCTGAAGTGTAATTGAACGTTTAAGTAATGAGATAAAAAAGTACGTTTTTTGGCATTACTAAGTGATTTTTAATTATGTGATATGCGCAGAGACCAAAACAAAATGAAGGTATATACCTGGAATGCGCGCTAATTTGCGCCCTAGTCGGAAATAGGTGAATGTCAATTCGACTGAGGATTTATTTTATGAGTTACTCGAGCGCTGCGAAATTTCGTTATTTTTGGCCTAATACATTAGAATTTTATTCTAATTTTTTTAATGAGCTAAAGTCTAGTTTTTGTTAGGAAAAATGGAAAATCAACAAGCAAAGATCACTACTTCTCCTCATCAGACTTCGTTCTTCAAAGCTTCCGCGGCCACCATATAATCGTGCTGAACTAAGTTTACGCCGTGTGAGCTGTTGTTAGTTTTCCATTTTCTCTTCACCACTTACTTCAATCAAGTGCGGCTGTTCCGCGGCTCATTCAAGTTATGTAGTTCTTGTTTGTACAAATTTGTATATAAAATTTGTTTGCAAGGCAAGCTCAACCTTCATATTCATTTTCATTTAGTATTTTGAAGATAATTCTTAAAGTTCTGCTCAACAAAAAGTTCGATACTCAATATGAATTTGTTCAATTTTCGATAACCAGCGAAGGAAAAAGTTCTTTCATACTAAATTTTTCAAGTATTTTATTTGGCGACCAGTTTGAAGCAAATACGAGACAATTTGGAAACAGTACCGAAAAAAATTAAAATCGTTTTGATTCCAATATGGGACAATTGCGGACTAATAAGATTTCAAATACGAATATCAATACTAAAACTAGTACATCCAAAAGGATTATAACAATGATATCAACAACAATAATAAAAATAATATTGTCAAAAATGTTTATTTTAAAATTTTATTTTTATTAAAACACTTCATTACTTGAAATGTATTTATTTTATATTTAATGTTTACAGTTCACTTATAAGTTACATATTAGTATGAGTAATAAAATATAACGAAGCTTTTATGCCGCCAGAGCCAAGAATTTGTGGGAATATAAAAATTAATAAACAATGTGCTCGTATTTAATTCCAATCTTCTACGCACTATTTAAAAGAATAATAAAAGCTTTTTTATTAAAGAAATACCTTAACATTTATTTAATTAGTAAATCTGAAACATATCTGCATAGCAAACAACTAATATGAATTTCTCGATTAATCTATACTTGTCAATAGTAATTATTTTACCTGTTTTATATAATTAAGGAGTTTGCTGAATTGAAATTTACACTAATGCTACTTACTCAATTGGGGTCGAGTGATCGAGAGAGGGACGGAGCTAACTGTGATAAACCCTGCTCACGAGGCGGGTTCACCCCTAGCAACCTATAAACACAGATTAAGATCTGAGCTTATGGGTAAGGTAAATTTAATGGAGCCCACCTGCTTGGCCGCTCCTCTCTCAGATTAGTAGTTGGGGTGATAACCGGGCACCGCCTCATAGGCACGCATGGGGAAAGGCTGGGTTACCCAACAAATGATTTATGCCACAGTTGCCGAAACGAGGAGGAGGTGGAGATTATTTTGCACTATCTCTGCCACTGCCCCGGCTTGGCCAACACGTGCAGTAAAGCTTTCAAAAGGTACTTTCTGGACTGTTTAGCTGAACTCGGCAAACATTTCCAACTTTCTACTCTACATTAAGAGCACAGGATGGTTCAATTTTTTAAAGAAGGTAGGGAGGGAATATATGGCATACGCCAGTGGAATCACAATGGGCTTCTTACAGCCTAAAGCACGGTGGCAGCCACTCTAACCTAATCTAACCTACTTACTGAATTTCCACACCGATCTTTTGCGTCTGATATTTCCCACCACTCCATTCTCAATATTTGGATTTTCCTCTTTCTTTTGGATGGGCACAAATGCACAAGCCTTAAAGACAAAACAACTTATTAATAATAACAGCTGTAAACACACCTAAAATGTAAGTCATAAAATCTTACAATCATACAATACCAACCAACTGTCTGCTGCAATACAACGTTTGCTAACTTAAATTGTCCCAATGTGCCAGACTGACTCCATATTTGATGCATTCAATGACCACGGAAGAGGAAAATGTTGTAGTCTACGAAATAAACAGAGTAGCTATATATAAAATGTCTGGAGTAAATTTAACGACTCAGAACAGGAATGCCTTGTTTGTGATATTAACTCCCAAGGACTCATTGGCCTTGTGCAATGGAGTCGGCTCAGCAACCTAACAAATCTATGCACATATGTATATACCTGTGCATCTTCCAATTTGGAACCAAATCTGCATATTCCTTAAATAGATAATCTTTTAATAGTTGTCATTTTACAAAGCACTAATTCCATAACATTTCAAAATCAAGACGACACAAAAATTTTACGAAAATCAATCATTTTGCCGGGCATAATTTGCACGGGTGACCAGATGATTGCATTGATGATTCAATTTATAAATAGTCGAAAGTATTTTTTAAACTTTTTGATATTAAGTTATAGGTAAGATGGAAAATGGTATAAAAGGAATGGTTAAATTACATTAAACAATTCGTATGATTGTTAATAGCTTTTAACGGTATCACGGTATTTTTGTAATTTATGTATATGTTTTATAGTCTGGTCACACAAACGTAGCGCACAGCAGCTTATTGTGAATGGTTATTTTTGGTATGCGGGTTGTTCACATAGCAAATAACACCCATCCGTAAATGTATCAAAATACAAATTTCGCTAAATGCGAAATCTATTTTCGCTAAACTCTAAAGCTACTTACCATTTTTTTTTAAATTTGTTTTCTTTGGCCAATATGTTCCTGGTAACGAATTTCTTATTTCATTTAACGTAAACTCAAGATTCGTAGCAAATTTTTTCTGTAGACTCGATTTGTATAGACATCTGATCTGCTAACCGAAAAAATCTTATATTCGAAAGCCTAATGCTTTCATTGTCCAAATCGTTCAAATTCGAATGAATTTTCTATTCAACCGAATAACAGAGAAATTAAATTTAATTTTTTAGGACCTTCTAGTAGACACCTAAGGAAATAGTTATATAGTGGAATGGGGGGAAATTCAAATATCTACATCGCCTGTTAAATTTTCAACGTTTAATATTTCTTTTATATACATATGTACATATGTATTTAATATGTATGTATGTATGTACATATTTAATTTTATGTTTGAGATTTATTTTAATTCAACGATTATTCGTACATGAGAGTATCATTTTGTTATTATAAATACTTATGTATGTTTCTAATTAAACTTGAAATTTTTATTATTTTCATTTGCGTCAATTATGTATTATTTTTGTTCTTTACAGAGGCAATCTCATTTATTTAAATAAGTATAAATTTATATCTGCATGTGTATGAATATAATCATGGCTGTATTGACAAATTTACGCACTCAGAAAAACTAGCATTAATTTTACATACATACATATATTTGTATAAACAATTAACTAGTCGTTTATGTATATAATTATATATATATATATATATGTATATATATCGCACCACAGCTTTTCAATTAGCATATACAATTCTGAGACATAAATTTGCATTTTTAGATATTAAATATTTCTGATTAATATGTAATCTAATAGCCACATGTTAATATTGATTCAATTTTTTCCAGTTTACAAATATTAATAATGCAAACTGTACATAAAGAAATTTTAACAAACGAATAAAAAGCTTAACCGTTTAAAATAAATCTAACAAACTTCAAAGTAAAATATTTTATTATTTAGAAATACATACATATGACGTCGTCAGCTATTAATAGCATTAACGAAAATTATATGTATATGTATGTATGTACATATGTATGCAATTTCATCCAAATATGTAAGTTGAGTGGCATCAATGCAGTGAAAGTGAGCGATCGCAAAGAAGTTACAAAATGTTTGGCACATCCATTCTAAGGCGAAATCAATTACATTTCTAGTAATTGAATAGCTTGCTCTTTTAATATTTTCTTCAAAATGGACGCACAGCAACTCACGTCTCGAAAAAAATCGACCATATTATGAGTAAGGAAATGGTGTATTATATTTGGGTATTGAGATAAATAATTATATTTTAGTGTTTCATAGAGTATTACTTTAAGGGTTATTTTTGTTTAGCAGCGGCGCGTATAGTGATAAAGAAAATGAAAATGAAAAAGAGTTCTTTCACACGTAAAAGAAAGAAAAAAGGAAATTGTATTCTTTAAACAAACTTAACAAATAATAAATTTAAAAATGTTTAAGGCTACACAGAAATGTCAGTTATGATGCATTATATGTGCACACAAAATTTTATATCCATATATATCTACTATGTATGCAGTGACGAGTGTTTTTTTGATGTGGTTTATATGCCAAATATGTAAGTATGTATGTATGTATGTAAGAATGTATATATGTATATGTATGTATATTTAATAATAATAATAGTATAACTATACCTATATAACGCAACCAGTACAATAGTTAACAAATGAAACATTGGCCAGCCGAAATGCTAACATTATAAGGATAAACAATTGTATGTATATGTACGTATGTATGCATGTATGTATATGCCAGTGCATGATTACATAGGAAATATTGAAAAACGAAGCAACATAAAATAGGCCAATCAAAATCCATATACATATGGCTATATATTTCCATTATTTCTTAACAAATTGATATGGCGGCAATGATGAACGGTATCGCAAATTATTTACATTATTCGATGGCACGCCACTATTAATGACCGAAGCACGCCCACTATAATTTGATGTATTTGGCATCAATCCCGATGGTGAAGCATTAACAATGGCTTGTGGTGGCATCGTTGAATGCATAAGGTTTGAGCGTTGGGTAGCTGGTGGAAGAAAATTTAAATATATACTTATTTACATATATGTAGGTACATACGTAAATAACAAAAGCATACATTAAAATTAGTTTATACATTTTTTTTCTCTCTCTTTTCTCACCTGGCACATAAGGTTTTGGTTGATGGTAAGAATTGTTATGCGAACGATAATAAACAGTCTCATCGTTGTAATGGTAATTATGAGATTGCTGCTGGTATTTGGGCCTGCAAAGAAAATCGAGTTGAAATCTGGTTTTTTTAATATAAATATTAAATTTTAATGAGTGCACTATTTTCTTATCAACTAAAAGTGCGGTTCGAAACGCACTTGAATGAAAATCGGCTGACACAAAGTAATAAAACCCAAAATGAACTTAACAATTAGGTTATAGTTGACACCATACCGACTATGATAAGGAATTATTGATTTTAAAACAAAAATGCATCAAGCATGTTTTCACTTATTACCTGTACATGCCACTACCTCCAGCCGAACCACCAGGACGATGATTCGTGTTATTATTATTACCGCCAACTGAATGAGCGTTATTTTGCTGCTGCTGTTGTTGCTGTTGCTGCTGTTGACGTATAGTGATTTTTTTAGCAGCTTCAGGGTCCTCCATCAGTTCGCGAAACTGTTCTTGTCGTATATCATCGTGCTTGTCTGGTATCAAATAGCGTCTTATTTCTGCTAAAGCATACGCAATACGAGCGTACGCTTCAGCTGGTGGGGCAACAGTTGATACTTCAACATGTAATGGTAAATTTAGGTGTGCATATTTGGCATCAGCTGAGTTTCGAAGCTCCTCTTCACGCACACGATCTTTCATTGAGAAACGTCCCAATATGACAATTTTGCATTGCGTTTCCTCTTGTAGACGTCGGAGTGAATTTCCCTTCGGTCCCAGAAGTTTTCCAACATAATTAAACTGTATAATAAAGCAAATATTTTTAATAATCTATTTGTATGTACATAAATATGTGTGTATATTTGTGCTTGTAGTTCAGCAACAAACCTTCTTATCCTTAATTGGAACATGCACCTTTTGTGACAGTCTAATGGTTCTTTGCTGATAAACATCGGCATATTGTTCGCGCGTGGGTATGCGTCCGTTCAATTGAATGCGCTCCAGTGCTATAAAAAAGTCCATGCTACATATTAGCTTAAAATCAACACAATTTATCTGTACGTTTACCTTCATCGATCAGCTTCACTGCTAATGGAAAATGATTCTCCATACGTGCTCGCTCAGCGAGCAACTCTTGCATATACTTCTGTGCGGTCTCATTTAGCCGCGGTGTGCTTTTAATATTTTCTTGACCTAGCTCGTGTTCATGATTACCATTACTGTAGTCGCCAACCTCAGCACCACTGGCGCCTCCAACACGCATGCCATTTTCCGCCATACCGTTGCTACCCCTTGCAATTCCTTACAATATGTATTTCTCGCACTGAAACTTAAACGCAATTACTTTACACTTATGCCTCTTTTAAAACATCTACATAAATTTCAGATTCGTAGCAATTATGTACACTTGATTAACACGAATAATATGATAATTTAAAAAATTAGACAACGGCATATATGCTGCAGAGCAGACGAAATACCTGTCAAGTCTTTCATTAATTTTCCTCCCCTTGAAACGGCGAAAAATTCTGACACTTTTCTTAAATGTTCGCCGCAAAATCAGAGATACCAAAATCGCCATAAAAATGCATTCGGAAAAGCAATGAAATGAAATTCTCGCTAGCGATCTACTTTTCTTTCTCGCAGGTGGAATGGAGCTATGTTGACTATTTATTTGGAAACATTCTTTTTTTTTTACCTGCAACATTTCGCACAATCAAAATTGCCAGAAGAAAAGTGACATTGAAAAGCAAGAAGTTTGCGTAATTTTAAAAGTGAAATTGATTACCTGAGAAAGCGTTGAAGCAGTTTCACGAGCTCTTGCATTGACGTAGCACCGCTTTTTTTTAGGTAATGCAATACAGCGTTAACGCCAGAAAACGTGCATAAAGAAGTTGTCAAATATAAATCCTCTGACTCGGACATTCATTTCCAGTGTTGCCTCTCATTTGAATGTCTTAAATTGGGCACACTTTTTCAGACTCCATTTTTTTTTCGCAAAGGAAAAAAATCTATGTAGCTTGTGAAAATTTGTAGAACGTCAGTAAGTGCAGAAAAAATTTATTTTCACATAGAACTATACTTGAAAGTTAATAAATAAATATGCCAAGAGATTACGATCGCGATTACAATGAGGATACCAGTGATTATAAAAGAAAAAGGCGTACAGAAGACGAAGCCGGTGGTGGGAGTAATGCTGGTGTTGGAGGAAGCGGTGATTTGGATGGGCATGGACGCGGCGGGCAAGACCACAGCCAGCCAATGCAATCTAATGACGCTCCGCCGTTGAATGAGAAAACCAATTCATACCTTGAGCAATGTGAGGAGGAGAAGAAGACACTTGCCAAGGACCATACTGTGTGTAAACGTTTAATAGACGACGGTAAGTCATTTAAGTATCTGTACATATGTATGTTTGTTTGTATGTAAAATGGCGCACCCCTGCTTAAATTCAATAGTCGATTATGTGTATGTATACCTATTATTTTATTGCAGAAATTGAGAAAATTTTGGTTAGCGGCCGTATTCCAAAACCAGAAATCTATGCAAATGTTTACAGCGAAAAACCAATACGCATTGCACAAAAAGTATTATTCCCAATTAAAGAATATCCTAAATTCAATTTTGTTGGTAAGATATTGGGACCGAAAGGTAATACATTGCGTCAATTGCAAGAGGAAACTTTTTGTAAAATGGTTGTTATGGGACGAAATTCTATGCGCGATCATGCCAAAGAGGAGGAATTGCGAAATTCTGGAAATCCAAAGTATGCACATCTAAGTCGGGATTTACATGTTGAAATATCCACCGTTGCGCCACCATCAGAAGCATACCATCGTTTGGCTTATGCTTTGGCTGAAATACGAAAATTCATGATACCAGATGCTAACGATGACATTCGCATGGAACAAATGCGCGAAATGGACGGAAAAGATCGTATGTACAAAAAAACTCATTATTCGAAGTCGTATGGTGAACATGCGGTATATAGCTGTCGGTGAGTTTTTGAAAAAAAAAAAAAAAGTTTGATATTTTTGTTTTGTAAAACATGTATAACTTTGGTTAACATATCTGATAATTATAAAAATCGTATCGCTGAATTACCAAAAAAAAAATGTCATGATAAGTATTAGGTTTTAAAGGAAGATAAAAATTTCTACTAAAAAAATTGTTTTCAGCAATTAAATTTAGCTCAAAAAAAAAAAAAAATAACGAATATAGCACATGACATTTTTTTGCCCTCGTAGATATTATGTTATAGTAGAAATTTCCTAACGTGTTAAACTAAAATTTGCTTTTATATACATACATCTTAAAAATATTGTTTTGTTACAGCACTCCACCCCCACCTTCGTTTGAAAAAACAACCAAACCGAAAGTATACTCTATTTTAGAGAAAGCTCGTTACGTTATGGAGGATCCCGGATATGGAATTGTAAAGTCGCATAGGTATGGATAGATAATTTGAAAGTTGCCATCATGGTTAAATATGAAAAGAAAAGGAATCTAAAATAATTTTGCGAAATGTTTAGTTGAAATCGTTCGGCAAGTCAGAATGTATAAAACTACGCCTCATTTGATTATTTTACTTTTCTAATTTCAGCAAAAGCTATTTATTTATACGATGTAAACTTATTAGGGTATAATAACAAATAATTGTTTAGGTATTCTCAAATATTTCGTTATTTGGCAGTTTTTTTTTTTTTTTTTAGTTTTTCATACCCTTCGCGGTTTTCTCCATTGATTCTAGATTTATCAAATGGCTGTTTGCCTTTTCTTTATTATCGAACTAGTTTTACAAAAAAAATGTCGAGTAACGAACTCTTTGTGATTACCGCCATTTCTTTATTTTCCCATAAACACACTGTAAGCTAATTTGACTACTATACCAGGTCCCGTGATCACGAGCTTTATGAACATCATGGCGAATATGATCGCTATACGCCGCCACCACCCACAAAACATTCAAGCACCCATCATGCTCCCTACGAAAGTGGATCGTACGAGCGTGATTATCGTCGTGAATACCACCCACATTCATCATCGTACACGGCTGCTTATGCAGGTAAGTTCCAAACTTCAAACAAAACATACACTTGAACTCTTTAGGTGAAACTCAAATGGTTTGTGTTGATGGAGTAAAAATCGTGCATACCTAACTTGCGTGACACGTGATTGATTAGCACGTGCGAACTGCGTTAATACACTTAAACGCGTAATATCTATTAAAAATGCCGTAGCTGCATCACATAATTCCGTCATTGCCAAATACATATGTACAAACTACGTAAATAAAAAGAGAGAAAAAACACAAAACGAATTTAAATAAAGTGCAACTAAAATCACTTAGGGCAAAGTAAAATGTGGAACTAACAAAAAATATTAAAATAAAAACAAAACACGTTGAATTCTCCAAAAAAAAAACTCTATGAGGCTAACTTTGAAGCTTAAAAAATGTTTAAAAAAAATATACTAAAACTCGTTAAAATTCCAACTTTCCATAAACTTTCATAAAAACTAGAAATAAATGCAAAAAATCACAAATGCTTATAATATTCGAAAAAAAAAACGTTTGTTCCAAATTCAAATGTCAAGTTATTATTTAAATTCGTTATACCTAAAAAAAAAAAACAATTCGGAAGGAGTTGCAGTTTGAAAAACCAAGTAAACCTAAGAGCTTAATAAAAATCTATTCAATGAAACTTTAAATATTTAAACTGCTCAAAATATGTAGATATAACGAAAAAACACAAAATTCTCTCCAAATTAGCTAAACCAAGCAACGGTCGCTCTTCATCTTCATACCGACCTGCCACAACGGGATCACACTCTTCCTCACACTATGAAGCAGGATCACGTTCACGGGAAAGCGTACGCTATCGTTCGGCACCATATCCAAAATTGCGTTAAAAAGGTTAAAATTAAAAACATTTGTAGAGAACAAGAGAAACAACAACACTTCAATTAGGTACGAATCTTAGCGTATTAAAATCGACAACAAAAACATGTGTTAGTTTAATCTATCCAATATCCAATATAAAAATTATAAAAATATAATAAAGAAAAAATGACGTATACATACATATTGTGTATATAAACAAAACAAAAAACGTACAGTAAGAAAGATTTTTTGAAAGCAAACAAAAAAAAAAAAAAAAGAAGGAAATCTAATATCAATTCTTCAAAATGTTTCGAACGCTAATTGAAAGTATCGCGCATACAAAATTTTAAGCAAAAATAAAATAAACAAACAACTCAAGGCATGCAAAAATGGAATTTGCAATATGAAAGCGTCATAGCAACAAAAAATTGAAAAATATTAACAGAGACAAGCGACAAACAAGCAAAAATAAATAAAATACACTTGTAAAACTCATTTAAATACTACAAAGCAAAGCATCGACAAGTATAAAAATTATAAATGAATATTAAATAATCCCAATAGACATAAGAATTACAGGAAACTATTGAAAATGTGTGTGCAGTGTTATCGTGGGAAAGTAAGTATATACCGCAGCCAATATAATCTTAATTACTATTATGATCGTACAGAGAAAACATTCAAGTGTAATAAAAATCAAAGACCATGGAAAGTTTAAAATGTTAGATACACATGCATAAATACATACATAGTATTTTAAGTATAACACTAGAAATAAATAAACGAAAACCCTAAAACATGAAAACATAGTTTTATTTAAATATACAGCTTGTAGAAACTGAAGGTAGGCGGAAAGAAAGTGTCCCAAAACGAAAAACATAAGAATTCAAAGAGTATAAAATGTTACGATTTATTTTAAGTGAAATGTGTCTGCTTTTTTTATAATAGAAAAATTTAGCACTTATCTAAACATTCAAAACATTTTTTGACAACTCATTTCGTTATTGTATTACAAAAATGTAACTTAAAACTTAATTAAATACACAAAAACAAAGTCGGACACTAATTCAGCATGTTTTTACCCATACGAAATAGTTTTAAAAATTCATCGCACCATCCAAGAACATCAGACTATCTACTGATGATATCGCCAAGTCTACATCACGCTTCTGCACTGTCTTCTTCTTAGATTGTGTTGTATAGGAGAAAGCTTCCCTTGCCAATGATTCAATAAAAAGTTCTGTAGAACGTGCGACAACAAAAATGGCTTCAGCTGAAGCCATATTCATATCTGGATCCAACTTCATCAAGTTTTTCACACGCGTTAACGGCAGTTGAAATAGCCGAGCTTCTGGCACGCCATTCTCACTGTTTAAAGTCGCCTTTTCTAAAATACGAAATCAAAAGAAGTGTATCTTTAGTACACAGCGATTCATAGAAAGCATATTCCTTACCGCCTTCATCCGCTTCCACAATTTCCGTATTATCAACTACTTCAACTTCCGCTATTGTTTCTATTTCTTCTACAGCGTCTAACAATAGTTCATCTTTTTCCTCTTGTTTTTCTGTAATATCTTCCGATAATTCTGCCGTAAATAATTGCTCACTGGCCATTTTTTATAACCCGCGCAAAAATTGTTAAAAGCTGTGAAGTATACGATCAGCTGATGGTAGTTAAAACAAATCGTTGAATGGAGATGCCACCTGTTTATTGTGTTTGGTTTAATAAAAGGGGCATGGTGTTTTGAAACTTAGCAACACTTTTGTGGATTATATGTGCCATTCACAATAAGCGGCGTTGGTGATCCACAAAAACATCACCAATATTTGTAGTCCTTCTCGCAAATTTTGAATACATTCATCGTTTGCTCATTGTTGGAAAAATCGAAGCGGTGAATTGGAAAATTCGTCGGACGTTGCATTTTCCGACGATTTAAAGTTATTATTTTTTGTTAAAGGTAATATCATTGTAAAAAAATTGCATTTAGTGTGTGCATTTAGTAAACAAATAAAAGTGCCTCGGCACTGGTGAAAGAATATTCATGGAAATTGTAAATATTTAGTTGAAGCGAAATAGCATTGCATCTTGGTGATGTCTGCAATTGCATGCATAGAAAAAAATGTTAGTGGATGTTAGTGTTGTGTGAAATATAACTTAAGGCATGATAGTGTGTATAATGAGTAATCGGTTTTTACAGTCCTAGCCTAAATCATTTGTTGGTAATTGAAATCTAAATGCAAACTACATATGTACATATATACATATAATAAGAGTATTTGGCCAAATACATATTAATTACATAAAAATTTTGTTGATATGTAGGCATCACATTGAATACCCACTGAGTACTTAAAAGTGTTCAATCGGTTTAATGATCCGATTACTCTACGCTACTTGGCAACAAATGCATGCATAGGTGAAAAGATTGATAGGCTACTGCATTTACAACTAACTTTTTTTCTATATACCGAAGGTGAAAGTAATGGTAATTTGATGAAAAAAAAAGCTTACATTAAATACATAAAAGCGCTGTAAAAGAAATACATTTTCAAAACATCTAATAATGTGAATATCAATGAAACTCGACCGCCGGAAATAGAAAAACATATAGACTTTTCCTTATATTTCTTTGTTGTTGGGTGCATGTAATATACTACATACATATATCAACAGCGCAATTACAAACTCCAAATACATATTTCGTGAATTAATTTATTTCCAATTTCCATTTTCTAGATTTACTTTCGTATTAGGTTTTCCCTTCACTTGGCTCTTGGCTGATTCGTGTCGTAGTTGCTATTCCGTTTATTAACATTTTGTGAATTGATCAACTGCTTTTGGGGCTGCTAGTTTCCACACGTTGCAGTGTGTGCGCGGCGCGTACCTTTGTTGTTGTCCGGTTGCAAGATGACTGACGTCTACGATGGCAACGGTGACTTCGCAGCCTACAACGATGATGATGACTATGGAAAGCAACGCAAAGGAGTAGATCCTCACAATGGGGATAACTCAAATCATGATCTGCATCATCATGTTGGCGGTGTTGTTGTTGGCGGCGGTGGTGGTGGAATGGGAATGGTTGGTAGCGGTGTTGGCGGTGGAGGAGGCGATGGTGGCCAGTTGAATGATAAAGCAAATGAATACATACGAGATTGTATGGCGGAGAAAAATCGTATGGATCGAAAGTTTCCAATTGCTGAAAAATTACTGGACTGTGGTGAGTCTTAGCGGTAGCATCGATTTTTGGAAAACCATTAAAAATATACATAATATTTTTATTTTAAATATGAATGTTAGTATGTATATATTAACATATGTATGTATGTATGTATGTATGTATGTATATACAACCTGCCGGAAAAAAAACTTCTTCAAATGTAATGAAAACTTCAATGAAAACTACTAGTTTTTTCATATGACCAACTGATTTTTTTTAGGGGATCAGACAATTCCGCACGTCAGTTCTTTAAATTAGTTTTGCATAGACGCATTTTTTTACGAATAAAGTAAAACCTTTCCGAAGGAAAATTTAATTTTTTTGTTTTTTATTTGAATAAAATGCTGAAGTGTCCAACAAAACATCTTGAATCAATAACTAATAAGCTCGTTCATTTATTTTCTTGAGGGCAAGGGAAAGAATGTAGTAATTCATACATTTCGGAAAGTATCGATTCATATTATATTGTAAAAGATTGTTGCTAATAGCAAGCGCTTTATCCAACTTGTTAAGGTATTTATTTTAAGAACTTCTTTCCGTAAAATCATATACTTATGTATGTGCATATAACATATGTATTTCTTAATAAAAAAAATATGTGTATTTATGTATACCTTTATGTTAAAAACATACATACTTATTAAATAATTATTTAAAAATTACGATGTACGTAATTATTGTTTAAAATTGTTAAAGAGTACGTTTAACTCATCATTACTAATTGAATTTTCCCATAAAAGTACCAAGTCTTTTAATTTTTTTAAACATTGTAGCTCTGTTTTAAAGTTTAAAGGAATAAATATATTTTCATATACAAATTGTAAATTAGAATTAAAAGATGTGTGACGAATTTATCCGACATAAAGAAAATAAAATTATCCGCGAACTTTTCGATTTTAAAATATATTTTGAAAATATAAAACGTTTTAAAAAAAAAAAAATCAAGTAAAAAATGTGACACAAAATTTTTTTTCAAAATCGTTTTAAAAATTACTTACGAAATAGGTCGTGGTACGGCATAAAACATGTACATACAAATATAGAATAAAAAAAGCTTTAAATTTAGCCTTTAATTTTTTTGCTGAATTTCTTAGTTTTCAAAAAGTAATTTTGTCCCGTCGAACTTATTAAAATAAAAAAGAAAATGATAATAACAATATTCAAAAATTCTTATCGAAACCTGTTAAAATTTATAAAATATTTTGCTCTCGGGCGGAGTTTTATACTTGGTAAAAAATATATTGTTTTTAAAAAATGAATGTATAACTTTGTATGTAAATATATTCTCCCTTAACTTGAGTTTCACCAAAAAATAAATTCACCCGAAATTTATACTAAGCGCACAGTAAAAAGTAAAAGATTTCGGGCGAAAACGAAACCCATGATAAATGTGATTATATATTCCATTTTATTTCCGAAATTTGTGTATATGCTACATACATATGTACATACATACATACTTACATAATCTTAAGTTAAATTTAAAAAAAAATTTCTTGTTACACACATCCTCTATACTCGTTTTCCAGAGATCGAAAAGGTGCAGTCAATGGGCCGCATTCCGCCGCGCGAACAAAAATATGCGGATATTTATCGCGAGAAACCATTGCGTGTTTCCCAAAAAGTTTTAGTACCGATTAGAGAACATCCCAAGGTAAATCAGTTTGCAGCACTTGCCTCTTCCTAAAATTATTGACCATATTAAAAAAAACATTTCTTACAGTTCAATTTCGTTGGCAAACTATTGGGGCCGAAAGGCAATTCGCTGCGTCGTCTGCAAGAAGAGACACTTTGTAAAATGACCGTGCTCGGTCGAAACTCAATGCGCGACCGCGCGAAGGAAGAGGAGTTGCGTTCATCGAAAGATCCGAAATATGCACATTTGAATAGTGATTTGCATGTGGAAATCTCAACCATTGCTCCACCGGCCGAAGCTTATGCGCGTATCGCTTATGCAATGGCTGAGCTCCGCAAGTACTTAATACCTGATAGTAATGATGTTATACGACAAGAGCAGTTGCGTGAATTAATGGACAATACAGGCATTTCTGATGATGTAACCAAGTCGGCTTATAAGAAAATGTCACATCAACAGCCCAGTAGTAGTTTAGGTGGTGGTGTTGGCGGTGGCGCCGCTGGTGCCGCTGGTGGTGTAGTTGGCGGTGGTGGTGTTTTGGGTGCGGGTGGTGGGTCAATGGCAACTGCAACAGGAGGCAGTAATATGGGTATGAGTAAAACTGCACCACACCATGGATACAGGTGGGTTTTGCGAAATTCGTGCATTTATTCATTGAACTGATTTATTCAAACTTAATAGGACTCCACAATCATCACAAAATTTGTCATTTAGTAAGAATGCTGTTGCACCAAAACAAAAGGTACTCTCCATTTTAGAGAAGGCACGAACTGCCATGGAGGAAACTTATGGGTAAGTGTTTTTTTTTTTTTGTATTTTCCTAAAGGCTAATCTATGTACATATAATTTATACGAATATCTGCTTGCAGACGCGGCTACGAAGACCCAATGACATATGAACAACAGTCCTCTTACGATGCTTATTCCTATGGACATGGACCTTCTACTCATGCACATACCGGTCATGTGCCAAGCAACACTGGCATAGGCACATCAAATATGGCACCGCGTGGACCCTACGATGTTACCGAATATGAAACCGATTACAATAGGCGAGATTACTATCCCAACTCTTCGAATTTTGGAGGTGCGTAGCATACAAATTCATTTTATTGTTCCAATTAAGGCAAATTAAGAAAAAAAAAATACCATAGTAATTAATACGATACATACAAAAATTGTGAATGAAAGTGTTAAATATAGTTGAAAGAAAAAGCAAAAACTAAACATGTTCCGAAATTAGAAACCTTAAAAATCTGCTCAAAACTACTGGTGAATTTTTTGTTCAATGTTAACTGTAACACCGTTAAGCCTGTTTTTCAATCTACACCTCAAAAAATTTTAAAAGTCTCAAAAAATTGTTAAACTTTCTATTAATTTTAATCGCAATATCTGGCAACCATATACAAATTATTTCAAGTCATTCGACGAACAAATTTAAAAAATAACAGGATGTTAAAAATCGGCATATTTTGAGAATTTGTGTAAAATTATTTTGCTAAGTATCAACCCTATTTAAAAACTACAAGTTGAAGTTGAAAACATTCGATATTTATTAAATTCTGCCTATGACAGCGATTTTTGAAAATATTTCGCCTCCAGCTTATTTATTTTCTTTTATATTAATTTTAAATAAAGTATTCCATTCGAAAACTAAAAAGTGGTTGTACAAATTTTTGATCAGCTTAGAGTGTAAGTTTTTTGTATAGAACCATAAATTGAAGTTATAAGTTTAATTTATCGATGCACAAGTAAATCGATTGTGAAGCATACAATGAAGAACCTCCAACAAATTTAAATTGCATTCATTTTTATTACCGCATCTGCGGCCGGTTTAGATCTAATGAAAGCTTTCATTTTCCCGCTTTGAAAAGGATCGAATGTCGATAACTTTTTTGAAACAATTTACGAATTACATTTTATCTGAACAATGAATATGCAATCGATCTTGAAGTTTTCACCAAAGATGAATGCAAAAGATTATTGTTTAATTTGTTTAGGGCCTTAATTAGATATTATTCGCAACTTTGTTTAAGCTGGAAGCCCGTTTATTGCAAATTAAAGCTGTCATTGCGGTGATAATCACATCTCAAGAAAAGTAAAATAATTGTTAAAATATAAATTTTAGACAGCGGTGTAATTAAATAATCACAAAAAAAAACAAAAATAGATTGTGTTAGCTATTGTATCGAATATTAGTTTGTTTACTTTTTCTGAGTATTGTCAAAATCGGCAAAACCAAAGTAGCGGTACATCGAAATGTGCCATCTCTAGTTGGCTGCAACGTTAATAAATATAATGCGTCTTTTTCTTTCATAACGGCGCTCTTAATTAACAGTTGTTACAGGTTGTTAATGAGCATTTCAATGTTAAAATTTTCACAGAATTTAACACTGCCTAATTCAAAATTGTTTTACATCGAAAATTATACTAAAAATGCGCGATTTCATTGTAGTACCCTCTTAAATGTGCTGTTTGTTTTTATGTATTCAAGTGAAATAATTCGCGATTGTATTTTTTATCATATTGACATATTTTATTTACATTTTACAGGTGGCTCTTCAGCAATGCATTCTAATCATAACACTGGCATAAATCCGAATCATAATCGTAGTCACGTTAACAGGTGAAATACGTTCGGCAGGCCAAACACAAATGCAAGTATTGTTGCGTCGCACATTTCCACAGCTACAGCCACAGCAGTCACCACCAATAACAACACTTCCCCAATCGCCAAATTCAACCAGAGTATAAGTAATTGTAGCAACAAATTATACAACAATTTCAATAAATCCCACGCCCCGCCCCTACAATCCCTAATTAATGACAACCAAGAAAGCTCTAATCCAATACACTACCAAGTCGCCAACAACTTGGTTGCTGGCGGGGTAGGTGGGTGTGCTAATTCGGTTGGAAAGCCTTTAAATTCTGTATCTGGCTTAACATTTAGCATGAAACAGCAATTAAATTCGAATTCTAAAAATAATGCACACCTGTTATTACACCAGCAACAGCTGGCAGCGAGTGAGCTACAACAAATGGCGCCGCAACAGCGGCATCAACAAACCCTCCCACCGCCACCACGTCAATCACACACTACTTGCGCTCATAGCAATAACAACAAAAACCACAACAACAATAATAATAATAATCAAAACAATCTTAATCGTAACCTAACAAACGTCGCTCCTAACATGTCCACCACAAATAATATACAAAAGCAACAAACACAACAACAACAACAACAACAAGCCTACCCGGCACACACACAACTCCACAATATAAATGGCGCACAGACGACAACAGTGTGCGCTACACAACATCAATCGCAAGCCAAACCACAACAAGAACAACAACAACATCAGCAGCAGCATCAAACGTCAGCTATGGCCAACAACAATAGCAAAATTGCTGGTCCTGCTTTGTCAGCAACCAATATGTTCTTTGTAAGGTACTAGCAGTTGTAGCATTTGGGTGTAGGATTTCCAACATACAGACATACTGCATAAATACATTCATAAAAAAATATGTTTTTTTTTTTGTAACTAATTTATTTTAAAATTTTTGCAAATGCATTTTAAATTTCTGTATGTGTACTACATATGTATGTATGTGTGTGTGTTTACTTGCAGGCCAACAAATTCACCATTGCACATTGGTGAATTGCCACCATTAGTGCCGGTGCAGCTCTTCTAAATTTCTTTAATGCTTTGAAGCGGCAATATTGAAGCGGAAGTATTAAGAAATGTGAACATGAAGCATAGCTTCTGTACTTACATACAACAAAAACAACAACAACAGTGTAAGCAAAAGTTGCATTTGTTATTATTTGCATACAAAAATACATACATACATACATGTACAGATTTGCTAACATACACACAAACATACATAAAACGACGGTTGATATACTACCAGTAATGCAGCAAATTAAAATAAATATCAGCGATTTAATAAAAAGAGAAAAAATACATACATACATATGTATGTATGTAGATTTCTATTTGCAAATCAACGAAATAGCGAGAGTGTGCGAAGTTGTAACAAGTAGAAAGTTAAAAACACGATGTCAAATCAAGCCCACTTACTTACATACATACATACATATATACAAACAAAGATAAATTGTATTTACATACAGACACATGCATACAAGCCTGCGGGATTATGTATAAGACATACATACATATACATACATATTTATAAAATAAGCTCTCATAAAAAAAATGATATTTATATATTTATATTCTTAATGAAACTACTAGCAAGAAAAAAATATGCTAAACATAAAACGAAAATGCAAAAAACAAAAAAAAAATCTAAATACTACATACGAGTACATACTAGAAAGGTTTAACGAAAAAGTCGTGCGCTAACGAAGATAGAATCAAAGAAGACATGAAACATGCAAACAGAATTACTTTCAAAAATATTTTAAACAAATAAATGGGAAAAAAAAACTTAACATGCTAATATATAAAAAATGTAAAATTAATCAGAAATTGTATGTGTTAAAAGCCTATTTATTAAATATTTTAAGCTCAAATTGCAAATTAGTAGCTAAAAGTATAATACTATAATGACATAAAAATGGATAAATTAAATATGAAAATTAAACACACCATTCATTAACAATGGTTAATACATTTGGAAATCATGGAAGGAATACAAGAACACACAAACTTACATAATGAACAAACGAACTGAATACTGTTTTACACACATTTCTTTGTTTGTTTAGATAAAAGTTGTCTAAATATTGTTTATAAAGCAATAATGATAAATAATTGTTTTATTATAATTTTTTTTTTTTTAAATAATATCCTAAAAATTATGATGCTATGGGTATTCATGCAGTGGAGTTAATTTATGCACTGTCGAAACAACAAAAAAGTAGTAAAATAATAATATTCTTCTATTTGATATTTGTTGGCAAGATTTTCCGTCATCCCTTGTCAAATTTGGGTTTAAGACCAACCGGTTTAAGCGGTAGTCGGAAAATAAAATTGTTTTGAAATAAATTCAGTGTTGAATTTCTAACCTCAATATTCAATTTCACCATACTTAGAAATATGTATGTGATGGATTGAACTTCACATTCCTTGATTGTTATTCGAATACAATTCGAACCATTTGGTTTGCTGTGCGATAAAATAAACACATATTTTTTATCACAGGGAACGGAACCCAGTGCAATTTTGGTTGTGTTTTTTTTTTACATTCTTTTCGCTCGCAGTTCCATTTAAAAAGCCAGAAGTTGCTGTCGCTTTTTTTGTAATTAACTTGTATGATTTCATTTGGTTTCGAAAATTATTCTTAATAATACTGCATATCGCCGTCAACAAAGCAAAGAGCCTGAATTAAGTTAAAGGATTTCAAATTTAAATCTTAATGAAAAATGTGAAACGTATTCCGTGCTTTTCAAAATAAAACTAACGAAATATAAAAGAATGATATGTACATATGTATGTATAGCTTTTCACAATGTTAACGTTGATATGAGAATACAAAATTATTTATTTAAAATAGTACGTAATTTTAAAATAACACAATAAATCTGATAAACTTAATTTTTTTTTTTAAATAGGTTGATGAAATTGAACATTAATGGAGTAGAACATTACATTTAAATTTTGTTCAAAGGAATCAATTACAAGGAAAAGTATTTTAACCCGCCATCCGTGGTCAAAAGAAAATAATTATTATTTACTATGAAGTACGATAAGCGTATCAGTAAACGCTGAAAAAATAGCAACTTTTTACGTAAACTATTTTAAATCGGCAAAATATGCAATTTGTTTTGATTTTATTATGATACATTATAATATATAAAATACATATGGTTTTCATACAAATTTTAAATGAATATACAATTTATTAGGAAGAGAATTATTACTTTTCTTAAAGACAACACAAATGACACGAATAATATTAAAAAAAAAACCAATCACACACACACATGCATACATACATACATATACAATACACATTAAAATAGTTTGTAACAAATTCTTAAATCATAAAGTTATTAATTAATATGATACTTACAAGCAAATATAAAATTAAAAAAATATTACTGTAACACGTATAGATTTAAAACAGTGCATAAAGGTAAACCAAGCATTCGTTAATCGATCTTGAAAATATTAATAAAAAGCTATACATATATAGAATGAAAATATAATACATACGATAATCGCTGCATCGATTGAAAAAATAAATAAATATATACATATATGAAAAGAAGAACTAAATATTAATTATATTTGCAGCAGTGTTTAGTTGAAAAAAATAAAATAAAATTTTCGCACATGCAATGTGCAACGTATAGAGTTTTACCGCTGAAAATGGCCAAAAGTATTGTTGTACTCTATTTTCGATGGCTTTTCACAACGGGGTCTCATATTGAATGATAACTTTTTTTCGGAAATTGTGCTGCACTGTGCAATTACATAACAAACATTACTCTATGAAAAATAAATGGTATACAATAAAATAAAAATAAAATACATTAATATGAAAAATGTAATGCAATATCAGCGGAATTTCATTTCATTTAACATTCTTCATTTACCAGATACTTTCGTTGAAATTATGTTTGTTGTAGCAGTAATCTTCGACTCATGACTCTGCCTGCGACATCTCGATATGCCAGTAAAGGTGGATCGGGGGCTTCGGTTATTTGGAATGATATGTGAGCACATCTCTGACCTCAAACGACAAGAGGCGGATATGTAAGATTTTCAAAATCTGATTCTAATTAGGCATTAGAGCATATTTATGTCATGACATTTCCATTCGTATTGGTTAAGAATTAAAATCGGCTTTGATAAGCGGTCATGCAGCAGTAATGCGTTAACGAACGAGTACAATGGGCGGTCAACACATCTCATGCTTTAGATTGTTTAGTTTTAGTAATGAACCTGTTCGAGACATTCAAAAACTTCCGCGTTTCCACAGCCTTGATACTCGATGAGTATAAACAATGCATTGGTGTTTTTTTTTTGTTTGCTGTTGAACTGGCAGTTCATTTAAATGAATAATTTTAACAAGTTTCATATCTTCATTACTGTGTTGAAACTTCGTGGTATAAGAAACCTTTGGAAGATTTTATTCTTTTTTTTTTTATTTTAACTCAGTTTGATGGCAGGGAAGATTTTATTCACTTGTTTTCAAATGCCATGATATCAAATGCAAATTTCGAATCGCTATCGAATGTCGCTTTTCGGACCCTAGTAAAAAACGATTACTTTTGGCTTACATCCTATTCCGAGCAAAATAATTATTCACCGCGACTTGGTGTATTTCATCAGCGTTGCCACTGCTACAGAACCGCTAGCGAAATTCGGTAGGTATTCTAAGCTCCAATATATTGTATAAAACTAATTTATATAAGAAGGGCTGGGATATTCCAGTGCCCAAATTTGTATTAAATTCGTTGCAGCTATTTGTAAGTTATCGTTGGACTATTATATTATAAAATGCATAAATATTTTGCTGCCATACGACGTTGATACCGCAACCATGAGTGGTGGCTATATTTATTTCCTGGGTGTTGGCAGCCCTGTTATAAAAATTCTGATTTGACAACTTTATTGTTAAAGGGATACACCAAAATTGCAAACTTTTTAGATGTGTTTGGATTTGTTTAATGTTTATTGCATTTTACACTACATTAGCTAAATTAAGAAGAAACTTAACAATTTTTCTGGAATCTTAGAAACATTATTGTGCCTTATTTATTTTTGAAATGCATGCATGAAAGCCCTGGCGGCATCATAGTTGGAATTTCACATTAAAAATCGCCTTGTAAAATTGGAGGATACGAGAACACAGCAGGAGCAGGTTCAAAGCGATGAGCGTACGTGGCAATAGTGAGAACTGTGTTGAGGAGCCTGTAGCACCTGAGTGGCTATCGAAATTAGAGAGTCGACGCGAAAACTTGCAGCGTGCTACAAAATTGAGCCACGAAGTGGGTGCCGGAGCACCCTGTGGTGAATGTGGAGATAAGTGTCCAGGTTTGGATTTGCATTTTTGGCGTAAAGTATGCCGCAATTGCAAGTGTCGTAAGGATCAGCATAAATGTGTGGATGAAGATCTATCGTCATGGGCGCAGTTCGAAATTTTGGGGCAAATATGCTCCAAACCAGCTTGTAAGTATTAAGTTGTACGGGATAGTGTTTACAATGTATACAATGGGTAGGGTGGGGGGTTGCTGGGTTTATGCAAGCACATACATAAGTATCATGTGCCATGATATTTATATGCAAAAAAAAAATGTTCATTACCATAATTACCACATAAACGCACATACATATGTATATACAGTTATGCGTTCATATACGTACTTTAAATACATCAAATGTTTCCTCTCATTTGCAGTCATTAAGATTAAAGCGCTCGCCAGCCAACCAGTACAACTCGATTGGGTGCCACCGAATACAACGCCAGATGTTGTTTCCGATTATATGGAGAAATTGGGTGCCGCCAAAGTGCCGATTGTGGGCAGTGATGCGGCACAAAAACGCAAACAGCAACTCGAATTCCAAGTGCCGCCGCATGATTTGAATGCCGAACTTTGTGACAATCTAACTGAAGCCGAAGCCGCACAACTTCAACAATATGTAGTAAAAATACGTGAGAATTGCGTGGGACAGGGTGTTGTTGTACGCGTCGGTAATATGGGTAAAGCCTTTGTCGAATATATATCATCACAACAGCACCAAGCAAACGTTTGCGGTATGGATGCCTATAATGAAGCATTAAATACACAACAAACACCATTTAAAGCTGTCCTCAACAACGAACCTAATGATTTATCCTTTCACTCACCGCTACCGGTTAAAAATATAGCCAATGCACGTTTTAGCTCGCAAATGAGGCAAGAAACGCCAGCTAGGAAACTGAAATTTGGCACTGTATGCAGTTTGGCCAATATATGTGGCCTGCCAGTAAATGTTGACTATGAAAAGGACAATGTTTTCGCACAAATTCTGCACTCAGAGCCTCTAAATAAAGCTATAGAAAATAAAAGCAAGGGATTTTCTGTCACACCAGTAATCATATCACAAGCACAAATGTTGCCAGATTTTATGAACGCGTCCATTTTGAGTCCTGCGACAAAGCAAAAACTCAAAGACGTAGGTGTTAACGTGAAAGCGGTGCAAAGTGCCTTATTGAATAGTCCTTTTTATGATGCATTATACAATACACTAAAACAAAATGGTATAAGATTTGAGGAATGTCGCATATTAGGTCCCATTCAGGAACTACGAGAAGAGGTGCTAGTAAATAGACCGTTGGCCCAAGAGCTGAGTAGTTTTGTGTCTCAATTGCCCAACAGCGTTTCCATAATGTATACAAGCCCCATGGATTGTGGCTTAGGCAAGTCTGGGCTTAGTGGTTCTAGTAGCAATGATTCCGGTTTTGGTTCGAAAGCCTCAACACCGGTGGGTGGCGCCGAAACGCTGGCTGGTGGACTTCCAAGTGCCTTCCAACAAATGCGGCTAGCTAACAACATAGTAAAAGGTACGTATATAGTAGTGTACCATGCAAATTTGTAAACTTTATAAATTTCGGCATAAAAAAACCCCCGATACCAAGGTGCATTTTCAATGCGATTCATACACATACCAGATTTAATTATCCGATTAGAAAATTTGCATATTTTAATAAATGTCCATTACATTGCAGAGCCACTGCCAGTGGTGAAGTGTCGTGACTGTACGAAACCAATAACCTTGGGTGATGTTGCTGTAAAAGCCGAACGCGCTGGCAAAGAAATAGCCTGGCATCCCGAATGTTTCAAGTGTCACACATGCCGCGAATTGCTAGCGGATTTGGTATATTTCTTCCATGGCGGCCAAGTCTATTGTGGTCGCGATTTGGCTATCAATTTGAAGATACCGCGTTGTAAAGCTTGTGATGAATTGATCTTCACAAAGGAGTATACTGCAGCTGAGGCTGCTACCTTTCATATTAAACACTTTTGCTGCTATCACTGCGATACACCGCTAGCTGGGCAGCAGTATATACCGGATGAAAAGACCAATATGCCATTATGTTTGAAGTGCTATAATGAATTCTTTGCGGCAACTTGTCAGCGTTGCAATCGTCAAATCGAACCGACCGATCAGGGTGTTGCTTGGGGCGATGTGCATTGGCATAGTGAGTGCTTTATTTGTGCCGGTCTTGATTGTGGCAAATCGTTGATCGGTGGTCGTTTTTGCGTGAAACAGAGAATGCCTTTTTGTAGTCCTACCTGTGTTAGGAGTGTTATATGAGTACATATAGAATATTTAAGATTATACACAACTTAGTATTTATGACAATCGAAGTATTTAGCATAAAACACGAACAATGACATGATTCCTATGTATTTAGAATGCATTACAAACTTATATATTTTTACATAAACATAAATATTGTATTTTTTATATGTACGCCAGTTTTTAAAGCACGTTTTAAAGTGCACAGAAATAAATGGGCTTTACTACTACTTTAATTTTTTGTTTTCAACGACGCAGTTGCGAACTACTTATCGGCAGAATTACCAACATACATATGTATGTATGTGTGTCACATCGAATATTGGAATAAAGAGGCGATAAATTCGAAAAAGCAATCAGTCGTTAGTAATCAAAATAAAACACACCATTAGTTAAGTAGTACTTCAATTCTTCATCGAGAGCGTTTATTTTAGAACTTTTAAATACATTTGTGTTTTAAAAAAAAAAAAAATATTTCATAAGCGAAAAAATCACATAACTTCAGTATTATGCCGTTCTCATCACCAAAACGCACACATAGTACGTGCATACATACAAAAACGCGCACGCATGCGCGCTTGCCATTCGTTGTTGCAAGCCAAATATTGGTCGTGTTGTCCTTTGCCAGGAAGTCAGCATAAATAATATTACGCTTTGTGGAACTACAGTAAATTTTTTTTTTTATTTAGGATTTCTAATCGTTACAAATTTGTGGTCGGTCGTGAAATCATTATTGTAGCAGTGAAGGCAAGACAACCAAGGCGTACGTACAACATACTACATATTACGTACCGACTGTGGTGAATTGTAACGCCAACCGATCGCTTGTTACTAAAATTGAACTTAATTGTATGTAGTTATGTATGTATGTATGTATGTATACTTATGTAATCTTTATTTAGTTAATTAAATTTGTTATTTCGGTTTTTTTTTTTTTTTTTTAAATTAACATATCTAATAAACATATTTTGCTCCAAAAGAAATTTCATTAAAAAATATATATAGTTACTAAAAGCTAATTCGTTACATACGAGTATGTACAGATAACGCAAGTTTCCATACGCATTACATAGTGTTTTTATTTTGCTTACACTTTTTTGTGTTTTATTATTATTTTATTTAATTTTTTTTGTTTGTTTGTTTGTTTGTTGGTTTCATTTAGATTTCCGATAATACTTCAGTTACTTCAGTACTTTTTACAAAAGAACTAATGCAGCACAATAGGAAGGATCCCAGCAAATTAATGTGGCATTTATGTATGTATGGATGTATGTATGTATGTAGCTAGCTATGCATGCACGCACATTCACAGGCATACACATACAACCATTTGTATGTGTGCATGTAAGCCAATATACGCATGCACATTTGTATGTATGTATGTATGTTTGTAGGCATGTAGTTTTTTTTGTATAAAAAGCGGATCACCGGGAGATAGTTAAAAGATGAAAACAACACAAAAATTATTCGTTTATAAATAAAATTTCAAAAAACACACTAACAACTATCACAGAACATATGTATGTATGTATGTATGTATGTATGTATGCACGCATGCAAGTGTGCGCGGGAGTGTGAGATTTAGCATCGTGCAAAGTGAGGGAAAAAGCGACAGCGGGGTTTTTTCTTCTTTTTTGTTTTTTTTTCTTTTCTTAAGGGACAATGTGCTGCACAGAGCAGGTGCTAAATGCGACACTGCTTTCAATACGGTCAGCTGCGCAATGCTGTTGAACTGACAATTCAAGCCATACACATTTTTATGTGTGTATGTACATATGTATGGTTTTATGTAATTACATTGTGTGAATGTGTGCTCGTGTATGTTAAATGAAAAGCAGTCTTGGTTCGCAAAGAAAAATAAAACAGTAAAAGGAAAATATTTTGCAAGTTATTAAATTCAATAAAACAGCACATGCATTTTTTTTTGTTTGTTTGTGTTTTTCGTTGTGTGTGTGTGTGTGTGTGCAAGGGGTTTTTTTTTGTTTGTTTGAATGCGGCACTATGCAATTAACTGCAGAAAAAAAGTAAACATTAGTCGCTATTTATTGTATGTAAGTAGTCATAAGACATTCGAAATACGAAATTCTAATTAATATTTTCTACATTTCGCTATGTGTTCTCAAAGCGTTAAACTTCGAAAACGAATACACCGACTGTTCAAAGTATCAGCGTTGTTTACTACGTACATATTTCAGGTATTCAAAAGCAAAAAAAAAAAAAAAAAAAAAATCCCTTTTCAGCTCTTGCGCTTGAGGACATGCGAAATTTTCAACAAATTCCACACAAATCAGCATTGGCAACAATGCAGCAAGTTTTTCGTTTTTTTATTTTCTCATTTCTTCCAACTTGTTGTAAGCGTATACTTTTGCTGTCGTTCAGACGGAAACACTTTATAAGCCAACATTTGGGCGGAAAGATCAAACACGCTTAGTGTGATTTTGCCCAGCGAGGTATCATTACATACATACATATGTATGTATGTATGTGTGTGTATTTACTATACTTGTCAACTTACAACTCCAACTGCTCACACCACTTTGCCTACTTCACTCACTTTTTGCTTGGTTTTGTATTTACACATTACACGTCGCTGATTTGCTGTTATTTACATTTTACTTTCTATTCAGTGCCGTACCCCCGCGGCTAATTCCACCCTCTGTCTACTCATATGCGCTGCTTTGCTCTACCAACCCTTCCATTGTGCTGTTATGAATCAGGTTGTCGCCCAAACGTACGTAGATCTAGGTCAACTTAATTATATTCTATATCCTAACCCTGCCATCGTCAACAGTTTGTGTAAATGCCGCGCGTATAGTATAATTCTGCAATTCGTTCAGGCAGTGTGCTATAGAGATTTACCACAAAGTCCATGGGTAGACGCGTCCATGCTGCGCGTATACGAAATATGAGATCGTCTTTGCGCGAAAACTTGCGCCCACCATCGTAGACTTCGCGTATCAGCCAACCCCATATATTCTCCATGATGTTAAGATCATGCGCTATTGTTGGCCAGCGTTGCATTTTAATGCCTTCGGCATCAAGCATTTCCTGCGTTGTCGGCGACATATTGGCCGTCCAATTGTGATCTTGCAGTATAAAATCTGGATTGCCACCCAATTTGCCAATGATATTCGAACGTTCACGCAAAATCGTTTCAATATAGGTTTGTGGTCGTTGCTTCGCCGTCGATACCTCCATGTGAATTGGTCCGCCAGCGGTGATTAGCATATATATGTAAACGGAATTACCGCGCGGACGTTGCGAAAGCGTTTGTTCGTAGTTGCGTAAATCGTGGAAGTAGCTGGAGAAGCCATCCGGCCCATCTAAGTTGAATTTGCGTTCGTCTTGGAAGATCACACGTCGCCAATGCTCCTCACCCCAAACAATGTGTGAATTGGCAAAGGTTAGACGTTCAGTTTGATGATACTGCGACAGCAATGGTTCCACTTTGATCTTTTTAGAGTTGACAGCTGCACTGCCCGCTGCTGAAGTGCCATTGCGCATCTGTGCGCCCAATGCTCCTGTTTTGGCATTATCCACCGCATTGGTTGCGCGCGCATTGGCGGCCGAGGAGCGACTAGAATTAGTTGCGTTCGATTGTTGTGTTGGCGCATGACTGGAGGCAGTGCCACCGCCAGTGCTCGAGCTGGCCGCCGAGAAATTTGAATTCTGATTCAAAGCATGTATGGGAAGCGTGCGATTGTGGCTATAATTCGTTTGGTTGTGCTGAGCACTTTTGAATTTATGATTGGCCGCACCCGTGGTGGCTAATGTGTTGGCAACTGATGAGTTAGTATGATGGCTGCTCTGCTGATAGTAGGGATGATGATGATGATAGTTCATATGCTGCTGATGTATGGTGGGCTGTTTAAGTTGCAGTTGCTTCAAACGATTGTGCGACTGCACTAACAACTGTTGATGCGCTTGCGCTTGTGCTGTGGCGTTGCTAGTTGAGGCGGCAGCAGCAGCAATTGTTGTCGCGAGCTGTGTTGCTGTTGTGTTATTTTGCAACTGCAATTGCTGTTGCTGCTGTTGCTGTGTTAGATGGTGCAGCTGTTGTTGTTGTTGTTGCTGCTGTTGCTGCTGATAGGACTGTGTCGTCACTGGTGTTGAGTGTTGTTGCAATTGTAGGTGCGTTTGCGATAGCGCACCCGCAGCTGCTGTGGACACTGCTGTAATTGCCGTTGCTGTCGGAGCCGTTGAGCAGTAATTTCCTGTGTGTTTGAGGTAGTGTTGTAGGGCCATCAGAGTTAAGCCAGGCGCTTGCTAGCCACCACTGCACTCCTTGAGGTTATCTGCTAATTGAAAACGTATCGTTGTATTATGTTTAGTTTCCCGTCGACAATCAGAAACTTAGTATAAAAAGGTTTTAATTAGTTTATATTTCGTTTAAGTGACGTGCAGTTAACAAAATGTGGTGTGGTCATGTACCGAGATTAGAACGATTTGTCGACTTCCCAAATCTGATCACAGTTAAAACATTTAATGCTCGAAAGTAAATGAATCGCTTCTCATTTGAGTTATTTTGGCGGTTATGCAAACGAAATGTATTTGCAAGTGATTTGTTTGTTGCTGTCGGCTGGCTTGGCGTTCCTGATATTGTCAGTTCAGTATAGTGAAAACGTGAAATTTTTAACTTTAATGTTTTGATTATAACGCTATTGAAAACATCTTCACTTATTATTTCAGTACTAGAAGAAATGTGTTGCAATAACGTTGTTATTTATATTCTCCAACGTAGTCTGAAGAGTTACATACATACATATATCTTAGATGTATTTATATATATCGTGACCTCGTTCCTTAAGTCGAATCTAAAAAATAAAAAAATAAATTTATATATATGTATGTACATAGATACTTAATAGGTTTAGTGTATTGAGAGGTTTAAAGAAAATATATATATACATACATTTTTTTAGGAAAAATAGCAAAAAAAAATGTTTAATGGCAATTGCCCAAGTCCACGAAATCAAGACTTTATATGTATTTTTATAAAAAAAAAATTTGATTATTCATCAAATTACCAAATTACTTAGAGCAGATTCACCGCACGCCTGTCTACATTTCAAACTGGTGTTTCCTTTTTACACACAAAATTTTGCGTGTCCCAGGTGGTAAAATGGCTTATGATAAAAGCTTTTCGTTTGCGACCGTTCGTTTTCAACAGACATTCATACAAGCTATGCACTGCGTCCAATTGGCCTAATGTACCCTCGAAAGCTCGTCCCAACACTTTAGCCCACCCCAGGACCTCCAGAAAGCTCAGAATGGTTGCCGGGGTTAGGGAGTGTATGTGTTGCTCTCCCGGTCATGTCCGTCCAAGGGTCCTGCCCCATCAGCACGCCACAGCCTCACACTACAAGAGCGAAGTTACAGATGTGACAGAGATCGCCCGAACAGCTTTCCAACTTATACAGTTGCCCTTTCAGTCTATAAAGACCTGTCAAAAAATCTGTAATAATTCTCTGTCTCTCTCTCTGGAAAGGTCCATCAGGAGGATGTGTCTTTTCAGATTGTATCCCCCGCCAAGGTGATACTTGGCTGTCGAATACCTGCGATATTATACCAGTGTAAATTTCTCAGTCTCCTTGAGAAAATCTCTTACGGAGCCAGAAACGAAAAAAATTCAACAGAGTTCTCTTTGCTACATAATCAATGATTATATAAACCAAACCAAAATCACTTCCAGCTCAGCCGTAGGACATGTGCGCATCGACCCCGTAATATACACACACGCCAAACGCTGAAGTTTGGCAAGAGACTACCGTCCCTTAGGTAACCATTAACCTAACTATGATAACGTACATCCACCGCAAGAACTTGGGGCAATACCCAAAAGACTTCCCTGCAAAACGCCTGCTCACCATCACTGCTCTCGTTGCCCTCCGAAGTTACTATTCTTGTCAAGAATGAGGTAGCGAGGAACCTGGAAAATGTTTTGAAAGCTTATAATCCATTAACTTTCTCTTTGTTGTGAATTTATAAAGTCGAGCAAAAAATTCATTTTTTCTTCCTTTTCATAGAAATCGGTCGGCATGATTATTTATTGCCGTGTATCTACAGCTTCAGCAGACATCAAATCTTAAATGCTTCTTCTACGTAGCATATCTACATACATATCTATACATATGTACATACAATTGAATGTTTATGCAAAATAACCCAATTTATATTTTTGAAAAATAAGCCGCACTTAATGATACTAATCTATGGTCAAATATCACCAGTTAATATCGTTTATCGGAGAATGGGTAAAACTGCATGCGTTTTTAATATTTTCACAACTCACCCATTTTGCCTGATGAAAAAGAAGTTGGCAAACCCGAGCAACTGTCGCATTATTTGCTGGTGACACAGTACATATTTACATAGGCTTATATATATATGTATGTATGTACATACATTCGTTTGTATGATGGTACACCTTGCGATACTGATATCAACGCTACCGTAGATGGCAGCCGGAGTGTACGCAACAACGGCATACATACATATTTATAAAGTAGGCAGTGGTCGACAGCGAAATACACTACAGTGTTTGACCCTAAATACCTAATAAGAACTTATATATGTAATTGCGTTCTATTAGCAAAATTTCAACGGTAGATAGCTTAAAGCTATTTAAAACTTTATTTTTTAATGCATATATGTATGTACACATGCTTACACGTATGTATGTACAAGGATATTAAATTTACTTTTAAAAAAGGAATTGTTTAAAACAACACATATGTATGTATTACAAAACAGACCCTTAAATATTTTCTTTTTGGTTGTAGGGTTGATTATGACAGGACAATATGTCTATTCTGTTCTTATTTTTAATTGATGGTCGTTGTTTACTTAGTTCATACTGTATATATGTACATATGTATGTGTGTTATACATACTATGTATCCCCAACCAACGCATATATTTATGTACAGATGAGCATGGCATACACTGTAAGAATATGTATGTTAGTACATACAGAAACGATAAAGCAAAGCAAGCTACGTGCGTTTGCGTTAAATTCGTATCTATGTACACGCACTTTGTACATATGTATATATGTATTTACATCGAAAACCAGTCGATATTGTGAATATGTACATAAATCGTGACGGAACGAAAATTTTGCTCTCGGGAATTCGCTGGATGCGAACGATTAAATTTTCTTTATGCCAATTCGCTTATATATATGTACATACATACGTATTTATCTGCCCAAGCACTTGATTTATTTTTCGTCCTATGCACTCAAAAATAATGCATATATGTATGTACTTACTACATACATAAGTATGTATGCAGGTTCACTGAAAAATATCACAATGAAATCACTTTGATCACGCAGTGTAGCACATTTGGTTGAAAAATTTGGCTTCCGGGACCCGAAACCACACGGCTACTCGGTTCATTTAACACATTTTCTACACACTTTTTTCACGTACCTTTATTTCAGATCGATTGTGCTGCATAAGAAATACAGTTAAGTTTTGGTTCCATTTTCTTTGACTTGATTAATTGCGATGTGCTAATAAAAATGGAAACCTTGCATATCCGATGCAGCAACAGACAGGGCGAGCCAATGACAAAATCTGACTTTACGCTAGCTAACAGGGTTCAAAGTTGTCAAATCATAACAACATGGTTGCATCAGAGAACTTATAAGAAATTTCTTATAAGTTCTCTGGTTGCATGCAGTGTTACAAATATTAATAAACAAAATTTCGATAGCTTCTTTAACTGTGAAAAAGTAATAAAACCCATCAATAAATACATTCATTACAGAAGATAGCTGATATTATTTACCATAACAATTTCCTAGGATATTTCGTCTTCCTACTTTCATAATGCCACTATATGATGTTTTTATTACTTTGCTCCACCCTGTGCTTTTCATTGAGAATGGTCATCAAAAAGGGTTGGGTATTAATGCGAATAGCATTATGACGAGCATCTTAGGCAATAAAAAGTACAAGAAAACAAGTGTTCTAAAAATTTCGTTGTTTTATTTTATTTTCTTCCAAGTTATATGCCGCCGCATTCAATCATAATACCCAGATCCAAACATACCTTCAATTTGTTTTGGGGTGTATTAAGTTTGTATCAAAATTAATACTAACATTTAATCATATTATATGCAAGCAGATCTTAAGTTACATTTTATAAGTTTATAAAGATTGATGCAAATTCAAAATCGAATGCTTTATGCTCTGACACTCAGCCTAATACAATAAATATATATTTATGTCTGTGTATATGTAAGTAGCCGAAGAATTTAATTCATAGACAGCTTGTTTGCATTGTTTAGTCAGTTGGATTTTGTATAACAATCAATATGAAATCTTTATCGGGTGCCACCATTATTTCATGCTTTTTCGAACGTACACGCAGGAAGGTAAGATCGTTGGAAGGGTCTAAATCACGGACAACACTACGAGCTTTGTCAGACAATTGGCTCATAAGACCAGCATACTGCACCGTGGTCGTATTGTCCAATGTTGACTTCACAGGAATACCTATTCAAAATACTAAGTATATTAACCCAAAATCCACTATGTTTATGATGTTGTAAGTAAAAAAGTTACCTTCATTATTAACAACTATGGTGCCGACAACACCCTTATGCGACTGGATGCGTTTCAGTGTTTCTTCGACTTCTTGCGACTTAAAAACAAATAGAACAGTCCACTTATGTTGCAAACTTATGTGAAATATAGCTAATGCTTACCATTGTTTCGGATTTATTATTACGATCTAATAAATAAAATGTTAAATTTTCTCTTGACTTCACGACGACCACAAAGTGAAAATCAATGTTGTCATCGACCAAGCAGAAAACATAAACAGGGTTGCGCAGGGCTGATAATTAAATCTATTTTTTATTTTGGGAACAGTTTTTAGAGTGTCGTGTCAGATGAAAAAAAAAGTATGTTTTTATTATAAAAGTGAAGAATTTGGGCTTAAAATACTACATAAGCTTATTCAAACAGAGTTCTAATCAAAAATGCAGGGATATTGTAAAATAAAAATATAGACTAAAAGTTTCAGAAAGAGAAAATGATCAAAAATGGCTTTGTCCGATAAAATCAATAAATTCTTGCAAATAAAAATCCGGTGCAATTGACAAAACATTTTTCATTTTTTCCTGTCAAAATGACAGATGTTAGAACATCTGCTCTTTTCTGTGGAAATCTCGGTTTAACGCAACGATATGCTGAACTCAGCCCATCAAAACTGTTCGAATCGACCATCAATCGTACTACTAACGGTACTACAACATCACTGTTGGTAGCAAGATGTATCAATTAAATTATTATTATTGAATCATGGTTGATAGTTCGTTTACAAGAACTCTATGTTAGAAAGTCCAAACAAAATATTATTCCAAGCGGTAGAGGACTTCGGTCCACTTGGCGTAGCAAAAATAAGTTTTTGATCCTGAGTTTAACACAATGATTGGCCAGGAACAACGAACAAGTTAAGTTAATATTTCTTGGTGGCAAAGAATCTACTTTCCACAAATTTTTAATACAGCAGTCACCAACATAGTCAGCAAATTGCGTTAAAAACTCCGATTGTCAATATCGTTTTGCAACTTTTTGTTCACACGCGCTTATAATTTTAAGATGCCAGTAAGTTTTATAATTTTCTCTCGAAGCTCCAACAATTGATGAGTATCTCTCTCAAACATACACAGGCTTATGAAGCCGCTGTACGCAATAATGCAGAAAATACGGAACGCATAATGAGAAATGCTATTGGCTATGTGGTATCAAATAATGCACTAGGCATGGTAATACAATCGACTTTTGACAACAGCACTTCTGCTGGCATAACTAAATTAATTTGTGGAATACTTGTGCCCACTGCCCGCAGCGCTGTACGCGATTTGGATTCCACTAATGACCTGACCTTCCTACGCATTGCCACAAGGAAATTTGAATATCTGGTAGCGCCGGACCTGGGATTCACGATCGTTGTGATGCAGTAATATATCTAAATACAATACACATAAACAATGTACATAGATGAACAATATTTTAGAATTTTATTATGGAAAATTATTAACAGATTCATATTTGTATGCGATCACGCGCATTTTGCACTACCAATACAGTGATTTTTTCATCTGGCGTTATGAGAACTTCATTGGCATTTGTGCGCACGCGCAACATTAACAGTTCATTGTCAGGATCGATCTTTTGCAAACCTAATTGCACTTTTTCTTTCAAAACCTCATACAGACCGGCGAACTCAATTGCCGACTGCTGTTCCATTGTTGTCTTAACGGGATTGCCGTTTTTATTTAAGATTATTATATCTAACACATCCGGCTTTTGTTCGATTTGGCGGAAAACTTCCTCCACATAAGAGCGTGTACGCTTCACCTTAGAGAAAACGAAATAAAGAATTTTAACTAGGTCACAACAATTTTGAACTTGTAATTAAGTATTGAGAACCTGTTGCTGGACCGTTTGCATCTTTAGAAACAAATTGTACGCTATTAGAGAATAGGTATCTGAATATTTCGTTAGATAAAAATTTTAATTGAAAATCCGAGGAGTGCGAGGTACGCCTATTATTTCCGGGCTAAAAATATATGTATGTACATAAGTATATATTTCAAGAATTGTCAAGAGTGTTTGTAGGTCACTAGGTAGCAGAATGTTTTCAAATACCTACATAGGTTTGTATGTCAATATATACATAACAAATACATTGTTTTATTTATCCTTCTGGCATGGTAACAAGTGTAAATAACAGTTAAACAGTGATATACCACTACTGAAGGATATCGGCCTCTCGGTTTGAGTAAAATTTGTTTTAACCCAGTAGTAAATTTCGAATTGCCTCTTGGGTAATTTCTATTGTTCAAAATTTGTAAACTTGCTAGAAAGTTTGTAATTATTAGGATAAATTACTACGTCTATAACTATGCTTTAAATAAATTAAACCAAGCAAATGAGAAACGAATGAATTTTCTCTGACAAATCATCCACAAGTAGATTTGGGAACATTTCAGACCTAGTTAGCTTTAAAGAGCGGGTACAGGTGCACACAAAAATTTATTGAATTATTTAATTACCTCAAAAGATGATTAATTTATAGCATAATATAATTAGAAGTCACGCTATTGACACATTTAAATACAATTCAAAAATGTATGTTACAGTTATCGATAGTTTAAATATAAATCGATTGTATACATCTTTCGATTTAAACTGATTTTCCCTTATTGGTACAGAGATACAACTTTGTACTCCTTCCAATTTTTAGTTCACATCAATTATAATTTTTATAAAATTTTGTAATAAAAAAAATTTGAATCCATTTTTTTTTTTAATTTAATGTAATTTATTTTATAAATAGTAAAAAAAAAAAACAATCTTGCCACCCTTTTAGCGCCTACATTCCTATGCAGCCCTGTTAGATACAGTCGGTGGCATTTTCATAGTTATGTCGCACTTTCTATAGTCAAGTTAAACGAATTCAGGTGTGTGTTGAACGATTTGTTGCTATTTAATATTATTTAGCAAATAGTTTGTAATTCATTTTTATCAAATTATACTAAGCTGGCTAGCGATAAGCGTAAAGATATGCTAATTAAATAAAGAGGCTGTGAAAACGAAGCAGTGAATTGAAATGAAAACGATTGTGTGTCGCAGTGAAGTAGCATTGGTGATTGAAATCCGCAGAAAGGTAAGCACAAATTTGCAACGGCTAGTAGCGTCGTCGTGAAAGTGATCCACTGGAGTGCAAATTGTGCATTAGATGGGAGATAGAAGAAAATAAACACGCTTGGAAATTATTCATGTGTTAGAAAATATGTAATTAAAAATCGATACGTATGAAATACGCTTCAGTGAAGAAATTAACTTGTATCTCTAGTGGACTTGTAAAGGGAGTAGAAGTAAGCAGGTACATACGAAGCAACGCCATCAACGCCTCATAATTAGTTCACCGTCCGCAAAACCTCATTCATAAAGCAAAAAACTCTACATCTACCGGTCTGCTGTAGGCATTCGGCGAAGCGAAAAAGGGATACTGCAACTGCGCATGATTAGATTTTTCTGCCAGTAGCATAAAATTTTTAGTTATTCCATATAGTATGTAATTGTACTGCTGCTGTCAGCAACTGCAAAGTAATTTGGTGTATCATAATCTTTTGAAGACATATCAGTTCGCACATTGCTCCAATTTAGTTTATTTACAATGGATTAAAAAGTAATTGGCTGTTGGCCCAAATCATTGTGGCAGATACGTTTGTTATTTACGAGTTTCTGGGTCAGGAAGTTGTTTTGTGTACTTTTTTACCTATGTATATTGATAAAAATTGTCACATACTTAAAATCAGTAAATGAAATGTTATAAAAAGTACTTTTGTTAATGTATAATTGTACGTATGTATGTATTTACAGTGGGGAGCACAAATAATACCTTTTTGGACATTTAATTCAATTTTTGGAGTTGGACACAAATACATACATATTTGTTAAATACATGCTGTTTCTTATTTCATAGTTATCATAAAAGAGATATCGTAATTTTTTTTTTATTAGATATCAAAAAATTTATGATTGTACCATTTCAAAATTATCGAATTCCGCAATATGCGATAAAAAGTACTTTTTTATTGTATATACATACATACATACATACAAGATGCCCAAATTATGTAAAGAACAATGAGTTACATACATATATACTAAAAGAGGCATCTCGAAAAATCGGCTTAAGCGCTGCATAAATAACACGGCGCAAATTGCTACACTTAGGGCCAGTTTTTCAGTGCTGGTTTAAACTCAGTTTAAATATAAACTTAGTTTCCTTGTGCTCATTTAAATTTGTTGCAACTAAAGCGAAGTAGTTAGAACAGCTAATAAGTTAAACTAAGTTTAACCGTGCGAGATTGGCCGCCTAAACTTAGTTTAAACTCCGCTTAAAGTTGACTGAAAACCTGTATACTTAGCTTAAACTAAGTTTAAACGACAAACAGAGTTCAACTTGCACTGAAAAACTGGCCCTTAATCATATTAAGCTGCAGTTAAAAGTATAATACATATAATGTGGTCATATATGTATGTATGTATGTACTTACATACCTACATACTTAGTACATACATTCATACCAATCTAGATGCACACAAAAAAAAGTTCAAACAAGATTATAAAATATCATTAAAAATGCCATAATTATTTTAAGCCGATGACGCTTACATATTTGTTTTGCATAAACACAACAAGTTGATAATCTGCTTTTCATCCCTCATTATTAAATACGTACATATGTACATACATATGTATAATAAACTGGAAATATTTGCAAAAAATTTGTCACTATTAAATAACTTTTGGTTTCAGTAATTTGATCAAATAATACTCATTATTTTTTATTGTGCAAAAGTGTAAGGAATCAATTTTATACCAATTAGAGTTTTAGCGGCTAAAAGCAGCGAAGCGCCGCATAGCATCGCTGCGTTGCGCATCACAACAGCCTCATAGTGAGATTTCTGTTTGTAAACAGCTTGCTTGCTATTGCCGCGCTGTCGCCGTAATTAGAGGAAATGATGTCACCAAGCTATTTTGACTTCTCGCCCATACCAAAACACACTCCCCTTGTCACGATTTCTTGTGCATTTGCTATTTTTCTTCGTGATCAATATTTTGAGTATTTGGTTTTGTATTAAGTTTTATACTATGTGCGTTTTTGATTTTTAACATTTCAAGTGATGAATAATTTTTGGACCAACGGCGGCGCATCAAGGCTTCACACGAAATGCTTGAAGTTTTAAAATCAACAAACGCCTACATATGTACATACATACATACATACATACGAACATATACATAAGTACGTAGTACCAACTCGCTAAGATAAATGTACACATTCATGAATATGTCCATAACTATGTCACGTATAGTGGAATGCATGTTCCTCAAATAAATTATTACAGCTTTCTATGGTGGGTAGATTATGTGGAAATCTTAGATATGTATGTACGTGCATACATAGGAACATATCTACATACATACATAAGTGTATTAGTCACGTCACATGCCGCTGATTGCGTCTTCGTGGCGCTACAGAAAATTCATTTTCAAAATGATTAAAAGATATTTTATTAAATAAGGGTTTATATTAATAAATGCATAATACATACTTATTTAAATATGCATGTGCATAGCATTGTTATATACTGTAACTGTCTCGGTCGCCCTCTCACATTTAGTATATTATTTGTACAAGTTTAATCTTGCCAGCAGGTGTCTGGCGGTTGTATGTTTATGTTCGTGTATGATTTATGTTTTTCCATTAACAACTACTACCTTGACCACAATGCCTATTCTATGAACATTATTACTTATTGTCTCTACTTTCTAATGCAATTTACACGTTTATAAATGTCACAAATCAATATTTTTCCATGTGCATATCGCCGCATTTGAATATTATTGGGTGAATGTCGTGGCATTCGAAGCAGTTTTAGGGCTGCAGATGCTTAGCACAATAAAAATACTAAATTTGTTACTAATGAGTTAAAACAAATACATATAAATACATTTTCATAATAACAATACAAAAAAAAAAAAATGTATTAATGGAATAAAAAAATAATGATGATTAACAAAGTAGTACTTCAAGTTTCGCTTATAATTTATACAGCACAGCACTGTTTTGCTTAATTTAAATTTGTTTTTAATTAATTCTTCTTTTCTAATTTCAGCACTTACACCGAATTGAAGCGAACGCAATATTTATTCAGTCATTGAATACAAAGTAGTTATTCTTCATAAAAACCTTGAAACACTTTTGTGTACACTGTCCAATATGGAACTGGAGTCGAGCATTGCTATTCTGCAGGATTTACGTTTGCAGACATTTGATTCGATACGTTTTGCCTCTTATCGCACGGCTTCCAAATTGCGTTACATACAAAAGTCGACAAATTTACATTTGGTTGATATTTGGAATGTAATCGAAGCATTCCGTGAGAATGGTTTGAATACACTTGAACCGCAAAGTGAAGTGAGTGTAGCACGACTGGAGACGCTCGTCTCATCACTCTATCATAACCTCAACAAACGTCTTCCCACGGCCCAGCAAGTACCCGTCGATTCAAAGGCTGGCCTCTTGCTAAATTGGCTATTAGCGGCATATACAAGGTGAGTGAGCATAGAAATGGAGGGGATTTAAAATTTTTAATTGTGATTCACCATTGTTTTGTTTTTCTTCTTCTTTGTATTGATTTTGCAGCGATAATTCGGGAAAAATTCGTGTTTTCTCAATAAAGGTGGCTTTGGCGACTATGTGCTCTGGGAAATTGGTGGATAAATTGAGATGTAAGTGAATAAATGTTTTAAGCAATATTAAATTATTTTTATTTTGTTTGTTTTAAAAATGTTAGTACATAAAAAAAAGTTATTAATTTTTTTTGCAAAAGTATTTTTTGTACCGTTTCCAATATGTATTTCGAATACGAACCGAGCCGTTTGCACCATCTCCGGTTAAGCGCTTAATCGGAACTAAAAGAGCCGGTTAAGACCATCCGTCAGATAAGCAAGCGCTGAATAGTAAGCTTAATTGTAGCTAACCGTCGATAATTTTAACCAGAGATGGTGCAAACGGCCCTTATTAGTAACAGTTGGGATCCTGCGCCACCTGGCGGGAATTTTTTTCCATTTTTTATTACTTGTATTTATAATTTCTTGGACCGGTTGCTTAATATCTACGCTCAGCTACTATTTTTGGGGGTTGCTGCTGAGGGGCAGTCTTTGGCCGGACATAAATCCGGGTGTCATGAGGGGTGGTTCTAACTGGCGCTTGAGTTTCAATTAGCGCTTAACTTAAGTTCCAAGGCGAATTCGTTAAAGGTGGTGTTAATCAATCAGCTGAATGGTGGTTGGTTGTCAAAATCAATTGTTTAGTTGCAAATTATCAATTGGTTCCGTTTAACTACAAGATATTTAAAGATATGGTTCACTATAACATTTTGCGGTGACTCTAACAGTGTGAAAATTATTTCGCGAAAGTTAAATACAAAGGAGATAAAGTTTGAGAATAACCCACCAAAGCGTTGCATTTTTAGAATCGCTACCTCCTTACACAAATTCGCCTTGCTTAAGTTCGTGCAAAAGATTAAACATGATCTTAGTGCCATTCTGCCGAGTATATTCTTTTGAAGAAGCATGTATGAAGTTCCTAATTTCATATTTATGTAGATACATAATGCTATTGTAAGCCAAATCGCACTAAAAAATAAAAAAAATAAAAAATTAATATAGAAAACAAAATCTTGATTCCTCAATTATTATTTTGAAAAATTTATCGAAGACGAAAATTATCTTTTTAATGTAGTATTTCCCAAAGAAACGTATTAGTTTTTTTTTTGGCGTGCATATTTTTGATTCTTTTAATCAAGTACTAATTTTATATTAAATTTAATTTGTTTTATCGTAAATTAATTATATTTATTTATCTTATTTAATTAAAAGAATGTGTGATTTTTCATTCAATTTGATATATTGAATTCTTTTTTTTCTCATAGATATCTTTTCGCAAATATCTGACGGCGCCGGTCAGTTGGTACCTTGGAAATTGGGTGAATTTTTACGCGAAGTATTGGCATTGCCAGCAGCCGTTTATGAATCGCCAACATTCCATTATAAGGATGGCTTGGAGGAGGAAATATTTCCAGCTGAGAATAAGGTCACAGTGAACGATTTCATGGCAACACTTATGTCCGATCCGGGCCCATCGTGCCTTGTTTGGTTGCCGCTGTTGCATCGTTTGGCCACTGTTGAGACAATTGTACATCCGACCATATGTTCGGCATGTCATAAGGAGAATTTTACGGGATTTCGTTATCGTTGTCAGGAGTGCCACGCCTACCAATTATGTCAAGAGTGTTTTTGGCATGGCAAGACATCACTGATTCATCAGAATAATCACGAAGTCAAAGAATATTCGAGTTATAAATCGCCCAGTAAACAGATAGGTCATTCGTTGCGTAAGAGCTTCCGATGTGTGCCCGAGAAGACGACACAAGTGTTGCCACGATTCCCCGAACATCCCGAAAAGACACTGAATCTATCCCATATTGTACCGCCATCGCCATTGCCGTCGCATAACGGTTTCACTGATCCGCCATTACTACATGGCGGCGGTCCTGGTGGCGCCCATAGTGGTGGCCTGTTGTATGATCGCTCCAGTACGTTGGATTCACGTGCCACTGGACGCAGTCTCGACAGTGCCACCGGTGTTAGCATGTCACGCATGGCAACCGCTTCGGCCAACGATGAGGAGCACCGCTTAATTGCACGCTATGCCGCTCGTCTTGCCCAAGAGAATCGCGCCGTGAGTTGTGATTACAATTTTTACAATATCATTTCAATAAAGATGATCTTTGTTTTTTGCAAAAATAACATTATCCATTTTTCTGCTATTCCAAATTTAGCCGGTCAATGCTGGTGGCAATGTGGAGAATGCGAGTAGCATCGGTTCGGATAACTCGCGTGCTCAACGCGAATTAATCGCTCAATTGGAAGCTAAAAACAAAGAGATTATGCGCGAAATAGCTAGATTACGACGCCAACAGGAAGTTGAGCAAATCACACCAGAGAATCCAGCGTTAATAAACGAGCTGCGCGCATTGCGTCAACGCAAAGGTGAACTAGAGGGGCATTTGGGCGCTTTGCAGGACTCACGTCGTCAACTCATGGAGCAATTGGAAGGGCTCATGCATATGCTTAAAAATCAACAAACAACCTCGCCTCGTTCCACGCCCAACTCCAGTCCACGTTCGGGCAAATCGCCACCCATGCCGGGTGGTGTAGGTGCAGCAGCAATGCACTCGCAACAGGGTCAACCGCAGCCGCACTCATTAATGGTCGGCGGTGGTGGTCGTCTAACACAGCAGCAACTAATGCAGGCACAACAGACTGGGGCGCTACAAGCGGCACAACAACAACAACAGTCCTTTAACTCAAGTCAACTGGAACAATTGAATCAAATAAGCAATGAAGTGCGTTCAGCATTTACAGGCAACACAAGCTCAAGTAAGTGCGCCTAGATAAAACGTTCAAGCTATTAGTTTAGATTTATTCATAAACATAAGGCAACGTTTTCTGTTTTGCTTTTGGAAATTTTTATAGGAAATAAGTGAACAAGGAAATAGGTAACAAAATTAAAAAAAAGTCTAAACGTAATTGGTTTAATCTTAGGTATAATTATAAAGTGGTTGTAAGTTATACAAAAAACAGACAGAGATTTTTTGAACGCGACAGAGACAGAGAGGAAAAAAAATAAAAAAAGATCTACAGGCCCCTTCTATATTTCGATTTCGACAAATTTTGTTGGAACCGGAATGTATATCATTGCTATCTCATGCCTCGAAAAAAAATAAAAAATTCTGAACTTCACAGAACTGAAGAAACTACCAAAATTTTTCGAAATCGAAATGCTTAATCTGGTCGCAACGACATTTTTATTTTTTCGTCGCAAATTATCTTCATAGTACATAGTAAATAAGAATGACAATCTGTTTCAAATAATTAATAATGTTAAAAAGAGTATTCCAAATTTTTACAATTCTTGAAAAAAAAAACGTTTTTTTTTAATGGCAAACTTTTCACACAATTTTGATTTTGACTAGCGAACAAATATGTATATGTATGTATACCGTCATATTCCGGATATCGAAAATTTTAAAATGATACGATTTTTTTGATTAAAAAGCATCAATCAGCCATGTATTCGTGCCAAGCTCCAAGTTTTTAACTAAAAATCCATAGAAAAAAAATTCAAAATCGAGTCGACTTTAATTTTCAATTTAATTTCACAATGTTTCGATCAGTTAAGCAAACATTTTTTTTTTTTTAAATCATAACCCCTAAAATCAAATAAATACCCTAATGTGAAAAACAGTCAAATAGAAAAATTTGTAAAAATGCGTGTTGCACTCAGGAAAAGAGTACCTTCGATTTTTTCAAGTTAATTATCTCTTATCTTTATTTTCATAATCTGCATTTTCAATAGTGTTTAATATTTTATAACTTCCACTGAATTTTGTTCATAAGGATCGATTATCTATTCAACTACCACGTTAATAGATGTTTTAAGCGTAATCTGCTTTGAAAAAAACAACGATTGATTAAAAAAAGTAAACCTAACCTACAAAAACATTAAACTTACTTTATCTACAAAAAAGTAAACCCCCATTCGCGAGAGCAGTTTTTCTATAAAATGTTTTGGTAAAGAAACATTGTTTTTGTACTATTCCAAGTTAAAAGAAAAAAAAAACGTTGTTAAAACTTCAAAATTAACACCGTTTTATTTTTTATTATTTAAATTTCTAATATCAAAATTTTGGCGCATAGTTTTAGGCGTAGTAGATGTCGGCGGCCGCTGTGGTCGAGTTTGTAGCGGTTTATCGCTGAGTTCCCAGGCGCTAACCTCAGCCAGTTTTTTTTTTTTTTTTTTTTTTTTGAGAGAACGAAATAATATTTCGAGTGGAGTTGCGCATTTTCAGTGGATACATACCTATAACATTCAAGAATCCAATAAATATACGCACATTTAGTTTCTTTAGTAAAACGACTTCGCGAAAACACTTATGCGTCGTTTTCTATTTATTTTTTTTTTTGAATTTTGAATGGGTAGATGAACGCAGTCAGCTGCTGTTGGAAATTGCAAATTTTTACTGGCTTAACGTTCGTATACTTTTTTGGATATTTTTGTCCTCAAAAGCGAATACCAATAAACTCTGATAAATTTCTAGTTATTTATGTAACTTAGCAGAGCTCTTAATGCACTCAAGCTTCAGGTGGAAGTAGGCTATTAGAGCTTTAAAAAAATGTGTGTGCTATTTATTTGTTATATTATTATTATTTTTTTAATTTTTTTTATCTTGTTTGAGTGTATGGCATTATTATTGTCATGTGTGATGAGTATTTACACAGTAGTTAGTTAGTTAGCAAACATATTTAAACTAGAGAGGAGACATCCTCATTTTCTTGTTCGCAAATATGTTTGTTTTGATGTTACAGCTAATATGCAGCCTCAAATCAATACATTTCAAATGTGCATTATTTATTTATTAATTTGCACAATAATAGAGAGAAAATATTTAAAATGCACTAAATGTGTGTATGAACAAATGTACATATATGTATTGGTAGAAGTTCAATGCATTGAATGTGCAAAATACTAAGCTTCGCGCAAATGTTTACTATTCTATTAATTACGCTCAATGTGTAGAATTCATGATGTACTCACATTTGTGTTTTATTGTTCTTTATCTATGTTTGTATGTATGTTCATACATACATGCATGTGAATGTACATATACATACATATACATATGTACTCGTATGTTCGTATGCATGATCATCATCATCATCATTATCGTATCGAATCGATTAACCAACCAACGTAACAATGCCGATGCGTGCCTCCTAGCCTTCACTCAAAATCCAATTGCTGAGATAAATGATGCTGCTGATAATATAACATCCGCTCTATCGAATTTGGTAAACGATTTGAATGCAGGTAAATGTCACACATCTTCTACACGCATTTCGCATTGGCTTTTGGCTTTGGATCAGACGCATTTTGAAGCGTGTAAATAGCATCATATCTATTGATTGCTAATATATCATTGAATCAGCATTTCATACTTTAAATTTATTGTATTACACGCATGCATACATATTTAAGTATGTATGTATATAAATATGTTTGTATGCATAGAAATGTAACATTAGTCATGGCTTTCATTTGAATAGCTGCTCGAACTCCACGTCAAATATGTATTTATGTGCGAGCATAAATAAAAAAAAACATTTCTCATGCTAAAGCATTCTAGTAAACCTGAAAATTCGAATTCTTGATATATACTTTCCTACATACATACTTTGTGTCCATGCGTATTTGTATGTACGTATGTATGTATGTATTTCTGTGCTTTCGCTGTTAAATAGTTGCACACTTTTTCAGGGCCAACAGCGATTCCCTCACAATCTCGCTTTATTATGCCGCTTGGTAAGTTTAGAAATGTGTGTTCTTGTCTTCATTAAGTTACAGAAAAAATTCCAAATATCGCTGCTGCTGATTTTTTTTTTTTTTGAAGTTTTGCATTGTAATCACGTTTTAAGTTTTAAAAAACGTTTAAATGCGCTTAATGGACGCACAGTGGCAGTTTTAAATATTTTAAATAGCCGATAGCTCAGTAACTTGTGCCACTTTAGTGGAAACATTTACATTTCTGACAATGACTGAAGAAAATTCGGCTCAAATTAAATGTAGCGTGAAAAATTTTAAATAAAAATGTCAGAAAATCAGTAAGACGCTATTCAACAAGCCATCAGCTTTTTCAGAATTTGTCAGACAACTGCTCAAAATGATAGATACGACACGTTACAAGTTTGATTTTTTGGTCTTTTAATTAATTTATATTTTTTTAAATAAAATAAATTTTTTTTTAAGTAAAAATTTTATGCTTAAATCCTTTTTCAATCATCAAATTTTAACTTTTTAAACATTCACATGTATATTTAAGAAAATTATCGGCTGTGCATTTTTGTTTAAATAATATAAATTTAAACAGTAGAGTAACAAATGTGTAAGAATGTGTTGTACATAACATTTTGAACGGGTAGATGGACGGTTCCACTGTACAACCAAAAGAAAAATAGTGCTTGCTTTTATGTTTAAAAACATCTCAAATACATTAGAGATGCCAGAGCGAAAATACAAAAAAAAAAAAAAAAAAATTTTCAGCAATTCGAATTGAAATTAAAAATAAGCAAATGTCTACGCATAAATTTAGATCACAATTTCGATTCATATTTATGTATATGATAAACAGCGAAATAGTACTTTTTCCAAAAAAAAAATGTAATGCTTGAAAAGTTCGAGTTGTTATTGTAATATAAGAAATTAAGAGAAAAAAACAGTAATTTATACTAAAAGGCATTAGAAAGACTATACTTAATATGATGTATTTTGGAACGATTTTCCGTCGATCCTTGTCAAATTTGGTTTTGAAACAAACCGGTTTCGGCGTTGTGCCATCTTCAGTGTTATTTTTCGTTCTGTTTAGTTTACGTCTGGCGGTCCCTATTTATTGTGTTTTGTCCTTCGTAGGTATCGGTATCTGTCGTTAACTAGCAGCCAACAAATGTTTGTAGGTGTATGCTACCTGAGTTTAGGGTTTATTTGTCAGCGTCAAGTTTTTTTGTGGTATGCATGGGTAGGTCAGGTAGGAAGTCAGTAATTTTTGTCCTGCTGGATGTTTTGTAATGGTCCTGTGCGTTAGTTTCTTTCGTAGTACCTAAGTTCGTGCTTTGTTTTTTGTAAACAAGTTTCAATGGCTCAAATATTACGTCCGAGTTGGTGTTCGTCTGTTCGTTTATTATTCTTCCGTCAAATGTTTTCTGTTTGTATATCTCCATGTTTTCCAGTGCGTTTAGGCGCCGACCTTTTTGCTGCACATGCAATACCTTTACGGTTTTCTTAATGTTTGCTGGTGTACATTTGCTGTGGAACATGTGATTTGCAAAGTTAGATTCAGGTGTTGTGGTGGGTTTCCGTGACTTCTTGTTGTAATCCCTTATGTGTTCGCGGAACCTTGTTCTTACTTTACGTCCTGTTTGTCCTATGTAGCTGTATTGGCATTCGCAGGTCAGTTGGTATACGCCTTGGCTGTTTAGTGAGTCCTCTGTATTTGTACTTGTCCGTAGTATTCGTCCTAAGTTGTTTGCTGTTTTAAATGCTGTGTGAATGTTGTGTTTTTTGAAAAAATTTGCTAATTTATGTGTCGATTTTCCTGTATAAGTCAATACTGTCCATGTCTTTCCGTCTTTATCCTTATCGCTTTTTTTTGGGGTCCCATTGTTTCTTCTGATTTTGTCTATCAGATCTTTTTTATATCCGTTATTGACCGCTATGTTGTAAATAATGTAAATAATTTAATAACAAAATCTACAGACAAACGAACGGACTTGGAATGGGGAACCCAACCTCAGCCGTACTCATGGAAGTATTCATGCAGAATTTGGAAGAAAAATACATGAAAGAACTTACAACCGAGTTGGGGGTTACATTTTACGCGAGATACGTTGATGACATTATCTGCAGTCTAACCAGCAACAACGAAGAACAAGTATTGGAGTATCTCAACAAACAACACGGAAACATACAGTTTACAATGGAAACAGAAAGCGAAGGAAGGATTAACTACCTAGATCTGGCAATTAGGGCAGACAAGACCACAGGAAAACTTGGCTATGAAATTTACAGAAAACCAACAGCCACAGACACGGTAATTCATAACACTTCGAACCACCCTCAGCAGCACAAAAATGCGGCGTTAAAGCAACTAGTTGACAGACTAGAACGAACACCTTTAACACCAGAAGCACACAAGAGAGAGCTAAACATTATTTACAACATAGCGGTCAATAACGGATATAAAAAAGATCTGATAGACAAAATCAGAAGAAACAATGGGACCCCAAAAAAAAGCGATAAGGATAAAGACGGAAAGACATGGACAGTATTAACTTATACAGGAAAATCGACACATAAATTAGCAAATTTTTTCAAAAAACACAACATTCACACAGCATTTAAAACAGCAAACAACTTAGGACGAATACTACGGACAAGTACAAATACAGAGGACTCACTAAACAGCCAAGGCGTATACCAACTGACCTGCGAATGCCAATACAGCTACATAGGACAAACAGGACGTAAAGTAAGAACAAGGTTCCGCGAACACATAAGGGATTACAACAAGAAGTCACGGAAACCCACCACAACACCTGAATCTAACTTTGCAAATCACATGTTCCACAGCAAATGTACACCAGCAAACATTAAGAAAACCGTAAAGGTATTGCATGTGCAGCAAAAAGGTCGGCGCCTAAACGCACTGGAAAACATGGAGATATACAAACAGAAAACATTTGACGGAAGAATAATAAACGAACAGACGAACACCAACTCGGACGTAATATTTGAGCCATTGAAACTTGTTTACAAAAAACAAAGCACGAACTTAGGTACTACGAAAGAAACTAACGCACAGGACCATTACAAAACATCCAGCAGGACAAAAATTACTGACTTCTACCTACCCATGCATACCACAAAAAAACTTGACGCTGACAAATAAACCCTAAACTCAGGTAGCATACACCTACAAACATTTGTTGGCTGCTAGTTAACGACAGATACCGATACCTACGAAGGACAAAACACAATAAATAGGGACCGCCAGACGTAAACTAAACAGAACGAAAAATAACACTGAAGATGGCACAACGCCGAAACCGGTTTGTTTCAAAACCAAATTTGACAAGGATCGACGGAAAATCGTTCCAAAATACATCAACTTTCAACCTTGTCGGAGTAAAAAAACAAAAAATACTTAATATTGTTTGAAAATCTCCAATTAATTCGGTGAATATGGCAACACTGGCATGATTAATCACTTTAATGAGTTAGTTTGTTTTTTGGAGTAATCATGGAATAATATTGTTCTCATTTCGGAGTTTTTGAATTTTTTTCGGAGTAACAGTTTTTCGGATTAATTGCGTGTTTTCGATCAAGTAAGGGGTTTTTGGAATAATGCCGTTTTCTTCGAAGAAATTCAGGTTTTACGGAGTATTAGCAGTCTTTTATTTGAGTTTATGGCTTTTTCGGATTGGTAAAATTTTTTTCGGAGTATCAACGGTTTTAATTTCTTCCGAGCGAGGGATTACTTTTTTTCCGGAGTAATGACGCTAATTTTTTCGGAGTAAGTTACCACTATTTTTTTTTTAGGAGTACTAATGTTATTTTGTTTTGCTGATATGAATCGACGTTTGGGACGTCAATTTATATTTAACACATTTTATGCGTCGCTTCTTTTTCTTTCGATTCGAAATTGCTACAAATGCAATTATTTTTTGTCGTTTTCGTACTGATATCATCGTTAGTATAAACTTATGTACCGCTTCGGGAGGCAGAAAAAACCCATGTATGTATGTACATATGTATGTATGCGCACTCTTTTCACACAAATACTTTTCTTTTGTGTTCTCAACTTTATTTTAGACTACTTTCCTAATAGACGACGTAAAAAGCCTTGCAATTGTAGACTTTCAAATAACGACTTATAACTTCTTCCATTCTTTACCTATGCATGCTTACAAATATGTTTGTATGTATGTATGTATGTATGTATGTACATGTTCACATGCATACACACATAAAACAACAAAAATAAAAAAACCACTTGACTTTAAAACTGTCGAAATGACCTCGCTTGCCAATTTATGTTAAATTGTGCCAAATTTTTAAACCAACTTTACTAATAAAAAAAAAAATAAGATCTGCGTCATGTTGTGGGTGGCAACCCTTCGATCGATGATGAAGAATTGAGCGATGAGTCAGCGGCGAATGCTACTACAACTGCTAAACGCTATAATTACGGAAATGATGATAACAAGGATGTTGATGAGGAAGAGCGACGTATATTTGAGGATGTCTTTCAAACCGATGAAGAGTATAAATGGTTGGAAGATTGTGAACGTCGTACACACAATCAACGCAGCATCATGTGCTATAAACATTATCCAAACATTTTGATTGACGATGCGAATGCCGGCTTTCCGGCACTGCACGAAATTGGCGAGACAATCGATGAAATGCAGCTAATTATGCACGCGTTGATTATGAAATATAGTATGAGCTTGTGAAGTTTTATTTAACGTCCGCTAAGAAGATAACTTGCTGAAGGTAAAATGTGTAGATGGCCAGAAGAAAATATAAAAAAAAAAAAAATTTTTTTTTTGTTCAGTAAACGTTAAAGCAATTCAACTTTTCATAGTACGCTTACTGAGCACACGCAGCCATTGTAAGAATTGAGATGGTGTTCAATAAGTTTTCACTAGATGTATTGAGTTATTAAATCATCATCGATAAATCTTATTCAGCTTGTTTCGCGCTTGTATTATATTTGTATCGCTTTCGAAATTTGCTTTAGGTCATTTATAAGTCTGTGCGCATTCTTCGTAAATTATTAATTTTTTACTTTTAATTGGAAAAAAGTTGGAAAAAAACTTACTTTTAATTGGGATTAACACGGCCAAAATGTTCTTTGAATTTTTCCGCCTATTTTTTTTCTCCTTCTAAACTGAAAATTTCTAGACCTCAAGCCAAGCAAAGCATAGCCTCCATAAAAGCGTCTTATTCGAATTTCTACAAAGTGATTACTATGAACGCAAAAAAAATGTACCTTGGCTGAGGTTGTAAAAACAGACTTTAAGCTGCTGTAAAATATAATGATTTTATAACATTTATGACGCCCTATGAATCGCCTCTCTCAAAAAATGTATGATTTTAAGTAATTTAAAACTATCAGCTTTTACCGCGTACGCAAAAAACTTGCAAAGTAGGGGAAATTGAGAGAGAAAAGTGACATTTCATTTTAAGGGGAAGCTGCTAGTTTTTTCGCGAAAAATTTTTGTCAGCAACAATTTCCCAACAAGAACACAGCTGATCACAAACAGCTGATTGCAATTTTGGATAAATACGAATTTTTTGTTTATGAATTTTAAAGGTAAACACAAGGTGGATTCAATAAGGTGGCGGTAACGGCATATACATAAGTAAAAAACTGACATGTATTTTGTTTTTGCTTTTTAGTGAGCATTATGTATGTCAAATACACAGCCAATCAGAACGAAGCAGTTAGACATAATGCTCACGAAAAGCGCCTCAACGCCACCTTATTGAATCCGCCTTGGGTAAACTTAACATACAAAGTAGGGAAAATTGTGTGCGCAAAGTGACATTTCATTTCGAGGAGAAGCAGCTAGTTTCTGTTGGAAAAATTAAGTATCTTCGTGTAAAAGTCTAGCAAGAATTATTCAGCAACGATTTTTTTTAGAATTGTGGAGTTTTCTCTCTCAAAGATAAATGCTTGTAAATTTTTACGCGAACGTAAAATTTGCAAGTTTAACGAACAGCTGATTGAATTTTTGTCCGCATCCAAATAAGTAAAATGAAAAACGTTGCATTAGTGTTTTCCTGAAACATTCCAATAACGAAACTTAACCAAACAAACTTTTACTTGCTTCTTGCAAGTTTGATACTCACATTTTATAATTTTCGCCTTTAAAACTCTTAAACAAAAATTTCATATTTATCCAAATTGCAATCAGCTGCTTTTGATCAGCTGTTTTCTTGTTTGCAAATTTGTGCTGGGTAAAATTTGTCCCGGAAGAATTTGCAACTTCCCCTCAAAATGAAATGTCATTTTGCGCTCTCAATTTCCCATTTCTTGCAAATCATCTGGCCACCGGAAATGCGATTTGACAAAAATCGTAATATTTTGTAACAATTCGTAACAATAACACTGGTCAACACGGTTTTTGTCACACGAACTTTGTGATGATTTTTGTTTTTGTTGGTGTACCCTCATTAACAATATATAATAATTTTGTTTCCATCAAGTTCAGTTTTTTTTGTGACAGCCATATATTCATTTCTGACTATATGAGGTCAGATGTCTGTTTTTGAATAACTTCATTTAGACGACTGTATAACTATTGAACTCAACTACCTTACATCTTATATATGTATGTATGTATGTACGTTTTTTACAACGTAAACATGCCACGAACGTGTTCTAACGACCCCGACATTTTTTGTTATGTGTGTGGCAAATTAACTTTTACATCTCAGCGTCGAAATTTCACTTCATTAATTGAACAGTGCTATTTAGACTATTTTGGATTTCCTGTGAGAAACCAAGATATATCCTGGGTTCCACATAAATGCTGTTTAACGTGTGTGTGAGACTGCTATTAGGTTGGGCTAAACAAGAACCCAGACACAGAAAGTGAGGATTCTACTCTGGAATTTGTTCTAAGTCAGCACGATAAAGTATCTGAAGATAGTGACCCAAATTATGAACCGTCAACTTCAAAAGAACCGCACTTATTGACACAAAATGATTTAAACGATTTAGTACGTGTTTTGAATCTCTCCAAAAAAAAAACAGGCTGAGCTTTTGGGGTCTAGATGAAACGACTATTATTAAAATCACTACACAAAGAAAGTGTGGCCGAAGCGTAAATCACTCAATCCAGACCATAAAAATGTTAAAAATGATCCTTTAGTGAATCCTGATGACATTCTATTACCACCGTTGCACATAAAGCTCGGCCTGATGAACAATTTTGTGAAAGCTATGCCAAAAGATGGCAGTGGATTTGTATATTTGAAAGGGAAATTCCCCAAACTCATTGAGGCAAAAATTAAAGAGGGAATATTTGTAGGTCCCCAAATACGACAACTGATAAAAGATAAGAGCTTTGAAGGAAAACTGAATGATCAGGAAGAACTCGCCTGGAAATGTTTTGTGAACGTTCTCCAAAATTTTCTTGGAAACCATAAATCGGAAAATTACAAAGACTTAATAAATGAACTTATAATGTCATATAAAGCTTTAGGGTTAAATATGTCCTTAAAAATACATATGCTGGACTCTCATCTGGATTTCTTTCCGGCAAATTTGGGTGCTGTGAGTGACGAACAAGGCGAGAGGTTCCATCAGGACATTCCAGAAGTCAAATATTCACGAAAATCATAAATATTTATTCTATATTAAGCAATAATTTATCTAAATGTAGCTTATGTTTGTACTTTTTACGGAAATATATGTTTTGATATCACAAGGAAACCTGACGTGTAAATTTTTTCCATTCACATATTATGGTTTGGAGCACCTAGTACTTCAAAATTTGATATAAGTTTTCATGTGACAAAAAAAAGTTATAATTTTGTTGGCCAGTGTTATCAGCACCGCGAACACTCTGTCACTCTTTATATTTCGTCGGAATTTTGCTGTCGGATATTTTAAACGAACGTACCTAATGTCATTAACAGCCATTTAACCGTATTCAGAGTTAATGAACAACAAAAATTTATTTATTTATTTAATTAATTCTTTATGACGGTCTCAATTTCACATGTATAACAAACAGATACATACTTATGTATTTAAAAAATCAACTTATTAGATACAATATTTACTGTAAAAACTAAAACGTATTTTAAGTAAAGAAGCGTATTTTTCCAATCATATTTTCATTGAGATACAACACGTTTACACACATTTTTAATCTATAGCAATATAATTTGTAATTTCTGCCGATGAGTAATTTATTATTGACGATATCGGAATGGACGAGATTCCGAACCATTGTAACAAGTGAGATATCTTTTCGATAAACGTCAAAATTTGGAACAGCTGAGATTACCTGTTTTTGCAAAGTAAATTCGCAACCCTGGCGTTCCTCGTATATTTTACCCGAATGCAGGGAGACGGATACAGGGGAGGGGTTCTGGGTGTCTGGATTCCCCCCAAAAAATCGGTAGTCTCAGAAAATTTTAACCGTGTTTTCAAATTCGTAGCACACACAAAAACTCACTCTAGACAAAAAAATTAAAAATTATTACCCAGTAACTGGAATACAAATAATGCTTTTTTGCCGAAAAGTATATTTTATTCTAAAAGTTTATGAGTTATCAAATCGCCTTCGTAATATGTAATTTTACAAACACATTTACCGAATTTTTCAAATCAGTGTTACGTTGCCAGTCACAGTGGCTCCGAGTGAACGGTCCTTTTCTATTTTGCGGAGATTGAAGACGTATCTCGAGATATTGAGGTTACTAGTGACCTAGATATTTTGGCAAGGAAAAAGAGGAGAATCGATGAAGCACTTTAAACCCCTGACGTTTTATGATTCTACTGATTCAAATGATATCATAGCCTATCGATGGCTTTATAAAAATGCATTCAACATTTTACCTAATATTATGATATCTATGTTTATAATAGATATTAATCGAATATCTCAAAATATGTAAAATATCCTAAAAAATTAAAACCCCCAAAATATTTTCAGATCAGCTTTTTCCAACTTCGGGCCATTCGTAATTGTCGACATACATATTGGCGGCCAGCTTAAGTACCCTTTCAAACGCCATCTTAGGTATACTGTCAAATCCAATTGTCAAATAAGATATCTCACTTGTTATTATACACAATGTTCCGAACATCATCGTATCTGCACTATGGTGGCGACAGGTGGTCTGAATTAAATTAAAGAGTTCCAGCGCCATACCGATTCTACAATTCTTCTTCAAGTATAACAGACTTACCAATGAGTTATGTACATTTTATTTTTGCTGTCGTAATGGACGAGATTCCGAGCAGCATTGCATCTCCCCCGTTCTATGCTCGACAGGCGGTTTATTTCTCAGGTGTAACCGGCTTTTTGATGAGCAACACCTTATATTTATATGTAAGCTGTCGGTATGGACGAGATTCCAAGCAACTTACGTGTTTAAACAGGTCAGTTGGAAAGGACTAGTTTTCAAGCCAACCTTTTATTGGGTTCCTTTGGCATTGATGATCTGAATGGTTTAGTTCCAGGAAAGGACTTGTTTCAATGCCATTGAAATGCACTTGTATACTAGTAAGGTACTAGTCACGTCAATTTATTTGGTAGATATTGAGCTAGGTACGCAGTTATAATGGCTAAAAATTAATTCAGCTATTCAGTCGATATTTTTAGATACCGTTTATTTTGTAAATACATTTGCATACATCCTACATATTTATTGTACATAAATGATCTCATTCATTCATATGAAAAGAAAGACATTTTGTAGACATCTCAATAAAGTGACGCTCATAGTTTAAGCAACAAATTAAAAAATAAAAAATAAATTAAAAAAAAAATCGAATTGCTATTACTTTAGAAAAATTAGAGAAGCTAAGTAGCTGTCAAATGTTTAAATACTTTATTTACATATCTTCTTTTCAACTCCACTTTAAATGCGATTTTGCAGACTTTGATGAATCGCAGTCGTATAACAATGAATGGATCGTTAAGGTAAAGGAATGTGAAATTGTAAAATAAAACACTGTAACAAATAAATATACATATATAAGAAAAAAAAATACTTTAAAAAGAAACCTTGTAAATGTTTAGACTTCCCAACCATTATAGTTACAGTCCTACAAGTTCATCCATTTCTGCTCATCACTTGTAAAAGGAATCCTCAATAATTATTTATTTTTTTTCTTAACTTTGTATTAACTTTTGGATATGCTTGGAAGTATTGAAATAATTAAATAACTCGAAGCAGTCTAATCTTAAAAATACTGTACTAAAATTATTCATACATATAAAAAATATATAAAAGAGTTGACGCCCTTCATTTAACGCCTTTTGTAGATAATGCATTAATTGTATAAATATATATGTACATACATATGTATGTATAAATATAGTAAAAAACAAAAATTATAATAAATAAATTATTTCCAGTTGTTGTTATTGTTGTTTGTGATTTAAAACAAATTTATATGTACATATCTATGCTCATATGTGCATACTAAAATATTAATTTTCAAAACGTTTATTTTTTCTTTCTCTTTTTCACCCTCTTGCAGGCAAATGCGAATAATCACTGGCAGGAACAGTTCGCCCAATGGAGATTACATTTTCAGAATGATTAAAGCCTAAAAACTTAAAGAAATAAAGCAGAAGCGGCGCTTATGTTTACATTTTTTTTTGTACTAAAATTAATTTAAAAAGCAAAGACTTTATACTCTTTACAAAGTCGTAAGAAGTAAAAATGAAAAAAATAATAAAAAACAACAACATAAATATCTAGCAAAATAATGAAAAAATATTAAACATTAATTTATTTATTTACTTGTAACTATTAAACTATTTTATGTGAGCGAATAGAATTTTTTTTTCTAGTATGCTATTTATTGAGTGTTAAGAACTTTCTTTGTTTGATATTTGACCGCTAAGACCGCTAATTTATTTGTAAGTGATAACAACATGTACTTATAATTCTAATATTTGTCAAGAAAAAAACAAAAAAAAAAGAATAACAAAAACAAAAACTAAATACTTGTATTTAATTAAGACATGCAAAATAAAGACTCAAATAAATAATAAAAAAAATAACTATCATATACGATATAACTATAATTTATAAGGAAAATTAAAAGAAGTATATGAAATTCTAAATTTAAATAGCTGGGTTTTAGTTTAACGTATTTTATAAAACGTTTTTAAACATAACATTTTGGTATGTGTTTTAACTCAAAAATAGTATAAAAAGCGGCGAAGCTGGAATTAAAATTTTTGCTTCACATTTTTTAATGGTGGATATTATGTTTTTGTTTTATTTTCTAACATGATTACTAACAATTTTTTTTATTTGATGCTGCCGATAAATTTAACTAAAAAATAAAACTTAAAACAAAAAATCTCAAATTAGCCTTTTGCCAACAGCGCAGAAAATGTAAAAATGGTAAATAAAATAAAAAATGTAAAATAAAAGTTTAACAAAGCATGTAATTAACCATTTGAAGGCAGAGCGATATACACATTTTGAAAGAACTGCATTATGATTTAAAAAGCGATTATTTGAATACAAGAAATACATATACATATACGAGTAAGAAAACTGATAAAATTTTTCAACTTAAAATATGCATTCGCCAATTTAAGCGCGCTGCTGAGAATCAAAAAGTTGTTACTTCAAAATATATGACACTGAAAGTGGTAATGCAAATAATTTATTTAAAATACAGCGTAACTTTTGATTATGTTTCAGGAGCTGGCACGCACTTTTTTTTTAATTTGAACTGTATACTAAAACTGTAGTTAAAAAAGAAAATTCATAAAAAATAAAATTACTCTGAATTAATACAAAAGACATATTCATAGAAAATGGAATGAATTTAAAATTAAAATATTTTACAAAAAGCATTTTTTTTCGAATTTTTTTTTTTTAAAGCAATTCAAAGCCTTTTATGTTGAATAATGCATTTTTAAAATAATTTATAGATCGGTTTTTAAACTTTATTATCTTTAAAATATTATTTTTCAAATTAAATTTTTATTTGTATTTGGAAAATGCCAACCACTTGGCAGTTCAAAAGCACGCGATGACGAGAAAATAACTCGCCAACACTATTTAATGTTAAAATTTATTTTTAAAGTAATATTTTGTTCATTCAAAAATGTGTTGATAATCAAAATTTCATGAAAATAACATATTAGCAAGAAATTAAGTAAATTAATCAAAGTAAGTTTATATGAATATGAAATCAGATAAAAAGTTTTAATGAATAAATAAATAAATAAAAGTGCTTTATTATTCTAATCGAATAATTAATTTTTTTGAAATGTTCAAAAGAATTAAAGTTAAAAATTTTAATAAAATAAGAGGGTAATAAAAAAACGATAATAAATAAAAAATAATACTCATTTAGAATTGTGAACACCTTTCACCAGTCTTTTTTAATTGCTTTGTGTCTTTTTAAATTTACGGATTAATAAAAAAAATAAATGTAAGATTTCTATTTTTTTTTTATTTATTGCAAAAGTTATTGAAATAACAATAAACTTCGCAGAATCAAAAAGCCAAAACCTGTGTACATACATATGTACATACATATGTATGTATGTACGAGTATGTAAAGAGGTTTATTCAACACTACATTTTTATCAAATTTTGTTTGTGTACACAAGGATACGGTGAAAATTAAAAAAAAACCTGTTACAAATCTGCTAAAAATTTCATCCATTTTTTATTATTTATTTCTCCACCATTTTCAAGCTTAATTTGTTGTTAAAAACGCCTAAAAATTAAAAAAAAACACACTTATTAAGACGTGTATGAACATGCATGAGTATAACGTAGCTGCAAAGTCTACACAAGTCCAAAAAATTAACAATTTGTACTTAATTACAAAATAAAATAAAAATAAAGAAATAGCAACAGTGAAGGACTGTTTCATTATTACAATATTTTATAACTTATCGTTAAAAAAAGCAAGAACAAAAAATCGCTAAAGTTAAATTTTTAAAAGACGTTATAACTACACAAAACCATACATACTTAATGAATATATGAGCAAAAAAAAAAGCAAACAAACAAAATACATATGAAAACACATACATACATACATTAATTACAAATAACGTGCATATGTACTTATACTTATACATATACAGACATATATAGTATATATAGCACAATAATCGCGTTTTACAAAATGAATAAAATAATAAATAAATACTGGCATAAATGCAATGGGAAAATATTTGCGATTTCGAATTTCTTTATTTTAGAGGAAATAAAATGAAAGAAGTGAAGTTAAAAAGTAAAAATATTTGTCATTTGCTCATGGCGGAAGAAAGCTTTACAAACATTTTCAGTTGCAAGTAAACGGCTATTTAAGCACAAGTTGCACGATGAAACCAAGACCATTTTTAAAACGTTGGACATAAATAACACATAACGCTGGGTTCCATAACTTTAAATTGTTTAGATCTCAATGAGATGATGGTTAGGTGAAGTGAAGTGAAGTGAGGTGGGTACGTTCGGTTATGATGAGTATAAGTCTGGTGATTTTAGCTGTGGTGAGTGGAAGAAGCACTTTTTGGGGTCCCAATAATTAGGACAGTTGAAGTGAGGTGGGATGAGTGGAGTGTCGCGAGAGGAAGAGGGTTAAAGTGTGGTCAATTTAGGTATGGTGAGTATACATATGGTTGGTGTTTTAGGTGTTGTTAATTAACAGCCCTATTCTAATACCCTCACAAAACTCACCTAACTGACTGTTGTGAGGTTCCTGACTATTGTGAGGTTACCCTTATGCTGGCGTAAATTCAAAAGCTCAAATGCTCATAACTGTCAGGAAAGTTGTGATGTGCGAACGACAGCCTCACAATACGAAAGCTGCTGATATTTATAGAGCAATTATTACAATATTTTGTTAATTTTCGTTCGCAATCAGTGTCGTGTGTTAATTTTTTTTAAATAAAGAAATATTCAAGAATGGCGGAGTTATTGCTTGTTTGTGCAGCAGTATTGAAAGAGCAAAAAGAGGTAGTGAATGCAAGAGAGGGTGTAAGAGTTAGGCGTCGTTATATAACGTCCCCATACAATCTACAGCTTTTCAATACTAAAAAATATTGTATTTTTTATTTCATTACAATTAATGTATTTTATTAAAAAAAATGCCTTTTATTTCTTAAATAATAATCGTATATGACACATATTTTTATATGGATTTGAACCAAACCGAACCGCTGGTTAAGTAGCTATAGCTTTTAGTTAAAATGTTTAGTCTTTCATGAGAAATACTGGTGATAAATTTAAATTTAAATTTTTTATTGCGTTTCATTAATTTATTTTATTTTATTTATATTAGCTGTTATCAGAGTTTGTAAAACTATTATTACATTTTTAAGTAACGCCTTATGTCTAATTCTGCTTCATAGAGGTTACGAAACTGAACCAAACAAAAACAAACTCCATTTGCTCATGGACCATCAAATCACTTTGTTTGCGCCTATGCTTATGCTATTGTCTTTTGCTTCTTTTTGACAGCAAACCGCTTTTTTCTTATGAGGTGTGGCCAAGAATAACCTCACAAAATAGACCTCATAAGAAACCTCACAAATTTTTTCTCACAGCTCAGTTGTGAGGTTTCGTTAGAATAGGGCTGTAAGGTATAGTATATATTTGTCTGGTGAATTTAAGTGTGGTGAATTTAGGTGTGGTGAGTTTAAGTATGTTGAGAACAGGTCTTTTGGCTTTATGTATGGTAAGCAGAAGAAGCGCTCTTTGGCATCCCCAGCCATTTCTATGTGCCGTACCCATTTATAATTTTGTTAAAAAATAATTTAATAAACATTTTAAATTAAGCGTATATGTATGTATGCACATTTTTTGAAGCATAACCTTAAAATATTCAGTATGACGCAAATAATACTAATACTAATACCACTTCCTTACCTACATAGCTTTGCCACCCTCAGGCTCTCTAAATATATAAATAACTACAAATTTCGTGTTTCTCAATAATTTATTTGCATACATTTACTTAAAAAAAAAAAATGTATTCAAGTGTTAAAATATCATTGGCTTCTTTTTAATTCATTTATTGTTGATTGTGTGTTTATACAAATATATATATTTGTTAGAATTTTCAAATACTTTTATGCAACTGAGTTGAAAAGAAATAAATAAATAATTTTAATTAATTTCACTTTTAAAACATGTATAACTTTTACTGTCTGCAAAGATTGTGATAAAAATATACTAAACATTAATCGTATAGCTCTTGTGCGAACTAATTAGACTCATTAACAGCGTTAAATTTTTTGTTTTCTAATTTTACATACATAAATAATTTCTCTTCAATACAATTTGATCGATCAACAATACATTCGAGTTTCATAACAGTCATTGATCACTTAATCGAGTGCACTTTGTGCGCTTTTACTTTATATTTTAAACTATTTTTAAATATTGTTCGGCTAATTTTTAACGCGTGCAGTAAGTGCTGTGATTATTCGCGCTGTGGCCATCGCAGTCGCATGACCCACACCACCTTTAGGCTACAGTGAAAATCTCGAACTCCTTGTAGGCCACCTCTTCACCACCATACGGAATGTAGCAGGTTCCGTGCGATGGTTGCACTTTGCCCACGGTTATGGTGCCGTCGTGTGTGGCGCGACCAATGAACAATGGTTCGCCTTCGGCGGTTTCGCCACCAGGGAAGGCGTTTGGTGGAATATTGCCATCACGTACGGGTATCCAATGACCACTGCCCGAACACAAAACTTCATATTCACCATGTGCGTGTTCGCCACCGCCCCAAGCTACATAGCAAACGCCATGTGATGGATGCAATTTGCCGGGGATGAGATCACTCTCGTGTTTTGCGCGAGCGATGTACAATTGTTCGCTGCCATCGAAGCCACCTTCCGCGGCACTGGGCGGTACGGTGCCATTGGCAGCTGGTACCCAACAGCCGGGACCGCTGCCGCAGGGTGGTGCAAAACCTAAAACCGGAGCGCTAGCCTGTTGAGATTCTGTAAATGAGAAGACAAATATATATAACATAAATTTCAAGAAAGAGAGTTATTGCCTAAATAAGTAGTTTCCACTTACCATCGATCAACCAAGTGCCACTGGCACCCCAGCCGGTGCATACGCCTACGAAATTGACGGGGAATAAATTTTGGGCGTCGTACGACAAGAAGGCTGCTGCCTCACCCTCACGTCCCACGGTGATGACATTGTCATACCAACGTACCCAGAAACCACGGAATTCACCGGCATCCAAAATGCCTGGTGTAGGCACTTCCACTACATCGGGCTTGGTGCGATCCTTCCTGATCACCGATTTCGCATTACTCCAGCCGCCAATGAAGATTTCATAAAGTGGTTCGGCTTCCACTGGAGAGGCGGCCAACGCCAAGTGAGCATCGTGGGCGGCGCGCACTTTGAAGGTGAACACACCACCGGAGACGGGATGGAATTGGTATTCCAATTTGTCGGGAGTGTTGATTTCTGTAAGTAAGACGGAAGAGTTATAGTAAAATATTTTGGATAGGAAGCTAATTTTTAGAATTCTATTTAATTAAAAAAATAAAAAGGAAAACCTAACAAGGTCAAATAAGTTGTTTGTTTAAAGCCCACAGATAATTAAATGTAGAAGTGTAGATCAAAGTGTGTTGGAAAATGATTTCATGTTAGGTTGCGGATGAGAGAGAACGAGCTTTAGCGTCGTTCTAATTTTCGACTAGAAAATAAACCACTTTTCGAGTTGCTTGTAGACTACCTCTTCAAATTCGATCCTAACCTTCCAGATAAATATGAAAATTGGCTTATAGTAGACTAATAACGTGATCAAGTCAAGAGTCGTACTGGGTACTAGTACAATGGGGAATTGTTGGTAACGAGGGCGCTGATAGACTGGAATCGTCCATATAGTTGATTGGTGCTCTTCGAGACTTATAATGCTGTGTGGGTGAACTCAGAGTAAGGTACTTTAGACAGCGCATACATATTATTTGAATACCCTTTTAGCCATAGATCATTTATATACTATTTAGGGTTTTAATAATCGGCGCTTCTACATGAATCGTATTGGTCCCTCCATCGAGACGGAACGCTCTCTATATCTTGTGGAGAAGAAGGAGTAAAATTTCTTTAATTCCTTTATAGTCGAGTAAGTCAGCATCAGCAACACGTCGACTTTATGAGAGAGGTTGATAGAATCACGGGCTGCCAGGGTTATGAACAAATAAGTAACAACTAATCAACTATGTATGCTAAATAATCTTCAACTAACATAGAGGTACTGAAATTTATATGCGAGTCGAATAGTAGATTTAGTAGAAATACCTGTATGTTTGGTATATTTTTTCATAATTCTCGTGGCAAATGGGGCTTTTTGTCTATTTTAGTTAACGATTGTCATTTATAAGATAAGCTCGAATGAAGCCAATAAATTAATGAGCGTCGTTAAAAACCAAAGAGGACTTTGTCAGTTTTATAAGTTGATACAGAATTGGTCTTAAATAACTTAGACATGAGATATTCAAAGGTTTAAACAAGCGTCTATCTGTAACACTAACTATCAATGCAGAGTGTAGAAGAAATCTAAAGGTTCCTAATTTTATATTTTTTTAGTTTATTCGAATTTGAAATAATGGATACCGTGAATGAATTTAAATTTCAAAAATAATAGTTTTTCGTTTCTAACTATAGATCAACGGCCGTTTCATTTAATTTATTATTGAAAACATAGTACACTAAGATAATAAGATATTTTCTAGTACAACAAGATAAAATAACCTGTACATTTTTAGAACTTAGTATTATAGAATTTTCACCTTAAGATTAACCTTAAGTAAACTTAACGAATTAAACTAGTAACTACAGAAATAATCAAAAAAATAATTACATAGGGATTTGAAACAAATAATAGTAAAGATAGATAGATGGTCAGTCTGTCCTATTGTAGGTCACTAAAATAATTAAAGATGGATTTCTTAAAGGTGCACTTGCTTAGTTTGTTTCTTACATTAGCAGGAATAGAATTCCAAAAACGGATAGCGCTGACAAAAAACAGTCTCACCGATGCTAAAGTGCTAAAGTAAGGGACTATAAGATCTGTTACTCGAACTGACTTAGTAAATAATAGCTTTTCGTACAGGTAGTTAGGAGATTTTTTGGTGATAATCCTATATAAAAATATGCAGTTACGGGCTTTTAGATATGCCGATATTTCGCATCCCAGGAGACTTCTTTTCCACGGCGAGATGTGTGTTTGCTTTTTTTTAAATTTACTTACTTCAAACTTTTAACAACCCATCACTCGAGTACAGTTCTGTATAATTTTTTTATGCAAAATAATTTGTTCTTATTTTTTAACACAACAGTCAAACTTTTCAGCAAATACATACATAACATATACATATTTATAACACATCAGCATTGTTTTGTTGTCTATGAAGCAGACGCGAAATAAACGCGCAATGTATAGAATGTAATGAGTTTAAAGTGGAGAAATAAAAGATGACATCATTTCAAAGCGATCATTTGTGGAAAAGCAACAACAAAAAAACAATTTTTTTTTTGCTTGGTTGCCATATTCTATGGTAGATAGTATTTTGTTTAAAGCGTGGCTTTTAAGTAGCACAACGTTTTATTGTAGCACAACGTTTTATTGTTAAAGCGTGATTTTTTTTTCAAGCTCGTGTATTTTATGAACATACATATGTACATAAATACATACATATGTAAATAAAAATTAATGTATATGTGTATGTATGTACATACATATGTTAGCAGTTACCGACTGTGCGAATAACACGAATAATGGGTGTATTAAATAAACAAAAAAAAAATAAATAAATAAACACAAAAATAAAAACTGGCAGGAGCATATGTACTTACATATCTACATACATTAGACTGAGGCGATTTGTATGGCATACAATTTATCGATACCGCGCCGTCAAAATTCTGATTCCTCTTAATACGAGTATTTGAACAAAAAATTCTTCTACGACATATGTAAGTCTAAAATGAATTTGTAGGTTCTGCAATTTGATTTTTATGGAATGAGATTGAGTTCTAGAAAAACTTTAATGTACACAAATCGACATATCAATTCAATTAAATTTTGATGCTAAATCCAAATTATAATGAAAAATGGAATTTCGGTTTTTGAAATCTGAAAAAAGGTCCAATCATTAAGGTGCATATGTATATCTCTTACTATTTATTTTTTTTTTCAAATTACCAAAACTAAGTAAATAACAATATGGCAACAATATTTTAAAACTAGATTTCATTAACTTGACATGAAAAACAATTATTTTCAAAAATCGATTTATCGGAACAATCGATTGTATGGGAGCTATATGTTATAGTCATTCGATATTAGGTAAGTTCGGGTACGGATAATTATAGAAAGTTTTCGAAAACTATCAGCTTTTAGCGTTCGCGTACGCCAAAAACTAACAATGTAGGGGAAATTGAGAGAGCAAAGTGACATTTCAATTTGAGGGGAAGCTGTTGGTTTCTGCTGGAAAAATTATTGCCAGCAGAAATTTGCCAACAGCAAAACAGCTGATCAAAAACAGATGATTGCAATTCGCATAATTACGAAATTATTATTTAAAAATTTTAAAGATGAAAATTATAAAATATGAGTGTTAAACTTGCTAGTAGCAAGTAAAAGTTAGTTTGGTTAAGTTTCCTTAGTAGAATGTTTCAAGAAAACACTAATGCAATGTTTTTCCATTTTGCATATTTGGATGCGGACAAGAATTCAATTAGCTGTTCGTTGAATTTGCAAGTTTCTGCAAATTTTGCGTTCGCGTACTGTTTTAGATATTTTTCTTTTGTGAGAGAAGAGAAGACCATTCCACTGAATTTTGCTGTTGGATATTTTCTGTTGGAGATTGTAAACGAAAGTACCTATTGATGAATTTCACTGACAACTTTTTATATTGGATAAGTGTACTAAATGCATAAATTGGAGAATATACAGCATATACCAAAAACGAAAATTTCCATTCGATTTAAGTAGTGCAGAGCATTTTTCATTCTAATTTCATATTTGGATTCAGCATACAATTTTAATTGTAACTGATATGTACCTATAATGGTCTAATGTTTTTTTTGGGTTGCAAAAGCGCCACAGCCTTATATACATAAGTATACATATACATACATACGTATTTACTTATAAGCATGTACATATATATGTATGTCTGTGTCTTTAAGTAGCTGACTGTCGGCGCCTTATTTAATCCCATTTCATTTTCACTCTCATACATAAATTCTTTCTTACTTTTGTTCTGCGTTTTTTGCTATTAAACTTTTTGTGGATTTGATTTCAGATTGTTTGTGTATAACAACCGACCACCTTCTATACACGTATACATATATTACACATACATACATATGTATGTATGTATATTACAAAAACACTCTCTTCACCAATTATAGCACAACCACACCCATTTGCACAATTTATTTTATATTTTACTAATTATTTGATATTATTTTACAATTTAAATATCGTTAATTTTCTAATTAAAACATTAAAAAAACCTATTTTTTAAACTTTATACAAATTATACAATTATTGAACTATTTTTCATAAAATTTTGCAGGTTTAAAAAAAAATTTTTTTTTTTAAATTTTTGAGTATACAGTTTTGTAGCCTATTTAATTTTAGTAACATAAAATTTGGGTTTCAAGTGCACACAAATTATCACTGATTTTTGATAATTTTTTTACTGTCAATTTCGTCCGTATAACGCAAATACGCGATTTGTTTTTATATAGAATGAGTGAGTTGCGAAAGAGCGTCAGTAAAAAAAAAAAAAATTCAAAAAAAATTTATTATACTAAAATTGAAGGAGCTACAAAACTGCATACTCAAAAAAATTATTTTAAAATTAGACAAAATTTTGTTAAATCATTGTGCATTGTATAAAGTTTAAAAACTGTATTTTTATGATTTTGTGTTTAGGGAATGAACGTTATTTCAACTGAAAATTAACTTTAAAGATTCATGTAGAAGTAAAATAAATTGTCAACATGTGTCAATACATGCATATGTATGTGCTTGTGCTATAATTTCTGAACTGCTTGTTCGAATTAGGCACAAACATTAGAAGACAAGTTGAATTTCTGTAACTGGTGACAACAGTGATGTCATTACTATTTTTCAATAATGCGCACAAATCTTGCAAATATGTATCTTTATATGTATGTATGTGTGTTTGTAATAAAAATCTATGCAAACAGCATAAACTATTTATAACCGCTTTAATGTTTTCGAATGACGTTATTATTGTGTGCTCATTAGTTGTCTACTTTATTACAACATATATACAATGACTCATTGTATATTCATTATTAAGTGATTAAATATTAAAACAAACAAAAACAAAATGCAAATTTTCTGATAATCACTACTTAATTAACTGGCTCTTTATCACAAACTATAAATAAAATAATTATTAATAAATATAAATGTACTCGTAAATGATCGCCAAAACTTTTGAAATACTCGCTTAATGAATTCTTAGAAAAATAAAAGCGCGGAATGCGGTATTGGCACTTAAGGAATATACATACATATGTATTTATGTAAATATATATGTAAATTTGTATATAGACACAAGTTTTAAAATGCTCAATACCAAATTAAAAATAAAAATATTTCACAGTTGATCAAGTTATGCTTAAGGCGTCGCTTTCCAACGAGTTTTATATGAAAAAAAAAATTACAAGTAGCAGTATTTCCCTATGCCTGGCCCATTTTTTAAGGCATAAAAAAATTTTTTTCTTGTATTAATAAATAATTGTATTAAATTAAGGCTTCGTAAAAGATAAAATATGTAGTTTGAATTTTTTTATCAGTCGGCAATTTTATGAAACATCTTTTGATGACATTCCATAACAAATTGTTTAATAAATTTTATTAAACAGTTTTATTGTTAAAACTTTTCTTTAATAAATATTTTTTGTTTCCATAATTTTCAAAGACTAAACTTGGAAGCTAAATGCTAAAGGCTAAATTCTTAACTAAAATGCTTTTTTAAGAATATGTTCGAGTATTTACGTGTATAATTTTGTGTTTAAGCTTATTTTTGTTGCTTGAAAAAGTATATCGCCGTTGCTGTAATTTTCTTAAAGAAATAAACGAGCAATTTTTATAGATGAAAATTTCTTTTTCTTTTCTTGAGTGCAATTTTATATGAATTATGCGATTTTCTTGAGAGCTGTTTGCTTAGCTTAACCAGTAGTGAAGTAAGGCATTGTCATATGCGCAGTCAAATTAGAAATATGTAAATTTTTTATTAGAGCGTTGCCACACTATCTACTATATTGTTCAATTTAAAGAGCTACATAAATCTCTTTTTGAGTTTTTTTTTCGCCGCTTAATTTCATTGTGTTGTAAAAAAAAAAATCAGCGGTACTTTAAGTAATGTGAAGTTTGTACATTATTTTAATAAAACTGATTGGGCTGTAACTACTATTTTTTTAGTTGTACTTCTCAATCGAAATACGCCGTTCAAGGTGCTTATAGTTGATAGGGTTTGTATTATACTTTTATAAATGGGTTAGATAAAACCTTGCAAGTGTTAATGTCATTCAAAATGTAGCTTTAGTATTTTTCAAGAAGATTTCTAAATAATTGAGCGCAACATTCACGAGAGTTAACAAATAATTTTTATTAAATTTTCGCCCATAAAATTTATTATTTCTGTGTACATAAATGCCTAGCATTTCAAATCCTATGTACATACATACATATGAATGTGTGCATGAAATATAAGTAGCTAACTCGATTATAGACATTGCTCTAAAAAATGCAGCCAATTAGAATATCAATAAAAATTCAAAGACGTGTAGAAGAGAAAGTAGGTGGGCTCCATGCAAGGCATCGTTATTTTTGGAGCTAAGGCATATAGAATTGCATATAAGAGCGAAAAACGTGCATATATGTATACATACATGCATACATAAGTATAAACGCACACGCCACATAAAGGTGTATTAAGTCGAAATAGCTCGTTCAAAAAAAAAAATTTTTTTTTAAAAATAATGAACTGCACACTAGTAAGAATTTATGGCATGCAGGGTTATATACATACATACATACATACATACATACATACATATGTATCTACATATGTACATATGTTAATTGTATTTTGACACAAATTGCCCCGAAATATTATTTTAGGCGTTTGCTGATGCTTCGCATATTAGAACTTTCTCTAGCATATAATATGAAAACTGATAAATTTCGATTTATTGCCTTTTTAAAGTATGTGTGCGCTATATGTGTGAATTATTTGGATTTTGTTAGGTATAACAAATACATATATATATTTTTTTGATTCTTAAGAATGCTAGCAACGCGTCGCATTTTTATTGAAAGTTGAGCGGCAGCTGTTTTTTATTTTTTTTTTTTTGGTTTTGTTTTCATATTGACCGGCAGAAGGAAAGCAAGTCTCAAACATACACAATACTATTGCACCTGTATGTATGTTTGTATGTGTGTGTATGTAGGAGTGTTAAACAAACAATCATCTATATAAAAATATGTACTGCTAACTTAGCTTTGCTTACTTATGCACATACTTACATACATACTCGTACATACTTCTTTTCGACATTGAGAATGACATAATGTTCTAAAAATTTGCATTAAACGAATCAAAAGATATTTGAAATTATTTTTTTTATTTTTCTTTGATATGCATATTCAACTTATGTACATATGTATGTACATACATATGTATATACTAACATACATATGGTTCATGTTCATATCAACTTAGAAAATTCCATTTTGAATTAATTTACTAAAGTGACTGACTTAAAATTTTCTTGTATTCCAGCTTTTTTGCAAAGTACAATCGAAAAATGGAATTGCTAAATGAATAAAAGACTTCAAGCGCTTCAATGTCAACAGTAATAGCAACAACAATCCAATGACAAAGATGATATGATACGAAACTCTCTCTCTCTGCTACTGAGCTGGTCCCCTGAACTCTCGGTTCGAGTTGGCAACACTACCGAATCAGGGGACCACGAACAGCTGATACGCAAAAAGACGCGCTACCAGAGGCAAATGCTTGAAAAAAGCTATCAAATCAGTGAAATTTTATTTGGATAAAAAATAGAATTGATGTTATTATTTAACGAAATGGGTGTTAAAATCTTTAAGTAAAGAAATAAATTTCATAGTTTAGTGATAAAAAAAGTACTTAGGTTTTAGCTTTACTTAAAAATATGGTTTTTTATTAAAAAAACAAATCATAAAGATATTTTTTCAAAGAGAACTGGGCATTGATTGCATTTAAAATTGCCGTAATATTTATATAAAAATACGCATATTGTTTTGAGTATATATTTTCGGCTGTAGGATAGCGCATTGTACATAAGTTTATGAATTTCCGTGATTTGGTATTGTTTTCATGTTGATTTCAATATTTTGTGATTTTTTGATAAAATAGAAGATGATATCGTGTATTTCTTCTTTTTCATAGCATTTTGCATTTTATTCTATTTACATACTTCAACGATTGTGTGGAAACTGCAAAATCCCCAAAAAGTAAAATGAATACTCCCAAACCACATTTCTTACATAGGGCACTATAGGAAAATGTTATAAAAAATGCGGATTTTGGCAGCGCTCTCACGAAGCAAAGAGTTTCGTATCATATCATCTTTGCCAATGACAACTGTATCAATTTGCAAAAATCGAAATAGCAGACAATTTCGCTTTAATAGAGATTTGTGTCTAACATTTCGCTAGTAGCTTAGCTCTCAAACCAGCATCCCACCTTTCGTTGTTATTTACGAGTTATCTCAGTTTTTTTTTTTTTTTTAAATTCGCCACTTACCAACAGGCATTTTTATGTTTTCACTTGTATTACACTTATATGACAAATATAAAATTTCTTGCAAATATTTGTTCTCTTTTTTTTTTCACTGGCTCTTTAAGGCACTTGTACACTCGACGAGATTCAAACTAAAACTGAAGCTACGAATTGTTTGGGAGCTTCGAAGTGCTTTTCCTCGATCGTCGCGTTTTTTCATACACACAAACGTACATACATATGTATGTATGTACATGTTCTCATAGAGAAAATACGTTGTAGCCGCATAGAATGACTAATGTGGCAAGTGGTGGCCATAACAAGATGCTACTTGTTGTTGCTATTGTAAGGCAAAAATATAGGTTTGCCGATTCTGAGGTCGTACTCATATATGTATGTATGTACATGCATACATAGAGGAATATATATGATTATATATACATATTTATGTATATACTATAAGTGCAAATCCCGAAATGACGGTATTTTCTAAGTAACGAAATTCCCGGGATTGATTGGTTTTTATTCCTTTTACCTCTCGCTTCATCCCAACAACTTTAATGATAGCAAGGGAAACTAGAGATTTAAATTTTTTTTCGAAAACCTTCAAAATAGCTAAAAGCAATGAAACGGCTAGTCAATGAACCCGAATTAGCTATCCTTCTCTAGGAGTATGAACAACCTCGGTACTACTGCCAAGTAGTCAAATATTTCGTCGAGAAGTGCTGGGATGATACACTCAACCTTTGTTACAGTCCGTAAAAGTTGCATTAAACTGAGAACATCATTTTTTTCTGGCTGAAATTCCGAAAAACCTTGTCGGTAAATTCTATGTTTGGGGCAGGTGACGAGTTTCAGAGCGACGCGATGGACTTCTTTTGTTAAATCAGTCGAAATGGACGAATATACCTAGCTGACCAGTTTGCTGAATTTCGCTTCGCTTGTCCAGAATTTAAAAGGACGATAGCGTGTCCTATGTTTTTTCCCATTTGTAAATCCTGTGAAAACTGATTAAGGGCTGTTTGTATTTAACTTTGAGCTATTGGTAAGAATGAAAATTAATATTTTAATATAACTTGTTGTGTTTTCGCAGTCTCTTTTCCCAAGCAAACTAAAGTAGAACTGGTTCTCTAAGCTCAAAATTGAGTCCAGCTGACTGAGACTTATAGGAATAAAGCCTTGAAATTTTGGTATTTGCTAGCCTCAGAACTTTATAGTCCTATACAATCTTGTTGAAGTATAACTACACTGGAACTCGCCTTAAAGGTCTATAAAAAGAAAATTAAATATAATTTCTCTAATCTTAGAGGTGTTGTTGGTAAAGCTTTCATATTTAACATAGAACCAGCCCGTTGTACCGGTCATAACTTGCTCTTTGCCATGTGCCTCTCGAAAGCACTCAACGAAAACTCGATAGAGTAGAACGGGAGGAATAATTGCTTATTAGTCCCGAGCACATGGGATTGACAATTGCTGCTAAAAGTAGCATCTCTAAAAAAATATATATGTACATACATAAATACAAATATTCATGTACATATGTTGATTAAAACCTGTGGTGCTTGAGTAAATGTTGTTGCCGGCGATGTTGGTGCTTTTATTGCTTTGCCGTTGCCGGTTTGGTGCTGCCGACGATGTTGATGCCGACACGTCTATTTGATTGTATGTACATGCATACTTACATATGCTTCGTGTATAACGAAGACAAGGTAGGTAGAGGTAGGTAGTTAGATGCATAGGTCACCAGTGCAAAGTAGTCCAATTGATGTCATCACTTGTACATACCGACGCTATTGCAGCTCATTGTGGCAATGGATAAGACTACCAGTATACTCGTACATAGTTTGTCTTTGTCTAATGTTATGCGATTTTATTTGAGTTGAAAGTAAATTGATTTCATCAAGAAACATTTTATTTTATAGGGTAACTCTGATAAATCAAGGTACAGTTGTGTCAAGCGAGAGAAAAGAGATTAAGTTGTGACGAATTACTATTTTTATAGTCGATGCACTTTGTGTGAGAATAATTGTAGTTTCTAACTTTGAGTCACACATTTGGAGACTCATATTGACCAACTAGCGTTGCTCCTTCGATCATATGCTGTAGATGAAGCTAAGATAAGGCAAGGTAGAGAAGTTGGTTTTTTCTATAAAGATTATTGACCGATAGCTCAATAATAATGCCATAATGTCTATAAGCTTCACTTAGAAATGTTAATATTTTATCAAACTAAAATTCATAGACTTCGTCGTTATCAGTGTAATTTTTTTTCTATTTTTAGTATTTTATTCTTACAACTTTTATTTTATATATCCATTAAATTGTATACATCAAGAAAATTAATAATAAAAAATCAATTGAAAATATTAAAAGACAAATTTGTATAATAAAATAAAAATATTAAAAAAAGTTTTAATTAACAAAGTATATTAATTATAAACTCTACAGCGGCTACAGCATTGTCCCGTCCAAAGCATTTCGAAGGTGGCGACGATGTCGGTATCTGTTTTTCCTTGGATAACAATGACCCACTGAGTATCCCTTTGGTTGATTTGCCTCATGGTACAGCAGAATTTTGCAATCGCTCAAAAGTCTTGTAGCGTCGTTTAGGCTTTAACAAACGCGAGCGCAGACCACGATTGTGGAGTGTTTGATGGGTCTTTTTGGAAACATGACTTAAATATTCTTGCACTAGTGTCTTCGATATTACAGCTGAGATCCGTCAAAATATCAAGCCGTTAGTTGGGCAGCACGGCTTAGCTTCGGTTGTTGCCGCTGAAACAAAAATGGCGGAGATTGCCGAGAACCGAGAAAGGGTGGCGTTAACGTTAAAACGTTAAGAAAAACGCTGGAGATCCACTCGTCGCAAACAGAAGCGCAAACAGAAGCGCTGCATACTTTTAGGCACATTAAAATTAACGAAAACGGAAGTTTTATAACGTTACAACATTAACGATTTGATTTCGTTTTGATAACATGGCGCCGAAACGCAACAAACTCATTTCGTTAAGTTAATTTTGCTCGTTAACAAAACAAAATGGTATCGTTTCGTTTGTTGAGCAGCCCTGCTTTATTTATCACCACATTGAAGAACTTACATTGTCGGTTATTCTGCAATGATCGTTTGCTCATTCCTAAATGGTCTTCGTCTACAACCGAAAAACCTTACAGTTATCTACGTAACATACCAATGACATAAATACTTTGCGATGGTACGCCCGTTAAGGTCTTATTCCCCTTCTTTATTTATTAGGAAAAATTACTCGAAGATAAAACGCCTTATAGAATTTTTGGTAATTTGTTTACAGTATAAGTTCCTGCGGCCGCTGTGGTCGAGTTGGTAGCGGTGCGTGCTATAACTCGATATGCCGGAGAGTTCGAGGTTCAAATCTCAGTCAGGGCAATCAAAATCTTAATCATAGAAAAAGTTGTTTCTAATAGCGGTCACCCCTCGGCAGGCAAAGGCAAACCTCCGAGGGTATTTCTGCCATTAAAAAGCTTCTCATTAAATACATCTGCTGTTCGGAGTCGGCACAAAACTGTAGGTCCCTCCAATTGTGGTATAATATAAAGACGCACACCACAAATGGTAGGAGAAGCTCGGCCAAACACGGAGCTATGTATATAGTGTAAGCGCCAAAATTATTATTATCATTATGAGTTCCTGTTAAGTCTCCTATCCAAAGTTAAATTAAAATTTTACTTCCCCTAAAACTACTCCATTTCCGCTTGAGTAACTTCTTCAGAATCCCCCTTTCTATCTCTATCACCTGTTCAAAATAGTGTCATCCACTCTCATTATATCGATAACGATAATGTTATCATTATCGATTGTAACTTATCGTATCGAAAGTGATAGCAATATCGTTTATCATAATGAAAGCAATTTGATTACCAGAAAATTGTCGATAAAGATAAAAATCCGACGAAAGTCATCGATAATTCTTCTGTTTTATATTTTACAGCTGTTTTTATACTTACATACATATACATAGATATGTTTTTTGTATACGTATGTGTGTATATAGGAATATTATAAATTCGCAAATTTACGAAATTGGTAACTCTAACGCTTACACCTTGTGTTAGCCAATTTTTTTATTTAAACTCGAATGTGACATTTACATTTGTTTGTAAACAAAAACATTACACACAATCGTACGTGCGCCACTACCCCACTCACACTCACACCCAAACACTCATACAAATACAAATTTATCTGTCATTTTCAAGTGTTGCCAAATTCGTTTGAGCCAAGCAATGCCATTTATTCGCCGTCAACACACATTCACGCAATGCATTTGCTGCCACAATCGTTTAGTTGTTCTTCTGCTGCAGCTTCGGCTGCTCAACTGTTTGCTGTTAGAAAAATAGATTCTTCGCAAGCGCAAGTTAACTCGTACTAAGGTTGAATAGTAAAATTTATATTTAGTGAATTATATACGAGTATACTTGAAACACTTTATCCACAATTAGTTTAACAATAAAATTGTGTAAAGTGAATATATTCAGTTGTGTGTGTGTGTGTGATTCGTGAACAGCCGCAGCCGCAAGTGCCCAAAACGGAAGCTTGGAATGTTGCAGCGCTAAATATTGTTTTTCCGGCAGACAACACAGCAGTCACGTGCATATAAAACATGTAAGTATTGCAATCAACTCGTCCACATATGTATTTACTTTATTGCAATTTCACTAATTAGTTAAGTGTTACGATTTCCGCTGGTTTAATTAATTATATTAATACATACATATGTACATACATATGTATATACAATTGTATTCTGCAAGAAATCTGGCGTCGTTGGCATAGGGCCGGGTCGAGGTGCTCTGTAGTGGCACAAAAATTAATGCGAACTCTTAAAAATTGACGATGAGCTTAAGTAGCGAGCTTTTTTATTTCGTAGAATTAACACAGGGCGACAAATAAAAGCTCGCGTGAGGTAGCGAAATATTCAATCGCACGAATATTTCTTTAGTACGTATATACATATGTATGTATGTAGACATGTTACATAGGTACAATGGGTTTGTATGTGTATGGCTCGTTATAAGTACAGTGAAAAAAATATTTTAATGTTAGCGAATAAAAGTTTACTTTTCTGTACCGGGCCGTAGAGACCCACCCACACGACACTTTATTCCAGGGCTGCTCAACAAACGAAACGATACCATTTTGTTTTGTTAACGAGCAAAATTAACTTAACGAAATGAGTTTGTTGCGTTTCGGCGCCATGTTATCAAAACGAAATCAAATCGTTAATGATGCAACGTTATAAAATTTCCGTTTTCGTGAATCTCCAGCGTTTTTCTTAACGTTTTAACGATAACGCCAGCATTTCGTTTCGGTTAAAAACGTAATGAAATTTATTATGATAATTGCTTTAACGATAATATTTTGAAATGTTTCAACCGAAACAAGAGAAAACATTTCGGAACGGTTAAATTTAACGTTAAAATGCATCCTTGCTTTATTCGGAGGCGCTGTATCTTACTGGACCGATTGGTACATATGAGAGCTGTGAATTACAGCGATAGAGGTTATGGAAAGCACCAAGAAAAATGTCAAGTTGAACATCTTTTTGCAAAAAAAAAAATTATTTTAAGAAACAATCCAGAAAAGCTTAAGAGATCCTCAACAGCTGTAGCAGCCCCAGCAAGCGAGCATAGATTCATACATACGTATGGCACATACATACTAGCTATTTCTCGTACTTTCGTTGATCTCCCACTCAATTGCGTCGCAAAACTTTTGTAAAAAAGTTTTTTTTTATATCAGTTCCGTTCGTAACCTGGCTATCGCTCTTTGTGGAAGATATTCACTGGGTGTGTTAACTTTTCCAATCTCTTCTATACATATTTTAAATTAAAACTAAAGCAAAATATTTAACATGACAATAGCTCTTGATTTTTGACAGTGTAAGATTTGTATGCTTTGAAACATTACAAATGCGTCAAGCATTTATTTTTGTTTTTTTATTATTAGAATTTGAATACATGCAAGATGCTTCAGTGTTAGTGTATTCGATTGACGAGCCCCCAACTTTGACGTTAAATTAATTACTTACATGCATACATATCACGATTGAGCGAAACAAAGGTTGCGCCCACGATTAAGAAAATACAGAGGTTGCGCTTTTCGCATATCGCTATTCGCTCTCAACAAATTTGACAGAATTACAACGAGTTCTTATTAAAAATAGTTCCTCAAACATTATTCATGTTTCTTCAGGGGTTCCGCAAGGAAGCCACCTTGGTCCGATTCTGTTTTTACTTTTTATAAATGACTTACCTTCTGTAATAAATTATTAAAAAAATTTATGCTGATGATGTAAAGCGTTTTAGATCGTATTATTCTGTTGAGGAAAGATCCTTACTACAAGCGGATTTCAATAGCATGACTAACTGGTGTGAAATAAATTACATGCTACTAAACCTTAAAAAATGTAAAGTAATGTGCTTTTCTCGCAGAGCAGTTCAACCAGCTTCTTATGAAATATGTAACCATAACCTCGAACAAGTGTTTAACTTTGTTGATCTTGGAATTACAATGGACCCGAAATTTAATTTTTATCTTCACATAAATGTTACAGTTAACAAAGCCAAGGGTGTTTTTGCATTTGTAAAACGGTGGTCAAAAGAATTCAATGACCCTTACATCACGAAGGCTCTGTTCACAACGTTAGTGAGGCCCATACTAGAATATGGATCTGTTGTTTGGAACCCGTGCTATCAAGTTCATTCCGACCGAATAGAGTCAATTCAAAAACAACTTCTGGTTTTTGCTTTAAGAAATTTTCGTTGGGATTCTCAGTACAACCTGCCGCCATATATATGTACATAAGTCGTTTAAAACTCATTAATCTTCCTACACTTGCTAGTCGCAGAGAAATGCTAGGCATTGTATTTTTGGTCAAGTTACTGACAGACTTGATCTCTAGCCCATTTCTTCTTGGCGAAATAAAACTAAACGTTCTCTTCAGAATTTCAAGACATTTCCGGCCTCTCTTTCTGAAGCCATGTAAAAGTAGTTAAGTGAGCCATTCCGTAGTTTGTGTCAGGATTTTAACACTCACTCAGGTTCTTTTGATATTTCAGACTCACTTTTTTACATTAAGAAAACTATACTCAATGCTCTCAATAATTGATACACACATGCATATGTATATATTACTATTCGATCAGCTGATGAGCATTTGTTCTGTAGCTGAACAGTTTTAGATCTCGACACTAAACAAACCTCTGCCTTTCATGACCAGGTCGGGCGGGTACGGAGGGATAAAACCGTTGGGATTATTATTATTATTATTATTTGTGTATGCTACGTCACAAACCCTTTAAAATTTACAAATCTTAGCAGAATCTAACCTCACATTTTTGTTTGCAATTTCTTCCGATTCTCAGTCAATTCATGTTCGTGACGTTGCACGCATTTTGCTTCACATCATTTGTCGTCGGGAAGGCGCAATCTTGTATTCTATCGTTCTTGGGTTGCGCCCATCGCTATACCGCTATTCCTCTCTTTGTGATTTTGACAGAATCAGCTGTTTTTGCTGCGTCACACTGAGGAAACAAGTTTTTTTATAGGGAAAACGCACCCATTTCTGGACACTAAAAATTTTCTTTACTTTGACGCTCTTTTTCCTGCTATTAACCAAATCGTAAATAATTCTGTTGTTTGTATGAGTATAAATATTTTTTAATAATAAAGCGCTTATCATGATGTATTTATTATCCTGAAAAAGCACATACATATGTATGTCCGGATACTTGGATGGTGGTGCATTTACCCTACATTACATTTCATTCGTTTTTTTTCCTCACTCTCCCTGCTCAACCAGTGTGACGTCACGCAAAGGCATATCCTCTCTGATGGGCGCAATCTTGTTATCCATCATTATTGAGGTATACTATTCTCTTTTAATAATGTCAGCGCTTGTGGGTGATTGTGAGACAAACGTATAATCATAAATTCAAGCGAAATGTTAATAAAATGAAGCGTTAAAAGCTTGAGCAATCAAATTATATATTACGATGAGTAAATAATAATAAAAGTAATATAAAAATATGATTTAACTCTGTTGATATAGCAGTTTTATTTATTTTAAAGTTGAAAAAATTGCCGCAAACAAAATACATTTGTATATACATACATACATTCATACAAACACATGTGAGAATGCAGTAAATAATTATAAATAAACTCTGAGCACCTTTGAAATATTATTGACAAAAACTTTTTTCTCAAAGCGATGAATCGACGAGTCTTTTGCGGTTTAAAATGTTTGCTGGGCTACAAATAATTGAAAAATTTCCACACAAAAACCATTTCATTTCTTATTTTCTTCGTAAAATTAAGTCAAACTGTCGCTGTGAGTATGTTCATATGTATGTATATACATATGTATGTATACTTGAACTTACATACGCACTATGGGATTGTGAATAAGTAAGAAGATAAATAATTGTATTCTTTACTGTTCATTGTTTTTTTATTTTTATTTTTTGTGCCGACGTCATCTTTGCCGCGATCGTACTATATGTGTGTTTATGTATGTATGTACATATGTAAATCCTTCGAGACATCATATGACTTACATGTTATTATATGAAAAATATCTTTATACATATATGTAAGTATATGTACATATAAATACAAAAATATTTACATACATACATACTTATGTATTAATAATTCAAATGTAGTATTAAATACCATTTTTGTAAGCTTACTTACAATTTTTATGTGTGCTGCTACTCCAGAACACGCTTCCAAGCATGTGCATCGATATATCCATATGTATAAATGTATGTGTGTATGTGTGTACAGTGATGGCCATATGATTTGCAACCAAATTGAAAATTGCATAGTTTGCCACTTATTCATATAGATACATTCATTTATTTATTTTTAAGAATTTTCAATTAAAACTCAGTGCATTCTCTAACATAAACTATATAAATTCAAGTTAAAAACTTTGTAGAAAACTAAAAAACAACTCCATAAATTTTCATATTAATTATGAACTTTTGTCAGAAGTGTTAGACTGTTTTTTAAGTATGCCCATTCAATAATAATGTGAAAGTTTCAAGTGCCTAGAAGTTATCGTTAATTTTTTAGAATTTTTCTTTTGCCAAGGATGTTACCACTTTCTTCCATATAAAAATAAATTACGCTTATGCGTTGTATGGACGCAAATGCGACCAAATAAATCAGATATTAATTGAAAATTTGTTGAATCATTTTTTAATTTTCTACAATGTTCATTTTATATGGTTAAAATTATATAATGAACTGTATTTTGATTGAAAATTCTTACAAATAAATAAATAAATATAATACTTCTGAGAAAAAAGTTCAAAATCTATACAAGAATTTGTTGCGTTTTTTTTTCTTGTTTTCTACAAAGTTTTAAACTTGGTTTTATTTAGTTTATGTTAGAGAATGAACTGAATTCTAATTGAAAGTTCTAAAAAATACATAAATGAATATAAATATGTGTACGAATGAAATGGCCACCACTGTGTGTACATGTGCTTGTGTTTAATTAATGTCTATTTAAAAAAAAGAACCATATAAAACGAAATATTCTACTTTGAAAAAAATTAAAAATATACATAGCATAAATAATTCTAAAAATTCTCAAAAAAATTTCAATATAAAAGAGTTCGATAGAAACAATTTTTTAATAATTATTTTAAACTTAAAATTTTTATTTTCTTTTGATATATTATAAAAAATTTTACAATTATAGTACAATTAATTCTCTAACAGAAGCCTTATAAATCAAGTTTTAAATTTACATAAAATATATGTATGTACATACTTTGAAAAGATTTAAAAATATACATAGCTTAAATATTTCTAAAAATTCTCAAAAAAATTTGAATGTAAAAGCGTTCGATAGAAAAAAAATTTTGAATAATTTTTTTAAATTTAAATAATTGTTTTTCTTTTGATATAATTTTCAAATTTTTTACAATTATAGTACAATTAATTCTCTAACAGAAGCCTAATTAATCGAAGTTTGGAATTTACCAAAAATATATGTATGTATAATAAAACAATATTGATTCAAAGTTTTGTAATTAAAAAAATTTGAAATATGACACACTGATTTGTTTTGCTACTTTTACTTAATTTTTAATTAATGATAACAAAAATAAATTTTATTTGGTTTAAAAAAAACATATAAAACGAAAAATTTAACTTTGAAAAAATTTAAATTTCTAAAAATTCTCAAAAAAATTTGAATGTAAAAGCGTTCGATTGAAAAGAAATTTTGAATAATTTTTTTAAATTTAAAAATTTGTTTTTCTTTTGATATAATTTTCAAAATCTTACAATTACAATAATAATTATAATTTTGGCGCATACACTATATACATATGTAGCTTAGTGGTTGGCCGAGCTTCTCCTACCATTTGTGGTGTGCGTCCTTACATTCTACCACAAAATGGAGGGACCTACAGTTTTGTGCCGACTCCGAACGGCAGATGTATTTAATGAGAAGCTTTTTCATGGCAGAAATACCCTCGGAGGTTTGCCATTGCCTGCCGAGGGGTGACCGCTGTTAGAAAAAACTTTTCTATTTTACAATTATAGTACAATTAATTCTCTAACAGACGCCTTATCAAAAATTTGAAAATTTCAAATATGACACACTGATTTGTTTTGCTACTTTTACTTAATTTTTAATTAATGTTATCAAAAATAAATTTTATTTTGTTTAAAAAAACATATAAAACGAAATATTTAACTTTGAAAAAAATTAAAAAAATACTTATGTATGTATGTAGCTTAAATATTTTTAAAAATTATCAAAAAAAAATTGTATGACAAAGAATTTTTTTTTTATATACATAATTTTCAATATTTTACAATAAAAGTACAGTTAATTCTCTAACAGAAACCATATAAATCGAAGTTTAAAATTTACAAAAAAGATTGAAATAAAATAGTCTCAATATGTTGTAATTGAGTTCTCAGTTTTATAGCGTTTTCAATTTTAGTAAAATAAATATAAACTTGAAGTGACTAGCAGTAACCGTTGCTTTTTGACAAATTTTTTGTCGCTCTTCTACAATTTCTTCTTAGGTATGAGTTCACATGAAGTACATGTGTACATACATATGGATGTATGTAAGTATGTTTTATTAAAAATCTCATTGCACGCTGTCATGTAAATATATGTACATATGTACATATTTAATTTTTCTTAATAAAGTTGCCTATTATACCATGTATGTATGTATGCATACATTTATCAAATTTTATGATTCGAAACGCCAGCTTTTTTCTCAAACACATGAAAGAGCATACATACTTACATACATATGTACATCTATGTTTACCGCACGAAAATATACATACATACCTTACACCTTTTCAATGTATGTAAGTGCAAAGTCAACGTTTTTCGGTTAAAGAAAGACACTTTAAAGGTCAGTCTGAGTTTATGCTGATTGGACACCATTTCTCATTTAATATCCATAACAGATAAATACGAGTATAACTAATTACTAAAGCTGACAATGACAGACATCAACATTTTTTTCTTTTCCGCTTATTGAAATAATTTGTTGCGTTAGTTTATATTTTTATAAAGTAACAATAATAATATTTTCATAGTTACGAATCAGTATCTAATCTGTTGGCTCGACTTACACGGATTAAATCAATGACACTTGCGAAAATGATTTCGTTTCAATTGATTGAAGATATGTTTTGAATTTAATATGTATGTATGTATGTACATAGGTATGTATGTTTGTAGGTTCATGTGGTTGTAAAATCCAATTTATAGAACGATGCCCGCCGCGCCTACCCAATACAACATGGTGTGTATTGTTCCATATTAGTTACAATTGGATACTAATTAGTGCACGACTAATCATTTATGTGATATGATAAGTCGATATTGATTGAATCGGATTCTAATTAAGCTATTGGTACTTAGCTGCTTAAAATAGCTTTTAAGCTACTTAAAATAGTTTTTAGAATAGCTAATTTAAAAGATTCGCTTCAAAATAGGTTAGAAATAAGTGTCTTCTATTTTAAAACTATCACAACTAAACCTCTTTTATATAAAGTACAAAAAAAAAACGTATCTTAGGCCACTAATGCTGTCACCGCCTCAAAAAGAAAATTATTATATTTGCTACTATTACTACTTTCGATTTTCGACTACTTTTCGATTTGAACTACAGAGTAATGTCTTAAAGCTGTATTTAATATTCCAGGCGATTACATCAGATCGATTACGAGACTTGAATCAAATCCGCTGTGCTATTGAATCTTACAGCAAGTCATTCGCAAAAAAAGGACCTTTTTTTATACAAAAATATATACTTCATTTCACTGAAAGTGAACATACAATTTTCCATTGATACCAGTTCCCGACTCATTCCAAACTAAACACATTTTTTGCATGATTTACCTACAATAAGATGTAGACTTACATACATATCAGGCAAGCATTCAAATCCGGTCAACAAGTTGTGCCGACAAAAAAGTATTTCGAATAAATTACAATTTCCGCTAAATATTTACGCGCTTCCATTAAATGCGACACCAGAACTGAGACTGGAAGTGGCGTGGCAGTGATCAGCGAGAGATAATTTGCATCAATTTAGATAGATGCTTTTATTAAATAAAACTAAGCGCATTTTTTTATGCTTGAAATTTTGCTTTATAGTAGTTGCGAAAAGCTGATATGCTGACATGTATGTATATTTATGTTTGTACATATGTACATACATACATACAAATATATGTATATTCTATCTACGTATAAAAATGTATTCTTTTTATTCTATCTGCGCAATTTTTAATGGCATCTAAACCATGATTAGTTAAAACGAAAGTACTTACACATCTATACTCTGTTCACAAATTAAAGCACAGCCACATATTGACACACTTGGACAGTTTATGTTTCTTCTGATTATTTTGAAATTATTTTTCATTTAAAATATCGTGTTTTTCTGAACAAAAATAAAAAAATCCTATTTTAAACTTTATACAAAATGTGCAATGATTTAAAAAAAAACCAATCAAAATTTGGAACTTGTAAAAATTTTTTTAGAATTTTCTAAAAATTTTTTTTTTTGAGAATGTAGTTTTATAGCAAATTAAAACAAATTTTTGGCAATTTTTTTACTGACGCTCGTTAGCAAATCATTACAAAAAAAAAAAAAATTTTTTTAAGTTTCAAATTTTGATGAAATGCTTTCAAGTGGAAAATGTTCATAAACAGTTGTTAAATCCTAGTACATTTTGTGTTCAGTTTAAAAAATAGATTTTTATAGTTTTTGTTAGTGAATAAACGGTATTTTTTTAGAAATTATTTTGGTTTATAATTTGTGAACGGAGGGTATACTTAGTATCTGTTCTGTTTTGATAAAAAAATATATGTATTTGTGTTTTTCTTTTTAGTTGTTTTGAACGCTTTATTTTTGTCATGTTATAGTTAACGACGTCTCAGTACTTATGAGAACTTTGCCAATTGCGACATAAATGTGTGAGATTTAATAGAATATTTTAGACGCTCTTCGCGAACTCACTAATTCAACATGCTAAGAGGGTATGATAAAAAATGTACCATTGGCTGTGTATGTATGTACATAAGAGCTAAGATTTTTAAATATACATACATACATAAATACATAAATATGTATCTAAAAATCTGTTGACGTGTCTGTTTTTCCCATTCTCTTTTTCTTGATACTCACCGACAGTGTTTAACGTCAATACGAATGAATTAATTCATATGTTCTCGCTAGGAATTTTTTTAGTCAAATAAAAAATCTGAATTTTGCTTTAATAAAAATCATATGTATGTACATACATATTTTTGTTTGTTTAGCTTATAATATCTACTAGTTCAATCGTCGACAGATCTTCGTTTATTGGAAAACTTCTTAGAGCGTGAGCGCACCATGCTTGGACTTGACGAAAATACAGAGGGCCAGTAGCAGAAATGTATCTGCTGGAAAAATAACGAATTGAAGGTAATTAAACGAACTCGTTAGACAGGATAAATTCAGCATTCTGGCAGTTTATTGGCCACAGGAAATATAAGACAAAAAATTTTAATCATTCCGCGCTCGTGAGCCTTCTATTCAAGTTCCCAACGTCGAAAGAAATTGACGAGGTCTTTAGGTTCAAGAAGTCTCGGTGACTAGCCCTGTTCACTATTACATTTTCCTATTGACGCTTAACAAAAAGCATGGCGAGATATTTCTCACAGCCAACAGCAACGATTAAAAACATTAAATATTCGATACAGAGATTTTTGCTCACCAATACACATTCAACATGTTACTGTTGTATACTAAATTCAATTAACCAACCTTCGGTCGGAGCTGCTTCTCTCAATGCGTGCGTACGAACATATCCGCCAGCTAGTGAGAATGGATATGCTAGGCGTATTTAGTATAATATCGGTGAAAATTACTTGTGTATGGGTGGGAGTGTAAGTATGAAAGAGTTGATAAAGGCCCGCTAAAACGTGTGTATAAATATATGTTTGTTGCAGTCTCAGCGTAGCGGTCACAACGGATCTACCAGTGGTCAGTTGGTAGAGCAAAAAAGATACGGAACAACGCGTCCAATAGTTGTACAAAAAAATTATTGTGCGAAAATTTTGAGTTTTTGCAAACTTGAATAGCACACGTCAAGTAGCTTTCGAGGTCATTTATCTGTTAAAAAGAAAATTTTCTAAAGCAGGAAACGTGAGTGTTCAAAATCTCGTACAAGAAAAAGGTATTGATGAAGTGATAAAAGTTTTCAAATATATTTTAACCATTTAAAAAAAAAACAAATTGTGCAACATAGCAACTAAAGTTGGATTTCTTACTTGATTTTGCAGTTGGAAAAATTCGTGCGTGCTTGATAGGCAGCAAATCAGCGCTACGCTTTCGAAAATCGCAATTATTGTGCCAAAGTGGTGTGAACGGTTACACAAGCTACCGCCGCAAGCTTAACTACAACAATCGCTTCAACATGAAAAACGAGAGGTGAGGTTTAGAAATATTATTATTTTTTTTCAATTTTGTTTATACAAAACAGTGCAACGAATTGTGTTACTATGCTAAAATAGTGTAAAAAAAATTGCATAATTAAAGAATATACTCGTAACTGTGTGTACTTGAACTTCATCGCCTAGTTTTGTGTTGTAAAGTCACATACAATGCATACCAACTCGTACAAGTCAGTTAGAATTTGCTATAGGTTTTTTATACCTCGAACAATTGATAATTTCCCTAATCGTTTACTTAAAAATATTGCAAAAATTGTATTTTGCAAAGCATATTAACCTCAAAAATGTGTAGGAAAGACGCAGAGCGTAACAAAGAAGAAAACGTGAAAACGTGAAAAGCGTAAAGTATACAATATTTTTTGAGATTTATTTACGAGCAAACATACTTACATATGTATGTATATATGAGCGAAAATACAGTGATACCTTGATTAAATGTCCCTTCACGTAGTTTGGAGTTTAGATTGCTGCGTTTAGCTGCGCATTTAATAGCACACACCGCTACCAACTCGACCACAGCGGCCAGTAAAAGAGAATAACAATATGAATTTTGCGAAATATTTGAACAAATGCTTTTTATTAAATTACCTAATGTTTTTTTTTTTTGGTATTTTTTTACCAACCTAAAATGCCTAAAAGTGCTGGGGTTCGATTTAAACTTACATATAGAAACTCTTTTCGACTTCAACTACCGAGTAAGGGCCTCGATTCTGTTCAAGCTAACTTGATAGTTTAAGTTTAACATTTGAAATGAAATTTGAAATTTAAAATTCAAAAACATACATTCATAAATTTATGTTGTCGTTTGCCGAGCCTATTAGAGTCGTGTGGAATCACTTTGTCACTAAAGCTGCATTCATTTGAAAAGAAAAAATGGAATTTAAAAAAAATTTAAACTGTTCTGAGAACATAAAAATGCCGACAAAAAATTATGTATGTATATATTTTACTTTGAAAAAAGTAGAAAGTTTTTTGAATAAATAAAACATTTTGAGAAATTGTGTAAAATAATAATAAGATTATGCGTACCTAAATATTTTGACAAACAAATTTTATTTTCGCAAAAAGTGGAAGATTTGAGAAGAAATAAAATATGCTGGAAAATTGCGTAAATAAAAAAAAAAAAAAAAATTTGAGTAGTTTACAAAAAAAAATTTTTATTTGCAAATATGTATGTAGAAAAATGTATTATTAAAAAAATTAAAACTGCTCGAATTAATCATTGTAAAGTTCAAGAGCTTCTAAAAGGTGGAAAAATTTAGCAAACTTATGTCAAACAATATTTTTTTGCAAAAAAGTTTAAAAATTGTTGAGAGTATATTTAAAACAATACAAACTGAAAGGAATGTCAATAGTAGAATAGAAAAAAATTAAAGAATTTTAAAAACATAAAATTTTTTCTTAAAAGCTTTACTAAACATTTTTGTTTTCAAAATATTTTGTGCACTTTTGGAAAGAAAAACGGTGTGCGACATTCTTTCACAAATCGCATACGCAGTCGATCGCAAATTTCAATCCCAATAAAAGTCTTCAATTTATTTTGTTTATGAACGTGTGTATGTATGTAAAGTACATATGTATGTACTATATCGTGTCTTCACTGTATAAAAATGTTGTAGCCAGCAATGCTCACGTTCGTTCACCTACACAACGATCAATGCAACAGCTGATGTGCGGTATTTTGTGCTCTCACGAGCGATATAAACGGGTTTTTTCGCCTTTTGATATTTCGCTTCTTTTTTTTCTTTTATGTTTAAATGTATGTATGTATGTATGTATGAACATACATTTTCGTGGCGATAGGGTATGAATCAAACAATAACAACAAATACAAGGTTCCACTTTCATTAACACACCTCCAAAATGCCTAGTGAGCGTTTGGTACAGTTTTTTTTTTTTTGCTTCTCACTTTTATTGTCAAGTTTAATGCAGCTAGACAACAGAAATGCATTTCACAACCGATTGGTAGTATTATGATGGATTTGTGTTCATGTGTATGCGTGTGTTTGGTATGTGAGACGAGACGTCAACGTCTTTGTATATTTGCTTAGAGATGACGCATTCATTGTTTTGCTTCGATGTTAGTAGTCGCTGGTGAGTGTGAATATGCAAACTCGCGAGCACACCACCGCTACAAAGATCACCTTGGAAGGTCAATATTCGTACTCTTAGAAAGAACTTACCTGTACTCCTAGTAAATATTTATGGTAACAGAAACAAATGTATGTACATTTACCTACTGTTTTCAAACTATAGCACATTTCAAACTATAAGACACATTTGAAAATATTATTTTTCTACTAATTATTTCAAATTATTTTACAACTAAAATATCTTGCAATCTCTAACAAAAACCACAAAAACCTATTTTTTAAACTTTATAAAAAATGTGCAATGAACAAACAAAAATTTCATCAATATTTCGAATTTAAAAAAAAAATTGGAATTTTGAATTTGGGTATGCAGTTTTGTAGCTCATTCAATTTTAGTGCCATAGAGTACAAATTTTTGCAATTTTGTTACATACGCGGGTTTGCTCTATATAAAGGAAATAACCAGTAAAAAAAATGTTAAAAATCAACGACAATTTTAGGCCACTTGAAAGTAGCACTTTATTATACTAAAAATTAAGGAGCTATAAAATTGCATACTCAAAAAAAAATCTTAAATTTTTTTCAAAAAGTTGGAAGTTTTGCAGTCTTTTTTTAAATCATTGTACATTTTGTATAAAGTTTAAAAAAATGGGTTTTATAGTTTTCGTTAGAGAATGAACGATATTTTAAATGAAAAAAAATGTTAAATAAATATATGTATGCAACAAAAGAAAATTGTCCAAATTTGTCAATTTGTGCTTGTGCAAGAATTTGTGAAAAGAGTTTAGTAACTACTTGTTGTTTGTAGTACGTGTTTTTGTTTAGTTGTTTTTAAAGTTATTTATTTGTACTCATACATTTTATCAAAATTGCCTCATTTACTTGGAGACACCAACTATTTGTACACACATATTTAAGCATGTACATATGTATGTGTGTATGTGTTTTATTGATGTGAGACATACATACATACATACAAGAGGAGTGAATTCTTATTGAAGTAGTGCTTAAAATTACCTTAAATGATAAATGAAGCTTCTAGAAACGTGACAGACATGGAAGTACAACAAAAACAAAATTGCCAACAAATTCGCTGTCAATGGCACGTAGTTATTCAATGGGATTAGCTGCACACAAGTTATTTTTGATAAGAAGCAGACATGAATTAGTTTGCTATTGCAACTGTAATTCAACCTAACGATGTTCATACATACATAGATACTAAAGTACACTGGTGGTTAAAAAATAGAGATGACACATTTTGACAATTTTTCTCTTTTGTTTTGTTCAATGTTTAGCAATATTTGTAAAGTACCAGTGTCCGGTTTCGCGCATTAATTTTTTAATTTTTCCAAATATTGAAATCGACAAAATTTTGTAAGCATTTGAAACTTTGAGATAACCATTTTAATATTCAATACAAAACTGCATACTTTATAAATACAAAAATTTTTTTGAAGTTTTAGTAAAATTTTGATAAATTTTTATTAATTTTGTACAAAGTTTGAAATGTTGCTTTACAAACATACACATTTACATATACATATGTATATGTAATAAGCTACAAAAAAATGCCATAAAGTTACAAGAAATTCAAAAACTTTAAAGTTGAATAAGCATAAAAGTTGATTCAAAAAAAGTATAGCAAAATTAAATAATTTTTTTTTGCAAAAAGTAAAAAAAAAAATAATTATAAAAAGATATGAAGATGTTGTGCAAAAAAACATATACATACATACATACATATTTATGTAATAAGCTACAAAAAAATTCCATAAAGTTACAAGAAGTTCAAAACTTTAAAGTTGAATAAGCATAAGTTGATCCAAAAAAAAGTACAGCAAAATTAAATAATTTTTTTTTGCAAAAAGTAAAAAAAAAATAGTTATAAAAAGATATGAAGATTTCGTGCAAAAAAATTTTTTCTTTTCAAAGGAAAACAAATATTGTGAATTGCAACTTTTCAAAAGTTTTCGAGTCTCTGAAAAAACTAAGTCAAATTACATAGAAATTTTTTGCAATTGTAGAGATGACTCCAAAAAATTTTACTTTCAAAAGTTCAAAAAAACTAAATCATCAACTAAAAAAAATTAATCTGAGCTAGAAAATTTTCAACAGTTCTTAAATTTCTATAAGAAGAAAAAAATCAGCGAAATTACGCCAAATATTTTTTTTAATTCGAAAAATATGAAGTTGGTAAAAAAAAAAATCTGTGTTAAGTAGCTGCAATTGTTTTAAAGATCGTAAAAAGGATATACAAACAATTTCAAAAAAATGTTGTAAACGCTGTTTTTTCTAGTAACTCTTGTACTATTGATAAGTTTTGGTAGAAGTTCCTTTTTTTTGTGACGAGCAGGAAAACATTAAGTTCCACTTTTCTTTTTTTATCTGTTGCTCGTTTATTTTTTTAACACTTTTTTTTAAATTATATTAAAAGGATATTACTGCAAATTTTTTCTTTTTCAGTAATTTTAAAACTATTAAGTAGCTTAATCAGAATTTTTTTTATTTTAGTTATGTATGTACATATATGTAAATTGCGTCAAAATATCAATGCAACCCTGTGCAGCTTTGTTTTGGAACAGAAACCCCATGACAGTGGGCCTTTTGTGCAAATGTTATTTGTGTGTTCGCCAACAAACAATTAGAAATAATTGTCGCTTATGTACATATGTGTTTTAGTAAGTGTTTTTCACGGCGTATAAAACTAGTAGAACACAGACAAGAAAATGGTATAAAAAGAGGTCAATAAAGCCAATAAATTGTATTAACGGCTTTCTATACAAACTGAGGATCGAATATATTTGCCTGTTGTTTGAAATTTTTGTATTCAGCTGCAATTAAAATTTAATCCACAAGCTTAACTAAAGTACTTATAACTCTTTAAATAATTTTTGGTACAATCGAAACGATAGTTGCAATTGGAGAAGTAAGTTAGAAATACAAATTGAGCATTGCACATAAATACGAACATACATACATAAATACATGCGAAGCAACTGGAATGCACGCAGACGTGTGAAGAGATTTATTTTATTAAATAAACTTACAGCTTAATTAAGCGTACATAGATACAAGCAAGCATACATACACACTTTTAAATCAGACGCGAATGGCCTCCACACTCAGCCATATATTTTTCACGCGATTGCCATAAATGTATCTACACACTCTCATATGTAAGCACATATGTATTTATGTATGTGTATTTGAGGGGTTTGTTCGCATTTGCGTGTGTGTGTGTGTACCTCTATAGCAGTGTAAGGTGGTTGGCAGTTTTATTTGTTTAAGCCTAAAAGTATGCAGCGTTTTGAATTGCTACGTTTGGTCGCGACGTTTCGCTACACTTGCGCGTGACCGTGAACTTGATCTTTTTCTTACTACGAGAATTTTTAAATACACATATTTTTATACAAATATATGTACATATGTACATAGGTACATTTCTTCAAGTATATACTTAAAAGCTTTTAAATTCGTTTGTTCTGGATGACAATTTCGAAAATTTTTAATCAAAACACTAATAAATTAAAAAATGTGTTAAAGATATTAAAATAGAAATTTAGTAAATAAAAATATGAAATGCGAAAAATTTTAAATTCAATTGGAAAATATTTTCGTTTGTCAAAGCGCTTCTTGCATAAACTTGCATAAAGGAATATAAAATTTGTAGTTTATTGAATTCAAAATTCAATAAATTTTAACTCTATTGGATTGGCAAGTGTTCGAAGGTTTTTAATAAAAATGTTGAGTACACAAAATTTGAAGTTCGAAAATTTCGAAATAGAAAATTACGAAATAGAAAATTTTCGAAAATGTTTAACCAAAACACTTAGCATTTACCTTAAACTTTCGCAGATTTCTAATTAAGATTATGTTTAGGTTGTTAATTCGAATTCGAAATTTCAAATATGTAAATAAGATAAAGTAAAATTCTAATTTTAAAGTTTTGAAGCCAGTCCTTTCTATCACTCCAAATATGTATACTTATTCCAATGATTTCTTAATAAAATTCGCCATATCTTATCAATTTTTTTATATTGGTTTTTTATAAATAATTTATTATTAATTTGCATTGTTAAATTCTACTAGTCCCAATTACATATAATTTATAAATGGATCTAAGTAAATTTATATCAATACACATACATATGTACATGCATATGTACATAGATGTAAATACATATGTGTATGTTTGTACCTATTATAAAATTAAGAATAACACCTGCCAGCAAAATTGATACATGTACAAACTGTTTTTTTTTTTATATTATATTTCCTCTACAATAATCGCTACAACAATAAAGCAAAAATCACCATAACCGTTCACTTAAAGTCGTGTAAAACCGCAAAATCATTTCAAACGAGCCCCCTTTCTATTATGAAAACAAATGTATATACATACATACATATGTATGTATGTATGTATGTTATGAACATACATAAATACAATTTGAATAATAAATATTTAAAATAGAATGTACATACTCGTTCATACATGAGTGTATGTACAAATAGATGTGTGTGCGTTTATGCAAATAGACAGCAAGTATTTTTTTTTGTAAGTTCAAAAACGTGCTTGCATGAAAACATAGTACAAACGTAGACGTAAATATACATCTACATACATACATACACACGTTGGTAAAATTTTATTTGATACACTCGTATGTATAATTTTTAATTCCGCTATTATTATAAAGATTATATGCAGTCAAGCTGGAATTAATTAAAATAATTCTTTACTTGTATGTTTGTACAAATTAGTGTGGCTATTAAACACATTAGTGTAGGCTAAATTTTAAAATCGATTTAATATTAAATGATTTTACAGAAATCAACCAAAATAAGTTAACCTAAATATTTGTGTTTTCACTCATTTTTATTCTAATCTAAAATGATAAAAAAAAAACAGGAATTCAATTTGTGGCAACCCTAAAGTAAGTTTCGGAATAAATAAACAGCAGCAATTATTAAATATTTTTTAAGAGGTAAGAGTCGAGAGTTAGTTTTATTTAAGAAAAATAATTTAAATATATGGCAAACCTTTATTAAGCTTCAAAATAAATTTACAAAATATTTTTTTTCTTTCAGTAAATAAAAAGTCTGTTTACATACTTCCTCTTTTTTTTAGTTAGTTTATTTATACCTTTTCTAATTAAGGACTATAAAAATAAAATATTTTGCTTTAACTAATTTTAATTTTCTCAGAAAAATAATTTAATACATACATACATATATGGAAACCCTGTATTAAGCTTAAAAATAAAGTCACAAATATTTCAGAAAGTAAAAAATCTTACTAAAAATTTTTGAGTTTAGTTACTCATTTAATTTCTAATTAAAGACCTAATAAATTGAATAAATATGTTTATTACTTTTACGCATTTTCATTATATAATCGAAATAATTAAAATATGTTGCAAATCTATATTAAGCTTTAAAATGAATTTACAATAATTTTATTTGCATAACATAAAATATGCTTGCATCCTTTTTTTATTTTGCTTACCCATTCCTTTTCTAATTAAACACTAAACAATTAAATATATTTTGTTTTTCGCATTTTTAATATTTAAGAAAAGTAATTAAAATATGTGGCATAATGGGTTGTAGCTTCAAAATGAATTCACAATATCGTTTTTTTTGTTTCAAAAATAAATAATCTTCTTACTCTTATATTTGTTTTGTTTAGTTGCTCATTCCTTATCTAATTAATCGCTTTAAAAATTAATATACAGCAACGCTTAAATAATTTTTCTTAATTATTGAAAATAGTTTTGAAATTATTTAAATAAATTTAAAAAAATAGTTATCTTACTAATTTTTAGAGCCTGTTTCATTAGCAATTTAAAATGAACTTAATTTTGATTTTTATATAGTTTTTATATTAAATTTAAAAAAAATTAAATCCTTTTTGTAAACATTTGAAAGAAAGGAATGTATTATATGCTAAACAAGCTGTTCTATGCTAAACAAAATTCTTTTTTTTTTAAGCAATTTCTTATCAACATTTATCGCACATTTTCTTGGTCGCTATGTCTGTCCACATTTCCAGAATTGGTTTAGAATTTTCAATTCAAATTTAGTCAATAAATATTTTTGAGCTCCGTCGACTTTCATGTGTAGATACATAAACACATATATATGAAGTTATAAAAAAAATTCGACAGTATAGTTCATTACTTTTTTTTTAATTTCCAAACTACGTTTAAATGCACAAACATGAGAGTTGGGGCTATTTCTATGTAAGATTAAATAAATTTGTTGAAATTTGAACACCCTAATGTTTACACGACATTGCATTAGAGTACTCTAAGTTCAACGTGCGTCCATATATGTATACGAGTATATACACACACACATGTACGTATTTATACCTAATTAAGAATACACAAATATTAATTAATTCATAAAACGCCAATCATTAACTTCAAGCTTCGTTTCAAGGTTGTGCGACCATTCTCGTTGTTAATCTTTCATGAATTGTTGTTGTTATTTTGATAAAAAAAAAACCGTGTCATTTAAGTTTTCAAATTCTTGATTAACAAAGAGATACGTGAATTTGAAAAAAGAAAATCAGCCGCAGAATACAACGATTATTGGCGACAATACCTGCGCTGCACGAGACGCAATGCACGATGTTATATAGAGACTTACAAATGTGCATTACATATTGTATGTAGATACATACATATGTATGTATGTAAGTACTTACATTGGCCTAAGCAATCACACTTTTTCCCACTATAAAATTTTATAGCAGCATTGCACACGTGAATGCGCAATGATCATTATAAAAACAACGCCTTAAAGCCCTTTAGGAAAAAGACGAGAATGTTAAAACTAAACTAAGAAAGTGTTTGCATTCGTATTGCTTAAATGAAAATCTAATTGAAATACGAATTAATACGATTATCGAAAGTATACGAAAGTCAACTCTGCCTCTACCGTAAGTTTAAAGATGTTCCGAAAAAAAATTCGCTTACAACTCCGCTCGAAAATCCCCGAAGCCTCCCGCTCATCGTTTTTCGACATCCAAATTGTACCAGTTGATGAGATTAATGTTATTGGTGGTACTTCGAAGTTCTAACTGCCAACTACGATGTTGTTTATTACCTGGGGTTTCTTTGCTTTGTTCTCGTTCGCCACTACACCTACTTCCTTTTCCTCATATTTTCCTTAGACTTGATAATTTTAGACTTCCACGATATTAAACCACACTGATAGGGTGCAATCTGTTGGTTCATGAATGCCATCGGTGGAACAACTGATCGTCGTGATCGTCAGACTTAAACATTAGTTTGGGTTCTACTTCACCAAATGCGCCTCCAGAACTGCCATTGAAAAGCATTATGAAGTATTCCGTCCATACATTAAATGTGTTTCTTTCAATTTAAATCTTTTTTAATAACCGAAATCACCCATCGCTCGGAGAGTTAGCGTTAATCGTACTACAATCGCAATTTTCGTTTTTTTTTTTTCAATTTCATTTTGTAAACCTGTTTCAGCAATCTCAGCGTTCATTAGTAGGTTAATTAGCTAAACGCTTTACTCCCACTTACCGAACCCAATTTTCCTCATGACTTTACAAGTATGTATGTAAATATTTATTTATATCAAACACTTGCATCCTGTTAATTTGTGGCTTAATAGCGAAACAGGCAATTAGCGGCAAAAGCGAAAAATTAATAATAATGAAGATAATTCAAATAAAAAAGGCAGCAAATGCAAACCAAACTAAACCGCATTCATTTCGTGCATAGCGTGATTGGTTTGCTTAACGTGACGTTGTAACCAGAAACGTTAGATGCCAACTAATGATAACAGTGTTTTTATCCAGCTGCCAAGAACTATGAAGACCTTGAATTAGTATATGGAACTTAGAAAATGTTTGCTGATTGTCATAACATTTATAATTACTTTTATGTAATATTTTTTCAAATAAATTGTCTATTGTATCAATAGCGACTGGGGGAATTTCCCAGCGTTTTATTGTTGTATGTGAAATTTCTCTCGTACAATGCTTTATGAAGCATTTTATTCATTAAGCTTTAGGAAACTATAAACAAACGTTGAGCGCTGTGTTACCCCAAACAAGAACGTTCAGAAGTAAGCGTTTTCAATATTAGCAAATGTTGTTTTACACTTTGCGAAGTCCTACGAAATGTCAACAGACTGTCAAAGTCAGCTGACTAATTATATTTGAGTGTGTGCTGAAACTACAAATACAAACTTTAATATATATAATTTTTTTAAATAAATTTTCATTAACACATAGGAAAATTTTTAACTGCTTTTTGTGTATTTTCCTTTTTTTAATTTGAAAACTTCATTGAAAAGTAGAGCGAGCATCATCGCTCATAATCAGTCTTCATATGCCGCTCAGCTCATGCCGTGTTATTTCAGCCAGAATATTCTTTCGCATTCTTGTCGCCGGTTCGCCTATTGAAAATGGTGTTTTGCACAAATCAGTATTGATTCAGAACTAGTTCGGGATCATTTCGGGAGCTGTTCAGAAATAGTTCAGGACTATTTTTAGACTTATTCAAGAGTATTGCGGTACTAGTTCATGATCATTTGAGACTATTTCGGGACAATTTCGGGACCAGTTCATTTAATTTCGGGATTGGTTCGGGACCATATCAGAACTAGTTCACAACTTATACAGAACTATTTTGGGCTTAGCTCTAGAGTATTAAGAGACTGTTTCAGGAAAATTTCGCAATCAGTTTGTGATCTTATTAGGACTAATGCCGGACCAATTCGGCACCGTTTCTAGACTTGTTCGAGAACATTTTGATGCAATTACTTCACATTTTTAGAATGACTTGAGACCAAAATCGGAATGATTTCGAAACTAGTCACGAAAAGGTCCTCAGCATTTCTACAGTGGTAATGAATAAAATGCAAAAAATTTATGTTTAATTTTCAAGCTAACCATTTTGGAACCGCTTAATACTTTGTATTAAGATATTTAAAGATCCAACTTCATGAGTATGTGGTACTTCTTTTTATGCAACTATTGTTCAGAATTGAAGAGCGAAAACAGTTTAAAAAGTGCACTTCAATTTTTTAAGAACAAAAGAACACTACACGATTTGGCGGAGAAATGTTCTATTCAATTTTCAAGGTTTAAACTTGTATAAGTATATTATTTTATTTAACATACTCGAAAAGTGCCAATTGCAGCAATAAAATAAAAAAAATTGTTACTTAAGAGTGAGACATTTGTTTGCATTTTGCAAAATTTTTATTTACTTTTCAATCAAAATACTTAATGAAAAATCATTATGACATTACATACTTATATTGTAATCTCAAGCGTATGACAATTAATTGTTAAACAAATACTTTATTGAAATCACATAATGGGAGTGTAATGGAAATTTATAACATTTAAAAAAATTATAATAAAATTGTTTAAGTGTTAAGAAAATGGGAATAGAAGTTGAAATGAATTTGAATTCGGAAGTTTTTCGCTTTTTTGCTTAGAACAAAACAAGCAAGTGTATGAAGAAAAAGTTTAAAAGAGGAAATTCATCGATATATACGTATATATAGAAAGGTCATCAAATCGCTAGAATGCCGGCAGCCCTTGGTCAGACAGAGACTAAATAGAGTAAATAGAAAATCGTCTACAAAGGGTCTTGTAGTGCTTATTAGAGCGACTGAAGGCACCTTAAAAAACAAAAGATTAGTGTATTGCTGCAAGGATATAAAAGGGCTTTCAAATCGCAGTGTCCGTTCATCTCCGCTTTACTCTGTTGCTCTAAAGCGTTTTCAAATAATCGATTCAAATATGATTATATTCCTCACGAGAAATAGAGATAGAAAATAAAATAACAAACACATTACGAACTATACTGCGACAAAATTATTTTAAGTTTAATAATAAATTATACCGACAAACAAAAGGACTCGGAATGGGAAATCCAACCTCGGCCATCCTCATGGAGTTATTTATGCATGAACTGAAGGGACAGTATAGGGAAGAACTGAAAGCCGAGTTAGGCGTAGGCACGTGGATGACATTATCTGCGTGATCACCAAGGACAATGAAGAGCAGATACTGGAATACCTAAACAAACAACATGGATATATTATATTTACAATGGAAATGGAAAAGAAGGGAACAATAAATTACCTGGATCTGACGATTAAGATAGACAAAATTGACAAAAAACTTGACTACGAAATTTACAGAAAACCGACAGCTACAGACACCATAATACATAACACATCAAATCATCCGCAAGAACACAAATACGCCGCTATAAGACAACTAACAAACATACTCGAACGAATGCCTCTATCGCGAGAGGCATACGGAAAGGAACTAAACACAATATACAACATAGCAACAAACAACGGATATAAAAAGGAGCTCGTGGATAAATTCAGAAAAACTTATGCAGTTCAAAAACGAAGCGACAGAGAGCTAGACGAAAAAACTTGGACAGTAATGACTTATACAGGAAAAATGACATACAAACCTGCAAATTTTTTCAGAAAGTATAATATTCACACGGCGTTTAAAACTGGAAACAACCTGGGAAGGATTCTTAAAAGCAGCACGAATGATAAGAACAAGATTCCGTGAACACATAAGGGACTACAACAAAAGGATAAGAAAACCCACGACAATACCAGAATCTAATTTTGCAAACCATTTGTTAAACGCAAAATGTTTACCCGCAAACAAAAAGAAAACCGTTAAGGTACTGCACGTACAACAAAAAGGACGGCGCCTAAATGCTCTTGAAAACATGGAAATATATAAAGAAAAAACATTTGATGGGAGGATAATAAACGAACAAATAAACAGCAACTCTGATGCGATATTTGCACCATTAAGGCTTGTTTACAAAAAACAAAATAAAGACGTAGGTAAAATGACAGATACCAACATACAAAACAAACCTGCAATACCTAAACGGGCTAAAATTACTGACTATCTACCTGTTCGTACCGCAAAGGCAGATTCGAGATAAAATATACCCTTTTGGACTCTAACCACGCAAGACTTTAGGTACCTATACTCAGGACACTTAACATTTGTTAACATTTACGATTATGCACCAATACCTTGTTGACCGAAAAGACGAAATAAATACGGAACAACAGACATACATTGAACAGAACGAAAATTGACACTGAAGATGGCACAACGCCGAAACCGGTTTGTCTCCAAACCAAACTTGACAAGGGATGACGGAAAATCGTTTCAACAAATATCAACAATTTACCCTGTCGGACAAGAAAAAGAAGAAAATAATATAGAAAATAACATTTTCTTGAATTCTCGCTTCCTTCACTAACAGCATATTTTTTTTTATCAATTTGTAGTCTGTTGCTTTCTTACGTTAAAAAAATATTTAAAATTTCAATTTTCAAACTATTTCGTTTTAACGATGAGAACATTTCTGAATAATAATGCGAATTAATTTGTATGCAACAGTTGATTATACAAAGTAATATTTCTTTGAAGAATTGAAGAAAATTACTTTAAATTTAAGATGTGATAATTATTCTCATTGGTCTTACTCGTATATACATACATTTGTTGATTCGTCAATATGTACGAGTATGCACATGCGTAATTCGTTTTATTTTGTTACACACTCTTAAAAGAAAAGTGCAAATTATTTTTCACAAATACTTTAAAAAAATATATATAAAAAATAAAACTGTACTAATATTTGCAAACAGCTCATTTGGTGGAACAAAAGCAGTTCAATCAATCAATCAGTTTTTCGCTTTGTCATAATATTCGAAAAATGTTCTAATGAAAGGTAATAAATAGTTCTCTTTAGCGACATTCAACCCTTTGATAACCAAGGAGACTACGCTGTCTCGAAGAGTTAATTAAGCTCTGATGAAAACTGTTTAAATATTTGGAAATTTCGCTGTGTTTGCTGCTACTTTTTTTTAAATTCATCTCATTAGCATTTAATTAGCAGGTGAACAAATAAAATCTGTTGACTTGGAAATGGTATTCTTATAATAGTAATTAATAATTTGGCGCGTACCACTTTTTTTTGGCTGTTTGGTCGAGCTTTTAACTTGTACTATATTCACAAGTAACGGCATTCGCTCTCTTAGTAATTTGCTCTCTTAGTAATTCGCGAACTACCCTGTTTCCACGGCACATTTGTAACTCACTTTGACAGTTCTGTTTCCCATGGTATCATTTACCGATTTAGTACTCAAAAGCCGAAATTGCTTTGAGGCTACATTGCCGTATGATTACAGAGGAAGTTTTAATCAAATTGCTCAAAAAGATTTTACCGCATCAGAAAGATGGGGTTTTTAGTGAATAAAATTATATTTACCTTACCTGCTTCAGCATTTTTTAAGAATAATAATTTTTTAATTTTTAATAGGAATGGAATCTTTTCGAAGTACTAAGCTCTTTCATATTGAAAACATGAAACCACTTAGTAACTTTTAATCTAAATATATGTATATATATGTAGTAAGATCCAAAAGTTTCTGGCCTTCACAGATTAGATGAGTCAGAGATTAAAAAAAAAATTATAAAAATATCAAACTTAAATTTTGTTTTTAAAAATGCAGCGTAAACATTCAAAAGCCTTATAAACTTTAAAAAGTATAAAATTTAGTGTCGAGCTGTGATTGAATTTGTTCAAAAGAGCACAGACGAAGGGAGAGTTTTAATAATAAACGAAATGATTTGGTTTTGAAAAATAATAAATTGGTGATAAATCCCGCCAAGAGACTTTATTACGCAGAACGACAAAATCAAATTTTTTTTTAAATTTTTAACACAAAAGAAATTGTTAAGATTTCATATTAATTTTTGTATTTTTATAATTTATTTTTGTATTTTTAATGAAATTCGTACATTTTTGGTTATTTTTTAACTTTACATGAAAATTAAAGCGCCATCTACCGGAGAAAAAAAATTGTTTTCTTAATAAAAAAAAATCCAAATTGAATTACCTTTTCAAAACTGGCTCAAATAGGTTCACCCATTCTGTTTTTATAGGACTTTTTATAATAGTCCTTTTTCAAAAATCTGACGTGCTACAGCAAAACGCCGAGACACGTATTTCTTTATTTTAAGCCTTTTTTTCATATTCTGTTAATATTTCTCATGTGTACCAACCACTGCCGTACTGTGTTATTAGATAGACCAACAACTAGAGAATTAGCAGTTAAGATTGTAATTTCAAAAACAACAGTGCGTGGTATCCTAAACTGAAGTACCAAACTTTTTACCGCTGTTTAAAAAAATAACGAGTGAAGTGTGGTGATAAATTTGTATTCTTTTCCTCTCGAAAGATTTGAATTCCAATGGTTTTTTAAGATCTTTTGACAAAGTGGAGATCAATGAGACCCACCACGACCAAAAAAAGAAACAAAAGTGACTCAACCTCAGAAATTGATTATACTCAGCTCAGGGAATTTTACTGTTAGAAATCCGACTTGATAAACAAATCAAATCCGCCGTACTTTCAAACATGTTTATAAAACAATTCCGAATATGTTTTTAGATAATAGAAATGTAAGCGTTGCACTGTAAAAAGTTTCTGAAAATATAGCAAGAATACATTGCAAATTTTCGTTATAATTTATATAATATACTTTGTGACCTTATTAGTCGCAGCAAAATCATTAAATACAGTCCTCGAAGCAATTATAAATCAATCAATATGGCACTCTTCTTTAACAAAAGAAATAAATGTTTAATCAATGCAATAAATAGGCGTTAACAGTGCTTAAAAATAAAAATAAAACAAAAGAAAATCGAGAGCAAAGAGATACAGAAATTTCATTATCAGTTACGCCGGAGAGCATTTTCACAGTGTACGGATTGTAGAACACAGGAACAAGCGTTAATAATTGAGGAGCGATTATTTTCAGTTTTATAAAATGTTAACAAAATACTTATGTCTGTACTTGCTGACTTACATACGTACTTTTGTATTCATATATATGTATGTATGTATGTATGTACAAACAATATTTCATCAGCTGGGCGACCGACCGAGCAGCATTTGCATTGTATTTTAAAAATGTCTACGGCAACTTTAGATCAGTTCGACATTTGATTTCGACCGGTAAACAACAAATAAACACAGAAAGATAGACAGACAGACAGACAGACAGACATATAGAAATAATATTGAAATAAAGTTTTCAACGAAGAATAAATAAATTGCTATTTTTTGCACATTCTTTGTTGTATTTAATACTGATAATCACAACAATTTTTTCGCAATTCAAATAACGCTGAAACATAATAATTGATATAAATGCATATTTTTCAAAAAAAAACGAAAAAGCAAGTGCTCTGATGTGCAACATTTCTGAATTAAACGTAAATCGTGTTAATCGTAGCAAAACAAAACAAAAAAAAAAAAAACCAAATGCGAATTAAGCAATGTCGTTTGGCGGTTTTAAATTACTGATGAAAATGTGATAATCAACAAGTATCTGTCGGCGATCACAAATTAGCGACAATTGAACCTGAATACACAAAGTGCAATTATTGAAACATACAAAAAAAAAAAACGAAAAGAATATGGATCATAAATTGCACGTAGGGCTTTGTAATACGTGTACGTATGCAATTAGAAAACATTGCTGGTGTCCTTGTACTCGTATTAGTTTAATTGGTTTTTTGCATTCGCTGAAACCACAGCGTAATAATTGGTGTCTGGTTTGAATTTTTTTTTTTTAAATCGGGGGTTTTCTATTTTTACATTTAAATTGATACTTTTCTTAGTGTGATTTATTTTATTTTATTTTCATCTCAATATATACTACTTTTTATGTAGCATTAAATGAATAAAGCTTTAAACACTTTATTCGTTGTTAGGCCGAGCCTTTTCTCTAATGGAGGGCGTGCACTTTTATATATTCGTAATTATGGCGTTGAAAACATTAAATTATGTATTAATTGTATGTATGTATGTATGTACAATGTACGAAGAATAAATAACGTATCGTCAACTTAATTCACAAAGGTCTCAACCAAACAAATTTTCTATTTAAGAGGCTAAGCAAAAAATTATTTTAAAAGAAAATCAAAGAATTTAGACAGGACTTTTTAAAAAGTAACATAACGCCGTTTTTTTGGGTACGAAGTTATTAAAATTTGAGTAATGATGTATTTTCATATACCCTACCAAAAAACGCAGTTTCGAAAACGTATTAGGTAACGGTCTTCATTTGTGTTTTATTACATTCAAATACTTTTCGAGTTATTGATATTCAAAAAAAAACCAAAGAAATATGTTTATCTAATTGCTTTTTGCATACTACATTTTTTAGAATTTAATAAAAAAAAATTGAAGTAACAGTTTCCAATATCTCGCTTAGTTTATGAATTAACGAGAGCCACTGCAAATTAATTTACTTACAAATACAAATGTATGTAAATTTATTTGTTCGATAAATTTCAATTGTGGATTGTTTAGACTCTTGAAATTTAAAATAACACAATTTTGTTTTAAAGTATTGATATTTTTTAAATTTTATTTGAATATTAATTTTAACAGCCTAATAAATTTTAAAATAGATTGGTAAAACCAGTCATTAGTTTTCAAATTTCCGAAACCAATCGAACTTTCTTTATCTTCTTAATATTATAGTTAGTTCGTGCTGTAACTCGCTAGGCAGCTGAGTTCGGAGATCGAATCTCAGCTAGGACAAGTCGAATATAAAATCATATAAAACGGATACCACAAATTGTATGAGAAGCTCGGCCAAACAATGAGATAAATAGTGTTACCGAAAAATCATTACATTTCATTACAGATTTTTTTTTTCATTATCTCGCTTCATTAAAAGTTTTACTTTCGTAACATACTTAGTTGAATTTACTTTAGGAAAAGTATGGTTTATATAAATAATAAAAATTTACTGAATTCATTATAAACTGCCATATTTGGTTAAAGTTAAATGTGCGTAGAGTGACCACTGAGAATTTGTTATCTTAACATAAAGGATTTTTGACTTGGGAATAAATATCATTTTAAGGGATAAAATCTATCGCTTTGAAAGCGCCAATTTGGCCATAAGCTTTGGCAAACCATGTGCATTTTTTGCTAAAAAATACTCCTTAAAAAATTATTCACCAATAATTTTGCCAGATTTGTTTTTATATTGCTTGTACTTGTTTGGGAATGATTTGCTCCCATGAAGTATTGACAATGAGACTGTATATACTCTTATATTTGTGCATATATCTTCTTTAGTAGCTTCAACTGGCCAAATTCATACGTTGGGTATAAATATTTTACAAAAAGTTTACATTTGTAACTTTGGGTTTATTATTTACTTAAAACAAATATCGCATGTATATATTTTTGCATATCATTTCCCATGCAAATTAAATGTAAGCCCCATTTTCCGATGCGCATTCAGATGCATATCTCTGTACATATTTACATACATTTGTATGTATGTAAACAATTCTAAGTCACAATAGCAACTCTTATAAGGAAGTAAAAAGATTATTTGCCAATTGCAACTTCTTCTGATTTATTTACATACTCGTACGTTGCATTTGGTCAACTGAAAAGTTACGAAATATTTGATGAAACAATTAGGAAAATATTACAATGTTAATTTACATACATTTATGTAAATACGAGTTCATTGGGCGCTAGCCTCCCAAGTGCCACAACTCAAGTTCAAAAACGTAGAAAACTGAATTTTACCTCTCCCACGAATTTCTATATAAAAAGTTTATTTTCGCACGTTGACCCGAAATAAAAGTGATTTTGAGTTAGCGCACTTTGGAGGTGAGCAAAACTATACGCCTGCATTGCATACGCGGCGCTGAGGTGCTAATAATCGTAATTTTTTTTTGTATGGAAAACAAAAATACAAAAAAGGTTTTCCCATTGTTCAGTAGCTGTTAACACTTTTGCAAATTACATAAGAAAGTTGTACGTGTGTACATACGATACGTGCGATTACATTCGGTTGTATCTATTTAACTTTCGGGCGGGAATGTAAAACAAAAATAATAATTAAATGGTACTCCTTATTGCGCGTTTTAAAATGTTTTGTCAATATTTGCTGAAATGACTGTTGATTCTTTTCTTTGATTTTCTACAATTGTTAACACTTGGAATTAGATTTGAAGTTGGAATTTTCTGTTTATAATTTACCTGAGCTTGACTCTTTAATTACTTTTTTTTTTTGTTTTTAAGAGAAGGTAAGAGGGAATTTTGTAAAAAAAATCGATTTTCCTGTTCGTGTTAATAAATGTTATATAAAAAACTAGTTGAAAATAAGTTGTAGCAGTACTCTAACCCAACAAATAATTTAAATATTTTCAAAAATTTAATAAAATTTTTTTTTTTTTAATGTAATGAAATTTAAAAGCAGTCGTTGAGCCTGATTTCTTAATATTTTTGATAACATTAAATGTTTTGATGCAATTTGTCTAAAAATAAGCTATTTTGAAAAAAATCGATTCTCCTCTTCCTTTAAATAAATGTTATATAATGAAAACTAGTTGAAAACAGTTGTTGGGGTCTTTAAAAAAACAAAAAAACACAAAAAATTTTAATATTAAAATACCAATAAATGTACATCAAAATTTAAAAAAAAAATTTAATTTTTAGAAAATTGTATAATTTTAGATTATAAAACACATGTTTCAGGTGATTAGGATTTATTTTCATATATTTTGTTTTTGCTACCACTGCTTTGCATTTTCTTCGACCAAACGACTATAAAACAAAATTTTTTTTTAAACAAATTTTTTTTTTAAATCAAGTCTTTTTTCCTTTAGTGGATATCTAAATAGCGCTTTCAACTAGTTTTTATTGTCAAATTTTTTAAAAGGAGCAATAAAACAGTAAAAAAAAATTGTATTAAAAAAATCAAAAAACGGACTAATAATTTCTTCAAGGCCAGTATTTAGCTACAGGCAAACATCGCAGAAATATTTTTTTCTTTTATCTACACAAAAAAATATAGTCCATTCACGGCAGAATGATTTCTTTAGCGACTCCAAAATTTAAAGTGACTTAGCTCTGGTCTAAGAATCGATCAAATTCCATGATCCATGTTATTCAGATCTGCTGAGTACAATGGCCACTCTGCTGCTTTGATAGCAATTGAAAAATTTTATTTAAAACAAAATGTTATTGCCTTTATTCAAGGTATTAGCTTAGCCTCTAAAACTTTGCGACATAATAAAGGAAAAAAAAAACAGCGCAACATTTTTTTCCGAAAGAAGCAAACGTCAATGGAATAAGCTACATTTTTATATTCACTTGCGAAATTGCAGAGGAGGCGTTAACACCCCAAGGCGTATACGTAACTTTTGCATACTCGTACGCATGTCTTATGTACAACAGAGAACATAAGGTAAAGTTTTCACATTCATGCCGGAATTCAATAAGCAGTATCAGTCTCTAATAGAGACAAAAGTCACAATTTTTGACCAGTTGGCATTCATTCGTCTCAAAATTATGCCTCTAGTTTCTAAATTAAGTCTCTACATTTTGACCAGGTCACAAAACATTTATATAAACACAAAAAATAAAAACGTAAAAACAAGGAAAGGCAATAAACTCTAGTTCATAGTCTCAAATTTTGAGACTACTACGTTTCCGCATTAGTAATCGATTTGTCAGCATTACAATTAAAAATCAAAAGCGCCTCAAGCACGCCAAGTTAGTGATAAGCCAACAGAGTCTCGCATAACCGATCAAAAGTGTAACAAGTGTTCGATTGTATTATGTTTAATCAGATAAGTAATTAGTTTTGATGAATACAGATTTTTTATTTTTTTATTTTCATCACTGACAAGTGATAGTATTATTTTTTAAGTGATTTTAATCGATTATGATATTATGAAATTATTATTAAAAGTATTTAATCGTTTTTGATTATTAAACTAAATTTAGCAGCGCCAAATTCAATTCGTTAAATTATCAAGTACGTTGACTTATACTCGTTTTTAAAATTGAGTAAATTTCTGCGAGTTGTTAGAAAACGAATAAAGTTTAAAAATTTTAATTTGACGTGATTGCCGATATAAAGCTATAAATAAACATTTGAAGAAAAACGTAAACGAGATCAGTTGGTTTTAATTGTAACGGCTGATTTTGCGTATATAAATCTACATGAATGTAATATTAAATCATTTAGTATTTAAATTAATTTAAGAAAGGAGCATTTCTTTCGAAATGCAAAAGCCAATCAAATAAGTTGTTTGATCCAATATCCACAAATGTTTCGCAGAAAGTTGTTGCATTGCTAATAACTTTCAAGCTTTTTTTTTAACTTTCACTAATTAGATTAATAATAGAAAGAAGCTTCGTAGTTATTAGAATATAAACCCACTGATACTGCATGCAATTAATAGGATACTTTGAAGATAAAAGATTATAAATTCACATATAATTATAAACCGGTTTCATACACTTTTTTTAATCTCCATATTAAGTTGATTTAAACGTTCGTTTATTTATAAGTAAACATATATACTAGAACATATTTAATTTATATTTGTATTTATTCATTTTATCTTTAGTACTTAGGAGTGCTTTAGTGAGTATATAAAACATTTTTATAATTGGATTTGATTTTTTTTATTGCAAGCGAAATTATAACTGACTGTATAGCTAAACAAGTATATTAGCAAAAAATTAAAACATATTATTTATAAGCTGTCATTTGATTCCACTGAAGGCGAAAACTTGAATCACTGGTTAGAAATTTTGGGAAAGAAGTGGATTTAGTTAAACTCGCTCACATTTATACACGTGCGATTGGGTATAGGTGAAAAGTGATGTGTACTACATAAATTCCAAAGCGGGTTATGGACGACTTCAGTGAGTTTGTTTTTCTGGATGAACCACGAATGTAAGGCTAACAACACAGTGGCGACTTTAAAGCGATGCTAGATATAGATTATGTTAAATGTTGTAAGAATTTAATATAATTTTACTTCACTTGTTTCCATTATTTGTTTCCAAATCGAAGTTAGTAAGAAAAGGATAAAGTTCACAACAAAAAATAAAAATAAACAAGTAAAGAAGTGGCTAAGTTCGATCGAACTTTATATACCCGGCGCACGCTTTCAGCTAAATTTTTAAATTAACTTGGTATAATCTAACATGTGTGCCAATTTTAGACTAAATCGATAAAGTAGTTCCAGACATATACATATGATATTATATAGTCAGATTTCTGGCCCCAATACAACACTCAACTCAAGATAATTCCCTTCAACATTTATTGAAATGTCCGATTTTTAGTGTTTTCGAAAATTAACGTTATATGACAGGTGGGCGTTTTTATGGTCAGATTTTGATAATTTTCCAAATATCGCTTCAATAGTGCATAGTGTAATAGTATAACAAATTTTAACAAAATCGGGTGGTTGGTTCCAGAGATATACATATGAACTCATAAGTGGGCGGTGCCACGCCCCTGTAAAAATTTTGATTCAGTCGGATTTCCTGCTCGAATACAACAGCATATACAAAATTTGAGCAAATTAGCTTCAATAGCAACTGAAATATAGAAATTTTTGCATTTTCGACAATTGCCGTTATATGGAAGTGGGCGTAGTTACTGTCCGATTTTGCCCATTTTCAATACCAACCTGCTCTGGGTCAAAGACAATCTACCTACCATGTTTCATTTGATATCTCAATTTTTACACATGTTATCGTCTGCACGGACGGACGGACGGACAGACAGACATCGTTAAATCGACTTCTATTTTCATTCTGAGCATTTTGGTATATACATATATGTCTATATCTATCTTGATTCCGTTATGCTGTTACAAGCAACCGTTATGTGAACAAAGTTATACTTAATACACTTGTGCACAAGTGCGCGGGTATAAAAAAACAGAAAGCTACATTTAATTTCATTGATTGAGACTATTTTTTACCAAACTTATATTTATTAGCATCTTTTTTTAATTTAATTTAATTTATCTTTTGTTAAAGGTGAACATTTTAATTTGTATTTAAATTTTTTACCATTTTTAAAACGTTTTACATGCCAAATTTTTTTTGTAAGTTTTTTATGGAAATCGGTTTCAAACTGCTTACAACTTAATTCATAGAAATCGACATTTCGATACAATTTTTATCAAAATTTCCAGCTATTCAAATAGGATTTGAAATAACAAACATGGTAAAATAAATTGTAATTTTTTAAGATACTAAAAAATCTTTTTTAAAAGATAAAAATCAAAAATAATTAAAAATAAAAATTTGCAAATATATTTTTCTTGCTTATTTTGTATTTTAGGAGAAGAACTTAATTAATAGCTTTTTACTTAAATATTCATAAATAATAAAATAAGAAAGTACGATTTTTTTACTTTCCTTCAGTTAAAATTTTTTTATTGATATTCATAATTTCTAATCAATGTTGTTCATCATGATGAGTTATTTTTTGTTTGTTTACCGAATCAATCGATTTGTAATCAATTCTGATAAGATATCGTTAAAAAGTAATCGTAATTATTTGCGTGTAAAAAAATTTAAAAAGTAAAAGCGCTTTTGGGTACTAAAATTTATTTTGGGTAATTTTGGATAACAAGCAATAATCAGGAAAATATGACACAAAAAAAACTGTTTCACGATTTTTTTTAAACAGCAAAAACTCCACTTAAGAAATTTTCGAAAAATTCCAATCTTAATCGATTACTTGTAATGCTTTTAATGCTTTACTGCCATTATTTTTACTTTTTCATTATTACCAATCGATTACCACTGGGGAAGTAGTTTTAAAAGAAATACTGATTATTTCTCAAATAAACATACATAAATACATCATTAAAAAATTTTACATAAAAAAAATCCATTTAAACCTTTAAAATTATGTGTTAATAAATATTTAATCGCTGTGTTTATAAAACAAAGCGTGAACTTATCATAAATCATTTCACGATTTACTTAATCGCTTTGCGCACACTTCATAGCTGATAATCGCTTTTAGCGTCAAACGCACTTTGCACACTTTTTGCGTGCAAACAAATTAGAAAACATAAACTGATTGGGATCAAGTGCTCTGAGATCAGTATAAGTTAGTTCTTTAGGCGTGAGATTCATTCACAACAAATCTGATGTGAATGTACACGTGTACATATGTATGATGTAATTAACATTAGTATGTAGATTCACTGTAAGAAAACAAAATTTCTGAAATAAAATAAAATACTAATAGTAAAAAAGGAGCAATTTAAAGAACGGCGGGCAAGGGCATGGCAAAAATAATAATTATCAAAAATTAGCGCTTCTACTCCTCAGTATCTCTTTCATATTTTTTTAAATAAAATTTTACGGACGAAATTAGGGCCAGCATATATATATCCTCGCATTTCGTCCTTCTTAATTTATTTGTTTAAGATTATATTTTTTTTTACCAATTTATATTACAATATGGATACCAAATAATAGAGAAAATTCTTTACAATTGAAAAAATAAAATTCGTTTGCATTACAATTACGAATTAGTGTAGAAAATAACATTTTAAAAACTTATCTAAATCTTTATGTTCAGGCAAGTCCGAGGCTTTGGTCGAAGTAAAAGTTTCTAAGAATGCTCTCAATATCAAGATAAGATCTTAGAGTCGGCAATATTAAAACATTAATAAAATAAATTGTTGTAGTTTTATTTATTATGAGCTTGTCGAAAAAATTTTTTTCTTAAGTTGAAGATTAAGATCAATTTTTCAAAGGATATTTCCAATAATAAATCGTTCTTGTAATCCAAAAAATAATAATTTTTTCTTTTCGGTATTGCTATTTTGCATTGTTCTGTATATTTTTATTAAATTTTTCAACTCTTATATCCTTCAATATTCATATAAAGGGTGTTTTTTTTAGACATGTGCGTTTGCCATTATGTTTTAAAAATGATTTCGGGCAAGTTACCGCCGCGACTGGCTCGAATAATTTCTGCCGAGAGGCCCAATTTTCGACCACTTTTTGCAGCAATTGGCGTCAATCGTCTCGGGCTTATCTGCGTAAACAAACTACTTCATATAACCTCACAAAAAATAGTCCCGCGGTGTTAAATCGAACGATCTTGGAGGCCACGTCACAGGCGCTCACTAAAAGTTCCCTTCAATAAATTGATTGTTTTCTTGGCTGTATGGCATGCAGCGCAGTCTTGTTGAAACTAAAGCTCGTTCACATCAACATTCTCCAATTCTTGTGAAAATCGGTATCGGTGGCCATCTCGTTTTGGGCCCATTCACCGACTCGGCTTGAATTCTTGCACGAGTTGGATTATGTAAGTCCCCAAACCAAGATCCTTTCGCAAAATCTTCCATATAATGAATGGGCACAGCTCCAACTGTTGTGCACTAATTGCAAACGTTCTTCCGGAGTAAATCTGTTCATTATGAAATGACAAACCAAACTGAGTATAAATCAAGTAACAGCTGTCAAAAAGACAACTCCAAAAGACGTATTGCCTCATTGAAAACCACACGTCTAAAAAAACACGCTTTACATACCTTACAAAAATGTCTGATATTAGTGAGGAAAGTGTTTACAAACCAGTTCGAATATATTTTATTTTTTATGTATTCGGATGTTGAAATTTAGTTTTTTTTTTTAATTTCAAAATATAACAGATAATCAGAATATACAAAGCAAAAGTAATTACTTCGTACGTGATTAAGATTTAAATACTTTTCCTAATTAGTTTTCCGTCGTCAACATCTGCTAGGCAATTAAGTGTAAAATTTGTATGGGTAAATTACTTTCAACACCTTTTAAAATGTTATAGAAAGTGTATAGTTTAGTTAACTAAGTATTCATAGAAATGTACCAACATGTGTAAATGCTTGTGATATCGTAAGCTTCTATTTTATTTTATTTTTTATTCTTTTCTAAAACGAAGTGTAACGCGCGGTTTTAGTAAATATGTAGCAATGTTGTAGTCATTAAAGAAAATAAAGTGTGCTGAAACGTGAATGATTTTATCGGTTTACACATTAAAATCTTTGTATTTTAATTAATAGATCAATTTATAAAATAATACTAGCATTTCATTTGAAATTTACACACATATAATATTATCAGAAGCATTTTTTGTGCGTAAGCATTTTTTAATTTGATGAAATTATTTACAAAATGGCGTCAAGTAAGCATGTTCGCTGCATAGAAGCACTACAAAAATTATAAAATTTGGATAAAATTGTCGAAGAAAGGCAAAAAAAGAGAAAACATAAATATTGGAAAAGAAAACTTTGTGTACATTTTGAATATGTTAGCACAATGAACTTTCAATTGAAATAAAAAATTTGCTGTCGTATTAGCAAACTAACAGTTCATAGCAGGCAATAGTTATCAAGATAAAACCTCTGTTAACTATTGCTTGATAATTGCGGTCTCCTGGCAAAATATTGCCTGATAACATTATCAAGATAACAACTATTGCCGGTGGAGATGCCAAGTAATGCAAAACTATTAGAAAATTAATCTATAGTACTCGTATTATTGGTTATTTCTGACTAAGAGATATAAAGAAATACAAGCAGAATATGTTGTTTCAGTACTTAGTCATTAGTTGTAAATTGATTGCTTTAAATATAAATTAAATTTATTCACCACGAATGACAATTGGTGAAGAGTATTTAAAACTACAATGTAAACAATTTTTTTTCTTTTACGCAATATTCTGTTTTGTCGCGGGTTTCTGCTGAAGCTCAGACTAAACCTAAACTTGCAGCAATATTGGAATAGCCGACTCTTACTCCGAAACTCTGCGGCTAAATATTGATGAGCAGATTCAATTTTAATAGATGTATTTGTTGTACAGATTTTCATAATTTTATTTTTGCAAGTATACAGTTTTTTGTAGCTCATTCAATTTAAGTATGATAAAGTGCAAGTTTTAAATGCCTACAAATTACTATTGATTTTTGAAAATTTTTTTGCTTTTATACGAGTTGCGCAAGAGCGTCAGTAAAAAAAATTATCAAAAATCCGTGGTTACTTGTCGACATATAAAACTTGCACTTTATTCTACTAAAACTGAATGAGCTATCAAACTGCTTAATGAATTTTCTTAAATTCTAAATTTTTTTTAAATTCGAAATTTTTGATGAAAATGTGAACATGTTGTATATATTTTAATTAAAAAATAATTTTAAATAATTAGAAGAAAGATTAATTTTGCAAATGTGCCATTATATGATTGTGCTATAATTTGTCAACGGAGTGTCATTTATGTTATTATTCGTTCGCCTTAAATCATACGATCTGCTCAAATTTGCTATTACTCATAAATAAAGATAAAATTCAGTTTCCTGTGCATGATACGCGAATTTTGAATTTCGCCAAATTGGATATCACATATTTTGATGACTTTGAAACAACTTAACAATAAAGTGCCTTGTTAATAGCCACAATAAGGAGTTATTACCAGCTATCTATGCACACAACAATAACTTATTTAGTTCAAGTGTTATAAAAATTCACACAAGAAACTTGTTCAAATAAGCAATGATCTGATTAGATGTTTGATAAGATAGTAAATTTAAAGTTTTGCAGTTGTATTTTATGTTTTATTTTTCTTTTGTTTTTTTTCTTCATTCAATTCGTTATTTTTTGCTTTCGAGTGCACTTCAACAATGGATGACCCTCATTCAAGTACACGATAAACCGGCGTTATCGCCCAAATCTTTCGCTTGCCAATATAGCAGTAAATTATTTCTGGCCACCAATAAAGCCCCTTATTTATTATTGACTAATTTATTAATTATTCTAATCAAATCAAAACCAGTAGAGATCAATAATTGCTGTCCAAACTCATTGAGGTGCATTTATAGAAACAAACGCCAGCAGCTTTTAGCCTTCAAAAATACTTTCACTGTGTGGGTCTTTAATTAGGTTATTGTTTTTTTTTTTTTTTTTTGGCTGCATTTTGTTTTTGTATTGATCTGACTTGAAATTCAAGAACGTTGAAGTTTATATAATCTATTGTTTAGCTTAAATAAAAATACAAAAAAAAAAAATAGGAAATGAAATATGAAGGCTAGTTTGCAGTCAGTCAGTGACGCCGTTACCCTTTCATGGGCATAAACTCGAAAAATTTATCAGTAAAGGTGTGTAACTCAGTATTTGAAATAGTATATCAGTATTTATAGTAAAGTAATAAATAATATGTAGTGCTGTCATCTAAGTATTTGTAACTTAAGGAAATTAATTTATTGCAAAAAAGTTCATTGTCATCCAAATTTATTACACAAACCAATTAAAACATGTCACAACACAGTTGAATTAAATAATAATAATAATTTTTTAATAATTTTTGGCGCTTACACTATATAACTCAGTGTTTGGCCGAGCTTCTCCTACTATTTGTGGTGTGCGTCTTTATATTACACCACAAATGGAGGAACCTACAGTTTTGTGCCGACTCCGAACGGCAGACGTATTTAATGAGAAGCTTTTTCATGGCAGAAATACCCTCGGAGGTTTGCCATTGCCTGCCGAGGGGTGACCGCTATTAGAAAAAACTTTTTCGAAACCTCGAACTCACCGGCGTATCGAGTTATAGCACGCACCGCTACGAACTCGACCACAGCGGCCATTAATGAATTAAATACTAAGCCCAAATAATCATACGAAAATAATTTTTAAAGATTGAAAAAAAATTGTATTTGTATAAAATTGTCACCGTTTATTAATTAAAAATGTATAAATAATTATAAATAAATAAAATAGTGGTACTAGAAAAACAATAAAATTCTAACTATAAAATATATTTTCAAAAAACTGTCAAAATTTATAATTAACTATAAATAAATTAAATCGAAAAAGTTAGTCAGTAGGTACTGCTTTAATGCAATATTTTTGAATCACATTGCCACCTAATTTTTTATAAATATTCAAGATTCAAATTTGTTTTGAGAAGTGGTATTGACCTCGTGAAAGTATCAGAGAGACGCGGTGTAAAATTGTACGCAACGCTTCCTTCAAGCTCATTTTCTAAGCAATTCGAAATGGCGTCAGGCGATTTAACGATTTTTTCTCATTATCTACCTACACCGAAAAGGAAGGAGCTCTGAGCGTTTTTTGGGTCTTATGAAGAGACACAATTCATAATGAGCCATGATGACTTTGCGAAACAAAAGAGACGCTTTTTTGAGTTTTGGTGGTAAATTTTTATAGTTGTTTGATCGAGGTGTTACAAATATTTGAAGTGTAGTTTTTAACCCAACTCGAGGTTTCTCTATTGCTATCTCGTATAATTTGTAACTAAATTAGGTGGTTCACAGGGTGTCGTAAAATGTCGTAAAGGTGTAAGGTCATACAAAATTTCGGTAGTTCAAATTTTTTTTGTTTTGTTTTTGTTCCATTGTACAGAATAAGGATGTAAAATAACACAACTTGAAATTTTGAAAAATTTTATGACTTTACGACAATACGACACTTAAGACACCTTGTGAATCACCTAAATATGTACAAACAATTCTGTGGCTGAGTACTAAGGATATTTTAATTCAACCAACAATGGGAATTTTTTGTTAAAAAAAATTATAAAAATAATCTGCTTAGTACAATTAAATTATTAAATGCAATTTTTTTTTATTGTTTATTTTTTTTGCCTAAACGAGTTGACTAATTTAAAAATAGGACATAAGCAAGAGGCAGATTTTAATCGGTGAATCTATAGAAACCAACGCACACATCAACACACATGCATGTTTATTCATATGTATGTGTATTCATGAGACTGGTCGTTAATATTTAAAAATCCTGCGGCGTTTCGTAAAAAGTTTTCTTACGTTGAAAAAACTGTAGTAAAATTTTTTTTTTATTCGATGATTTTTATGAAGTGTAAATCGTCTAGAGCCACATATTGCTTTGAATAACAAAAATATGTCTAGGCTTTCTCATCGAAAGGAAACTTTTTATGCGCCAGAAATTAATTTTTTAACGACCAACCTAGTACTCTTACATTTGTGCGTGCGTAAATTAATTAAACAATTTGAGTTAATAACTAGTGACGTGAGAAGTCTTCGAAATTTTGTCTGACTTGTACGAGTTTTATTTTGAATTTTTTTAAGTGAGAACAATTTTACAAAAAAAAGAAAAAAAATAAAAAGTAACACAATTTCGTGCTGTTAAATTATTAAACATACGTATACAAAAGGTCAAACATTTAATTAATGAAAATTTTATTGTTTCTACTCTTTTCATTTACTGCATTTACAGTGCCGCTGATGGAGCCCAATAGTAAGTAAAAAAAAAAAAAATTCCTAAAATAGTTTCCACTGCACCCAAAAAACGAAAAGTGATAAGAGGTGAACGCTTTTTATTGAAGTCTGCAGCTGGGTTGCACAAAGCAGGCATATTTTAAAGTGAAAATAGTCAGAAAAAAACTAACTTTTTTGAAATGAAAAAAAAAAAAAAAAAAATTTATGCGACAAATTCATTATCACTTAGCTACAGTTAGGTATTTTTAGCGCATTGATTACGAAATTTCAAAATATGTACATACTGTATGTACAGTTAAAGGTATGCGCACAAATAAATCTAGCATATCATTAGCAATTTAAAATAAAACAAAAAAGTAACTGTGACGCAATCGTGTCAAGTTCTTAGAAATCACGGGCGGCACCAATTTACATATGTACATTTATATACATACATACATACAATTTCGTACACATGTACAGTGGTGCCCAATTCATTGGCAACTACTACAAATTGAAAATTACATAGTTTGCCACTCATATTTATTTATTAATTTTTAAGAATTCCTAATAAAAATTCAGTTCATTGTCAAGGGTGTTGCGACTTTCTTCCAAGCCACGTGAAACTTGCACTTTGTTATATTAAAATGTAATGCGCTAAAAATCTGCAAACTCAAAAAAATTCGAACACTTTTGAGAAAACAGTTTAAAATTTAATAGAAAATTTGTGGAATTTTTTTTAGTTTTCTACAAAGTTTTACACTCGGATTTATATGTTTAATGTTACAAAGTAAACATAATTTTAATTGCATTTTCTTAAAAATTAATTAATTAATTTAACACTTCTGAGAAAAAATTCCAAATATATAATATTATATACAAATTTGTTGAATTTTTTTTTTAGTTTTCTACAAAGTTTTATGTTTTGATAATTTATGTTAGCGAATGAACTGAATTTGGCCACCACCGTAAGTGTGTGTGCATTTTTATTGAGTGAACTGCGGTAATCAAAGTCAGACACAAGTCAAGCCATCCAACTACCATTTGTACATTTGTTTGTATGTCGATATGTTTGTTTGTACTAAATTCAAATGAAGCAAAAGATAACACAATTACATAGTATTATAAATAAATAAATCGCGCAAATTTAGCAAAAATGCCGTTTAAAAAAAAAAAATGTGTGCACAACTAAAGGGTGATACATTGCGAGCTATTTAAAAAAATTTTTAAATTTTTATTTTCATACAAAAGCACCATAACCCTACTTCACAATTATTATTATTTTTAAGATAAATTCTTTTAAATTGTGGCATTAGTTAACATTGTTTATTTGGAATCGCGCATTTCTAGTAGAATTTGATGAATGATGCGACATTCGTGGCTTATCTATGTAGACTATCAACTTAAAGCAAAGATGCATTTTAACGTTAAATTTAACCGTTCCGAAATGTTTTCTCTTGTTTCGGTTGAAACATTTCAAAATATTATCGTTAAAGCAATTATCATAATAAATTTCATTACGTTTTTAACCGAAACGAAATGCTGGCGTTAACGTTAAAACGTTATGAAAAAAGCTGGAGATTCACTCGTCGCAAACAGAAGCGCAAACAGAAGCGCACATTAAAATTAACGAAAACGGAAATATAACGTTACAACATTAACGATTTGATTTCGTTTTGATAACATGGCGCCGAAACGCAACAAACTCATTTCGTTAAGTTAATATTGCTCGTTAACAAAACAAAATGGTATCGTTTCGTTAGTTAAGCAGCCCTGACTTAAAGTCAAAAATCCAAAGATTCGATAGCTTACAGAATCAAGGCGGTTAATATTAAGGCCACCGTTCGAATCACGGCACTCGATCGACCAACGATTTCGATTCGAAATTCACATTTGAGGTCACGGCAGCCGATAGAACGTAAAGAAAAACTGCCAAAATATCAGCACTACTACGGATTCACCAACAACAATATTCTGGTGATAAATATTAATTTGATTAATTTGTTACCAGTGGAGTTGTATTAAACATTTTTTTTTTGAAGCTGCAATGCTACCAACATACAAACATTAATGGCAATTCAGGATTTGCTGCAATGTTGCCAATTTAAATGGCAATTCAGCTAAGAAAGGAAAAAAAAATTGATGACAATACTTTTTCATCCTGCTTAGGTGAAAAAAAATTGTAATATACCTTGACTCAAAATCAGCGAATGAAAACACTACAGATCGTGTTTTTTTTTTAGATCAGTAAAGGGCGTTAGGATAACCAAAAAAAATTATTTTTCTCGCAGCTGCAGAGAAGAGGAGAAACTGAAAGGTATTGGCACACTATCTCTGTTATTGCGCTGATCGGTTCAAGCAGCATCACTGAAACTTCTACAGATATTTAAGGTATTATTACTGATTAGTTGACAGACCTTGTGGGGGTTATTCAGCAGTTCGATTCGATAGAAAGTTTGCTTGAATTCGAACGATTCGAATAGACATTCCTTTCGATTCGTACTACAGAGTAAGCCTACAGGATTCTGCGTTTTTTCAATATCTATGGCAGCAAAGGAAAGCACAAAGAGCAACAGGAGCTTTACCAATACAATTAGCTTCACGGCTCTAAGAGTACTTGCGGGCTTCGCCTCGTTGGAGAGAAATTTTATTTAACTGCAAAAAAATGTTATGTTCATGTACACGAGTACATTGATATGTATTAATATATGCATTTCAAACAATGATCAGTCACGATCCCGCCGCATTACTCAACTACTCACACTCAAAATATTTCAAATAAAAATATTTAAATAAAAAAGAAAGTACCATTTGCTGGTGCACCAATGACATTATTCGAACGCCGTTAATTGTTGCATATGTAACTAGTTAGTTGCAGTTGAATGAAAATAGTTGCCGCAATCACTTCCTGAGCCGAACTTAAATCGCAAAAACTGAATGCTATGTGTTATAGTACAAATATGTTTCAATACAAATATTATGCACATTTTTGTACATATGTATGTACGTATGTATGTATGTATGTATGTATGAATGTGTGCATGTACAAATTTATGCGAACACTTGTATGACATTTACCGGTACTTTTACAATTGCCGATTAAATTCGTAAATGATCAGTTTAAAAATAGAACGAGTAAAAAATCGAGCCCACCGAGCGCACAGCTTGCAAAGATGCACAAACAAACATACGCCGAGTCTATTGTATATATGTACATACATATGTTCTTGTTGCATTAATACATTCACTTACATTTGTTTGTATGTATGTAGGTGTGTATTTATATTTACTTTGCGACAAAAAGAACGCTGTAGGAAAAAATTGTCTGTTTAAAATACGACAGCAAAAAACTAGAATATATTTCAGCGCATATACAGGGTGGCCCAAATGCCACCTAGTGATGTTAAATACGTGTAACTGTTGTAATAACGGTTGTTTTTAAATGATTTATTTTTATATGTTAAATAAATTTTATGGAAATTTAACGTGACTATGTGTGAAATATGACATCAGACAAATGACCACCATTTTGCTCGATACAGTCATTGGCTCTTTTTAGCGCATTTTGCATTACACGGCGTAATCTTTCTGGTTGCAGGCGCCGTATTTCGTCTCGAATATTCTGCTTGAGCTGTCCAAGTGTCTGTGGTTTGTTAACATACACTTTGTCTTTTAAATATCCCCATAAAAAAATGGGGCGCAGTTAAATCTGGTGAACGTGGAGGCCAAGGGAAATCTGAATTTCTTGAAATTATGCGTTCCTTTTCAAAATTTTTGGATATTTGTACACATTTTGATGACTTTACACATTTATTCATCTGATTGTAACTATTTTAAAAATGACAACCAACCGTTTAAGATAAAAAAATAATGTCATACGTCTCATCATAATGATGATCAGCGCCACTGCGCCTAAAACTTTGTCGTAAAATTTAGTAAATATGTGCTCGTATATATGTATCAAAATGCATACATACATTCAACGCTATTCCTTACGAAAAATTTGTAAGCTATAACTTTAGGCGCTTCGGCAACAAAATTCATTAAAATTAACATCCCAAATAATATTTTTTCCTCATAAATTTAATTTTTTTCGAAACCATAGTAAATTTGTGCAAGTTTTTGCTCCAAAGTAGAAAGACGATTCAGATAATTGTGTGATAATAAAATACAATTTTTTATCTGTTTTTCTCTCATTTCAATTATGTACTTCAATGAAATGTGCGGACAAGTCTTTAGTTTACTATGAATATTTAAATTCGTTGAACTAGAAAACACTGAAACCATTAATTTAAAAAAATAAACAGTTTCTCCAATTTTTACCACAATTGTGTAAATACTTAATTGTTTTAAAATATCAATTTGTTACTGCAAATTTGGTTTAGTCTTATATTTGCTAATTCTTAACTAGAAAGAACCAGTATGAGAAAATAAACCAATTTTTACCAAACTTGGAATGATTTTTTTTACTTTCAACAATTTCTGGGATTTTGTATTTTGTTATAATCTCAAATCTCAATTAACACCTCTCTTCGTTTTCATTCTCCTTTTTACTTTTGATTTCATTTTTTTTTATTTTTAGTTTTATTTTATTAATTTTTGTTTGATCTGCTTATTACTTGATTTGACATTTAAGAGGCTTTATTTTGATACTAATGAATGCCAACTGATCTAAATATTAGACTTTACAGCACTGGTCAATACTTAACTAGTTCACAAGGAACCAGAAGCGCTTAATGTTAAAGAAAATAAACTGTTTTAGCAAATTTTTCCGTGACTAGTCTTAAGTTAACTAGTTTATTTCTAGTTAAAAAGGGTAACACAATGGGATTGCATCAAAGAAGCATGAAATAAATTACAATATTCGCAATATATACATTTAAGTTTTAATTAAATTTCAAGAACTTTGGAGTACTGATGTATTTCTCTGAAGTTGTTAAATTCTTATATTATATTTTCAATCAATTTTTTTTTTCTTATAAAATCGTTTTGTTGTTTTTAAAAGTTTTATTTTCTAAAAAAAAAAACCATTATTGTGGTATTTATTTTTTATTTAAACCACAAAATTTTCATCATCAGTGCAGGGCTCCAGCAAGCATTTGTTGGTTTTTCTCTGCAGGGTAGCTGACTAAATAGCCTTAACTTTCAGCGCTTAATCGTAGTCGTAGTCTTCAATTTTCGCACAAATACCAATACACAGCTCGTATGTGGTTGTATGTACAAGTACACTACGATACCGCCAACGCGATACGCTACTAAACGTACAACGTACATACATATGTATAACATATACTACTTACATTCGTACATACGAGTATGTACGTATTGCCTTAATCCACAAATAAATAGTCCAGAAACGCTTTAGAATGGTTCATTCACAAGCTGGCCATCACTTCCGACATTTGCGACGCGGCCGGCGGAAGTCTCCAACTTGTCGTAAAAAGTATCATTACATACACGTAACCAAGCGATTAATATCCGTGTCCGCCATCAGGCATACTAAGCGTTTAATAAATAAGACGTGCTAAAAATTTGAGATATCAACAAATATATTACAAAGAATGTGTAAGAAATAATTGTTCGCGAAAAGCATAATTACCTAACTGCTATTATTAGTTATTACGTAAAAATAAAAATAAAAATATTTGAAAAATTCGTGTACGCAAATACAAAAGTTTCCTTTGCGATCAAGAAGTGTACAAAGGAAATGATTTCATATTCAATTCCACGAAAAATATATTTATTATTATCTACTTTCGCAAGAGTATTTCTCAAGTTCGAGTTCACAATTTAGGCAAACGAAGAATCGAAATCGAACTCGAAAACGTGTCGAACGAACTTACCAGCACAACTAAAAGCGCAACTATTTACAACAAATTATACCAAAAGTATTATTTTCGCGTTAACTTAATTTCACTACGCTCGCATGACGCCAAGCCAATAGATACTTACCTACTAGTATATATATTTATAAAGACATATTCTACATAAACTAAATATTATTAATAAATTAATGTAAATAAATATATTAAAGCAAAAAAAAAAAAATATATAAAACAGCGATGCAAACAGTTTTAAGTTCGCGTTTCCTACCCTTGGGCGCGCTAGTCGTTCTGAATCTCTGCGTGCGCTCTAACGTTGCGCGCAGCATCTTCACCGCCACTAGCAATGCAATACAGAAAAGACTTTATGATGATCCTGAGCCGGTAACTTGGTAAGTGTATGAAATAAGAGACGATGAAAAGAATTTTTAGTTAATAGAACCTATGTACATATACGGTGTTCCAATATAAGCAATGCCTTTCAGACCGAGTTTTCTCCCGAAACTATGATGCCAGTTCGATGGTGCGATTTAATGCTGTATCATTTCTTTTTCAGTAGGTTTTTTTGCGCAAACGTTCTCAACTTCGATTTGGAATTCAATAGAAATCTCTGATAAGGCGATTTAAAAAAAAAATTTTAACAATTATGTGTATTTTGTTTTGGCCTTTGTTGAACTACTTGTCACATTTCGGTAAGCATTTAAATGGCAATTTGGCATTGAACTCTCCAAAACCAAAAAACGCCACCACCTTATTGACTTCGTCTTGCTCTCAGATATATTACACCGGATTTGACTGAGCGTTTTCATGTTGGACTCTTTAAAAAGCAATACAAATATCATCATTCTGTTATACAATTTTATTTAAATTTCAAAAGTGAAATTTTCAGTTAATCAAAATCCGCTTTAATCTATTGCAATGGTGAAGAAAATGTAACCCTGCCAAAATTCTATCGCCGTCAAAGTCATCTAATAAAGTCTAATTATGACATCCCTTTCGAAATTTTGTTTCAAGCCATCTTAAATCCCATTATACATACACTGCAGCCGAGTCAAAGAAGCGACAGAATGCTATTGACCTTATTCTCTACAAACCGAATTTACAATTGTGTTCTCTCCGTCAACAATGAACGGCGGGAAAAACCATGGGATCCTTGTTTGAATGGTTTATCCTCAAGATCTATACAAAGAAGAACACGCCATCCGCGATACAAAAATTGCCCCTCCCTGGGTTTTTCGTTTATATATAAACCTTGGTTTATCAGTTGCTAAATGAATGTGCCTGTCGCTGGCCGTCTGTGTTGGACCAGGTCTGGTGCGTTTTAATTATTTGCTCTCTTCTGAACTCTTCGCGGTTTGTGTGCTCTTCTACGGCAAAGAAAAGGATACAAAAAGCAAAAACAAATCCAGGTAGATGGAAAAGAATTCACCTTGAATTGAACCATGTAAATCGGTTGTAAGGAAATGCTTTGCTTACAATTTGAACTGACGTCACCGTAAACAGCTGATTTTGTCAAATTGCGCTGAACTTAAATGGCGGTACCCTGATCGGGCGAAAAAAGTAAAATTTATGAAATATTCAGAGCGTTGAAACATTTTAATTGCGCCTCGGTAGCCTCTAAATAATTGCAAAAGCAAGACATTGGCTGACGTCATTATTTTAAGTAATGAGCGGAAGGCCCTAGTAGCCAGTGCTTATTTATTTAAAGGATAATTTATTGACAATTTGTTTTCATGTTAAATAAAAAATAGAAATAAAAAATATTTTAAGTAAGCCTCATTTCATACAAATGTATTTGCATACACAAGTGCATGACGATGATTGAATCTTTTAAATTTCTCCGACAACAAATTGAAAAGTTATCCCGCCTAATCATAGATATAATATTTTATTTTGAGTTATAAATTTGCATGTTCATTAAGCTTAAATAATCACATCTCAACTACTTGTCGCGTATCCAGAATTCCAGCGCTTTTCAAGCTGAAAATTTAATTTTAAAAATATTTAAGCGATTTCCCACAGATAGTTTAAAATAAATGACTATTGAAATGTATGAAAGCGCAAATTATAAATGCTATAAAAATGTGTGAGTTGTTTTTTTTTGGATTGGAGTGCGCAGGAAAGACGTCATACAAAATGCTTTTTTTTTTTTGATGTTTTGATGGAAGTCGACTGCTGGAGTCATTAAATTATTTAAATAATTACTGACATACAACACAAATTACTTAACTTTTTCATAGCTAATGCAATGTAATTAGTTTATGGCACAATTAGCTTTGCAAAAATGTGTCTGTTAGATAAAAAAAAAACTACGCCTTTAACATGAAAATTGTTCGAGTGTTCTGACAGGCAATTTTAAATAGTGAAAATTAATTTATTAACATGTTTTCAGTTTATTTTGACATTTTTTTTATTAAACAAAACACTATGATAGGATTCATTAAGGGCCGGTTTTACAATCCAATCTTAAGTTGAACTTAAGTTCTAGTTAAGACAAATCTTAGCTAAGACCAGTTTAAGATTTTGCACACATTTGCGTTTCACAATGGAGACTTAAGTATGGAAAATATTTAATTCAGAAATATGGTAGCATCACAAGAATTTGCTTTGTTTTTCCATATTTTGAAATTTCTTCAAATAGAAAATAACTCATACATATATGTAAATACATAGATTTGTATGCGGTTAATTAAAAAAGTATTTTCAAGTTCAAATATTACAAAAATAGATTTATTTAATTAAAAAAAAAATTTAAAATACAAAGAGAAGAAGCAATTTCGCTCCGAATTAGATTGATTTGGTGTGTAATCTAGGGGCAAATTAAATTTTGACGCTGTCCTTTTTTCTCTTTGTCGAAGTTTTATAAATTTTCTCAACAATGCTATAGGGTGTGACGTGAACTCGTATGTTATGGCTCGTGAGACAGTAGTTTGTCCAAATGTGAAAAAAAAAACATACTCTCCAGACACAAAGCATGGTTCCTGAGACAAATTAAAGTAGTTTATGTTTCTTTGGAAATAATAAAGGATACACATACCTGATAGTCTTATTCTTTAATTCGATATTATCAATTTAAGGACATTTTAAGCATTATTGAAATAAAATCGGTGGCGAAAATCTTTCTCATCGACAATTGAAATTACTTTAGTTCTCCATAATGAAATAATATTTATAACTTCCTCGTAATCTAAGTCAATGACTTCATCACTACCCCAATCAAATTCCATATTTCGAAAATTCTTTAGATTTTTTCAAATTCGACGACTTAAGTTCAACTTAAGTCGAGCTTAAGATTTGGTTGGTGAAACGCAAAATCTTAAACTAGACTTAAGTTCGACTTAAAAATGCATTGTAATACCGGCCCTAAATCTACTCAGTAAATGATTATCGAATTAATCGTTTTAGAATTGACTGAAAAGTTGTAGATACAATTTAGTCATCCATGAAGTCTTTCGAAACTACTTAGCTTGTCATTTGCTTGCAACCATTTGTTACGCAAAATTTGTAACCGGCTTAAGCCAGAACTTCATGCCACACTTTGTAGCTTTTCGGGCTTTCAGCATTTTATTCAGCAATATTTCTTAAAAGCTTAATAAGCGCGGAAAGCCTGAAAAGCCGATAACGTCTGGTAGATACGGAATTCCGGCTTTAAGGCACCGCCAGCTAAAAATATATTATTACTTTTATTTTCTACTCTTATTCCAAGTTACGAAAGCTATTGAAAATTAGCACAGTCTTTTCTTTTTCGCACCCCAAAAAAGTTTAAGATTAAAAAGAATTTAGAAAGCGCAAGCACATTTAATTTTGGGGAAAAGCTTTTACGGAAAAAATGTTTACTTGCAAGAGTTTGCAAGCTAACGACGGACATCTGTTTGAAGTTTATCCACATAAGAAATTTGTAGTTGATAGTTTTAAACATTAAAAGTGAAAAAATAGGATTAACACTCCACTTGTCTTCTGCGCAGAGATGCTTTTGACTGCCATTGTAGTAAGTTCTGCTTATATAATTCGTTTCATATAAGTTTTCCTTAGCTAGCAAACTTTATACCGCGATTTTAAAATGTCAAATAGGTAAACTCTTTCCGTCTATTGGAGAATTTAAAATTAACTGTTATTTTCGGTCCTTGTAATGTCCCGACTGTAAGAAGAATAAAGTGGTTTATTAGCGAATCTAAGCGCATTAAATATAGAAAAGAGTTCGAAGCTAAATCGTAGTTTTTTTTTTACAATCCTCCAAGGGCGCATTCGCTAATCGTAGTAAAGTTTTTCACAGTGCTTCAATGGAGCAGATAAACCTGGGGACGGCGGGTAGCTTTCTATTCAGCGCTTACTTATCTGACGGATAGTCTTAACTGGCGATTTTAGTTCCAGTTAGCGTTTAACTGAAGATTATGCAAACGGCTCCAAGTATGTAACTCAATACAAATACAAAAAATTCGAAACTGAGCAATTTTTGTTGTCGAATCGAGTTACAAAGTAGCTCCCATAGCTTGTTCGATCTCAACTAATTGCATCTTGCAAACAATCATTCAGCGTCGAGTTTTAAGATAATCATTTTTTAATTCAAACTTTACGTCATAATTATTTTTAATTGAAAACATTTAACACATTTTTCAATAAGACCAAAAGAGCAGCAAAGTATTCCTATTGTCTTAACCAACGACGAATTCATTATTGTGCTTACCCAAGCTGCATACCAAATATGGCTTTTTAGAGCGTTTTCGCACAATGCGTTTGGCTAAAATGATTAATGTAACCATTTTATTTTTCTTCTCAGCCAAATCTATTGTCATGGACCGCTGCTGCATACTGTACAAATGGCGCATCTTTACAAGGATTCCAAAACTTTTGTCGACATGAAACTGAAGAATCTGCCGAATAACACGTTAGACGATTTCAATGCGTTCATGGTTGCCAAGAATAACACACCTACCAAGGAGGAGATAAGGGACTTTGTGGATGTATGTTGAGCTGAAAGTTTTTTTTTTTTATCTAACAAACACTTTTTTTTTAATTTTCCTTTACCCCTCATCACTTCTTCTTTTCTTACAATTTTAGACACATTTCGAGGAACGTGGCAAAGAGTTCGAACCTTGGGTGCCGAATGATTGGAAAGAGCATCCCGAATTCTTGGATGCCATTAACGATCCTGATCTCAAGCAATGGGGCTCTGATTTGAATGGCATCTGGAAGGAATTGGGCCGCAAGATGATCGATGATGTACACAAAAATCCGGAATACTATTCCATCATACCTGTCGATAATGCGGTTATTGTGCCCGGTGGACGTTTTATTGAATTCTACTATTGGGACTCTTATTGGATCATACGCGGTTTACTCTATTCGGAGATGTACGAAACGGCACGTGGCATGATCGAAAATTTCTTATCTATCGTAAAGAGATTCGGTTTTATACCGAACGGTGGACGCGTTTATTACTCGGGACGTTCACAGCCACCACTATTGACGGCTATGGTTAAAGCTTATGTGGAATTTACAAATGATAATAATTTTGCAATCGATGCCTTAGATGTTTTGGAACATGAATTTCAATATTGGATGAACAATCATGTTGTACAAGCGAAAGGTTACGATGTTGCCATTTATCGTGATAGCTCCAGCGGTCCACGTCCAGAATCCTATCGTGAAGATATTGAGACATCGGAAGCTTTTCGCACAGACGAAGAAAAGGAGGATCATTACTCGGAGTTGAAGGCTAGTGCCGAATCGGGCATGGATTTCAGTTCACGTTGGTTCGTCAACGAGAATGGCACAAACGATGGTGATCTCACCAATCTGAAGGCACGCTCCATTGTGCCCGTCGAACTGAATGCAATACTGCATTGGAATGCAAAAATGATTGCGGAATTTTATGGCAAGGCAGGCAACACATCGAAGGCTGCTGAATATGAAGTTAAGGCTGCAAAAATATTGGAGGTAAGAAATTGAAATATGTTTAAGGTTAGACCCGCCGACATATTCTTACGACTATCATAAAATCATCGCATCTCTATTGTGTTCATTTTTACGCCTAACAAATGATTCTGCGCAAATAAGAATTGTAACGGTTTTCTTTATTAGTTGTAAATATGTATTAAGGGTTTGTTTCTGGTTAATATTTCGCTTTTTTTTTCTTAAAAAAAAAATGAATTGGATCAATTTCTTTTCGAATCGATGCCTTGGCCCGAGTCGCGACATTCGCGATTCGAATCAAACAAAATTTACAGATTTTCTTCACGTGTTATCGAGCAGCGTGATCTTAAATAAAAAATTTCGAATCGAAATCGAGTCGATATCGAATTCCGCGATTCAGGCTCTGAAGCCATTTAAAAAAAATTCAAATTGGCGGATAGATTTTTTTTAAAACTTGTCAGATTTTAATGAAATTTGATATCAAAATTTTCTTTACGACGCTAAGTACGGAGGTCATTTTTAAAAAAATTAAAATTGCGGATGGAGAATTAAAGAAGCCATTGTTACAAACAAACATTTAAATATCGATATAAATAGTAACTTAAATAAAAACGATTAGTATAAAATTACAATATCGATCAAAATTATCGAAAAGGACAGAAATATTGATACTCGACTCACACACACACACATAGATCGATATCAAATATAATAACTATTTAAAATAAAAATTGTAAGAAAACTAATATCAATTCGCTGTTTACTATCGAGGGAATACTAATTGACTGCAATTTTTTTTTTAACTTCTTCCTTCAAGGCTATCGAAGCAGTGCATTGGAATGACGATGCTGGCGTTTGGCTGGACTATGATTTGATAAATCAGAAACCGCGTGACTATTTCGTACCCACCAATTTGGCACCGCTCTGGACGAATTCCTTCAATGTCAGCAACGCACAAGAAATCTCCGCATCGGTGCTCAAGTATATTGAGGATTTGAAATTGGACAGCTATCCCGGTGGCGTGCCGAACACCGTGGCGCACACAGGTGAACAATGGGACTTTCCAAATGTTTGGCCACCAATGCAATATCTGCTCATTGTCGGCTTGGAGAATTTGGGTACTGCTGAAGCAAAATCACTCTCTACTAAATGGGCACACCGATGGGTGACATCGAATTTCGAAGCTTACAAACAGACGCAAGCAATGTTTGAAAAGGTTTGTAGGCGTAGACAATTTTTTTTAACAAAAATTTGTGCTTAAAAAAAAAACATTTGGAGGAGTTTAAATTTATTTTTATTTGGTAATTTTTCTTATTCTCACACAGTATGATGCATTACATTTCGGTGGTCATGGCGGCGGTGGTGAGTATGAGGTGCAGAAAGGTTTCGGCTGGAGTAATGGTGTTATTGTTGAATTCCTGGCGAAATATGGCGGAGAGCTGGCACTGTTGCACAGTGCGGCACCAACAGGTGACGAAGCGCTTTGAAGCAACAAATTAAACAAAAAAATAAATAAATTAAATGAAAAAAAACTACTACACTTAGAACAATCAGAAATCTCGACTCATTATAGTTCATTTGTCTGTTGTTGTTGTTATTGTCTCACAGCATATTGCTAAAAATATATACATACATACATACATACATATACATAAAATTAGAGAATATTCATCTAAGATTGCATTGTAAATGTACAATAAAGAAATTTGAAAAAAAAATGAGAACAAATTTATTAAAAAATGTATTAAAAAATTTCAAATTTGTTTCATTAAGCTGTATGCGTGTGTGTTGTATTGTTAGGGACGCATTTTATGTGTATACACATACATATGAATTTGTAAATATGTTTATTAAAAGCAGCTTTCTTCATTTTGTGTTTAAATTCATTAAACAAAATTTCACTCTTTCATACAAGGCACATACATACAAAAAAAATCGGAACGTTTTAAAAGTGATCGAGCAGTTTAAACATTGATCCCATCCATTCATATTATAATTGCACTGTACTGAATACACTCTTTTTTTACAACATGTTACGCTCAAAGTTTATAAAATGTCCAATTAAAACAATTGCAAAACTAAATATTGAAGGTACAAATGAAAATTTAAAAAAAAAAGAACTGATAAATCAAATAAAAAAAACATGTTTGGTAACGTGTAGGTTTTTATAATATAGTATACCAACAGTAACAATTTATTTCCCTCTTTTGTTAAGTAAAATACACACTTGTAGCTGTAGTGAAAACAAATTTTAAACTTTAAGGCGCGTAGTTATTTTGAAGACAAAGTTGGCACTGCAGTAAAAATCAGCTTTTCACACACAATTCCAATAGAAAATTATGTCAGAAAGCGTTTTTGGCAATGTTCTTTAAAATTTTGATGAACATTTTTTAAGTTTTTTTTTTAATTTTCCAAAAAAAAAATTTAACTTGGCTTTTGCGCCCAATCCAAGGCGAATTTATCAAGGTGGTAAGCGTGGTAAGCGTATGTATATACATAAGTAAAAGGCCTCCGTGTATTTTGTTTTTGCTTTGCTCGACTGAATGTCAAAGTTCTGTATGTGATTTACATCGCCAGCCATTTGCCAGGCAATCGTCAGCTAATCAGAACGAAGCTCTTTGACGTTCAGTCCAGCAAAGCGAAAAAAGCGAAAAAACCAGCTGGCTCCTTAACACCACCTTGTTAAATTCGCCTTGGCCCAATCGCAGCGTGGCCCGTAGACAATCCGTACCAGCGGCCGGAATCCATCTTTGGCTATCGCAAAAAACTCTAAAAATCTTTAAAATTCCAATCGCCAAAAATTATCTGAACAATTGTCGATTTTTCCTAAATACGGTTCTGGCTTTTTCGTCGCTAAAAATCTCCAAGATAAATTCTTATGATTTATCCACTGCAGGCGTCGCTGGTGTAGTTGAAACGAAAGGTAAGATTTTGTTGTGGATTGCGGAAAATTGTAAGGTCCTTGTAGCATGTACGAGCATACATATATTTAAGGCCCTTTGTCACTAGTTTACTATTGTATTTTTTCATTTTGTTGTATTAATGTAAACTTTTCTCGTCGCTTATTTTACACTTTTATAGCGAAAAATGGAGATTTTTAGCGATGGAAAATACGCTAGAATCGGCATTTTAGCTGTATGAGCTGTCAAAAACATTTCACTCATTTGATCCGGTTAATTTAGTTCATCACTAAAATCTGCCAAAAAGTTTTAGCGTTAGCGACAGCTGGAATCCGGGTGCAATTGTTATTTCGGCGGTACGAAGAGCAAGTAATGTATTGCATAATTCGAAAATAATTGTCCGTAGATAAATGCTCTCATGCTCTCATAGCGGTAAAAGTCGAGTAGCGGAGTGTATGGAGCATATTGGCGTATCGCTACTTTGGATTTGCCGATTTTGAAAGTTCTCAAAAAAATTAAACAATCTTAAATTCGATAAAACAGCTAACTTAACCCATTTGTTTCTAGTTTTTTGGTAATTTTGGTAATTAATTAAACCGTGGCCAACAACGTATATTTTAACTAATTTAACAATTTTTCGAAAGTAAAACAAGTTGTTTGCTAAAACTCAGCGGGAAGTCGTGGTATTCTAGGCATTCCATCGTCCTTGGTACAGAAGCGGATCTTCGCTGCGACAAAATAATGATCCGAGTCTGCAAACAAATAAAAAAAGCAATTATTGTTTCAAATCCATTAAAACCCCAAGGAAAGCCGAAACTTATAATAACTGATGAATACAGCTGCTACTAAAACAACGGTCAGTTTTGTCCACGATGCAACGAGAAAAGATGGTGCCTTTCGGAGTACCGTTACTAAAATTTTTTTTGGACTTGACAGTTAAGTGATGTCGGAGGAGATTATAAACAAACCATTTTTACAACCTGTTCACATGGTACAACTACTTAAAATTGCAGTTTACAATTTTAGCTTTTTCCATTTTGTGCTTGAGATTCTTTCACTTTGATTAAACTCAAGTTTTTTACCTTCTCACACCAACAAATATGCAGTTCTCCCTTCTTCGATTCGACATCTTATTTGTTTATAATCTAGTGTGACATTGTTATCTATCATTCTTTTTGGCCACGTTCGAGAGAAACAGAGGTTGCTTCTGTCGAGAACGGCTTGTTCTTATTTCTCAGAATTTGCATTTGCACTTAGAGTAAAAAATATTTCGAAACGTACAGTAGCGCAAAACCAAATATCTCAAAATTAAATATCAACGCTCCTTTGCAAGTTTTTCGGGTATAAAAACGCCAAAACGTGCTAGTTTGTAATAATTATCACAAACTTTTGACGTCGAGAACACAACTTGTAAATATACATATTTGTAATTTCTAAGTTTTGACCTACTAAGTAGCCGGGTTATTTTACTATCCCTCTCTCTTCGTGCATTTGTTTGCTAACGACCATATTTTCTTACGTCACACGCTCATTAATGTTTATATAAAATTGTTTTACTTTCCAATTCGTTTCATGCAGTTATACCTACTATGTACCCAGTAGGGAAGTAAATTTTGTGCATTTTATTTGTCCCGGGATTTTCGAGATCTGAAAACAAAATCTTGGGACAATCGCGGGATCCCGAATTTTACGAAATTTTTATTCGTAATTTTTAATTTGCCAAAAAATGTAACACGTCTATAATCGTTGTATTATAGACGTATGTATACAAAAAAACATTAATATAACAAAGAGAACGATTCGTTGTAATTCATGTACATATGTATGTATGTATTTTTTTGGCAAACATACAAAATAACTTATACTTCAAGTACCAATGTACATACATATTACAGAAGCAAATGCAATTGCATAAATATAATTATTTTTAATAATTGTTTGAGACCAATAATAATACAAAGAAATAAAAGTCTGAAGTGTGTTATCCTCCAACCTAGACTTAAATTAATTGCATTTAAAATCTGCAGTTAAGAAGCACTGCAGCGCCTCAACACTTGTTGGTTGGATTGTCTACAAAAAGTTAAATGCTCTCATTTTCTGCTCGAGGAGGATATTATCCAAGGGCAAAACGAATTGTAGTGAGTTTACAAGCCGAGTTATTTGTCGTATTGTGTTATCGTAATACTGCAGTTGTAAATTTGTTGTTTTTGTAACTCATGTTAAATTTTCTTATTTTATTTTTATTCGATCGGCTCTTTCTGTTTTAAATCATTTGAGGTTTATTTTTGTTTGCAAAAAATGTAAATTAAAGTTAAATGAAATTGTGCGTTTTCATATTTAAAAAAAAACCGACCTCTCATATTTATTACAAATGGTTTATTGCACGAAATTGCACAGTGCAGCCATACGTTCCACTATTATTTTAATAGCAGACTATGGAAATAAGACAAATAACACTGTATGTGAACTCTCAAAAGGCTTTGTTTTGCCCTTGAAAGGTAAATTTTTTATGTTACAAAATTTGAAAAATAAATGGCTATTAAATTCACTGTTTTCTGCAATACCGGGATTTGAATAGACTTATCCCGGGATTGACATGCCTAGTACCTAGCAAGAACACTCTCGGTTAAATTATGTATGACATATATGTATACCAGAGTTGACAATTCTACCCGAAACTTTAACATTTCATCTCTTTCTAACTCATGCAATTCAGTATGTATGCAAAATATATACATACATATGTATATGCAGATCCCGCTTACTCATTGTAGTACTAACCGTGTTATCACCGTATAAGTACCCGAAACCACGGCGGAAATTGCAGTTTCGGTTATTCGTGTCTTGTAGGGTATGTATGTATGACCACACATCTGTAAATATTCAATCGCTTTGCTCATCCGTTGTTCACACATTATTTTTGTTTTATATTCGTCATAATTATCAGTTAATAAACTTAAGTCAATGATGGGCAAACCAATGCCCTGAAAGAGCGACGCGATATATTTTTTACCATTTAATATACTAACAGGTGGCGCAAAAGTAAACTTCCGATGTTTTTTGGCTGTAATTTAAAGAAAAAATTAATCAAATAAATTTAAAGAAAATATTCCGCGTTCTGGAGCAGTGTAGCGTAACATTGTTTATTAGGGGCCATTAGGGGCCAATCGCAAAATTTATAGCATTTACTGATAGGAGGATTACTTTTGCGCCACCTGTTATATCGTTCGTTTATTGTTCGTTGCTACACGAATACATAGCAGACGTGTTATGGCAGTACCGTCAGCAACGAAATTTGCCCTTTTCACTCGTGATTAGGAAAGCTAAATGTGCTCATCACTGACTTACATATGTAAGTTGTCATACATGCGATGTACAATTATTTTTATGCAAATATTTTATTTTAAATCTCGGTTGATTTTCGTTACCATGACATTTTTTTACAGTTACCGGAAATACGATTTTTAGCTCGATCGTAGCGCTGACAATCTCCCTGTTTGGCACATTGCTGGGACCATCACTGTGGTGAGGTAGGTGTATGAATGTCTTCGGAAAACATGTTATATTTTTCTTTTTCATGTATGTCTATTATATATGTACATATAACTTATTTGTGGATTTTATAAGCATTTTTTGTATATTACATAATAATTCGACGTGTTCCAAGAGTAACTAAATAATCGAAGAATTTTTCTACCAACTTTGATTTAAAAGTTGAAAAATGTAGGTATGGGAGTTCTGTGCGAAGTTTGAAACTTTGATGTAATATTAATTATGGCATAAGCTTTAGTTTTATTAAAAATTAACGAAAAATAGTATTTATCGCGAAAAATGTTCAACGCGAAAATTTTTGTGAATGTTGTAGAGAAATTTGTTGAACCATTTTCACTGTCAGTCAGTGTTAATATATACAATATATAAAAAAAATCAGTGCTTGCAGAGAAATTCAAAGAATTTAAAATCTCACTGAGTCATGCTAAAGCGAATTCATACCAGGTGGTGGTTTTAAAAATCGAATGCCACCTTTTCAAATCTCCTTAAATTTAAGAATGTCAGTAAAAGGAAGTGACGAAATCCAACTTCGTGATTTTATGTATTAATGGTCAATGTTTGTGGAAACTTATTTTAAAGGTTATGCTTAAAAAAAATGTAAATAACTGATTTAATAGCGCGCTTGACAAAATTCCATTTTTCTCTTCTCTATTGTCATGGCATTCTTACTCAAAAAAATGTTGTTGGCGATGTGCACCATCTTGTATGAATTCTGAAATTTACAATATTTTAAAAAATTTTTTTAATTGAATATTTTTAATCAAAAAACGTATGGTTATGCATTTATTAATTTAAAAGATAATCCCCTTTTAAAATTTTTTTTTAATTCGTGCGGTTAAACTTTGACTCATCTGGATAGATTATCATGCAATTAACTGAATTTAGTAAAAAAAAAATTTAATTAAGAGTAATTAATACAAAAATTTAATTTTGAAAAAGTTGACTATAAAATATAGCCTCCTCTGGTTAGATTTTTATGCAATAAAATGAATTTTAGTAAAAGATTTTAAAATTAAGAGTAATACAAAAACTTAATTTTGGAAAGGTTGTAATTTCGTGAATTTGCAACACATGTTTAAAACCAATCTCAAAATTTCTATACGAAAGTATATTGATATTTAATTAGAAACATAACCTAAAAACTAAAATGCTCTTCGTACGTTAAATTATGGTATAATACCAAGGCACATCAAATAGGTAGCCGCAGCAAACTTTTTTTTTATTTTTTTCATATTTTCTTTTAATTTGAATTGTCAAATTTTGAATTTCTTTGTGATAAGAATGCTTTCAGTACAATTCAAGGTAGTTGATAAAATACTTTTGAAATTTTAGCTTTTAAAAGCAAAAACAAAATATAAAGAGCTCAATTTTTTTTCAATTTTTCTACTGCTGCTACCTATTGAATGTGCCTTCATAAATTCTCCTCGATGATAGTTGAAGTGAAAACATCTTTTATACTCTTCATTCTCTTTTAATTTTGATTTACTTGCAGAAATGAAAGTCTGGCGCGCCGTTCTAATGACCATGACTTGCTCCGTTACTTACGCAGACAAATTGCTTTCCAGTGAAATGCATTAACTTGTATATATGTAAATGTATATAGAATTTAAATATATTTTAAGTTTAATTTTGAACTTACACCTTGTATTTATTACGACTTCATTTAAATGAAATATAATATATACGTTTATATTGTTGGTAACAGTTTTATTAGCAACATTTGAAGTGATTTTTATTTTATTTCTCTTTTCGCGGGTAACAGAAACAAAGCAAAAAAATAGGCAATTTACCGATTCCATGAGGGAGTAAGCCATGAATGTATAGGATTCTTTCTTTCTTTTTTTTTTGTATAAGATAATTAATATATCCATCGACTGATATCTGCGCTTCAAAGACCTTTATAAAATTCAAAACTATTAACCAACAGTAACAAAGAAATTCTCTTTAATATTTCGTTTGTTGTAATTAAATTTGTTTTTTTTTTCGAAGTGATATTGAGGGAAAGAAATTTAAATAATTTTTCGTAGACATTAAATTGTCAAACTATCTAAATAATTTTTAAAATTAGTACCAAGTACCTACAAATAAATAGTCGTATGTATGTATGTATGTATGTAGATTCATATAAATGAATTAGAGCAACAATGGTGTCGCTTAATTAGCGGACAGCGGCTCCCGACTAAAGTAGGGCGCTGTATTTGGTGTTAACAGGGTATGGCAAATATCACAGACACGTACAATTTTTTTGCGTGGACCTGACTGCACCGTCTTCGTCAGACATTTGTCACAGTAGATGTGGCCGCAATGGCGACAATGGATTTTACGTACTGTCACTGTGAAATATGTATTGCATGTGGGACAATTATCCACGTCCTCGTCCTCTTGCCAACGCACTTCAGCATCGGATTTGCGCAATTTCTCCAACGCCATCTGAAATGGAGGAAAACAAAAAAAAACAAAAGTTATATTGAAAGATATACATATGTAAATACTTATGTATGTTTGTAGCAATTTGTACAAAGTTTTTATGACAAGTCTTTTTCATTTTGGTTTTATAAAACGAATTGAGCAGAAAACAGCATAAAAAATAAGCAATTCAGGTATGTATGTATCTACATATTTACCTGCAAATTCTGCGATAATGTTACAAAATCCTTCTGCACCTGCTCGCTAATAACTAAATCGTCTTGAAGATTTTTGATTTTCGCCTTATAGTCTACATTCATTTTGGTTAATTTCTCCTGCGTGATACATTCAAATATGTACGTACATACATATGTATGTACATCAAAATTGCAGAGTAATACAAAAAAAAATGAATAAAATAAAATGCTTACAATGCTATCCTGCAATTCGATAACTTCGACACGAAACTTCGATAATTGCCTATTCAATTCAACTTCCTTTCGTTCCAGTGTGGTCTTCGCTGTTTCATAGGTTTGTATGGTACACAAATGTTCGGTCAACCGATCTCTGCAAAACATTAAAAAGAAAAATGCGTCGCAAGAATTTTGTACACATTTGAAATATAAAGAGAATATGTATACGCAGTGTATTTAATAAAAATTAAAAAAAAAAAAGTTTCTGAACGCCTAATAATTTAAGTACAAATATTTTGTAATTTACAATATTAAAAATATATCTGCATACTAGTTTTACTTCTCATTTTTTCACTTACTGCAACGACTTGTTGTCTGCTTGCATTCGTTTCTTGTATGCCTGTCGCTCATTATTGCTTTTATCTAATTGATCTCGCAAAATTTCTATCTCATCCAGTGAAGTTACGCATCTTTTACTCTCGAATTCACTGCTCACACGCGCTTGTATAAGATCGCTTTGCTGCTGCAAAATTAATTCTTGCAATTCCTCAACTGTGTTTGGTAAATTAATGTCTTGACTTTCGATTTCCTCCGATGAGGCCAAAAAGCGTCCCGATAAGAAATCATTATCGGCCTGCAACGTTTCCAATTGCTTGTTAACGCGTTCACGTTCATCTGTGACACGATGCAGCTGACGCATTACCTCTTCTTTGGTGTAGAGAAATTTTTGCTGCAACTCTAGCAATTGCTCTTCGTTTGATTTTACTTGCTCGCGCAGTTTTTGAACTTCGGTTTTGTGAGCTTCACGTCGCTCTTGCCATTGATCTTCTAGATCTTTACGTAACGCCGCCTCCTTTTGTAGATCTTCCCGCGACATTTCTATAGCCTTTTGCATTGCACTAATTGTTGTTTGATCTTCGGTGCTCTTTGTTTTCAATTCTTGCAATTGGTTTTCGTACTGTAAGCAAACATCGCAGGAAATAGTGTTGATGTCTATGGAAGTTGATTTATTTATAACCACATCTTCCTTGCACGTTTCGCCTTCCTTCGATATGGCATTGTCCGAGGCGCAATATTCTTGGTTTCGCAATTTGTCGTCTGTTTCACGTAGCTTTACCTTTAATGCCTCCATTTCTTCTTGCAATTGTACCACAATCGAGCGTAAAACTTCAGCGTCCTCTTGCGCCTAAATTTATGCAAAGTAAATGATAACATAGTCTTAATTTGGAACGTAATATTTTTCTACATACATAGTCTTTTTTAACGCCTTTGGGTTTGTTGTTGTCTTCATTGCCTTCCTGGTGGCTAAAGCTATTTGACAGCACAGTTCCAGCAGATTCACCACCGAATTTACGCAAAGTCTTCTTCATCTGACTCAGCATTTGCTGTGGTGCCAAGCCAGTAGACTCCGTTTGTTGTTGCTGCGTATTTTCGCGTATTTCACGATTTTCTTGACATAGTCGATTGTTGTCTTCTTTCATGCGTTCTAACTCAGCCTTTAGAATTGTTGACTCCTCTATAGTATCTAAATATTATAGTTGGAAAAATTCGTAATTTTTTGTGATATACTCTAATGGGTATAAGCTCACCTTGCACTAATTGCTGCAGTGAGGATATCTCTTCTCTCGCTTTTAGCTCTTTCATATGCAACTCATTTTCCGACTTTAAATCGGCCACCACAAATTGGCTCTTCAGTTCGTCCAGTTCGCTCTGCAAGTTTTTGCGTTCAGTCTGACTTTTTTTCAATTCTGTCTCCTTTTGTAAATAAAGATCTTTCATTTTGGCCCGTTGCGCATTAAACTCCTTTTGCATTTTTCTTTGATCTTCCTGTAAGCTTTCGACAAGCTGTTGCAAATTATCTGTGCGTGAAGCATAGAAGCGATCAATATGTATTAAAAAAAATGTAATATGAAATTTAATAAAAACCTCCATCTCGTGATGTCGCCACTTTTAAAGGGACGGGTGTGCTACTTTCTTTTTCTTCCATTCTAATCTAAACTAATCATGTTTTCGATTTATTTATTAAACTATCGCACTTTAACAAAAATTATAAACTTCTTCTTTTCGGTGCGACGGTCAAAATAGTTTGTGATTCAAGCATTGAACGCAAATATATAGATATCGTTAATTGATTTCAGGTAATTTTTTTCTTTTTGTTTTTACATGTGATTCAAAAGGCTTTTTTATGTGTTAATTAAAAATTAGTTTTCCGTGTTTCACTTATTTATTATAACAGTTATCGCTAGTTTGAATTATTTAATATTCTGATAATTTTTTTAATTTTTTTTTGTAATTGCAACAATGTGTGGTAAGTACCTTTCACCACACACAGTTGCTTTAAATTCACCTCAGAAAACGAAAATATTTATGCATGGCAAACTCATGTTTCTTTTGCAAGTTCGTACATTTTTTTAACACATGCTGCATTTAGACTAAAATAAAAGCCAAATGGTAAGAATTTGGTAATTATGGAGAACAGCGGCTGTAGCTAAAAGTGGCCTAAAATGAGGGGCTTTTTTCTGAAATAGTGTAGTAAGTGGCAGAAAGCGTAATTTTTCAGTGGTTTTTTTATTATTCACATTTAAATATTGCGCGATGCAGCGAAGCACACAATATAGTATTCACGAAGCATTTTGCAATTAAAGTGGCTTAAAGCGGAATTTCGCAATGGTTTCTTTATTATGTACATTATTATCAAGCGGAAAGAAGTTCTGCGGGGCAGTACTGTTAATGTCGTAGCCCTAGTTTATCCGGCCAAGGAGTTCTGGTTGGAAGTTCTGTTAAAAAAATAGTCCTGGCCGGACAAACTCCGACTATGCCATCAACAGTACTTTTCACTTTCCGCCACCTGCAATGAAATAAGCATTCTCAGTAACACCTATTTTGGAAAAAACCCCATAATTTTAGGTCATTTTTAGCAAAAGCCGCTGTTGTCCACAATTACCAAGAATTTAACAATAAATTCCGTTTTTGTATTTTTAGGGTAGAGGAAAAAAATCCTTCATAGATCGCAAAAATGCTGTTACGTTTCACTTAGTACACCGAAGTCAACATGACCCTTTAGTGGCTGACGACACTGCGCCCCAACGTGTCCTGGTGGAAGCGGTGCCACAAAATCAAACTAAAATCGCACCAGATGCCGTTGATTCTTCCAAGCGTCACGAGGAACAAAAAACATTTGGAATATTCTTTGACGACGATTACGACTATCTGCAGCATTTGAAAAGACCAGAGCAGGAAGTCGTTTGGGAGTTTGTTGAAAATCCCAACCAAGCACGTAAGAGATTCGAAGAAGGACGGATTACCACCGCACCCAAATTGACATTACCAAGCTCAGTTTTTGCGTCTGAATTTGAGGAGGATGAAGGCTTGCTAAATAGAGCAGCGCCAGTGCCTGGACCAAGACCTGACTGGGATCCTGATGTGGTTGCCGCGTTGGATGAAGATTTTGATTACGACAATGAAGATAATATACTGGAAGACGATTTCGTAACAAAGGCAATGTTTGAAGGTGATGACGATGAGGATGATGATGAGAAAGAAGACGATGACGCTTCTGGAGAAGACTTCGATTCAGACGATTTGTGTGAGAGTGATGATGAAGAAAATGATCAGGAACTAATGGATCGCCTTGGACCCTTGCTGCGTGAACGTCGTTTCGATGATGAAGATACGAAGTCCCGCTTTACTGAGTACTCAATGTCCTCGAGTGTTATAAGACGTAATGAACAACTAACATTGCTTGATGATCGGTTTGAACGATTCTATGCAACCTACGATGACCCGGAATTGGGTGATTTGGCATGTGAAGAAATTGAAGGCGATTGGGACCAAAAGCACCGAGTTTTAATGGCTTGTTACAGGGAACACAAACGAGGCAAAAAAGTTGAACCATACAATAAAAATTGGGATCGGGAGCGTGTTGGTAAATATCGTAACATTGCGGAGGGCGAGGAGGATCCAAACGATGAATTAGTTGAAATGGAAATAAATGATGATAATCAGAAAAAATGGGATTGCGAATCTGTGCTCTCTACATATTCCAATATATATAATCATCCAAAACTCATTGAAGAACCTAGACGTAAAAGTCTGAGAAGCAGTAAAGCCGAATCAGATGCAGCTATTAATAAAATTGAAATCGATCCAAAAACAGGTTTACCAACAAATGTTCTACGAAATGGTGGTAACAGTCAACTAACTGAAAAGGCATTGGCGAAACTTGATAACGGAGCAGTTGCTTCAACCGGCGCAAAGTCGCTATGTAATAAGTCGTTATTATCCACTTTAAGTGTGCTTTCTATTAGACCTAAAGATGAAACACCTGAAGAGAAGCGTGAACGCAAAAGGTTGTTGAAGGAATATCGTCTTGAGCGTCGCATTGAGAGGAAGGCCAACGCGGAGGCATTTAAGGAGGAAAAGAAGCGACAAACCCATGTACAAATAAATAAAAATTGTAACCAACAAGGTAGTAAAATCGTTTAATTTTACTTTGTGCATATATTAAATAAAAAACTTAATTATGTTATGTTATACAATTAATATAATTTAAAAAAAATTTTTTGATGGGGAAATATGGCATACTTTGAACGTTTATTTTTTTTTTAATAAAGCTAACATAATAAACAATTATTATATAAACTAAAGTACGCAGCACCAGCATCATAACTTTGAACGTTTAAATTTATAGTTTCATTGTAACTGATCCCAAATACGGCAAATAATCGGGAGCTATTACATATACATATAATTAGTTTCAATAGAAAAATTTCCATTCCAACGATTCAGATAATGAAATCAAGCAATCGAATATAAATACTTATAAAATCATAAAAAACAGTCCGTGATAAGTGATGATGAGCATTGCGGAACCAAAGAGCGTACATAACACAAAAGTTATATGGCGTTTCGTTCCCAGTGGCCAGTTATATTGGCTAATTTCACCACACCAAAATCCAATTGGTTCGAATTGGATTTTGATATCAATGAACATATTATGCTGGAGGAACGGAAAGGGACTTGCACTTTCTTTGTAATATACGTTCTTTGATAGAACATATTAGATGTTGTAAAAATTCGTAATGTCCCACCAACAAAATATGTCGACTTATTTCACCACACTAGAACGTTGTTTGACATAAGAATTTACTTCGGTCCAAGGCATATTCAATAGGTAGCAGCAGTAGAAAAATTAAAAAAAAAATTTTAGCTCAAAAATATTTTATCAACTACCTTGAATTGTACTGAAAGCATTCTTATCACAACGAAATTCAAAATTTGACAATTTAATTTAAAATAATATATGTATGATAAAAGTTCAAAAAAAAATTTTGTCGCATATTTGATGTGCCTTGCTTCGGTCCAATTATTGTTTGTTGTGGTTAAATAAGCCGAAATATCTTACAACACTTCTGCGTGAGTATTGTTTTCCAACACTGATTTAATACAAAGCGTAAAAAAGTCCAATAGTATTTTCGAAAGCAACCCTGACAGAAAGTATTGAATTTAGCAGAACATGGACACAGCAAAGAAAAATTCATCTAGCTAAAGTTATAGCGCCGTAAAACTATTGAAATTTCGGCAATTCGGTAGTGAAAGTCTTGAATATATGTTCGAAATATAAATATAATACATAATATGTGTTTTAATAAGAATAATATATGAGTGGTATTTGCATATCGAAAAAGTGAAAAGATATGTAAAAGAAGAAACTTGAATTGCAGTAAAACTGTGCCATTGCATTGGTGCGAGAAAGAGATAGTTGGACTCGGACGGTGATGCAAGTGTGGCAAATAGGTGCGTGAAAAAAGGAGTTGGTTCTATGATTGTCAGCTGGGTCTGTCAAAAAACGAACGAAAACAGGAAAATTGGCTTTTGTTTGTTAGTTTGTCTTAATTCTTCCGCTGTCTACTTTATGCAAATTTGATGAAAAACTGAATATATAATTACAAGAGGGATAATCGAAAATGGATTATAGCAAGTCCAACTACTTTGGAGTAGGAGCATGTGGAATAGTAAAGAAAAATCATTAAAGTGTAGGCAATAAGACGATGGAAACTCGGAAAAAATAGTTGCAAAGACATTCCAGCAATTGAAAAAAAGAACAGCTGAAAAGGTGGTTCTGATAAAGAAGGGTAGAAAGTGGGAAGAAGAGAAACGCGATGAAAAGATACGTGATGAAAATGATTTTAATAGTAAGTGGATACAAAGGAAAAACGAAATCAAAAAACGGGAACGAATAAACGACGCACGACTTTATCCATCCACCACTATACACGGGTAGGAAGAAAAGTGATGCGATAAATCGAGATCTATAGAAGAAATGTGCTTCAGAGGCTATAGAAAAATTGCAACGCAACTATTTTGGATATAAAGCTGAGTTGGTATCGACTACGAAAAAATCGCCATCCTCATCTTTGTAACCTAAAGTTTGCTTTTCCAGGGTCAAAATGCGTCCACAGGTCAGGTAAGTCTGAATTTTAAAGAGTGGAGTATATGTAAGTATATATATTTTGCGAACCCGTATATTAGGGCTCATTGAGTATTGTACTTGATAGTTAGCTCAAAACATTGTAAACAGGGGCCGTAGCTTAATTAAGGAGAAAGAAATCGTAAGCTTAGCATTTTCATTCTAAAGTAAATTTCTTAGTGAAACAAAACAAACTTTTTGAGGTGTTGGAAGGTTTATTTGTATGTATGTACTCAACTATTTATCGCTTTTTGTACTTCGGAGCTCGATATTTTTTAAATTAATTCTAGCAAAGAAATTAAGCAAGAAGGTTAGGGCGTTTATTTATGTGTGTATGTAAATATCTACATATGCATGCCCATACATATGGATATATATGTATACATATATATATATACTTACATACATACATATAAATGGATATGTTTACGGACATCCATATACATATACATACATACTTATATAAACACATAGATAGCTTGATTTTCTGAGGCTTTTTAACTAAGTTGATATAATGGTACATACTTACATATATACTGACCCATATGTACATATGTATATCATGTATGTACGTTAGTTTGTGTGTAGTTCTAATAGTACTTTTGGTTACATAAATTAATAAATTTCATGAAATTGTTAAGTTGTTGTTAAATAAATTGATACGTTATCGAAATACCACTAGTTCTATTTAGACCAAATTATCCATTCACAAATAAAAGTCTTGCTTATATCCTTCCTAAAGGGTGTGTAGGTATCTTCGAAAAAAGTTAATGATATATTTTAGCCACTTGAAATTTGCGCATTATTGTACTAAACTGCTTCCCCAGACCTTTTCTGATAACTGATTAAAAAGCTAAAAAAAAATTCATTGTCATTCTTTCAAAAATGTAAATTTTCGTGAGCACCGTATTCCATAATGTTTAAAAAATAAATTTATGTATGAAAAGCCAAAATTTTCAATTTTAAATAAAATTTAAGTTGAAGTTTGAACGATACACAATTTTAAACACAGAATATCCAATATTTGTTTATATTTCAACACCACAGAACGTATCAAGCTTTTGAATATGTAAACATTCGCGAGTTTAATAAAAATAAACTTTTACTAGTTTATCAAAAGACCGGCACTAAATGACGACCACTTTAGAAAGAATTACGATCTTTAATTACCTGACTTATCTTTTCATTACTCGCTAATGTTTTAAAAATAGATTTTCCATATATATTTCCTGTCGCGTGGTTTGGAATAAAAAAGCACTAGTTCATATAAGCAGCTTCATAATTAAAACCACATGATGATATTGTTACAAAGGGGCTATAAGATTGCTAACAAATAAATTTTAATAATAACCTAATTGGAAATTAAAAACTATCCGTTTTAAGAGTTTTCTTTTTATATTTTAAATCGAATAATCGATCAACTCTGAATTTTATTACAGATTTCGTTGTTTTAAAGAAATAATCGAATAGGATTTTAATTCGTCATCTTACCTATGTTAAGAGTATGAGAACGACCTTAACGGGTACAACAATATTTTATCGCCCGACAACATCCCAACAAAGCAAAAATTCACTAAAAATGGAATCCCATTTGACTGCGGTGCGACAAAAAATAAATGCTGATTTAATAGCAGAAAAAGCTGAACATGTTAATCTGTTAAGTGAGGAGGAGGAGAAGGATCCATTAGCATTAGATACAGCAATCGAACAACCAAGCTCGAGAAGTAAACTTTCGAGTAGCGCCAAGCACAGCCACAGTTTGCGGTACGTTGTATTTTGTTATTTGTTTTGTGTTATGAAATTAAAACAATTATCTATTTAATAAATTAAATATTTAGCAAATATTTAAGTTATTCACAATTAATTTGTAAATATTGAATTTGTTTGAATTATATAGGCGTCATATTCCTCGTATCATTGTTAAACCTATACCACCCGAGAAAAAAGTTGCAGTTACGGCGACAGCAACGTTGAGTTCCAACGCCGCAACGTCATCTGCTACTGCCAATACTGTGATTAATGCCACCACTGGCAAGAATACAACACCGAGCCCTTCAAGTCGTGCCAGCAGCAGTCGGCGTGCACAACAACAAGCCAAAGCTGCGGCCGCCTCTTCCTCAACATTGCCAGGTGGCGCCTCTATTACAACACCTATAACAGCCATCACTCAAGCGTCTACAATGCGTGAAGTGCTGGCATCGATACCGGGATTTAGTTTTAAACCTCGTAGACGTTCTTCCAAGAAAATGTCCACTGCTGCACAAATTGAGCAAACAAAAGATGGAAAAATAGACCTCGAAACGCCAGACTCAATATTAGCTTCAACCAATTTGAGAGCCTTACTGAACAAACAAACCTTTTCAATGCTGCCTCCATTATATCAGTATAACCTCATACAATTGCTACCAAGCGTAGATCGCGAAGCCATTGAAGTAGAACGTAAAAATACAGCTGAATCCACCGTTACCATGGAAGCTATAAAATTGGGTCCATCGAGTCTAAACAATGAGTTCTTTGCACGTGCCTGCTTGGAGTGGCGTGAACGCCTGGCGGAAGGTGAATTTACACCAGAAAATCAAATGAAAATGAAAACCGAAGCCGAGAGGGAAAAGAATAAATTAGATCCTTGGAAATTGAAACATTTTGAACCGATATGGGGTGAAAAGTCTTACAATCGAGCCAGTAGCAGCAGTAGCAGTAGCAGCAATGTTAGTTATAGTAGTGGCAAAAGCAGTGATAGTTATACCAATTTAATGGACGAGCGACTGGAATTCAAATTGGAGAGCAAAGGTGGCCTGGTTGCTACAATTGTAAAGACATCAGCAAAAGCCACAGCGTCATCAACAGCTACATCATTAGCGGCTATCGCAAACTCAACGGCGACGGCAACTGTGACATCAACAGCAAGTACTGAGAGTACAGAAAATACAACGTCATCATCATCAGTAGATGTTAAAGAGGAGGAAGAGGAAGATTTTGTGAATGAAACCGTTGCAAACTTAAATGTGAATGCTATTGAAAATGAGCAGGGAATAAAACTCGATGAGCTGCGTCAGCAGGAACAAACTGAGTCTTCTACGACCGATTATGAAAAACAGACTGACACAATTTGCGAGCTGGTAGGTTAAATACAGTTAATTGCAATTAAATTTTCATTTTAATTATTACTATTTTTTTTTTAAATCAATTTCAAGTCTTTTTAAAGTCACAACAAATAACTAATTCCCATAACTTTTTTTCAATTTCTTACAGGAAAATATTGCTTGCACGGATTCATCCTCAACGTTTGACCTTTTGCGCACAGATAGTGGTGACATTCAAGCAGCAACGCTAACTGAAGAATCTAAAATTACCTTAACACTAACACATTTGGAGCACGAAAGACATAATGAGTGCGGGAGCAGCGGCAATACACGCAAGCGTTCGGAATCTGAATTCATATATGAAGATCGTACACAAAACAAGCTAATGAAAATGGAAACAGCAATAGTGCAGGAACAACATCAAAACACACATGATTACGATATGACCAATGCAGGAACATGTATAGAAGGTGATGTTAGCCATATTGCGCTCTCACCATCCGTGTCTTTGGCAACGTCAAGTTCACAGGAGTTAAGTGGTAGCAATAGTTTAACAACAAACTCATCCACAACAACAAAAGTTCCCACCACCACCGAGAGTTTTATGTATAATAGCAATCTCTATATGGCAAAATTCGAGCAGCAACCAAATGCCGAACTGTTGCCAAACGAAAATATTTCTTCAGTTAGTAGTGAAGATGGCGCCACTCTAACGGATATGACTATAATGAAAACGCCAAATTTCTTACAAACTCAAGATACATCGTTTGCGGCAATTACAACATTGGGAAATAGTACCTGTAACAGTATTGACACACTTTTGCCCGCAACATCATCGTATGTGAACGTAAATACAATTTTGCCAGCAACGTCGACAGCAAGACAAAATAGTGATATTACGCTGCAAACTTTCCCATCGCAAGGGAAGCAAATAAATGCTTGTTCGATTATCTCTTTAGAGGATGGTGATGATGATGACGATGAACTTATTGAACAAAAATTCGCTGATGCACACAATTATGTACTCGAATCGGGAGAAGTGAGTACCGATAGTAGTGCAGGTAAGGATTCGTTAAATTAATCAACTACATATTTAAATTATGAATGCCCTTAAAACTTTAATATTTTGTTTTTGACGCATTTATTTATGTATTTTAATTTTGTATGAACTTATAATTCCAGGTGCAAACAGCGCTTTACTCACACCTGTTGATAGTGGTAGTATTAAGGAGAAAAAATTTATTTTCTGTGATTCAGTAGATCAAGGTAATTAATTATGCGTTAAAAAGCTTACTTTAAAAATTATATCTTGTGCAAAAATAATCTTTATAATTACGGTTGATCGGCAAACTATAGGTCTGTACTCGTACTTCTCCAGTAAGAATTATCCAGTAAAGAAATTTCTTGGAATTTGACAACGTTCGCTCTCAGAGTGAAAAATATACCAAAAAGTACAAGAACGGAAAACCAGTAAAAACTTGCAAGTTTGACGAACAGCTGATTGAAGTTTTGTCCGCATACAAATATACAAAATGAAAGACGTTGCATTAGTGTTTTCCTGAAACATTCCACTAACGAAGCTTAACCAAAGGAACTTGGTACTTGCTTCTTGCAAGTTTGTTACCCACATTTTATAATTTTCGCCTTTAAAACTCTTAAACAAAAATTTCGTATTTATCCAAATTGCAATCAGCTGTTTTTGATCAGCTCTTTTCTCCACTTGCAAGTTTTTACTTGCAAAAATTTGTCCAGTAAAAATTATCAACTTCCCCTCAAAATTAAATGTCAATTCGCTCTCTCGATTTCCCCTACTTTGTAAGTTTCTTGCAAGTTTTTGCGTACAAGAACGCCAAAACACTTCGAGAACACTACTATAAGATCAAGTGGCAATCGTCAGCTGTTGACAAATCACGATCAGCTGTTGAGTGCAAACGATCCGTTGTTTAATTTGTAAATAAAAATCCTTTTTTTATAGTGTGTGAAAGATTATTTTCATATCAGGATTTACAATTTTTTGTACTCCATTTGACTCTACAAATTTGGTAAATAATTAATGCAAAGTATATCGGTTTGTAGTGGAAACATAAATCTTAGTGTCGGTTTCTTAAAAGCCTGTTAACGGCTAATCGGACTGTAAGAAAACGCTGAAATAGCTAACCGCCGATAATATTAATATGTTTTTTAAATAAAGCGACCCTTAGTTTGGAAATTATCGATTAATTTTCTATATAAACAAACTGTATCGATAGCTTTATCGATACAATTATGAAAAGCGTGAAAAAAACTACTAAAAATTATAAGAAATGATTTTGTTAATTTATTTTAAAGCGCCTTATAGGCGTCTCAAAATAATTGCGCAGATCGAACTGAATTCAATTTACTTGTACTGTATATTTTGTGTTTATTTTAATTCGTACTAAGTTAAAAGAAAGAAACATAATATGCAGGTAGAAAGTTTTAAGGTAAATTTTTTTTTACTCGATTTTTTTTTTGGATCGAGAACGGAACTGCGCGATTTTCGATTAATCGCGATTTAATTAAATAATAGTGAGCCGACTTATATAAGTCTCGTTGATGGCTCAATTGTTAATGCACAAATCGGCATTCGCTTTTTCAAGTTATCCATTAACACCATACAAATAAATTAAGAAAAATGTATTCGAAATTAAAAAAAAAAATATGTATACAAATATCTGAAACTCAACCAGAATTAATGTTTTCTCTTATCTAATTATTTTCGCAAACCACTCTTGTCAACAAAAAAATATGAGCATTAGCATATTTTAAAAGAAAGTAATAAGAATTTCGGTAAATTGCACCCCAAATTGCATTTTATTGACTCGCGAACTTATTTTCAACTAAATTCTAGGCTAGGTTGTATTCGATTATGATTTAATTCGTTTACATGTATTGACTGGGCAGCTTAAATCGCAGTCAATGAATTTGTCATAACAGCCTTTAACACATTATTTTTACTATTTTTTTTTTTTTTACTCTTTAGGCGCAACATCGCATGCTTGTGACAATCTTTTTGAAAGTAAACAAGACGTTGGCAGTTGTATATCGTCAGTCGCTACATCTTCTGCCTCCTCGTCCTCTTCATCGTCAATGACCTCAGCACCAACGACCAGCGGAGACATGATGTATGCCACAACAGCTCAGTTGCCTGCCGCTACACGACTATCGCCCGAGGAGCAAAAGCAGCAACAGCACCAGCAACAGCAGATTATATTATCCATGGCTGGGAAGAATGAGGATTTGTTTCATCATGTTCAACATGATTGGAATTTCGGCGGAATAAAGTTACAACAGCACTCAGAAGCGGCATCAAGTAGCTTTAACGGTGTGATTCAAACGCATCAAGGCGTTATAAAAGTAAAAAATGTAAATACGATTTCAGTTGGAGATGTGGCTATGCCAAGCATGGAAGCAACTCAAGCTGAAGAAGTCGTAGAGTGTATTGGTATGGATGGTGTTGATAATGTTGCGTTGGCAACGGCGGCGGCGGCGGCGGCTTCGATTGTCAATTGCAGTGGCGTGGGGATTGGTGGGGGTGGGAGGCACGATAACGGTGATATCAAGGCGGCGAATGATGACGATGACGACGACGAAGCGGAGGAGGATGATGACGATGAAGATGACGACGATGCAGACGATAACGATGCTGTGCGTGATATTGTTGACGAATTGCAACAACAACATCGGCAACTTATCAAAGAACAGCAGCAACAACAACAACAACAACATCTGCAACACAAACAGCAACAACATGACTTGCATGAGTCAGACAACCAAGACCATCGTAGCCATTTGACTTTTGAGCAAGCTGACTATGAGGTATGACTATGAGGCATAAATGAATTGCTTCGTCTTTAGTTATTAACTAAATTTTGGATTTTTCAGTTGGGCTCAAATATGTTGTGTGATGTTCAATTGGCGTCCAATGAAATGGAAGTGTCCAGCACGGTTATAACCAATAGTAATTCGGACGATAGTGTTAACGAAATACATATGGGATCGAGTAATAGCAGCAGCAGTCGTCTTGATGGTGGCTCTGGCGGTGTCGGTGGCAATGTTACTATACAATTAAACGCATCCGCGCCGGCGACTATCGGTCATTTACATCAACAACAGCAAGTGCAACAATCGCAGCATCAGCAACAACAACAACAACAACAACAGCAACACCCCCAAGCACCGACGGAGCGTCAGAACACGCCACAGAGGCAAATACTTGTTGATACAAACGGGCAAATTATAGGAAATTTTCTTGTACAGCATCAGCAACAGCAACAGCAACAACATCTAGAACACCAACAGCAACTTTTGCAGCATGCAACACAGCAATTTGCCTTTCAGGCAGCACAACCCCGACCGCAGCCCTCGCAGCAACAGCAGCAGCAACAGCAGCAGCAGCAGACACCATCTGTAGCACTATCGACGCAACAGCATCTACAGCAGCCACACAACCATCATCACCAGCAGCAGCAGCAGCAGCAACAACAACAAGCACCACAGCAGCATGCACCGAAGTCTCATCCAACGTTAACGACAATACGTAAAGCGATCGAATTGAGCACGAACGGCCAGCAGTATCTAAATCAAGGCAGCCTGACGGCGCAGCAGCATATTGGCCAACAATTGGTACTGCAGCAGCAAGGGCCTCAACAAAGGCACTACTTAACACAACCACAGGTTCCTACGGTGTCTACCGCGTCTAATTGCAATATGGTTACTGCTAGCCCAACTGCACAGCAGCAACAACAACATCAAATTCAAGTTCAACAGCAACTGCAGCGCTTTCAGCAACAGCAACAACAACAACAACAGCACATGCCCGCCTATCAAACTTTAGCCACTCAAGCGCAATCCAATGCGACAAAATATCTATCAAAGCAAATGAATTTGATCACAATGTCTCGTGGCACATCAGCTGGCACAGTTGGTGGCTCAACTGCAAGCATCGCTTCAGTGACTTTACCGCCTGGTGCAGCTGTAAGTACCTACCCGCCTTTTAGCAATGCTATCGCTAGTTCAGCGCGTCCAGCTGAGCTCATTGTGAACGCTACTGCTGCAGCAAACATTAGTAATATTAGCACAGCGAATGTCAGCGTTGCCAGTGCCATTAAAGGTCTAACACAAGCCGGCATCCCATCCACAATAGCACAACAACGGCCAGCGAGTAAATTTTCTACCGGTAAGGGACGGAAAACAATCAATAAATTACCACCTGGAGCTGTTAACTTGGAGCGCAGCTATCAAATTTGCCAAGCAGTTATTCAAAATAGTCCAAATCGTGAAAATCTGAAGGCACAATTGCGACCACCATCGGCTATAATAAATCAACATCAACAACAACCACAGCAACACCAACAACAGCAGCAGCAGCAGTTAATACAAAGTAACGTAGCAACAACTTTAACATTGCCGAGCACAGGCGTAGCTGCGGCAACAGCAGTTGCACTGCCCTCAACGGCTATATCTGTAGCAACGTCGTTAGCAACCGCAACAAGCGCTTCGTCCTCGCCGAATTTCATCAAACAAGAGGACTTGACAAGCATTCCTGCTAATATAATGGGTGTTGGACGCCCTGGCGTATATAAGGTAAATGAAATTGGCGTACAGAATTGATATGCATAAGTTTTTGAACAAACGAAAGTAAAAACAAATAAGATAACCAAAATTCGGGCGGAACCGAACTTTATATAACTTCGCGATGTATTTTTTGTAGGGCGGCGCCGAGGTGATTTTTAAAAATTTCATAAAAACCCTATTTCTTTGTTTCACACAGCAGAAAATATTAAATTTCACCCAATTTTTTCCAATAGATACCGAAAAAACACGAAGTTTTTTTTTGCATTTTTCAAAATTTCCGTTATATGAAAGGTAGGGGCTATGGTCCGAAATTTTTGACGATGATAACAGCGATATTAAGGACAATATATTCACCTAATTAAGTGACGATACCTAACACTGATATACATAAATTTTATCATAAGTGGGCGTGACAACGCCTATTTTTTTAAATTTCACAAATATCCAGTTTCTTTATTCATAATCGCTCCAAATATAATATTTCACTCAATTCTCTCTTAATAGTTTCCGTAAAAACGCAGTTCTTGCATTTTTTAGACGTCCTTTATATGGGAAGTGGGCGTGGTTTTTGACCGATCTTGACCATTTTCAATACCCTGTTACCCAGGGGCTAAATCGATTTCTCTTTTCATTCTGATCATATTAATATACATATAGTATGTATGTATGTCTATATCTATTATTTTTGGCTGTTACAAACAACCGTTATGCGAACAAAGTTAATATACACTTGTGTACAAGTACGCTTGGGTATAAAAAAATTATTGAAACAAACAAAATTGTATCGAATTACAATTCATCACCCGGTCGCCGGACTTTCCATGTGTTTCGCGCTGTAAGTTTTTCCGGAAAACACATTTCACATCTCTCCATGGCTGAAATCTGAAAGATGAGAATGATAGAACCTTAAAGCTACATAAAAATTATATAAAGTAGTTATATGGCCAAAAAATTTAAAAAAAATTATATTTTTAATAAATAAAGCGACTTCGGAAAACGTAAATTGAACTTCCGAATAGTCAATTGTACTTCAGAAATCGTAAGATGAACTTCGGAATAGTCAATTGTACTTCGGAAAACGTAAGATGAACTTCAGAAGCTGTAAATTGTACTTCCGAAATTGTAAAATATATTTCAGAAATTGTAAATTGTATTTCCGAAACTGTAAAATGTACTTCATAAACTGTAAATTGTACTTCAGAAACCGTTAATTGTATTTCGGATTGGTGATCAAACTTTCTAAGTGATAGTGGTACGGAGCGTTATCGCCCACAACACCCAAGTACCCCAGGTTGTTCCACAAATCAATCCGCTTCTTAAACGCTGTAGGAATTCACTGACATTCGTTGGTGGTGATTGTGGCCGTTTCATTCAACTTTTTACTACGTACTTTTACTTTCAGATATTCTATGCTTATTGGATGATCCCGTTGATACATAGTTCTTATCTGCCTTTAATATTTTATTATTAAATAGAAATTGTAGTTTGGAAAATATATAAAAAAGTTAGTGCTGGTATATTAAAAATCATTAATATGTACTTTTATACTACGCAAATGCCAATAACATTTTTAATGTATGTAGATTTTACAGATTCTGAAGTACATTTCACAGTTTCTAAAGTACAATTTACAGTTTTTGAAGTACAATTTACCGCTTCTGAAGTTTATCTTACGTTTTCCGAAGTACAATAGACTATTTTTAAATACATTTTACGTTTTTAGAAGTACAATTGACTATTCTGAAATATATTTCTGAAGTATAATTGATTATTGATTATTCTTAAATACATTTTACGGTTTCTGAAGTACATTTGATGCTTTCTAAAGTACTTTTGGAAAAGGTGTAGTCATATGAATAATTTTTTTTTACGATCAGTTCGTAGTTTATATGGATAATTTGTAGGCTAATGTGATTTTTTTTAATATTCGGCGCTTTGATTCCATCTTTGCCCAAAGTTATGCTAAATATTTTTAGCATCTTAATGGGGTGCACTATTTATTTATTTAATTTATAAATAATTTAATGGCCAAACAATAACACAGAACTTATTCTCTTTTATTTTTAGGTAATTGGCCCACGAATGGGATTTCCACGTAAAAAATATGTTCAACGAAAACCCTCGCCTACGCTCTTAAGGCATCTTTTTACACCGCAAGCGGCTAATAATGCTCTACATACTAATGTTGTCACAAATCCGCGTCTACAACAACAGTTGACAGTGGCCGCTGCAGCAGCAGCAGCCCAGCAGCAACAACAGCAACATGAATTACATCAAAATGGCAACAGTGGTGGTGGTGGACAATATGTGTTGGTGCATCGTGCAAATGTGGGCGCAGCTGATAATCAGGCTCCGCGAGCATCAAGCGCACCGCCGGTACCACAACCAACACAGGTTCGTTTGTGTATAGTGATATGTACATTGCCACATGCATATATTTTAAGTAGATACCTTATTGTTTCTTATAGAGTCATTTGCACAATATGAATGGTATGCCGATAACAGGACGCGGGCGTCCTGCTTCCGTTGATATTGACGCTTCAAATGCAATGTTAGACCACAGTGTGCAGCATCACCAATCGCAACAGCAACAGCAACAACAACAAACACCACAACAACAACATATTCATCATCAACATCAAATAAATGCTATAAAATCGAATACAACGGTTGGCTTGATGCGACGCAATTTTGCAACCGGTAAGTGTAAAAAAATTTCGCTTGCGTTTTTTTTTTATCTGCGGAATTTATTAACACATATATTAAATAAAGAAGCCCATATATGTATGTATATTAATTAAGACACTAATACATTTTTTTTTTTTTTTTTTTTTTTGTAAACTTCTATTTGCAGGCAACATAACGTATATCGATAATCTGAGTGGCGCAACAGCTATAGCCGATGGCAATTACATATTGACCGCAACCAATGCTGGCGCACTGGATGCCGAACAATTGGTAAGCAAAGCCATTGCCGTTGCTGCCGCTGCAACTGGTGGTGTTAGTGGTGGCGCAATTGGCCCTGGTAATGGCGGTGTAGGCGGCGGTGGTGGCACGAGCATCACCCGTACACCAGAAGCGGACAATTGTGCCTGCTCTTTAAATGCAATGGTTATTTGCCAGCAATGTGGCGCATTCTGTCATGACGATTGTATGAGTGCATCGAAGGTGTGCGTCTCTTGTGTGATTAGATGAGAGGATGAAATCTCTGTAATAACCTTTTAGGCCTTGCGCACATTGAGTAGAAGTAATTGTGGTTCCGCACTAAACATAATACAACAATAGATATACAACATACATATATAATTATAAACTATATAGATACATTTGTAGAATATACATAAATGGATATGTATGTACATATATTTATACAAATAATATATCAACTAAAAAAAGGAATTCTGAATTCTGTAAAAGGAAACAAACAAAAAAAGAAAAGAACAACAAATCACAGGTCACATAGCATAGCAGCAAAGAACAAAAAAGGCAAATGCATAAATATACATATAAATATGTATATGTAACTACCATAAATGCGAAAACAAAAAAAAACACAAAAATGTTCGTTCTGCTAAAAAAAAAATGCTTTTTGCAATTTTTTGCCGCCGATCTGCGAATATTGCTGCTGTTCTTTTCCACCAAGCAATGCGGTGTGTGTTCTTGTTTTTTTACATGGTGAGTTTAAGATTTCATACGACTAACTGAATTCTTATGTAAATCGTTTGCGGCTGAAATCACTTGCAAAGAAAACTTGTATGTACATATGTATGTATGTATGTACCAACATATATGTACATATTCCTAAACGAGCAATAAATGCGCAACGCTTTAAATTTATAATTTGCCTTTAATGTATAAACGCCTGTGTTCAATTTAATAGCAGCGGTTAATTTTGTCAAATTTAGGCATTAATTTACATTTCATTAACTCTAAAATTGTTTCTATGGAAATACAGTTCATTCTCTTGCAATAAACATAAAAACAAAGTTCGAAACTATAAAAAAAAAATTCAAGTTTTTTCTCAAAAGATTTAGAAATTTTTCGAGTATGCAGTTTAATATGTAATTAAAGTTTAGTGCATGTTTTCAGTCGCTAATGTTGGCCGTCAATTTTTGAATTCGTTTTTTTTTTTCTTGCGAGGGCATTACGTTTATTTTCCTTATAAAAATAAATTTATTTCGAGCGTGATTTGAAAGCACAAAAGAAAACAAAATTCAGAAATCATATTTGAACCTTACCCACTTGTGAACTGCACATATGTACATACATATGTAAGTATAGTAAAATTGAATTGGCCAGAAACTAAAGCTTCAGAAAAAAAAAGTTTGCATTTTTAATGAAAATAAGTTAAATTATTAAAAAATAAATTGTACAAAACTGCTTTTGTACATATGATTTTTATAAAAGAGTGAAGTATATTTTTATTGAAAATTTTTTAAAGAAAATGAAATGAAAATTAGTTGCCCAAATTTGTCAAAATAAATCGCTGCAATTAAATTCAACACAGGTGTATGTACATACATATCTACGTACATGTGTATGTATTGGTATGATTGCTAAATAATTCTGATCGTCTACATGTGTACATATGTACATGCGTACTTACATTAATAATTATAATGAATATCATCAATAGCAACATTTCAAATTATTTATTTTTAAATATTCGTAAAAATTTTCGAAATCGTGCAAATTAGAGGTTATTATTTTTAAAATAATAACCAAATTTGTGATGCTGGATTTTTCAAACTTTGTGGTTATATTGACAAAACTTACTACGAGTTTTGAAATATCTTTTTTTAGTTTTTCAAACGCATGTTTTACGTGATGTTTAAGTTTTAAAAAAGATTTCGTTTTTAATATCCCACATTTTCATAAAATAATATGCAGAGTAAAAAATGTGTGACTGAAATTTGAACAGAAATTATAACAAAACGTGTTCGTTAAATTAATATTTCGCAAAAAATTCCACTTAACATAGTTAAGATTATTAATTACACTCAACAGACAATTCCAATTCCTAGGAAATCGCCTACTTCTCATTAATTTTTTTTTAGTTAATTTTTTTTAATTTTTTTTTTTTTTACATTTTTTTTCCCTTTATTTTTTTTTATTATTCATTTTTTTTACGTGCATTTTCTGATTGCCAAGAGTCCTCGATTTCAAGAGCAAATCCTTTATAGAATTTATAAAATTTCAGTAAAATGTGTCACAAATTAACGCTTATGTACATTATTTAAATTTTTTAACAAAGTATAAATCAATTTTACTGCGAATATCCATGGCTATCTTTAAACCCATGTCTACTCTTCCTAAGACATTTGTTTATGTGCTTTTGAAAACTATAAGATTTATTTTTTCCAATACATAAATATAAATTTCGCAAAGTTTCTCCGAATATTTAAGCTTGAACGGAGCAAATTCGTTAAAATTTCGCGAAAAATTCAACTTTACACAGATAAAATTATTAATTACACTCAACAGACAATTTCAATTCCTAAGAAATCGCCTACTTCTCATTAAATTTTTTTTCTCTTATTTTTATTTTTTTTTTAATTTTTTTTTTTTATAATTTTTTTTATTATATTTTAAAATTTTTTTTTTTTATTATTTTTTTTTACGAGCGTTTCCTGTTTGCCAAGATTTCACGATTTCAACAGCAAATCGTTTATAGAATTTATAAAATCTCAGTAATCAGAGTCAAAAATAAAAGCTTCCATCGATTTTATTCAAATATCCTTGGCTAGCTTTACTACTCTTTCTTTCTTAGGAATTTGTTTTAGTTTTAATTAAAATTTTTTTTTTTTTTTGTAAACTACAACAGCTGAACACTTTTAAACATATCATTTTTAGTTTTGTGGCGCTAAAAAAGATATCATACGTACATACATACATACATACATATGTATGTACATACATACAATATATGTATGAACGTACAAAGACCTAAAAACGCGTTAAAGTTATGCCTTTGATAGCTGAGATGATAATTAATTAATAATAATCTTACATTTTTTTTTACGTTTGTCTGTATTTTCAGCAGATTTCACAAGCATACTTGCAAAACGATTAACATATGTACATACATACATACATATGTATGTACATACAATGCATATAAGCTAAAAAAAAAATAAAAAACCAGAATATGAAACTTAACTAATAATAAATTGTACAAATTACAAAATGTGTATAAAGAAGAAAAAATGTCCATCGCAAACATTGTTGTGGTTTACTAAAAAAAAAAACTCAAAAAGTTGAAGTTGAAGTTGCAATACAAAGACAAAAAATGTTAAAAAGAAAAATAGTTGTGAATGATGATAAATGATCACTCAAATGAACAACTTTTGTGAGAAATTTTGTATAATTTTAATTTTGAGGTCCTTGGAAAGACTTCAAACATTTATATAAATATACATACTTGCATACATACATACATATAAATATAAATACATTAATATAGTACTACTATTTTTTTATTGCATACCATAACACATTTTTTAAATGGAAAAGCCCAGTTTCATTCAACACTAATTTATAGGTTTATTTATGTAATTACTACGTTAGCGTACACTAAAGGAAGGGAGGGGAGGGAAGGGGTTATTAAGCTAGAGCTACATATAAAAAAAATGCAAGTGTTTCGAAAAGTATTGAAATTTTATTCACAAACAAATAAAAGTTAAAATATTTGTATCACACGCTTGCCTCACACGAGATTCTCTCCACGCACATATTTATGCTCATTTAACATTTGTACACATTTAAATATCGACTCACATACTTACTTACATATGTACATATGTATGTATGTATGTATGTAAGTAGGAATGTTAATTTAAATATTTTGAAGCTGTGCAACTTTCGCAAATTGGTTTCTTTTATTTTTTGTTGTAGAGTTTTTGTATTAACTACTATTGTACGAAAATATTGCAGAGAGCGTTATGTTGGTATACATAATGTTTGTACCATATAAGTATATTGTGTATGTACATATATTTCCAAAAAAAAAAAAAAAAAAAAAACATGCATAAGCAAAAGGTGAATAATAATAATAATAAAATGTAATAAATACTTTGTATATATTTATTGAAATTCGAATATTTTATGTTCGTTACTCTTACCTATTAATTACAATGTTAAGCTACTATATAAATAAATATATAAAGAGATACACGCATACATACTCTGTAAAGAGCGTAAAAATAAGTTAAGCATTATTACATACTACGGTTCCATCTGTCATCCTTAATTATTAAAATAGTTACATACATACATATATACATTTATACTTGCATATATATGTATGTATATACGAGTACATACTAACACGGAAGTTAAGAAAACGAAGGATTAAAAATATAAAATCGAGTTCCAGCCACCTCGAATCGTAAGCGTATAGGAGAGCACAAACGATTTTGTATTCGCTGCGACGAACAAGCCGATGGCAGTTAGATAGACAGACAGGCAGACAGACAGACGGCATGGAACCGTGTAAGTAATATATTTTGTATATAATATCGTATAAGTCGCCTAATGCGTACACCTTACATACATACATACAAACAACCTAATAACATGCATACATACATTCATACATACATACATACATATTTACCTACCACGCATACACTACTCGTACTGTATTTTAAACTAAATCAAACAAAAAATAAATATATGAATAAATAACTGAATAATGAGCCGTTGATACAGAAAATAGCATTAAAAAACTACATACATAAATAAAATACATAATTTTGCTCCTAGACGCACGTATCGCAAAATATCCAATAAATATTATTAAAAAAATAAACAACAGTTTAAAATAATTTTTTTATATTATTATTTTGTTTGTTTGTGTGGAACTTTGAGCAAAGATGTTTAAATTTCAAACATACGGGGATAAGTGAGCGGTATTCTTGTACATGCTTTTATTTAGAGCTGGCTGAAGACTTGAACTGATCTATAATATGTGACACATATGGAGTGGTCCGTCTTGCTCACGCACTCCTGTGCCTGGAAACTAAACTGCTCCACAAGTCAAGCCACAAGCCACGTTAAGAAAACTTTCACGGTCTCATAGCAGCTGGAAGTTAACTGGCCGAGCAAATTGAGAATTTAACATTTGGTACCATAAATGATGACGCCCTCAGCAGCATTATGGGTAGTTGCAGCAGCTCGCCTGACCTAAAAAAAGCTGACGCAGGTGTGATAAATAGCATATTATGGCGACCTATGTGATTCACACTGAAAATGCTACAAGTGCGTTTTAAGTAGAAACTTAACTTCGTTCTAAAACTAAAATTATTCATATCATATTCGGCAAAGTTTTATTTTTGAATTAACCGAATTTTTTTGTATGTATGTACATATGTATATTTCATTTTAGTATAACACCGCGTTACACACATTCTGTCCTATAAATCAAATATACTTTTTCGGAAAGGGGAGAAAAAAATAAAAATACAAGTGTATCGGCGATTTTCATGTAGACGTTAAAATTTTTTTTTTTATATATAAAGTATAAAGCTCTTAGTGTCCGTCTGTCCGCTTGTGTGAAAGATTTTGGATCGATTTTTAACTCTTTTTCCGTGATCCAATCGAGCTGAATTTTTGCAGGCAGACTCGTGGAAATGTCTGTATCACGTCAAATTGATTTTTTATCAATTCTCAGATTTTTCTGAACTTTTTTTTGAAAAAAAAATTTTTTTTTCACTTTTTTCGGCATAACTTGAAGGAACTCCAAATTTTTATACTACTAAAGCGTTCCGAAAAAAAAATGTTTTTCGACCCATCCTACTCCATATATTTGTAGTTAATCAAAAAAAATGTTCTTCGACCCATCCTACTCCATATAGTTGTAGTTAATCATTAGTAACACACTAAACTGTTTATGACTTTTACAACACTTACAACTGGTATGACAGATGAAACATTGAAGTGCACAATTGTTTTAAGTTCTGTTGTGCGAAAACGTATTTCTATATATTTCATCTGAGAAAAAATGAAGTGCCCGACTCGAAATAACTTTTCTTACGTTTGTGGCTTATTCACACCAAGTAAAAATTTGAAAAATATTACGAAAACAGTGGTTAATTCGTTTCAGAAAATATTCAAGACTGCCTCTGTATGTTCCTTACTTGTGGTATACTCCGGAAGTCGTGTGCGACTATTGCTACATATATAAATTTATACAAGTTTACTGATGGAAGGTCAAAAATAAAGTACGCTGTACGAACAATTTGGCTACCACTTACGGAGCACTGCAATGAATTGTGCTACTTTTGCGTAACTTTTACAGCGGTTCTGTACTCACCAGAAGAACGTATAGCAGCTTCAATGGAGATTTTTGATGATGTTCCCGACTTAAGCGATTTATATCCATATGACGAATTTTTTAAATTGCACGAAGAACGGGAAAAAACCTGGCTCATTATTATGATATTGATTCGATGTTTGCGAAAATTGGTTACCCTCATACATATTTCAGACTTTTCATCGATGCATCGGTCAACAGCATTAAAGTCGTGCTGCTTCATATCGGTAACAAACATCCAGCTGTCCCGATCGCATATGCCACAAACCTCAAAGAAACATACGAAGGCATGGAATTAATATTACAGCTGATAAAGAACCAAGAGCATAATTGGAAAATATGCTGCGATCTGAAAGTGGTCGGATTACTCATGGGTGTTTAGCGTGGATTTCCAACCCACCAGTGCTTTTTGTGTACATGGGAAGGTCGCAAAAGAGATCAGCATTACACTGAATTTAAGAGGAAGCCGAGAACATGCGTAGGCGTAGAAAGTATAGAAAATCTACCATTTTGCCACCACTACACATTAAGCTCGGTCTCGTATCAAATTTTGTTTAAAAAAACTGGATCGTGAGGGCGAGGTGATTGCAAGTTTGCGCAAAATTTTCCCGAAATTGAGCGGCGCAAAGATTCATGCAGGTATTTTTTTAAGAAGGCATTCAGTAACTTTATTTTTTTTAATGATGTGTATGATTTAAGGTGTTTTCAATGGTCCGCAGATAAAAAAAAGTTGCACAGTTGCCGTTATAGAGCAGTTTATTGGCAACAAACGAGCTGCCAATTATAAATATTTTGTTGCAGAAATGACTTCGGCATATGGCGAAATGGGCATATTAATGTCGCTAAAGATCCATTTCCTTGTAGCGATGAGCATGGCGAAAGGTTCCATCAGGACATTGCGACTATTGAAAAGCGCTTTAAAGGACAAGACATTACGCATATGCTTGGCGAATACTGTTGGTCGATTTGTCGCGATACTGACACAAATGCTTGCAAAAATAAAAGGCCTAAGTTTCTTTAAAACATCTTTAAACAATTTTTAATTTTAATATAATAAAATTAATAAAAAAATTCGATTTTTCAGAAGCTGAAACCGTCACTAAAAACCGATAACCATTTAAAAAAAAAAAAAAAAAATTAGGAAAATCTGAGAATTGATAAAAATGTATTTTTTTTTTAAATTTGACGTGATATAGACATTTCCACGAGGCTGCCTGCAAAAATTCAGCTCGATTGGATCACGGAAAAAGAGTTAAAAATCGATCCAAAATCTTTCACACAAGCGGACAGACGGACACTACGAGCTTTATACTTAATACATATATAAAAAAAAAATTCTGACGTGTACATAAAAATCGCCGATACAAGTGTATTTTTATTTTTTCTCCTCTTTCCGAAAAAGTATATTTGGTTCATATGACAGAACTAAAGCTCGTTTTTGTAACGCAGTGTAATTGCTATCAAGGTTTCCGAATTTTCTTTCCTCAGTTCGAAAACTTGGTTCCGGGACAGTTTGAAACATGGTTATACCTAAGTTGACTCATCCGACGTTTGTCTAGTCTCACTGCGTATACAATTTTCTTTTGCAACCCAATCAAATATTCAAAACCGGACTAAATGTACGACATTTTCAGTTTGCATATTTATAAATCATAACTTTATTCATATCAGTTACATACATACACTATGTAATTTTTTTTAAATATAAAAAGTAAAATAAATTTTGAATGCACACCGTTCCAGAAAAAGTTCGTCGTATACTTTTTCTTTTAAGCTCAAAATGAAGTACCTTAAGTTCGAATGAGAGTAATACTACGTAAATGACTCCGACCGAGAACGTCTTAGTTAAAATCCTTTAAATCAACAATTTCACCACTTAGCCTCTTGGCTAAGCGAATAATATCAATGCAATTTCTACAGCTCTTCATGAGTCCTTGTGTGTTGGCGTTCCTTCTCCTTCGGATATGCCCAAAAGTAGGATGGCAAACCTCTAACGTCGCGTTCTCTTTTCACAAATGCGCTAAATGACGAAACACAGTTGCCAATAAAATGATTCGACACACCCATTATGGCTAAATCCAAATGTGGATCATCATTACCCAATTTATGGGCAGTCACATTCATGCGCAACAATGCTGTGTTTAGTTCGGAAATCATATGATTAGCATCGGCTGCCACAAAAACGGCACGTATTTCATTTTTTGGATTACTTTGTTTCACGCTCTTAATTAATCGTTTAATTTGTCTAATAATTAGCTCTTTAGTTGGTAAACAGAGCTCAAAGTAAAGTGAACCACGCTCATTATTATATCCCAAACATTGAGGGGAAGCAAATAGCTGTTGGCTATCTTTCACGTGCTCGCAGGCACGCACCCAATCAATACCATTGCGCAGGTGTATACCAATAAAAGCGCCTCGTGGTAATTTGTTTTTTATGAATATACGCTTCATTTCTTCATACGTATTTGACCAACGCAGGTAGCGGTGTAGTTCACGATTTTCCGACTGCACGGGGAAGCTAGCAGGTGCACCGGTAAATGGAATAACCGGCCATTTAGCAGCAGGAAATTGTCCCTGCCATTTCGAAGCCATGGCGCTGTGGTGTACATCGAAATTAAGTGGGCTATAAAATTTAGAGCCAACGAAAGATATGTTGTAAGTGTCCCAGAATGGACCAAACGGATTTCCATCCTTTGCATGGCAGTCTGCTTTGTATACTTTATTGGGGCTTAATGTCTTTCTTTCCATGTAGCAAAACGAAATTCGGTTGCCTACAGGCCAAATTTTGGGTGCCAATTTTTGCATAAAATCGGACATGAGGACAACGCGATGAAATTCCTGCAAAGGTTCTATCTCAAAATACGTATCAAAAGGTACTTGCGTTGAACGTATTTCACCCTTTTTATATTCCACCCATGGCGGTAAAATTAATGTACGATTTAAAGCTTTGGCAAAAGACAAAGCGCCTAGGAAGTGATCCGCTTGGTTGCCAAAGCGACCTAGAAAAATAAAAGTATAAACAACAACGAAAATATTAAATTAAATGGACGTAAAATTAAAATGAAATATTCACCCATGCATGGACAGTAAGTCAAATAGCCATTGATGTCAATTTCAGTTGCATTGTTACAGCGAATCAGAAAACTAAATAGAACTATTTTGAGGAATAATTGCATTCCGCCGGCTTCTTTTTCAATCAATAATACAAAAACCAATAAACAAAACACACACCAGTGTTGCGAAGTGGGCGTCAAGAAAAGTAAACAATAGTGGGAAAGTGTTGCAAAAAGTATGAAGACCTTAGCGTTGCCACCACAGTTCTTGACTACACCTTGGTAGCAGGAATTTTATGATCAAGGTACATATGTACATATGTATATATCATTTAAAAAAATTTCGTGAATTTTACAATTAATTTTCCATTTAATAAACGAAATCATATTTAATTACTGCTGCTTTTAATTTACCGTACTATTTTTCCCACAGATGTCGCTGTGGTTTATTTTGTTTCACGTGAATTTGTGTAATCGGGCAAAGGCAAAACTTGTAAACCAGTTCCCAGGTAGCAATCGCACAATTACTTTGTCAAATGAATTCAAATACGCTAAATCAGAAAACATTCATACCAACACCACCGGAGAAGGGCAGCTTTCCACTTGATCACGAAAATATTTGCAAAAAATACTATCTGCTCTATATGAGCTGTTTACGTCGGAATAACGATAACAACTCAGAGTGCCGACAGGAAGCCAAAGAGTATCTGGGTTGTCGTATGCAAAACCAATTGATGGAGCAGACCCAGTGGTCCAAGCTGGGCTTCGAAGACGATAATAAAACGAAGGCGGATAAGAATATTAATTAAAATTAAGTGCAATATCAAAATTAAGTAAAAAACAACAAGAAGAACAAATGCAAACAGAAGCTATGATGAGACCACAAAAGAATATATTAATCGGAGTAACTGGTAGTGTAGCAACTATTAAGCTGCCATTGCTAATTGAAAAGATACAAGAATTTGAAAAGGATTATGCCATAAACGTGAGTATATGTTATCTTTGATTTTTGGCATTCTAATAAAATAATCTTGTTTATCGCTTGCAGATTAAAATAGTTCCCACACAACATGCTCGCCACTTCTTCGAGAGCACACTCTTGCCCGCAAACGTGAAAATTTTAATTGATGCCGCGGAGTGGTCAATGTGGCAAAGGAGGGGTGACCCCGTTTTACATATAGATTTAGGCAAATGGGCGGATATTTTTCTAATCGCACCACTTAGCGCAAACACACTGGCAAAAATATCAGCGGTATGATTTTGGCTTTGTTAATTACAAACTTAGTTCGTGATCATGCCTTTTTACAGGGTATATGTGACAATCTGCTTACATGTGTGGTACGCGCTTGGGACCTGCATAAGCCTTTACTATTCTGCCCAGCAATGAACACTCGAATGTACGACCACCCTCTAACGGATGAGCAAATAAGTAAACTAAAATCCTGGGGCTATACTGAAATTCCGTGCATTTCTAAAACATTAATGTGTGGCGACACCGGTAATGGGGCAATGGCTGAGGTATCTACAATTATCGAACGACTAGCACCATTTTTGGAACACTCGTAGCTACCAAGTTATGTACGTTTGTACACATTTAGATGTATTTGGTTGATAATTACAAATTTTACTGTGCATGCGTACTATGCCGTGACGTCATCCACGTACGGCGAAGAAGTTCCATATTGAAGCAATAATTTCCCAAAAGGAAAATTTATTATTTTAGAAGTAGACAATTTACAACTTTAAAAAATTATTTCGAATGAAATGCTTAAAGAAAAAAAAATGAATTTATAAGCATATCAATCGTTTTTTCAATGAATTTACGTGCAAAACAGGAATCGGTTTATTGTAACTATTAAAATAACAGGTTGCCTTGAAATAATAAATACATAGAGTGAATTTTTATTAAAGCCGATATATCAGTAACTGAATCGAAGTTTTATTAAGCAATACAAATGTATTTCTTCCATTTAGCTTCCTTAAGCTGAGGTTATAATACCTGGCTGACTGTATCTTGTATTTGTATATATTTATAAATATCACCTCTACGCCAAAAATAATGTACATACATATCTTTAATTTTTTTTTTTACAAATTATGTCAAATTTCGACCATAAAATGAATTTCGCCCGCAATAGCAGAAATGCTTTGAAACATTGATTTGCTCTCCCGAAGTTAAAAACAAATAACTGTTAATGTTGTTTGCAAAGTTCTATAAATTGATTTAAAACATATCGCTATCTAACAACAAACGTTTCCCATTAACTGATTAAAGTATTGAACAGTTAGGCTTTTCTTAAACCGTTTTAAATTTATTTAAATCATTTATAATATAAAAGACCAAAATTTTGTCGTCTGGGGCTATTCTTAGTGGTTTGCATTGATTAGTGCACCAATTTTTGACTTCGGGCCAAGTCGAGTTGCGCAGCTGAAACGTTTGTCAAACCTTCACGCACTGAACTTATGTTTTCCTTCCATGCATATAAAAGATCACGCAACTGTTGCCACTGTGAGGCACCAAATGTTCGGTGCATTGTCGATGAAATGTGTACTTTACGATTTGCCTGGTCCAAACGAGCGCGCACCAATTTTGTCTTCAACACTTCTATAACGAACGGTTCTACTTCATCCTCAGCTATTTGTAATTCTTTTGTAAGCGTTTCAAATGACATTTCTGGATTACTCTCCGCCAGTTGCATGAAAGTTAGTAAACGCATTTTTTTCAAATTTTGATCGTGATTCAATCCTTGCGAGGTAACAAATTCCTTGTGATCCTCATAGAACTGTATGTAGGATGGCAATTTGTCCGACACAAAAATTGATAACAAATCATGTATTAAATCGCCTTCCAAGAAACGCACTGGTTTAAGTGCTAACAAGGGATCTAGCAAAAAAGTGTTGGGATCGGCAAGTGCTGTTACAATGCATTTCATTGCATCTTCTCGTGCAACACAAGCGTTGTCGGCTGTATAAGTGCCTAACAATTCAATCATAACTTTGGCTGACAACTCCAGATTGGTATCCTTTGTTACATCATGTAATAAGCGATATAACTTTTGCATTTGCTCACTGGACGGTGGGCAATTGGCAAATTGCGATTTTAGTTGATCAACGCCAGTAAAGACTTCCAACACCTGATCACTTTGTTTTGCTACTTGTACAAGATGATAATAAACGTGATAGCGCAAAGGAGATGATGTATCCAAATTGTTGAACAAGCGCCACAATGATTCCAAGCATACTTTAGCCAAAGGCACATTTGGTGCCTTTGTCATTTTTTCACAATAAGCCAAAACAATGTTTTCTCCGCGATCAAGTGGGATCTGCAACAAAATTTTAACTATATGTATATTATGAAGTTCGATTTTACTATTATTTACCTACCGTAATCATTATGGACACAATGCTGTTCAGGATGCCGTCAATCTGTGCGGGTTCACCGTCTTTGAAGCAAACATCGCTAACGCCAATGATTTTATGCAAATCATCTTCAACACCTTTATTGGACTTTTCCGAAGAAATCTCAGCGCCTAGTTTTTTGAAGAACTTCCTAAGCTCTTGCACCTGCAAAAATTAAAACTAAACTTATTGCTGAATGTACCAACAAATTCCTCGCTGCATCATATACAGAAACATAACCTCAACCAGAGGAAGTTTTTATGCAAATGGTTTGATAATGCTTTGAAAACAAAATACGTTATTTACCTGTTCATCCAAAGATAAGTCAATAAATACTGGAGGTGAATTCATATTTATTTGAGTTCAAAATTGTCGAACAAATTAATTTTTTAGCTGAATAATTTCACTCCCGCAAATCCTATGCGCTACACGTAGCAAAAAGGAACAACAAAAATTTGTGCTTCTTCTATTACACAAAACTTTTCTCCAAAATTCACAATAACACATTATGCAGTGACGTCCGATTAGATTATAAACAAACTGCTAAGCATCCGATTTTCATGGTTCAACTTATTTTATTAAATTTTTTTGAAATTTCGTCTTAGTATTTTGTTCTCTCTTGTTTTCTATTATTCTTCAGTATTATATTTCATTCGTGTCATTTGTTTCGGAAAAATTTAAGAAGGAAACGTGTTCTATACACAGAGCAGAATTAAAAATAATTGCAAAATCTTTCACATAAAACAAAAAAATTATACTTGTAGACGTACTTGTTTTTAATGACTAAGAACAGTTTCCATATAAAGCATATCATTCAAGATATGTACATACTTATTATGAAACTACAAGCTAGGCTAAATTTATATTAACTTAAAATTGCGTTCTATCTGTTCATTCGATAGGGCGACAAGCTAGTATGTATACCGGATACAAGCCCTTAGGGAAGTTAACTTGACGCCATGTTTTAACAATACGAAATCCGCTACTCCTTATTGCAGCTTCGTATGTGCTTAGCGGACGTGTTACCGAAGAGTCTTGTTTATCTTCTTCAAGCATGTTAGATGAGGTAACGTTTTCCTTGACTACCAAATAACCCTTGCTCGACAGACCACCACGCATGCGATGAAAGAAGTTGTACAGATCATTTTCGGTAAGGTGTCCTAATACCCATTGACACCATATCAAATCATATTTGCCGGCCGTAGGTGTAAATTCTTGAAGACCCATGGTGTAGATTTCGCCTATTCGTCCAAAATGCACATTATCCCCAGAGCAATATTCGCGTGCTTTCTCTGTGAAACTGCGATCCTGCTCTACAATGTCGATTGTATTGAAACGAGGCATTAGTAAGTTTTTAGATATGCGCCCGATGCCGGCACCACAGTCTAGAGCTTTATTTCGATCCAAATGCTTTAAGTCACGTAAAAAACTACTGGAACCTTGGATGTCAATACTGTGGAGGAATCCCAAACCGCCGAGCATGCCATTCACTGTGGCAGGCACCTCTGACCAATATTTCTGTGCTCTACCGTAGAAATCATTTTCTATTTGCTGCACTGTTTGCGTAGAAGGCACAGGCTCTTCGCTTTGCAATGACATTTTTATTGTACTATTTTATTAACAGTTTCTTTACACGAAAAACGCAAAACTTTTGTGAACGGAGATACAATTTACGCCAATTTTGGGACTAACGTCAAAATTAATGCATGAAATGCTTCTTCTTAATAAAATGCAACTTCAAAATTAATTTTTATTAAACAATTTAAAAGCAGGTAGCAATAAATTCTTTAAAATATTGCTACACCAATAAATAAAAATATAATAATACAAAGTAAAATATGAAAACTAATCAGTCATAAGCAAAAAATGTTGATTTTAACTAACAACGTGAGAAAGAATTATATCTAAAAATTATAAATAGTGTGGCAGCACTTTGTAAGCATATTCAGCGACAATCGGTCGCCATTTTGGCAATGTCATTTTTCAATAAAATCGGGAAAGTGAAAAAGTCGTAGTTACAGTGTTACGTGAAAAGAAGTGATTTAAAATATAACAAAAAACTTATTTATATCCAGAAAATAGTGTTAATTGTATAATTAAGTGACTTCAATTGATATTGAAGGTAAGTTATACTATAATTTCAGTTTATGGATAAATGTAAGGCGAGAATGCATGCATTCAGTTCACACAAATATTTTCGTGCAAATAATTGGAAAAAATGGTCGATTCCAGACGAAAATTGATTGAATATTCTCGGCAGTGCTGATACCAGTGCAATGAAGATATGAAAAATTGTTAAAAGTGTAGATTTTCTTTGATTTCAATTAGAAATGTATTTATATAGTAGATATACATATGTACATATGTATATAGCAGAATTTAGATACTTATTGTATATCTACACACATACATATATTTTTATGAAGAATTGTGAGTCCCTGCATGAACGTCAGTGTGTACACGTTTCAGCTAAATGCGTACTGTGGCGTAATTGTTTGTGGCAGCCCTGTACAAAACGTATGCTTACGTGTAGATATAAGCTTGTGTAAATACATACATATGTGCGTATATGTATGGATTTAACGTAATGTATACAGAAGAGTTAAATTAGCCAAACATCTACAACACACTATAATCGTATCATTTTGACAATATCTAATATGTCGGTGGGCAAAATTCGCTAAATTTTAAAAACATTAAACTTGTTTTTTTTTAATTTCTCCAAAGTTTAAAAGTTGTTTTAAATTGTTTCTGATGGAGAATGTCATAAATATATGTATGTATGTATATTTAAATAAAATTCAATTTCAAAATCTAACATACCGTGATCATTCACATGCCTCAAATTCAAAGTACATATGTACATACGTATATATAGTATTTACATTCGTATATCTATGCATATATGTAGGTACACAAAAAAAGAATAAACCGAAAATCGATTTATGTGTATTTTTACTGACGAATTCCCGCGATAGGTTTAACCTTTAAATAAATTGTAACAATTTTTCCCTCAATTTATAAGAGTACTCATAATTTTTATTAATTTATTTTAGGCATTCACTTAAAATGGAAGTATCAGTAAAAACGCAAAATGAAAATGAAGCGCGTGTTGCAGAGGAATATCTTTCCAGCCTATCGGATCTTACTTGCAACAGTAAACCCTTAATAAATATGCTAACAATGTTAGCTGAGGAAAATATCGCCTGTGCTCCAATTATAGTCAAAGTCGTTGAACAACACATTGTTAAGGTTAAACATTTTTTATGTATTTAAATTAAGCTCTATGAACTCGACGCCCTTGTAAAAAATGAGTGTCGGACAGCCTACTATACATATATGTATGTACATATGTGTGTGATATATGTATGTACATATATATGAGGGTTAAATGTGTCAACCACCATCAAGAACATATCTCCCGGCAATTGAATACATGTTCCTTACTCGCGTTCCTTGTTTTTTTTTTAAGTGGAATTTCTGATTGCAAATAACACAATTAGCAACTAACTGTTAAAGATAGGAAATCTTGGTATACCAAAATTTTATTCCAAAATGAGAAATTGAAAGCATTAATCCGAACGTGCAGAAGAGGGACGTAACGGCAGCACTTGTTATTTGGTTGTCAAAAGCGAAAAATGTAAAAAAAAATTCTAAAGATTGTTGACAATTTAAAATAGTATTTCTCTTCCCTTGTTATAAACCTTTTTACTTGGAATTCAACATCTGTCTCTGCGAACAAAGCGTAGGTCGTCATCAAATGCTCCAAAAATCCAATATATTCTGATCTTACTCTTAGATAACTTCATTACGCCATTTTTTTTTGGAGTATTTAAACGAACGAATGGTTAGGATTACTTCCAAAATTGGAGCTAAAACATCTGCAGGTTTCTTTTTAACAATTCTTGCTTTTTAATTTTAATACCTATTTTTAAATAAACAATCAATTAATTTGGAGTTAACTGTTTGCCGAAATTAGGGATGACAAACATAAAGAAACGAATTTTATAAATTTAGATTCCTAGCAAATTACATACATACATTTACAAATTTCCACAACCGCTGTTTGTTTTCTAAATTATTAGGGTTTTTTATTATTTATCTTAATGGAATTTGCTTTGTGGAAAAATATACAGCCTAACAAGTGTTTAAGAATTTAAAATTTTCAATTTTGATTAATTGAAAAACGAAAACAAGTTTTAAGCACAATCGATAAATTTCGATTACTTAGAAAAGGAAAAAGCTTTGACGTATGTACATTTAAAATAATTAATCGTTCATTGCAATTAAGCGCTAAGTAATTGTCATCCCTAATCGTAATTTGTTTAAAGAAAAAAGATTTCCAAACAATTGAATGCATTTAATTTTTCTTCCTATTGTTATTACCTGCGAATACTGACACATATTTAATCCAAAAACAAGATAGTGTATAAATTCCAAATAGTATCGAAAATATATATGTATATTTACAGCCCGATTTTATAAAGATATAGAGACTTAGCAAAAATGTTTACCAATTAAAAACAAATAGAGATATCGATAAATGAACGATTGTAGATATTATGGATTTTTGCCAAGGGTATAATTGGGCTGTAAGCCATCATTTCATTTGGCCGGTACAAAGTAAAAAAAAATTAAAGAAATTAAATTACTTGTTTTAAGATCTCGAAAAAGACTTAACATTACACATTGATTTAAGTATGTCTTTTAAATAATATTACACAACACTGGTATACTTCTTTCGATTTTCATCGGTTTTGGTATTTCGTAAAAAATAATAATTATAAATATATAGCTTTATAGTGTTTTCCAATAGATAGTGTGCGAAATAATAATATATGCCCGAAATGTGCAAAATTATTTAAGATAATTTGTAATAAACATTTTCATTTTGCATGCGTATACCTTGGAATTGTTTCCGGGCAACTTAAAAAAATTATTTCCAGCATCAACGGTTCGTCTATTCCAAAGGAAGTGGCTGCAAAAACGTGATAATGCCCATTATCTTAAAAAAAAAAAAAAAAAAAAGCAATGCAAATACTAATATAAAAAACTAAAAAAACTAAAGTTAATAAAATTATTTTGCAAAGAGCAGTTGTTTTTGATTGTCTTTTATTTCGTCAAACTGTGTTTGTTGTAGCTAATGCTTATCAAAAATCCCTTTACTTAATCAAGACCACTGTAAGACTAATTAAACTGAGAATATACTTTATTGGTGTAAATGTGATTTTAACGCTGGCATTAGGCAACACGAAATTTAGTTTTTTTTTTTTTTAATAAATGTAAAATATACGCGAGCCGAAGTCCTTGGTGGCTAGTGCTCCTATTTTTTAAGTAAAATAATAATTATATTAATAAATAAACAAATACTCGTATACATGTAAAGCAGATGTAGTAGCTACATTTTTCCAAATTTAGGATCAAATATGGCGCAGACTATCTTAAAATCGTGTGGCGGATTGTTGATATCGTTCACAGAAAATATATGCAAGCATACATATGTATGTACATGTATATTTATTAAAAATAAATGTGTCTTCTACTATCTAAAGGAAGTTGATGTTGCAAAGGAGTTGTCAATAGTTCCATTTGTAATTTCGCTACCTCTATTTGAGCTTTGACTGTACTACTGTGTCGGTCGTTTAGGTCAGTCGTGTTGATCTGCCTCTCCAACAGTTAGGCGTCAAATTTATTGCAGTTTGTTTTAAATTATTCTTTCGTTTATTCTTAATATTCCAATTCAACAGGTACCGCCAGATATAAAGTTGCCCTTGCTATATTTAATAGATTCTATTGTGAAAAATGTAAAAAGCACATATATTCATCTCTTCAGTCAATGTATTGTGAACATATTTTGCGATGTATTTGAAAAGGTAAGCAATCTTAAACAAGCGAAGTTATCGGAATATTGAAAAAAAATAGTTGTTGACAACTAACTGGACAAATTTAAAAATATAATCATAAAATCAACGGCAATTTTAATGCAAACAACTTATTGCTGTGGCATACTCTTACGGATTCCACATAAACAAGTTGCATTCATACGTTACAGCGTCGAAAGCAAACCTCTGCTCGATAGAAATCTCGATAATCATCGAAAATTTCGACAGGACTACATAATATGAATTTGTTCTACTTTGGAAAACCAACAAAGTTTGAAAATCGAATGTAACTCGAAATAAGAGCCATAAATTCACATTAAAGAAAACTGTTTATTCGCATTGAATACGTAAATGGTGTCATTTGTTTTTGGTATCAAGCTTTTAGTTGTCAACAGCTGTTTTTTTTTTTTTTTTTTTTCTTTGACTCAATTACTTTACAAATTATCACATAACTTTTAAATGTTCTTAATTTGCGATTAAAGGTGAATGAAAAAATTCGTGAACGAATGTATGCGTTGCGGCTGACTTGGAATGAAGTTTTCCCAACACAAAAACTCTACGCACTGGACGTTAAGGTGAAGCGCATAGACAATAATTGGCCAATCACAGCTAAGCAAGCACAACCTTCAATTCATGTGAATCCGAATTTTTTGAAATCTGTAAGTAAAACTCAATAAATATTTCATGTTTGTCGGCTCTTTATGAAGATAACGTTACATGAGAAGGCAATCTGCGTTAAATGAGAAAGACATTTTTTTTCGATTTTTCGAGAGATTTATCGTAACGCTATCGGTATCAAATCGATATTATTATCGCCAAGACTTTCTAATTCGTATCTTTTCTATCGCTACCGTTAAATTTATAATCAATTTAAATATCAATATTGATATTCTTTGTTTTCCAACTCTTTAGTTATCGTTATTGTTATGCAATTATCGATATTCTAACTATCGATATTGATATTCCTAAACAAAGTGGGAACATTTGAATCTCCTTCAAATATTCGATGTTAAATTTCTTTCGTTTTCCTTTTAAGAAAATTCTTTCTCTAATATTCCAACTGCCATATGAAAGCGATTTATATTGTTTAGCATTATGGCTACCATTCGTATATAACGCTACCTTCATCCTTAATTTTAATACTTTGTCTAATGCAATTTTATGTATTCATACTAATGACTATTGCTTTTTTACGAAAGGGAAATGTACAAGCTGGTGATGTTGAGGAAATTCTGCAAGCCAAAACTCGTGAATTGCTAGAATTGAAGAAGCGAAAGCTCGAATTGGAGCTCGAGGCAACGAAGAAGAGTTTAGAGGAACAAGATAAGCAATTGTCAAAGGTGACGAATGGTCTTATTCCACCAGAAGCAGCCACCGCCATGGCTGGCATGCGTATGTCCAGTGTGCCGCCACAGATAATGCCACCTGGCATAATGCCGCCCGGACTGATGCCTCCACATCATATGCATCCACGCGCACAGCATCCGGCGATGATGACGGGCGGTACAGTACCGCCATCAACGCTATTTCATCCCAATTTTCATCATCCCAGAGCGCAACAGCCGCAACAACATATGCCCGTCGGCATGATGCCAATGCCGCCACAGGTATGTAAAATTGGCGAGCAATAAATTTTAACCTAATTTTTTTTTTTTATTTATTGTCTCCTTTTTGTTGTATAGAATTTTCCGCCTGCCAATAATGCCAACAAGCCAAAAGTACATCCCGTCAATCCCGCTTTGTTAAACACTATTAGGCATCGAGATCCACGTTTGGCACGCCAGCAACAAATACAGGACAGCACGCCGACAATGCGTAACACATCAAAGTCTTCTTCGCGTGGCGCTGGCGAGGATTGTCACAAGTCCGAAAGCAAATCAGCTACGTCTTATCGCAATGGTGGCAGCAGCAAAAGTGGCCGTGGTGATGGTAACTCGGGTTCAGAGAGCAGACATACCGCCACTTCAGGCAGCGATCGTCTTCGCAAGACCAGCTCAACACGTGACAAAGACAACGACAAAGATAAATATCGTAAGCGTAGCGAATCAAAAAGTTCAATTTCCTCCAGCGGTTCGAGTTCCTCTGAGCGACAGAAAGGTTCCTCCTCTTATTCTGCAACTGCATGTTCTAGCAATCGTAGCAGTAGCAGCAGCAAAAAATCAGCAGCTAGCAAATGTGATAAAGACGCCTTTGAAATCGCGCCACTTTCAACTACATTCAAGCGTAAATCGTCAGCTCCTTCGCTTGCCGATAGTGATGCAGCATTATTGCGCAAAAAGGAGCAGAAACGCAAAACACACAGTACACATTCGTCACCAACGCAAAAACATCGTTCCCGCAGTCGTTCGCCCAGCGTGCCCAGCACTGTTAAGAGTACGACTACCAGCGCTGGCAGTGGTGTTGGAAATTTGTCGGATCGCGATGAAAGGCGTGCGTTATTAACATTCTCGCCAAAAAAGGAGCCGAAAATCACTAAATTCGATTCCGAGCACGAGGAGGACATGGAGAAGAGTAGCAACAAAAATGCCACTTTCAAAATAGAAAACAAAAGTAAGAAACTCTTCCACTTTCTCATTATTTCACAGCTTTTACGAGAAATTTGTATTGTTAATATGCGAAAAAAAGAGAGAGGAGAGGGCGCGTGTGGACTTTGGGTAGTATTGTAACCATACTCGTATAAGTATGCTATAGAATAACAAAGCAATAACTGGAAGCAGGCCCATAATTTTTGGGCAAATGCTATTAGAGTGACAGTCCTTGATCTGACATCAAAACTAGATTTGTTTTGGTGACATTGACTTGACGACTTCTTGTTAACAGATTCCGGCTTTATTCTATTCGAAAAAGTTGATCTCATTGAGTTGTCAGCTGGTTGGAACGTTATTGGCTGTTGAATGTTTCGTGAAATTCTTATTCGCTGTGTTAGTTCAAGTTTCGTGTGTCCTTTAGCTGTGATCGTTGCCCGTGTTCATGTTTCTTTGACTTGTTATTTTTTTTGGTTTTTTTTTTTTGTTTCTATTGCTAAAATATTGAAACCAAGGAAAATTTAAGATATAGATTAAGTAGACTTTTGAATGTGATGAAATAAACATTTTATAAAAAAATACGCTCAACCAAAGTTGTTTTACTCGTTTTGTATTTGATTGCGTTCATTTATTCCACCCTTCTGCAAAACTTATTCGTTCTGCTTTTATGACTGCGATTGTTTATTCAGACACCTTCACATTTAACTAGTTAAAAAATTGTCAAAACGGGGTTACAAACGCGCAGCAAGAGGTATTACCACGCCACACATCCACTCTCTCTTTGGAATTAAAATACTTTCTTGTAAGAGTAAACAATTTTGTAAAATAAGTAATAAGTTAAAAAAGCAAATTTTGAGAAATCAATAACAAAACAGTAGTGTGATAAAGTATACTATTTAGAATATTAATGATAGCACTAAACAAATAATACCAAGTGTACCAACATTAAAAGAAATTATTTAAAAAAAAAATAATAAAGACTCGTATAACAATAAGATTAAACCAAGTTCATTGCTTGTATGGAACATCAAGCAAAATGAAAAGCTGTAAAAAGATGTAACTAGCTTAGCTGCCTTTATACATTTGTCTGTATGTAGTTCAGTGATACACTTAATTTTCCCCGACTCTCCAAATTCAATTTTAGAGATAAGCGTGTGTTTTCTAATGCCGCCATCTCCTCCACCACAATAGTATAAAAGGGCGTTTGTTTTATTTTTTTTTTTTGTTTCCCATATCCACCACGAGTAGAAAATAAGTATTAGTTTCAAATTTATTTACTCTTCTGAAGCGTGATCTAGTCATTAGATTTAAAAATTAAGTTTTAAGTAAAGTGAACTTTTAGTTTTTTTATGGTTAAATGACACATTGAACATTTTACTTGCATAAAGGCCAACAACTGTTATCCGAGCACGAACAATTGTAAACAGAAGAACATACTCGCTGAAACCAAATGATTATCCGATGCATTGGTGGAAATGCGATGTTTTTAAAAGTTCGAAGAAAGAATTTGCTGAAATCAAAGAAGCATTCCCTTCGGATGAAAAGATAACATACACTGATTCATATTATCCAATTGTAAAACGGAAGCATTGGTCAGAATGAAATGTGTTTTAAAAAGCGAAGGAAATGCCCTCTGTAACTTATGTAGGTCATTATCCGACTGACGCATATCCAAATATTGACCAAAATATAACTTTTAAAAGCTTGATTGAAATATTTTCGGTAGCTTAATCATCTATTCGACACTGATTCATCTTATCCAAAAATTCGGTGCATTTGTCAAAATAGAACGTTTTTAAAAATTCAAAAAAAGCATTTTCTGTAGCTTTTTCGAACAATATTTGTTTCAAAAAAATCGCTGTGATTAAGCTAAGGAAGTTAGTGAAACGTCGGGCTGTAATGAGAACAAGCTTTCTGGCACCGTTACAAACCAGATTAAGAAAAAAACTTCCCTTTACTGCCGTCTACTGTTCTACTCTGTCGGAATAGTAATTACATTAACTTCACTCGAATTAGTACTTTTTTCTAACATTAGTGAAAGCAAGAAAAGTAAAGGTGACTTCAGATTTCCGGCATAATATTTCATTTGTATTTCAAAATATTTTAGATATAATGTATGTATGTACATATGTATGTATGTATGTATGTATGTATTTAAAAAAAATTTTTTTTTTTTAATTTTTATTGTTTACACAAACTATGCGAGTACCCTATACTTATTGTGGTGGGTTTATATGTCTGGCAACCCAGTAGCGAAAGTGGTCCTTGGTGAAAATGGCACCAATGATTCATGCATGACATGTCATGAGTATTAGCAAAGTCTAAGCCACTTCCGTTGCGCATATGGCGAAAAGCAACATTTGTCTACAGAGTGCTAGATTATCAATAGTAAGAAGCTCTTAAGCAAACTACGGTTTTTGACGCCACATTTCCATTAGCGATCAGTCATCGCTGGCATTTAGTCGCTTGCGAAGATCGCTAAACGTGCAAGGTAAGCTACGGATTGCAAGAATATCCATGTACTGCTTAATGGAAAATTGACAGTTATATGTATACTTTTTGTGTTATATACATATGTACATATGTACTTAATAAGTTTGTGCTAAGAAAAAAAAAATTTTTCTTATTAAAAATTATCTTGACTTTACATTATTACTTGAAAATTTAATTTTTTTCTAATGAAATCTTAAAAAAAAAACATTTGCGACAACTTTCGCAAACGCTGGAATTGACAGATCTGCGTTCACTGACGCCTAGTGGGGATGTGTGTTGCAAAGATGCGCTTAGAGTTTTTTTTTTTAATTCATTTATTTAATGTTAATGAGCGTATAATATTTATAGTGCTTTTAAATGCTAATTGCGTATATGTAAATTGTAGACTTTTAAGAACCAAAAAAAAAATGTAAATTTGTTCACTCGTAACAAGAATTGAACCTGCATCGACCCGAATTGTACGCAAACGTTTGAATCTTTCGACTATTGAGGCTACGGCATTAGCCGAAGCAATTTAACAGTTTGTTTTCAAATATGTCGGTGACATGTCATGCAAATGTCATTGATGACAAAGTCACTGATGGCTACATAGAAGGCAGCAAGGGTCATTTATGATCTGGTTTGGCTATTACTTTGGTAACTTTCGCTACTGGGAATAACGCGAAAGTAGTTAAAAAATAAATTTACTTCACCATTTTCATTTTTTTTTCACTCCCTTCTCTGTCCACTTTATTATTTGCGGTGATGATCGATTGTAGTTTCATTTGTGAACTTCATTTTAAACTCCTCCCAAAATACTTGTCCGCTATTTTTAATTTTTTAAAATTGGTTTATGTATTAGTTGAGTATATAAATATATATATATATGATCATATGTATATATTTTTTTTTTCAATTAACAAAATAAAATTTTAATTTACCTATCTTGGATTAGTTTGCTATAGAATAATATACCTTTTCCTATAATAAATATTTTTTCCTTGTAAAAATTATGGTAAATTTTCTGTTTTGTAAAATAATGAAGAAGAAAAAACAAAAAAAAAATAAAAACAAAAAAAATATACAAAAGTTAGCATGAAGACGCAACATGATAAGCAAAAACAAAACGTAAGCATAAAAACCAATTTTAGATATTAAAATAGAGGCTGACGGATGTTTGGCAATCGCTGCTCAAACGGACATTGACTTCAGGCATTTCCCCCCAAACGCTGTGTATGCGCCAAAATTAGAAGAAATCATAGTAGTAGCTTCTGAAGCGAAGGCGAATGATAAGAATACCACAGTAGACATAACTACAACAAAAACATCACCCAAAGTGTCGTTTAAAATTCAGAAATTGTATAATAAATTAGAAAAATCTACAGCGCAACAACCACCCACGACGACTGCTGCACTCGACAATGACGACGAAATGACTGGTGCATCAGCAGCATCAACAACTACAACATCAGAAATAATTACGGCGACAACAACAGCAACGAGAATAAGAAGCAGTGGTGGTGGTGGTGGTGGTGGTGGTGCCGGTCCAGGAGCGTTGGTGAAAGACGAAACTGCGGTCGCTGATGCAGACAATGGTGGTGGCGGTAGTGAAGTAGGTGGTGGTGGAGTCGTTAGTGGTAGTATTGTGAATATAAAACGACATAGCAGCATTGATGCAAACGAGCAAACGCAGTTAATCAAGCCGAAGGCGACGCCGCTGTCGCCAGTCGCATTTGAATCGATGGAAGTGGACGAGGTTGGCGGCGATGAAAAGAAACGTCTATCCACAACGACTGCTGTGGACCTGGAAGAACCTCTGGCCAAGAAGAGTAAATCAGCGAAATTCGATGCGTAAGTATTGAGTTTTGCGCCAATTGTTTATTTTTTTGGTTTTGTTTCTCGTTTCTGATTTGACATAAACATTTCTTGGAAATTCACTTTAGACTATTCGGCGATGAAGATGTGGACTTGCGCACTGGCATACCGCCGCAGATTTTGGCTGCACAACATCAGCTACAACATAAGACGCAACGAAGTGGCAGTAAATCACCGACACCGCCGCCGCCGCCATTTATAACAGATGATCAGCGTGCGGAGAGTTGGGATAACTTGAAGGTGAGTGAGGGGCGCAGAGCACGCACGATCTTTGAAAAATCAAGTGTTGTTGTTAATTTTTAATGCATAATTTTTTTTTTTTTTTTTTTTTTCGAATTGCAGACTGCAAAAACTACAAAAGCAACATCATCACCTTCGAAAAAGACTTCAAACTTAGATGACGTACGCGCCAAACTGGCGAAAGCTACAAAATACAGCAAGTTAACTAAATCCGGTGCGTAGACTCTAGCAAACAGTGTTGTAATTTCACAATAAAGGAAAAAAAAAACTAATTAGTACAACCTTCTTTTCTCCCACTTGTAGAAAAATTCGGTAAAGATCCTACGCAACGCCTAAAGGCTTCAGAGCCTCAATTGAATGATGACTCCCAAGACGCGAATGATGAAAAAATACGCACGATTGTGGCGCAAGCCCAAGAGCTGCTCGAAACCAAGTCCATTAATCAAGATCAATACAAGAATCTCATGCAGAAAGTGATGTCCATAAACGAGGAGAACAAATTGAAAGAAGCAAAAAAGCGGGAATCGCTTGGTAGCAGTGCCTCGCATTCAAACCAAATTGATGACAATGAGGACACGGTTGAGATGCAACGTGCCGCGGCAGCACGCGAAGCCGTGTTGAAGAAACGCATACCGAAATTGCTCAGAAACTCAGCGGCGGCAAGCGAAAACACTAGTTCCAGTAGAATAACCAACAGTACATCGACAACCGATTCGGCCAACAGCAACAATTCAACTCGTTCGCCCATTTACGATGAAAGCACCACCGATAATACCAATATGGTTGGCGCAGCGCCACGTTCTAAGCCGCAAAGGGAAAAGCGTTTAAAACCTTCGAAATGGGGCGATAAAGTCGATAGTATTCCTGGTAATCCAAATCAACCCAAATCGTGGACTAAAGGCGGCATGATGCGACCACATCCCGGTGTGGGTGGTTTTCGTGGCGCGCCACCACCGCCGGCTATGCCCAGCCTGCATCCGCAAATGCTACCTTGGCAAATGCAAATGCCGCCCGTTATTGCACCAGGTCCGTCATTTGTAAATCCAATATCGATGATACGTAGCAGCGTACCGCCGCCGCCACAGGCGCCAGTGCTGCCAATAATACCACTGCCGCCTAACATACCAAAACCCTGCAACTCCATCGATAATCCACAAGCCGATTTGGTGCGCACCATCACAATTGATGGCCTCTCAAAGGAAATACGCATATACGATCAAGTAGCAATTGTATTCATGGAATTGGATCAACCGCGCGAAATTGGTTTTCAAGCCGGTCAACGTTCCATTATCATTGATGATGAGCCGCCAATAGCACTGCAATTCAATGACGAGTACAAAGCATTCAGCGTTAACGGTCAATCGCATCGTTTACGTTTCGGTTTTCCATCGCGCGAGTTGTATATTGACGAGCATTGGTATGAGATATACTTTGGTGGTCCACCCGTTTCGATTCCCATGCCAGATAGAATACATATACTCAAAGCCGAAGGACCACCGCCACAAGTGAATATCGGCGCACTGCGTCGCGACTTGGTTGTTGGTAAAATCAATATGATTGTAGATGCACACATTGTTATACCATTGTTTCTGGATGCAAAACCGCAAAGCTTTAAATTGGGTGTGCAAGAGCACACCGTACAATTTGCCGATAACTTGTTAACAGTCTTGCTAGATGGCGAACCAGCTAAAGTGGAGTATGGTGGCTTGCCAAAAAGTTATGTGCTAGGCGGTGTTAGTTACTTTATACGCTTTGGCGCGCTGCCGCAAGGCTTGAAAGCGGGCCAAATTGTTATTAAGGATATGATTTATGTGAAAACGGAACCATCTGCACCAGCAGTAACAGTGTCAAATTCACCGCCCAAACAAGATGCTGGTGAACCAAGCTCTGTTGAAATTATTCAACCAGAGGTTGATGCTAAGTCTGAAGTACCTGCAAAGGTTGAAAATGTTATGGACACGGTTGAAGAAACGGCTGAAAAGATGGAGACTGAGCTTAAAGCGACCGAAAGTGAGCAGTCTGCGAGTGAGGCGACGGCGGCGGCGTCGGCGGCAGCGTTGAGTGATCCACCACAAGTGGTCGGCACAGCGATCAGCGGCAATTCGGCTATACCAATATTCTCTGCTACAGCGTTGAATAAGATCAACATTGATGAATTGTTCCAGAAATTGGTCTCATCTGGTATATTGGGCGGCGGTGCTGGTAGCGCTGTAGCGCCCAACAACAAAGATGCAGGTGTTCTACCATCGGCTGCCGCAAATGAGAAGGAGGTGGCGCCACAACCGATCGCGGTACGTCCAATCGACTTGATCAAATCGGAGACGATAAAAGCGCGTCAAACAGCAATTGTGGACACACTTTTTTCGGGCATGCAATGCAGCAGCTGTGGCGTGCGCTTTCCGCCGGAGCAGACCATCAAGTACAGTCAGCATTTGGATTGGCATTTCCGACAAAATCGACGAGAACGAGATTTATCGCGGAAAGCGCATTCGCGTAAATGGTACTTTGATCTCGCCGATTGGGTGCAGTATGAGGAGATCGAAGATTTGGAGGAGCGTGAGAAGAACTTCTTTGAAGCGCAACAAAACGATATTGAAGCTTGTGATGAGACGTCCAATCAAAAGTGGCTCAACTCACCGGTGCCACTTAGTTGTGCGGCTTTGCCGGATGATGTTGATCGCGCTTGTGATATGTGTCATGAAAAGTTCGAGCAATTCTACAGTGAGGAAACCGAAGAGTGGCACCTACGGAATGCAAACAGAGTTGAGGATAAAATATATCATCCGTTATGTTACGATGACTACAAGGTACGATAATGATGGTTTCTTGTACTTTTTTTTTCGAAGTAAATTTATATATGTACGTACATACATACATACATTGTTTTCTCTCTAGGCTGCGCTTATTGCGAAGACCGAGGAAAAAGATGAGAAAACGGGAGCGAAAACTGCGGAGGAATCAAACGCTGATGACGACGATGTTATTATTAAAATTGAAGGCGATGAACTTAGCGATGGTGAGTTATGTACATGTTCGTAACTATTTACTATAATTTCTTAGAAAATGCCTAACTAACAAGCAGAGACCCGTCTTTTGATAATAATTATGAGTGATACAAAAGTCTTCTCATAATAATGAGTGAAGGACGTGACTTATTATAAGACCATTTCGGGATTAGTTCGGGACCGGTTCGGAACTGCTTAATTTTATTAATTACGGCATTCTCTAGTGTGGAAATGATGCCAAAGTAGTGAGTCAATGAAATCAATTGATTCATATGTGTATGTGAGAGAAACATTTTTTTTTTGAAGTTATTCTAAATATAGAAGTTGTTTTTTTTGTTATTTAGAATTATAAAAGTCCTCATAATAATGAGTGAAGGACGGGACTTATTCAAGACCATTTCGGGATTAGTTCGGGACCGGATCGGGACTGCTTAATTTTATTAATTACGGCATTCTCTAGTGTTGGAATGATGCCAAAGGAGAAAGTTTTTTTTTTTTTGCCATATGGGTAGAACTTTTCAAATGCTAAAGAGAAAAAATAATAAATCATTAAAACTTGTCATGCCATCGAGGTACCATGTTTTTGTGATAGGTGTAGATGTGTTGAAATTTTTATAAACTGCTACGTGGCGCAATACAAAACTTTTTTTCGATTTCATTAATTTTCATAAGCATACAAATACATATATAGAAGTTATATTATCCCCTTTGTGCTTTTTTCCCTAAAATGTATGCGAAAAAGTGACGAAGAAATGTTGAACACAATTTTTTTTTGGCGCTGCTTTCATTGTAGCAAGCAATCGCGCTGCGCATGTTTTGTCAAACTTTAAGCATTCTACTTGAATTTCAAACTCTGATTAGTATTTCATTAAAAAGAAATTACTTCTATTTTGTCTTAAATACTCAAATATATTTATACATTTATCACAGTTGAAGATAAAGTTAATGAAAGCACAGTCATTGCAATGGACGATGATGATGACGATGATGTTATCGTGCTACCCAATGAGGAACCGTCGGTGACCGAAATCGACGATGACGATGAATATGTGCCGGAGAGTGTACCAAAACAAATTGAAGATAAAGATACGATTGCCATCGACGCTGACGCCGAGGAGGAAATTGCAGAGACTATTGCTCCTGCTAACGCTGACACCGATGCCGATGCCGACGCCGACGGCAATGCAGATGCCGTCGGCGATGCAGATGCCGCCGGTTCTGATGTGGAAATACAAGAGCCAAACATTCCATTCACAGATTTGGATACGTATGTGGAAAAAGAGCAATTAAATGCCGATGAAAGTACGCAAATGTCATTTATGAATGTGAAAATCAAGGAAGAGCCCAAAGATGATGATGAGGATGAAGATGATGGCTTCGAGGATGTGGGCACTGTTTTGGTAGCGCCCGATGAGGAGATTTCCATACAGAGTAGTGGTGAGTAGAAGGAAATAAAAGCAAAAGTTTGAAAATATTCAACGGTTTACCAAAATGTTTCCATTCCTTTCAGAAGAGACACAAACTCAAACGATTACCTCATCATTGTCGGGCATGTCGCCTACCGCCGATCGGCCAGCTTCCTCAGAATCCATTGTGCAAATTGATGCCACGGAATTCGCAGATAGTTCTGCTACGAATCCAGCTGCAGCGCTCACTGATATGAATACCTCTATTGATGGTAATAACGGCACCGAAGATGAACACAATTTGTCCACTGTTGGTCCATCACCTGCGATACCGTTGGCTAGCTTAGTTAATAAAATTAAAATAAATATTGCTAAGAGTAGTATATCGGCAAATAGTAGTAGTACTAGTAGTAATAATAATAATATTAATAGTGGTAGCGCCTCAATGGCAGGCAAAACAACAACAACAATAGCATCCAGCCATTCAATGGGTGGTAGTTCAGGCAAAGTGCCAACGGGGTCCGATCCGCATGCCGGCGACAAAAATGGTGGTAGCACTTTCGGGGGTGAACAATCGACGCAGTATAGCAATGTATCGGCGATCAGTGTAGTGTCCACGATACCGGTTTTGTGTGGCGGCGGTACTACTGGCGCACGAACGACCACCGTAAAACCGGTGTCTAGCAGCAGTAGTGCACACTTGATAGCTGCCAATGAGGAGTCCAATGTAAGTACGATATCTGTCATTGGCAGCTATGGCAGCAAATCATCAGCACCCCGCTATTTCCCGCCATCTACACCCAGCACAATTGTGACGAAGCGCCAACCACCCGCGGCGACAACGCCGCCGCCGCCACCACAAGAGGAACCGTTAACGTACGAATTGAAAGAGACACTCAAGAATGCCAAGCTCACGAAAACGAAAAAAATGCAGTGCGGTGTTGAAACATCTGGACTTTGTTCCATTATGTAATCGGTGCAAGTTAAGTTAAAGACGTTAACCTTACATAGTTTTACATTGCATTGTGAATCACAAACATTCGTTATTGTATATTTGCTCATACAAGCCCATATGTACATACAAATGTATGTATGTATGTATGAATGTATGTATGTATGTGTGTGTAAATGTTCTTGTATACACATGCAACTCAAGTGTTTTGTATTATGCGCTTTTTTGGGGAAATTTTAAACAAACGCAGATTGTTTTTTAGTATGAAAAATTTTAAAACAACAAAAAATATTGGTGGTTTTAGTTTAATTTTTTTTTTACTATAATTTAGAAATGTAGTTAGTTTAACTACTGGGAGTATGTTTTGTTGGAGAGCTTGCGCAAGAGTGGGTGTATGAGTGCGCGTGCGTAAAACCGGTTGATTTCTCTATAAATAAATATATATGTATACGCTCCTTGAATCATTACTCTGCGCGACCAACCGACAACTTCAATCCGCTATATTTGAAATATTTATACCAATAAACAGAAAAATAAAAAACACTTTGTTATTACTTACTTTTCCATTATCGTTTGTAACATTTTCTTCATGAATAATATGAATAAACTGCATTGCCTATATTAATCGTATAAAAATTATATATTCGTTTTATTCTGTTGGATCGGTAATTGGGTGAGATCATGCCTTACGGGTAGGTCTGGGAAATCTTTGCCTATTATTTGTCGTGGTACCTGGGGTTGAAATACGCTGACATAACTACTCCAATCGAAGCATCACATACAAGAAATCATTAGAGGTCTTATTTCGGTCATTAACAACTTCACACACATAACTTATTTAAATGATTTTAAATGGCGATAACGGAATTTCTTACAAAAATAAAATTAAATTCAACTGAGGAAAACCAATTGGGACCGGACCCTGTGTGTTTCAAAAATATAAATATTTATTATTTTATGTATGAATGTATGTATGTACAATATAAAAAAAAAAATTTAATTCATTGTTATACAATAAAACAAATTAGTATCCATTCTTTCAAACTTCAAACCCATTAAACAACCCTTCAATACAGAATATATTTTTAATTACAAATTTTTTAAGAACCCCACGTCTATACTTCTCAATATAAATACATAGATATACATCACTATATGCTATACATAAGCTTATACATATACACATATACATACATACATATTAACTTCGAATTTTGCTTAAGGCCCAAGTAGCCATAGCTCTTAAGTTCTTAGCTTATAATTTTAATTATAAGCTACAGATTGTATAATAATAATAGTATCCATTTCATATGTAACATTTTTTTTAAATATGTAAAGTAAAAAAAAACATTTTATAAAAGACATCAAAATATTATGAAAAAATATTTCGTACATGTGTTAAATAAAGTATATTTAAATATACTGATGATGGTTTAACTTTTGAAATTTGATTCCGGGTTACATGACAATATTAAAAAATAAAAAAGACAATTACATTAAAGTAAATAATAAACCTTAAACAAAAAAATTAAAAAATTACACAGGGCAACACCAATTTTGGTCTGGCAAATGTTAAAAGCCTATTCCTGCAGCTTTGACCTGGAAGTCAGTTGTAGTCATATTATGTTAAATTGTCAAACGAGAGCCACAGATTCTAATTGGCCATGGGTTAGTAAATAAAAACAATGTTCATTAAAATTAATTCATTTTAGTTATACTACAATTTAGCAACATACCATTGTCATTACGTTTTGAACAGAAATTCTAACGAAAGCTTTTAGAAGTATTAACGAAAACAAGGATGCGAAAATTTTGAGACCACAATAAACAAAACTTTGGTTGGATACACAAGTAGAGAAGTGTTCATTGGTTAAAAAATGTCTCGTTGATGTTTCTCTATCGTTTGGGGTACGACGACTATTATCGATAATCCGATAAATATTAATTATCTTAAACGCAAAATAAGTGCAGATTTGTTAAAACATATTTCAGTTAATTGTTAAAAAAATGCGGAATTGCACACCAGCCACCCATACTTTGAATTTTACGGAACAATTGGAGTGCTTTGAGTTTTGTGGCAGCGATTTTGCCAGCAATTTAGTAGCATTGGGAAGTAATAAAAAGATAATTCTAGGACTCGTTAGTTTGCCGGTAAGTATAAAATTAATGCGGCACAATTAGTGAAATATCTTAAAGAGTTTGATCGCAGGAAGAATACGGTTGCTTTGATTGGAAGCGTTTGAAAGACTTGTATCACGAGAGTCGCTGCGTATCGCTATGCTTCGCACCAGAAACTTCGCTTGCATTGGTGCCCAAATGTGTTATATTTTGTGCAGCTGGCGCCGATTTTCGACTGCGTATATTTCGTACGGATTTGCAGAGCTCAGACACGGTTCAAATACTCAATGGTAGGCATACAATTTCGTATGCAATGTGTCTTTAACACTGTATTTTCCTATGCCCTTTAGGTCATACCAACTATATTAATGAAGTTATATGGGACTGCAATAGCGAATTTCTAGCATCCGTCGGCGACGATAATACTTGCCGTATTTGGGATACTAAAGCAAATTTTGAAAATACTATAACATTTCATCTACAATCGTCTGGTATGTCGATTAAATGTCATCCAGAGGAACCGCGAAAATTGCTTGTGGCCGAGAAAAGGGGTGTCATACATTTGTACAATGTACAGACGCAAACAGCGATTATATCCGTTGAGGCGCAAAAATGTCCGCTTCGATCGGTCGATTGGTGCCCTTTAAATCGCATGTGTATTACGGCCCTTGTAGCTGGTGACATAATCACATGGGACCTGCGACGTCCTACACCGATCGATGTAAAGCAAGTGCATGAAGATGGTGGACAGATTGTGCGCATAGCACCCAATGCAGAAACAGTCGTAGCCAGTGTTGGTCGACCAGATGTTTCAGTCAAGGTTTTTACAGCGAAATCGAGAATTCCTTTAGTAGACGCCACACTCAAGTTATATGGGGGTCTTTCTTGGCACCATCGTTTACCCTACATTGGTGTGGCTACAGATCGAAAATTATGTTTATGGAAATTACAAATAAAATAAAAAATTTATTCTTTCTTGAATTATTTATTGTATATCAAAAAATTACTGCAATGCTAAATAAATTGGAATTAATTGCCGTTCGCAATAGTCGTCAGGTATTCCTTGTAACGTGTTTCTTGTTGCTGTTGCAGCTTGGTTAGCTTTTTTAACAAACCTTTACTCAACTCCTTACCCTCGGCATCGTGTGTTGGTAGACCCTAAAATTTGTTTGTAGAATGGATGATAAACGGAAATTTGAATTCAACCACCCACCAAAATAAAGTTTGCGAATTTTTAATTTCATTAAAAATTTTAACAAATCTCATACAGAACAAGACATCTGTTGTTCCTTTTGAAATAACAATCGCAGTTTTTGGTGGATGTGACTATTTTTAACTCAAAACACTTACATTCTCATCGAATTGCGAATATTTATCCTTTTCGCTAATAAACATCTCTTGCGGGTTAACACGTTTCTGTTCCTCTTTGGCGGCTAGCTGCTTAGCTGCAGCTTCCTGCTTGCGTTGCTTTTCCGCGACGCGCTCTACTTCAGCGGCTTTTTTTGCTTCGCGTTCCTTTAACAATACATCGCGATCCACTAGCTTGACAGCATATTTTCCATTATCCTTATCCTCCAAGCGCACGCCCAAATTAGGTAACATGTCATCGCGTAACTTATCGCACAATTGTAAAATATCATTCGCTTTTATGGATTTTGCTTCTTCGCGTACATTGTTTCGGAATTCAGCTATCGCATCAACATATGGCAGTAAAGTGGTTTCAATGTTCTCGCCACCTTCACCACCACCTACAGGAAAACCTATACCGCCACGTGGTCCTTGTATAGTGCCAAATATATGTAAAATATCTGTTATATAAGCGGCAATGCGACGTAGTAAAAGGCCATTCAGGTGATCTTTATTGTCTCGTATATAGACATTGGAATTGGAAACCAACTCTCGCAGCACATCTAAAGCGCTTCGTGTGTCAATATTGTCTGTGCGAAAAAAGATTTAAAATTAAAATTTCAAATGTGTAAAGTAAGTGTCTGTCTTACCACACAACGCTGCATGCACCGCATCTCGTGCAAGCTTAAGTTTTTCTTGCAAAGCACCTTCCGCACTTGTCCATGCGCTAAATTGTGCTGTTGGTGAACCAATTTGAATGTGACGCGTTAGATCTTTTACATTTAAAAAGAATTCCTAAAAAATATGTTCAAAAAACACAGTTTACAGTTTATACGCATAAGTCTGTTAAGTATGTACATAAGTTATATCAATACAAACATTCATGAACCGCTCATATTGACAGGCCATCTCCATTGTGTTGCTGGAGTAATCGAGAGTATCTTTCCATGAGTGTAGCAAAAATGCGAGTCGCAACTGGCTGGGGGTGTTTTTCTTCAATGCTTCTTGTATTGTTATAAAATTTTTTAACGATTTCGACATTTTGCAACCAGAAATGGTTAAGTGACTTGTGTGCAGGAAATATTTCACCCACTCTGATTGATTAAATGCCGCTTCTGATTGTGCCAGTTCATTGTCATGGTGTGGAAATTTTAAATCCACACCGCCGGTATGTATATCAAACATAGGTCCAAAAATGTCGGACGCCATTGCTGAACACTCGATATGCCATCCGGGACGTCCTAACCCCCAAGGACTTTCCCAGGATGGTTCCCCTGCTTTGCTCGCCTTCCATAGCGCAAAATCGTTTGGTGAGCGTTTTTCGGATAGGAGTTCTTCAGCAACGGATAAATCGCCCTCGCCTTCTTGCAGCGATTTCGTATCGCCATAAGCTTCGGGTACAAGTTTGGCATAATGATGCAGCTCACGTTTGTCGAATGCGTTTACATCAAAGTAAACCGAACCATTTGCTTGATAACCAAGCCCATTCTCGATTATGCGCTTAATGAAATTGATAATCTGGGGCACGTATTCGGACACACGCGTTAGTACGTCTGGTGGCAAAATCTGCAAGTGTTTCCAGCAATAAAAATAACATTCCCTCAAAATCGTTGTAGTAACTTACGTTGAGCGCTTGCATGTCCTTATGGTATTCATTTTCCCAGTAACGTGGCAGCATTTCAAATATTCCATTTTCTTTTACACTAGCACCTTCTTTTCGGTCCAGCCACTCAGCTATGGGATCTTTAGCTTCTGCCAAATACATTGAGCGAGCTTCATCAATCTTATCTGGATCGCTACTGGCTACTGCCATGGTAAGCGTTTCCATTGCATCATTCATTCTTATAAGCAGACGTTCAAACATAATTTTCTTGTCCGGATCATGAGTTCCTCTGCAAATTGCATTGAATTGCTCTAAAACCTCCTTTTGATCTGCTAACAATTTATCCAAGGGAGTTCCTGCGGCTGAGCTCACATACCGTTCATAGAGATAGTTTTGTCGTGCACGTTTAATGATCTTATCATCAATATCGGTAATATTCATAACATAGAAAATATTATAGCCGAAATAGTCGGAAAGTATACGCCGCATAATATCGAACGAAATGTACGATCTAATAGATGAATAAGCACATTGATTAAACACTTTAAAAAGAGGAGCAATCTCTTTTGCATTGCCAGACAAAACAAGTGGACGTGGCTGCTTCTCATATTATAGCTTACCTAGCATGTCCCATATGTGATGCATCGTAAACTGTTGGACCACAGCTATACCAAGTCACATTGTTGCCGTCCAGCGGCACAAAATTCTCCTTTTGTCTGGTTAAGCTATTGAAAAGTCTCAGCTTTGGGTGATCTTTAGCATTCGGTGGGCACCAATTAGGTTGAGTACGTTTCGACATGTTTATTGGAATAATGAAACTCTGTAAGGATAATTTGATTTCCACGTTCACTAGAATGCTTACAACTTTAGTCACTAATTTGGCTTTCAATGTGTTGCAAAAAATTGCACCAGCCAAGATAAACCACTCATGGACAAATATACCAATAGGAAAATTGTGTGAAAAGGTCATAAGTCAACAACTGTCAATACTGTAAATACAAGTACATATTCGATATTTTTCTGAAATAACCAAGTATTTTTAAACTCGATACTTTGTACTGCCATGCAGTACCTACGTACCGAAAAAAGTGTCTATGTCATCGTCTACAGAAATAACCGTTAGAATTAGATACATTTGTCCTTTCACTGGATGAGAAGTGTATATTTATAAGTCCATTAGAGGAATTGCAAGATAAGCTAACTACATACCTTCTACTATATAAATGTGCAAATTCATATACAATGATTGGTTGTTAGGATTTTCGCGTATGCAAAAATTGTTAAATTTTTGTGAAACCAAATATCTATGAACAAAAATATTTGGACAAACCATGAAAAACCGTAATTCTATGCACTTCCGCTGACAAGTACTCGATACCTCCGCGTTAATGAGTAGGCACCGATACTTTGATTTATACAAGATGACATTGATTTATCCTTATCTGCTATCCCTAAATTAAAGCGAAGAGCGTACCATTTTTCTTTTTGGTCGAAGTGTATTTGGCTTAAACCATAGCTTAAGTACACTTTTTCTCTTGTAACGTATATTTTTTTTAATTGCGTTTGATTTGATCGGTTTTTATAAAATAATCAAGCAATTATTATTTATTTATTTATTTATTTATTATTCTAAATTTACCTATGATTTGTTGTACTATACAAGACCATAAATCTTATTGTACTAATTTTTGGCAAAAAATGAAAATGAAATGAAATGAAATGAAAAATCGAGTTTTATTCATAACCCGACATCTCAACAGAAAATAGCTGATGTTCTAACATCTGTCATTTTGGCAGGAAAATATGAAAAATGTTTTGTCAATTTTTATGTGTGGGCAGTTTGATGTCTTGACATAAACCTTTGTAAGATGATGTCAAACAAGTAAGTTCGTTTAATAAAGCGCAAATATGCTGAAAATAATACAAGAAATATGTTTTCTTTTCTCTCAAATACGTAAACATTAATAAATTAAATAGAAAACAACTCAGTTTTTGCTTCTGAATGAAAATATCTTCGATGTTGATCCCACGAAATTTACAGCCAAATGAAAAATTACATGTCAAAGTAACAAAGAGACAGCTATAGATGCCAAGACATAAACGCTGACATAAAAGGCTGACATGAAGAAATAAGCGGTCTCCATAGACAATATATTTTAGAACATCAGCTTTTTTCTGTGGAGATGTCGGGTAACCGGACAACTCGACACGCAAACGCCAGACAATAATTTTGACAGATAACTACGTCAATTTGATTGCAAAGTTTTGTGTGTGGGCAATTTGATATCATAACATAATCATTTGTAAGATGGCGTCTGAGAAGTACGTTCTATGCATTAAAGCGAAAATATCCTTTAAGTATTACAGAAGATGTGATATTTCCCTTCTAAGTATATACTAATAGATAATCCAATAGGAAGCAACTCAATATTTGCTTTCATATTATTATACCAATGATGTTGCCGCCACGAAGTTTTCGTGCAAATGAAACTTTAGCTGTCAAAGCATCACTTGGACAGATGTTTGCCAGCAATGTGTTGGCAATTGACAACTTAAAATATCTTAAAATATAAATTGCTAACATCATTAAATTTACTGTCTCAATTGGAAATTTGCTTCAAAATTGCGATTGAACGCAATCATAAATTGCGTGTCGAGTTGTCGGGTGAAATATTTTAAAATATAAATTGCTACTATCATTCAATTTACTGCCTCCATTGGCAATTTGCTTCAAAATTGCGTGTCGGGTTGTCGGGTAAAGGGCCGTACACATACAACTTTCCTCGCCTTACTTGACAATTCGAACTTTAACAACAAAGCATGAGGTGTAGAAGGTTTGCTACATAGAACGCTTTGACAGTTTCTGCGATAATTGTTTGTTTTGAATTGCGATATGTGCTTATTCCGAGTATTTTCATTAATAAAAGAATAAGAAATGTGTTTTACATCTTCTTATGTATGTTTGAAATTCGCGAGTGTAATAAACTTTATTAAGACTGAGATGTAACAAGTCTTCTTGCAGCATCTTTCGACAAAATAAATAAAAAAGCGATCCAGGGGATTTTAGGAAAACGATGAGGGTGGTTAACAAAGAGGTGTTTCATTTGCTATTTGTTCATATTTCTCTTCTTTTCTCTTTTTAAAAGTAATTATATATGCAAAAATTATGAAATGTAAACAGTTGGTTGTCAAAGTGTACAAAAGTTGAGAGTTCGCCATGATTTTGCTTCGTTTTGCTTTGTTTTACGTTTTTCGCCTTGTATTTAGCTGCACTCGTATATCATCAGGTCTTCAACTTTGCTGTCAAAGCGGAACTCTGAAGCAAAGCAAAGCCAAAGTCTTATGTGTACGGCCCTTAAGGGCTTCAGAGTTTCGCTTTGACAAATAAGTTGAAGACCTGATGTTATATGTGTGCTGCTAAATTCAAGGCAAGGAAAGTAAAGCAAAGCAAAACGAAGCAAAATCATGGCGAACTCTCAACTTTTGTACACTTTGACAACCAACTGTTTACATTTACATTTTATTTCTGCGTGCATATACACACGATTTAGAGAATTCACTTGTATTTCATAATTTTTGCATATATAATTACTTTTAAAAAGAGAAAAGAAGAGAAATATGAACAAATAGCAAATGAAATACCTCTTTGTTAACCACCCTCATCGTTTACCTAAAATCCCCTGGATCGGTTTTAATTTATTTTGTCGAAAGATGCCGCAAGAAGACTTGTTACATTCAGTCTTAATAAAGCTTACTACACTCGCGAATTTCAAACTTCTTATTCTTTTATTAATAAAAATACTCGGAATAAGCACATATCGCAATTTAAAACAAACAATTATCGCAGAAACTGTCAAAGCGTTCCATGTAGCAAACCTTCTACACCTCATGCTTTGTTGTTAAAGTTCGAATTGTCAAGTAAAGCGAGGAAAGTTATATGTGTACGACCTTTAAGACTTTCGCTTTGCTTTGCTTCAGAGTTCCGCTTTGACAGATAAGTTGAAGTGGAGATGCCGGGCTACATCGCAGTTTAAAGGGCCGTATACATAAGACTTTCGCTTTGCTTTGCTTCAGAGTTTCGCTTTGACAAATAAGTTAAAGTACATATGAATGTTATATGAGTGTTGCTAAATACAAGGCGAGAAAAGTAAAGCAAAGCAAAACGAAGCAAAATCATGGCGAACTCTGAACTTTTGTACACTTTGGCAACCAACAGTTTGCATTTCCATTTTATCTCTGCGTGCATATACACACGATTTAGAAAATTTACCAGTATTTCATAGTCTTTGAGTGTATAATTACTTTTAAAAAAGATAAAAGAAGAAAAATATGAATAAATAGCAAATGAAACACCTCTTTGGTTACCACCCTCACCGGTTTTTTAAACTCCCCTGAGTCGGTTTTTATTTATTTTGTCGAAATATGCTCGTCATTAATATAGTTTATTACACTCGCGACTTTCAAACATATGTATGTATGTACATAAGTGGCATAACGGCCCTTAACTATATCACTAAAACTCACTTCTTTTTCTTTTATTAAAGAAAATACTCGGAATAGGCACAAATAACAATTCAAAACAAACAACTAACGCAGAAACTGTCAAAGCGTTCTATGTAGCAAACCTTCTACACCTCATGCTTTGTTGTTAAATTTCGAATTGTCAAGTAAAGCGAGGAAAAATGTATGTGTACGGCCCTTAAATAAAGTTTATTACACTCGCGAATTTAAAACATTAGTAGCATAACTACTACTTCCTTTATTATATCAGTAAAGCTCATTTCTTATTCTCTTATTAAATAAAATACTCGGAATAAACACAAATCGCAATTCAAAACAAACAGCAGAATCTGTGAAAGCGTTCTATGTAGCAAACCTTCTACACCTCATGCTTTGTTGCTAAATTTCGAATTGTCAAGTAAAGCAAGGAAAGTTGTATGTGTTGGGCCCTTTACTTATTCACTGGCGTAAATATTCTCTCCCGACTTTGCTCTCTTACTCCACGTGTTGTTCTTTACCACGCGCAATAATTTGTTATTTTATATTTAATTTTACGTAGATTTTAAAGTTAAATTAAAACATTGTTTTAAAAAAAACTTCAGTAAACGATGGGCCGTAAAGCAGAATTTAGTGAAAAGCCAAAAAAGGGCCCCGGCCGCAAAGCACGCAAGCAAAAACCTCCCACGTTCCCTAAAAAGTCATTCGGTATGAAAATTATATGAGTACATATGATAAGCCAGTTAATAATCATTTAATTTCACAGCTCCAATTGATGACAAGGACGATAAAAACCTATCGCATCGGCAAAAACAGCGTGTGGCCAAGAGGACGCAGAAAAAACAAATACAAAAGGCAAAGCAACAGAAGGGTTTGGCAAAGCCTAATCAAAGCAATGGTAAAGTAGGTAAACAACGAAAACAGAAATATAATAGTGAAAGTGAGCAAGAGGATGTTATTGATGAACAGTTTGAGGACTCGTTTAAAGTGCAGGAAAATAATGGTATTGAAAAGCCAAAAAAGCCTTTGAAAGGAGCGGAGCGCGACAAGAAACAAGTCAAAAAGGGATTTTCAGATGATAATCAAAAATGGCTAAATCCGAAGCAGTCAAATAAATTTAACAAAACGGAGGAAGACGGAAATGAAAACGAGGAAAGTGGGGACGGAGAAGCTGAAGAGAGCGGTAATGATTCCGGCGAGGAGCAAATTGAAGAAAGTGATGTTGAACAATCTGATGACGACGAAGGGGAGGAGAACGGAAATCTGAAAATTGGAAGACTAGCTGACTTAGTCGATGATGAAAATTCAGATGACGATTTTGATTTATCCGATGCAGAAGATGAGAATGCTGCCACTTCCAACAGCAGTGATGGTGACGAAAACGAGGAAACTGCGGAAAGTGGTAACGAGGACGAGTTACCAATTGAAAAAGAAAATAAAAAATTGAAAAAACGAGAAGCTAAGGAAGCTAAATTGGCAGCAAAAGAAATGCAAATGTCAGTTGACCATCAAGAAGTTTTTCAGTTTCCAGATGAAAATGACGAAGACCAGAAAGAAATAACACTACAAGAAATACAACACCGTATAAAAGACATTACGTTGGTATTATCAGATTTCCAAAAATATCGTCAACCAGGTCGAACACGTACGGAATACTTAGACCTGTTGCGGCAAGATCTTTGCGTTTACTACAGTTACAATGATTTTCTCATGCAAAAGTTGATAGATATGTTTCCACTCACCGAATTAATGGAATATTTGGAAGCATCAGAGGTGTGTAAAAGGTTTTTAAATTGTATCTACTAAAAAAAAATTTAATTTCAGGTTCCCCGTCCGCTTACAATTCGCACAAATTCATTAAAAACTCGTCGTCGGGATTTGGCAGCTGCATTAATCAACCGTGGCGTTAACTTAGATCCTTTAGGCAAGTGGACTAAAGTCGGTTTAGTCGTTTATAGTTCACAAGTGCCACTTGGTGCCACCCCAGAATATTTGGCAGGCCAATATATGATACAGGGTGCCTCCTCCTTGCTGCCTGTTATGGCATTAGCACCACAAGAAAATGAACGTATTCTAGATATGTGTTCGGCGCCGGGTGGGAAAGGTTCCCATATTGCTGCTATTATGAAAAATACTGGTGTGCTCTTTGCAAACGATGCAAATCGTGAACGCATAAAGGCAGTGGTAGCCAACTTTCATCGACTTGGCATAATAAATGCTATCGTCAGCTGCGAAGATGGTTGCAAATTTCGCAATGTAATGACTGGTTTTGATCGTATTCTCTTGGATGCCCCTTGCACAGGAACTGGTGTGGTAGCCAAAGACCCTAGCGTTAAATCAACAAAGAATGAAATAGATGTACAGCGATGCTATAACCTGCAGCGTAAGTTGCTGCTAACTGCAATAGACTGTGTGGATGCTAAGTCGAAAACCGGCGGTTACATTGTGTATTCAACATGCTCTGTGCTTCCCGAGGAGAATGAATGGGTAATTGATTATGCGCTTAGAAAGCGTAATGTTAAACTTGTACCAACTGGTTCGGATTTTGGAGTAGAAGGTTTCACCAAATATCGTCAATTCCGCTTTCATCCTAGTCTCAATTTGACTCGCCGCTACTATCCCCACACACATAATATGGACGGTTTTTATGTGGCCAAACTGAAAAAGTTCTCAAACTCCATACCAGTGACCACGGAGCAACAGGAAGAAGATGAACAAGAATTGAATGAAGCAATTGCGAATGCGAATGCAGCGGCAAATGCAAATGCTGAAACTGATGCTGCTAAAGAATTGGAAAATGAAGAAAAGGCACCACGCAAGCTACTCGGTAAACGCGCCGGCAAACCAAGTCTTTCGGAAGTTGAATTGGACTTGAAGAAGAAAAAAATTGAACAAAGCAAATCCAAATATATTGCGAGTGTATTTGAAAAGCCAGTTAAAGTAACAAAGAAAAATACATCTGAGGATAATCAATCAAAAGAAAAGTCTTACGAAAAAAGTTTTGCAATCCAAAAGACGAACCTTATTAGCTCAGGTGGACAAGATAAAACTAAGAAGATAATTCTTGCTAGCTCAGATGGACAAGTTAAAACTAAGAAGACGAAATCGTCAAAAGCAAAACCGAAGTTGGATGGCAGCGAGTTAACTCCACTTCTTGAGGGAAAACCAATTAAAAAACAAAATAAACTAAAAGATAAATCAAAACCAAAAACCAAACCAATAAACAAAAATAAGCAAAATAAAAAAATACATCGACCAGGAAAACTAGCGAAAATGTCATAAACACTAATAAGTTAGTTAACTAAAAGTGTAAACATAGTTTTGTACATTACTTTGAAATAAATGTAACTTTATATTTTACTAGTTTTACTTACAATAATCTATGCAATATTAAAAAGTTGTTAAAAACTCTTAAAAGAGCATTTCAAGAAGTGGAGAACAAATTCCAAGTACACATAGTTTGCTGGTTTTGATAAATATCGAGACAATTATGTAAAAATCAGAATTTAAAGAAAAAAAATGCATTTTTCATTAAAAAAGTTGATAACAATTGGAAATAATACAAATAAATCATAATTATTTACTAATAGAGAATTGTATAAATATTTTTTTATTTATTATAATTCTAATTCCTTCTTTTGAGAAAAAAAATTGATAATGATCAGTAGTTTTTCCCAAATTTTCTTTCTTTATAACCCGTACTATAGTTTGCAATAAAAAAAACCACAACCAAGCTAAGTCTCTTGAACTCTTAAAGAGTAACAAAATACAGGAACGAAAATCGGTTGAAAGTTATATATTTTTGAAGAAAACCCACATTTAAAACAAACATGTTTTACTGCTTTTATAATAATAAGTTGTGTTATTAAGAGAGGAATTTTATTTATTTTTCATTTAAACCACCTTTGAGGTTGGATTTTCTGGTGCTATAGAGGCACAATAAATTAAAGAATTTGTTTCTATACAAAATCGCCAGCGGAGATTGATTGTAAAATTTTACTTAACTATCGACTATTTTTATTCACCGGCAAATCATGATTCAATTATAAAAGGTTCTGTAATAAAGCAGCTTACTCATTCCCATTCATGACATATCGGCTTCTTAACTCATGAAGAATGTTGCTTATTCTACAATTTCTACTTGAAATGGTAGTATATTGTAAACTTCTTCATACCAAAAAAAAGTTGGCATCACTGACTCGTTGGTTTAATTTATTATTTTTTTATTAACTGACATTTGATTTTGTGATTGTGTGAATTTAGGTAAGTTTTACAAAATATGTATGAATTTCATAGTAATATAACCATTCTTCATTTGAAACATATAATGAATTTATGAATTTATTTATGTAATTTACCACAACACATAGAAAGCAAACCCCTCTGTGCGATATTATTTTAATATTGGCACTTTCTGGCCGTGAAGCTGGTGAGTAAATTTGAGTTTTGTTTTTATTTCATTACATCAATGATAAATGCATTTATTTTCAGAATATCTCTTCCCAGACAGCGTAGCGAGGTATATGTACATACAATATAATTGCATATTCATATATGTACATATGTTTCCATCGCCGATCGACTGGAGATTTTTTCCTACAGCAGAGATGTGTGTAAGCATAGGCACAACATACAAACGTAAGTAAAATGTAATATAGCAACTGCTTTTATAAAGAGGTATTTTAATAATTGAACCTTCTTATTTATAGGCTTTTCGTACGTTTGGTGTTTCCCTGCTCAACTGCAAACCCACCATCTTCGCCTCAAACGCACACACGCACACGTAAGGTTAATTCTATAGCAACTGCAACTATAAGAAGAAATTCTAATAATTGAACCTTTTAGTTTACAGATTCCTTTAAATGTTTGGTGTATCCCTACCTATTTACCAACCTTCCCAAAGACGATACAAAATTGATTAAGATCTAGTTTTTAACGATCATGAGCAAATAAAAGTGGGATTTATCGTTAGTTTCCAATGTAATCATACTGTTTTATTATTGTTTTTACTTAAAAGAATTTACAGATCCGCTTTGCATTTGGGGGATAAGAATGTATAAATCCTTTGTCCGCGCTTTGTTGTTAGTTTCTTCAGTTCTATGAGGTTTAGAGACAATACTTTAAAATAAAAAGAAAAATCCTAGCCTTCGATGTATAGCAATGCCATTTATTCCGCTTTGTCAAAATCTACATGCAGGCTGTTAAATCTGCAAAAAATATATATTTGAATACAATTTAGCATTACTTCAGCTCATAACCTGCATTGCAAGATGGAACATTTTTAATAATATATGAATGGGAATGCCACTTTCCTTGCATGCGATGGACCGATGGAATTTGGCGCGGATGTATATATGTACATATGTATGTATATAAAATCAGTTTCTCGTGCATGGTTATAAGAAGAGTGGGCGTACCGTACCGTCTTAAAATATTTGATACCGCATATCTCGAAAAATTTTTATGTGCCATGAGTACTGTAATTTTGTATTTACGCACAGCCACGCTTTTCTACACGACGGTTGAGTTCTTTTTTTTTATTAAATTTTTATTATTTACAATTAAAATAAATTCATTTATCTCCACAATTTTATTTAATACATGCATTTATTAATTACTCAAAAACAAAATACTCTTTTAATACGTATTTTACATAGTAATTTTTTACTACCTTTTGGCAGAAAGGGATATATTCTTCCCTCTTTCTGCGTACTTCCAAAATACAACTATAGATTAAGGAGTGTCAGAATTTAGCTGTCAGTAAGTACATAACCTTTTATAATTGAATCATGCCGGCAAATGTTTATTTGATTATCGCTAGTTTTAAATCCTCAAAGCTTTTAGTGTATTTTCGGTAGCCAGTAAAACAACATTTATTAGGAACAATTGCAAATCCGACTTTAAATTACGATTTTAATTTTTAATTTAACTAAAAAAATAACGATCGAAATTGAGTGCCAAATTTAGAATTTCATTTTCAAAATGGTAAGGAAACTTTTTAGGTTGCGTTTGGAGACAGCCACCATGGTAATGGGTTGGTTGGGCGCAGTTGGATCCCTAACAGCGATAACTCTAATCGCTCTCAGCATCGGCTATGTGGATGATGTCGCTAAATGGCTTATAAAACTGGCACCAGAAGGGGATGTTTCAGATATTGCAGAAATACGAATGGGTAAGTGTTATAAATTTGTATAAATACTATGAATGGATCTACATATGTACATACATATGTACCTATGGATCAAGAATATTGTTCAAGTATAAACATACATACTTATTTATATATGTACATATATAGGTACATATCAAGGCACATCAAATAGGTAGCCGCAGCAAACTTTTTTTTTTGAACTTTTTTCATATTTTATTTTAATTTGAATTGTCAAATTTTGAATTTCGTTGTGATAAGAATGCTTTCAGTACAATTCAGGGTAGTTGATAAAATATTTTTGAAAGTTTAGCTTTTAAAAGCAAAAACAAAATATACAGAGCTCAAATTTTTTTTTTCAATTTTTCTACTGCTGCTACCTATTGAATGTGCCTTGGTACATATGTATGTATGCTAAATAAATAATTACCCAGTAGCAAAATAATTCACTACTGAAAAAAGTAAGCGAGTTGGTAATGGGTTGCGGGGCAAGAAACGAAAAAAATTTCGCTTTAAAATCGTTGTTGTTATCTTCAAGAAATGTGCGAATTTTATTCATATGAGTTGGTCATCCGCACAACTGATCAACCCAGCCCCCTGGGTATGTGAGCGCTTCAGTACTAAATTTCATAGGAAATAGGTTGTGTGACAAAACCGATGCTTTTTTGTTGTTGTTCTTTTCTGAAAATAATTGGTAACCGTTAGTCCTGCCACGACGCCGACAATTGTTGTCTTTCAATTTTAATGATTGTCGTTTTTAGTAAATTTTAAGTATCGGTTGAAAGCGGTCGCGTGTGAAGTATTAAAAGTTATTTAAGTATGTACAGCAAACGTCATCAAAGAAGATTAATTAATGCCGAAATAAATGAAATTCTAAATATAAATAATTCAAATGACAATAATTATAATCTTAGTGAATGTGACAATGATAATGAAAATGTGGTTGAAATATATGGTAAATTTTACTTTTCCGTAATTAATAAGTCTTTGTTTTGATACACTTTGTTTATTTTTTTTAGAAGCAATGCAAGTGGAAGGTTTCACTAAAGGCGATTATGAGCGGGAGCTCAAAAGAGCTTTCAAGATGGGTAAAAAATGATATCACAAAGCGGGCTCTTTGAATAAGCAAAAAGATAAACAAATATAATAAATTAAAGTATGAAAACAATTAATTTAAGTAACATTGACATTATTTTTAAATGTAAAATCCTAATTGTAGTAATTTGTACTGAAATAGATTTCTTTATTATTTCTAATTGAATTAAAAAATATAAAACTATAAGATATTTATTTTGGGTTCGTTTTAGTAGGAAATGCGTACAACTGATCGATTCATATATTTAGGTATGTGAGTCGGTAATGCATACAACTGATCGATTGATATATTTAGGTATGTGAGCCAATAATGCGTACAACTGATCGATTCGTATACCCAGGTATTTGAGCCGGTAATGCTTACAACTGACTAATTCATGTCTTTAGATATATAGCTTGGTAATGCGTACAACTGATCGATTTGTATCCCTGGGTATGTGAGTTGATCTGTTCTGAAATTCCTAGGACATCGCTGTGTTAAAATTCAGCAATGAATTCAGCAGTAAGACCCTCACTTTGGCTCTTACCAACTCATACACTACCTATTACCTTTTGCTACTGGGTATTATTACATACTTAATATATGTATATGTATACATATATAAATAAAGGAAATTGCGCATCTAGTACATTTATAAAAAGTATTTCTTATCACTTGTTTTTTTTACAGATTTGGTTATAGCCGGTGTAATTTATATGGTATTATGTGCAGTTCATTTATTTGCATCTATCTGCCTTTTATTGGCTGCGCTAAAGGTTAGTACTAATTTTCTGCAAGGAATTTGTAAAGAGTTTTGCAGTTCATATCGACATACATACATACATACATATGTATGTATGTATGTATACGAAAACATTTTTATTTAATCTGAATTTTTTTTTAAGTTCCGCAGCTATTTTTAGAAATTTTAAAGATTAAAGATTCAAAAGAATTTCGCAATCTTAACCCATTATGGACAGAACGCTTACAACTTACGTAATATAATGAAATTTGAAGCACATATTATTTTTGAGCTCTTAAATGAAAATCAGGAAAAAAAAATTTAAAATATTCGCAGGGGGCGTGTCACGAGCCTGTGACGTATACGTCACGTTGGTCTTCATATCCGTTTATATGTACATACGTGAAAAGAATATTTTGTTGTTGGGTATTAACGATTTTTTATTGAACAATAAAAGGAACATCATTTAAATTAAAAAGTAAAGTAAAGAAAACTAAGGAAAAGTAAAAATAAATCTAGTTAACATTTATAAAAAGATAGCGTTTGAAGCATTTAACACACAGGCCCACTATTTCGTCGCATGCTTTCGCTAGCCATGGAGCACAGCATATCTGAATCTTCGCACCAGTAGTCTCTTTTTTTTGGTCGAGTTGTGTACCCGGTGACAATCATCTCATTTATGGTAATGTTGGGATTTTGGCCTTCCACTTGAACCGAGTAAGAATTGGATTCATCACATAACATCTGTAGGACCTCATCATCAATAAACTTCTCAAATTGCTGATGTGCGAAAGTCAGGAGCAATCTGTATAATTTGGCTCAGGGAAAAAAGGTTTTGAATTACCACCGATGCCATCAACCCAAATTAACTGTGGCCCTTTTTGTTTTTTCGCTCGAGAACCGTTTTGTTTAGAAGTATTTTGTCTTTTTCTGTTGCTATTACGTACCGAAATCTTTTCAGGCGTTTTGTTAGACGTACGCTTACTTGATTTATTTTTTTTGAGTTTTATGTGATCGTTGATTGGACGACGATGGAGAATCCGTCAGTAAATTTGTTTCAATGTTTTCAAAAGAATTTGAAGAACGTCTTCAATTAAATTGGCAATATCGCCATCCGCGTTATTCAGTACATCATCTACAGGTATGTCTTCGTCGTTGGCGTTACACACTAATTCACATGGCGCTTGCAATTGCTTCTTGCTTAAATTTTCGATGGTGCCGCAGCAGTCTTCTTCACCTGAATCTTCATCTGAAACCCGACCTTCATCGGGTGGCTCTAGGTACACTTTATCAATATCTTCATCATCACTTTGTAAGCTTTCTAGATAATCTTGCATTTCATCCGTATTTTTGAAGTACCTAACAACATAAACGTAGCAATTAATTTAACAACGTTTTTGGACCAACGTAACGTGTACGTCACAGCAATAAAAAAAAAAATAATCAAACTGTATTTGGACCAACGTAACGTGTACGTCACAGCAATAATAAAACTAAACAAATTCGAGTAAAATACAATAATGTTTCACTTTTTCTTTTGCACTATATATCTACACATATTTCTAAACAATACTACAAAAAATTATTTTTTTTCGTTGCTCGTAAATTAATAATATATTTATACTTACTTTTTGGTCTTTGTCCTTCTCGACATGTTTCTTGTTTTTACTTTACACACAAAACTAAACTAACGCCGCTGCGTCTATTCACAAGTAAAGCTCAACTGCAACTGATGCAATCACGATCGTAACGCTTCGTATTAGATTATTATGTATTTCAAATTAAATTTACAGTAGCCAATTTTCTTTTAACTGCCAATATAGATGATCTTTGTTGTCGTGACGTATACGTCACATTGGCCCTTACTGGGTTAACGGCCATAAAAATATTAGGTCCCTTATATGTACATATATTTGTATGTATTAATTTATGTATGTATGTACATGCATACATACATACATACAGTGGCACGCACAAATTTTTTTCCAGTTAATTTTTCCGCATGGTTCACAATTTTTTTCATGATAAATCTATGTACATACATACATACATATGTCATCAATTTCTTAACAAACCACATACATACATACATACATATGCATGTATAGCATATTCTAGAATAAAAACCAATTGGAATTTCAAATTTCAGTTTGTAAAAAACTTTTGTCCGTGCAGTTTGGCACTCCATGCTTATTGAGTACAAAAAAGTGCAAATATTAGGTGGTTAAAATATACCTTGTAAGTTTTGACATTTTTTCCGACGTAGGTCCGAAACTTCGGGTCGGGTTTAGTATAACGCCGCATGAATTTGGTTTACTGTGGCTAAACGCGTGAACAAAATTGAAAAATTCAAATACACATAGATGAACAACAAAATAAACTTTTGTTTAACTATCATTTTGCAAAAATCCATTCACAAATTTCATCAGAATTTATCTTTAAAAATTATCTTCTTTTTTGCATTTTTCACATACATATATGGTGTTCGATTTTCATTCACTGCACTTAATATCGAGCAACTAAAGCTTTCATTTTGTCACACACATATTATTATCACATTTTTCTATCAATTTCCACCGAATTTAGAATTAACAAATATTTAAATACTACGCAATTATTAAATAAACAGGTGGCATATTTAAGCCCCGCACATAAAACACATACAAATTTTCGCCTGCGGCACTTTTCACAAATATTTCGTAATAAATTTAAAATGTATCATTAAAAATCGCGCAAAATTTTGTCTTGGGTTTTACAAAAAATGTTTACTGGGTAACTTTGTCTCGATTTTGTATGGAAAAAGGTGAATTTTTGCCCATTTTTAAGGGCTTCCCTAGGGTCTCAGCGAGGGTCTAGAGGAACCCCTTTCTAACGGTGTGCTTGGAGGGGTGCCACGCCCACCACCCCCATTTTATGCGGCGCTATTATTATTATAACCCAACGGAAACCCACTTTCCCGCCCAACCGACACGAGGGGCTCAATCCGCATAACGTACGGATGTTTTTTAAATATACAAATCTTAGGTGCCGAGTCGTGACAGAAGAAAGTTTGTTAAGCGTCGAGATCCCAAGCTGCTCAGCTACAGAATAAGAATTCATCAGCCGAATACAAAGTTAGAGAAATGCAAAGTAAGAAAATTGGATCGTTAGCTGTTATTAAGAGAGGATAGAATAGTTCTTTTAATTATAAAAAGTGAGTCCGATACATCAAAGGTGCTGGAATGATTGTTAAAGTCCTGGCATAAACCCCGAAACGGTTCATTCAACTCAAAGTTAGTTCTGCATAGTTTCAAGAAAAGTGGTTTAAAGTTTCTCGTTGCACGGGAGGGTACATTAAAATTAATTTGCTCTAGAAGAAATGGACTTGAGATCCATCCATTGACTAATTTTACGAGAAATATTATACCTAACATTTCTCTGCGACTCGAAAGAGTAGGAAGATTAATAAGTTTTAAACGACTAGTGTAAGGGGGAAGATTGTATGGCGAATCCCATCGAAGATTTCTCAAAGCAAAAAGTAAGAATTGTTTTTGTATTGACTCTAGTTGGTCTGAGTGGACCTGATAACGAGGATTCCAAACTATAGAACCATACTCCAGTATTGGTCTTACTAATGAAGTAAAAAGTGTTTTAGTTATATACGGGTCGCGGAATTCCTTTGACCAACGCTTTACAAAAGCCAGTACACCCCTTGCTTTATTAACTGTGGAACTAATATGAAAATTAAAATTGAGTTTACAATCCATACCAACACCCAGGTCAACAAAACTGTTTACATGTTCTAGGACGTAGTTATTTATTTTGTAGGAGGCCGGCTGAATGGTTCGTCGAGAAAAGCACATGAATTTACATTTGTTAAGGTTAAGCGGCATATAATTAATACTGCACCAATTGACTATGCTGTCCAAATCTTGCTGCAGCAAGGATCTTTCTTCAGCCGAGGCATAAGTCTTAAAAAGTTTAACATCATCCGCGTACATCAATATTTTAGAATACTTTACTACTGTAGAAATGTCGTTTATGAATAGCAGGAACAGAATCGGTCCGAGGTGGTTGCCCTGAGGAACTCCCGAGGAAACATCGATGATCCCAGAATGAAAATTTTTAAAAACTACCTTTTGCGTCCTACCGGAGAGATAAGAAGACATCCAACAGAGGATACCAGGTTGAAAACCAAGCAGATCTAGTTTACGGATGAGTAAAGAGTGACATACTTTGTCAAATGCTTTACTAAAATCAGTATATATAACATCAGTATCAATGCATTCCCTAAACCCATTTGAAACATGGGTGGTAAATTCAAGTAAATTTGTAATGGTCGATTTGCCCTTACAGAAGCCATGTTGGCAATTTGCTATTATTGAGGAAATCGGATAAGTCATTTGATTGGTAACAATAGCTTCAAACAACTTCGGGATAGAAGAGAGTTTAGCTATACCACGATAGTTTTCAATAGAAGACCTGCTTCCAGATTTATGAAGGGGGATTATGTAAGACTGTTTCCATATTGACGGAAAAACTCCTTGCTGGAGGGACAAATTAAACAAGTTCGATAATGGCAGGTACAGGTGCTTTGCACATTTTTTTAGGAAACATGTCGGGATCATATCAGGGCCGTACTTGAATGATTCTTTTAAAGATATTAAATAATGAAAAACATCATCTGATGATATGACTGGAATATTAATAGAGTTATTGGGGCTCAGCTTGTATGGATAGGAAATACAGTTATATTTAAATTGAGTGGTGTAGTTAGATTTAAAGAACTGGGCAAATAGATTGGCAATAATCTCGTTATCACATGACACATTACTTTGATATTTCATTGCGGAAGGGAATGCATTTACTCTGCGCTTAGAATTAACGAAACCATAGAAAGCTTTCGGGTCGTGGATAATGTTCATTTTCATTTTATTCAAGTATTTTTCATAACAGTTTTTATTTAATTCTAGATATTTATGTCGCAAGACTGAATAATTAAGATAATCCACATGACGACCAGTACTTTTATATATTTTAAAAGAACGCGATTTTTTATTTTTTAAAGTTCTCAAGTCTTTAGTGAACCATAAAGGGGCTGATTCATCACGAATACAAGAACCTTTAGGTACATGTTTAAGAAATAAGTTGTATAAAGTATTGTTGAAGTCCAAAACATTACGCTCAATATCGCCATTGTAGTAAGGCCAAGTTATTTTAGATAAGTCATAGTTTAATTTTTTAAAATTAGCTTTTCTAAAATCGAAGCTGTCATTAGAATTAAAAGCTTTCGATCCAGAAACCCGCTCTCCGTCTATGATCTCGTATGACAATTCAATTGCAGGATGATATACATCCTCAGGCAAAACCAATGGATCACATCGATTTAAGGAGGCCCTGTATATGTTGTCAACAAAAACCAAATCCAAGACCCTCCCCAACTTGTTTTGTAGGGTATTAACCTGGTTCAGACAAAGTTCAGTCATTCCCTCCAGAAAGGCGTTGTTAATGGAAGGTACGATATGACCATCAATCATATTCCAAGAAATGTTTGGGAGATTAAAATCACCCAACACAATCAATGAGTCTGGAGGCCTAAGCATTGAGTCCTCAATCCCAAGTAAGGAAATATGATCACTATATACCGACTAGTCAGACTGAGGAGGTATATAGCAGAGGGCTAAATAAATATAAGACTTGCTTAATTGCACTCGTATGCACTTAAATTCAGTAGACTCAATGATAGGGACGTTCACCACTTCAGATGGTAATGAAGAATGGACAGCAAAAAGAACACCTCCACCGATCCTGCACTCTCGATCATTTCTGTAAATATGATATTCACTGCAAAGAATCTCCGAATCAAAAACGTGAGGTTTAAGCCAAGTTTCAGTAAAAGCTATAATGTTAAAATTACAGTGATAACTCTTCAAAAGCAAGTCAGTTAGTTTTGTATTCAAGCCTCTAACATTTTGGTAATATATATCAAGTTTAGTTTTTATCAGTTTTTTGACTCCGGATTAGGATTAGAGATTTTTGCTAAGTTTTTATTATTTATGTTGGGTTTAAACTCGAATTCGCGAACAAAAGCCCCAGTCGGCCAAAAAGAGCTATTTAAAAGTATATTAAAGTTTTCGGAAGTTACATCGATTTTAAATGAAGAAATGTTTCTCTTGTAATTAAAGTTAAATTTCCTGATAGTTATGTCATCAGTCTTAACCTTAGATGAAATGTGAAACTTGATATCCTCAACTGTGGTATCACTGGAAAATCTTGATATAAAAATAGATTTTCTCTGAGGAACCACAACCAGCCCCCTAGCAGGCGCCACAGAAACCGCAGCAGAATTTTTGCTTTCGCTGCTTTCCTTTTGAACTGATCTCTGTGCAGCAGCTTTTGATGTAGAAGGTTCAACAGCCTGAGGACAAGGCGAGGAGAAACTAATCAACTCCCCTGAGGGAGAAGAAATAATTGTCGTCGGAATAGGATTTGGCTCAGCTTCGTCAGACGGACTCTCAATACGTTTCCGTTTACTATTACGGCTAACAGGAATACTCGTATTCTCTAAGCATTTAAAAGAATTAAATACGTTTTCATAGTGTTTGAATTTTTCGGTAAGAACATTTAGCTCCTTACCAATCTGAGAGAAACCGTTCCTACACTGCCTAAAAATTTTAAAAACATTTCCCAAAACTTCGTCTTATGCCCATAAATATAAATAAAATATTCCTGTCTTGGGATTTTTGTATACATACTATGTATTAGTATTTTTTTATTAAAAAATAAAGCCGAAGAAGATTTATCATAAATATTGTAGAAAAAATTTACTGGAATACACATTTGTACTCCACTGTTCATATAAGGGAATACAAACATATGCACATAAATTTGTGTTTATATGCATAAGATCCATTCATATGATCTCTACTTAGTATGTACATATAAATGTACTTACTAGATATTATATATCAGTGGTTTACTGGCACTTGTTGTATGCATATTTCACATACATATATTCTGACTCACTTCGTTACATATTAGATGTACGGAAAATACAAACATTAAATTTAGGACATTATGATGCTGTAAAAAAACTTAGGTTGACGCTATAAGCGGAGCGAAGCAGTAAAGCTATATCGTGCTATAAATAGCATCTCGTATTTTCTTATGTGTTTCCTTGACGCATGTCAGAGTGTAAGCGAAGAGCAAAGTGTATTCATGCTATAAATGAAGCTAAAATGCTAAAAATGTTGTGAACTGCTTTATAGCATGAACTCGCTTGAATTTTTTCTATTCTTTTTGTTTTCTGTCATTTTAACAGCTGTTTCGCGCTTAAATTATTATGTGTTTATGAAAAGTGAAAAGTAAAAAATTGACATTTATATAAGGCAAACTAGCATGCACTCTGACATGTGATAGCTTTGATTATAGCAAGAAATATTATCGCTTCAATCTTCGCTCCGCTTATAGCGTGTACTCTGTCGTCAACCTTAGGCTTATACATATGTATATTAATATACACATGTTTATTTTTATACAGAAAGGAAGTGATGAATCACAAACTTACATTAAAAAGGAGCGTTAGTGACACAGACCTTCGGCTCTCTTGAATTTAAGTTATTGCTATTTGTGCTATTACTATCATTGCATATATTTTAGTTATTTTATATAAGTTTCTTCAGATTTGTTAATTTCAGGTATTTAGCGACTGTTTACACATGTTTTAAATAATTATTACCCACTTACAGGAACGACATCTTTTGCTTTTGCCATGGCTGGTGAATTCTGCCATATCAATACTATTTGGTTTCATATACTACGTTTTTATGGTAGTAGCTCAGCTTGAATTTTCATCGGGCTTCCGTTTGATCGTTTCTCTTGGTTTGGGCAAGTTATTCATTAGAAATAAAAAAATAACGTTTCAATCAGTGAAAGAAAAGAAAAAAAAAATACATCGGTTCGTTTTTAAAAATCTAAAAAAAAACGAATAGGAAACAAAATACAAAAAATCGTGAAAATTCAAAATTTTCTAATTTTTATAAATATAAAAAAGGGTACTTTACGTTACTTTTATCCACAAAGTAATACAAATAAAAATGAATTTTACTCCTTTGACAACCTTGAGTGCGGATTTCGAACTTTTTACTTTCAATTTATTTTAAACCTTTGTTGACTATTTGATATTTTATTTTTCGCTTGTATTTTGTTCCTTATAAAAAAAAAACCATTATTCGAAATTTTTTTGTTCTACGTTCACTGATACCGGTATTCGCAGCTGAATATTTTACGTAATAACAATATTTTATATTTCAGTATTTGCCGTTTATATCTGGCTGGCCATATATTCTTACTACAAAACGCTACAAGCGAAAACGTTCCAACAAAGACAGAAGCTTCTCCCGGCGGCGGGTTCGACATATCCTTTTTACACGAAAATTTAATTCAATATCGCCCGTATGACCTTGAATTTTATAATTAGGTGGCACTTGCAATAATATTTTTATTCAAAATTTTGTACATATGTACATACATACAGTGCTGTGCATACGCTAAGCAACTCATCCCCACTTTCAATAAAGTGTCAAATGACTCTCAAATAAACAGTCATCAGGTAAACGTTTTAATATTTATTGGTAGCTTAGGTGAAAACAAAAATCATACGTAACAACAAAACTTGTACTTTATTCTTCTACAGTTAAATAAAAAACAAAAACAAAATCAACTCAATAATAGGCTGTACATAATCTAAGCAACTGTACTATAATAAATTTGAATATTCTCTTTAAGCTCTTTTCCAATGCTTTTGAGTTGTTTGCTTCGCACATTAAGTAGATCAGTGCAGTTTAGTCGTCTCAAGGGTTCAATTGTGTTAATATTATTAAATTTGAATATGCAGCGCGTTCAGTACGATAACAGATTCAAATCTTCCGTTATTTCATTGTACCAGGCTGGAAAATGTCAAGCTCTTATAGCGAAGTCATTAAATATTAATAAATCCATGGTTTCAAGATGGATTAATAAATTTAAAACAACAGGTACTGTTGCAACACTAAACACAGGTGCGCCACCACGAAAAATTTCCTATCGTGACGACATTAATATTAAAAAGTTGATTAAGAAAAAACCATTCATATCTTCGAAAGAAATAAAAACAACTTTTAATTTGAATGTCGATTCAAGTACCATACGAAGACATGCAATTAAACTTGGTATATATATATATATGTATATATATTTAGATATTGAACTGTACGCTACTGATACCTATAAATCATATATGCTGCGCAAATATGTATGTATATACATATTTACTTTGTCTGTAAATGAAATTAATTATACGTGAAATAAAATATTTTCCTTTAAAAAATACTGCGTGCATATACTTATAAAATCATTTCATTAAGCCTCCAAAGAAGAGAATAAGAAATTTTAACCCCGCACTGCATACTTAGAGGTCACCAGAATGAAACCGGCAGAGTGTTGAAAGACAACCATCGCTAGGAAATCTGCACATACAATGTGTTTCCGGTATCTAATCCAGATTTTTTACAGGCTCTGGTGTTGACTGAAGTGTTGTGATGAGTTTTAACGACTTTATGAACATATTTATTTTTTAAAACTGTCAAAGGAAACCTTTAATAAGCAAACAAGTCCTGGATAGAAAAGCTTTCACCTTATCTGTCGAATATTAAAAACTTATTTGGAATCACGAATTTTAAAAAACAGTAACATGTTCAAATAAAATTTTTGCACAACAAAATGTTCAATTTGTTATTGCGACCGTCGCAAGGTGCAACAAGCAGAAAAAATATAATTTAAGAGGTTTAATTAATTGCTTGCTTTTATGGAATTGGTACATTCTTCCCAAATTAATTTTTTGTTAATTTTTGATACCAGGGTTAAGAATAAATTTATCGATCTAATTTAAATTGTAGATATCGGCTCGCGAAGTATTCAAAAAATCGAATATTGCGATAATCGATAAATTGCTTGCATCTTAAAGACGGCGCTGATAAGCACTATTAAATGCAACAATTAATTGCAGCAATAGCCTTTTTTGTTCGTTCTGGTTGAACATACATATATATACGAACTGAGTCATTTTATTCTTCAGTGGTTTTAAATTTTTGCGTTTTGTAAATATGATGGAAAAGTTCTTCTGCTGTCGCCTGGAGACGGCTGCCATGATAATTGGATGGCTAGGAGCAGTTGGATCTTTCATTGCAGTTGTAGTTTTTGGATTATGCTTGGGATATTTGGATGACATCGTTCAAAAAATCATCGAGTCGGCAACAGAAGATGCGAAGATAGATCCTGATGGCGTTCATGCAAGTAAGTCGTATACAAACAAACATGTATGTATGTACATATAAACATACGTTAATATATCATCCGAAAGGGCGTAACTAACAAAATATCGAAAAAAGTACTTCTGAATTTTATAACAATTGAGCTTCTGTAAAAAAAGGTTTGTTGGTTACGTATTTTTGTTTTTTCGGGTGATGATATACTACATACATACATACAATGTTTTACATTTTACTAATTGCGCATCATTTCACCTTTGTTTATTTTTTAATGAATTCTTATATTATTTTGCAGTTCTGACTGTTGTTTTTATAACTTCCTTGATTTTGAATGCCATCAATTTGTTTGCATCGTCCTGTTTAATATTGGGTACTATTAAGGTGAGTTTAAATCAAATTACAAAACATTTAAGGGGATCCCAAAGCGGTCATTGTTGCTGAAAAATACCGGTTTTATGTCAGTCAGTGTTTCTCATATCAATCACAGATAACCATACTACGCTTCTTGGTATATAAAGGAAGATGCGTGCCTGTATCAAATTATAAATAATTAAGCACGAATTGCCAAAACGGTCGTTGTTATAACACAATAAACTTTACGTTTTTAAGAAATACTAATCGTTCTTAATTTTTTATAATCGAGTAAAAGCCACCTCCATCTCATTTATGTTCATATTGTGCTTAAACTTTTGACTACTGCACATTTTATGGTGTCAACGAACGATTTATTAAGATAATATGTAAATATTTTCACTGCTCTTTGTTATTGTAAATAAAATAAAATATCTGTATGTATGTACTATGTCTAAATTTTTTTTTTATTTCAGGAGAGACATCTATTGCTTTTGCCATGGCTCGTGAATACAGGAATTTCGATTTTATTTGCTACAACTTTCTACATTATTCTTCTGGTAGAATCTGTACAGATGTCATTTTCATCTAATATTGGCTCAATAATTTTCGTGTCGCTAAGCTTAGGTAAGTTGATTCGAATTTTAAAGCACATACAAAAATATATGGCCATTTTCTTATTAAAAAGTAAATCAAAATTTTAACATAAAAATTCATGGAATTTTTTAGGATACATACTTGTCACAAGAGAATGACTAATAAAATATTGATCTATATAAATACATACATACATATACATACATACATACGTATATGAATGCATGTATTTTTGTACAAAGCAAGGCATCTCATTTTTCTTATCTCTTTTCAGCATTCAATATTTACGTTTGGTTAGCGATTTATTCACATTTCAAAAATATCCGCAACAGCCACGAACAACGGCAACTGCTGCTTCCCAATACTGGAGAAGCTTATCCATCCTACACAAATATGTAATAAACAAAAATGTATATGTATGAATTAATATACATATATGTATGTACATACATACATACATATGTATGTATATATGCCCTATGGCGACTATTTTTTTTATTGACTATAATAACGTATACATTAATGACCGCAACACTAACAAAAACAGCTACATACTATGTTTTGAGGGTTTTCAGTACCTTTCGGAAGGGCAAAAAAAAATTCCAAAGTATTTCTGATCTTTTTTTAATTGGAAAAATTTGAAAATTTTTTTGTTTTTAAATCACAACTACAACTACTATACGTACATAAATGTAATTTTCATTACCAATAAAAGTTACTGATCTATGAAAAAAAAAAAGTAAGCAATAAATTTATACTCATACTGAAAAATTGCAGTAAGTATGTATGTTATTTTACTTTCCCTACTTACATACATATATCGGATAAAATATAATATAATGATCATATTTCAAAACTGAAAATTCAAAGTATTTATAAGTATAAGTATAAACCATTTATTTTTAGTATTTTCAGTATCAGTAGATATTTTTAATGAGTGATGAAATGTTTACTGATTAATAATAAAGGTCAAAATCGAGATTAGTTGTTCTCTGAAACCATTCGTCATAGAAGCAATATATCGCGAAATATCGCCAAAGTTAAAAAAAAATGGCATATAACTTGATTCGAAAAATTTTTTTTTTCGAACCCGCAATTTTTTGTATTTGCTGATGTGTATGTAGGAACAAACAAATTTTAATTGGATCAATTGCTTTTCGAATCGAATAACATAATCGCCCTACAGGAAATAGGACAGATTCTACTACCTAGTAGAGGGCTGCATGAGCACATTCATTTCTTCTGTTAGCCGAATGACACGAATGTGAATGCGATGCTCATTCAACTCAGGCACTCATGCGATCATAAATATGTGTACTTACAGAGAAAAAAGAGACCAATATGGGTACTCTCTGCTTATGATTTAAGGGATGTACAAATTTTTCTCTTCGCTACGCTCATTTATAGTCATCGATCATTCATGCATTCACGGCCTGTCCGGATTTTGCACGAATGTGACGAATGTGGCGGACGTTGCGCAGGGAGACGCCACCCAAGGCACATATATACATACATACATATGCAAGGCGCAGCTAGCGATGGCTGTTATTATGTGTGTACGTAACAACGCTTAGCATATGCGTTGTTTTCGCTGTTATTAAAGCGGATTAGAAAATTCTTTTAACTCATGTTATTTATACAATACTATTATTATTTAAGACTTAAATAATATTGATGTGAATAAAATATTAGTGGACATTTGACTTCATTAAATTATCCAAATAATCCTCAAAGATAATTTGAATATTTAAATATTTTCTGAGTTGTTTTTTTGATATTATTACTTTTCCACAATTCAATGTACATACATACATACATATGTATGTAGGTATTAATTTATTATAATGGTTTTTTTGGAATAAATTCGAAATGTCTTATGTATGAATATGTTTTATAATACCATTGAAACTATAGTGCACTTCCATTTTCAAAAATCAGAACCAGAAACTTTATAATTTTTTTTTTCAAGGTATACAGAATATGATATACGATCACACACAGGAAGGGAATATATGTATGCATGCATGTACATACATACATACATGTGTTCACAAGCGCAGACGCACACTATGCATACGCACAATACACATGTATGTACATATGTATATATGTAAGTGTGTACATAAATACAAAAGGGATAATCACCAAGTTGAGCAAATGGCCTGGCGCTCAGTAAGTAGGCTGCATATATGTATGTATGTACATACATGTACATATGTACATGCATATTTACGGATGTGAAGAAGCTAGCGAATATTTATAAAAGGGTTTTACTGCCATACATTATACCCACATATAAATAGACATACATACATATGTACGTATATAAATACGTATATATGCATACATATGCACCTCAGCGTCAGAAGCAGGTTACAGTTGTATGCAATACTTACAATGTTTTTTAACACAAATCCTTTCCGTTAATTCTTTATTAAATAATATCGTATTCTTTAACTAGAACCATATCAATTAAAGTTTCAAAACTTGTACAGAGTGCAAACATTTTCCAAATATCAAAGTTTTCCATCCAAAATTTCTAACGTTTTAATGAGAAATTGAAAATTTTTAACATTTTAATGAGAGTCTTAAGAAATTCTGTATATAAAAACATTGTGAAAATTTTTTCTAAATATGTTTTCTTTCCATTTACATTTGCGCCTACATATGAACATATTTTCATACAAATGTGCATTGACTTTATTATAAGTCTATGCATTTATTTTATAGTTACTTATGTATTAATTTCAGTAAAGTTCAATGTAGATTATGCATGGATGTATGTATGTACGTAAATATGAAGAGACATGCAATTATTGAATTTTTTCTATTTAATTGCTTATATAATGTAGCCGCTATCATTTGCAAAAATTGGCGCCGTCATAAAATCTAATAAAATCTAATAACATAATTTTTTCTTTATTAATATAAATGTATACATACATATACATACATACATACATATATGTATGTATATGTACAGTACATCCATACGTATGCGCATATTTATTTACAAATAAAATTAACTAAAATTATACTTGTTTGTGCTTATAATTTTTATTTTAAGCATTTGGCAGTTACTTTGGATTAATTTCGAAAACCAAAACTATTGCACAGTACAACAATTTCGAACTTTTTAGAAATGCAAAAAGGTTTTATTTGTAAAGTGTGTCTGGTGCAATTTGGTCTCGTAAATACGAATATGCCTTCATTTTCATTCTCATTATATAAAAATCAGCTGCGGTTTATGTTAAGTTATACAAAAAATCAAGAATTGTTAGATCGATTTGGTCGACTCCTTGTTTGTTTTTGTTTTTTTTTCTGTTCGTTTCCATATTGTTGAAATATTTTTCTGCTGTTCATATTTTCAATAAAATTTATTTTCGTCCTATTTTCGTGGACCTCTCTCATCGACATTTTTATCTTCAGTAACGCCTGCGTTGAGTTTGGTTTTTTTAAGTATTTCCGCTGAGTATGCTTCTAATGGGATCCTTGCAAGCAAGTCCTCTACACAAACGGATATTTATATAGCCAATTTTAAAAGTGGCAATAAAATGAAGTAAGCAATTAAGGCCAAGCTTTCTACTATCTCAAAAACGTTTCATAGTTAAAGATATGCTTAACTTTGTTGTAAAAATTTTAATTTCACCAAATGAACAGCGTGCGTTTAATATATCTACAGTTATAATTCTTAATACGTTTTGCTTGTATTGGTTTCTCTTCTGGATTTTTAAAGAGCTTTTAATGCATGATGACCTTGATAGGCTTAACTTATGGTACTTAAAATCACGTCTTTCACGATTAAACTTAAACACGATTAAATTTAAATGTGTTTAATAATCGTAGTGCAGCTCTAACGTTTTCATCTACCCATGACATTATTAGATGGAACACATCGATTGTCCCTATTTGATAAACAAATTAAGTTGTAGGGCTTTTTATTCTATCTACGGTTAAGCGTTAATCGAAACTTAAAGCGCCGGTTAAAACAATCCGTCAGACAAGTAAGCGCTGTATTATAGCTTATCGCCGGTTTTATTAATCAAACGTAAATTTCATTATTTCTATGTTGAGGGTCACAAAACTATCTTTGTTAGCAATGGTCCTATTGCGAGTGTTACTCGGAAGATCAAATGTAACATAATCTCAAAACATCCCGTTATAAAAAATTGTTTTTAAAAATATTAAAAAAAAAATTTTTTTTTTGATATTAGTTTTTAAAATTTAAAAAAATTAATATTTTAAAATTTAGCTTTATTTATATTGTTTTCTAGTCTGTAAGATGTACATATTTTAAATGTTGAAAGCAAATAAATAAATAAATATGTAAATGGGCAGTCACTTAAACCTTTCAATCATCCGAAGCGTACTGTAGATTTTTAGTCTCTCAAATTATGGAATTGTTGAATACGTTTAGTCCGATTTCTTCTAAAGCCCAGATACATGTGTATCTATGTATGTACATATGTATGTTGAAAAATTGCGGTATTCGCCTCAGTTCCCAATCGCTAAGGCTCTTAGGGGCAAGAAAGAGTTCGGTACAGAACGAGACAGATATTTTGTCTTGGCCGCTGTGGTCGAGTTGGTAGCGGTGCGTGCTATAACTCGATATGCCGGTGAGTTCGAGGTTCGAATCTCAGTCAGGGCAAGCAAAATCTTAATCATAGAAAGTTTCTAATAGCGGTCACCCCTCGGCAGGCAAAGGCAAATCTCCGAGGGTATTTCTGCCATTAAAAAGCTTCTCATTAAACACAATCTGCCGTTCGGAGTCGGCACAAAACTGTAGGTCCCTCCATTTGTGGTATAATATAAAGACGCACACCACAAATGGTAGGAGAAGCTCGGCCAAACACTGAGTTATATAGTGTAAGCGCCACAATTATATTATATGTATGTATATGTATATGTACATATGTATAAGAAATCAAATTGGAAATTTACTGTGTGTCTAAATAAATATGTGAGTCATAAAAAACGTATTGCCTAAATGTTTACATTTGATATTTAATATGCCTCCCATTTGCTGCTTATGCTATGTGTAGTTTCGTTTTACCAACAGAAAATATGTTAAGTCAGCCACACTTTTGTAAATATTTTCATTTGCGTATACCTACTACTTGATATACTTAAATATACAAATCGCTATGCATGGACCGGACCAATCGTAGAGTCGCATGAAATTGTTCAACTATTAAGGATGTTCTAATTTTTAAAGTTTTTCCTATTTTCGATAGTTTATAAAATGTCCGAACATCCAAACCAATGGTGGAATATTTGTATATACATAAATGCGTTCCGTTAGCTCTGAATGTCAGAATTTAGCATATTTTATGCTTGACATTCTTAAAAAACTTTGTTCAAAATTATCAAAGTCTGACTAAAATTACAAAATTTGGTTTCACCAGAATTTCACCTTTTTTTATTTGTGTTTTAGACACTCGGAAACTTTTTTGTATTAGACTTCGAAAAGCTTTCCAAAAATGTCTACCTTAATATAGTACTTATCATAACTATATGACACCCATACTTTTACAGGAGTTGACCATTTGTTTTTCTATTTTATCATTTCCATTATATTTCAATTAAAATTCCATTTCTTTTTAAATAATTACTTGAAAAATCATTTTTCTAAAAGATAAACAAATTTTTAAATACTTTTTAATAAATAGAAAGTTTATGAATGCTTTTGATGCAAAAAAACTTACTAATAAAGCAAAACGACTTCAGTCGCAAGTAAATTCTATTTTGAAATTCCATATTCTGTATAACCAAAAATGCTGCATTACAAGGAAACTCAACGGGTGCATAAAATCATTGTTTAATTTCTTATTTCCTACACACAGTTTAAAGATAGGAATGTAATCAATGCATTGGAGTTAGCAGTGAGATTTGAACTGAACAGTCTTACTAAATTTTCACCGAACTTATACTCCTACATAGACATTGATTGAGTTTACTGCTTTGCTTGGATGATCTAGCGAGTCTCTCTCCTTCGAACGGCATTTTTTTTAAGTATTCTCTCTCAAAGAGAGATGCAAGCTTAACGAACAGCTGATTGAATTCTTGGCCTCATCTAAATATGCAAAATGAAAAACATTGCATTAGTGTTTTCTTTAAACATTTGCTTGGTGCTAGCATGTTTAACACTCTTATTTAATAACTTTTACCTTTTAAATTCTTAAACAAAAAAATCGTATTTATCCAAATTGCAATCAGCGGCTTTTAATTAGCTGTTTTCATGGTTTCAAATTTGCAACTTTCACTCAAAATGAAATGTCATTTTGCTCTCTCAATTACCTCTTCCATGCACGTTTTTTTGACACCGCGAGCGCGATTTGACCAAAAACAGTGATATTTCGTAACAATTCGTAACAGTTATCAGTATCGCGAACACTCTTTTCATAACTACTACCTATTCTAAATTAAGAAACAAAATAAAATTAGTTAACACAACAAGCATCACACCAGTAAGTTTAAATAGCGGTAGATCAGCGGAACCACGGCCGATGTGGTCGAGTGGGTAGCGGTGCGTGCTATTACTCGATATGCTGGTGAGTTCGAGGTTCGAATCTCAGCCAAGGCAAGTAAAATCTGAATCATAGAAAAGTTTTTTTCTAATAGCGGTAACCCCTCGGCAGGCAATGACAAACCTCAGAGGGTTTTCTGCCATGAAAAAGCTTCTCAGAAAATACATCTGCCGTTCGGAGTCGGCATACAACTGTAGGTCCCTGCATTTGTGGTTTAATATAATAAAGACGCACACCACAAATGGTAGGAAAATCTCGGCCAAACACTGAGCTATATAGTGTTAGCGCCAAAATTATTATTACTATTATATTAGAACAGCGGATTTTGATTATAGAAGATTTTATTTTGAAGATTTTGAAAGCAGAAAAATTTACTCGTCAAGCGTGTGGAGTGTAACACGGATGACTTTAACCGGCACTTTAAGCTCCGATTAGCATTTAACCGGAGAAGCCGCAAACGCCTCCATGTCAACAATTGGAAAGAAAATTTTTCGTTGACGTTATTTCGCGATATTTTTTCCATAAAAAAAATCTCGATCATACATGACCTATGCGACAAAACTGTATGCTGAAAGATACTTTACTTTTTTTAAATATAAAAAAATTTGGACGTATAGTTTTGAAGCGCATTGTACATACATACATACATACATGTGTATGTGAATTCGTGAATTGGTTGAGTTTAATTTCAGCGTCATCGAATTCGTTGCACTTTTAAAACCCAATCCCATATAAATAATAAGAAAAATTCTTTTCCAGCAGACACAACCGTCAATCTGAGCCGTTAACATCATTTATAAGTGCGCAAGCGTTTACGTACAGTAAAAGTTTACTTGAAAAAAAAAACGATGGGAACTTGCTTTGGTTTTACTTTTGAGTTTGGTGCAAAACTTATCGGATGGTTAGGTGGTATTCTCAGTATTGCCGCAATGATCGTGTTGAAGTGTTTTTTGGATTTCGTTCATTATCATGAAGAGCTGGCTAAGAAGGAAGAGGGAATGGGTGAGTAAGTTAATGACCGTTTTCTTGACTCCCTGTTAAGATTATAGATACATTTTAACTTGCACAAAGGCGGCAAAAGACAAAGTGCATCATAATAAAAACCGTGTCATCATTTTCATTTAAGTCTAGCTAATCTCATTGTATCAACCACTTAGGCCCGTTTTCACCATCTCTGGTTAAAATTCCCGGCGGTTAGCTACAATTCAGCGCTGACTTATTTAACGGGTGGTTTTAACCGGCGCTTTTAGTTCCAACTGAGCGCTTAACCGGAGATGGTGCAAACGGCCCTTAGAGTGCTCATGCTTTCCATACATTAATGCATCAGAAAGTGTAAACTCCTTTAATATTTATCGGCGCATAGTTTCAGAAAAAAGGTCTTAAAAACACGTAAAGCGTGGTTCGAAAAATATTCATTATCTAATATCTGCATATGTACAGATACTCGTACATATGTAATACATATTTAAAATTTGCGTCAATAAAATTAATAAATTTCTATTGAATTTTGGAACGATTTTCCGTCATCCCTTGTCACGTTTGGTTTTCTCTTCTATTTTTTAGTTTCCTTATTGAAGATTAATTTAGCGATTAATTTATCGTTGTTTGCGTTTTTCGTCAATGCGATCTTTCACTTTTGTGTGGTTTGGGGCACAATCAAGGTATGTATGTGTATATAAGTATGTATAAAAATATAAGTATGTATGTTAAATAAAGTGCATTTATTTTTTGTTGACATTTATAATTGTAAATGTGAGAATTTTAGTTAGAATTTTATTTAAATCCAATAATTTCTTAATTAAATAATATCGCTTCGTTCAGGAGCTAAATAATACTGACACTATTCCTCAATTTTTTCGATATAATGTACCATGATTCAATTATTAAAGGTTTGGTAACTAAGCAGCTAGCTCCCTCACTTTCTGTCAAACGGCTCCCTTAGCCTCAAAACCGTGTTGCTTCTTAAAAATAATAATAGTAGTTACCTCAAAACTTTTCAATACCAAAAACTAACAAGCAACACTTTTTGTTTCTTCTGTGCGCGTAAACGGTAAGTTTAAGTCCGGATTTTATTGGCAGCATTTATTCTGATTACAAGATTGACCCGGTCTCGTAAACATTTCATGTAAATGTGTATAAATGACCTGGCTTTTTCATTGAACGCTTTTCACGCGCATATAAAATCGATGTGACAGCGTGGAAAGTTTTGTAATTTCTAGAAAGAATGGGTTTAAATAAATTGAAAATAATCATATAATTGCCAAAAACAAGAATTTGTAAGAACGAAATTATTGAGTAATGAAGTTTGATTTATTTTTCTTTTAATATATAAAGATTTCTTTCTAAAATCTCGAATTATTGTGGTTTTCCTACAACTCCATTAACTTCATAAAGTCACTTACTTTTTATCGGAATAAAATTTTTGGTCCTTTCACCGTCCAGTGGTTCATCACAATATTAAGATTAACCCTGATACCAATGCTATATAAATAAAAGGAATAAACTATATAAATAACTTATATTTTCCTTATAACATAAAATCGTTTAGTTCTTTGGACGAATATATTGAAAATTTATTGGCTAGGTAAAAATTTAAAAAAAAATATCTACCAAGAAATTCATAATTATTTAAATTTTGTAAGCGTTGCTATTGTATTTCTTAATTTAAATGAAATGTCTTCGAAATTTTTAATTAAAAACATCACTAACATTTTACTACTTATTATTTACATGTTAAGAAAGGGTAACAAAATCTTACCCGTTTTCCATACTTCGTAAAACAACCCTTTATAAGGGAGTGTCAAAATTCGAATGTCATTATTTACCTAACCTTTTATAATTGAATCATGATAATGTACGAGGTGTGTTCAAAAAGTAAGGTGACTTTATATTTTTATGAAAAAATATTTTTTTTATTCATCAATTTATCAATTACTTGGGGCAGACTCACCGTATGCCGTACACAGAAAAATTATAATTTCTTAAAAAGTTTGTAAAAAATATTTGTTTTTTTAATAGACGGTATACTCAGAAAATTATATATTTTTAAGTATAAAATATTTATAAACTATTTATTATTATAAAAATGATTGTTATACATGTATTACTATACATAGTTTTTTTTAATTATACATTTTGTAGAAAGTCTGAAACTTTGGTTTATGTATACATATCATACATAAGTACATTTGTTTTTTGTTAGAGACGGAACCGTATTTTAATTGAAAAATTTAGAAACATGTGAGCTTGGATGTGAGAGAAGTTGGCATAGAAATTAATCCAGGAAGTCAAGTCTCTTTTTTTGTTTTTTTGTATTTTTTTGTTTTTTCACCGCATTTATTTCGGCGCAATGTGTATTCAAATCTCTGTGCTAAGTAATGACGTGAAGCTTATTATGCCAAAAATCAACTTCAATAATTTATTTACATTGCTTAAACCCCTAAATGCTAACTAAATTAAAAACAATTAATACGAATCTTTTTACAGAAGCATCACATGTTCTTGCAACCATGGCTAATTTACACTCCGCTTTTACATGGAATATTCTTTACAGCATTCGTCGTCTCTGCAATTTGTAACGATATACATTTGGGCTGCATTATATTAGAAGCATTACCTTTCGGTACGTTCATAGCCAAAGCGAATTCATTCAAGGTGGTATAGTCCACATATACCGACATAGGTAAAAAATTTTGTGTATGTTGCGGTGAAAATGTCAGAGAAACTTAGAAAACAAAAATAAACGAATGGGCAGAATTTCAAATTTGATACAAAAAGGAAATGTACTGAGGATTTATAGTAAAAATAAACAATTTAATTTCTTTATAATTTTATGTGATGCTAATGTTGCACACAGAATTTTCCATCACGAACGCAAATAGGAAATTAAAATGTAAACAAAGTAATTATTTTGACACTTTCACCGCGCAAAGGAAAGATAGAACAAACAATCAGCTTATGGGAATATACCACCTTCTATGAATTCTCCTTGTTCTTCGCGAATTTACGGTCCATTGAGCTAGAAAAAAATAAAAAGGTATACAAGTGTTTTGGTGCAAATGTATGCCATGGAAATTATAAAAGTATGCACGTACAAAGTTTTATGCCCCTTTTTTATTAGCTCAATGGGTCGTATTTTGCATTTATGCCTTAAACATTACTTAAGACTTCCACTTTTCGCTTTTTTGAACTTTTGAGCAAAATGTGCGCGAATTGTGTTTGTATGCACACATACATATGAAGAAACATACATTTATATAAAAACTATTACATTTTCAGCAATCCATGCCCGCCTATGGATCATTGTGTACTCAGGATACAAAAAAATAAAACCTGAAAATAATGCAAAATGCCATGATGACATTATCGGCGTAATTCCCTAGAATATTCAACATAAGAGTACCTACATATACATATGAACGCCATAACGTAGTTATATTTACATTTTCTTGCGTTTAATTTAATAACACTGTCGTTTAAATATTTCAAATATGTACATATTTGGTAGAAATGTTTTGAACAAAATTTTTATAGGCAAAATCAGCACGATGTTATATTTATCTTAACAAAATAAATTATCTTTTCTTTACAAATATTTACCTTCGTTTACTTATTAGCTATTCGGTGAGAGTATATTAAATGAATTGTAAAACCAGAAAATAATACAGTACAATGAATTTCACTAGAGAAATAAAGGACCTTATTTCGCGGGGATAAATTAATTTGCACATTTCCTTTATTTGTGCGCATTCGTGTGTTGCTGTTTATAAATAATTTTATTCAGAAACCCCAAGACACGTCTAATACGTAGTAGCAATAAAAAAATTTATATTTTTTTATTTGTATTGTAAAATTTTGTGTTTCGTTTAGATAATAGTCATTTCACCAAGGTACATTAAACAGGTAGTAATAGCAGAGTAGCTGATCAGAAGCACCAAGGTGCAATTTGGATAAATACGAAATTTTTGTTTAAGAATTTTAAAGGTGAAAATTATAAAAGAAGAGTGTTAAAAATGCTAGCAACAAATGAATGTTTAAAGAAAACACTAATGCAATGTTTTTCATTTTGCATATTTAGATGGGGACAAGAATTCAATAAGCTGTTCGTTTACTTGCAGTTTTCTGCAAATTTTTACGCGAAACATCTCTCTTTGAGAGAGAATACTCCAAAATTCTCAGAAATTTCGTTGCTGGATAATTGTTGTTGGACTTTTAGACGAACAGATCTATATTTTCAAAACAAATTGTCGTGCTTCTAGTGTTGTTCTAAAAGTACATTTATTCTTAAAAATGAAAAAATAGAACAATAAAAGGAATGCAATTCGTTTTACTCCTTATTTATTATAACGTTCGAGATTCTTTACAAAAGAAGATATCGGATATTTAAATTTAATTGAAATAGGCACAAGAACTTGTCACCACGAGATACATATGTCAAAAAAAAAACCGTGAAAGAAATGTAATGCCAGATTTTTGATTTTTAGCAGTTTGTTCGACGCTGGGTTGCATTTGTACATATCGCTGCAGGCTTGTTGCCACAGTATTCCCCGTCCAGACGATGCCACCTGTACCGAAGTGGAAAGTTTACTTCTCTGCCACTCCGGGTAGATTTCGTCGATTTCGAAAGTTTGTAGACCAAGTGTCGCCTACTAACTGGGCGTCACTGTTGGGGATTGAAAAATGTTTTAGCATTAGCGAAGTCCTCTGCGTGCCAGACTCGTAGTTAATTATCTCGTTGATCACCTGTATGCGTGAAAGCAGATCGGCTGTGACATTTTGCTTTCCAGGTGTGTGGCGAATGTCGGTGGTAAATTGGCCGATGAAAGCGAGTTGTTTTACTCGGCGAGGAGAAGCTTTCTGTTTCTTCTTGCGAAGAGCGTAGATGAGGGGGTGGTGATCCGTGACGATGTTACAACTCCAACCTTTGATTATGTATCGGAAGTGACAGAGTCCTTGGCACGCGGCGGTCAGCACGCAGTCGTATGTACTGTAATTGCGTTGCGCGCTGTTGAGCTTTTTTGAGAAGAACCCGAGTGGCTCCAATTACCCTTCCACGATTTGGTGTAAAAGCCAACTCTGCCCTGGAAGCGTATGCACTAATAATGTCGCACTGACCAACTCTGATTACAATGTTCGAATGCGGTTTCCGTCTCATTGTTCCACACAAGTCGCGTGTGATAATTTTTTTTGTTGCCCGTAATCAATTGCAGTAGATGCGATTGGTAGGCGATAACGCTCGGTAGGAATTTTCGATAAAAGATTACCACAGCTATAAAACTGTTTAACTCCTTAGCTATCGTTGGTTTTGCGAAGTAGCGAATTGCTGTAATTCTCTCTGGTAAGGGGCGAATGGCCTAGAAAACTCAGTTCGCTCTTTCCAAATACGCATTTGGAAACATTAATTGTGAGTTTGTTTTCGCGGAGACGTTGCAGGATGTCGCGAACGTCTCGACGATGTTGCTGGAATGATGGCAATGCTATACAGATGTCGTCTATATAAGGGAATGCACAATCTAGTCTCGCATGAACTCGGTTATCAGCCACTGAAACGTTTGAGCGGCGTTACACAGTCCGAATGTCATGAACCGGAATTCGAACAATCCGAATGGCGTGGATATCGGTGTTTTCGCGATGTCGTCGTCGTGTACAGGTACTTGATGAAAAGCACATTGAAGGTCGATTTTTGAAAAAATTACCTTCCCTTGAAGATAGGAGGTAAAATCTGATTAGTATGGCAAAGGGCATCGGTCGGGCACAGTTTGTGCGTTTTGTGAACGATAATCACCACAAGGCCTCCAAGATCCTCCGACCTTGCGTACCATGTGCAGCAGACTTGCCCAGCTGCTGCTTGACGGGCGGCAGATGCCTGATAAAATAAATTCGTTTCGCGCTGCGCTCAACATCTCGGGCAAAAGGCGTCACGGCCGGAAAATACCAGTTGACCGGTTGTCACTATGCGGTACACTACCGTAGATTTGATCGAAGTCCCGCAACAAGTAAGTTTTGTAATATCCGCGACTCGACTAACAAATCGGCAAACGGTTCATTTGCATTTAATGTTTTTATTTGAGTAACGTAAGATAATAAGAGGCGTGAACGGACTGTGAAATCTTCGAACCTTTTACCGAGTTTAATTTGAAGAGCTCAAAGTTCATGGACTTCATTTTGAGGTATTGAATTAATCTTGTTTGCTTGGAGCGCGGTAGCATCAACTATAGTGTCGGCTATCTTCATATACTTAGCCGCAGAACCAGTTTAGACCGCTACAACTGCTTGTGCAAACTCTGGAAGACGTTTTATCCTGAGACTCTTGAGCGACGCGCCTCATTTAAAAAAATAAGTTCCGACGGCTTCCTATCCCTTAGAGGCAACTCTGAGAGCACGCGGTTGAGGCGTCGCTGCTCGCTGTCGGCAAAGTGCTCAATTATGTTTTGCCTCACATAATCGAACCTGTCGATTTGTGGAATCGGTGCCATGACGTCGCCCAGTTGAGCAAGGACATTTGGTTTTAATGCTGCCAACACAGTCGCTGTCTTCTGCTGTGATGCCGGAGGCAGTGAACCAAAAATCCAGTGAACCAGGCTTCAATGTTGGTGCTGGTCATTTGTGGCACTGATCGCTTGGCGTAAACTACCGCGATGGTATTAGCAGACGGGATCGTTGCTGCGATTGGCAAGCCTGCTTCTGCCGTACCGTGTGCCAAGCCGCTGTCGTTCATTTTTGCCTTCAACTTAAAGTTTGGTTATGAGCTTGCACGTGCTTGTCGGGGTCACCGCTTTTAGTGTTTTTCTGAAAGTACGTTTATTCTTAAACACGAAAAAATATAACAATAAAAGGGATGCAATTCGTTTTACTCCTTATTTATTATAACGATCGAGATTCTTTACAAAAGATAATATCGGATATTGTAATTTAATTCAAAAAATGCACTCGGGGTTGTCACTACGAGATATGTTGAAAAAAAAGAGCGGTGAAAAAAATGTAGTGCCAGATTTTTTATTATTAGCCATGGTACAATAAACAGGTAATATAATGTTAGCAGCTGATTGGAGTTTTTTTTTATAAGTGGTCGATAACCATGATCCAATTATTAAAGGTTTGGTAAGTAAGCAGCTAGCTCCCTCACTTTTTGTCAAATGGCTCCCTTAGCATCCAAACCGTGTTGCTGCTTAAAAATAATAATAGTAGTAACCTAAAAACTTTTTAATACCAAAAACTAACAGGCAACACTTTTTTTCTTTTGTCCGCGTAAACGATAAATTCAAATCCGGCTTTTAAAGACAGCCTTTTTTCTAATTACAAGACTGACCCCGTATCGTACATATTTCATGTAAATGTGTATAAATGACGCGCTTTTCCATTGAATGCATTTCACACGCTGGTCAAAAATTAAAAAAAAAGTATACCAATAAGTACATAATTATGTTTTGTAAGCGTAGCTATTGTATTTCTTAATTTAAATGAAATACCTTCGAAATTTTTAGTTAAAAAAATCAATAGCATTTTACTACTAGTTATTAACTTTTAACAACCCTTTATAAGGGAGTGTCAAAATTCGAATGTCATTATTAACCTAACCTTTTATAATTGAATCATGGTCCATAACAAGTCAAACTTTGTTTACAAAACAAACTTTTTTCTTAAAACAAATTTGTTTACGAAACAATATTTGTTTACATTTTGTATATTTATAATTTCTAGTTTATACAAATTTTTCATTAACGCGATTTGGAAAACATATGTACATACATACGTACTCAGAAAGGAGACATTGTGTTCTAATAGAAACCGAACTTCGGCATGCCGCTTTCTGCAAACGGTTGGGTGCATTCCGACCATTTTTGCATATTTGAAGGTATACCACGAGAGTCTTTTCCAAATTTTGTGACCAATGCTTCCTGAAGATCCATTGTAGTATGATGCGTCTTGCATTGTTTGCGTTGAAAACAAATGTATTTTTCAAGCAAAATGTAGAATCACGTACATTTTGTTTACATTTAGAATTATCAAACTCGTCAAATTTGATATACATACATATGTATCTATTATGAAGGGTGATGGACCACAACAAATCAAAAAATATACCCCTGGATTGTATTTTCTTTAATGCTGCTACCTGTTTAATGCGCCTTGATTATTAGCAGTTTGCATTAATGCATTTTTTTAAACTAAAAATTACCTACTTTTTTTTAATCCAAAATGAGAAGAATTAGATTTTTGCCATAAGAGGAGGGTGAAGAGCAAAGGTATTTTTTCTTAAGTTTCCATAAGGATCTCGAGAAAAGCGAGCTTACCAGGGCATGTGGTATCAGTTTCGGTGTGCTGGTGCTATTATCAATTTAAAATTGATTGTTTAGTATACTTGCAAAGAGGGCACATTAAAGCGTACCTTTGTGGATCTATATATATATTTCTTGTAGATCCGATACTAAATACTTAGGCGAGCTCGTTACCATATGGCATTCAGGCCATTCAGTCACTATTCATTCAGTAGCTCGGTTCCAAATTCAGTGAAGATTTACAGATTTTAGTCGGAAATTACAGAAAAATCGTTCAGCTACAAGTAAAAGCCATAGAGGAAAATTATCACGAATGCTTTGGAACACAAGTAGTTTCTATTAGCGGGCTTACCAAGATTCCAATGCAAGAGCTGGAAGTTGATGAAGAACAGGAAGTAAGTATCAAATATTGCAACAGCAAAATTCATGGGTTTTTTCTATATTGTTACCTATTCAATATGCCTTGGATTTCACTATAATTCAGGTTGTTGATAAAATGTTTTTGAAACTTTTGCTTATAAAATTTCTCTACTGCTGCTACCTATTAAATATGCCAAAAATTAAATGTTCGTAAATTATAATAATAGTATTTATCTTGTTGAACGACGACGCTTCAATGTGGCGAAAAATATTGCTAAATTTATGAAGAGATGTTGTAAATAACTAAGATTAGTCAATATAGATTTAGGATTTGTATGCCATAGCGGCAGCTCCAGGACTACAGACTTAACAGAGATTAATCGCATATTTATAATTACCAGCGTGTTGTTGCTTGGCAAAGAGTTTGGGAAAATAAGATAAACAAATTATAAAATGAAAGCGTTATTGGAGTGTTCGAAAGAAAGATTCTCCGATAGATTTATGGATCTTTGCGATGGCAAATACCGCCGAAGATGGAACGATGATCCCATGAGCTTTGTAACAACGTAGATATAGTGCAGCGAATTAAGATCCAGCGGCTTCGCTGGCTAGGACATGTCGTTCGAATGGATGAAAGCGCCCCAGCCCTAAAAGTAGGCGACGTGGTAGCCACTGTTCGTAGCAAAGGGAAAGGGAGGCCTCCTCTGCGCTGGAAAGACCAAATGGTAAAGAACTTGGGTACCCTTGGTATTGCCAATTGGCGCCAGTTAGCGAAATATAGAAATAACTGGCGTGCTATGCTGAACTCGGCCAAAATCGTTAGTAAGTAAAAAGATATGTTATTTGTTATGTGGTTTTTCAAATTTTATTTTTCTTTTTCCATTCAAAACTCTTCTTGCTCACATCTAAGCCTGCTAGTAAGCATGTCCGCAGCCATGTTGTGATGGTCCTTAAGATGCTACTCCTACTAATGTCCACGACCTCCAGGAGAGGGTCCTGATGCTGCTACGAAAACATGACCACGACCTCCAGGAGATGGTCCTGAAGCATCTTGAGCGTTCACTGTGAGCCAACTTGTGGAACACACCAACAAAATTGCCACCAAAAAATAAGATAAGAAATTCATAGCTGTTTGCAATAAACTGATTAATTGTGCCTTCTTTGAAAACTGACACTGCTTTTATACTAAAATGATTGTTTGCATTTTTTATATATTATTTATTTTCTATCTTAGCCACAGTTGTTGCTTATTATGTAATTGCGAGCACCTGAGCAAACAAAATAGAAATATAAAATTTTCCACTGTTTGTGGGAAAACAAATACTTCGTTTAGGCTTTTAGAAACTTCACACTGATACTCGAATTCAAAAGTCTAATTTTGCCATTTTAGAAAAAAGGAAATACGATTAGTAAAATAGAAAATATGGCGAATTCTTTCAAAAATATGGTGGTCACCGCCTAAAAGGGCCAGACATACTTATGTACGCAGTAGAAAAAAAAAAAAATTATTCACCAATTAGCAGAAGTCATCAAAAGTTAAGAGTCTTGAAGCGAGAACTGTGTGAGAATTAATGTGCATACATATATTTTTTACATTGGGGTTTATTGCAGGTGAATATTATTTTTATATACATACATACATACATATATAATTTTGATTTTCTATTCACTTTTGCTACTCTTTTTCAAATATTCTTTTATAAACATATGATTTTGTTTTTTTCTGTTCTATATTTATTTTTATGAAATTATTTTTAATTACACTGTCCAACAAATGAAGACTTTTTGAATGGAACAGAATAGCGACCCCATAATTCTGAAAGGGTATGTTGAGTAGATCATTTTTGTAGAACAAACTTATGGTCCAGCACGTCTGAGTTTTTTTGATGTGTAAACATCTATAGCCGCGGTAGGGCTCTCTTACGGTAATACTACCATAAAAACTCCATATAAAAAAAGTAAGACGTTTTTGATTGGTCAAGAACGACTCTGTGTGAAAATGCGTGTGCCGTCTGACGTATGTGTTAGTATTATATTGACCCAGAAAGCAAAATCAATTATCTTTGTGTTGCATGCAATTAGGCGCATAATTTTTATAAACTATGCGGCTTAAAGCATAGGGTGTTCTCTAAATTTAGATTGACACAGTTTAATCGGTTTGCTGGTGCACGGGAATTAGGAAACAATTTTCAGTGGCATTCACTTATCTTGGGTGGAGATTTTAGTTTTAATTTCGCGGAAACAGAAGCGGTACCACTCAATAAATTTTTGTTTGATGCATTCTTTTTATTATTTATAGTTTTATACTTAAGCACCAAAAAAATTCATTTCTCCTTGAAAAATTGCAAATTGCTCATTATTCTCTTCCCACTATTCTCCCCCTATTCTTTGTTTATTATTACTCAAGATATTTCATCCGCAACGGGATTGCGTAATCTTGTATTCTATCATTCTTGGTTTGATGGAACAAAAAACCTGTTTGATTTGTCCGAACATACACCTGTCCACTTGACAGCTTTGCCAGATAGAAATGCAGTGAAGAGAATAATGCACGAGTTAATGCCAATAAAGGCTGTTAATGCAGATAAGCTCCCATGTCTGTCTTGGGTATTATCTACGTTCTTTGGTATTGACACAAAAAGCAAAATTAATTATATTTAATCGGGAGCACCCTGTACCTTTGAGTTGCATGCAATTAGGCGCAAATTTTTACAAACTGTGTGCAAAGAATTAGAGCACAGCGTGTTCTCTAAATTTTGATTGAAATTCCCTTATTCGCTTTGCGTTGGTACTACTTTTGAACAGCTGATCGCTTTGTGTTTCTACAACTCAGCTGATTGGTGTTCTTTAAAACAATAAATTACACGTTTAAACTGGAGGTATTTCGGTAATATTCATGTTTCTAAATAAATTACAGGTCAAATACTAATATTAATTATTATTGTAGAGAACATCGCAATCATTAAGAAGATCCGGAAACGCTGGATATCAACGTGCCTACCGAGAACGTCAACGCCAAAAAGAAATTAATAGGCTACGTGGACATTTACAGCAGCAACAACAACATTTACAACAGCAACAACAACATTTACAACAGCAACAACAACCAAATTACCAAAACATTGAATTGCAATATGAGCATTATCTTAACCATGTTAATGCCCATAAACAATTTAAATTAAAAATGATCGACAACGACTTTGGATACGCATGCGCTGTGTGTGATAGATTGTGGTTTAAAAACGACCTTAAAGCTATGCCTGCCGGCCGTTTTTTCCAGACTACTTACCAGTATTGAATCAAAGGTGTACGTTTCTTATTTTAGCTATCATAAGCCTATTTTAACTATTGCAACATAAATAATAAAATAAATTAAATTTTAAAAATTAAACAAGATAAATATGTATGTATGATTGACTTAACCCTTGAATGCCCATGATACCTTTAAAGATACAACCATTATTAACGAGATTGTAAAGTATTATATAGGGGTTAATATTTCTAAATACTGCAAATTTAACAGTTTACACATCTACCTTGAGTTCAAACACTCACATCGTTTTTTTTACAGTGGGTCAAAGTTTTCATTTTTTGGTCGAAGGGAGCATTATTCTATATGAAAAAAATGTTGTAAGTTAATGTCTGAGAGAACTCTTATGGTGAGAGTTGTATTGTGGAATTGTATGAGAACTTATTTCTGTGTTGGCGTATGTCATATTGGCCGAAAATGTATGTGTAGGCGGAACACCTTCACAGCGCACTTCTGGTAAAATGACACTATTTGTTGCTTCGTATGTCATCATCGCGTAGTGCCTTTGGCTTCTACCAAATTTGTAATTTACGCAGAAATAGCATGTATCTGATTTGTGATCTTCAGGTTCAATCCATATAAAAGGCGCAGAAAATGGCAGCGCCTTAGTACCGCCTTTGTACCAGGTCAAAAGATCACTTTCGCAAGTAGTACATACAGTTTTTGGTATCCAAGCTTTACATAAAAATCGTATTCCAAAGAAAAGAAAATATGGTTCTTCAATTGTAGGGAATATCTTTCTTTTGCTTTGATGGTGCGTAAAATGTCCACAAATAAAACAAAACCAATCTCTTAATTTGCAAACAGAATCCGCCATGCTTATTAAAGCTTTAATTGTTCTTTTTTTATATTAATTTTAGTAAAAATCACACCCGATATGTACTGCTTAGTAGCTCAATTATGCTTAATTTTATCACACCCGATTTGTAAGTCACAGCTGATTTGTAAGTCACAGCTGACTAGACGCGAGAACTCAGTGTTTGGCCCGGCGACGTTTTCACCTGCTTTGTATATGTTGGCGTGTAATTTTGCCAATTAATCGTAAAGAGCTTTATTTACAACAATGGTGTCTTTGGTGACCCCCACTGAAATTTTCCGCCAAACATTTTCGTAGAATATTTTAATCCTTAAATCTCCTTTTTTAAAGGATATTTTTTGATTTTCTCGAAAAAAAGGGTCAAATTGACGCATAAAGAGACCAGTTAGAGGGTTAAGATCTTCCACAAAAATAATCCTCATACAATTCCACAATACAACTCTGACCATAAGAATTCTCTCAGACATTAACTTACAACATTTTTTTCATATAGAATAATGCTCCCTTCGACCAAAAAATGAAAACTTTGACCCACTGTAAAAAAAAACTAAGACGTGCTGGACCATAAGTTTGTTCTACAAAAATGATCTACTCAACATACCCTTTCAGAATTATGGGGTCGCTATTCTGTTCCATTCGAAAAGTCTTCATTTGTTGGACAGTGTAATTAAAAATAATTTCATAAAAATAAATATAGAACAGAAAACAACAAAATCATATGTTTATAAAAGAATATTTGAAAAAGAGTTGCAAAAGTGAATAGAAAATCAAAATTATATATATAAAAATAATATTCACCTGCAACAAACCCCAATGTAGAAAATATATGTATGCACATTAATTCTCTCACAGTTCTCGCTTCAAGACTCTTAACTTTTGATGACTTCTGCTAATTGGTGAATAATTTTTTTTCATGTTTTACTGCGTATGTCTGGCCCTTTCAGGCAGTGAACACCATATTTTTGGAAGAATTCGCCATATTTCCTATTTTACTAATCGTATTTCCTTTTTTTCTAAAATGGAAAAATTAGACTTTTGAATTCAAGTATCAGTGTGCAGATTCTAAAAGCCAAAACGAAGTATTTATTTTCCCACAAACAGTGGAAAATTTTATGTTTCTATTTTGTTTGCTCAGGTGCTCGCAGTTACATAATAAGCAACAACTGTGGCTAAGATAGAAAATAAATAATATATGTATAAACAATGCAAACAATCATTTTAGTATAAAAGCAGTGCCAGTTTTCAAAGAAGGCACAATTAATCAGTTTATTGCAAACAGCTATGAATTTCTTATCTTATTTTTTGGTGGCAATTTTGTTGGTGTGTTCCACAAGTTGGCTCACAGTGAACGCTCAAGATGCTTCAGGACCATCACCTGGAGGTCGTGGTCATGTTTACGTAGCAGCATCAGGACCCTCTCCTGGAGGTCGTGGACATTAGTAGGAGTAGCATCTTAAGGACCATCACAACATGGCTGCGGACATGCTTACTAGCAGGCTTAGATTTGAGCAAGAAGAGTTTTGAATGGAAAAAGAAAAATAAAATTTGAAAAACCACACAACAAATAACATATCTTTTTACTTACTAACGATTTTGGCCGAGTTCAGCATAGCACGCCAGTTATTTCTATATTTCGCTAACTGGCGCCAATTGGCAATACCAAGGGTACCCAAGTTCTTTACCGTTTGGTCTTTCCGGCGCAGAGGATGCCTCCCTTTCCCTTTGCTACGAACAGTGGCTACCACGTCGCCTACTTTTAGGGCTGGAGCGCTTTCATCCATTCGAACGACATGTCCTAGCCAGCGAAGCCGCTGGATCTTAATTGGAGCTCATCGTTCCATCGTCTGCGGTATTTGCTTTTGCAAAGATCCATAAATCTTTCGGAGAATCTTTCTTTCGAACACTCCAATAACCCTTTCATTTTGTAATTTGTTTATCTTATTTTCCCAAACTCTTTGCCAAGCAACAACACGCTGGTAATTATAAATATGCGATTAATCTCTGTTAAGTCTGTAGTCCAGGAGCTGCCGCTATGGCATACAAATCCTAAATCTATATTGACTAATCTTAGTTATTTACAACATCTCCTCATAAATTTAGCAATATTTTTCGCCACATTGAAGCGTCGTCGTTCAACAAGATAAATACTATTATTATAATTTACGAACAGTTAATTTTTGGCATATTTTATAAGCTCGCCTAAGTATTTAACTACAATAATTACAATCATCTAATGAAAATGCACGCAAGAAGTAGCAGTGCATTGAAAAATTAGCATCGCATCTACAAGAAATATAGCAGATCCACAAAGGTACACTTTAATGCGCCCTCTTTGCAAGTATACTAAACAATAAATTTTAAATTGATAATAGCACCAGCACAGCGAAACTGATACCACATGCCCTGGTACGGTCGCTATATTTTTTCCATAAAATAAAATATCGAGCACCATTTATAAGTGCGCAAGCGTTTACGTACAGTAAAAGTTTACTTGAAAGAAAAAAAAACAAAATACAAGTCTTTAATTTATTTAAAACCATGAAAACTTGCTTTTGTTTTACTTTTGAGTTTGGTGCAAAACTTATCGAATGGTTAGGGGATATTCTCAGTAGTGTCGCAATGATCGTGCAGAAGTGTTTTTTGGACATTGTTCATTATCATGGAGAGCTGGCTAAGAAGGAACAGGGAATGGGTGAGTAAGATAATAACCGTTTTCTTGACTTCCTGTTAAGGTTATAGATAAATTTTAACTAGTTATCACTCATCCAGCTGACATTGCCAACATACTAGCCGACAACTGGAGTCAAATAAGCTCGAAGAACATCTTTCGAACCGAAATTACAGCAGATAAAATTAACTGAAAAATTTCTGACTTATAGCATTAACGAGATTACAATACCAGAACTTAAAGCAGTGCTTAAAGGCGTCAAAGGTTCCAGCTCCTCCACCGATAAGCTAACTTACTCCATGTTAAAACATATATCCCCCAGCCTTGAAGAGCGTATTTGTCGTCTATTCAATAAAATTCTTAAAACGGGGCATAGTACCACACGATTGGAAGCACGCAGTACTAATACCTATTCCAAAGGCAGGGAAAAGCCCGAACCAAATAGAAGGATATCGACCCATATCCCTCCTACCAGTAATCTCGAAAACCTTTGAAAAAGTTATAGCAAACCGGCTTACGACTTGCCTCCAAGACGTTATTTGTACAGAACAACATGTCTTTCTGCCCAAACGTGGTGTACACACTCTTTGCCACCAACTCGAAAGCAAGTTAAAAGAAAACCTGGCTAACAAGTAAGTGTTTTTGTAATTAAACAGCTCCATGAAAGGGGCGTCCCAAATAAACTTCTTGAAGTAGTCCACTCCTTTCTATCGAATCGGCATGTTACAACTCGGGGAGACGGTTATTTCTCTCAAAAACACCGGCTGCAAAATGGACTTCCGCACGGATCTCCACTCTCTGTTGTATTATATAATGTTTACATTAGCTCACTCGTTCTTAGACTCAAAAAATCCGAAGGAATAGACTTTATCGGAATATACGCTGACAATATTTTGGCCATATCCTCAGGCACCCCTAGTGAGGTTCACAAACACATTGAAGCGCTAGATAAAAATATCAACGATTGGGCCAACAGCTGGGGGGGGCGAACGTCCCTGTGGACAAAGTCGATGTCCTGCACGTATGCCGCAAGCAAAAATGTCCAGCGACGACAATAAAACTAAGGCAGAAAAATATCCAAATCCAAAATTGTATACGAATACTTGGCCTAGCTTTCTCAAAAACGCTTCTTTGGAATGAGCACACGAAAAACGTTGTGAACAAACTCAATAAAGTCAACAACCTGATGAAGTTAATTTGCTCCCGCAAAAAAGGTGCACATATAGACACAGCCATCGACATATGGAAGTCACTAACAGCAGGCGTACTACAACATTGTATAACCATATATGGATGGACATCAACAACCAATGTCAGGAAAATAAGCAGTGCCTTAAACAAATGCTTCCGATCAGCCACCGGCGACTTCCAAGAAATTCGGAACAAAAGCGCTGTTAAGCTAGCAGCAACAGCAATAACTTCAACACAAGCAAGTCTGCATGAGTTCTTTTGGAAGTATCTAGACCATCCCACAAATAATACCTCAATCTGCAACATGTGCAGCGTTGGTCACTCCATCAACCAATTAAACGATCTCAGGATAGCTATTCCCACAAAACCACAAACACTTCGTAACGACAACAATCAATTTGTACAAATAGACATTGATCTAAACCGTCACACCAAAAACACAACTAGCGCCGCAGAATACCAACAACTACTTTGGCATAAAAGTTCAACGTTTGCTCCGGAAATGACCTTGTACGTAGATGGTTCCTTCCTAGAGGGAACAACATCTTACGCAGTGGTAAAAAAAAAACGAAAATGGATTATCCGTCGTACAACAAAGCCTCCTCCCACTACACTCCGGAATATTCCATGCCGAGCTAAGTGCCATGCAATGGGCAATTCAATATGCAGCAAAATTGAACAAGAAAACGTTAATATGTTCAGATAGCTTAGGTGCCATCAAAGCACTTGCCAGCAAGAGCTACATCAGTCTAAACTCGGTCTTGAGCCAACTAAGGAAGCACACAAAAATCCTCTGGGTGCCAGGGCATACGGACATACCAGGAAATGAAGCTGCCGACGTGGCAGCAAAAGACGCGCAAATCCAGCCACTCGTGTATGAATGCCCATCCTTCCATACATTAATAACATGCTGCTACGCAGCATTAACCGCAGAAATTAAAGTTAAGACCTGGAAGAACTCAACCTGTTTTCTTAAAAAGCACAACAAAACACAAATCAGACCAAACTACGACAACCAGATTTCCCGGCAGGACTGTATTACATTCCTCAGGGTTAGGCTGGGAACAACACTCTTCTCGACTAAACACCTATACACAAATAGCCAACCACTGTCCTGTTCATTCTGCTTCACAACGCAGAGTGTGGAACATATATTATTACAATGTCCCTATTCAAAGACTGTGCAGCAATTTCACAAGCCAATGGATTGCGCAAAGAAAGACAACATTGTTGAAATAAAAAAAATCCTATCCATCCACAATCTAACACAAGATACTTAACCGCAATCAACTTATGCTGGTGCACAATGGCCTCGTCGTAAAAATACGGATTAATAATAATAATAATAATAATACTCGTACATATGTAATACATACTTATTTAAAATTTGCGTCAATAAAATTAATAAATTTCTATTAAGTTTTGGAACGATTTTCCGTCATCCCTTGTCAAGTTTGGTTTTCTCTACTATTTTTTAGTTTCGTTTATGAAGATAGCGTTTAATTTATCGTCGTTTGCGTTTTTCGTCAATGCGATCTTTCACTTTTGTGTGGTTTGGGGCACAATCAAGGTATGTATGTATGTGTATATGTATATGTATAAAAATATAAGTATGTATGTTAAATTAAGTGCATTTATTTTTCGTTGACATTTATAATTGTAAATGTGAGAATTTTAGTTAGAATTTTATTTAAATCCAATAATTTGTTAATTAAAAAATATCGCTTCATTCAGGAGCTAAATAATACTAACACTATTTTGCAATTTTTTCCATATAATGTACGAGGTGGGTTCAAAAAGTAAGGTGACTTTATATTTTTATGAAAACATATTTTTTTTATTCATGAATTTATCAATTACTTGGGGTAGACTCACCTTTGTTAAAAAGTTTGTAAAAAATATTTGTTTTTTTAATAATTATTAATTTTAATAAAATTATAATTTTTTAAGTATAAAATATTTATAAACTATTTATTATTATAACAACGATTGTTATATATTACTATACATCATTTTTATTAATTATAAATTTTGTAGAAAGTCTGAAACTTTGGTTTATGTATACATACATAAGTACATATGTTTTTTTGTTAGAGACGGAACTGTATTTTAATTCAAAAATTTAGAAACATGTGAGCTTGGATGTGAGAGAAGTTGGCATAGAAATTAATCCAGGAAGTCAAGTCTCTTTTTTTGTTTTTTTGTATTTTTTTGTTTTTTCACCGCATTTAGTTCGGCGCAATGTGTATTCAAATCTCTAATTTACATCACGAACGCAAATAGGAAATTAAAATGTAAACAAAATAATAATTTTGACACTTTCACCGCGCAAGAGGTAGGTAGAACAAACAATCAGCTGATGGGAATATACCACCTTCTATGAATTCGCCTTGTTCATAGCGAATTTACGGTCCATTGAGCTAGGAAAAAACATACAAAAATATTTATTCTTATATTAAAGGTATAAAAGTGTTTTGGTGCTAATTTATGTATACTTTGTGCCATGGACATTTTAAAAATATGCACGTACGAGGTTTTATGGTCCCTTTTTTTATTAGCTCAATGGGTGGTATTTTGCATTTATGCCTTAAACATTACTTAAGACTTAAACTTTTCGCGTTTTTGAACTTTTGTAGAAAATGTGCGCGACCAGCCTAACCTAATAAAAACGCTATCCGGCAATTTTCTGGCAAAAGTTTCTCCTGCTCATACAACTTGGATGCGAGCAACCGGAATTGAGCGGCCTCCGCCAAAAGCTAACTCAACTTCCAATTTGCATTTTGTGTGACATTTCGATTTGACGTTTAAGCCACCGTTGAGGGTGATGCGCATTGTCTTCAATAAAACGAATACCGACTTCTTTGTTTGGATTAGCAAAAAAATTATCAAAAAGCTTTGAATGAAAATTTTTTGTAAATTTGTACATTGTTTGAAACTTGCCATTATGATTTTTATGATTATTAATGTTTCTGTATTGTAAAAGAGGAAACAAATCAATAGCCAAACTTGTTAATAAGTTCCTGTGTTGAAGCTCTGCATATAAATCAAGGTAAAGCAAATCTTTAAACCAACGCTAAAATCTTTCACCTTGTATTGTTTTAATACGAATTTGACAGCCATGCAACTCTGTAAAGTATACGTAAACGTATGTTTTGTTTTTTATTAAATAACACTGTCATTTAAAGATTTCAGTTAGATTTAGACGTCCAACGCAATTCTTCAAATATGCATTTGGTAGAAATGTTTTGAAGAAAATTTTTTATAGGCAAAATCAGCACGATGTTATATTTATCTTAACAAAATAAAATATCTTTTCTTTTCAAATATTTACCCTCGTTTACTTATTAGCTATTCGGTGAGAGTATATTAAATGAATTGTAAAACCAGAAAATAATACAGTACAATGAATTTCACTAGAGAAATAAAGGACCTTAGTTTGCGGGGATAAATTAATTTGCACATTTCCTTTATTTGTGCGCATTCTCGTGTTGCTGTTTATAAATAATTTTATTCAGAAACCCCAAAACACGTCTAATAGAGAGTAGCAATAAAAAAATATATATTTTTTTATTTGTATTGTAAAATTTTGTATTTCGTTTAGATAATAGTCATTTCACCAAGATACATTAAAGAGGTAGTAGCAGCAGGGCAACTGATTTGATTTTTTTTTTAATTTTGGGAAGCCCTAATATGTAAAATTTTGTTTATCTTTTACTTTGTTTACATAAAAAGTGTTCGCGATGCAGATAATTGTTACGAATTGTTACGAAATATTACGATTTTTGTCAAATCGCGTTCGCGGTGCCAAAAGAAAAATTTTAAAAATTAAAATTATAAAAGAAGAGTGTTAAAAATGCTAGCAACAAGTAAATATTTAAAGAAATCACTAATCCAATGTTTCTCATTTTGCATATTTAGATTGGGACAAGAATTCAATCAGCTGTTCGTTAAACTTGCAATTTGGCGACGGGAACAATATTTTCAAAACAAACTGTCGTGCCTATAAGCAAAAAAATTTTGAATTTTGCCTTTTTTGTATTTTTTTTTAAATAAAAATTAAATTTTTTTTTTTTGGATCCAAAAGGAAATGAATACGTTTTTTGCCATAGGAGGAAGGTGAAGATCAAAGGTATTTTTTTAGTTTCCACAAGGATTTCGAGAATAAGCGACCGTACCAGGGCGTGTGGTATCAGTTTCGGTGTGCTGGTGCTATTATCAATTTAAAATTGATTGTTTAGTATACTTGCAAAGAATGCACATTAAAGCGTACCTTTGTGGATCTGCTATATTTCTTGTAGATGCGAAGCTAATTTTTCGATGCACTGCTACTCTTTACGTGCAATTTCATTAGATGATTGTAATTCTTGTAGTTATGTACATAAATACTTAGGCGAGCTCATTACCATATGGTATGCAGGCCATTCAGTCACTATTTATTCAGTAGCTCGGTTTCAGATGCAGTGAAGATTTACAGATTTTAGTAGGAAATTACAGAACAATCCTTCTGCTAAATGTAAAACCCATAGAGGAAAATCATCACGAATGCTTTCCTGTAACTCCGGGGTAAAAGTGCACCTGGAACACAAGTAGTTTCTATCAGCGGGCACACAAAGCTTGCAATGCAAGAGCTGGAAGTTGATGAAGAACAGGAAGTAAGTAAGCAAGGTTTTTCCTATGTTGTTACCTGTTCAATATGCCTCGGATTTCACTATAATTCACGGTTGTTAATAAAATGTTTTTGAAACTTTTGCTTATAAAATTTCTCTACTGCTGCTACCTATTAAATATGCCAAAAATTAACTGTTCGTAAATTATAATAATAGTATTTATCTTGTTGAACGACGACGCTTCAATGTGGCGAAAAATATAGCTAAATTTATGAAGAGATGTTGCAAATAACAGAGACAAGTCAGTTTAGATTCAGGATTTGTATGCCACAGCGGCAGCTCCAGGACTACAGACTTAACAGAGATTAATCGCATATTTATAATTACCAGCGTGTTGTTGCTTGGCAAAGAGTTTGGGAAAATAAGATAAACAAATTACAAAATGAAAGGGTTATTGGAGTGTTCGAAAGAAAGATTCTCCGAAAGATTTATGGATCTTTGCGAAAGCAAATACCGCTGACGATGGAACGATGAGCCCCACGAGCTCTATAACAACGTAGACATAGTGCAGCGAATTAAGATCCAGCGGCTTCGCTGGCTAGGACATGTCGTTCGAATGGATGAAAGTGCCCCAGCCCTAAAAGTAGGCGACGTGGTAGCCACTGTTCGTAGCAGAGGGATAGGGAGGCCTCCTCTGTGCCGGATAGACCAAACGGTAAAGAACTTGGGTACCCTTGGTATTGCCAATTGGCGCCAGTTAGCGAAATATAGAAATAACTGGCGTGCTATGCTGCACTCGACCAAAATCGTTAGTAAGTAAAAAGATATGTATGTTATTTGTTATGTGGTTTTTCAAATTTTATTTTTCTTTTTCCATTCAAAACTCTTCTTGCTCAAATCTAAGCCTGCTAGTAAGCATGTCCGCAGCCATGTTGTGATGGTCCTTAAGATGCTACTCCTACTAATGTCCACGACCTCCAGGAGAGGGTCCTGATGCTGCTACGAAAACATGACCACGACCTCCAGGAGATGGTCCTGAAGCATCTTGAGCGTTCACTGTGATCCAACTTGTGGAACACACCAACGAAATTGCCACCAAAAAATAAGATAAGAAATTCATAGCTGTTTGCAATAAACTGATTAATTGTGCTTTCTTTTAAAAGTGGCACTGCTTTTATACTAAAATGATTGTTTGCATTGTTTATATATTATTTATTTTCTATCTTAGCCACGGTTGTTGCTTATTATGAAACTGCGAGCACCTGAGCAAACAAAATAGAAACATAAACTTTTCCACTGTTTGTGGGAAAATTAATACTCGTTTTGGGAAAATGAATACTTCGAATTCAAAAGTATAAGTTTTGCCATTTTAGTTTTTAACAAAGAGACCTACATACATACATACATATGTATATGTACGTACATTAAGGAAATGTGCAAAATTAATGTCGAATTCGTTCTGTGATGAATGGAAGAGGAGAAGAATTAATAAAAAGTTTTAGAAAAAAAGGAAATTCGATTAGTAAAATAGTAAATATGGCGAATTCTTCCAAAAATATGGTCTTCACTGCCTAAAAAACCTGTGAAGCGCAGCGCGGTGCACGTAATGGAGTGGTAGTCTCAATTGCCAGACCTAAGCCCCATTGAACTCCTTTGGGCAGACTTAAAAAACGGGATCGGGCCATCGCAAGCTAAAGCGGCGTACAGACAAAGCATTAGTTGAGGCAATTAGCAAATTGTCTTCGAACCTTATATTTTGAATGACAATGACAAAATCTTTGAAAAATAAAACGTACTTACATAGCTTAATTCATATTTACACTTAAAAATAAATTGTGTTGGCAATGCTGGCAAAATTTACAGTTCGTTTCCTATCAATTTATTTCAACAAAATGTCGGAATTGAAAAAAAAACTAAGTATATTCTTAATTTCGCCATCCTCTTCATTATTTAAGGTTGTGAACGCAGTATCGAGAGACTGTAAACACAAAAAGTTTATATTTTGCCGTAGTTTTAACTCAAAATCTATAATTACGGCATCTTTTATTAAATTCGCATTTTCGCTTTTCTTTATATTTTTGCTTGGCTTCAATTTTCATCTCTCGAAATCGGGTTTATTGTTCGTTAATCGCCAACTATTCTTTTTTTGCAATAACCCCTACAAGGAGTTAGCAGGATCTGCATATACATATATATTTTGCATACATACTGAATTGCATGAGTTAGAAAGAGATGGAATTCAAGAGTTTCGGGTAGAATTGTCAACTCGGCTTTAAGAATCTCATAGAAAATTTACCTGGAATCTCTAGTAGAGCTATCTGGCATATCATACGTTATTGAACCAAGAGTGTTCTTGCTGGGACCCAACTATGTATTGGTTACTAGCTGTCTCCATTAGCTTTAAGTTATCTCAGGAGATCAACTCCCGGCGACGAATCGCTAGTGGAGACTGATCATTGCCACTCTCAGACAGTGAGTTTGACAGCTACATTTTCATTTCGTGGCAACATTCAACTACGCAACATCGAATAGAATAACATAAATTTCATGTTCTTCGTGGAATTAAAAAAAAAGTACCTCTTCGACGCCATTTAAAAAATTTTTTGTCGCTTTTTGAAATAAAATCTCCAGCGATGAAATGCCCAGGTACAAATAATTCCTCTGCGAGAAGAGTTTCGTTCGCGATTAATTTGACAGATCTCTTGCAATAACTGAACGCTAATGGAGACAGCAATTAATGATAACAAATAATGAACTGGCAATGCCTCTAATTCAATAATCAAAACAATATAACATTTCCAAAGCCAATGTATTTATGTTGCCTAAGTTTTTCATAGAAAATTAGTTAAAAGCTTAAGTTGCTGGTCAAATAACACAAGCCTAATATTATAATTGTAATAATTCGTTAAACTTCTTTTAATAAAATTGATAATAAATATGAGTGAGAAACTTCAAGGTCGAAAGTCGGAGTGGATTGTCAAAAACCATCAAAACCGCAATAGGCAAATTCACCACTTTTGAATGGCGGAGAAAAATTGAGAGCGATATATTAACAGAACTGAGCGAGGCCGACATTTTGATTATCTTCCATTTTATCGATTATATATAAGTATGTGTTGATTTCTCATTAAAATTAACAAAAAATAATGATAAGTTTCAAAAGATGCGTGAAATTCTGTATTTTTTAAATAGGTTGTTCTTTCTATTTTATATGTTAATGCATACATATGTAAGTATGTATGTACATATTATAACTAATTTTCAATTTTAATTTACTTAAACAATTTATTACCCAATATTTTAATTTAATGTTTATTATGCACCTATATATTATTGACTTTCTCCTATTTATATGTATATATGTACATATGTCTCTGAGAGTTAAATAGTACCTTTTTGTACTACTGCTATTTTTCCTTGGACATAGTGCAAAACGAAAACTATTTGCAGCCAACTCTAATTTATGGTGGTGGTTTTTTGCTTTCGTCACGCAGCAGAATTGTTGGAAGTCCGAGCAGAAGCAAACATTTATGCGGGAAATATATGTATGTGCGTAAAAAACGCATGCGTTGACGCAGGCTTTACGCGCGTAAAACGCAAGGTGAAACACGTGAGCGTTTTTTTCTCTTTTGACAGATGGTTGCGGCAACTTTATGTTGTTTATAAATTTGCTCCTCCATTGTTTATAAAATGTATGCAGCTGTATAATTTCACCATTTTAAACTTGGCAGCACTGGTGACGCACGTAAAATTTTAATTTGGAGATAACTTGCATTGCGTTAAACGCGTGCGTCAATTCATGTGTTCGATCTCAAAGAAACCAGTGTGTTTAAATTTTGACGCAAGCGTTTTTACGCACATGTGTTTCCCCCTTCAGAGCTCGAGAATAGTTTGCGGTAAAGTGAACAGGTGTACGTTTGTTCATATTTATATTTGTGTTTATATAAAACACATATGTACATACATATGTATGTATGTATGTACTTAGGTGTGCTACCGAATTTGTGTGTTTAGTGGTGTTTGCATGTTATTTGCTAGATTTCGATATCTTGCCATAATGATCCACCTTTTATAGTATAAGAGATAGTTTTTATTTAAAATTTTTATTAAATAATAAACAATTAAATAATTAAAAATAATTTCATAAAAATAAATATAGAACAGAAAAAACAACAAAATCATATGTTTATAAAAGAATATTTGAAAAAGAGTAGCAAAAGTGAATAGAAAATCAAAATTATATATATAAAAATAATATTCACCTGCAACAAACCCCAATGTAGAAAATATATGTATGCACATTAATTCTCTCACAGTTCTCGCTTCAAGACTCTTAACTTTTGATGACTTCTGCTAATTGGTGAAAATTTTTTTTTCATGTTTTACTGCGTATGTCTGGCCCTTTCAGGCAGTGAACACCATATTTTTGGAAGAATTCGCCATATTTCCTATTTTACTAATCGTATTTCCTTTTTTTCTAAAACGGCAAATATTATATTTTTGAATTCAAGTATCAGTGTGCAGATTCTAAAAGCCAAAACAAAGTATTTATTTTCCCACAATCAGTGGAAAATTTTATGTTTCTATTTTGTTTGCTCAGGTGCTCGCAATTACATAATAAGCAACAACTGTGGCTAAGATAGAAAATAAATAATATATAAACAATGCAAACAATCATTTTAGTATAAAAGCAGTGCCAGTTTTCAAAGAAGGCACAATTAATCAGTTTATTGCAAACAGCTATGAATTTCTTATCTTATTTTTTGGTGGCAATTTTGTTGGTGTGTTCCACAAGTTGGCTCACAGTGAACGCTCAAGATGCTTCAGGACCATCACCTGGAGGTCGTGGTCATGTTTACGTAGCAGCATCAGGACCCTCTCCTGGAGGTCGTGGACATTAGTAGGAGTAGCATCTTAAGGACCATCACAACATGGCTGCGGACATGCTTACTAGCAGGCTTAGATTTGAGCAAGAAGAGTTTTGAATGGAAAAAGAAAAATAAAATTTGAAAAACCACACAACAAATAACATATCTTTTTACTTACTAACGATTTTGGCCGAGTTCAGCATAGCACGCCAGTTATTTCTATATTTCGCTAACTGGCGCCAATTGGCAATACCAAGGGTACCCAAGTTCTTTACCATTTGGTCTTTCCGGCGCAGAGGAGGCCTCCCTTTCCCTCTGCTACGAACAGTGGCTACCACGTCGCCTACTTTTAGGGCTGGAGCGCTTTCATCCATTCGAACGACATGTTCTTGCCAGCGAAGCTGCTGGATCTTAATTCGCTGCACTATGTCTACGTTGTTACAAAGCTCATGGAGCTCATCGTTCCATCTTCGGCGGTATTTGCCATCGCAAAGATCCATAAATCTATCGGAGAATCTTTCTTTCGAACACTCCAATAACCCTTTCAATATATAATTTGTTTATCTTATTTTCTCAAACCCTTTTCCAAGCAACAACACGCTGGTAATTATAAATATGCGATTAATCTCTGTTAAGTCTGTAGTCCTGGAGCTGCCGCTGTGGCATACAAATCCTGAATCTAAACTGACTTGTCTCTGTTATTTGCAACATCTCTTCATAAATTTAGCTATATTTTTCGCCACATTGAAGCGTCGTCGTTCAACAAGATAAATACTATTATTATAATTTACGAACAGTTAATTTTTGGCATATTTAATAGGTAGCAGCAGTAGAGAAATTTTATAAGCAAAAGTTTCAAAAACATTTTATTAACAACCGTGAATTATAGTGAAATCCGAGGCATATTGAACAGGTAACAACATAGGAAAAACCTTGCTTACTTACTTCCTGTTCTTCATCAACTTCCAGCTCTTGCATTGCAAGCTTTGTGTGCCCGCTGATAGAAACTACTTGTGTTCCAGGTGCACTTTTACCCCGGAGTTACAGGAAAGCATTCGTGATGATTTTCCTCTATGGGTTTTACATTTAGCAGAAGGATTGTTCTGTAATTTCCTACTAAAATCTGTAAATCTTCACTGCATCTGAAACCGAGCTACTGAATAAATAGTGACTGAATGGCCTGCATACCATATGGTAATGAGCTCGCCTAAGTATTTAACTACAAGAATTACAATCATCTAATGAAATTGCACGTAAAGAGTAGCAGTGCATCGAAAAATTAGCTTCGCATCTACAAGAAATATAGCAGATCCACAAAGGTACGCTTTAATGTGCATTCTTTGCAAGTATACTAAACAATCAATTTTAAATTGATAATAGCACCAGCACACCGAAACTGATACCACACGCCCTGGTACGGTCGCTTATTCTCGAAATCCTTGTGGAAACTAAAAAAATACCTTTGATCTTCACCTTCCTCCTATGGCAAAAAACGTATTCATTTCCTTTTGGATTCAAAAAAAAAGTATTTAATTTTTATTTAAAAAAAAATACAAAAAAGGCAAAATTCAAAATTTTTTTGCTTATAGGCACGACAGTTTGTTTTGAAAATATTGTTCCCGTCGCCAAATTGCAAGTTTAACGAACAGCTGATTGAATTCTTGTCCCAATCTAAATATGCAAAATGAGAAACATTGGATTAGTGATTTCTTTAAATATTTACTTGTTGCTAGCATTTTTAACACTCTTCTTTTATAATTTTAATTTTTAAAATTTTTCTTTTGGCACCGCGAACGCGATTTGACAAAAATCGTAATATTTCGTAACAATTCGTAACAATTATCTGCATCGCGAACACTTTTTATGTAAACAAAGTAAAAGATAAACAAAATTTTACATATTAGGGCTTCCCAAAATTAAAAAAAAAATCAAATCAGTTGCCCTGCTGCTACTACCTCTTTAATGTATCTTGGTGAAATGACTATTATCTAAACGAAATACAAAATTTTACAATACAAATAAAAAAATATACATTTTTTTATTGCTACTCTCTATTAGACGTGTCTTGGGGTTTCTGAATAAAATTATTCATAAACAGCAACACGAGAATGCGCACAAATAAAGGAAATGTGCAAATTAATTTATCCCCGCAAAATAAGGTCCTTTATTTCTCTAGTGAAATTCATTGCACTGTATTATTTTCTGATTTTACAATTAATTTAATATACTCTCACCGAATAGCTAATAAGTAAACGAGGGTAAATATTTGTAAAGAAAAGATATTTTATTTTGTTAAGATAGATATAACATCGTGCTGATTTTGCAAAATTTTCTTCAAAACATTTCTACCAAATGCATATTTGAAGAATTGCGTTGGACGTCTAAATCTAACTGAAATCTTTAAATGACAGTGTTATTAAATAAAAAACAAAACATACGTTTACGTATACTTTACAGAGTTGCATGGCTGTCAAATTCGTATTAAAACAATACAAGGTGAAAGATTTTAGCGTTGGTTTAAAGATTTGCTTTACCTTGATTTATATGCAGAGCTTCAACACAGGAACTTATTAACAAGTTTGGCTATTGATTTGTTTCCTCTTTTACAATACAGAAACATTAATAATCATAAAAATCATAATGGCAAGTTTCAAACAATGTACAAATTTACAAAAAATTTTCATTCAAAGCTTTTTGATAATTTTTTTGCTAATCCAAACAAAGAAGTCGGTATTCGTTTTATTGAAGACAATGCGCATCACCCTCAACGGTGGCTTAAACGTCAAATCGAAATGTCACACAAAATGCAAATTGGAAGTTGAGTTAGCTTTTGGCGGAGGCCGCTCAATTCCGGTTGCTCGCATCCAAGTTGTATGAGCAGGAGAAACTTTTGCCAGAAAATTGCCGGATAGCGTTTTTATTAGGTTAGGCTGGTCGCGCACATTTTCTACAAAAGTTCAAAAACGCGAAAAGTTTAAGTCTTAAGTAATGTTTAAGGCATAAATGCAAAATACCACCCATTGAGCTAATAAAAAAGGGACCATAAAACCTCGTACGTGCATATTTTTAAAATGTCCATGGCACAAAGTATACATAAATTAGCACCAAAACACTTTTATACCTTTAATATAAGAATAAATATTTTTGTATGTTTTTTCCTAGCTCAATGGACCGTAAATTCGCTGTGAACAAGGCGAATTCATAGAAGGTGGTATATTCCCATCAGCTGATTGTTTGTTCTATCTACCTCTTGCGCGGTGAAAGTGTCAAAATTATTATTTTGTTTACATTTTAATTTCCTATTTGCGTTCGTGATGTAAATTAGAGATTTGAATACACATTGCGCCGAACTAAATGCGGTGAAAAAACAAAAAAATACAAAAAAACAAAAAAAGAGACTTGACTTCCTGGATTAATTTCTATGCCAACTTCTCTCACATCCAAGCTAACATGTTTCTAAATTTTTGAATTAAAATACAGTTCCGTCTCTAACAAAAAAACATATGTACTTATGTATGTATATATAAACCAAAGTTTCAGACTTTCTACAAAATTTATAATCAATAAAAATGATGTATAGTAATATATAACAATCGTTTTTATAATAATAAATAGTTTAAAAATATTTTATACTTAAATAATTATAATTTTATTAAAATTAATAATTATTAAAAAAACAAATATTTTTTACAAACTTTTTAACAAAGGTGAGTCTACCCCAAGTAATTGATAAATTCATGAATAAAAAAAATATGTTTTCATAAAAATATAAAGTCACCTTACTTTTTGAACAGACCTTGTACATTATATGGAAAAAATTGCAAAATAGTGTTAGTATTATTTAGCTCCTGAATGAAGCGATATTTTTTAATTAACAAATTATTGGATTTAAATAAAATTCTAACTAAAATTCTCACATTTACAATTATAAATGTCAACGAAAAATTAATGCATTTAATTTAACATACATACTTATATTTTTATACATATACATATACACATACATACATACCTTGATTGTGCCCCAAACCACACAAAAGTGAAAGATCGCATTGACGAAAAGCGCAAACAACGATAAATTAAACGCTATCTTCATAAACGAAACTAAAAAATAGTAGAGAAAACCAAACTTGACAAGGGATGACGGAAAATCGTTCCAAAACTTAATAGAAATTTATTAATTTTATTGGCGAAATTAAATAAGTATGTATTACATATGTACGAGTATTATTATTATTATTATTATTAATCCGTATTTTTACGACGAGACCATTGTGCACCAGTATAAGTTGATTGCGGTTAAGTATCTTGTGTTAGATTGTGGATGGATAGGATTTTTTTTATTTCAACAATGTTGTCTTTTTTTGCGCAATCCATTAGCTTGTGAAATTGCTGCACAGTCTTTGAATAGGGACATTGTAATAATATATGTTCCACAGTCTGCGTTGTGGAGCAGAATGAACAGGACAGTGGTTGGCTATTTGTGTATAGGTGTTTAGTCGAGAAGAGTGTTGTTCCCAGCCTAACCCTGAGGAATGTAATACAGTCCTGCCGGGAAATCTGGTTGTCGTAGTTTGGTCTGATTTGTGGTTTGTTGTGCTTTTTAAGAAAACAGGTTGAGTTCTTCCAGGTCTTAACTTTAATTTCTGCGGTTAATGCGTAGCAGCATGTTATTAATGTATGGAAGGATGGGCATTCATACCCGAGTGGCTGGATTTGCGCGTCTTTTGCTGCCACGTTGGCAGCTTCATTTCCTGGTATGCCCTGGCACCCAGAGGATTTTTGTGTGCTTCCTTAGTTGGCTCAAGACCGAGTTTAGACTGCTGTAGCTCTTGCTGGCAAGTGCTTTGATGTCACCTAAGCTATCTGAACATATTAACGTTTTCTTGTTCAATTTTGCTGCATATTGAATTGCCCATTGAATGGCCCTTAGCTCGGCATGGAATATTCCGGAGTGTAGTGGGAGGAGGCTTTGTTGTACGACGGAGAATCCATTTTCGTTTTTTTTTTACCACTGCGTAAGATGTTGTTCCCTCTAGGAAGGAACCATCTACGTACAAGGTCATTTCCGGAGCAAACGTTGAACTTTTATGCCAAAGTAGTTGTTGGTATTCTGCGGCGCTAGTTGTGTTTTTGGTGTGACGGTTTAGATCAATGTCTATTTGTACAAATTGATTGTTGTCGTTACGAAGTGTTTGTGGTTTTGTGGGAATAGCTATCCTGAGATCGTTTAATTGGTTGATGGAGTGACCAACGCTGCACATGTTGCAGATTGAGGTATTATTTGTGGGATGGTCTAGATACTTCCAAAAGAACTCATGCAGACTTGCTTGTGTTGAAGTTATTGCTGTTGCTGCTAGCTTAACAGCGCTTTTGTTCCGAATTTCTTGGAAGTCGCGATAGCGTGCTTCTACTTTAAGTGCGTCTACTGGTTAAAAGGAGGGCGCCGGTGGCTGATCGAAAGCATTTGTTTAAGGCACTGCTTATTTTCCTGACATTGGTTGTTGATGTCCATCCATATATGGTTATACAATGTTGTAGTACGCCTGTTGTTAGTGACTTCCATATGTCGATGGCTGTGTCTATATGTGCACCTTTTTTGCGGGAGCAAATTACCTTCATCAGGTTGTTGACTTTATTGAGTTTGTTCACAACGTTTTTCGTGTGCTCATTCCAAAGAAGCGTTTTTGAGAAAGCTAGGCCAAGTATTCGTATATTATTTTGGATTTGGATATTTTTCTGCCTTAGTTTTATTGTCGTCGCTGGACATTTTTGCTTGCGGCATACGTGCAGGACATCGACTTTGTCCACAGGGACGTTCGCCCCCCTGCTGTTGGCCCAATCGTTGATAATTTTATCTAGCGCTTCAATGTGTTTGTGAACCTCACTAGGGGTGCCTGAGGATATGGCCAAAATATTGTCAGCGTATATTCCGATAAAGTCTATTCCTTCGGATTTTTTGAGTCTAAGAACGAGTGAGTTAATGTAAACATTATATAATACAACAGAGAGTGGAGATCCGTGCGGAAGTCCATTTTGCAGCCGGTGTTTTTGAAAGAAATAACCGTCTCCCCGAGTTGTAACATGCCGATTCGATAGAAAGGAGTGGACTACTTCAAGAAGTTTATTTGGGACGCCCCATTCATGGAGCTGTTTAATTACAAAAACACTTACTTGTTAGCCAGGTTTTCTTTTAACTTGCTTTCGAGTTGGGGGCAAAGAGTGTGTACACCACGTTTGGGCAGAAAGACATGTTGTTCTGTACAAATAACGTCTTGGAGGCAAGTCGTAAGCCGGTTTGCTATAACTTTTTCAAAGGTTTTCGAGATTACTGGTAGGAGGGATATGGGTCGATATCCTTCTATTTGGTTCGGGCTTTTCCCTGCCTTTGGAATAGGTATTAGTACTGCGTGCTTCCAATCGTGTGGTACTATTCCCGTTTTAAGAATTTTATTGAATAGACGACAAATACGCTCTTCAAGGCTGGGGGATATATGTTTTAACATGGAGTAAGTTAGCTTATCGGTGGAGGAGCTGGAACCTTTGACGCCTTTAAGCACTGCTTTAAGTTCTGGTATTGTAATCTCGTTAATGCTATAAGTCAGAAATTTTTCAGTTAATTTTATCTGCTGTAATTTCGGTTCGAAAGATGTTCTTCGAGCTTATTTGACTCCAGTTGTCGGCTAGTATGTTGGCAATGTCAGCTGGATGAGTGATAACTAGTAAAAAGTAACAGGGAGTCAAGAAAACGGTTATTATCTTACTCACCCATTCCCTGTTCCTTCTTAGCCAGCTCTCCATGATAATGAACAATGTCCAAAAAACACTTCTGCACGAACATTGCGACACTACTGAGAATATCCCCTAACCATTCGATAAGTTTTGCACCAAACTCAAAAGTAAAACAAAAGCAAGTTTTCATGGTTTTAAATAAATTAAAGACTTGTATTTTGTTTTTTTTTCTTTCAAGTAAACTTTTACTGTACGTAAACGCTTGCGCACTTATAAATGGTGCTCGATATTTTATTTTATGGAAGAAATATAGCGACCGTACTAGGGCATGTGGTATCAGTTTCGCTGTGCTGGTGCTATTATCAATTTAAAATTTATTGTTTAGTATACTTGCAAAGAGGGCGCATTAAAGCGTACCTTTGTGGATCTGCTATATTTCTTGTAGATGCGATGCTAATTTTTCGATGCACTGCTACTCATTGCGTGCATTTTCATTAGATGATTGTAATTCTTGTAGTTAAATACTTAGGCGAGCTCATAAAATATGCCAAAAATTAACTGTTCGTAAATTATAATAATAGTATTTATCTTGTTGAACGACGACGCTTCAATGTGGCGAAAAATATTGCTAAATTTATGAGGAGATGTTGTAAATAACTAAGATTAGTCAATATAGATTTAGGATTTGTATGCCATAGCGGCAGCTCCTGGACTACAGACTTAACAGAGATTAATCGCATATTTATAATTACCAGCGTGTTGTTGCTTGGCAAAGAGTTTGGGAAAATAAGATAAACAAATTACAAAATGAAAGGGTTATTGGAGTGTTCGAAAGAAAGATTATCCGAAAGATTTATGGATCTTTGCAAAAGCAAATACCGCAGGCGATGGAACGATGAGCTCCAATTAAGATCCAGCTGCTTCGCTGGCTAGGACATTTCGTTCGAATGGATGAAAGCGCTCCAGCCCTTAAAGTATGCGACGTGGTAGCCGCTGTTCATAGCAGAGGGAAAGGGAGGCCTCCTCTGTGCCGGAAAGACCAAACGGTAAAGAACTTGGGTGCCCTTGGTATTGCCAATTGGCGCCAGTTAGCGAAATATAGAAATAACTGGCGTGCTATGCTGAGCTCGACCAAAATCGTTAGTAAGGAAAAAGATATGTTATTTGTTGTGTGGTTTTTCAAATTTTATTTTTCTTTTTCCATTCAAAACTCTTCTTGCTCAAATCTAAGCCTGCTAGTAAGCATGTCCGCAGCCATGTTGTGATGGTCCTTAAGATGCTACTCCTACTAATGTCCACGACCTCCAGGAGATGGTCCTGATGCTGCTACGAAAACATGCCCACGACCTCCAGGAGAGGGTCCTGAAGCATCTTGAGCGTTCACTGTGAGCCAACTTGTGGAACACACCAACAAAATTGCCACCAAAAAATAAGATAAGAAATTCATAGTTGTTTGCAATAAACTGATTAATTGTGCCTTCTTTGAAAACTGGCACTGCTTTTATACTAAAATGATTGTTTGCATTGTTTATATATTATTTATTTTCTATCTTAGCCACAGTTGTTGCTTATTATGTAATTGCGAGCACCTGAGCAAACAAAATAGAAACATAAAATTTTCCACTGTTTGTGGGAAAATAAATACTTCGTTTTGGCTTTTAGAAACTGCACACTGATACTTGAATTCAAAAATATGTATAATATTTGCCATTTTAGAAAAAAAGGAAATACGATTAGTAAAATAGGAAATATGGCGAATTCTTCCAAAAATATGGTGTTCACTGCCTGAAAGGGCCAGACATACGCAGTAAAACATGAAAAAATTTTTTTCACCAATTAGCAGAAGTCATCAAAAGTTAAGAGTCTTGAAGCGAGAACTGTGAGAGAATTAATGTGCATACATATATTTTCTACATTGGGGTTTGTTGCAGGTGAATATTATTTTTATATATATAATTTTGATTTTCTATTCACTTTTGCAACTCTTTTTCAAATATTCTTTTATAAACATATGATTTTGTTGTTTTTTCTGTTCTATATTTATTTTTATGAAATTATTTTTAATTATTTTATTATTTATTATTAAATAAAAATTTTAAATAAAAACTATCTTTTATACTATAAAAGGTGGATCATTATGGCAAGATATCGAAATCTAGCAAATAACATGCAAACACCACTAAACACACAAATTCGGTAGCACACCTAAGTACATACATACATACATACATACATACATACATATATACATGCATATGTGTTTTATATAAACACAAATATAAATATGAACAAACGTACACCTGTTCACTTTACCGCAAACTATTCTCGAGCTCTAAAGGGGGAAACACATGTGCGTAAAAACGCTTGCGTCAAAATTTAAACACACTGGTTTCTTTGAGATCGAACACATGAATTGACGCAGGCGTTTAACGCAATGCAAGTTATCTCCAAATTAAAATTTTACGTGCGTCACCAGTGCTGCCAAGTTTAAAATGGTGAAATTGGCAGTACTTTGTGAAACAGCTGTGCTGAAATTAGACAGCTGCATACATTTTATAAACAATGGAGGAGCAAATTTATAAACAACATAAAGTTGCCGCAACCATCTGTCAAAAGAGAAAAAAACGCTCACGTGTTTCACCTTGCGTTTTACGCGCGTAAAGCCTGCGTCAACGCATGCGTTTTTTACGCACATACATATATTTCCCGCATAAATGTTTGCTTCTGCTCGGACTTCCAACAATTCTGCTGCGTGACGAAAGCAAAAAACCACCACCATAAATTAGAGTTGGCTGCAAATAGTTTTCGTTTCGCACTATGTCCAAGAAAAAATAGCAGTAGTACAAAGTACAAAAAGGTACTATTTAACTCTCAGAGACATATGTACATATATACATAGGTGCATAATAAACATTAAATTAAAATATTGGGTAATAAATTGTTTAAGTAAATTAAAATTGAAAATTAGTTATAATATGTACATACATACTTACATATGTATGCATAAACATATAAAATAGAAATCTAATTTTATGGCAAACATATTTAAAAAATACAGAATTTCACGCATCTTTTGAAACTTATCATTATTTTTTGCTAATTTCAATGAGAAATCAACACATATATATAATCGATAAAATGGAAGATAATCAAAATGTTGGCCTCGCTCAGTTCTGTTAATATATCGCTCTCAATTTTTCTCCGCCATTCAAAAGTGGTGAATTTGCCTATTGCGGTTTTGATGGTTTTTGACAATCCACTCCGACTTTCGACCTTGAAGCTTTTCTGTAATATACGTTCTCTGAGTAAACAACACTCATATTTATTATCAATTTTATTAAAAGAAGTTTAACGAATTATTACAATTATAATATTAGGCTTGTGTTATTTGACCAGCAACTTAAGCTTTTAGCTAATTTTCTATGAAAAACTTAGGCAACATAAATACATTGGCTTTGGAAATGTTATATTGGGTTGATTATTGAATTAGAGGCATTGCCAGTTCATTATTTGTTATCATTAATTGCTGTCTCCATTAGCGTTCAGTTATTGCAAGAGATCTGTCAAATTAATCGCGAACGAAACTCTTCTCGCAGAGGAATTATTTGTACCTGGGCATTTCATCGCTGGAGATTTTATTTCAAAAAGCGACAAAAAATTTTTTAAATGGCGTCGAAGAGGTACTTTTTTTTTAATTCCACGAAGAACATGAAATTTATGTTATTCTATTCGATGTTGCGTAGTTGAATGTTGCCACGAAATGAAAATGTAGCTGTCAAACTCACTGTCTGAGAGTGGCAATGATCAGTCTCCACTAGCGATTCGTCGCCGGGAGTTGATCTCCTGAGATAACTTAAAGCTAATGGAGACAGCTAGTAACCAATACATAGTTGGGTCCCAGCAAGAACACTCTTGGTTCAATAACGTATGATATGCCAGATAGCTCTACTAGAGATTCCAGGTAAATTTTCTATGAGATTCTTAAAGCCGAGTTGACAATTCTACCCGAAACTCTTGAATTCCATCTCTTTCTAACTCATGCAATTCAGTATGTATGCAAAATATATATGTATATGCAGATCCTGCTAACTCCTTGTAGGGGTTATTGCAAAAAAAGAATAGTTGGCGATTAACGAACAATAAACCCGATTTCGAGAGATGAAAATTGAAGCCAAGCAAAAATATAAAGAAAAGCGAAAATGCGAATTTAATAAAAGATGCCGTAATTATAGATTTTGAGTTAAAACTACGGCAAAATATAAACTTTTTGTGTTTACAGTCTCTCGATACTGCGTTCACAACCTTAAATAATGAAGAGGATGGCGAAATTAAGAATATACTTAGTTTTTTTTTCAATTCCGACATTTTGTTGAAATAAATTGATAGGAAACGAACTGTAAATTTTGCCAGCATTGCCAACACAATTTATTTTTAAGTGTAAATATGAATTAAGCTATGTAAGTACGTTTTATTTTTCAAAGATTTTGTCATTGTCATTCAAAATATAAGGTTCGAAGACAATTTGCTAATTGCCTCAACTAATGCTTTGTCTGTACGCCGCTTTAGCTTGCGATGGCCCGATCCCGTTTTTTAAGTCTGCCCAAAGGAGTTCAATGGGGCTTAGGTCTGGCAATTGAGACTACCACTCCATTACGTGCACCGCGCTGCGCTTCACAGGTTTTTTAGGCAGTGAAGACCATATTTTTGGAAGAATTCGCCATATTTACTATTTTACTAATCGAATTTCCTTTTTTTCTAAAACTTTTTATTAATTCTTCTCCTCTTCCATTCATCACAGAACGAATTCGACATTAATTTTGCACATTTCCTTAATGTACGTACATATACATATGTATGTATGTATGTAGGTCTCTTTGTTAAAAACTAAAATGGCAAAACTTATACTTTTGAATTCGCAGTATTCATTTTCCCAAAACGAGTATTAATTTTCCCACAAACAGTGGAAAAGTTTATGTTTCTATTTTGTTTGCTCAGGTGCTCGCAGTTTCATAATAAGCAACCACCGTGGCTAAGATAGAAAATAAATAATATATAAAAATGCAAACAATCATTTTAGTATAAAAGCAGTGTCACTTTTAAAAGAAAGCACAATTAATCAGTTTATTGCAAACAGCTATGAATTTCTTATCTTATTTTTTGGTGGCAATTTCGTTGGTGTGTTCCACAAGTTGGATCACAGTGAACGCTCAAGATGCTTCAGGACCATCTCCTGGAGGTCGTGGTCATGTTTTCGTAGCAGCATCAGGACCCTCTCCTGGAGGTCGTGGACATTAGTAGGAGTAGCATCTTAAGGACCATCACAACATGGCTGCGGACATGCTTACTAGCAGGCTTAGATTTGAGCAAGAAGAGTTTTGAATGGAAAAAGAAAAATAAAATTTGAAAAACCACATAACAAATAACATATCTTTTTACTTACTAACGATTTTGGTCGAGCTCAGCATAGCACGCCAGTTATTTCTATATTTCGCTAACTGGCGCCAATTGGCAATACCAAGGGTACCCAAGTTCTTTACCGTTTGGTCTTCCCGGCGCAGAGGAGGCCTCCCTTTCCCTCTGCTACGAACAGCGGCTACCACGTCGCCTACTTTTAGGGCTGGAGCGCTTTCATCCATTCGAACGACATGTCCTAGCCAGCGAAGCCGCTGGATCTTAATTCGCTGCACTATGTCTACGTTGTTACAAAGCTCATGGAGCTCATCGTTCCATCTTCGGCGGTATTTGCCATCGCAAAGATCCATAAATCTATCGGAGAATCTTTCTTTCGAACACTCCAATAACCCTTTCAATATATAATTTGTTTATCTTATTTTCTCAAACCCTTTTCCAAGCAACAACACGCTGGTAATTATAAATATGCGATTAATCTCTGTTAAGTCTGTAGTCCTGGAGCTGCCGCTGTGGCATACAAATCCTGAATCCCTAATGACTAATCTTAGTTATTTACATTGAAGCGTCGTCGTTCAACGAGAGAAGTGCTATTATTATAATTTACGAACAGTTAATTTTTGGCATATTTAATAGGTAGCAGCAGTAGAGAAATTTTATAAGCAAAAGTTTCAAAAACATTTTATCAACAACCGTGAATTATAGTAAAATCCAAGGCATATTGAACAGGTAACAACATAGGAAAAACCCAAGAAATTTCTTGTTACAATATTTGATACTTACTTCCTGTTCTTCATCAACTTCCAGCTCTTGCAATAGCAATGGCAAAAAACGTATTCATTTCCTTTTGGATTCAAAAAAAAAGTACATATTTACATAAAAGGCAAAATTCAAAATTTTTTTGCTTATAGGCACGACAGTTTGTTTTGAAAATATAGTTCCCGTCGCCAAATTTTTACGTAGAAAATTGCAAGTTTAACGAACAGCTGATTGAATTCTTGTACCAATCCAAATATGCAAAATGAAAAACATTGCATTAGTGTTTTCTTTAAACTTTAATTTGTTGCTAGCATTTTTAACACTCTTCTTTTATAATTTTCACCTTTAAAATTCTTAAACAAAAATTTCGTATTTATCCAAATTGCAATCAGCAGCTTTTGATCAGCTGTTTTCCAGCAAGAATTTGCAACTTCCCCTCAAAATTAAACGTCATTTTACTCTCTCAATTTCCCCTTCCTTGCACGTTTTTTGGCACCGCGAACGCGATTTGACAAAAATCGTAATATTTCGTAAGAATTCGTAACAATTATCTGCATCGCGAACACTCTTTATGTAAACAAAGTAAAAGATAAACAAAAGTTGACAGTTTAGAGCTTCACAAATCTAAAAACAAAATCAAATCAGCTGCTCTGCTGCTACTATGTGTTTAATGTATCTTGGTGAAATGACTATTATCTAAACGAAATACAAAATTTTACAATACAAATAAAAAAATATATATTTTTTTATTGCTACTCTCTATTAGACGTGTCTTGGGGTTTCTGAATAAAATTATTTATAAACAGCAACACGAGAATGCGCACAAATAAAGGAAATGTGCAAATTAATTTATCCCCGCGAAATAAGGTCCTTTATTTCTCTAGTGAAATTCATTGTACTGTATTATTTTCTGATTTTACAATTAATTTAATATACTCTCACCGAATAGCTAATAAGTAAACGAAGGTAAATATTTGTAAAGAAAAGATATTTTATTTTGTTAAGAAATATAACATCGTGCTGATTTTGCCTATAAAAATTTTCTTCAAAACATTTCTACCAAATACATATTTGAAGAATTGCGTTGGACGTCTAAATCTAACTGAAATCTTTAAATGACAGTGTTATTAAATAAAAAACAAAACATACGTTTACGTATACTTTACAGAGTTGCATGGCTGTCAAATTCGTATTAAAACAATACAAGGTGAAAGATTTTAGCGTTGGTTCAATTTATTTATTTGGTTTAAAGATTTGCTTTACCTTGATTTATATGCAGAGCTTCAACACAGGAACTTATTAACAAGTTTGGCAATTGATTTGTTTCCTCTTTTACAATATAGAAACATTAATAATCATAAAAATCATAATGGCAAGTTTCAAACAATGTACAAATTTACAAAAAATTTTCATTCAAAGCTTTTTGATAATTTTTTTGCTAATCCAAACAAAGAAGTCGGTATTCGTTTTATTGAAGACAATGCGCATCACCCTCAACGGTGGGTTAAACGTCAAATCGAAATGTCACGCAAAATGCAAATTGGAAGTTGAGTTATGTAGCTTTTGGCGGAGGCCGATCAATTTCGGTTGCTCGCATCCAAGTTGTATGAGCAGGAGAAACTTTTGACAGAAAATTGCCGGATAGCGTTTATATTAGGTTAGGCTGGTCGCGCACATTTTCTACAAAAGTTCAAAAACGCGAAAAGTTTAAGTCTTAAGTAATGTTTAAGGCATAAATGCAAAATACCACCCATTGAGCTAATAAAAAAGGGACCATAAAACCTCGTACGTGCATATTTTTAAAATGTCCATGGCACAAAGTATACATAAATTAGCACCAAAACACTTTTATACCTTTAATATAAGAATAAATATTTTTGTATGTTTTTTCCTAGCTCAATGGACCGTAAATTCGCTATGAACAAGGCGAATTCATAGAAGGTGGTATATTCCCATCAGCTGATTGTTTGTTCTATCTACCTCTTGCGCGGTGAAAGTGTCAAAATTATTATTTTGTTTACATTTTAATTTCCTATTTGCGTTCGTGATGTAAATTAGAGATTTGAATACACATTGCGCCGAAATAAATGCGGTGAAAAAACAAAAAAATACAAAAAAACAAAAAAAGAGACTTGACTTCCTGGTTTAATTTCTATGCCAACTTCTCTCACATCCAAGCTCACATGTTTCTAAATTTTTGAATTAAAATACAGTTCCGTCTCTAACAAAAAAACATATGTACTTATATAATATATATGTATATATAAACCAAAGTTTCAGACTTTCTACAAAATTTATAATCAATAAAAATGATGTATAGTAATATATAACAATCGTTTTTATAATAATAAATAGTTTAAAAATATTTTATACTTAAATAATTATAATTTTATTAAAATTAATAATTATTAATTTATTAAATTTTATTAAAATTAATAATTATTAAAAAAACAAATATTTTTTACAAACTTTTTAACAAAGGTGAGTCTACCCCAAGTAATTGATAAATTAATGAATAAAAAAATATTTTTTCATAAAAATATAAAGTCACCTTACTTTTTGAACAGACCTTGTACATTATATGGAAAAAATTGCAAAATAGTGTTAGTATTATTTAGCTCCTGAATGAAGCGATATTTTTTAATTAACAAATTATTGGATTTAAATAAAATTCTAACTAAAATTCTCACATTTACAATTATAAATGTCAACGAAAAATAAATGCACTTTATTTAACATACATACTTATATTTTTATACATATACATACATATACACATACATACATACCTTGATTGTGCCCCAAACCACACAAAAGTGAAAGATCGCATTGACGAAAAGCGCAAACAACGATAAATTAAACGCTATCTTCATAAACGAAACTAAAAAATAGTAGAGAAAACCAAACTTGACAAGGGATGCCGGAAAATCGTTCCAAAACTTAATAGAAATTTATTAATTTTATTGACGCAAATTTTAAATATTATTATTATTATTAATCCAAATTAATACAAATTAATTTGTAAAATACTACATGGTGCCGGGCGATGAGGCCATTGTGCACCAGCATAAGTTGATTGCGGTTAAGTATCTTGTGTTAGATTGTGGATGGATAGGATTTTTTTTATTTCAACAATGTTGTCTTTTTTTGCGCAATCCATTAGCTTGTGAAATTGCTGCACAGTCTTTGAATAGGGACATTGAAATAATATATGTTCCACAGTCTGCGTTGTGGAGCAGAATGAACAGGACAGTGGTTGGCTATTTGTGTATAGGTGTTTAGTCGAGAAGAGTGTTGTTCCCAGCCTAACCCTGAGGAATGTAATACAGTCCTGCCGGGAAATCTGGTTGTCGTAGTTTGGTCTGATTTGTGTTTTGTTGTGCTTTTTAAGAAAACAGGTTGAGTTCTTCCAGGTCTTAACTTTAATTTCTGCGGTTAATGCGTAGCAGCATGTTATTAATGTATGGAAGGATGGGCATTCATACACGAGTGGCTGGATTTGCGCGTCTTTTGCTGCCACGTTGGCAGCTTCATTTCCTGTTATGCCCTGGCACCCAGAGGATTTTTGTGTGCTTCCTTAGTTGGCTCAAGACCGAGTTTAGACTGATGTAGCTCTTGCTGGCAAGTGCTTTGATGGCACCTAAGCTATCTGAACATATTAACGTTTTCTTGTTCAATTTTGCTGCATATTGAATTGCCCATTGCATGGCACTTAGCTCGGCATGGAATATTCCGGAGTGTAGTGGGAGGAGGCCTTGTTGTACGACGGAGAATCCATTTTCGTTTTTTTTTTTTACCACTGCGTAAGATGTTGTTCCCTCTAGGAATGAACCATCTACGTACAAGGTCATTTCCGGAGCAAACGTTGAACTTTTATGCCAAAGTAGTTGTTGGTATTCTGCGGCGCTAGTTGTGTTTTTGGTGTGACGGTTTAGATCAATGTCTATTTGTACAAATTGATTGTTGTCGTTACGAAGTGTTTGTGGTTTTGTGGGAATAGCTATCCTGAGATCGTTTAATTGGTTGATGGAGTGACCAATGCTGCACATGTTGCAGATTGAGGTATTATTTGTGGGATGGTCTAGATACTTCCAAAAGAACTCATGCAGACTTGCTTGTGTTGAAGTTATTGCTGTTGCTGCTAGCTTAACAGCGCTTTTGTTCCGAATTTCTTGGAAGTCGCGATAGCGTGCTTCTACTTTAAGTGCGTCTACTGGTTAAAAGGAGGGCGCCGGTGGCTGATCGAAAGCATTTGTTTAAGGCACTGTTTATTTTCCTGACTTTATTGAGTTTGTTCACAACGTTTTTCGTGTGCTCATTCCAAAGAAGCGTTTTTGAGAAAGCTAGGCCAAGTATTCGTATATTATTTTGGATTTGGATATTTTTCTGCCTTAGTTTTATTGTCGTCGCTGGACATTTTTGCTTGCGGCATACGTGCAGGACATCGACTTTGTCCACAGGGACGTTCGCCCCCCTGCTGTTGGCCCAATCGTTGATAATTTTATCTAGCGCTTCAATGTGTTTGTGAACCTCACTAGGGGCGCCTGAGGATATGGCCAAAATATTGTCAGCGTATATTCCGATAAAGTCTATTCCTTGGGATTTTTTGAGTCTAAGAACGAGTGAGTTAATGTAAACATTATATAATACAACAGAGAGTGGAGATCCGTGCGGAAGTCCATTTTGCAGCCGGTGTTTTTGAGAGAAATAACCGTCTCCCCGACTTTTCGAGATTACTGGTAGGAGGGATATGGGTCGATATCCTTCTATTTGGTTCGGGCTTTTCCCTGCCTTTGGAATAGGTATTAGTATTGCGTGCTTCCAATCGTGTGGTACTATTCCCGTTTTAAGAATTTTATTGAATAGACGACAAATACGCTCTTCAAGACTGGGGGATATATGTTTTAACATGGAGTACGTTAGCTTATCGGTGGAGGAGCTGGAACCTTTGACGCCTTTAAGCACTGCTTTAAGTTCTGGTATTGTAATCTCATTAATGCTATTTGTTAGACGGGGCTTCTGCTCTAATAAGTCAGAAATTTTTAAGTTAATTTTTTCTGCTGTAATTTCGGTTCGAAAGATGTTGTTCGAGCTCATTTTACTCCAGATGTCGGCTAGTATGTTGGCAATGTCAGCTGGATGAGTGATAACTAGTAAAAATTTATATATAACCTTAACAGGGAGTCAAGAAAACGGTTATTATCTTACTCACCCATTCCCTGTTCCTTCTTAGCCAGCTCTCCATGATAATGAACAATGTCCAAAAAACACTTATGCACGATCATTGCGACACTACTGAGAATATCCCCTAACCATTCGATAAGTTTTGCACCAAACTCAAAAGTAAAACAAAAGCAAGTTTTCATGGTTTTAAATAAATTAAAGACTTGTATTTTGTTTTTTTTTTTTTCAAGTAAACTTTTACTGTACGTAAACGCTTCCGCACTTATAAATGGTGCTCGATATTTTATTTTATGGAAGAAATATAGCGACCGTACTAGGGCATGTGGTATCAGTTTCGCTGTGCTGGTGCTATTATCAATTTAAAATTTATTGTTTAGTATACTTGCAAAGAGGGCGCATTAAAGTTTACCTTTGTGGATCTGCTATATTTCTTGTAGATGCGATGCTAATTTTTCGATGCACTGCTACTCCTTGCGTGCAATTTCATTAGATGATTGTAATTCTTGTAGTTAAATACTTAGGCGAGCTCATAAAATATGCCAAAAATTAACTGTTCGTAAATTATAATAATAGTATTTATCTCGTTGAACGACGACGCTTCAATGTGGCGAAAAATATTGCTAAATTTATGAGGAGATGTTGTAAATAACTAAGATTAGTCAATATAGATTTAGGATTTGTATGTCACAGCGGCAGCTCCAGGACTACAGACTTAACAGAGATTAATCGCATATTTATAATTACCAGCGTGTTGTTGCTTGGCAAAGAGTTTGGGAAAATAAGATAAACAAATTACAAAATGAAAGGGTTATTGGAGTGTTCGAAAGAAAGATTCTCCGAAAGATTTATGGATCTTTGCGAAAGGAAATACCTCTGACGATGGAACGATGAGCCCCACGAGATCTATAACAACGTAGACATAGTGCAGCGAATTAAGATCCAGCGGCTTCGCTGGCTAGGACATGTCGTTCGAATGGATGAAAGTGCCCCAGCCCTAAAAGTAGGCGACGTGGTAGCCACTGTTCGTAGCAGAGGGAAAGGGAGGCCTCCTCTGCGCCGGAAAGACCAATCGGTAAAGAACTTGGGTACCCTTGGTATTGCCAATTGGCGCCAGTTAGCGAAATATAGAAATAACTGGCGTGCTATGCTGAACTCGGCCAAAATCGTTAGTAAGTAAAAAGATATGTTATTTGTTGTGTGGTTTTTCAATTTTTATTTTTATTTTTCCATTCAAAACTCTTCTTGCTCAAATCTAAGCCTGCTAGTAAGCATGTCCGCAGCCATGTTGTGATGGTCCTTAAGATGCTACTCCTACTAATGTCCACGACCTCCAGGAGAGGGTCCTGATGCTGCTACGAAAACATGACCACGACCTCCAGGAGATGGTCCTGAAGCATCTTGAGCGTTCACTGTGATCCAACTTGTGGAACACACCAACGAAATTGCCACCAAAAAATAAGATAAGAAATTCATAGCTGTTTGCAATAAACTGATTAATTGTGCCTTCTTTGCAAACTGTCACTGCTTTTATACTAAAATGATTGTTTGCATTGTTTATATATTATTTATTTTCTATCTTAGCCACAGTTGTTGCTTATTATGTAATTGCGAGCACCTGAGCAAACAAAATAGAAACATAAAATTTTCCACTGTTTGTGGGAAAATAAATACTTCGTTTTGGCTTTTAGAATCTGCACACTGATACTTGAATTCAAAAATATAATATTTGCCATTTTAGAAAAAAAGGAAATACGATTAGTAAAATAGGAAATATGGCGAATTCTTCCAAAAATATGGTGTTCACTGCCTGAAAGGGCCAGACATACGCAGTAAAACATGAAAAAAAATTATTCACCAATTAGCAGAAGTCATCAAAAGTTAAGAGTCTTGAAGCGAGAACTGTGAGAGAATTAATGTGCATACATATATTTTCTACATTGGGGTTTGTTGCAGGTGAATATTATTTTTATATATATAATTTTGATTTTCTATTCACTTTTGCTACTCTTTTTCAAATATTATCTTATAAACATATGATTTTGTTGTTTTTTCTGTTCTATATTTATTTTTATGAAATTATTTTTAATTATTTAATTGTTTATTATTAAATAAAAATTTTAAATAAAAACTATCTTTCATACTATAAAAGGTGGATCATTATGGCAAGATATCGAAATCTAGCAAATAACATGCAAACACCACTAAACACACAAATTCGGTAGCCCACCTAAGTACATACATACATACATATGTATGTACATATGTGTTTTATATAAACACAAATATAAATATGAACAAACGTACACCTGTTCACTTTACCGCAAACTATTCTCGAGCTCTGAAGGGGGAAACACATGTGCGTAAAAACGCTTGCGTCAAAATTTAAACACACTGGTTTCTTTGAGATCGAACACATGAATTGACGCACGCGTTTAACGCAATGCAAGTTATCTCCAAATTAAAATTTTACGTGCGTCACCAGTGTTGCCAAGTTTAAAATGGTGAAATTGGCAGTACTTTGTGAAACAGCTGTGCTGAAATTAGACAGCTGCATACATTTTATAAACAATGGAGGAGCAAATTTATAAACAACATAAAGTTGCCGCAACCATCTGTCAAAACAGAAAAAAACGCTCACGTGTTTCACCTTGCGTTTTACGCGCGTAAAGCCTGCGTCAGCGCATGCGTTTTTTACGCACATACATACATATATTTCCCGCATAAATGTTTGCTTCTGCTCGGACTTCCAACAATTCTGCTGCGTGACAAAAGCAAAAACCCACCACCATAAATTAGAGTTGGCTGCAAATAGTTTTCGTTTTGCACTATGTCCAAGGAAAAATAGCAGTAGTACAAAAAGGTACTATTTAACTCTCAGAGACATATGTACATATGTATATACATATAAATAGGAGAAAGTCAATAATAAATAGGTGCATAATAAACATTAAATTAAAATATTGGGTAATAAATTGTTTAAGTAAATTAAAATTGAAAATTAGTTATAATATGTACATACATACTTACATATGTATGTATGCATAAACATATAAAACAGAATTTCACGCATCTTTTGAAACTTATCATTATTTTTTGTTAATTTCAATGAGAAATCAACACATATATATAATCGATAAAATGGAAGATAATCAAAATGTTGGCCTCGCTCAGTTCTGTTAATATATCGCTCTCAACTTTTCTCCGCCATTCAAAAGTGGTGAATTTGCCTATTGCGGTTTTGATGGTTTTTGACAATCCACTCCGACTTTCGACCTTGAAGCTTTTCTGTAATATACGTTCTCTGAGTAAACAACACTCATATTTATTATCAATTTTATTAAAAGAAGTTTAACGAATTATTACAATTATAATATTAGGCTTGTGTTATTTTACCAGCAACTTAAGCTTTTAGCTAATTTTCTATGAAAAACTTAGGCAACATAATTACATTGGCTTTGGAAATGTTATATTGGCTTGTTTATTGAATTAGAGGCATTGTCATTTCGTTATTTGTTATCATTACTTGCTCTCTCCATTAGCGTTCAGTTATCGCAAGACATCTGTCAAATTCATCGCCAGCGAAACTCTTCTCGCAGAGGAATTATGTAGAACTGTGTAACTCAGCACTGAGTTGAGTTACTGAGCTGACTCTTAGCGATGAGTCGCTCGCTCAGACTCACTTCCCAAAAAAATTGTGACTCAGTAGCTCAGTTATAAGTTTCAGCCATCTTACTGAGCGGCGATTCGATGAGTGCGTCAGTACTGAGAATCAAAGATGAGCTGATACGAAGCTCTTTGTTTTGTGGACAGACACTCTGTATGAAATGGCATTTGGAAGTTTTTTCATTGCATTTTTGGATATTTTGCAGTTTTTTTAGAGTATAAATGTAAACGCCATAAAAATAAGAATAAGAAATAACATGATATGCCAGATAGCTTTACTAGAGATTTCAGGTAAATTTTCTATGAGATTCTTAAAGCCGAGTTGACAATTCTATCCGAAACTCTTGAATTCCATCTCTTTCTAACTTATGCAATTCAGTATGTATGCAAAATATATATATGCAGATCCTGCTAACTCCTTGTAGGGGTTATTGCAAAAAAAGAATAGTTGGCGATAAACGAACAATAAACCCGATTTCGAGAGATGAAAATTGAAGCCAAGCAAAAATATAAAGAAAAGCGAAACAGCGAATTTAATAAAAGAGGCCGTAATTATAGATTTTGAGTTAAAACTACGGCAAAATATAAACTTTTTGTGTTTACAGTCTCTCGATACTGCGTTCACAACCTTAAATAATGAAGAGGATGGCGAAATTAAGAATATACTTAGTTTTTTTTTCAATTCCGACATTTTGTTGAAATAAATTGATAGGAAACGAACTGTAAATTTTGCCAGCATTGCCAACACAATTTATTTTTAAGTGTAAATATGAATTAAGCTATGTAAGTACGTTTTATTTTTTAAAGATTTTGTCATTGTCATTCAAAATATAAGGTTCGAAGACAATTTGCTAATTGCCTCAACTAATGCTTTGTCTGTACGCCGCTTTAGCTTGCGATGGCCCGATCCCGTTTTTTAAGTCTGCCCAAAGGAGTTCAATGGGGCTTAGGTCTGGCAATTGAGACGACCACTCCATTACGTGCACCGCGCTGCGCTTCACAGGTTTTTTAGGCAGTGAAGACCATATTTTTGGTGAATTCGCCATATTTACTATTTTACTAATCGAATTTTCATTTTTTCTAAAACCTATTATTAATTCTTCTCCTCTTCCATTCATCACAGAACGAATTCGACATTTATTTTGCACATTTCCTTAATGTACATACGTACATATACATATGTATGTATGTATGTAGGTCTCTTTGTTAAAAACTAAAATGGCAAAAATTATACTTTTGAATTCGAAGTATTAATTGTCCCAAAACGAGTATTCATTTTCCCACAAACAGTGGAAAATTTTATGTTTCTAATTTGTTTGCTCAGGTGCTCGCAGTTTCATAATAAGCAACAACCGTGGCTAAGATAAAAATAAAAAATGCAAACAATCATTTTAGTATAAAAGCAGTGTCAGTTTTAAAAGAAGGCACAATTAATCAGTTTATTGCAAACAGCTATGAATTTCTTATCTTATTTTTTGGTGGCAATTTTGTTTGTGTGTTCCACAAGTTGGCTCACAGTGAACGCTCAAGATGCTTCAGGACCCTCTCCTGGAGGTCGTGGTCATGTTTTCGTAGCAGCATCAGGACCCTCTCCTGGAGGTCGTGGACATTAGTAGGAGTAGCATCTTAAGGACCATCACAACATGGCTGCGGACATGCTTACTAGCAGGCTTAGATTTGAGCAAGAAGAGTTTTGAATGGAAAAAGAAAAATAAAATTTGAAAAACCACATAACAAATAACATATCTTTTTACTTACTAACGATTTTGGCCGAGTTCAGCATAGCACGCCAGTTATTTCTATATTTCGCTAACTGGCGCCAATTGGCAATACCAAGGGTACCCAAGTTATTTACCGTTTGGTCTTTCCGGCGCAGAGGAGGCCTTCCTTTCCCTCTGCTACGAACAGTGGCTACTACGTCGCCTACTTTTAGGGCCGGAGCGCTTTCATCCATTCGAACGACATGTCCTAGCCAGCAATGCCGCTGGATTTTTATTCCCTGCGCTATATCTACGTTGTTATAAAGCTCGTGGAGCTCATCGTTCCATCGTCTGCGGTATTTGCTTTCGCAAAGATCCATAAATCGTTCGGCGAATTTTTCCTTCTCTTTCCGCTGGTAAAAAATATGCGTTTAATCTCTGTTAAGTCTGTAGTCCTGGAGCTGCCGCTGTGGCATACAAATCCTGAATATATTCTGACTAATCTAAGTTATTTGCAAAATCTCTTCATAATTTTAGCTATATTTTTCGCCACATTGAAGCGTCGTCGTTTAACGAGAGAAGTGCTATTATTATAATTTACGAACAGTTAATTTTTGGCATATTTAATAGGTAGCAGCAGTAGAGAAATTTTATAAGCAAAAGTTTCAAAAACATTTTATTAACAACCGTGAATTATAGTGAAATCCAAGGCATATTGAACAGGTAACAACATAGGAAATACCCAAGAAATTTCTTGTTACAATATTTGATACTTACTTCCTGTTCTTCATCAACTTCCAGCTCTTGCATTGCAAGCTTTGTGTGCTTGCTGATAGAAACTACTTGTGTTCCAGGTGCACTTTTAACCCGGAGTTACAGGAAAGCATTCGTGATGATTTTCCTCTATGGCTTTTACATTTAGCAGAAGGATTGTTCTGTAATTTCCTACTAAAATCTGTAAATCTTCACTGCATCTGAAACCGAGCTACTGAATAAATAGTGACTGAATGGCCTGCATACCATATGGTAATGAGCTCGCCTAAGTATTTAACTACAAGAATTACAATCATCTAATGAAATTGCACGTAAAGAGTAGCAGTGCATCGAAAAATTAGCATCGCATCTACAAGAAATATAGCAGATCCACAAAGGTACGCTTTAATGCGCCCTCTTTGCAAGTATACTAAACAATAAATTTTAAATTGATAATAGCACCAGCACACCGAAACTGATACCACACGCCCAGGTACGGTCGCTTATTCTCGAAATCCTTGTGGAAACTAAAAAAAATACCTTTGATCTTCACCTTCCTCCTATGGCAAAAAACGTATTCATTTCCTTTTGGATTCAAAAAAAAAAATATTTAATTTTTATTTAAAAAAAATACATAAAAGGCAAAATTCAAAATTTTTTTGCTTATAGGCACGACAGTTTGTTTTCAAAATATAGTTCCCGTCGCCAAATTTTTACGCAGAAAATTGCAAGTTTAACGAACAGCTGATTGAATTCTTGTCCCAATCCAAATATGCAAAATGGAAAACATTGGATTAGTGATTTCTTTAAACATTAATTTGTTGCTAGCATTTTTAACACTCGTCTTTTATAGTTTTCACCTTTAAAATTCTTCTTTGGCACCGCGAACGCGATTTGACAAAAATCGTAATATTTCGTAACAATTCGTAACAATTATCTGCATCGCGAACACTCTTTATGTAAACAAAGTAAAAGATAAACAAAATTTGACAGTTTAGAGCTTCACAAATCTAAAAACAAAATCAAATCAGCTGCTCTGCTGCTACTACCTGTTTAATGTATCTTGGTGAAATGACTATTATCTAAACGAAATACAAAGTTTTACAATACAAATAAAAAAATATATATTTTTTTATTGCTACTCTCTATTAGACGTGTCTTGGGGTTTCTGAATAAAATTATTTATAAACAGCAACACGAGAATGCGCACAAATAAAGGAAATGTGCAAATTAATTTATCCCCGCAAAATAAGGTCCTTTATTTCTCTAGTGAAATTCATTGTACTGTATTATTTTCTGATTTTACAATTAATTTAATATACTCTCACCGAATAGCTAATAAGTAAACGAAGGTAAATATTTGTAAAGAAAAGATATTTTATTTTGTTAAGATAGATATGACATCGTGCTGATTTTGCCTATAAAAAATTTTCTTCAAAACATTTCTACCAAATACATATTTGAAGAATTGCGTTGGACGTCTAAATCTAACTGAAATCTTTTAATGACAGTGTTATTAAATAAAAAACAAAACATACGTTTACGTATACTTTACAGAGTTGTATGGCTGTCAAATTCGTATTAAAACAATACAAGGTGAAAGATTTTAGCGTTGGTTTAAAGATTTGCTTTACCTTGATTTATATGCAGAGTTTCAACACAGGAACTTATTAACAAGTTTATCTATTGATTTGTTTCCTCTTTTACAATATAGAAACATTAATAATCATAAAAATCATAGTCCCAAGTTCCAAACAATGTACAAATTTACCAAAATTTTCATTCAAAGCTTTTTGATAATTTTTTTGCTAATCCAAACAAAGAAGTCGGTATTCGTTTTATTGAAGACAATGCGCATCACCCTTAAGGGTGGGTTAAACGTCAAATCGAAATGTCACGCAAAATGCAAATTGGAAGTTGAGTTATGTAGCTTTTGGCGGAGGCGGATCAATTTCGGTTGCTCGCATCCAAGTTGTATGAGCAGGAGAAACTTTTGACAGAAAATTGCCGGATAGCGTTTATATTAGGTTAGGCTGTTCGCGCACATTTTTTACAAAAGTTCAAAAACGCGAAAAGTTTAAGTCTTAAGTAATGTTTAAGGCATAAATGCAAAATACCACCCATTGAGCTAATCAAAAAGGGACCATAAAACCTCGTACGTGCATACTTTTAAAATTTCCATTGCATAAAGTATACATAAATTAGCACTAAAACACTTTTACACCTTTACAGCCCTATTCGCAGGCAGTGACAAATTTCGCCGTAATGACAATTGCTATGATTGTGATAACTGCTTTCGGTTTCCTAAATTACTTTGCCGCAGATTACTCGAAAAGTTGGAACCAAGTGACCTCAAAAGCCCAGCATCCCATTCACTATTCGTTTTCTTGGTATTTCAACGCGCATGGATCATATCAAAAGTGCGTTAGAAACAATTTTCAAATTGCCATGAGCCAATCCTCAGTATCACGCGATAAAATAAAACGAAGAATAAAATTTGAAATTGTGAACCAAATCAGCTGTTTTTGCTATACAGAACTTTTCGCCGCATGCGGCGAGTGAGAAGAGCTTTTCTATTGCTACCCATAACAATTGAAGACTGTGACAAAACGCGAATAGGGCTGTTAATATAAGAATAAATATATTTGTTTGTTTTTTCCTAGCTCAATGGACCGTAAATTCGCTATGAACAAGGCGAATTCATAGAAGGTGGTATATTCCCATCAGCTGATTGTTTGTTATATCTTCGCCTTGCGCGGTGAAAGTGTCAAAATTATTATTTTGTTTACATTTTAAATTTTCTATTTGCGACCGTGATGGAAAATTCCATGTACAAGATTAGCAATGTATCAAATTTGAAATTCTGCCCATTCATTTATTTTTGTTTTCTAAGTTTCTCTGACGTTTTCACCGCAACATACACAACATTTTTACTTATGTCGGTATATGTGGAGTATACCACCTTGAATGAATTCGCTTTGGCTATGAACGTACCGAAAGGTAATGCTTCTAATATAACGCAGCCCAAATGTATGTAACTATATCGTTACAAATTCCATAGACGACGAATGCTGTAAAGAATATTCCATGTAAAAGCGGATTGTAAATTAGCCATGGTTGCAAGAACATGTGACGCTTCTGTAAAAAGATTCGTATTAATTGTTTTTAATTTAGTTAGCATTTAGGGGTTAAAGCAATGTAAATAAATTGTTGAAGTTGATTTTTGGCATAATAAGCTTCACGTCATTACTTAGCACAGAGATTTGAATACACATTGCGCCGAAATAAATGCGGTGAAAAAACAAAAAAATACAAAAAAAAAACAAAAAAAGAGACTTGACTTCTTGGATTAATTTCTATGCCAACTTCTCTCACATCCAAGCTCACATGTTTCTAAATTTTTGAATTAAAATACAGTTCCGTCTCTAACAAAAAAACATATGTACTTATGTATGTATACATACATAAACCAAAGTTTCAGACTTTCTACAAAATTTATAATTAATAAAAATGATGTATAGTAATATATAACAATCGTTGTTATAATAATAAATAGTTTATAAATATTTTATACTTAAAAAATTATAATTTTATTAAAATTAATAATTATTAAAAAAACAAATATTTTTTACAAACTTTTTAACAAATTATAATTTTTCTGTGTACGACATGAGGTGAGTCTGCCCCAAGTAATTGATAAATTAATGAATAAAAAAAATATTTTTTCATAAAAATATAAAGTCACCTTACTTTTTGAACCCACCTCGTACATTATATGGAAAAAATTGCAAAATAGTGTTAGTATTATTTAGCTCCTGAATGAAGCGATATTTTTTAATTAACAAATTATTGGATTTAAATAAAATTCTAACTAAAATTCTCACATTTACAATTATAAATGTCAACGAAAAATAAATGCACTTAATTTAACATACATACTTATATTTTTATACATATACATACATATACACATACATACATACCTTGATTGTGCCCCAAACCACACAAAAGTGAAAGATCGCATTGACGAAAAACGCAAACGACGATAAATTAAACGCTATCTTCATAAACGAAACTAAAAAATAGTAGAGAAAACCAAACTTGACAAGGGATGACGGAAAATCGTTCCAAAACTTAATAGAAATTTATTAATTTTATTGGCGAAATTAAATAAGTATGTATTACATATGTACGAGTATTATTATTATTATTATTATTAATCCGTATTTTTACGACGAGGCCATTGTGCACCAGCATAAGTTGATTGCGGTTAAGTATCTTGTGTTAGATTGTGGATGGATAGGATTTTTTTTATTTCAACAATGTTGTCTTTTTTTGCGCAATCCATTAGCTTGTGAAATTGCTGCACAGTCTTTGAATAGGGACATTGTAATAATATATGTTCCACAGTCTGCGTTGTGGAGCAGAATGAACAGGACAGTGGTTGGCTATTTGTGTATAGGTGTTTAGTCGAGAAGAGTGTTGTTCCCAGCCTAACCCTGAGGAATGTAATACAGTCCTGCCGGGAAATCTGGTTGTCGTAGTTTGGTCTGATTTGTGTTTTGTTGTGCGTTTTAAGAAAACAGGTTGAGTTCTTCCAGGTCTTAACTTTAATTTCTGCGGTTAATGCTGCGTAGCACCATGTTATTAATGTATGGAAGGATGGGCATTCATACACGAGTGGCTGGATTTGCGCGTCTTTTGCTGCCACGTCGGCAGCTTCATTTCCTGGTATGCCTGTATGCCCTGGCACCTAGAGGATTTTTGTGTGCTTCCTTAGTTGGCTCAAGACCGAGTTTAGACTGCTGTAGCTCTTGCTTACAAGTGCTTTGATGGCACCTAAGCTATCTGAACATATTAACGTTTTCTTGGTCAATTTTGCTGCATATTGAATTGCCCATTGAATGGCACTTAGCTCGGCATGGAATATTCCGGAGTGTAGTGGGAGGAGGCTTTGTTGTACGACGGAGAATCCATTTTCGTTTTTTTTTTGACCACTGCGTAAGATGTTGTTCCCTCTAGGAAGGAACCATCTACATACAAGGTCATTTCCGGAGCAAACGTTGAACTTTTATGCCAAAGTAGTTGTTGGTATTCTGCGGCGCTAGTTGTGTTTTTGGTGTGACGGTTTAGATCAATGTCTATTTGTACAAATTGATTGTTGTCGTTACGAAGTGTTTGTGGTTTTGTGGGAATAGCTATCCTGAGATCGTTTAATTGGTTGATGGAGTGACCATTGCTGCACATGTTGCAGATTGAGGTATTATTTGTGGGATGGTCTAGATACTTCCAAAAGAACTCATGCAGACTTGCTTGTGTTGAAGTTATTGCTGTTGCTGCTAGCTTAACAGCGCTTTTGTTCCGAATTTCTTGGAAGTCGCCGGTGGCTGATCGGAAGCATTTGTTTAAGGCACTGCTTATTTTCCTGACATTGGTTGTTGATGTCCATCCATATATGGTTATACAATGTTGTAGTACGCCTGCTGTTAGTGACTTCCATATGTCGATGGCTGTGTCTATATGTGCACCTTTTTTGCGGGAGCAAATTAACTTCATCAGGTTGTTGACTTTATTGAGTTTGTTCACAACGTTTTTCGTGTGCTCATTCCAAAGAAGCGTTTTTGAGAAAGCTAGGCCAAGTATTCGTATACAATTTTGGATTTGGATATTTTTCTGCCTTAGTTTTATTGTCGTCGCTGGACATTTTTGCTTGCGGCATACGTGCAGGACATCGACTTTGTCCACAGGGACGTTCGCCCCCCCCAGCTGTTGGCCCAATCGTTGATAATTTTATCTAGCGCTTCAATGTGTTTGTGAACCTCACTAGGGGCGCCTGAGGATATGGCCAAAATATTGTCAGCGTATATTCCGATAAAGTCTATTCCTTCGGATTTTTTGAGTCTAAGAACGAGTGAGTTAATGCAAACATTATATAATACAACAGAGAGTGGAGATCCGTGCGGAAGTCCATTTTGCAGCCGGTGTTTTTGAGAGAAATAACCGTCTCCCCGACTTTTCGAGATTACTGTAGGAGGGATATGGGTCGATATCCTTCTATTTGGTTCGGGCTTTTCCCTGGCTTTGGAATAGGTATTAGTATTGCGTGCTTTCAATCGTGTGGTACTATTCCCGTTTTAAGAATTTTATTGAATAGACGACAAATACGCTCTTCAAGACTGGGGGATATATGTTTTAACATGGAGTACGTTAGCTTATCGGTGGAGGGGCTGGAACCTTTGACACCTTTAAGCACTGCTTTAAGTTCTGGTATTGTATTCTCATTAATGCTATTTGTTAGACGGGGCTTCTGCTCTAATAAGTCAGAAATTTTTAAGTTTATTTTTTCTGCTGTAATTTCGGTTCGAAAGATGTTGTTCGAGCTCATTTTACTCCAGATGTCGGCTAGTATGTTGGCAATGTCAGCTGGATGAGTGATAACTAGTTAAAATTTATATATAACCTTAACAGGGAGTCAAGGAAACGGTTATTATCTTACTCCCCCATTCCCTGTTCCTTCTTAGCCAGCTCTCCATGATAATGAACAATGTCCAAAAAACACTTCTGCACGATCATTGCGACACTACTGAGAATATCCCCTAACCATTCGATAAGTTTTGCACCAAACTCAAAAGTAAAACAAAAGCAAGTTTTCATGGTTTTAAATAAATTAAAGACTTGTTTTTTGTTTTTTTTTCTTTCAAGTAAACTTTTACTGTACGTAAACGCTTCCGCACTTATAAATGGTGCTCGATATTTTATTTTATGGAAGAAATATAGCGACCGTACTAGGGCATGTGGTATCAGTTTCGCTGTGCTGGTGCTATTATCAATTTAAAATTTATTGTTTAGTATACTTGCAAAGAGGGCGCATTAAAGTTTACCTTTGTGGATCTGCTATATTTCTTGTAGATGCGATGCTAATTTTTCGATGCACTGCTACTCATTGCGTGCATTTTCATTAGATGATTGTAATTCTTGTAGTTAAATACTTAGGCGAGCTCATAAAATATGCCAAAAATTAACTGTTCGTAAATTATAATAATAGTATTTATCTTGTTGAACGACGACGCTTCAATGTGGCGAAAAATATTGCTAAATTTATGAGGAGATGTTGTAAATAACTAAGATTAGTCAATATAGATTTAGGATTTGTATGCCACAGCGGCAGCTCCAGGACTACAGACTTAACAGAGATTAATCGCATATTTATAATTACCAGCGTGTTGTTGCTTGGCAAAGAGTTTGGGAAAATAAGATAAACAAATTACAAAATGAAAGGGTTATTGGAGTGTTCGAAAGAAAGATTCTCCGAAAGATTTATGGATCTTTGCAAAAGCAAATACCGCAGACGATGGAACGATGAGCTCCAATTAAGATCCAGCAGCTTCGCTGGCTAGGACATTTCGTTCGAATGGATGAAAGCGCTCCAGCCCTTAAAGTATGCGACGTGGTAGCCGCTGTTCATAGCAGAGGGAAAGGGAGGCCTCCTCTGTGCCGGAAAGACCAAACGGTAAAGAACTTGGGTACCCTTGGTATTGCCAATTGGCGCCAGTTAGCGAAATATAGAAATAACTGGCGTGCTATGCTGAGCTCGACCAAAATCGTTAGTAAGGAAAAAGATATGTTATTTGTTGTGTGGTTTTTCAAATTTTATTTTTCTTTTTCCATTCAAAACTCTTCTTGCTCAAATCTAAGCCTGCTAGTAAGCGTGTCCGCAGCCATGTTGTGATGGTCCTTAAGATGCTACTCCTACTAATGTCCACGACCTCCAGGAGATGGTCCTGATGCTGCTACGAAAACATGCCCACGACCTCCAGGAGAGGGTCCTGAAGCATCTTGAGCGTTCACTGTGAGCCAACTTGTGGAACACACCAACAAAATTGCCACCAAAAAATAAGATAAGAAATTCATAGTTGTTTGCAATAAACTGATTAATTGTGCCTTCTTTGAAAACTGGCACTGCTTTTATACTAAAATGATTGTTTGCATTGTTTATATATTATTTATTTTCTATCTTTGCCACAGTTGTTGCTTATTATGTAACTGCGAGCACCTGAGCAAACAAAATAGAAACATAAAATTTTCCACTGTTTGTGGGAAAATAAATACTTCGTTTTGGCTTTTAGAAACTGCACACTGATACTTGAATTCAAGAATATAATATTTGCCATTTTAGAAAAAAAAGGAAATACGATTAGTAAAATAGGAAATATGGCGAATTCTTCCAAAAATATGGTGTTCACTGCCTGAAAGGGCCAGACATACGCAGTAAAACATGAAAAAAAATTATTCACCAATTAGCAGAAGTCATCAAAAGTTAAGAGTCTTGAAGCGAGAACTGTGAGAGAATTAATGTGCATATGTACATATATTTTCTACATTGGGGTTTGTTGCAGGTGAATATTATTTTTATATATATAATTTTGATTTTCTATTCACTTTTGCTACACTTTTTCAAATATTATCTTATAAACATATGATTTTGTTGTTTTTTCTGTTCTTTATTTATTTTTATGAAATTATTTTTAATTATTTAATTGTTTATTATTAAATAAAAATTTAAAATAAAAACTATCTTTTATACTATGTATAGGTAAAAGGTGGATAATTATGGCAAGATATCGAAATCTAGCAAATAACATGCAAACACCACTAAACACACAAATTCGGTAGCACACCTAAGTACATACATACATACATACATACATATATACATGCATATGTGTTTTATATAAACACAAATATAAATATGAACAAACGTACACCTGTTCACTTTACCGCAAACTATTCTCGAGCTCTAAAGGGGGAAACACATGTGCGTAAAAACGCTTGCGTCAAAATTTAAACACACTGGTTTCTTTGAGATCGAACACATGAATTGACGCACGCGTTTAACGCAATGCAAGTTATCTCCAAATTAAAATTTTACGTGCGTCACCAGTGCTGCCAAGTTTAAAATGGTGAAATTGGCAGTACTTTGTGAAACAGCTGTGCAGAAATTAGACAGCTGCATACATTTTATAAACAATGGAGGAGCAAATTTATAAACAACATAAAGTTGCCGCAACCATCTGTCAAAAGAGAAAAAAACGCTCACGTGTTTCACCTTGCGTTTTACGCGCCTAAAACCTGCGTCAACGCATGCGTTTTTTACGCACATATGTACATATATTTCCCGCATAAATGTTTGCTTCTGCTCGGACTTCCAACAATTCTGCTACGTGACGAAAGCAAAAAACCACCACCATAAATTAGAGTTGGTTGCAAATAGTTTTCGTTTCGCACTATGTCCAAGGAAAAATAGCAGTAGTACAAAAACGTACTATTTAACTCTCTGAGACATATGTAAATAGGAGAAAGTCAATAATATAAAGGTGCATAATAAACATTAAATTAAAATATTGGGTAATAAATTGTTTAAGTAAATTAAAATTGAAAATTAGTTATAATATGTACATACATACTTACATATGTATGCATAAACATATAAAATAGAAAGAGAAACCTATTTAAAAAATACAGAATTTCACGCATCTTTTGAAACTTATCATTATTTTTTGTTAATTTCAATGAGAAATCAACACATATATATAATCGATAAAATGGAAGATAATCAAAATGTTGGCCTCGCTCAGTTCTGTTAATATATCGCTCTCAATTTTTCTCCGCCATTCAAAAGTGGTGAATTTGCCTATTGCGGTTTTGATGGTTTTTGACAATCCACTCCGACTTTCGACCTTGAAGCTTTTCTGTAATATACGTTCTCTGAGTAAACAACACTCATATTTATTATCAATTTTATTAAAAGAAGTTTAACGAATTATTACAATTATAATATTAGGCTTGTGTTATTTTACCAGCAACTTAAGCTTTTAGCTAATTTTCTATGAAAAACTTAGGCAACATAATTACATTGGCTTTGGAAATGTTATATTGGGTTGATTATTGAATTAGAGGCATTGCCAGTTCATTATTTGTTATCATTAATTGCTGTCTCCATTAGCGTTCAGTTATTGCAAGAGATCTGTCAAATTAATCGCGAACGAAACTCTTCTCGCAGAGGAATTATTTGTACCTGGGCATTTCATCGCTGGAGATTTTATTTCAAAAAGCGACAAAAAATTTTTTAAATGGCGTCGAAGAGGTACTTTTTTTTTTAATTCCGCGAAGAACATGAAATTTATGTTATTCTATTCGATGTTGCGTAGTTGAATGTTGCCACGAAATGAAAATGTAGCTGTCAAACTCACTGTCTGAGAGTGGCAATGATCAGTCTCCACTAGCGATTCGTCGCCGGGAGTTGATCTCCTGCGATAACTTAACGCTAATGGAGACAGCAAGTAACCAATAGTTGGTTCCCAGCAAGAACACTCTTGGTTCAATAACGTATGATATGCCAGATAGCTCTACTAGAGATTCCAGGTAAATTTTCTATGAGATTCTTAAAGCCGAGTTGACAATTCTACCCGAAACTCTTGAATTCCATCTCTTTCTAACTCATGCAATTCAGTATGTATGCAGATCCTGCTAACTCCTTGTAGGGGTTATTGCAAAAAAAGAATAGTTGGCGATTAACGAACAATAAACCCGATTTCGAGAGATGAAAATTGAAGCCAAGCAAAAATATAAAGAAAAGCGAAAATGCGAATTTAATAAAAGATGCCGTAATTATAGGTTTTGAGTTAAAACTACGGCAAAATTTGCTAATTGCCTCAACTAATGCTTTGTCTGTACGCCGCTTTAGCTTGCGATGGTCAAATAAAACACGCCTTATTATTTTAACGCGTACATGCCCGATCCTCTTTTTAAGTCTACCCAAAGGTGTTCAATGGGGTTTAGGTCTGGCAATTGAGACGACCACTCCATTACGTGCACCGCGCTGCGCTTCACAGGTTTTTTAGGCAGTGAACTCCATATTTTTGGAAGAATTCGCCATATTTACTATTTTACTAATCGAATTTCCTTTTTTTCTAAAACTTTTTATTAATTCTTCTCCTCTTCCATTCATCACAGAACGAATTCGACATTAATTTTGCACATTTCCTTAATGTACGTACATATACATATGTATGTATGTATGTAGGTCTCTTTGTTAAAAACTAAAATGGCAAAACTTATACTTTTGAATTCGAAGTATTCATTTTCCCAAAACGAGTATTAATTTTCCCAAAAACAGTGGAAAATTTTATGTTTCTATTTTGTTTGCTCAGGTGCTCGCAATTACATAATAAGCAACAACTGTGGCTAAGATAGAAAATAAATAATATATAAAAATGCAAACAATCATTTTAGTATAAAAGCAGTGTCACTTTTAAAAGAAAGCACAATTAATCAGTTTATTGCAAACAGCTATGAATTTCTTATCTTATTTTTTGGTGGCAATTTCGTTGGTGTGTTCCACAAGTTGGCTCACAGTGAACGCTCAAGATGCTTCAGGACCATCTCCTGGAGGTCGTGGTCATGTTTTCGTAGCAGCATCAGGACCCTCTCCTGGAGGTCGTGGACATTAGTAGGAGTAGCATCTTAAGGACAATCACAACATGGCTGCGGACACGCTTACTAGCAGGCTTAGATTTGAGCAAGAAGAGTTTTGAATGGAAAAAGAAAAATAAAATTTGAAAAACCACACAACAAATAACATACATATCTTTTTACTTACTAACGATTTTGGCCGAGTTCAGCATAGCACGCCAGTTATTTCTATATTTCGCTAACTGGCGCCAATTGGCATTACCAAGGGTACCCAAGTTCTTTACCGTTTGGTCTTTCCGGCGCAGAGGAGGCCTCCCTTTCCCTCTGCTATGAACAGTGGCTACCACGTCGCCTACTTTTAGGGCTGGAGCGCTTTCATCCATTCGAACGAAATGTCCTAGCCAGCAATGCCGCTGGATTTTTATTCCCTGCGCTATATCTACGTTGTTTTAAAGCTCGTGGAGCTCATCGTTCCATTGTCTGCGGTATTTGCCATCGCAAAGATCCATAAATCATTCGGAGAATTTTTCCTTCTCTTTCCGCTGGTAAAAAATATGCGTTTAATCTCTGTTAAGTCTGTAGTCCTGGAGCTGCCGCTGTGGCATACAAATCCTGAATCTATATTGACTAGTCTTAGTTATTTGTAACATTTCTTCATAAATTTAGCTATTTTTTTCGCCACATTGAAGCGTCGTCGTTCAACGAGATAAATACTATTATTATAATTTACGAACATTTAATTTTTGGCATATTTTATGAGCTCGCCTAAGTATTTAACTACAAGAATTACAATCATCTAATGAAATTGCACGTAAAGAGTAGCAGTGCATCGAAAAATTAGCATCGCATCTACAAGAAATATAGCAGATCCACAAAGGTACGCTTTAATGCGCCCTCTTTGCAAGTATACTAAACAATAAATTTTAAATTGATAATAGCACCAGCACACCGAAACTGATACCACACGCCCTGGTACGGTCGCTTATTCTCGAAATCCTTGTGGAAACTAAAAAAAATACCTTTGATCTTCACCTTCCTCCTATGGCAAAAAACGTATTCATTTCCTTTTGGATTAAAAAAAAAGTATTTAATTTTTATTTTAAAAAAATACATAAAAGGCAAAATTCAAAATTTTTTTGCTTATAGGCACGACAGTTTGTTTTGAAAATATAGTTCCCGTCGCCAAATTTTTACGCAGAAAATTGCAAGTTTAACGAACAGCTGATTGAATTCTTGTACCAATCCAAATATGCAAAATGAAAAACATTGGATTAGTGATTTCTTTAAATATTTACTTGTTGCTAGCATTTTTAAGACTCTTCTTTTATAATTTTCATTTTTAAAATTTTTCTTTTGGCACCGCGAACGCGATTTGACAAAAATCGTAATATTTCGTAACAATTCGTAACAATTATCTGCATCGCGAACACTCTTTATGTAAACAAAGTAAAAGATAAACAAAATTTTACAGTTTAGAGCTTCACAAAACTAAAAACAAAATCAAATCATCTGCTCTGCTGCTACTATGTGTTTAATGTATCTTGGTGAAATGACTATTATCTAAACGAAATACAAAGTTTTACAATACAAATAAAAAAATATATATATTTTTATTGCTACTCTCTATTAGACGTGTCTTGGGGTTTCTGAATAAAATTATTTATAAACAGCAACACGAGAATGCGCAAATTAATTTATCCCCGCGAAATAAGGTCCTTTATTTCTCTAGTGAAATTCATTGTACTGTATTATTTTCTGATTTTACAATTAATTTAATATACTCTCACCGAATAGCTAATAAGTAAACGAAGGTAAATATTTGTAAAGAAAAGATATTTTATTTTGTTAAGATAGATATGACATCGTGCTGATTTTGCCTATAAAAAATTTTCTTCAAAACATTTCTACCAAATACATATTTGAAGAATTGCGTTGGACGTCTAAATCTAACTGAAATCTTTAAATGACAGTGTTATTAAATAAAAAGCAAGAAAATGACACAATAACATCTTAATGGAACTCTTATAAAAACTCTTATTTTGAATATTCTAGAGAATCACGCCGATAGTGTGATCATAGCATTTTGCATTATTTTCAGCTTTTATTTTGTTGTATCCTGAGTACACAATGATCCATAGGCGGGCATGGATTGCTGAAAATGTAATAGATTTTATATAAATGTACATATGTATGTGCACACGTCCACCCGAAATTGATTCGCGTGTGTTTACGTATACTTTACAGAGTTGCATGGTTGTCAAATTCGTTTTAAAACAATACAAGGTGAAAGATTTTAGCGTTGGTTCAATTTATTTATTTGGTTTAAAGATTTGCTTTACCTTGATTTATATGCAGAGCTTCAACACAGGAACTTATTAACAAGTTTGGCAATTGATTTGTTTCCTCTTTTACAATATAGAAACATTAATAATCATAAAAATCATAATGGCAAGTTTCAAACAATGTACAAATTTACCAAAATTTTCATTCAAAGCTTTTTGATAATTTTTTTGCTAATCCAAACAAAGAAGTCGGTATTCGTTTTATTGAAGACAATGCGCATCACCCTTAAGGGTGGGTTAAACGTCAAATCGAAATGTCACGCAAAATGCAAATTGGAAGTTGAGTTATGTAGCTTTTGGCGGAGGCCGATCAATTTCGGTTGCTCGCATCCAAGTTGTATGAGCAGGAGAAACTTTTGACAGAAAGTTGCCGGATAGCGTTTATATTAGGTTAGGCTGGTCGCGCACATTTTCTACAAAAGTTCAAAAACGCGAAAAGTTTAAGTCTTAAGTAATGTTTAAGGCATAAATGCAAAATACCACCCATTGAGCTAATCAAAAATTGACCATACAACCTCGTACGTGCATACTTTTAAAATGTCCATGGCACAAAGTATACATAAATTAGCACCAAAACACTTTTATACCTTTAATATAAGAATAAATATTTTTGTATGTATTTTCCTAGCTCAATGGACCGTAAATTCGCTATGAACAAGGCGAATTCATAGAAGGTGGTATATTCCCATCAGCTGATTGTTTGTTCTATCTACCTCTTGCGCGGTGAAAGTGTCAAAATTATTATTTTGTTTACATTTTAATTTCCTATTTGCGTTCGTGATGTAAATTAGAGATTTGAATACACATTGCGCCGAACTAAATGCGGTGAAAAAACAAAAAAATACAAAAAAAGAGACTTGACTTCCTGGATTAATTTCTATGCCAACTTCTCTCACATCCAAGCTCACATGTTTCTAAATTTTTGAATTAAAATACAGTTCCGTCTCTAACAAAAAAACATATGTACTTATGTATGTATATATAAACCAAAGTTTCAGACTTTCTACAAAATTTATAATCAATAAAAATGATGTATAGTAATATATAACAATCGTTTTTATAATAATAAATAGTTTAAAAATATTTTATACTTAAATAATTATAATTTTTTGAGTATACCGTCTATTAAAAAAACAAATATTTTTTACAAACTTTTTAACAAATTATAATTTTTCTGTGTACGACATGAGGTGAGTCTGCCCCAAGTAATTGATAAATTAATGAATAAAAAAAATATTTTTTCATAAAAATATAAAGTCATCTTACTTTTTGAACCCACCTCGTACATTATATGGAAAAAATTGCAGAATAGTGTCAGTATTATTTAGCTCCTGAATGAAGCGATATTTTTTAATTAACAAATTATTGGATTTAAATAAAATTCTAACTAAAATTCTCACATTTACAATTATAAATGTCAACGAAAAATAAATGCACTTAATTTAACATACATACTTATATTTTTATACATATACATACATATACACATACATACATACCTTGATTGTGCCCCAAACCACACAAAAGTGAAAGATCGCATTGACGAAAAGCGCAAACAACGATAAATTAAACGCTATCTTCATAAACGAAACTAAAAAATAGTAGAGAAAACCAAACTTGACAAGGGATGACGGAAAACCGTTCCAAAACTTAATAGAAATTTATTAATTTTATTGACGCAAATTTTAAATATTATTATTATTATTAATCCAAATTAATACAAATTAATTTGTAAAATACTACATGGTGCCGGGCGATGAGGCCATTGTGCACCAGTATAAGTTGATTGCGGTTAAGTATCTTGTGTTAGATTGTGGATGGATAGGATTTTTTTTATTTCAACAATGTTGTCTTTTTTTGCGCAATCCATTAGCTTGTGAAATTGCTGCACAGTCTTTGAATAGGGACATTGTAATAATATATGTTCCACAGTCTGCGTTGTGGAGCAGAATGAACAGGACAGTGGTTGGCTATTTGTGTATAGGTGTTTAGTCGAGAAGAGTGTTGTTCCCAGCCTAACCCTGAGGAATGTAATACAGTCCTGCCGGGAAATCTGGTTGTCGTAGTTTGGTCTGATTTGTGTTTTGTTGTGCGTTTTAAGAAAACCGGTTGAGTTCTTCGAGGTCTTAACTTTAATTTCTGCGGTTAATGCTGCGTAGCACCATGTTATTAATGTATGGAAGGATGGGCATTCATACACGAGTGGCTGGATTTGCGCGTCTTTTGCTGCCACGTTGGCAGCTTCATTTCCTGGTATGCCCTGGCACCCAGAGGATTTTTGTGTGCTTCCTTAGTTGGCTCAAGACCGAGTTTAGACTGATGTAGCTCTTGCTGGCAAGTGCTTTGATGACACCTAAGCTATCTGAACATATTAACGTTTTCTTGGTCAATTTTGCTGCATATTGAATTGCCCATTGAATGGCACTTAGCTCGGCATGGAATATTCCGGAGTGTAGTGGGAGGAGGCTTTGTTGTACGACGGAGAATCCATTTTCGTTTTTTTTTTGACCACTGCGTAAGATGTTGTTCCCTCTAGGAAGGAACCATCTACATACAAGGTCATTTCCGGAGCAAACGTTGAACTTTTATGCCAAAGTAGTTGTTGGTATTCTGCGGCGCTAGTTGTGTTTTTGGTGTGACGGTTTAGATCAATGTCTATTTGTACAAATTGATTGTTGTCGTTACGAAGTGTTTGTGGTTTTGTGGGAATAGCTATCCTGAGATCGTTTAATTGGTTGATGGAGTGACCATTGCTGCACATGTTGCAGATTGAGGTATTATTTGTGGGATGGTCTAGATACTTCCAAAAGAACTCATGCAGACTTGCTTGTGTTGAAGTTATTGCTGTTGCTGCTAGCTTAACAGCGCTTTTGTTCCGAATTTCTTGGAAGTCGCCGGTGGCTGATCGGAAGCATTTGTTTAAGGCACTGCTTATTTTCCTGACATTGGTTGTTGATGTCCATCCATATATGGTTATACAATGTTGTAGTACGCCTGCTGTTAGTGACTTCCATATGTCGATGGCTGTGTCTATATGTGCACCTTTTTTGCGGGAGCAAATTAACTTCATCAGGTTGTTGACTTTATTGAGTTTGTTCACAACGTTTTTCGTGTGCTCATTCCAAAGAAGCGTTTTTGAGAAAGCTAGGCCAAGTATTCGTATATTATTTTGGATTTGGATATTTTTCTGCCTTAGTTTTATTGTCGTCGCTGGACATTTTTGCTTGCGGCATACGTGCAGGACATCGACTTTGTCCACAGGGACGTTCGCCCCCCCCAGCTGTTGGCCCAATCGTTGATAATTTTATCTAGCGCTTCAATGTGTTTGTGAACCTCACTAGGGGCGCCTGAGGATATGGCCAAAATATTGTCAGCGTATATTCCGATAAAGTCTATTCCTTCGGATTTTTTGAGTCTAAGAACGAGTGAGTTAATGCAAACATTATATAATACAACAGAGAGTGGAGATCCGTGCGGAAGTCCATTTTGCAGCCGGTGTTTTTGAGAGAAATAACCGTCTCCCCGACTTTTCGAGATTACTGTAGGAGGGATATGGGTCGATATCCTTCTATTTGGTTCGGGCTTTTCCCTGGCTTTGGAATAGGTATTAGTATTGCGTGCTTTCAATCGTGTGGTACTATTCCCGTTTTAAGAATTTTATTGAATAGACGACAAATACGCTCTTCAAGACTGGGGGATATATGTTTTAACATGGAGTACGTTAGCTTATCGGTGGAGGGGCTGGAACCTTTGACACCTTTAAGCACTGCTTTAAGTTCTGGTATTGTATTCTCATTAATGCTATTTGTTAGACGGGGCTTCTGCTCTAATAAGTCAGAAATTTTTAAGTTTATTTTTTCTGCTGTAATTTCGGTTCGAAAGATGTTGTTCGAGCTCATTTTACTCCAGATGTCGGCTAGTATGTTGGCAAGGTCAGCTGGATGAGTGATAACTAGTTAAAATTTATATATAACCTTAACAGGGAGTCAAGGAAACGGTTATTATCTTACTCCCCCATTCCCTGTTCCTTCTTAGCCAGCTCTCCATGATAATGAACAATGTCCAAAAAACACTTATGCACGATCATTGCGACACTACTGAGAATATCCCCTAACCATTCGATAAGTTTTGCACCAAACTCAAAAGTAAAACAAAAGCAAGTTTTCATGATTTTAAATAAATTAAAGACTTGTATTTTGTTTTTTTTTCTTTCAAGTAAACTTTTACTGTACGTAAACGCTTCCGCACTTATAAATGGTGCTCGATATTTTATTTTATGGAAGAAATATAGCGACCGTACTAGGGCATGTGGTATCAGTTTCGCTGTGCTGGTGCTATTATCAATTTAAAATTTATTGTTTAGTATACTTGCAAAGAGGGCGCATTAAAGTTTACCTTTGTGGATCTGCTATATTTCTTGTAGATGCGATGCTAATTTTTCGATGCACTGCTACTCCTTGCGTGCAATTTCATTAGATGATTGTAATTCTTGTAGTTAAATACTTAGGCGAGCTCATAAAATATGCCAAAAATTAACTGTTCGTAAATTATAATAATAGTATTTATCTTGTTGAACGACGACGCTTCAATGTGGCGAAAAATATTGCTAAATTTATGAAGAGATGTTGTAAATAACTAAGATTAGTCAATATAGATTTAGGATTTGTATGCCACAGCGGCAGCTCCAGGACTACAGACTTAACAGAGATTAATCGCATATTTATAATTACCAGCGTGTTGTTGCTTGGCAAAGAGTTTGGGAAAATAAGATAAACAAATTACAAAATGAAAGGGTTATTGGAGTGTTCGAAAGAAAGATTCTCCGAAAGATTTATGGATCTTTGCAAAAGCAAATACCGCAGACGAAGGAACGATGAGCTCCAATTAAGATCCAGCAGCTTCGCTGGCTAGGACATTTCGTTCGAATGGATGAAAGCGCTCCAGCCCTTAAAGTATGCGACGTGGTAGCCGCTGTTCATAGCAGAGGGAAAGGGAGGCCTCCTCTGTGCCGGAAAGACCAAACGGTAAACAACTTGGGTACCCTTGGTATTGCCAATTGGCGCCAGTTAGCGAAATATAGAAATAACTGGCGTGCTATGCTGAACTCGGCCAAAATCGTTAGTAAGTAAAAAGATATGTTATTTGTTGTGTGGTTTTTCAAATTTTATTTTTCTTTTTCCATTCAAAACTCTTCTTGCTCAAATCTAAGCCTGCTAGTAAGCATGTCCGCAGCCATGTTGTGATTGTCCTTAAGATGCTACTCCTACTAATGTCCACGACCTCCAGGAGAGGGTCCTGATGCTGCTACGAAAACATGACCACGACCTCCAGGAGATGGTCCTGAAGCATCTTGAGCGTTCACTGTGAGCCAACTTGTGGAACACACCAACGAAATTGCCACCAAAAAATAAGATAAGAAATTCATAGCTGTTTGCAATAAACTGATTAATTGTGCCTTCTTTGCAAACTGTCACTGCTTTTATACTAAAATGATTGTTTGCATTGTTTATATGTATATTTTTTATTTTCTATCTTAGCCACAGTTGTTGCTTATTATGTAATTGCGAGCACCTGAGCAAACAAAATAGAAACATAAAATTTTCCACTGTTTGTGGGAAAATAAATACTTCGTTTTGGCTTTTAGAAACTGCACACTTATACTTGAATTCAAAAATATAATATTTGCCATTTTAGAAAAAAAAGGAAATACGATTAGTAAAATAGGAAATATGGCGAATTCTTCCAAAAATATGGTGTTCACTGCCTAAAAGGGCCAGACATACTTACGTACATATGTACGTATGTAGTAAAACATGAAAAAAAATTATTTACCAATTAGCAGAAGTCATCAAAAGTTAAGAGTCTTGAAGCGAGAACTGTGAGAGAATTAATGTGCATATGTACATATATTTTCTACATTGGGGGTTGTTGCAGGTGAATATTACTTTTATATATATAATTTTGATTTTCTATTCACTTTTGCAACTCTTTTTCAAATATTCTTTTATAAACATATGATTTTGTTGTTTTTTCTGTTCTATATTTATTTTTATGAAATTATTTTTAATTATTTAATTGTTTATTATTAAATAAAAATTTTAAATAAAAACTATCTTTTATACTATGTATAGGTAAAAGGTGGATAATTATGGCAAGATATCGAAATCTAGCAAATAACATGCAAACACCACTAAACACACAAATTCGGTAGCACACCTAAGTACATACATACATACATACATATATACATGCATATGTGTTTTATATAAACACAAATATAAATATGAACAAACGTACACCTGTTCACTTTACCGCAAACTATTCTCGAGCTCTGAAGGGGGAAACACATGTGCGTAAAAACGCTTGCGTCAAAATTTAAACACACTGGTTTCTTTCAGATCGAACACATGAATTGACGCACGCGTATAACGCAATGCAAGTTATCTCCAAATTAAAATTTTACGTGCGTCACCAGTGCTGCCAAGTTTAAAATGGTGAAATTGGCAGTACTTTGTGAAACAGCTGTGCTGAAATTAGACAGCTGCATACATTTTATAAACAATGGAGGAGGAAATTTATAAACAACATAAAGTTGCCGCAACCATCTGTCAAAAGAGAAAAAAACGCTCACGTGTTTCACCTTGCGTTTTACGCGCGTAAAGCCTGCGTCAGCGCATGCGTTTTTTACGCACATATGTACATATATTTCCCGCATAAATGTTTGCTTCTGCTCGGACTTCCAACAATTCTGCTGCGTGACGAAAGCAAAAAACCACCACCATAAATTAGAGTTGGTTGCAAATAGTTTTCGTTTCGCACTATGTCCAAGGAAAAATAGCAGTAGTACAAAAAGGTACTATTTAACTCTCTGAGACATATGTATGTATGTACATACATACACATAAATAGGAGAAAGTCAATAATATAAAGGTGCATAATAAACATTAAATTAAAATATTGGGTAATAAATTGTTTAAGTAAATTAAAATTGAAAATTAGTTATAATATGTACATACATACTTACATATGTATGCATAAACATATAAAATAGAAAGAGAAACCTATTTAAAAAATACAGAATTTCACGCATCTTTTGAAACTTATCATTATTTTTTGTTAATTTCAATGAGAAATCAACACATATATATAATCGATAAAATGGAAGATAATCAAAATGTTGGCCTCGCTCAGTTCTGTTAATATATCGCTCTCAATTTTTCTCCGCCATTCAAAAGTGGTGAATTTGCCTATTGCGGTTTTGATGGTTTTTGACAATCCACTCCGACTTTCGACCTTGAAGCTTTTCTGTAATATACGTTCTCTGAGTAAACAACACTCATATTTATTATCAATTTTATTAAAAGAAGTTTAACGAATTATTACAATTATAATATTAGGCTTGTGTTATTTGACCAGCAACTTAAGCTTTTAGCTAATTTTCTATGAAAAACTTAGGCAACATAAATACATTGGCTTTGGAAATGTTATATTGGGTTGATTATTGAATTAGAGGCATTGCCAGTTCATTATTTGTTATCATTAATTGCTGTCTCCATTAGCGTTCAGTTATTGCAAGAGATCTGTCAAATTAATCGCGAACGAAACTCTTCTCGCAGAGGAATTATTTGTACCTGGGCATTTCATCGCTGGAGATTTTATTTCAAAAAGCGACAAAAAATTTTTTAAATGGCGTCGAAGAGGTACTTTTTTTTTAATTCCGCGAAGAACATGAAATTTATGTTATTCGATTCGATGTTGCGTAGTTGAATGTTGCCACGAAATGAAAATGTAGCTGTCAAACTGACTGTCTGAGAGTGGCAATGATCAGTCTCCACTAGCGATTCGTAGCCGGGAGTTGATCTCCTGAGATAACTTAAAGCTAATGGAGACAGCAAGTGACCAATACATAGTTGGGTCCCAGCAAGAACACTCTTGGTTCAATAACGTATGATATGCCAGATAGCTCTACTAGAGATTCCAGGTAAATTTTCTATGAGATTCTTAAAGCCGAGTTGACAATTCTACCCGAAACTCTTGAATTCCATCTCTTTCTAACTCATGCAATTCAGTATGTATGCAAAATATATATATGCAGATCCTGCTAACTCCTTGTAGGGGTTATTGCAAAAAAAGAATAGTTGGCGATTAACGAACAATAAACCCGATTTCGAGAGATGAAAATTGAAGCCAAGCAAAAATATAAAGAAAAGCGAAACAGCGAATTTAATAAAAGAGGCCGTAATTATAGATTTTGAGTTAAAACTACGGCAAAATATAAACTTTTTGTGTTTACAGTCTCTCGATACTGCGTTCACAACCTTAAATAATGAAGAGGATGGCGAAATTAAGAATATACTTAGTTTTTTTTCAAATCCGACATTTTGTTGAAATAAATTGATAGGAAACGAACTGTCAATTTTGCCAGCATTGCCAACACAATTTATTTTTAAGTGTAAATATGAATTAAGCTATGTAAGTACGTTTTATTTTTCAAAGATTTAGTCATTGTGCGTTCGGACAGTGCTTAATTGAGTCAATTAGTAAATTATCTCCACTCAAAATATACGAAGACAATTTGCTAATAGCCTCAACTAAGTGTTCGTGGGTTGTCTACCGTATTGTTTTTCATCTGAACCAAACATATGTATTAATTCTCGTCTCATCAGTCCAAAGCACCATTTTCGGAAGAGATGTTTTCTGGCAAAGGCAAATATTGTTATTGTTTTTGTTTTTAAGACTCAAAAGCGGTACCTTTCTAAGGATTTTGGCTAGATGTTTGACATCTTACAATCTGTACGTAATGGTTCGGCTAGTTACATCTAAATTTAATTCTGTTTTCAACTCTCTTGAAGACAGAAAAGCGGCAGTATTTTTTTTTTATTTCTTCTGCATATGTCTGGCCTTTTTAGGCAGTGAACACCATATTTTTGGAAGAATTCGCTATATTTACTATTTTACTAATCGAATTTTCTTTTTTACTAAAACTTATTATTAATTCTTCTCCTCTTCCGTTCATCACAGAACGAATTTCGTGGAGACAAATTAATTTCGCACATTTCCTTAATGTACGTACATATACATATGTATGTATGTATGTAGGTCTCTTTGTTAAAAACTAAAATGGCAAAACTTATACTTTTGAATTCGCAGTATTCATTTTCCCAAAACGAGTATTAATTTTCCCACAAACAGTGGAAAAGTTTATGTTTCTATTTTGTTTGCTCAGGTGCTCGCAGTTTCATAATAAGCAACCACCGTGGCTAAGATAGAAAATAAATAATATATAAAAATGCAAACAATCATTTTAGTATAAAAGCAGTGTCACTTTTAAAAGAAAGCACAATTAATCAGTTTATTGCAAACAGCTATGAATTTCTTATCTTATTTTTTGGTGGCAATTTCGTTGGTGTGTTCCACAAGTTGGATCACAGTGAACGCTCAAGATGCTTCAGGACCATCTCCTGGAGGTCGTGGTCATGTTTTCGTAGCAGCATCAGGACCCTCTCCTGGAGGTCGTGGACATTAGTAGGAGTAGCATCTTAAGGACCATCACAACATGGCTGCGGACATGCTTACTAGCAGGCTTAGATTTGAGCAAGAAGAGTTTTGAATGGAAAAAGAAAAATAAAATTTGAAAAACCACATAACAAATAACATATCTTTTTACTTACTAACGATTTTGGTCGAGCTCAGCATAGCACGCCAGTTATTTCTATATTTCGCTAACTGGCGCCAATTGGCAATACCAAGGGTACCCAAGTTCTTTACCGTTTGGTCTTCCCGGCGCAGAGGAGGCCTCCCTTTCCCTCTGCTACGAACAGCGGCTACCACGTCGCCTACTTTTAGGGCTGGAGCGCTTTCATCCATTCGAACGACATGTCCTAGCCAGCGAAGCCGCTGGATCTTAATTCGCTGCACTATGTCTACGTTGTTACAAAGCTCATGGAGCTCATCGTTCCATCTTCGGCGGTATTTGCCATCGCAAAGATCCATAAATCTATCGGAGAATCTTTCTTTCGAACACTCCAATAACCCTTTCAATATATAATTTGTTTATCTTATTTTCTCAAACCCTTTTCCAAGCAACAACACGCTGGTAATTATAAATATGCGATTAATCTCTGTTAAGTCTGTAGTCCTGGAGCTGCCGCTGTGGCATACAAATCCTGAATCCCTAATGACTAATCTTAGTTATTTACATTGAAGCGTCGTCGTTCAACGAGAGAAGTGCTATTATTATAATTTACGAACAGTTAATTTTTGGCATATTTAATAGGTAGCAGCAGTAGAGAAATTTTATAAGCAAAAGTTTCAAAAACATTTTATCAACAACCGTGAATTATAGTAAAATCCAAGGCATATTGAACAGGTAACAACATAGGAAAAACCCAAGAAATTTCTTGTTACAATATTTGATACTTACTTCCTGTTCTTCATCAACTTCCAGCTCTTGCATTGCAAGCTTTGTGTGCCCGCTGATAGAAACTACTTGTGTTCCAGGTGCACTTTTACCCCGGAGTTACAGGAAAGCATTCGTGATGATTTTCCTCTATGGCTTTTACATTTAGCAGAAGGATTGTTCTGTAATTTCCTACTAAAATCTGTAAATCTTCACTGCATCTGAAACCGAGCTACTGAATAAATAGTGACTGAATGGCCTGCATACCATATGGTAATGAGCTCGCCTAAGTATTTAACTACAAAGGTACTCTCTTTAATGCGCCCTCTTTGCAAGTATACTAAACAATAAATTTTAAATTGATAATAGCACCAGCACACCGAAACTGATACCACACGCCCTGGTACGGTCGCTTATTCTCGAAATCCTTGTGGAAACTAAAAAAATACCTTTGATCTTCACCTTCCTCCTATGGCAAAAAACGTATTCATTTCCTTTTGGATTCAAAAAAAAAGTACATATTTACATAAAAGGCAAAATTCAAAATTTTTTTGCTTATAGGCACGACAGTTTGTTTTGAAAATATAGTTCCCGTCGCCAAATTTTTACGTAGAAAATTGCAAGTTTAACGAACAGCTGATTGAATTCTTGTACCAATCCAAATATGCAAAATGAAAAACATTGCATTAGTGTTTTCTTTAAACTTTAATTTGTTGCTAGCATTTTTAACACTCTTCTTTTATAATTTTCACCTTTAAAATTCTTAAACAAAAATTTCGTATTTATCCAAATTGCAATCAGCAGCTTTTGATCAGCTGTTTTCCAGCAAGAATTTGCAACTTCCCCTCAAAATTAAACGTCATTTTACTCTCTCAATTTCCCCTTCCTTGCACGTTTTTTGGCACCGCGAACGCGATTTGACAAAAATCGTAATATTTCGTAAGAATTCGTAACAATTATCTGCATCGCGAACACTCTTTATGTAAACAAAGTAAAAGATAAACAAAAGTTGACAGTTTAGAGCTTCACAAATCTAAAAACAAAATCAAATCAGCTGCTCTGCTGCTACTATGTGTTTAATGTATCTTGGTGAAATGACTATTATCTAAACGAAATACAAAATTTTACAATACAAATAAAAAAATATATATTTTTTTATTGCTACTCTCTATTAGACGTGTCTTGGGGTTTCTGAATAAAATTATTTATAAACAGCAACACGAGAATGCGCACAAATAAAGGAAATGTGCAAATTAATTTATCCCCGCGAAATAAGGTCCTTTATTTCTCTAGTGAAATTCATTGTACTGTATTATTTTCTGATTTTACAATTAATTTAATATACTCTCACCGAATAGCTAATAAGTAAACGAAGGTAAATATTTGTAAAGAAAAGATATTTTATTTTGTTAAGAAATATAACATCGTGCTGATTTTGCCTATAAAAATTTTCTTCAAAACATTTCTACCAAATACATATTTGAAGAATTGCGTTGGACGTCTAAATCTAACTGAAATCTTTAAATGACAGTGTTATTAAATAAAAAACAAAACATACGTTTACGTATACTTTACAGAGTTGCATGGCTGTCAAATTCGTATTAAAACAATACAAGGTGAAAGATTTTAGCGTTGGTTCAATTTATTTATTTGGTTTAAAGATTTGCTTTACCTTGATTTATATGCAGAGCTTCAACACAGGAACTTATTAACAAGTTTGGCAATTGATTTGTTTCCTCTTTTACAATATAGAAACATTAATAATCATAAAAATCATAATGGCAAGTTTCAAACAATGTACAAATTTACAAAAAATTTTCATTCAAAGCTTTTTGATAATTTTTTTGCTAATCCAAACAAAGAAGTCGGTATTCGTTTTATTGAAGACAATGCGCATCACCCTCAACGGTGGGTTAAACGTCAAATCGAAATGTCACGCAAAATGCAAATTGGAAGTTGAGTTATGTAGCTTTTGGCGGAGGCCGATCAATTTCGGTTGCTCGCATCCAAGTTGTATGAGCAGGAGAAACTTTTGACAGAAAGTTGCCGGATAGCGTTTATATTAGGTTAGGCTGGTCGCGCACATTTTCTACAAAAGTTCAAAAACGCGAAAAGTTTAAGTCTTAAGTAATGTTTAAGGCATAAATGCAAAATACCACCCATTGAGCTAATCAAAAATTGACCATACAACCTCGTACGTGCATACTTTTAAAATGTCCATGGCACAAAGTATACATAAATTAGCACCAAAACACTTTTATACCTTTAATATAAGAATAAATATTTTTGTATGTTTTTTCCTAGCTCAATGGACCGTAAATTCGCTATGAACAAGGCGAATTCATAGAAGGTGGTATATTCCCATCAGCTGATTGTTTGTTCTACCTACCTCTTGCCCGGTGAAAGTGTCAAAATTATTATTTTGTTTACATTTTAATTTCCTATTTGCGTTCGTGATGTAAATTAGAGATTTGAATACACATTGCGCCGAAATAAATGCGGTGAAAAAACAAAAAAATACAAAAAAACAAAAAAAGAGACTTGACTTCCTGGATTAATTTCTATGCCAACTTCTCTCACATCCAAGCTCACATGTTTCTAAATTTTTGAATTAAAATACAGTTCCGTCTCTAACAAAAAAACATATGTACTTATATAATATATATGTATATATAAACCAAAGTTTCAGACTTTCTACAAAATTTATAATCAATAAAAATGATGTATAGTAATATATAACAATCGTTTTTATAATAATAAATAGTTTAAAAATATTTTATACTTAAATAATTATAATTTTATTAAAATTAATAATTATTAATTTATTAAATTTTATTAAAATTAATAATTATTAAAAAAACAAATATTTTTTACAAACTTTTTAACAAAGGTGAGTCTACCCCAAGTAATTGATAAATTAATGAATAAAAAAATATTTTTTCATAAAAATATAAAGTCACCTTACTTTTTGAACAGACCTTGTACATTATATGGAAAAAATTGCAAAATAGTGTTAGTATTATTTAGCTCCTGAATGAAGCGATATTTTTTAATTAACAAATTATTGGATTTAAATAAAATTCTAACTAAAATTCTCACATTTACAATTATAAATGTCAACGAAAAATAAATGCACTTTATTTAACATACATACTTATATTTTTATACATATACATACATATACACATACATACATACCTTGATTGTGCCCCAAACCACACAAAAGTGAAAGATCGCATTGACGAAAAGCGCAAACAACGATAAATTAAACGCTATCTTCATAAACGAAACTAAAAAATAGTAGAGAAAACCAAACTTGACAAGGGATGCCGGAAAATCGTTCCAAAACTTAATAGAAATTTATTAATTTTATTGACGCAAATTTTAAATATTATTATTATTATTAATCCAAATTAATACAAATTAATTTGTAAAATACTACATGGTGCCGGGCGATGAGGCCATTGTGCACCAGCATAAGTTGATTGCGGTTAAGTATCTTGTGTTAGATTGTGGATGGATAGGATTTTTTTTATTTCAACAATGTTGTCTTTTTTTGCGCAATCCATTAGCTTGTGAAATTGCTGCACAGTCTTTGAATAGGGACATTGTAATAATATATGTTCCACAGTCTGCGTTGTGGAGCAGAATGAACAGGACAGTGGTTGGCTATTTGTGTATAGGTGTTTAGTCGAGAAGAGTGTTGTTCCCAGCCTAACCCTGAGGAATGTAATACAGTCCTGCCGGGAAATCTGGTTGTCGTAGTTTGGTCTGATTTGTGTTTTGTTGTGCTTTTTAAGAAAACAGGTTGAGTTCTTCCAGGTCTTAACTTTAATTTCTGCGGTTAATGCGTAGCAGCATGTTATTAATGTATGGAAGGATGGGCATTCATACACGAGTGGCTGGATTTGCGCGTCTTTTGCTGCCACGTTGGCAGCTTCATTTCCTGTTATGCCCTGGCACCCAGAGGATTTTTGTGTGCTTCCTTAGTTGGCTCAAGACCGAGTTTAGACTGATGTAGCTCTTGCTGGCAAGTGCTTTGATGGCACCTAAGCTATCTGAACATATTAACGTTTTCTTGTTCAATTTTGCTGCATATTGAATTGCCCATTGCATGGCACTTAGCTCGGCATGGAATATTCCGGAGTGTAGTGGGAGGAGGCCTTGTTGTACGACGGAGAATCCATTTTCGTTTTTTTTTTTTACCACTGCGTAAGATGTTGTTCCCTCTAGGAATGAACCATCTACGTACAAGGTCATTTCCGGAGCAAACGTTGAACTTTTATGCCAAAGTAGTTGTTGGTATTCTGCGGCGCTAGTTGTGTTTTTGGTGTGACGGTTTAGATCAATGTCTATTTGTACAAATTGATTGTTGTCGTTACGAAGTGTTTGTGGTTTTGTGGGAATAGCTATCCTGAGATCGTTTAATTGGTTGATGGAGTGACCAACGCTGCACATGTTGCAGATTGAGGTATTATTGGTGGGATGGTCTAGATACTTCCAAAAGAACTCATGCAGACTTGCTTGTGTTGAAGTTATTGCTGTTGCTGCTAGCTTAACAGCGCTTTTGTTCCGAATTTCTTGGAAGTCGCGATAGCGTGCTTCTACTTTAAGTGCGTCTACTGGTTAAAAGGAGGGCGCCGGTGGCTGATCGGAAGCATTTGTTTAAGGCACTGCTTATTTTCCTGACATTGGTTGTTGATGTCCATCCATATATGGTTATACAATGTTGTAGTACACCTGTTGTTAGTGACTTCCATATGTCGATTGCTGTGTTTAGTGTTGTTAGTGACTTCCATATGTCGATGGCTGTGTCTATATGTGCACCTTTTTTGCGGGAGCAAATTAACTTCATCAGGTTGTTGACTTTATTGAGTTTGTTCACAACGTTTTTCGTGTGCTCATTCCAAAGAAGCGTTTTTGAGAAAGCTAGGCCAAGTATTCGTATATTATTTTGGATTTGGATATTTTTCTGCCTTAGTTTTATTGTCGTCGCTGGACATTTTTGCTTGCGGCATACGTGCAGGACATCGACTTTGTCCACAGGGACTTTCGCCCCCCCTGCTGTTGGCCCAATCGTTGATAATTTTATCTAGCGCTTCAATGTGTTTGTGAACCTCACTAGGGGTGCCTGAGGATATGGCCAAAATATTGTCAGCGTATATTCCGATAAAGTCTATTCCTTCGGATTTTTTGAGTCTAAGAACGAGTGAGTTAATGTAAACATTATATAATACAACAGAGAGTGGAGATCCGTGCGGAAGTCCATTTTGCAGCCGGTGTTTTTGAAAGAAATAACCGTCTCCCCGAGTTGTAACATGCCGATTCGATAGAAAGGAGTGGACTACTTCAAGAAGTTTATTTGGGACGCCCCATTCATGGAGCTGTTTAATTACAAAAACACTTACTTGTTAGCCAGGTTTTCTTTTAACTTGCTTTCGAGTTGGGGGCAAAGAGTGTGTACACCACGTTTGGGCAGAAAGACATGTTGTTCTGTACAAATAACGTCTTGGAGGCAAGTCGTAAGCCGGTTTGCTATAACTTTTTCAAAGGTTTTCGAGATTACTGGTAGGAGGGATATGGGTCGATATCCTTCTATTTGGTTCGGGCTTTTCCCTGCCTTTGGAATAGGTATTAGTATTGCGTGCTTCCAATCGTGTGGTACTATTCCCGTTTTAAGAATTTTATTGAATAGACGACAAATACGCTCTTCAAGGCTGGGGGATATATGTTTTAACATGGAGTAAGTTAGCTTATCGGTGGAGGAGCTGGAACCTTTGACGCCTTTAAGCACTGCTTTAAGTTCTGGTATTGTAATCTCATTAATGCTATTTGTTAGACGGGGCTTCTGCTCTAATAAGTCAGAAATTTTTAAGTTAATTTTTTCTGCTGTAATTTCGGTTCGAAAGATGTTGTTCGAGCTCATTTTACTCCAGATGTCGGCTAGTATGTTGGCAATGTCACCTGGATGAGTGATAACTAGTAAAAAGTAACAGGGAGTCAAGAAAACGGTTATTATCTTACTCACCCATTCCCTGTTCCTTCTTAGCCAGCTCTCCATGATAATGAACAATGTCCAAAAAACACTTCTGCACGAACATTGCGACACTACTGAGAATATCCCCTAACCATTCGATAAGTTTTGCACCAAACTCAAAAGTAAAACAAAAGCAAGTTTTCATGATTTTAAATAAATTAAAGACTTGTTTTTTTTTTTCAAGTAAACTTTTACTGTACGTAAAAAATATAGCGACCGTACTAGGGCATGTGGTATCAGTTTCGGTGTGCTAAAATTGATTGTTTAGTATACTTGCAAAGAGGGCACATTAAAGCGTACCTTTTGTGGATCTGCTATATTTCTTGTAGATGCGATGCTAATTTTTCGATGCACTGCTACTCATTGCGTGCATTTTCATTAGATGATTGTAATTCTTGTAGTTAAATACTTAGGCGAGCTCATAAAATATGCCAAAAATTAACTGTTCGTAAATTATAATAATAGTATTTATCTTGTTGAACGACGACGCTTCAATGTGGCGAAAAATATTGCTAAATTTATGAAGAGATGTTGTAAATAACTAAGATTAGTCAATATAGATTTAGGATTTGTATGTCACAGCGGCAGCTCCAGGACTACAGACTTAACAGAGATTAATCGCATATTTATAATTACCAGCGTGTTGTTGCTTGGCAAAGAGTTTGGGAAAATAAGATAAACAAATTACAAAATGAAAGGGTTATTGGAGTGTTCGAAAGAAAGATTCTCCGAAAGATTTATGGATCTTTGCGAAAGCAAATACCGCTGACGATGGAACGATGAGCCCCACGAGCTCTATAACAACGTAGACATAGTGCAGCGAATTAAGATCCAGCGGCTTCGCTGGCTAGGACATGTCGTTCGAATGGATGAAAGTGCCCCAGCCCTAAAAGTAGGCGACGTGGTAGCCACTGTTCGTAGCAGAGGGATAGGGAGGCCTCCTCTGCGCCGGATAGACCAAACGGTAAAGAACTTGGGTACCCTTGGTATTGCCAATTGGCGCCAGTTAGCGAAATATAGAAATAACTGGCGTGCTATGCTGCACTCGACCAAAATCGTTACTAAGTAAAAAGATATGTATGTTATTTGTTATGTGGTTTTTCAAATTTTATTTTTCTTTTTCCATTCAAAACTCTTCTTGCTCAAATCTAAGCCTGCTAGTAAGCATGTCCGCAGCCATGTTGTGATGGTCCTTAAGATGCTACTCCTACTAATGTCCACGACCTCCAGGAGATGGTCCTGATGCTGCTACGAAAACATGCCCACGACCTCCAGGAGAGGGTCCTGAAGCATCTTGAGCGTTCACTGTGAGCCAACTTGTGGAACACACCAACAAAATTGCCACCAAAAAATAAGATAAGAAATTCATAGCTGTTTGCAATAAACTGATTAATTGTGCCTTCTTTGAAAACTGGCACTGCTTTTATACTAAAATGATTGTTTGCATTGTTTATATATTATTTATTTTCTATCTTAGCCACAGTTGTTGCTTATTATGTAATTGCGAGCACCTGAGCAAACAAAATAGAAACATAAAATTTTCCACTGTTTGTGGGAAAATAAATACTTCGTTTTGGCTTTTAGAAACTGCACACTGATACTTGAATTCAAAAATATAATATTTGCCATTTTAGAAAAAAAGGAAATACGTTTAGTAAAATAGGAAATATGGCGAATTCTTCCAAAAATATGGTGTTCACTGCCTGAAAGGGCCAGACATACGCAGTAAAACATGAAAAAAAATTATTCACCAATTAGCAGAAGTCATCAAAAGTTAAGAGTCTTGAAGCGAGAACTGTGAGAGAATTAATGTGCATATGTACATATATTTTCTACATTGGGGTTTGTTGCAGGTGAATATTATTTTTATATATATAATTTTGATTTTCTATTCACTTTTGCTACCTTTTTCAAATATTATCTATATTTATTCCAAATTTATTTTTATGAAATTATTTTTAATTATTTAATTGTTTATTATTAAATAAAAATTTTAAATAAAAACTATCTTTTATACTATGTATAGGTAAAAGGTGGATAATTATGGCAAGATATCGAAATCTAGCAAATAACATGCAAACACCACTAAACACACAAATTCGGTAGCCCACCTAAGTACATACATACATACATACATACATACATACATATATACATGCATATGTGTTTTATATAAACACAAATATAAATATGAACAAACGTACACCTGTTCACTTTACCGCAAACTATTCTCGAGCTCTAAAGGGGGAAACACATGTGCGTAAAAACGCTTGCGTCAAAATTTAAACACACTGGTTTCTTTGAGATCGAACACATGAATTGAAGCACGCGTTTAACGCAATGCAAGTTATCTCCAAATTAAAATTTTACGTGCGTCACCAGTGCTGCCAAGTTTAAAATGGTGAAATTATACAGCTGCATACATTTTATAAACAATGGAGGAGGAAATTTATAAACAACATAAAGTTGCCGCAACCATCTGTCAAAAGAGAAAAAAACGCTCACGTGTTTCACCTTGCGTTTTACGCGCGTAAAGCCTGCGTCAACGCATGCGTTTTTTACGAACATACATATATTTCCCGCATAAATGTTTGCTTCTGCTCGGACTTCCAACAATTCTGCTGCGTGACGAAAGCAAAAAACCACCACCATAAATTAGAGTTGGCTGCAAATAGTTTTCGTTTTGCACTATGTCCAAGGAAAAATAGCAGTAGTACAAAAAGGTACTATTTAACTCTCAGAGACATATGTACATATATACATAGGTGCATAATAAACATTAAATTAAAATATTGGGTAATAAATTGTTTAAGTAAATTAAAATTGAAAATTAGTTATAATATGTACATACATACTTACATATGTATGCATAAACATATAAAATAGAAATCTAATCTTATGGCAAACATATTTAAAAAATACAGAATTTCACGCATCTTTTGAAACTTATCATTATTTTTTGTTAATTTCAATGAGAAATCAACACATACATATATATGTATAATCGATAAAATGGATGATAATCAAAATGTTGGCCTCGCTCAGTTCTGTTAATATATCGCTCTCAATTTTTCTCCGCCATTCAAAAGTGGTGAATTTGCCTATTGCGGTTTTGATGGTTTTTGACAATCCACTCCGACTTTCGACCTTGAAGCTTTTCTGTAATATACGTTCTCTGAGTAAACAACACTCATATTTATTATCAATTTTATTAAAAGAAGTTTAACGAATTATTACAATTATAATATTAGGCTTGTGTTATTTGACCAGCAACTTAAGCTTTTAGCTAATTTTCTATGAAAAACTTAGGCAACATAATTACATTGGCTTTGGAAATGTTATATTGGGTTGATTATTGAATTAGAGGCATTGCCAGTTCATTATTTGTTATCATTAATTGCTGTCTCCATTAGCGTTCAGTTATTGCAAGAGATCTGTCAAATTAATCGCGAACGAAACTCTTCTCGCAGAGGAATTATTTGTACCTGGGCATTTCATCGCTGGAGATTTTATTTCAAAAAGCGACAAAAAATTTTTTAAATGGCGTCGAAGAGGTACTTTTTTTTTTTAATTCCGCGAAGAACATGAAATTTATGTTATTCTATTCGATGTTGCGTAGTTGAATGTTGCCACGAAATGAAAATGTAGCTGTCAAACTCACTGTCTGAGAGTGGCAATGATCAGTCTCCACTAGCGATTCGTCGCCGGGAGTTGATCTCCTGCGATAACTTAACGCTAATGGAGACAGCAAGTAACCAATAGTTGGGTCCCAGCAAGAACACTCTTGGTTCAATAACGTATGATATGCCAGATAGCTCTACTAGAGATTCCTGGTAAATTTTCTATGAGATTCTTAAAGCCGAGTTGACAATTCTACCCGAAACTCTTGAATTCCATCTCTTTCTAACTTATGCAATTCAGTATGTATGCAAAATATATATATGCAGATCCTGCTAACTCCTTGTAGGGGTTATTGCAAAAAAAGAATAGTTGGCGATAAACGAACAATAAACCCGATTTCGAGAGATGAAAATTGAAGCAAACCAAAAATATAAAGAAAAGCGAAACAGCGAATTTAATAAAAGATGCCGTAATTATAGATTTTGAGTTAAAACTACGGCAAAATATAAACTTTTTGTGTTTACAGTCTCTCGATACTGCGTTCACAACCTTAAATAATGAAGAGGATGGCGAAATTAAGAATATACTTAGTTTTTCTTCAAATCCGACATTATGTTGAAATAAATTGATAGGAAACGAACTGTCAATTTTGCCAGCATTGCCAACACAATTTATTTTTAAGTGTAAATATGAATTAAGCTATGTATGTAAGTACGTTTTATTTTTCAAAGATTTAGTCTTTGTGCGTTCGGACAGTGCTTAATTGAGTCAATTAGTAAATTATCTCCACTCAAAATATACGAAGACAATTTGCTAATAGCCTCAACTAAGTGTTCGTGGGTTGTCTACCGTATTGTTTTTCATCTGAACCAAACATATGTATTAATTCTCGTCTCATCAGTCCAAAGCACCATTTTCGGAAGAGATGTTTTCTGGCAAAGGCAAATATTGTTATTGTTTTTGTTTTTAAGACTCAAAAGCGGTACCTTTCTAAGGATTTTGGCTAGATGTTTGACATCTTACAATCTGTACGTAATGGTTCGGCTAGTTACATCTAAATTTAATTCTGTTTTCAACTCTCTTGAAGACAGAAAAGCGGCAGTATTTTTTTTTATTTCTTCTGCATATGTCTGGCCCTTTTAGGCAGTGAACACCATATTTTTGGAAGAATTCGCTATATTTACTATTTTACTAATCGAATTTTCTTCCTTAATATACGTACATATAGATATGTATGTATGTAGATCTCTTTGTTAAAAACTAAAATGGCAAAAATTATACTTTTGAATTCGAAGTATTCATTTTCCCAAAACGAGTATTAATTTTCCCACAAACAGTGGAAAAGTTTATGTTTCTATTTTGTTTGCTCAGGTGCTCGCAGTTTCATAATAAGCAACAACCGTGGCTAAGATAGAAAATAAATAATATACATACATATAAACAATGCAAACAATCATTTTAGTATAAAAGCAGTGTCACTTTTAGAAGAAAGCACAATTAATCAGTTTATTGCAAACAGCTATGAATTTCTTATCTTATTTTTTGGTGGCAATTTTGTTGGTGTGTTCCACAAGTTGGCTCACAGTGAACGCTCAAGATGCTTCAGGACCATCTCCTGGAGGTCGTGGTCATGTTTTCGTAGCAGCATCAGGACCCTCTCCTGGAGGTCGTGGACATTAGTAGGAGTAGCATCTTAAGGACAATCACAACATGGCTGCGGACACGCTTACTAGCAGGCTTAGATTTGAGCAAGAAGAGTTTTGAATGGAAAAAGAAAAATAAAAATTGAAAAACCACACAACAAATAACATATCTTTTTACTTACTAACGATTTTGGCCGAGTTCAGCATAGCACGCCAGTTATTTCTATATTTCGCTAACTGGCGCCAATTGGCAATACCAAGGGTACCCAAGTTCTTTACCGATTGGTCTTTCCGGCGCAGAGGAGGCCTCCCTTTCCCTCTGCTACGAACAGTGGCTACCACGTCGCCTACTTTTAGGGCTGGAGCGCTTTCATCCATTCGAACGACATGTCCTAGCCAGCAATGCCGCTGGATTTTTATTCCCTGCGCTATATCTACGTTGTTATAAAGCTCGTGGAGCTCATCGTTCCATTGTCTGCGGTATTTGCCATCGCAAAGATCCATAAATCGTTCGGAGAATTTTTCCTTCTCTTTCCGCTGGTAAAAAATATGCGTTTAATCTCTGTTAAGTCTGTAGTCCTGGAGCTGCCGCTGTGGCATACAAATCCTGAATCTATATTGACTAGTCTTAGTTATTTGTAACATTTCTTCATAAATTTAGCTATTTTTTTCGCCACATTGAAGCGTCGTCGTTCAACGAGATAAATACTATTATTATAATTTACGAACATTTAATTTTTGGCATATTTTATAAGCTCGCCTAAGTATTTAACTACAAGAATTACAATCATCTAATGAAATTGCACGCAAGGAGTAGCAGTGCATCGAAAAATTAGCATCGCATCTACAAGAAATGTAGCAGATCCACAAAGGTCAACTTTAATGCGCCCTCTTTGCAAGTATACTAAACAATCAATTTTAAATTGATAATAGCACCAGCACACCGAAACTGATACCACACGCCCTGGTACGGTCGCTTATTCTCGAAATCCTTGTGGAAACTAAAAAAAATACCTTTGATCTTCACCTTCCTCCTATGGCAAAAAACGTATTCATTTCCTTTTGGATTCAAAAAAAAAGTATTTAATTTTTATTTAAAAAAAATACAAAAAAGGCAAAATTCAAAATTTTTTTGCTTATAGGCACGACAGTTTGTTTTGAAAATATTGTTCCCGTCGCCAAATTGCAAGTTTAACGAACAGCTGATTGAATTCTTGTCCCAATCTAAATATGCAAAATGAGAAACATTGGATTAGTGATTTCTTTAAATATTTACTTGTTGCTAGCATTTTTAAGACTCTTCTTTTATAATTTTCATTTTTAAAATTTTTCTTTTGGCACCGCGAACGCGATTTGACAAAAATCGTTATATTTCGTAACAATTCGTAACAATTATCTGCATCGCGAACACTTTTTATGTAAACAAAGTAAAAGATAAACAAAATTTGACAGTTTAGAGCTTCACAAAACTAAAAACAAAATCAAATCAGTTGCCCTGCTGCTACTATGTGTTTAATGTATCTTGGTGAAATGACTATTATCTAAACGAAATGCAAAATTTTACAATACAAATAAAAAAATATATATATTTTTTATTGCTACTCTCTATTAGACGTGTCTTGGGGTTTCTGAATAAAATTATTCATAAACAGCAACACGAGAATGCGCACAAATAAAGGAAATGTGCAAATTAATTTATCCCCGCAAAATAAGGTCCTTTATTTCTCTAGTGAAATTCATTGTACTGTATTATTTTCTGATTTTACAATTAATTTAATATACTCTCACCGAATAGCTAATAAGTAAACGAAGGTAAATATTTGTAAAGAAAAGATATTTTATTTTGTTAAGATAGATATAACATCGTGCTGATTTTGCCTATAAAAAATTTTCTTCAAAACATTTCTACCAAATACATATTTGAAGAATTGCGTTGGCCGTCTAATTCTAACTGAAATTTTAAATGACAGTGTTATTAAACAAAAAACAATACATACGTTTACGTATACTTTACAGAGTTGCATGGCTGTCAAATTCGTATTAAAACAATACAAGGTGAAAGATTTTAGCGTTGGTTTAAAGATTTGCTTTACCTTGATTTATATGCAGAGCTTCAACACAGGAACTTATTAACAAGTTTGGCTATTGATTTGTTTCCTCTTTTACAATACAGAAACATTAATAATCATAAAAATCATAATGGCAAGTTTCAAACAATGTACAAATTTACAAAAAATTTTCATTCAAAGCTTTTTGATAATTTTTTTGCTAATCCAAACAAAGAAGTCGGTATTCGTTTTATTGAAGACAATGCGCATCACCCTCAACGGTGGCTTAAACGTCAAATCGAAATGTCACGCAAAATGCAAATTGGAAGTTGAGTTAGCTTTTGGCGGAGGCCGATCAATTTCGGTTGCTCGCATCCAAGTTGTATGAGCAGGAGAAACTTTTGACAGAAAATTGCCGGATAGCGTTTATATTAGGTTAGGCTGGTCGCGCACATTTTCTACAAAAGTTCAAAAACGCGAAAAGTTTAAGTCTTAAGTAATGTTTAAGGCATAAATGCAAAATACCACCCATTGAGCTAATCAAAAATTGACCATACAACCTCGTACGTGCATACTTTTAAAATGTCCATGGCACAAAGTATACATAAATTAGCACCAAAACACTTTTATACCTTTAATATAAGAATAAATATTTTTGTATGTTTTTTCCTAGCTCAATGGACCGTAAATTCGCTATGAACAAGGCGAATTCATAGAAGGTGGTATATTCCCATCAGCTGATTGTTTGTTCTATCTACCTCTTGCGCGGTGAAAGTGTCAAAATTATTATTTTGTTTACATTTTAATTTCCTATTTGCGTTCGTGATGTAAATTAGAGATTTGAATACACATTGCGCCGAACTAAATGCGGTGAAAAAACAAAAAAATACAAAAAAACAAAAAAAGAGACTTGACTTCCTGGATTAATTTCTATGCCAACTTCTCTCACATCCAAGCTCACATGTTTCTAAATTTTTGAATTAAAATACAGTTCCGTCTCTAACAAAAAAAACATATGTACTTATGTATGTATATATAAACCAAAGTTTCAGACTTTCTACAAAATTTGTAATCAATAAAAATGATGTATAGTAATATATAACAATCGTTTTTATAATAATAAATAGTTTAAAAATATTTTATACTTAAATAATTATAATTTTATTAAAATTAATAATTATTAAAAAAACCAATATTTTTTACAAACTTTTTAACTTTTTAAGGTGAGTCTACCCCAAGTAATTGATAAATTCATGAATAAAAAAAATATGTTTTCATAAAAATATAAAGTCACCTTACTTTTTGAACAGACCTCGTACATTATATCGAAAAAATTGAGGAATAGTGTCAGTATTATTTAGCTCCTGAATGAAGCGATATTTTTTAATTAACAAATTATTGGATTTAAATAAAATTCTAACTAAAATTCTCACATTTACAATTATAAATGTCAACGAAAAATAAATGCACTTACTTTAACTTACATACTTATATTTTTATACATATACATATACACATACATACATACCTTGATTGTGCCCCAAACCACACAAAAGTGAAAGATCGCATTGACGAAAAGCGCAAACAACGATAAATTAAACGCTATCTTCATAAACGAAACTAAAAAATAGTAGAGAAAACCAAACTTGACAAGGGATGACGGAAAATCGTTCCAAAACTTAATAGAAATTTATTAATTTTATTGGCGAAATTAAATAAGTATGTATTACATATGTACGAGTATTATTATTATTATTAATCCGTATTTTTACGACGAGGCCATTGTGCACCAGCATAAGTTGATTGCGGTTAAGTATCTTGTGTTAGATTGTGGATGGATAGGATTTTTTTTATTTCAACAATGTTGTCTTTTTTTGCGCAATCCATTAGCTTGTGAAATTGCTGCACAGTCTTTGAATAGGGACATTGTAATAATATATGTTCCACAGTCTGCGTTGTGGAGCATAATGAACAGGACAGTGGTTGGCTATTTGTGTATACATAGGTGTTTAGTCGAGAAGAGTGTTGTTCCCAGCCTAACCCTGAGGAATGTAATACAGTCCTGCCGGGAAATCTGGTTGTCGTAGTTTGGTCTGATTTGTGTTTTGTTGTGCTTTTTAAGAAAACAGGTTGAGTTCTTCCAGGTCTTAACTTTAATTTCTGCGGTTAATGCTGCGTAGCACCATGTTATTAATGTATGGTAGGATGGGCATTCATACACGAGTGGCTGGATTTGCGCGTCTTTTGCTGCCACGTCGGCAGCTTCATTTCCTGGTATGTCCGTATGCCCTGGCACCCAGAGGACTTTTGTTTGCTTCCTTAGTTGGCTCAAGACCGAGTTTAGACTGATGTAGCTCTTGCTGGCAAGTGCTTTGATGGCACCTAAGCTATCTGAACATATTAACGTTTTCTTGTTCAATTTTGCTGCATATTGAATTGCCCATTGCATGGCACTTAGCTCGGCATGGAATATTCCGGAGTGTAGTGGCAGGAGGCTTTGTTGTACGACGGAAAATCCATTTTCGTTTTTTTTTTTGACCACTGCGTAAGATGTTGTTCCCTCTAGGAAGGAACCATCTACGTACAAGGTCATTTCCGGAGCAAACGTTGAACTTTTATGCCAAAGTAGTTGTTGGTATTCTGCGGCGCTAGTTGTGTTTTTGGTGTGACGGTTTAGATCAATGTCTATTTGTACAAATTGATTGTTGTCGTTACGAAGTGTTTGTGGTTTTGTGGGAATAGCTATCCTGAGATAGTTTAATTGGTTGATGGAGTGACCAATGCTGCACATGTTGCAGATTGAGGTATTATTTGTGGGATGGTCTAGATACTTCCAAAAGAACTCATGCAGACTTGCTTGTGTTGAAGTTATTGCTGTTGCTGCTAGCTTAACAGCGCTTTTGTTCCGAATTTCTTGGAAGTCGCGATAGCGTGCTTCTACTTTAAGTGCGTCTACTGGTTAAAAGGAGGGCGCCGGTGGCTGATCGGAAGCATTTGTTTAAGGCACTGCTTATTTTCCTGACATTGGTTGTTGATGTCCATCCATATATGGTTATACAATGTTGTAGTACGCCTGCTGTTAGTGACTTCCATATGTCGATGGCTGTGTCTATCTGTGCACCTTTTTTGCGGGAGCAAATTAACTTCATCAGGTTGTTGACTTTATTGAGTTTGTTCACAACGTTTTTCGTGTGCTCATTCCAAAGAAGCGTTTTTGAGAAAGCTAGGCCAAGTATTCGTATATTATTTTGGATTTGGATATTTTTCTGCCTTAGTTTTATTGTCGTCGCTGGACATTTTTGCTTGCGGCATACGTGCAGGACATCGACTTTGTCCACAGGGACGTTCGCCCCCTGCTGTTGGCCCAATCGTTGATAATTTTATCTAGCGCTTCAATGTGTTTGTGAACCTCACTAGGGGTGCCTGAGGATATGGCCAAAATATTGTTAGCGTATATTCCGATAAAGTCTATTCCTTCGGATTTTTTGAGTCTAAGAACGAGTGAGTTAATGTAAACATTATATAATACAACAGAGAGTGGAGATCCGTGCGGAAGTCCATTTTGCAGCCGGTGTTTTTGAGAGAAATAACCGTCTCCCCGAGTTGTAACATGCCGATTCGATAGAAAGGAGTGGACTACTTCAAGAAGTTTATTTGGGACGCCCCATTCATGGAGCTGTTTAATTACAAAAACACTTACTTGTTAGCCAGGTTTTCTTTTAACTTGCTTTCGAGTTGGGGGCAAAGAGTGTGTACACCACGTTTGGGCAGAAAGACATGTTGTTCTGTACAAATAACGTCTTGGAGGCAAGTCGTAAGCCGGTTTGCTATAACTTTTTCAAAGGTTTTCGAGATTACTGGTAGGAGGGATATGGGTCGATATCCTTCTATTTGGTTCGGGCTTTTCCCTGCATTTGGAATAGGTATTAGTATTGCGTGCTTCCAATCGTGTGGTACTATGCCCCGTTTTAAGAATTTTATTGAATAGACGACAAATACGCTCTTCAAGGCTGGGGGATATATGTTTTAGCATTGACTACGTTAGCTTATCGGTGGAGGGGCTGGAACCTTTGACACCTTTAAGCACTGCTTTAAGTTCTGGTATTGTAATCTCATTAATGCTATTTGTTAGACGGGGCTTCTGCTCTAATAAGTCAGAAATTTTTAATTTAATTTTTTCTGCTGTAATTTCGGTTCGAAAGATGTTGTTCGAGCTCATTTTACTCCAGATGTCGGCTAGTATGTTGGCAATGTCAGCTGGATGAGTGATAACTAGTTAAAATTTATCTATAACCTTAACAGGGAGTCAAGAAAACGGTTATTATCTTACTCACCCATTCCCTGTTCCTTCTTAGCCAGCTCTCCATGATAATGAACAATGTCCAAAAAACACTTCTGCACGATCATTGCGACACTACTGAGAATATCCCCTAACCATTCGATAAGTTTTGCACCAAACTCAAAAGTAAAACAAAAGCAAGTTTTCATGGTTTTAAATAAATTAAAGACTTGTTTTTTTTTCAAGTAAATTTTTACTGTACGTAAACGCTTGCGCACTTATAAATGGTGCTCGATATTTTATTTTATGGAAAAAATATAGCGACCGTACTAGGGCGTGTGGTATCAGTTTCGCTGTGCTGGTGCTATTATCAATTTAAAATTGATTGTTTAGTATACTTGCAAAGAGGGCACATTAAAGTGTACCTTTGTGGATCTGCTATATTTCTTGTAGATGCGATGCTAATTTTTCAATGCACTGCTACTTCTTGCGTGCATTTTCATTAGATGATTGTAATTATTGTAGTTAAATACTTAGGCGAGCTTATAAAATATGCCAAAAATTAACTGTTCGTAAATTATAATAATAGTATTTATCTTGTTGAACGACGACGCTTCAATGTGGCGAAAAATATTGCTAAATTTATGAGGAGATGTTGTAAATAACTAAGATTAGTCAATATAGATTTAGGATTTGTATGCCATAGCGGCAGCTCCTGGACTACAGACTTAACAGAGATTAATCGCATATTTATAATTACCAGCGTGTTGTTGCTTGGCAAAGAGTTTGGGAAAATAAGATAAACAAATTACAAAATGAAAGGGTTATTGGAGTGTTCGAAAGAAAGATTCTCCGAAAGATTTATGGATCTTTGCAAAAGCAATTACCGCAGACGATGGAACGATGAGCTCCAATTAAGATCCAGCAGCTTCGCTGGCTAGGACATTTCGTTCGAATGGATGAAAGCGCTCCAGCCCTTAAAGTATGCGACGTGGTAGCCGCTGTTCATAGCAGAGGGAAAGGGAGGCCTCCTCTGTGCCGGAAAGACCAAACGGTAAAGAACTTGGGTACCCTTGGTATTGCCAATTGGCGCCAGTTAGCGAAATATAGAAATAACTGGCGTGCTATGCTGAGCTCAAAAATCGTTAGTAAGTAAAAAGATATGTTATTTGTTGTGTGGTTTTTCAAATTTTATTTTTCTTTTTCCATTCAAAACTCTTCTTGCTCAAATCTAAGCCTGCTAGTAAGCATGTCCGCAGCCATGTTGTGATGGTCCTTAAGATGCTACTCCTACTAATGTCCACGACCTCCAGGAGAGGGTCCTGATGCTGCTACGAAAACATGCCCACGACCTCCAGGAGAGGGTCCTGAAGCATCTTGAGCGTTCACTGTGAGCCAACTTGTGGAACACACCAACAAAATTGCCACCAAAAAATAAGATAAGAAATTCATAGTTGTTTGCAATAAACTGATTAATTGTGCCTTCTTTGAAAACTGGCACTGCTTTTATACTAAAATGATTGTTTGCATTGTTTATATATTATTTATTTTCTATCTTAGCCACAGTTGTTGCTTATTATGTAATTGCGAGCACCTGAGCAAACAAAGATAGAAACATAAAATTTTCCACTGTTTGTGGGAAAATAAATACTTCGTTTTGGCTTTTAGAATCTGCACACTGATACTTGAATTCAAAAATATAATATTTGCCGTTTTAGAAAAAAAGGAAATACGATTAGTAAAATAGGAAATATGGCGAATTCTTCCAAAAATATGGTGTTCACTGCCTGAAAGGGCCAGACATACGCAGTAAAACATGAAAAAAAATTATTCACCAATTAGCAGAAGTCATCAAAAGTTAAGAGTCTTGAAGCGAGAACTGTGAGAGAATTAATGTGCATACATATATTTTCTACATTGGGGTTTGTTGCAGGTGAATATTATTTTTATATATATAATTTTGATTTTCTATTCACTTTTGCAACTCTTTTTCAAATATTCTTTTATAAACATATGATTTTGTTGTTTTTTCTGTTCTATATTTATTTTTATGAAATTATTTTTAATTATTTAATTGTTTATTATTAAATAAAAATTTTAAATAAAAACTATCTTTTATACTATGTATAGGTAAAAGGTGGATAATTATGGCAAGATATCGAAATCTAGCAAATAACATGCAAACACCACTAAACACACAAATTCGGTAGCACACCTAAGTACATACATACATACATACATACATACATACATATATACATGCATATGTGTTTTATATAAACACAAATATAAATATGAACAAACGTACACCTGTTCACTTTACCGCAAACTATTCTCGAGCTCTAAAGGGGGAAACACATGTGCGTAAAAACGCTTGCGTCAAAATTTAAACACACTGGTTTCTTTGAGATCGAACACATGAATTGACGCACGCGTTTAACGCAATGCAAGTTATCTCCAAATTAAAATTTTACGTGCGTCACCAGTGCTGCCAAGTTTAAAATGGTGAAATTGGCAGTACTTTGTGAAACAGCTGTGCTGAAATTAGACAGCTGCATACATTTTATAAACAATGGAGGAGCAAATTTATAAACAACATAAAGTTGCCGCAACCATCTGTCAAAAGAGAAAAAAACGCTCACGTGTTTCACCTTGCGTTTTACGCGCGTAAAGCCTGCGTCAGCGCATGCGTTTTTTACGCACATACATATATTTCCCGCATAAATGTTTGCTTCTGCTCGGACTTCCAACAATTCTGCTGCGTGACGAAAGCAAAAAACCACCACCATAAATTAGAGTTGGCTGCAAATAGTTTTCGTTTTGCACTATGTCCAAGGAAAAATAGCAGTAGTACAAAAAGGTACTATTTAACTCTCAGAGACATATGTACATATATACATAGGTGCATAATAAACATTAAATTAAAATATTGGGTAATAAATTGTTTAAGTAAATTAAAATTGAAAATTAGTTATAATATGTACATACATACTTACATACATATGTATGCATAAACATATAAAATAGAAATCTACTCTTAGGGCAAACATACATATTTAAAAAATACAGAATTTCACGCATCTTTTGAAACTTATCATTATTTTTTGTTAATTTCAATGAGAAATCAACACATACATATATATAATCGATAAAATGGAAGATAATCAAAATGTTGGCCTCGCTCAGTTCTGTTAATATATCGCTCTCAATTTTTCTCCGCCATTCAAAAGTGGTGAATTTGCCTATTGCGGTTTTGATGGTTTGTGACAATCCACTCCGACTTTCGACCTTGAAGTTTCTCACTCATATTTATTATCAATTTTATTAAAAGAAGTTTAACGAATTATTACAATTATAATATTAGGCTTGTGTTATTTGACCAGCAACTTAAGCTTTTAGGTAATTTTCTATGAAAAACTTAGGCAACATAAATACATTGGCTTTGGAAATGTTATATTGAGTTGATTATTGAATTAGAGGCATTGCCAGTTCATTATTTGTTATCATTAATTGCTGTCTCCATTAGCGTTCAGTTATTGCAAGAGATCTGTCAAATTAATCGCAAACGAAACTCTTCTCGCAGAGAAGTTATTACACAGTGATATTGCTCTTTAAGTAAATATAATTTTCTCTGAGAAAAAATTGTTTAAACCGAAACCACAAAATTTATGTAATTCTATTCGATGATGCCTAGACGAGTGTTGCCACGAAATGAAAAGGAAGCTGTCGAACTTACTGTCTGACAGTTCATTGCCGGCGATTGGCAATGAGCAGTCTCCACAACCGATTCGTCGCTAGAGATTGATCTCCTGCGATAACTTAACGCTAATGGAGACAACCAATAGTTGTGTCCTTGCAGGAACACTCTTGGTTAAATAACGTATGATATGTAGAGGTATGTAACTAAGCACTGAATTGAGTTACTGAGCTGACTCTTAGCGATGAGTCGCTCGCTCAGACTCACTTCCCAAAAAAATTGTGACTCAGTAGCTCAGTTATAAGTTTCAGCCATCTTACTGAGCGGCGATTCGATGAGTGTGTCAGTACTGAGAATCAAAGATGAGCTGATACGAAGCTCTTTGTTTTGCGGACACACACTCTGTATGAAATGGCATTTGGAAGTTTTTTCATTGCATTTTTGGATATTTTGCAGTTTTTTTTAGAGTATAAATGTAAACGCCATAAAAATAAGAATAAGAAATAACATGATATGCCAGATAGCTCTACTAGAGATTTCAGGTAAATTTTCTATGAGATTCTTAAAGTCGAGTTGACAATTCTACCCGAAACTCTTGAATTCCAACTCTTTCTAACTCATGCAATTCAGTATGTATGCAGATCCTGCTAACTCCTTGTAGGGGTTATTGCAAAAAAAGAATAGTTGGCGATTAACGAACAATAAACCCGATTTCGAGAGATGAAAATTGAAGCCAAGCAAAAATATAAAGAAAAGCGAAAATGCGAATTTAATAAAAGATGCCGTAATTATAGGTTTTGAGTTAAAACTACGGCAAAATATAAACTTTTTGTGTTTACAGTCTCTCGATACTGCGTTCAAAACCTTAAATAATGAAGAGGATGGCGAAATTAAGAATATACTTAGTTTTTTTTCAATTCCGACATTTTGTTGAAATAAATTGATAGGAAACGAACTATCAATTTTGCCAGCATTGCCAACACACTTTATTTTTAAGTGTAAATATGAATTAAGCTATGTAAGTACGTTTTATTTTTCAAAGATTTAGTCATTGTGCGTTCGAACAGTGCTTAATTGAGTCAATTAGTAAATGTTGTCCATTCAAAATATAAGGTTCGAAGACAATTTGCTAATTGCCTCAACTAATGCTTTGTCTGTACGCCGCTTTAGCTTGCGATGGTCAAATAAAACACGCCTTATTAATTTAACGCGTACATGCCCGATCCCGTTTTTTAAGTCCGCCCAAAGGAGTTCAATGGGGTTTAGGTCTGGCAATTGAGACGACCACTCCATTACGTGCACCGCGCTGCGCTTCACAGGTTTTTTAGGCAGTGAACACCATATTTTTGGAAGAATTCGCCATATTTACTATTTTACCAATCGAATTTCCTTTTTTTTAAAACTTTTTATAAATTCTTCTCCTCTTCCATTCATCACAGAACGAATTCGACATTAATTTTGCACATTTCCTTAATGTACGTACATATACATATGTATGTATGTATGTATGTAGGTATCTTTGTTAAAAACTAAAATGGCAAAAATTATACTTTTGAATTCGAAGTATTGATTTTCCCAAAACGAGTATTCATTTTCCCACAAACAGTGGAAAATTTTATGTTTCTATTTTGTTTGCTCAGGTGCTCGCAATTACATAATAAGCAACAACTGTGGCTAAGATAGAAAATAAATAATATATAAACAATGCAAACAATCATTTTAGTATAAAAGCAGTGTCACTTTTAGAAGAAAGCACAATTAATCAGTTTATTGCAAACAGCTATGAATTTCTTATCTTATTTTTTGGTGGCAATTTCGTTGGTGTGTTCCACAAGTTGGCTCACAGTGAACGCTCAAGATGCTTCAGGACCATCTCCTGGAGGTCGTGGTCATGTTTTCGTAGCAGCATCAGGACCCTCTCCTGGAGGTCGTGGACATTAGTAGGAGTAGCATCTTAAGGACCATCACAACATGGCTGCGGACATGCTTACTAGCAGGCTTAGATGTGAGCAAGAAGAGTTTTGAATGGAAAAAGAAAAATAAAATTTGAAAAACCACATAACAAATAACATATCTTTTTACTTACTAACGATTTTGGCCGAGTTCAGCATAGCACGCCAGTTATTTCTATATTTCGCTAACTGGCGCCAATTGGCAATACCAAGGGTACCCAAGTTATTTACCGTTTGGTCTTTCCGGCGCAGAGGAGGCCTTCCTTTCCCTCTGGTACGAACAGTGGCTACCACGTCGCCTACTTTTAGGGCTGGAGCGCTTTCATCCATTCGAACGACATGTTCTTGCCAGCGAAGCCGCTGGATTTTTATTCCCTGCGCTATATCTACGTTGTTATAAAGCTCGTGGAGCTCATCGTTCCATTGTCTGCGGTATTTGCCATCGCAAAGATCCATAAATCGTTCGGAGAATTTTTCCTTCTCTTTCCGCTGGTAAAAAATATGCGTTTAATCTCTGTTAAGTCTGTAGTCCTGGAGCTGCCGCTGTGGCATACAAATCCTGAATCTATATTGACTAGTCTTAGTTATTTGTAACATTTCTTCATAAATTTAGCTATTTTTTTCGCCACATTGAAGCGTCGTCGTTCAACGAGATAAATACTATTATTATAATTTACGAACATTTAATTTTTGGCATATTTTATGAGCTCGCCTAAGTATTTAACTACAAGAATTACAATCATCTAATGAAATTGCACGTAAAGAGTAGCAGTGCATCGAAAAATTAGCATCGCATCTACAAGAAATATAGCAGATCCACAAAGGTACGCTTTAATGCGCCCTCTTTGCAAGTATACTAAACAATCAATTTTAAATTGATAATAGCACCAGCACACCGAAACTGATACCACACGCCCTGGTACGGTCGCTTATTCTCGAAATCCTTGTGGAAACTAAAAAAAATACCTTTGATCTTCACCTTCCTCCTATGGCAAAAAACGTATTCATTTCCTTTTGGATTCAAAAAAAAAGTATTTAATTTTTATTTAAAAAAAATACATAAAAGGCAAAATTCAAAATTTTTTTGCTTATAGGCACGACAGTTTGTTTTGAAAATATAGTTCCCGTCGCCAAATTTTTACGCAGAAAATTGCAAGTTTAACGAACAGCTGATTGAATTCTTGTCCCAATCTAAATATGCAAAATGAGAAACATTGGATTAGTGATTTCTTTAAATATTTACTTGTTGCTAGCATTTTTAAGACTCTTCTTTTATAGTTTTCACCTTTAAAATTCTGCTTTTGGCACCGCGAACGCGATTTGACAAAAATAGTAATATTTCGTAACAATTCGTAACAATTATCTGCATCGCGAACACTTTTTATGTAAACAAAGTAAAAGATAAACAAAAGTTGACAGTTTAGAGCTTCACAAAACTAAAAACAAAATCAAATCAGCTGCTCTGCTGCTACTATGTGTTTAATGTATCTTGGTGAAATGACTATTATCTAAACGAAATACAAAATTTTACAATACAAATAAAAAAATATATATATTTTTATTGCTACTCTCTATTAGACGTGTCTTGGGGTTTCTGAATAAAATTATTTATAAACAGCAACACGAGAATGCGCAAATTAATTTATCCCCGCGAAATAAGGTCCTTTATTTCTCTAGTGAAATTCATTGTACTGTATTATTTTCTGATTTTACAATTAATTTAATATACTCTCACCGAATAGCTAATAAGTAAACGAAGGTAAATATTTGTAAAGAAAAGATATTTTATTTTGTTAAGATAGATATAACATCGTGCTGATTTTGCCTATAAAAAATTTTCTTCAAAACATTTCTACCAAATACATATTTGAAGAATTGCGTTGGACGTCTAAATCTAACTGAAATCTTTAAATGACAGTGTTATTAAATAAAAAACAAAACATACGTTTACGTATACTTTACAGAGTTGCATGGCTGTCAAATTCGTATTAAAACAATACAAGGTGAAAGATTTTAGCGTTGGTTTAAAGATTTGCTTTACCTTGATTTATATGCAGAGCTTCAACACAGGAACTTATTAACAAGTTTATCTATTGATTTGTTTCCTCTTTTACAATATAGAAACATTAATAATCATAAAAATCATAGTCCCAAGTTTCAAACAATGTACAAATTTACCAAAATTTTCATTCAAAGCTTTTTGATAATTTTTTTGCTAATCCAAACAAAGAAGTCGGTATTCGTTTTATTGAAGACAATGCGCATCACCCTCAACGGTGGCTTAAACGTCAAATCGAAATGTCACGCAAAATGCAAATTGGAAGTTGAGTTAGCTTTTGGCGGAGGCGGATCAATTTCGGTTGCTCGCATCCAAGTTGTATGAGCAGGAGAAACTTTTGACAGAAAGTTGCCGGATAGCGTTTATATTAGGTTAGGCTGGTCGCGCACATTTTCTACAAAAGTTCAAAAACGCGAAAAGTTTAAGTCTTAAGTAATGTTTAAGGCATAAATGCAAAATACCACCCATTGAGCTAATCAAAAATTGACCATACAACCTCGTACGTGCATACTTTTAAAATGTCCATGGCACAAAGTATACATAAATTAGCACCAAAACACTTTTATACCTTTAATATAAGAATAAATATTTTTGTATGTTTTTTCCTAGCTCAATGGACCGTAAATTCGCTATGAACAAGGCGAATTCATAGAAGGTGGTATATTCCCATCAGCTGATTGTTTGTTCTATCTACCTCTTGCGCGGTGAAAGTGTCAAAATTATTATTTTGTTTACATTTTAATTTCCTATTTGCGTTCGTGATGTAAATTAGAGATTTGAATACACATTGCGCCGAACTAAATGCGGTGAAAAATCAAAAAAATACAAAAAAACAAAAAAAGAGACTTGACTTCCTGGATTAATTTCTATGCCAACTTCTCTCACATCCAAGCTCACATGTTTCTAAATTTTTGAATTAAAATACAGTTCCGTCTCTAACAAAAAAACATATGTACTTATGTATGTATATATAAACCAAAGTTTCAGACTTTCTACAAAATTTATAATCAATAAAAATGATGTATAGTAATATATAACAATCGTTTTTATAATAATAAATAGTTTAAAAATATTTTATACTTAAATAATTATAATTTTATTAAAATTAATAATTATTAAAAAAACCAATATTTTTTACAAACTTTTTAACTTTTTAAGGTGAGTCTACCCCAAGTAATTGATAAATTAATGAATAAAAAAAATATGTTTTCATAAAAATATAAAGTCACCTTACTTTTTGAACAGACCTTGTAGATTATATGGAAAAAATTGCAGAATAGTGTCAGTATTATTTAGCTCCTGAATGAAGCGATATTTTTTAATTAACAAATTATTGGATTTAAATAAAATTCTAACTAAAATTCTCACATTTACAATTATAAATGTCAACGAAAAATAAATGCACTTAATTTAACATACATACTTATATTTTTATACATATACATACATATACACATACATACATACCTTGATTGTGCCCCAAACCACACAAAAGTGAAAGATCGCATTGACGAAAAGCGCAAACAACGATAAATTAAACGCTATCTTCATAAACGAAACTAAAAAATAGTAGAGAAAACCAAACTTGACAAGGGATGACGGAAAACCGTTCCAAAACTTAATAGAAATTTATTAATTTTATTGACGCAAATTTTAAATATTATTATTATTATTAATCCAAATTAATACAAATTAATTTGTAAAATACTACATGGTGCCGGGCGATGAGGCCATTGTGCACCAGTATAAGTTGATTGCGGTTAAGTATCTTGTGTTAGATTGTGGATGGATAGGATTTTTTTTATTTCAACAATGTTGTCTTTTTTTGCGCAATCCATTAGCTTGTGAAATTGCTGCACAGTCTTTGAATAGGGACATTGTAATAATATATGTTCCACAGTCTGCGTTGTGGAGCAGAATGAACAGGACAGTGGTTGGCTATTTGTGTATAGGTGTTTAGTCGAGAAGAGTGTTGTTCCCAGCCTAACCCTGAGGAATGTAATACAGTCCTGCCGGGAAATCTGGTTGTCGTAGTTTGGTCTGATTTGTGTTTTGTTGTGCTTTTTAAGAAAACAGGTTGAGGTCTTAACTTTAATTTCTGCGGTTAATGCTGCGTAGCACCATGTTATTAATGTATGGAAGGATGGGCATTCATACACGAGTGGCTGGATTTGCGCGTCTTTTGCTGCCACGTTGGCAGCTTCATTTCCTGGTATGCCCTGGCACCCAGAGGATTTTTGTGTGCTTCCTTAGTTGGCTCAAGACCGAGTTTAGACTGCTGTAGCTCTTGCTGGCAAGTGCTTTGATGACACCTAAGCTATCTGAACATATTAACGTTTTCTTGTTCAATTTTGCTGCATATTGAATTGCCCATTGAATGGCACTTAGCTCGGCATGGAATATTCCGGAGTGTAGTGGGAGGAGGCTTTGTTGTACGACGGAGAATCCATTTTCGTTTTTTTTTTACCACTGCGTAAGATGTTGTTCCCTCTAGGAAGGAACCATCTACGTACAAGGTCATTTCCGGAGCAAACGTTGAACTTTTATGCCAAAGTAGTTGTTGGTATTCTGCGGCGCTAGTTGTGTTTTTGGTGTGACGGTTTAGATCAATGTCTATTTGTACAAATTGATTGTTGTCGTTACGAAGTGTTTGTGGTTTTGTGGGAATAGCTATCCTGAGATCGTTTAATTGGTTGATGGAGTGACCAATGCTGCACATGTTGCAGATTGAGGTATTATTTGTGGGATGGTCTAGATACTTCCAAAACAACTCATGCAGACTTGCTTGTGTTGAAGTTATTGCTGTTGCTGCTAGCTTAACAGCGCTTTTGTTCCGAATTTCTTGGAAGTCGCCGGTGGCTGATCGGAAGCATTTGTTTAAGGCACTGCTTATTTTCCTGACATTGGTTGTTGATGTCCATCCATATATGGTTATACAATGTTGTAGTACGCCTGTTGTTAGTGACTTCCATATGTCGATGGCTGTGTCTATATGTGCACCTTTTTTGCGGGAGCAAATTAACTTCATCAGGTTGTTGACTTTATTGAGTTTGTTCACAACGTTTTTCGTGTGCTCATTCCAAAGAAGCGTTTTTGAGAAAGCTAGGCCAAGTATTCGTATACAATTTTGGATTTGGATATTTTTCTGCCTTAGTTTTATTGTCGTCGCTGGACATTTTTGCTTGCGGCATACGTGCAGGACATCGACTTTGTCCACAGGGACGTTCGCCCCCCCCAGCTGTTGGCCCAATCGTTGATATTTTTATCTAGCGCTTCAATGTGTTTGTGAACCTCACTAGGGGTGCCTGAGGATATGGCCAAAATATTGTCAGCGTATATTCCGATAAAGTCTATTCCTTCGGATTTTTTGAGTCTAAGAACGAGTGAGCTAATGTAAACATTATATAATACAACAGAGAGTGGAGATCCGTGCGGAAGTCCATTTTGCAGCCGGTGTTTTTGAGAGAAATAACCGTCTCCCCGAGTTGTAACATGCCGATTCGATAGAAAGGAGTGGACTACTTCAAGAAGTTTATTTGGGACGCCCCATTCATGGAGCTGTTTAATTACAAAAACACTTACTTGTTAGCCAGGTTTTCTTTTAACTTGCTTTCGAGTTGGTGGCAAAGAGTGTGTACACCACGTTTGGGCAGAAAGACATGTTGTTCTGTACAAATAACGTCTTGGAGGCAAGTCGTAAGCCGGTTTGCTATAACTTTTTCAAAGGTTTTCGAGATTACTGGTAGGAGGGATATGGGTCGATATCCTTCTATTTGGTTCGGGCTTTTCCCTGCCTTTGGAATAGGTATTAGTACTGCGTGCTTCCAATCGTGTGGTACTATGCCCCGTTTTAAGAATTTTATTGAATAGACGACAAATACGCTCTTCAAGACTGGGGGATATATGTTTTAACATGGAGTAAGTTAGCTTACCGGTGGAGGAGCTGGAACCTTTGACGCCTTTAAGCACTGCTTTAAGTTCTGGTATTGTAATCTCGTTAATGCTATAAGTCAGAAATTTTTCAGTTAATTTTATCTGCTGTAATTTCGGTTCGAAAGAGGTTGTTCGAGCTCATTTGACTCCAGTTGTCGGCTAGTATGTTGGCAATGTCAGCTGGATGAGTGATAACTAGTTAAAATTTATATATAACCTTAACAGGGAGTCAAGAAAACGGTTATTATCTTACTCACCCATTCCCTGTTCCTTCTTAGCCAGCTCTCCATGATAATGAACAATGTCCAAAAAACACTTCTGCACGATCATTGCGACACTACTGAGAATATCCCCTAACCATTCGATAAGTTTTGCACCAAACTCAAAAGTAAAACAAAAGCAAGTTTTCATGGTTTTAAATAAATTAAAGACTTGTATTTTGTTTTTTTTTCTTTCAAGTAAACTTTTACTGTACGTAAACGCTTGCGCACTTATAAATGGTGCTCGATATTTTATTTTATGGAAAAAATATAGCGACCGTACTAGGGCGTGTGGTATCAGTTTCGCTGTGCTGGTGCTATTCTCAATTTAAAATTTATTGTTTAGTATACTTGCAAAGAGGGCACATTAAAGCGTACCTTTGTGGATCTGCTATATTTCTTGTAGATGCGATGCTAATTTTTCGATGCACTGCTACTCATTGCGTGCAATTTCATTAGATGATTGTAATTATTGTAGTTAAATACTTAGGCGAGCTTATAAAATATGCCAAAAATTAAATGTTCGTAAATTATAATAATAGTATTTATCTCGTTGAACGACGACGCTTCAATGTGGCGAAAAAAATAGCTAAATTTATGAAGAAATGTTACAAATAACTAAGACTAGTCAATATAGATTCAGGATTTGTATGCCACAGCGGCAGCTCCAGGACTACAGACTTAACAGAGATTAAACGCATATTTATAATTACCAGCGTGTTGTTGCTTGGCAAAGAGTTTGGGAAAATAAGATAAACAAATTAGAAAATGAAAGGGTTATTGGAGTGTTCTAAAGAAAGATTCTCCGAAAGATTTATGGATCTTTGCAAAAGCAAATACCGCAGACGATGGAACGATGAGCTCCAATTAAGATCCAGCAGCTTCGCTGGCTAGGACATTTCGTTCGAATGGATGAAAGCGCTCCAGCCCTTAAAGTATGCGACGTGGTAGCCGCTGTTCATAGCAGAGGGAAAGGGAGGCCTCCTCTGTGCCGGAAAGACCAAACGGTAAATAACTTGGGTACCCTTGGTATTGCCAATTGGCGCCAGTTAGCGAAATATAGAAATAACTGGCGTGCTATGCTGAGCTCGACCAAAATCGTTAGTAAGGAAAAAGATATGTTATTTGTTGTGTGGTTTTTCAAATTTTATTTTTCTTTTTCCATTCAAAAGTCTTCTTGCTCAAATCTAAGCCTGCTAGTAAGCATGTCCGCAGCCATGTTGTGATGGTCCTTAAGATGCTACTCCTACTAATGTCCACGACCTCCAGGAGATGGTCCTGATGCTGCTACGAAAACATGCCCACGACCTCCAGGAGAGGGTCCAGAAGCATCTTGAGCGTTCACTGTGAGCCAACTTGTGGAACACACCAACAAAATTGCCACCAAAAAATAAGATAAGAAATTCATAGCTGTTTGCAATAAACTGATTAATTGTGCCTTCTTTGAAAACTGGCACTGCTTTTATACTAAAATGATTGTTTGCATTGTTTATATATTATTTATTTTCTATCTTAGCCACAGTTGTTGCTTATTATGTAATTGCGAGCACCTGAGCAAACAAAATAGAAACATAAAATTTTCCACTGTTTGTGGGAAAACAAATACTTCGTTTAGGCTTTTAGAAACTTCACACTGATACTCGAATTCATAAGTCTAATTTTGCCATTTTAGAAAAAAGGAAATACGATTAGTAAAATAGAAAATATGGCGAATTCTTTCAAAAATATGGTGGTCACCGCCTAAAAGGGCCAGACATACGCAGTAAAACATGAAAAAAAATTATTCACCAATTAGCAGAAGTCATCAAAAGTTGAGTCTTGAAGCGAGAACTGTGAGAGAATTAATGTGCATATGTACATATATTTTCTACATTGGGGTTTGTTGCAGGTGAATATTATTTTTATATATATAATTTTGATTTTCTATTCATTTTTGCTACTCTTTTTCAAATATTCTTTTATAAACATATGATTTTGTTGTTTTTTCTGTTCTATTTTTATTTTTATGAAATTATTTTTAATTATTTAATTGTTTATTATTAAATAAAAATTTTAAATAAAAACTATCTTTTATACTATAAAAGGTGGATCATTATGGCAAGATATCGAAATCTAGCAAATAACATGCAAACACCACTAAACATACAAATTCGGTAGCACACCTAAGTACATACATACATACATATGTAAGTACATATGTGTTTTATATAAACACAAATATAAATATGAACAAACGTACACCTGTTCACTTTACCGCAAACTATTCTCGAGCTCTAAAGGGGGAAACACATGTGCGTAAGAAAGCTTGCGTCAAAATTTAAACACACTGGTTTCTTTCAGATCGAACACATGAATTGACGCACGCGTATAACGCAATGCAAGTTATCTCCAAATTAAAATTTTACGTGCGTCACCAGTGCTGCCAAGTTTAAAATGGTGAAATTGGCAGTACTTTGTGAAACAGCTGTGCTGAAATTAGACAGCTGCATACATTTTATAAACAATGGAGGAGCAAATTTATAAACAACATAAAGTTGCCGCAACCATCTGTCAAAACAGAAAAAAACGCTCACGTGTTTCACCTTGCGTTTTACGCGCGTAAAGCCTGCGTCAGCGCATGCGTTTTTTACGCACATACATACATATATTTCCCGCATAAATGTTTGCTTCTGCTCGGACTTCCAACAATTCTGCTGCGTGACAAAAGCAAAAACCCACCACCATAAATTAGAGTTGGCTGCAAATAGTTTTCGTTTTGCACTATGTCCAAGGAAAAATAGCAGTAGTACAAAAAGGTACTATTTAACTCTCAGAGACATATGTACATATGTATATACATATAAATAGGAGAAAGTCAATAATAAATAGGTGCATAATAAACATTAAATTAAAATATTGGGTAATAAATTGTTTAAGTAAATTAAAATTGAAAATTAGTTATAATATGTACATACATACTTACATATGTATGTATGCATAAACATATAAAACAGAATTTCACGCATCTTTTGAAACTTATCATTATTTTTTGTTAATTTCAATGAGAAATCAACTCATATATATAATCGATAAAATGGAAGATAATCAAAATGTTGGCCTCGCTCAGTTCTGTTAATATATCGCTCTCAATTTTTCTCCGCCATTCAAAAGTGGTGAATTTGCCTATTGCGGTTTTGATGGTTTTTGACAATCCACTCCGACTTTCGACCTTGAAGCTTTTCTGTAATATACGTTCTCTGAGTAAACAACACTCATATTTATTATCAATTTTATTAAAAGAAGTTTAACGAATTATTACAATTATAATATTAGGCTTGTGTTATTTGACCAGCAACTTAAGCTTTTAGCTAATTTTCTATGAAAAACTTAGGCAACATAAATACATTGGCTTTGGAAATGTTATATTGGGTTGATTATTGAATTAGAGGCATTGCCAGTTCATTATTTGTTATCATTAATTGCTGTCTTCATTAGCGTTCAGTTATTGCAAGAGATCTGTCAAATTAATCGCGAACGAAACTCTTCTCGCAGAGGAATTATTTGTACCTGGGCATTTCATCGCTGGAGATTTTATTTCAAAAAGCGACAAAAAATTTTTTAAATGGCGTCGAAGAGGTACTTTTTTTTTTAATTCCGCGAAGAACATGAAATTTATGTTATTCTATTCGATGTTGCGTAGTTGAATGTTGCCACGAAATGAAAATGTAGCTGTCAAACTCACTGTCTGAGAGTGGCAATGATCAGTCTCCACTAGCGATTCGTCGCCGGGAGTTGATCTCCTGCGATAACTTAACGCTAATGGAGACAGCAAGTAACCAATAGTTGGGTCCCAGCAAGAACACTCTTGGTTCAATAACGTATGATATGCCAGATAGCTCTACTAGAGATTCCTGGTAAATTTTCTATGAGATTCTTAAAGCCGAGTTGACAATTCTACCCGAAACTCTTGAATTCCATCTCTTTCTAACTTATGCAATTCAGTATGTATGCAAAATATATATACATATGCAGATGCTGCTAACTCCTTGTAGGGGTTATTGCAAAAAAAGAATAGTTGGCGATAAACGAACAATAAACCCGATTTCGAGAGATGAAAATTGAAGCCAAGCAAAAATATAAAGAAAAGCGAAAATGCGAATTTAATAAAAGATGCCGTAATTATAGATTTTGAGTTAAAACTACGGCAAAATATAAACTTTTTGTGTTTACAGTCTCTCGATACTGCGTTCACAACCTTAAATAATGAAGAGGATGGCGAAATTAAGAATATACTTAGTTTTTTTTCAATTCCGACATTTTGTTGAAATAAATTGATAGGAAACGAACTGTCAATTTTGCCAGCATTGCCAACACAATTTATTTTTAAGTGTAAATATGAATTAAGCTATGTAAGTACGCTTTATTTTTCAAAGATTTAGTCATTGTGCGTTCGGACAGTGCTTAATTGAGTCAATTAGTAAATTATCTCCACTCAATATATACGAAGACAATTTGCTAATAGCCTCAACTAAGTGTTCGTGGGTTGTCTACCGTATTGTTTTTCATCTGAACCAAACATATTAATTCTCGTCTCATCAGTCCAAAGCACCATTTTCGGAAGAGATGTTTTCTGGCAAATCAAATATTGTTATTGTTTTTGTTTTTAAGACTCAAAAGCGGTACCTTTCTAAGGATTTTGGCTAGATGTTTGACATCTTACAATCTGTACGTAATGGTTCGGCTAGTTACATCTAAATTTAATTCTGTTTTCAACTCTCTTGAAGACAGAAAAGCGGCAGTATTTTTTTTTTATTTCTTCTGCATATGTCTGGCCCTTTTAGGCAGTGAACACCATATTTTTGGAAGAATTCGCTATATTTACTATTTTACTAATCGAATTTTCTTCCTTAATATACGTACATATAGATATGTATGTATGTATGTAGATCTCTTTGTTAAAAACTAAAATGGCAAAAATTATACTTTTGAATTCGAAGTATTCATTTCCCCAAAACGAGTATTAATTTTCCCAAAAACAGTGGAAAATTTTATGTTTCTATTTTGTTTGCTCAGGTGCTCGCAGTTTCATAATAAGCAACAAACGTGTCTAAGATAAAAATAAAAAATATATAAAAAATGCTAACAATCATTTTAGTATAAAAGCAGTGCCAGTTTTCAAAGAAGGCACAATTAATCAGTTTATTGCAAACAGCTATGAATTTCTTATCTTATTTTTTGGTGGCAATTTTGTTTGTGTGTTCCACAAGTTGGCTCACAGTGAACGCTCAAGATGCTTCAGGACCATCTCCTGGAGGTCGTGGTCATGTTTTCGTAGCAGCATCAGGACCCTCTCCTGGAGGTCGTGGACATTAGTAGGAGTAGCATCTTAAGGAACATCACAACATGGCTGCGGACATGCTTACTAGCAGGCTTAGATGTGAGCAAGAAGAGTTTTGAATGGAAAAAGAAAAATAAAAATTGAAAAACCACACAACAAATAACATACATATCTTTTTACTTACTAACGATTTTGGTCGAGTTCAGCATAGCACGCCAGTTATTTCTATATTTCGCTAACTGGCGCTAATTGGCAATACCAAGGGTACCCAAGTTCTTTACCGTTTGGTCTTTCCGGCGCAGAGGAGGCCTTCCTTTCCCTCTGGTACGAACAGTGGCTACCACGTCGCCTACTTTTAGGGCTGGGGCGCTTTCATCCATTCGAACGACATGTCCTAGCCAGCAAAGCCGCGATCTTAATTCGCTGCACTATGTCTACGTTGTTACAAAGCTCATGGAGCTCATCGTTCCATCTTCGGCGGTATTTGCTTTCGCAAAGATCCATAAATCTATCGGAGAATCTTTCTTTCGAACACTCCAATAACCCTTTCATTTTATCATTTCTTTATCTTATTTTTCCAAATTGTTTGCCAAGCAACAACACGCTGGTAAAAAAATATGCGATTAATCTCTCTCAAGTCTGTAGTCCTGGAGCTGCCGCTGTGGCATACAAATCCTGAATATATTCTGACTAATCTAAGTTATTTGCAAAATCTCTTCATAATTTTAGCTATATTTTTCGCCACATTGAAGCGTCGTCGTTTAACGAGAGAAGTGCTATTATTATAATTTACGAACAGTTAATTTTTGGCATATTTAATAGGTAGCAGCAGTAGAGAAATTTTATAAGCAAAAGTTTCAAAAACATTTTATTAACAACCGTGAATTATAGTGAAATCCAAGGCATATTGAACAGGTAACAACATAGGAAAAACCCAAGAAATTTCTTGTTACAATATTTGATACTTACTTCCTGTTCTTCATCAAATACCAGCTCTTGCATTGCAAGCTTTGTGTGCCCGCTGATAGAAACTACTTGTGTTCCAGGTGCACTTTTAACCCGGAGTTACAGGAAAGCATTCGTGATGATTTTCCTCTATGGCTTTTACATTTAGCAGAAGGATTGTTCTGTAATTTCCGACTAAAATCTGTAAATCTTCACTGCATCTGAAACCGAGCTACTGAATAAATAGTGACTGAATGGCCTGCATACCATATGGTAATGAGCTCGCCTAAGTATTTAACTACAAAGGTACTCTCTTTAATGCGCCCTCTTTGCAAGTATACTAAACAATAAATTTTAAATTGATAATAGCACCAGCACACCGAAACTGATACCACACGCCCTGGTACGGTCGCTTATTCTCGAAATCCTTGTGGAAACTAAAAAAATACCTTTGATCTTCACCTTCCTCCTATGGCAAAAAACGTATTCATTTCCTTTTGGATTCAAAAAAAAAAGTATTTAATTTTTAGTTAAAAAAAATACATAAAAGGCAAAATTGAAAATTTTTTTGCTTATAGGCACGACAGTTTGTTTTCAAAATATAGTTCCCGTCGCCAAATTTTTACGCAGAAAATTGCAAGTTTAACGAACAGCTGATTGAATTCTTGTCCCAATCCAAATATGCAAAATGAAAAACATTGCATTAGTGTTTTCTTTAAACATTAATTTGTTGCTAGCATTTTTAACACTCTTCTTTTATAATTTAAAATTTAAAATTCTTAAACAAAAATTTCGTATTTATCCAAATTGCAATCAGCAGCTTTTGATCAGCTGTTTTCCAGCAAGAATTTGCAACTTCCCCTCAAAATTAAACGTCATTTTACTCTCTCAATTTCCCCTTCCTTGCACGTTTTTTGGCACCGCGAACGCGATTTGACAAAAATCGTAATATTTCGTAACAATTCGTAACAATTATCTGCATCGCGAACACTCTTTATGTAAACAAAGTAAAAGATAAACAAAATTTGACAGTTTAGAGCTTCACAAAACTAAAAACAAAATCAAATCAGCTGCTCTGCTGCTACTATGTGTTTAATGTATCTTGGTGAAATGACTATTATCTAAACGAAATACAAAATTTTACAATACAAATAAAAAAATATATATTTTTTTATTGCTACTCTCTATTAGACGTGTCTTGGGGTTTCTGAATAAAATTATTTATAAACAGCAACACGAGAATGCGCACAAATAAGGGAAATGTGCAAATTAATTTATCCCCGCGAAATAAGGTCCTTTATTTCTCTAGTGAAATTCATTGTACTGTATTATTTTCTGGTTTTACAATTCATTTAATATACTCTCACCGAATAGCTAATAAGTAAACGAAGGTAAATATTTGTAAAGAAAAGATATTTTATTTTGTTAAGATAGATATAACATCGTGCTGATTTTGCCTATAAAAAATTTTCTTCAAAACATTTCTACCAAATACATACATATTTGAAGAATTGCGTTGGACGTCTAAATCTAACTGAAATCTTTTAATGACAGTGTTATTAAATAAAAAGCAAGAAAATGACACAATAACATCTTAATGGAACTCTTATAAAAACTCTTATTTTGAATATTCTAGAGAATCACGCCGATAGTGTGATCATAGCATTTTGCATTATTTTCAGCTTTTATTTTGTTGTATCCTGAGTACACAATGATCTATAGGCGGGCATGGATTGCTGAAAATGTAATAGATTTTATATAAATGTACATATGTATGTGCACACGTCCACCCGAAATTGATTCGCGTGTGTTTACGTATACTTTACAGAGTTGCATGGTTGTCAAATTCGTTTTAAAACAATACAAGGTGAAAGATTTTAGCGTTGGTTCAATTTATTTATTTGGTTTAAAGATTTGCTTTACCTTGATTTATATGCAGAGCTTCAACACAGGAACTTATTAACAAGTTTGGCAATTGATTTGTTTCCTCTTTTACAATATAGAAACATTAATAATCATAAAAATCATAATGGCAAGTTTCAAACAATGTACAAATTTACCAAAATTTTCATTCAAAGCTTTTTGATAATTTTTTTGCTAATCCAAACAAAGAAGTCGGTATTCGTTTTATTGAAGACAATGCGCATCACCCTTAAGGGTGGGTTAAACGTCAAATCGAAATGTCACGCAAAATGCAAATTGGAAGTTGAGTTATGTAGCTTTTGGCGGAGGCCGATCAATTTCGGTTGCTCGCATCCAAGTTGTATGAGCAGGAGAAACTTTTGACAGAAAGTTGCCGGATAGCGTTTATATTAGGTTAGGCTGGTCGCGCACATTTTCTACAAAAGTTCAAAAACGCGAAAAGTTTAAGTCTTAAGTAATGTTTAAGGCATAAATGCAAAATACCACCCATTGAGCTAATCAAAAAGGGACCATAAAACCTCGTACGTGCATACTTTTAAAATGTCCATGGCACAAAGTATACATAAATTAGCACCAAAACACTTTTATACCTTTAATATAAGAATAAATATTTTTGTATGTTTTTTCCTAGCTCAATGGACCGTAAATTCGCTATGAACAAGGCGAATTCATAGAAGGTGGTATATTCCCATCAGCTGATTGTTTGTTCTATCTTCCTCTTGCGCGGTGAAAGTGTCAAAATTATTATTTTGTTTACATTTTAATTTCCTATTTGCGTTCGTGATGTAAATTAGAGATTTGAATACACATTGCGCCGAAATAAATGCGGTGAAAAAACAAAAAAATACAAAAAAAGAGACTTGACTTCCTGGATTAATTTCTATGCCAACTTCTCTCACATCCAAGCTCACATGTTTCTAAATTTTTGAATTAAAATACAGTTCCGTCTCTAACAAAAAAACATATGTACTTACATATGTACATATGTATATATAAACCAAAGTTTCAGACTTTCTACAAAATTTATAATCAATAAAAATGATGTATAGTAATATATAACAATCGTTTTTATAATAATAAATAGTTTAAAAATATTTTATACTTAAATAATTATAATTTTATTAAAATTAATAATTATTAAAAAAACAAATATTTTTTACAAACTTTTTAACAAAGGTGAGTCTACCCCAAGTAATTGATAAATTCATGAATAAAAAAAATATGTTTTCATAAAAATATAAAGTCACCTTACTTTTTGAACAGACCTCGTACATTATATCGAAAAAATTGAGGAATAGTGTCAGTATTATTTAGCTCCTGAATGAAGCGATATTTTTTAATTAACAAATTTAAATAAAATTCTAACTAAAATTCTCACATTTACAATTATAAATGTCAACGAAAAATAAATGCACTTAATTTAACATACATACTCATATTTTTGTACATATACATACATATACACATACATACCTTGATTGTGCCCCAAACCACACAAAAGTGAAAGATCGCATTGACGAAAAGCGCAAACAACGATAAATTAAACGCTATCTTCATAAACGAAACTAAAAAATAGTAGAGAAAACCAAACTTGACAAGGGATGACGGAAAACCGTTCCAAAACTTAATAGAAATTTATTAATTTTATTGACGAAATTAAATAAGTATGTATTACATATGTACGAGTATTATTATTATTATTATTATTAATCCGTATTTTTACGACGAGGCCATTGTGCACCAGTATAAGTTGATTGCGGGTAAGTATCTTTTGTTAGATTGTGGATGGATAGGATTTTTTTTATTTCAACAATGTTGTCTTTTTTTGCGCAATCCATTAGCTTGTGAAATTGCTGCACAGTCTTTGAATAGGGACATTGAAATAATATATGTTCCACAGTCTGCGTTGTGGAGCAGAATGAACAGGACAGTGGTTGGCTATTTGTGTATAGGTGTTTAGTCGAGACGAGTGTTGTTCCCAGCCTAACCCTGAGGAATGTAATACAGTCCTGCCGGGAAATCTGGTTGTCGTAGTTTGGTCTGATTTGTGTTTTGTTGTGCTTTTTAAGAAAACAGGTTGAGTTCTTCCAGGTCTTAACTTTAATTTCTGCGGCTAATGCTGCGTAGCAGCATGTTATTAATGTATGGAAGGATGGGCATTCATACACGAGTGGCTGGATTTGCGCGTCTTTTGCTGCCACGTCGGCAGCTTCATTTCCTGGTATGCCCGTATGCCCTGGCACCCAGAGGACTTTTGTTTGCTTCCTTAGTTGGCTCAAGACCGAGTTTAGACTGATGTAGCTCTTGCTGGCAAGTGCTTTGATGGCACCTAAGCTATCTGAACATATTAACGTTTTCTTGTTCAATTTTGCTGCATATTGAATTGCCCATTGCATGGCACTTAGCTCGGCATGGAATATTCCGGAGTGTAGTGGCAGGAGGCTTTGTTGTACGACGGAAAATCCATTTTCGTTTTTTTTTTACCACTGGGAAGATGTTGTTCCCTCTAGGAATGAACCATCTACGTACAAGGTCATTTCCGGAGCAAACGTTGAACTTTTATGCCAAAGTAGTTGTTGGTATTCTGCGGCGCTAGTTGTGTTTTTGGTGTGACGGTTTAGATCAATGTCTATTTGTGCAAATTGATTGTTGTCGTTACGAAGTGTTTGTGGTTTTGTGGGAATAGCTATCCTGAGATCGTTTAATTGGTTGATGGAGTGACCAATGCTGCACATGTTGCAGATTGAGGTATTATTTGTGGGATGGTCTAGATACTTCCAAAAGAACTCATGCAGACTTGCTTGTGTTGAAGTTATTGCTGTTGCTGCTAGCTTAACAGCGCTTTTGTTCCGAATTTCTTGGAAGTCGCGATAGCGTGCTTCTACTTTAAGTGCGTCTACTGGTTAAAAGGAGGGCGCCGGTGGCTGATCGAAAGCATTTGTTTAAGGCACTGTTTATTTTCCTGACTTTATTGAGTTTGTTCACAACGTTTTTCGTGTGCTCATTCCAAAGAAGCGTTTTTGAGAAAGCTAGGCCAAGTATTCGTATATTATTTTGGATTTGGATATTTTTCTGCCTTAGTTTTATTGTCGTCGCTGGACATTTTTGCTTGCGGCATACGTGCAGGACATCGACTTTGTCCACAGGGACGTTCGCCCCCCTGCTGTTGGCCCAATCGTTGATAATTTTATCTAGCGCTTCAATGTGTTTGTGAACCTCACTAGGGGCGCCTGAGGATATGGCCAAAATATTGTCAGCGTATATTCCGATAAAGTCTATTCCTTCGGATTTTTTGAGTCTAAGAACGAGTGAGTTAATGTAAACATTATATAATACAACAGAGAGTGGAGATCCGTGCGGAAGTCCATTTTGCAGCCGGTGTTTTTGAGAGAAATAACCGTCTCCCCGACTTTTCGAGATTACTGGTAGGAGGGATATGGGTCGATATCCTTCTATTTGGTTCGGGCTTTTCCCTGCCTTTGGAATAGGTATTAGTATTGCGTGCTTCCAATCGTGTGGTACTATTCCCGTTTTAAGAATTTTATTGAATAGACGACAAATACGCTCTTCAAGACTGGGGGATATATGTTTTAACATGGAGTACGTTAGCTTATCGGTGGAGGAGCTGGAACCTTTGACGCCTTTAAGCACTGCTTTAAGTTCTGGTATTGTAATCTCATTAATGCTATTTGTTAGACGGGGCTTCTGCTCTAATAAGTCAGAAATTTTTAAGTTAATTTTTTCTGCTGTAATTTCGGTTCGAAAGATGTTGTTCGAGCTCATTTTACTCCAGATGTCGGCTAGTATGTTGGCAATGTCAGCTGGATGAGTGATAACTAGTAAAAATTTATATATAACCTTAACAGGGAGTCAAGAAAACGGTTATTATCTTACTCACCCATTCCCTGTTCCTTCTTAGCCAGCTCTCCATGATAATGAACAATGTCCAAAAAACACTTATGCACGATCATTGCGACACTACTGAGAATATCCCCTAACCATTCGATAAGTTTTGCACCAAACTCAAAAGTAAAACAAAAGCAAGTTTTCATGGTTTTAAATAAATTAAAGACTTGTATTTTGTTTTTTTTTTTTTCAAGTAAACTTTTACTGTACGTAAACGCTTCCGCACTTATAAATGGTGCTCGATATTTTATTTTATGGAAGAAATATAGCGACCGTACTAGGGCATGTGGTATCAGTTTCGCTGTGCTGGTGCTATTATCAATTTAAAATTTATTGTTTAGTATACTTGCAAAGAGGGCGCATTAAAGTTTACCTTTGTGGATCTGCTATATTTCTTGTAGATGCGATGCTAATTTTTCGATGCACTGCTACTCCTTGCGTGCAATTTCATTAGATGATTGTAATTCTTGTAGTTAAATACTTAGGCGAGCTCATAAAATATGCCAAAAATTAACTGTTCGTAAATTATAATAATAGTATTTATCTCGTTGAACGACGACGCTTCAATGTGGCGAAAAATATTGCTAAATTTATGAGGAGATGTTGTAAATAACTAAGATTAGTCAATATAGATTTAGGATTTGTATGTCACAGCGGCAGCTCCAGGACTACAGACTTAACAGAGATTAATCGCATATTTATAATTACCAGCGTGTTGTTGCTTGGCAAAGAGTTTGGGAAAATAAGATAAACAAATTACAAAATGAAAGGGTTATTGGAGTGTTCGAAAGAAAGATTCTCCGAAAGATTTATGGATCTTTGCGAAAGGAAATACCTCTGACGATGGAACGATGAGCCCCACGAGATCTATAACAACGTAGACATAGTGCAGCGAATTAAGATCCAGCGGCTTCGCTGGCTAGGACATGTCGTTCGAATGGATGAAAGTGCCCCAGCCCTAAAAGTAGGCGACGTGGTAGCCACTGTTCGTAGCAGAGGGAAAGGGAGGCCTCCTCTGCGCCGGAAAGACCAATCGGTAAAGAACTTGGGTACCCTTGGTATTGCCAATTGGCGCCAGTTAGCGAAATATAGAAATAACTGGCGTGCTATGCTGAACTCGGCCAAAATCGTTAGTAAGTAAAAAGATATGTTATTTGTTGTGTGGTTTTTCAATTTTTATTTTTATTTTTCCATTCAAAACTCTTCTTGCTCAAATCTAAGCCTGCTAGTAAGCATGTCCGCAGCCATGTTGTGATGGTCCTTAAGATGCTACTCCTACTAATGTCCACGACCTCCAGGAGAGGGTCCTGATGCTGCTACGAAAACATGACCACGACCTCCAGGAGATGGTCCTGAAGCATCTTGAGCGTTCACTGTGATCCAACTTGTGGAACACACCAACGAAATTGCCACCAAAAAATAAGATAAGAAATTCATAGCTGTTTGCAATAAACTGATTAATTGTGCCTTCTTTGCAAACTGTCACTGCTTTTATACTAAAATGATTGTTTGCATTGTTTATATATTATTTATTTTCTATCTTAGCCACAGTTGTTGCTTATTATGTAATTGCGAGCACCTGAGCAAACAAAATAGAAACATAAAATTTTCCACTGTTTGTGGGAAAATAAATACTTCGTTTTGGCTTTTAGAATCTGCACACTGATACTTGAATTCAAAAATATAATATTTGCCATTTTAGAAAAAAAGGAAATACGATTAGTAAAATAGGAAATATGGCGAATTCTTCCAAAAATATGGTGTTCACTGCCTGAAAGGGCCAGACATACGCAGTAAAACATGAAAAAAAATTATTCACCAATTAGCAGAAGTCATCAAAAGTTAAGAGTCTTGAAGCGAGAACTGTGAGAGAATTAATGTGCATACATATATTTTCTACATTGGGGTTTGTTGCAGGTGAATATTATTTTTATATATATAATTTTGATTTTCTATTCACTTTTGCTACTCTTTTTCAAATATTATCTTATAAACATATGATTTTGTTGTTTTTTCTGTTCTATATTTATTTTTATGAAATTATTTTTAATTATTTAATTGTTTATTATTAAATAAAAATTTTAAATAAAAACTATCTTTCATACTATAAAAGGTGGATCATTATGGCAAGATATCGAAATCTAGCAAATAACATGCAAACACCACTAAACACACAAATTCGGTAGCCCACCTAAGTACATACATACATACATATGTATGTACATATGTGTTTTATATAAACACAAATATAAATATGAACAAACGTACACCTGTTCACTTTACCGCAAACTATTCTCGAGCTCTGAAGGGGGAAACACATGTGCGTAAAAACGCTTGCGTCAAAATTTAAACACACTGGTTTCTTTGAGATCGAACACATGAATTGACGCACGCGTTTAACGCAATGCAAGTTATCTCCAAATTAAAATTTTACGTGCGTCACCAGTGTTGCCAAGTTTAAAATGGTGAAATTGGCAGTACTTTGTGAAACAGCTGTGCTGAAATTAGACAGCTGCATACATTTTATAAACAATGGAGGAGCAAATTTATAAACAACATAAAGTTGCCGCAACCATCTGTCAAAACAGAAAAAAACGCTCACGTGTTTCACCTTGCGTTTTACGCGCGTAAAGCCTGCGTCAGCGCATGCGTTTTTTACGCACATACATACATATATTTCCCGCATAAATGTTTGCTTCTGCTCGGACTTCCAACAATTCTGCTGCGTGACAAAAGCAAAAACCCACCACCATAAATTAGAGTTGGCTGCAAATAGTTTTCGTTTTGCACTATGTCCAAGGAAAAATAGCAGTAGTACAAAAAGGTACTATTTAACTCTCAGAGACATATGTACATATGTATATACATATAAATAGGAGAAAGTCAATAATAAATAGGTGCATAATAAACATTAAATTAAAATATTGGGTAATAAATTGTTTAAGTAAATTAAAATTGAAAATTAGTTATAATATGTACATACATACTTACATATGTATGTATGCATAAACATATAAAACAGAATTTCACGCATCTTTTGAAACTTATCATTATTTTTTGTTAATTTCAATGAGAAATCAACACATATATATAATCGATAAAATGGAAGATAATCAAAATGTTGGCCTCGCTCAGTTCTGTTAATATATCGCTCTCAACTTTTCTCCGCCATTCAAAAGTGGTGAATTTGCCTATTGCGGTTTTGATGGTTTTTGACAATCCACTCCGACTTTCGACCTTGAAGCTTTTCTGTAATATACGTTCTCTGAGTAAACAACACTCATATTTATTATCAATTTTATTAAAAGAAGTTTAACGAATTATTACAATTATAATATTAGGCTTGTGTTATTTGACCAGCAACTTAAGCTTTTAGCTAATTTTCTATGAAAAACTTAGGCAACATAATTACATTGGCTTTGGAAATGTTATATTGGCTTGTTTATTGAATTAGAGGCATTGTCATTTCGTTATTTGTTATCATTACTTGCTCTCTCCATTAGCGTTCAGTTATCGCAAGACATCTGTCAAATTCATCGCCAGCGAAACTCTTCTCGCAGAGGAATTATGTAGAACTGTGTAACTCAGCACTGAGTTGAGTTACTGAGCTGACTCTTAGCGATGAGTCGCTCGCTCAGACTCACTTCCCAAAAAAATTGTGACTCAGTAGCTCAGTTATAAGTTTCAGCCATCTTACTGAGCGGCGATTCGATGAGTGCGTCAGTACTGAGAATCAAAGATGAGCTGATACGAAGCTCTTTGTTTTGTGGACAGACACTCTGTATGAAATGGCATTTGGAAGTTTTTTCATTGCATTTTTGGATATTTTGCAGTTTTTTTAGAGTATAAATGTAAACGCCATAAAAATAAGAATAAGAAATAACATGATATGCCAGATAGCTTTACTAGAGATTTCAGGTAAATTTTCTATGAGATTCTTAAAGCCGAGTTGACAATTCTATCCGAAACTCTTGAATTCCATCTCTTTCTAACTTATGCAATTCAGTATGTATGCAAAATATATATATGCAGATCCTGCTAACTCCTTGTAGGGGTTATTGCAAAAAAAGAATAGTTGGCGATAAACGAACAATAAACCCGATTTCGAGAGATGAAAATTGAAGCCAAGCAAAAATATAAAGAAAAGCGAAACAGCGAATTTAATAAAAGAGGCCGTAATTATAGATTTTGAGTTAAAACTACGGCAAAATATAAACTTTTTGTGTTTACAGTCTCTCGATACTGCGTTCACAACCTTAAATAATGAAGAGGATGGCGAAATTAAGAATATACTTAGTTTTTTTTTCAATTCCGACATTTTGTTGAAATAAATTGATAGGAAACGAACTGTAAATTTTGCCAGCATTGCCAACACAATTTATTTTTAAGTGTAAATATGAATTAAGCTATGTAAGTACGTTTTATTTTTTAAAGATTTTGTCATTGTCATTCAAAATATAAGGTTCGAAGACAATTTGCTAATTGCCTCAACTAATGCTTTGTCTGTACGCCGCTTTAGCTTGCGATGGCCCGATCCCGTTTTTTAAGTCTGCCCAAAGGAGTTCAATGGGGCTTAGGTCTGGCAATTGAGACGACCACTCCATTACGTGCACCGCGCTGCGCTTCACAGGTTTTTTAGGCAGTGAAGACCATATTTTTGGTGAATTCGCCATATTTACTATTTTACTAATCGAATTTTCATTTTTTCTAAAACCTATTATTAATTCTTCTCCTCTTCCATTCATCACAGAACGAATTCGACATTTATTTTGCACATTTCCTTAATGTACATACGTACATATACATATGTATGTATGTATGTAGGTCTCTTTGTTAAAAACTAAAATGGCAAAAATTATACTTTTGAATTCGAAGTATTAATTGTCCCAAAACGAGTATTCATTTTCCCACAAACAGTGGAAAATTTTATGTTTCTAATTTGTTTGCTCAGGTGCTCGCAGTTTCATAATAAGCAACAACCGTGGCTAAGATAAAAATAAAAAATGCAAACAATCATTTTAGTATAAAAGCAGTGTCAGTTTTAAAAGAAGGCACAATTAATCAGTTTATTGCAAACAGCTATGAATTTCTTATCTTATTTTTTGGTGGCAATTTTGTTTGTGTGTTCCACAAGTTGGCTCACAGTGAACGCTCAAGATGCTTCAGGACCCTCTCCTGGAGGTCGTGGTCATGTTTTCGTAGCAGCATCAGGACCCTCTCCTGGAGGTCGTGGACATTAGTAGGAGTAGCATCTTAAGGACCATCACAACATGGCTGCGGACATGCTTACTAGCAGGCTTAGATTTGAGCAAGAAGAGTTTTGAATGGAAAAAGAAAAATAAAATTTGAAAAACCACATAACAAATAACATATCTTTTTACTTACTAACGATTTTGGCCGAGTTCAGCATAGCACGCCAGTTATTTCTATATTTCGCTAACTGGCGCCAATTGGCAATACCAAGGGTACCCAAGTTATTTACCGTTTGGTCTTTCCGGCGCAGAGGAGGCCTTCCTTTCCCTCTGCTACGAACAGTGGCTACTACGTCGCCTACTTTTAGGGCCGGAGCGCTTTCATCCATTCGAACGACATGTCCTAGCCAGCAATGCCGCTGGATTTTTATTCCCTGCGCTATATCTACGTTGTTATAAAGCTCGTGGAGCTCATCGTTCCATCGTCTGCGGTATTTGCTTTCGCAAAGATCCATAAATCGTTCGGCGAATTTTTCCTTCTCTTTCCGCTGGTAAAAAATATGCGTTTAATCTCTGTTAAGTCTGTAGTCCTGGAGCTGCCGCTGTGGCATACAAATCCTGAATATATTCTGACTAATCTAAGTTATTTGCAAAATCTCTTCATAATTTTAGCTATATTTTTCGCCACATTGAAGCGTCGTCGTTTAACGAGAGAAGTGCTATTATTATAATTTACGAACAGTTAATTTTTGGCATATTTAATAGGTAGCAGCAGTAGAGAAATTTTATAAGCAAAAGTTTCAAAAACATTTTATTAACAACCGTGAATTATAGTGAAATCCAAGGCATATTGAACAGGTAACAACATAGGAAATACCCAAGAAATTTCTTGTTACAATATTTGATACTTACTTCCTGTTCTTCATCAACTTCCAGCTCTTGCATTGCAAGCTTTGTGTGCTTGCTGATAGAAACTACTTGTGTTCCAGGTGCACTTTTAACCCGGAGTTACAGGAAAGCATTCGTGATGATTTTCCTCTATGGCTTTTACATTTAGCAGAAGGATTGTTCTGTAATTTCCTACTAAAATCTGTAAATCTTCACTGCATCTGAAACCGAGCTACTGAATAAATAGTGACTGAATGGCCTGCATACCATATGGTAATGAGCTCGCCTAAGTATTTAACTACAAGAATTACAATCATCTAATGAAATTGCACGTAAAGAGTAGCAGTGCATCGAAAAATTAGCATCGCATCTACAAGAAATATAGCAGATCCACAAAGGTACGCTTTAATGCGCCCTCTTTGCAAGTATACTAAACAATAAATTTTAAATTGATAATAGCACCAGCACACCGAAACTGATACCACACGCCCAGGTACGGTCGCTTATTCTCGAAATCCTTGTGGAAACTAAAAAAAATACCTTTGATCTTCACCTTCCTCCTATGGCAAAAAACGTATTCATTTCCTTTTGGATTCAAAAAAAAAAATATTTAATTTTTATTTAAAAAAAATACATAAAAGGCAAAATTCAAAATTTTTTTGCTTATAGGCACGACAGTTTGTTTTCAAAATATAGTTCCCGTCGCCAAATTTTTACGCAGAAAATTGCAAGTTTAACGAACAGCTGATTGAATTCTTGTCCCAATCCAAATATGCAAAATGGAAAACATTGGATTAGTGATTTCTTTAAACATTAATTTGTTGCTAGCATTTTTAACACTCGTCTTTTATAGTTTTCACCTTTAAAATTCTTCTTTGGCACCGCGAACGCGATTTGACAAAAATCGTAATATTTCGTAACAATTCGTAACAATTATCTGCATCGCGAACACTCTTTATGTAAACAAAGTAAAAGATAAACAAAATTTGACAGTTTAGAGCTTCACAAAACTAAAAACAAAATCAAATCAGCTGCTCTGCTGCTACTACCTGTTTAATGTATCTTGGTGAAATGACTATTATCTAAACGAAATACAAAGTTTTACAATACAAATAAAAAAATATATATTTTTTTATTGCTACTCTCTATTAGACGTGTCTTGGGGTTTCTGAATAAAATTATTTATAAACAGCAACACGAGAATGCGCACAAATAAAGGAAATGTGCAAATTAATTTATCCCCGCAAAATAAGGTCCTTTATTTCTCTAGTGAAATTCATTGTACTGTATTATTTTCTGATTTTACAATTAATTTAATATACTCTCACCGAATAGCTAATAAGTAAACGAAGGTAAATATTTGTAAAGAAAAGATATTTTATTTTGTTAAGATAGATATGACATCGTGCTGATTTTGCCTATAAAAAATTTTCTTCAAAACATTTCTACCAAATACATATTTGAAGAATTGCGTTGGACGTCTAAATCTAACTGAAATCTTTTAATGACAGTGTTATTAAATAAAAAACAAAACATACGTTTACGTATACTTTACAGAGTTGTATGGCTGTCAAATTCGTATTAAAACAATACAAGGTGAAAGATTTTAGCGTTGGTTTAAAGATTTGCTTTACCTTGATTTATATGCAGAGTTTCAACACAGGAACTTATTAACAAGTTTATCTATTGATTTGTTTCCTCTTTTACAATATAGAAACATTAATAATCATAAAAATCATAGTCCCAAGTTCCAAACAATGTACAAATTTACCAAAATTTTCATTCAAAGCTTTTTGATAATTTTTTTGCTAATCCAAACAAAGAAGTCGGTATTCGTTTTATTGAAGACAATGCGCATCACCCTTAAGGGTGGGTTAAACGTCAAATCGAAATGTCACGCAAAATGCAAATTGGAAGTTGAGTTATGTAGCTTTTGGCGGAGGCGGATCAATTTCGGTTGCTCGCATCCAAGTTGTATGAGCAGGAGAAACTTTTGACAGAAAATTGCCGGATAGCGTTTATATTAGGTTAGGCTGTTCGCGCACATTTTTTACAAAAGTTCAAAAACGCGAAAAGTTTAAGTCTTAAGTAATGTTTAAGGCATAAATGCAAAATACCACCCATTGAGCTAATCAAAAAGGGACCATAAAACCTCGTACGTGCATACTTTTAAAATTTCCATTGCATAAAGTATACATAAATTAGCACTAAAACACTTTTACACCTTTACAGCCCTATTCGCAGGCAGTGACAAATTTCGCCGTAATGACAATTGCTATGATTGTGATAACTGCTTTCGGTTTCCTAAATTACTTTGCCGCAGATTACTCGAAAAGTTGGAACCAAGTGACCTCAAAAGCCCAGCATCCCATTCACTATTCGTTTTCTTGGTATTTCAACGCGCATGGATCATATCAAAAGTGCGTTAGAAACAATTTTCAAATTGCCATGAGCCAATCCTCAGTATCACGCGATAAAATAAAACGAAGAATAAAATTTGAAATTGTGAACCAAATCAGCTGTTTTTGCTATACAGAACTTTTCGCCGCATGCGGCGAGTGAGAAGAGCTTTTCTATTGCTACCCATAACAATTGAAGACTGTGACAAAACGCGAATAGGGCTGTTAATATAAGAATAAATATATTTGTTTGTTTTTTCCTAGCTCAATGGACCGTAAATTCGCTATGAACAAGGCGAATTCATAGAAGGTGGTATATTCCCATCAGCTGATTGTTTGTTATATCTTCGCCTTGCGCGGTGAAAGTGTCAAAATTATTATTTTGTTTACATTTTAAATTTTCTATTTGCGACCGTGATGGAAAATTCCATGTACAAGATTAGCAATGTATCAAATTTGAAATTCTGCCCATTCATTTATTTTTGTTTTCTAAGTTTCTCTGACGTTTTCACCGCAACATACACAACATTTTTACTTATGTCGGTATATGTGGAGTATACCACCTTGAATGAATTCGCTTTGGCTATGAACGTACCGAAAGGTAATGCTTCTAATATAACGCAGCCCAAATGTATGTAACTATATCGTTACAAATTCCATAGACGACGAATGCTGTAAAGAATATTCCATGTAAAAGCGGATTGTAAATTAGCCATGGTTGCAAGAACATGTGACGCTTCTGTAAAAAGATTCGTATTAATTGTTTTTAATTTAGTTAGCATTTAGGGGTTAAAGCAATGTAAATAAATTGTTGAAGTTGATTTTTGGCATAATAAGCTTCACGTCATTACTTAGCACAGAGATTTGAATACACATTGCGCCGAAATAAATGCGGTGAAAAAACAAAAAAATACAAAAAAAAAACAAAAAAAGAGACTTGACTTCTTGGATTAATTTCTATGCCAACTTCTCTCACATCCAAGCTCACATGTTTCTAAATTTTTGAATTAAAATACAGTTCCGTCTCTAACAAAAAAACATATGTACTTATGTATGTATACATACATAAACCAAAGTTTCAGACTTTCTACAAAATTTATAATTAATAAAAATGATGTATAGTAATATATAACAATCGTTGTTATAATAATAAATAGTTTATAAATATTTTATACTTAAAAAATTATAATTTTATTAAAATTAATAATTATTAAAAAAACAAATATTTTTTACAAACTTTTTAACAAATTATAATTTTTCTGTGTACGACATGAGGTGAGTCTGCCCCAAGTAATTGATAAATTAATGAATAAAAAAAATATTTTTTCATAAAAATATAAAGTCACCTTACTTTTTGAACCCACCTCGTACATTATATGGAAAAAATTGCAAAATAGTGTTAGTATTATTTAGCTCCTGAATGAAGCGATATTTTTTAATTAACAAATTATTGGATTTAAATAAAATTCTAACTAAAATTCTCACATTTACAATTATAAATGTCAACGAAAAATAAATGCACTTAATTTAACATACATACTTATATTTTTATACATATACATATACACATACATACATACCTTGATTGTGCCCCAAACCACACAAAAGTGAAAGATCGCATTGACGAAAAACGCAAACGACGATAAATTAAACGCTATCTTCATAAACGAAACTAAAAAATAGTAGAGAAAACCAAACTTGACAAGGGATGACGGAAAATCGTTCCAAAACTTAATAGAAATTTATTAATTTTATTGACGCAAATTTTAAATAAGTATGTATTACATATGTACGAGTATTATTATTATTATTATTATTAATCCGTATTTTTACGACGAGGCCATTGTGCACCAGCATAAGTTGATTGCGGTTAAGTATCTTGTGTTAGATTGTGGATGGATAGGATTTTTTTTATTTCAACAATGTTGTCTTTTTTTGCGCAATCCATTAGCTTGTGAAATTGCTGCACAGTCTTTGAATAGGGACATTGTAATAATATATGTTCCACAGTCTGCGTTGTGGAGCAGAATGAACAGGACAGTGGTTGGCTATTTGTGTATAGGTGTTTAGTCGAGAAGAGTGTTGTTCCCAGCCTAACCCTGAGGAATGTAATACAGTCCTGCCGGGAAATCTGGTTGTCGTAGTTTGGTCTGATTTGTGTTTTGTTGTGCGTTTTAAGAAAACAGGTTGAGTTCTTCCAGGTCTTAACTTTAATTTCTGCGGTTAATGCTGCGTAGCACCATGTTATTAATGTATGGAAGGATGGGCATTCATACACGAGTGGCTGGATTTGCGCGTCTTTTGCTGCCACGTCGGCAGCTTCATTTCCTGGTATGCCTGTATGCCCTGGCACCTAGAGGATTTTTGTGTGCTTCCTTAGTTGGCTCAAGACCGAGTTTAGACTGCTGTAGCTCTTGCTTACAAGTGCTTTGATGGCACCTAAGCTATCTGAACATATTAACGTTTTCTTGGTCAATTTTGCTGCATATTGAATTGCCCATTGAATGGCACTTAGCTCGGCATGGAATATTCCGGAGTGTAGTGGGAGGAGGCTTTGTTGTACGACGGAGAATCCATTTTCGTTTTTTTTTTGACCACTGCGTAAGATGTTGTTCCCTCTAGGAAGGAACCATCTACATACAAGGTCATTTCCGGAGCAAACGTTGAACTTTTATGCCAAAGTAGTTGTTGGTATTCTGCGGCGCTAGTTGTGTTTTTGGTGTGACGGTTTAGATCAATGTCTATTTGTACAAATTGATTGTTGTCGTTACGAAGTGTTTGTGGTTTTGTGGGAATAGCTATCCTGAGATCGTTTAATTGGTTGATGGAGTGACCATTGCTGCACATGTTGCAGATTGAGGTATTATTTGTGGGATGGTCTAGATACTTCCAAAAGAACTCATGCAGACTTGCTTGTGTTGAAGTTATTGCTGTTGCTGCTAGCTTAACAGCGCTTTTGTTCCGAATTTCTTGGAAGTCGCCGGTGGCTGATCGGAAGCATTTGTTTAAGGCACTGCTTATTTTCCTGACATTGGTTGTTGATGTCCATCCATATATGGTTATACAATGTTGTAGTACGCCTGCTGTTAGTGACTTCCATATGTCGATGGCTGTGTCTATATGTGCACCTTTTTTGCGGGAGCAAATTAACTTCATCAGGTTGTTGACTTTATTGAGTTTGTTCACAACGTTTTTCGTGTGCTCATTCCAAAGAAGCGTTTTTGAGAAAGCTAGGCCAAGTATTCGTATACAATTTTGGATTTGGATATTTTTCTGCCTTAGTTTTATTGTCGTCGCTGGACATTTTTGCTTGCGGCATACGTGCAGGACATCGACTTTGTCCACAGGGACGTTCGCCCCCCCCAGCTGTTGGCCCAATCGTTGATAATTTTATCTAGCGCTTCAATGTGTTTGTGAACCTCACTAGGGGCGCCTGAGGATATGGCCAAAATATTGTCAGCGTATATTCCGATAAAGTCTATTCCTTCGGATTTTTTGAGTCTAAGAACGAGTGAGTTAATGCAAACATTATATAATACAACAGAGAGTGGAGATCCGTGCGGAAGTCCATTTTGCAGCCGGTGTTTTTGAGAGAAATAACCGTCTCCCCGACTTTTCGAGATTACTGTAGGAGGGATATGGGTCGATATCCTTCTATTTGGTTCGGGCTTTTCCCTGGCTTTGGAATAGGTATTAGTATTGCGTGCTTTCAATCGTGTGGTACTATTCCCGTTTTAAGAATTTTATTGAATAGACGACAAATACGCTCTTCAAGACTGGGGGATATATGTTTTAACATGGAGTACGTTAGCTTATCGGTGGAGGGGCTGGAACCTTTGACACCTTTAAGCACTGCTTTAAGTTCTGGTATTGTATTCTCATTAATGCTATTTGTTAGACGGGGCTTCTGCTCTAATAAGTCAGAAATTTTTAAGTTTATTTTTTCTGCTGTAATTTCGGTTCGAAAGATGTTGTTCGAGCTCATTTTACTCCAGATGTCGGCTAGTATGTTGGCAATGTCAGCTGGATGAGTGATAACTAGTTAAAATTTATATATAACCTTAACAGGGAGTCAAGGAAACGGTTATTATCTTACTCCCCCATTCCCTGTTCCTTCTTAGCCAGCTCTCCATGATAATGAACAATGTCCAAAAAACACTTCTGCACGATCATTGCGACACTACTGAGAATATCCCCTAACCATTCGATAAGTTTTGCACCAAACTCAAAAGTAAAACAAAAGCAAGTTTTCATGGTTTTAAATAAATTAAAGACTTGTTTTTTGTTTTTTTTTCTTTCAAGTAAACTTTTACTGTACGTAAACGCTTCCGCACTTATAAATGGTGCTCGATATTTTATTTTATGGAAGAAATATAGCGACCGTACTAGGGCATGTGGTATCAGTTTCGCTGTGCTGGTGCTATTATCAATTTAAAATTTATTGTTTAGTATACTTGCAAAGAGGGCGCATTAAAGTTTACCTTTGTGGATCTGCTATATTTCTTGTAGATGCGATGCTAATTTTTCGATGCACTGCTACTCATTGCGTGCATTTTCATTAGATGATTGTAATTCTTGTAGTTAAATACTTAGGCGAGCTCATAAAATATGCCAAAAATTAACTGTTCGTAAATTATAATAATAGTATTTATCTTGTTGAACGACGACGCTTCAATGTGGCGAAAAATATTGCTAAATTTATGAGGAGATGTTGTAAATAACTAAGATTAGTCAATATAGATTTAGGATTTGTATGCCACAGCGGCAGCTCCAGGACTACAGACTTAACAGAGATTAATCGCATATTTATAATTACCAGCGTGTTGTTGCTTGGCAAAGAGTTTGGGAAAATAAGATAAACAAATTACAAAATGAAAGGGTTATTGGAGTGTTCGAAAGAAAGATTCTCCGAAAGATTTATGGATCTTTGCAAAAGCAAATACCGCAGACGATGGAACGATGAGCTCCAATTAAGATCCAGCAGCTTCGCTGGCTAGGACATTTCGTTCGAATGGATGAAAGCGCTCCAGCCCTTAAAGTATGCGACGTGGTAGCCGCTGTTCATAGCAGAGGGAAAGGGAGGCCTCCTCTGTGCCGGAAAGACCAAACGGTAAAGAACTTGGGTACCCTTGGTATTGCCAATTGGCGCCAGTTAGCGAAATATAGAAATAACTGGCGTGCTATGCTGAGCTCGACCAAAATCGTTAGTAAGGAAAAAGATATGTTATTTGTTGTGTGGTTTTTCAAATTTTATTTTTCTTTTTCCATTCAAAACTCTTCTTGCTCAAATCTAAGCCTGCTAGTAAGCGTGTCCGCAGCCATGTTGTGATTGTCCTTAAGATGCTACTCCTACTAATGTCCACGACCTCCAGGAGAGGGTCCTGATGCTGCTACGAAAACATGCCCACGACCTCCAGGAGAGGGTCCTGAAGCATCTTGAGCGTTCACTGTGAGCCAACTTGTGGAACACACCAACAAAATTGCCACCAAAAAATAAGATAAGAAATTCATAGTTGTTTGCAATAAACTGATTAATTGTGCCTTCTTTGAAAACTGGCACTGCTTTTATACTAAAATGATTGTTTGCATTGTTTATATATTATTTATTTTCTATCTTTGCCACAGTTGTTGCTTATTATGTAACTGCGAGCACCTGAGCAAACAAAATAGAAACATAAAATTTTCCACTGTTTGTGGGAAAATAAATACTTCGTTTTGGCTTTTAGAAACTGCACACTGATACTTGAATTCAAGAATATAATATTTGCCATTTTAGAAAAAAAAGGAAATACGATTAGTAAAATAGGAAATATGGCGAATTCTTCCAAAAATATGGTGTTCACTGCCTGAAAGGGCCAGACATACGCAGTAAAACATGAAAAAAAATTATTCACCAATTAGCAGAAGTCATCAAAAGTTAAGAGTCTTGAAGCGAGAACTGTGAGAGAATTAATGTGCATATGTACATATATTTTCTACATTGGGGTTTGTTGCAGGTGAATATTATTTTTATATATATAATTTTGATTTTCTATTCACTTTTGCTACACTTTTTCAAATATTATCTTATAAACATATGATTTTGTTGTTTTTTCTGTTCTTTATTTATTTTTATGAAATTATTTTTAATTATTTAATTGTTTATTATTAAATAAAAATTTAAAATAAAAACTATCTTTTATACTATGTATAGGTAAAAGGTGGATAATTATGGCAAGATATCGAAATCTAGCAAATAACATGCAAACACCACTAAACACACAAATTCGGTAGCACACCTAAGTACATACATACATACATACATACATATATACATATATACATGCATATGTGTTTTATATAAACACAAATATAAATATGAACAAACGTACACCTGTTCACTTTACCGCAAACTATTCTCGAGCTCTAAAGGGGGAAACACATGTGCGTAAAAACGCTTGCGTCAAAATTTAAACACACTGGTTTCTTTGAGATCGAACACATGAATTGACGCACGCGTTTAACGCAATGCAAGTTATCTCCAAATTAAAATTTTACGTGCGTCACCAGTGCTGCCAAGTTTAAAATGGTGAAATTGGCAGTACTTTGTGAAACAGCTGTGCAGAAATTAGACAGCTGCATACATTTTATAAACAATGGAGGAGCAAATTTATAAACAACATAAAGTTGCCGCAACCATCTGTCAAAAGAGAAAAAAACGCTCACGTGTTTCACCTTGCGTTTTACGCGCCTAAAACCTGCGTCAACGCATGCGTTTTTTACGCACATATGTACATATATTTCCCGCATAAATGTTTGCTTCTGCTCGGACTTCCAACAATTCTGCTACGTGACGAAAGCAAAAAACCACCACCATAAATTAGAGTTGGTTGCAAATAGTTTTCGTTTCGCACTATGTCCAAGGAAAAATAGCAGTAGTACAAAAACGTACTATTTAACTCTCTGAGACATATGTAAATAGGAGAAAGTCAATAATATAAAGGTGCATAATAAACATTAAATTAAAATATTGGGTAATAAATTGTTTAAGTAAATTAAAATTGAAAATTAGTTATAATATGTACATACATACTTACATATGTATGCATAAACATATAAAATAGAAAGAGAAACCTATTTAAAAAATACAGAATTTCACGCATCTTTTGAAACTTATCATTATTTTTTGTTAATTTCAATGAGAAATCAACACATATATATAATCGATAAAATGGAAGATAATCAAAATGTTGGCCTCGCTCAGTTCTGTTAATATATCGCTCTCAATTTTTCTCCGCCATTCAAAAGTGGTGAATTTGCCTATTGCGGTTTTGATGGTTTTTGACAATCCACTCCGACTTTCGACCTTGAAGCTTTTCTGTAATATACGTTCTCTGAGTAAACAACACTCATATTTATTATCAATTTTATTAAAAGAAGTTTAACGAATTATTACAATTATAATATTAGGCTTGTGTTATTTTACCAGCAACTTAAGCTTTTAGCTAATTTTCTATGAAAAACTTAGGCAACATAATTACATTGGCTTTGGAAATGTTATATTGGGTTGATTATTGAATTAGAGGCATTGCCAGTTCATTATTTGTTATCATTAATTGCTGTCTCCATTAGCGTTCAGTTATTGCAAGAGATCTGTCAAATTAATCGCGAACGAAACTCTTCTCGCAGAGGAATTATTTGTACCTGGGCATTTCATCGCTGGAGATTTTATTTCAAAAAGCGACAAAAAATTTTTTAAATGGCGTCGAAGAGGTACTTTTTTTTTTAATTCCGCGAAGAACATGAAATTTATGTTATTCTATTCGATGTTGCGTAGTTGAATGTTGCCACGAAATGAAAATGTAGCTGTCAAACTCACTGTCTGAGAGTGGCAATGATCAGTCTCCACTAGCGATTCGTCGCCGGGAGTTGATCTCCTGCGATAACTTAACGCTAATGGAGACAGCAAGTAACCAATAGTTGGTTCCCAGCAAGAACACTCTTGGTTCAATAACGTATGATATGCCAGATAGCTCTACTAGAGATTCCAGGTAAATTTTCTATGAGATTCTTAAAGCCGAGTTGACAATTCTACCCGAAACTCTTGAATTCCATCTCTTTCTAACTCATGCAATTCAGTATGTATGCAGATCCTGCTAACTCCTTGTAGGGGTTATTGCAAAAAAAGAATAGTTGGCGATTAACGAACAATAAACCCGATTTCGAGAGATGAAAATTGAAGCCAAGCAAAAATATAAAGAAAAGCGAAAATGCGAATTTAATAAAAGATGCCGTAATTATAGGTTTTGAGTTAAAACTACGGCAAAATTTGCTAATTGCCTCAACTAATGCTTTGTCTGTACGCCGCTTTAGCTTGCGATGGTCAAATAAAACACGCCTTATTATTTTAACGCGTACATGCCCGATCCTCTTTTTAAGTCTACCCAAAGGTGTTCAATGGGGTTTAGGTCTGGCAATTGAGACGACCACTCCATTACGTGCACCGCGCTGCGCTTCACAGGTTTTTTAGGCAGTGAACTCCATATTTTTGGAAGAATTCGCCATATTTACTATTTTACTAATCGAATTTCCTTTTTTTCTAAAACTTTTTATTAATTCTTCTCCTCTTCCATTCATCACAGAACGAATTCGACATTAATTTTGCACATTTCCTTAATGTACGTACATATACATATGTATGTATGTATGTAGGTCTCTTTGTTAAAAACTAAAATGGCAAAACTTATACTTTTGAATTCGAAGTATTCATTTTCCCAAAACGAGTATTAATTTTCCCAAAAACAGTGGAAAATTTTATGTTTCTATTTTGTTTGCTCAGGTGCTCGCAATTACATAATAAGCAACAACTGTGGCTAAGATAGAAAATAAATAATATATAAAAATGCAAACAATCATTTTAGTATAAAAGCAGTGTCACTTTTAAAAGAAAGCACAATTAATCAGTTTATTGCAAACAGCTATGAATTTCTTATCTTATTTTTTGGTGGCAATTTCGTTGGTGTGTTCCACAAGTTGGCTCACAGTGAACGCTCAAGATGCTTCAGGACCATCTCCTGGAGGTCGTGGTCATGTTTTCGTAGCAGCATCAGGACCCTCTCCTGGAGGTCGTGGACATTAGTAGGAGTAGCATCTTAAGGACAATCACAACATGGCTGCGGACACGCTTACTAGCAGGCTTAGATTTGAGCAAGAAGAGTTTTGAATGGAAAAAGAAAAATAAAATTTGAAAAACCACATAACAAATAACATATCTTTTTACTTACTAACGATTTTGGCCGAGTTCAGCATAGCACGCCAGTTATTTCTATATTTCGCTAACTGGCGCCAATTGGCATTACCAAGGGTACCCAAGTTCTTTACCGTTTGGTCTTTCCGGCGCAGAGGAGGCCTCCCTTTCCCTCTGCTATGAACAGTGGCTACCACGTCGCCTACTTTTAGGGCTGGAGCGCTTTCATCCATTCGAACGAAATGTCCTAGCCAGCAATGCCGCTGGATTTTTATTCCCTGCGCTATATCTACGTTGTTTTAAAGCTCGTGGAGCTCATCGTTCCATTGTCTGCGGTATTTGCCATCGCAAAGATCCATAAATCATTCGGAGAATTTTTCCTTCTCTTTCCGCTGGTAAAAAATATGCGTTTAATCTCTGTTAAGTCTGTAGTCCTGGAGCTGCCGCTGTGGCATACAAATCCTGAATCTATATTGACTAGTCTTAGTTATTTGTAACATTTCTTCATAAATTTAGCTATTTTTTTCGCCACATTGAAGCGTCGTCGTTCAACGAGATAAATACTATTATTATAATTTACGAACATTTAATTTTTGGCATATTTTATGAGCTCGCCTAAGTATTTAACTACAAGAATTACAATCATCTAATGAAATTGCACGTAAAGAGTAGCAGTGCATCGAAAAATTAGCATCGCATCTACAAGAAATATAGCAGATCCACAAAGGTACGCTTTAATGCGCCCTCTTTGCAAGTATACTAAACAATAAATTTTAAATTGATAATAGCACCAGCACACCGAAACTGATACCACACGCCCTGGTACGGTCGCTTATTCTCGAAATCCTTGTGGAAACTAAAAAAAATACCTTTGATCTTCACCTTCCTCCTATGGCAAAAAACGTATTCATTTCCTTTTGGATTAAAAAAAAAGTATTTAATTTTTATTTTAAAAAAATACATAAAAGGCAAAATTCAAAATTTTTTTGCTTATAGGCACGACAGTTTGTTTTGAAAATATAGTTCCCGTCGCCAAATTTTTACGCAGAAAATTGCAAGTTTAACGAACAGCTGATTGAATTCTTGTACCAATCCAAATATGCAAAATGAAAAACATTGGATTAGTGATTTCTTTAAATATTTACTTGTTGCTAGCATTTTTAAGACTCTTCTTTTATAATTTTCATTTTTAAAATTTTTCTTTTGGCACCGCGAACGCGATTTGACAAAAATCGTAATATTTCGTAACAATTCGTAACAATTATCTGCATCGCGAACACTCTTTATGTAAACAAAGTAAAAGATAAACAAAATTTTACAGTTTAGAGCTTCACAAAACTAAAAACAAAATCAAATCATCTGCTCTGCTGCTACTATGTGTTTAATGTATCTTGGTGAAATGACTATTATCTAAACGAAATACAAAGTTTTACAATACAAATAAAAAAATATATATATTTTTATTGCTACTCTCTATTAGACGTGTCTTGGGGTTTCTGAATAAAATTATTTATAAACAGCAACACGAGAATGCGCAAATTAATTTATCCCCGCGAAATAAGGTCCTTTATTTCTCTAGTGAAATTCATTGTACTGTATTATTTTCTGATTTTACAATTAATTTAATATACTCTCACCGAATAGCTAATAAGTAAACGAAGGTAAATATTTGTAAAGAAAAGATATTTTATTTTGTTAAGATAGATATGACATCGTGCTGATTTTGCCTATAAAAAATTTTCTTCAAAACATTTCTACCAAATACATATTTGAAGAATTGCGTTGGACGTCTAAATCTAACTGAAATCTTTAAATGACAGTGTTATTAAATAAAAAGCAAGAAAATGACACAATAACATCTTAATGGAACTCTTATAAAAACTCTTATTTTGAATATTCTAGAGAATCACGCCGATAGTGTGATCATAGCATTTTGCATTATTTTCAGCTTTTATTTTGTTGTATCCTGAGTACACAATGATCCATAGGCGGGCATGGATTGCTGAAAATGTAATAGATTTTATATAAATGTACATATGTATGTGCACACGTCCACCCGAAATTGATTCGCGTGTGTTTACGTATACTTTACAGAGTTGCATGGTTGTCAAATTCGTTTTAAAACAATACAAGGTGAAAGATTTTAGCGTTGGTTCAATTTATTTATTTGGTTTAAAGATTTGCTTTACCTTGATTTATATGCAGAGCTTCAACACAGGAACTTATTAACAAGTTTGGCAATTGATTTGTTTCCTCTTTTACAATATAGAAACATTAATAATCATAAAAATCATAATGGCAAGTTTCAAACAATGTACAAATTTACCAAAATTTTCATTCAAAGCTTTTTGATAATTTTTTTGCTAATCCAAACAAAGAAGTCGGTATTCGTTTTATTGAAGACAATGCGCATCACCCTTAAGGGTGGGTTAAACGTCAAATCGAAATGTCACGCAAAATGCAAATTGGAAGTTGAGTTATGTAGCTTTTGGCGGAGGCCGATCAATTTCGGTTGCTCGCATCCAAGTTGTATGAGCAGGAGAAACTTTTGACAGAAAGTTGCCGGATAGCGTTTATATTAGGTTAGGCTGGTCGCGCACATTTTCTACAAAAGTTCAAAAACGCGAAAAGTTTAAGTCTTAAGTAATGTTTAAGGCATAAATGCAAAATACCACCCATTGAGCTAATCAAAAATTGACCATACAACCTCGTACGTGCATACTTTTAAAATGTCCATGGCACAAAGTATACATAAATTAGCACCAAAACACTTTTATACCTTTAATATAAGAATAAATATTTTTGTATGTATTTTCCTAGCTCAATGGACCGTAAATTCGCTATGAACAAGGCGAATTCATAGAAGGTGGTATATTCCCATCAGCTGATTGTTTGTTCTATCTACCTCTTGCGCGGTGAAAGTGTCAAAATTATTATTTTGTTTACATTTTAATTTCCTATTTGCGTTCGTGATGTAAATTAGAGATTTGAATACACATTGCGCCGAACTAAATGCGGTGAAAAAACAAAAAAATACAAAAAAAGAGACTTGACTTCCTGGATTAATTTCTATGCCAACTTCTCTCACATCCAAGCTCACATGTTTCTAAATTTTTGAATTAAAATACAGTTCCGTCTCTAACAAAAAAACATATGTACTTATGTATGTATATATAAACCAAAGTTTCAGACTTTCTACAAAATTTATAATCAATAAAAATGATGTATAGTAATATATAACAATCGTTTTTATAATAATAAATAGTTTAAAAATATTTTATACTTAAAAAATTATAATTTTTTGAGTATACCGTCTATTAAAAAAACAAATATTTTTTACAAACTTTTTAACAAATTATAATTTTTCTGTGTACGACATGAGGTGAGTCTGCCCCAAGTAATTGATAAATTAATGAATAAAAAAAATATTTTTTCATAAAAATATAAAGTCATCTTACTTTTTGAACCCACCTCGTACATTATATGGAAAAAATTGCAGAATAGTGTCAGTATTATTTAGCTCCTGAATGAAGCGATATTTTTTAATTAACAAATTATTGGATTTAAATAAAATTCTAACTAAAATTCTCACATTTACAATTATAAATGTCAACGAAAAATAAATGCACTTAATTTAACATACATACTTATATTTTTATACATATACATACATATACACATACATACATACCTTGATTGTGCCCCAAACCACACAAAAGTGAAAGATCGCATTGACGAAAAGCGCAAACAACGATAAATTAAACGCTATCTTCATAAACGAAACTAAAAAATAGTAGAGAAAACCAAACTTGACAAGGGATGACGGAAAACCGTTCCAAAACTTAATAGAAATTTATTAATTTTATTGACGCAAATTTTAAATATTATTATTATTATTAATCCAAATTAATACAAATTAATTTGTAAAATACTACATGGTGCCGGGCGATGAGGCCATTGTGCACCAGTATAAGTTGATTGCGGTTAAGTATCTTGTGTTAGATTGTGGATGGATAGGATTTTTTTTATTTCAACAATGTTGTCTTTTTTTGCGCAATCCATTAGCTTGTGAAATTGCTGCACAGTCTTTGAATAGGGACATTGTAATAATATATGTTCCACAGTCTGCGTTGTGGAGCAGAATGAACAGGACAGTGGTTGGCTATTTGTGTATAGGTGTTTAGTCGAGAAGAGTGTTGTTCCCAGCCTAACCCTGAGGAATGTAATACAGTCCTGCCGGGAAATCTGGTTGTCGTAGTTTGGTCTGATTTGTGTTTTGTTGTGCGTTTTAAGAAAACCGGTTGAGTTCTTCGAGGTCTTAACTTTAATTTCTGCGGTTAATGCTGCGTAGCACCATGTTATTAATGTATGGAAGGATGGGCATTCATACACGAGTGGCTGGATTTGCGCGTCTTTTGCTGCCACGTTGGCAGCTTCATTTCCTGGTATGCCCTGGCACCCAGAGGATTTTTGTGTGCTTCCTTAGTTGGCTCAAGACCGAGTTTAGACTGATGTAGCTCTTGCTGGCAAGTGCTTTGATGACACCTAAGCTATCTGAACATATTAACGTTTTCTTGGTCAATTTTGCTGCATATTGAATTGCCCATTGAATGGCACTTAGCTCGGCATGGAATATTCCGGAGTGTAGTGGGAGGAGGCTTTGTTGTACGACGGAGAATCCATTTTCGTTTTTTTTTTGACCACTGCGTAAGATGTTGTTCCCTCTAGGAAGGAACCATCTACATACAAGGTCATTTCCGGAGCAAACGTTGAACTTTTATGCCAAAGTAGTTGTTGGTATTCTGCGGCGCTAGTTGTGTTTTTGGTGTGACGGTTTAGATCAATGTCTATTTGTACAAATTGATTGTTGTCGTTACGAAGTGTTTGTGGTTTTGTGGGAATAGCTATCCTGAGATCGTTTAATTGGTTGATGGAGTGACCATTGCTGCACATGTTGCAGATTGAGGTATTATTTGTGGGATGGTCTAGATACTTCCAAAAGAACTCATGCAGACTTGCTTGTGTTGAAGTTATTGCTGTTGCTGCTAGCTTAACAGCGCTTTTGTTCCGAATTTCTTGGAAGTCGCCGGTGGCTGATCGGAAGCATTTGTTTAAGGCACTGCTTATTTTCCTGACATTGGTTGTTGATGTCCATCCATATATGGTTATACAATGTTGTAGTACGCCTGCTGTTAGTGACTTCCATATGTCGATGGCTGTGTCTATATGTGCACCTTTTTTGCGGGAGCAAATTAACTTCATCAGTTTGTTGACTTTATTGAGTTTGTTCACAACGTTTTTCGTGTGCTCATTCCAAAGAAGCGTTTTTGAGAAAGCTAGGCCAAGTATTCGTATATTATTTTGGATTTGGATATTTTTCTGCCTTAGTTTTATTGTCGTCGCTGGACATTTTTGCTTGCGGCATACGTGCAGGACATCGACTTTGTCCACAGGGACTTTCGCCCCCCCTGCTGTTGGCCCAATCGTTGATAATTTTATCTAGCGCTTCAATGTGTTTGTGAACCTCACTAGGGGCGCCTGAGGATATGGCCAAAATATTGTCAGCGTATATTCCGATAAAGTCTATTCCTTCGGATTTTTTGAGTCTAAGAACGAGTGAGTTAATGCAAACATTATATAATACAACAGAGAGTGGAGATCCGTGCGGAAGTCCATTTTGCAGCCGGTGTTTTTGAAAGAAATAACCGTCTCCCCGACTTTTCGAGATTACTGTAGGAGGGATATGGGTCGATATCCTTCTATTTGGTTCGGGCTTTTCCCTGGCTTTGGAATAGGTATTAGTATTGCGTGCTTTCAATCGTGTGGTACTATTCCCGTTTTAAGAATTTTATTGAATAGACGACAAATACGCTCTTCAAGACTGGGGGATATATGTTTTAACATGGAGTACGTTAGCTTATCGGTGGAGGGGCTGGAACCTTTGACACCTTTAAGCACTGCTTTAAGTTCTGGTATTGTATTCTCATTAATGCTATTTGTTAGACGGGGCTTCTGCTCTAATAAGTCAGAAATTTTTAAGTTTATTTTTTCTGCTGTAATTTCGGTTCGAAAGATGTTGTTCGAGCTCATTTTACTCCAGATGTCGGCTAGTATGTTGGCAAGGTCAGCTGGATGAGTGATAACTAGTTAAAATTTATATATAACCTTAACAGGGAGTCAAGGAAACGGTTATTATCTTACTCCCCCATTCCCTGTTCCTTCTTAGCCAGCTCTCCATGATAATGAACAATGTCCAAAAAACACTTATGCACGATCATTGCGACACTACTGAGAATATCCCCTAACCATTCGATAAGTTTTGCACCAAACTCAAAAGTAAAACAAAAGCAAGTTTTCATGATTTTAAATAAATTAAAGACTTGTATTTTGTTTTTTTTTCTTTCAAGTAAACTTTTACTGTACGTAAACGCTTCCGCACTTATAAATGGTGCTCGATATTTTATTTTATGGAAGAAATATAGCGACCGTACTAGGGCATGTGGTATCAGTTTCGCTGTGCTGGTGCTATTATCAATTTAAAATTTATTGTTTAGTATACTTGCAAAGAGGGCGCATTAAAGTTTACCTTTGTGGATCTGCTATATTTCTTGTAGATGCGATGCTAATTTTTCGATGCACTGCTACTCCTTGCGTGCAATTTCATTAGATGATTGTAATTCTTGTAGTTAAATACTTAGGCGAGCTCATAAAATATGCCAAAAATTAACTGTTCGTAAATTATAATAATAGTATTTATCTTGTTGAACGACGACGCTTCAATGTGGCGAAAAATATTGCTAAATTTATGAAGAGATGTTGTAAATAACTAAGATTAGTCAATATAGATTTAGGATTTGTATGCCACAGCGGCAGCTCCAGGACTACAGACTTAACAGAGATTAATCGCATATTTATAATTACCAGCGTGTTGTTGCTTGGCAAAGAGTTTGGGAAAATAAGATAAACAAATTACAAAATGAAAGGGTTATTGGAGTGTTCGAAAGAAAGATTCTCCGAAAGATTTATGGATCTTTGCAAAAGCAAATACCGCAGACGAAGGAACGATGAGCTCCAATTAAGATCCAGCAGCTTCGCTGGCTAGGACATTTCGTTCGAATGGATGAAAGCGCTCCAGCCCTTAAAGTATGCGACGTGGTAGCCGCTGTTCATAGCAGAGGGAAAGGGAGGCCTCCTCTGTGCCGGAAAGACCAAACGGTAAACAACTTGGGTACCCTTGGTATTGCCAATTGGCGCCAGTTAGCGAAATATAGAAATAACTGGCGTGCTATGCTGAACTCGGCCAAAATCGTTAGTAAGTAAAAAGATATGTATGTTATTTGTTGTGTGGTTTTTCAATTTTTATTTTTCTTTTTCCATTCAAAACTCTTCTTGCTCAAATCTAAGCCTGCTAGTAAGCATGTCCGCAGCCATGTTGTGATTGTCCTTAAGATGCTACTCCTACTAATGTCCACGACCTCCAGGAGAGGGTCCTGATGCTGCTACGAAAACATGACCACGACCTCCAGGAGATGGTCCTGAAGCATCTTGAGCGTTCACTGTGAGCCAACTTGTGGAACACACCAACGAAATTGCCACCAAAAAATAAGATAAGAAATTCATAGCTGTTTGCAATAAACTGATTAATTGTGCCTTCTTTGCAAACTGTCACTGCTTTTATACTAAAATGATTGTTTGCATTGTTTATATGTATATTTTTTATTTTCTATCTTAGCCACAGTTGTTGCTTATTATGTAATTGCGAGCACCTGAGCAAACAAAATAGAAACATAAAATTTTCCACTGTTTGTGGGAAAATAAATACTTCGTTTTGGCTTTTAGAAACTGCACACTTATACTTGAATTCAAAAATATAATATTTGCCATTTTAGAAAAAAAAGGAAATACGATTAGTAAAATAGGAAATATGGCGAATTCTTCCAAAAATATGGTGTTCACTGCCTAAAAGGGCCAGACATACTTACGTACATATGTACGTATGTAGTAAAACATGAAAAAAAATTATTTACCAATTAGCAGAAGTCATCAAAAGTTAAGAGTCTTGAAGCGAGAACTGTGAGAGAATTAATGTGCATATGTACATATATTTTCTACATTGGGGGTTGTTGCAGGTGAATATTACTTTTATATATATAATTTTGATTTTCTATTCACTTTTGCAACTCTTTTTCAAATATTCTTTTATAAACATATGATTTTGTTGTTTTTTCTGTTCTATATTTATTTTTATGAAATTATTTTTAATTATTTAATTGTTTATTATTAAATAAAAATTTTAAATAAAAACTATCTTTTATACTATGTATAGGTAAAAGGTGGATAATTATGGCAAGATATCGAAATCTAGCAAATAACATGCAAACACCACTAAACACACAAATTCGGTAGCACACCTAAGTACATACATACATACATACATATCTACATATATACATGCATATGTGTTTTATATAAACACAAATATAAATATGAACAAACGTACACCTGTTCACTTTACCGCAAACTATTCTCGAGCTCTGAAGGGGGAAACACATGTGCGTAAAAACGCTTGCGTCAAAATTTAAACACACTGGTTTCTTTCAGATCGAACACATGAATTGACGCACGCGTATAACGCAATGCAAGTTATCTCCAAATTAAAATTTTACGTGCGTCACCAGTGCTGCCAAGTTTAAAATGGTGAAATTGGCAGTACTTTGTGAAACAGCTGTGCTGAAATTAGACAGCTGCATACATTTTATAAACAATGGAGGAGGAAATTTATAAACAACATAAAGTTGCCGCAACCATCTGTCAAAAGAGAAAAAAACGCTCACGTGTTTCACCTTGCGTTTTACGCGCGTAAAGCCTGCGTCAGCGCATGCGTTTTTTACGCACATATGTACATATATTTCCCGCATAAATGTTTGCTTCTGCTCGGACTTCCAACAATTCTGCTGCGTGACGAAAGCAAAAAACCACCACTATAAATTAGAGTTGGTTGCAAATAGTTTTCGTTTCGCACTATGTCCAAGGAAAAATAGCAGTAGTACAAAAAGGTACTATTTAACTCTCTGAGACATATGTATGTATGTACATACATACACATAAATAGGAGAAAGTCAATAATATAAAGGTGCATAATAAACATTAAATTAAAATATTGGGTAATAAATTGTTTAAGTAAATTAAAATTGAAAATTAGTTATAATATGTACATACATACTTACATATGTATGCATAAACATATAAAATAGAAAGAGAAACCTATTTAAAAAATACAGAATTTCACGCATCTTTTGAAACTTATCATTATTTTTTGTTAATTTCAATGAGAAATCAACACATATATATAATCGATAAAATGGAAGATAATCAAAATGTTGGCCTCGCTCAGTTCTGTTAATATATCGCTCTCAATTTTTCTCCGCCATTCAAAAGTGGTGAATTTGCCTATTGCGGTTTTGATGGTTTTTGACAATCCACTCCGACTTTCGACCTTGAAGCTTTTCTGTAATATACGTTCTCTGAGTAAACAACACTCATATTTATTATCAATTTTATTAAAAGAAGTTTAACGAATTATTACAATTATAATATTAGGCTTGTGTTATTTGACCAGCAACTTAAGCTTTTAGCTAATTTTCTATGAAAAACTTAGGCAACATAATTACATTGGCTTTGGAAATGTTATATTGGGTTGATTATTGAATTAGAGGCATTGCCAGTTCATTATTTGTTATCATTAATTGCTGTCTCCATTAGCGTTCAGTTATTGCAAGAGATCTGTCAAATTAATCGCGAACGAAACTCTTCTCGCAGAGGAATTATTTGTACCTGGGCATTTCATCGCTGGAGATTTTATTTCAAAAAGCGACAAAAAATTTTTTAAATGGCGTCGAAGAGGTACTTTTTTTTTTAATTCCGCGAAGAACATGAAATTTATGTTATTCTATTCGATGTTGCGTAGTTGAATGTTGCCACGAAATGAAAATGTAGCTGTCAAACTCACTGTCTGAGAGTGGCAATGATCAGTCTCCACTAGCGATTCGTCGCCGGGAGTTGATCTCCTGCGATAACTTAACGCTAATGGAGACAGCAAGTAACCAATAGTTGGTTCCCAGCAAGAACACTCTTGGTTCAATAACGTATGATATGCCAGATAGCTCTACTAGAGATTCCAGGTAAATTTTCTATGAGATTCTTAAAGCCGAGTTGACAATTCTACCCGAAACTCTTGAATTCCATCTCTTTCTAACTCATGCAATTCAGTATGTATGCAGATCCTGCTAACTCCTTGTAGGGGTTATTGCAAAAAAAGAATAGTTGGCGATTAACGAACAATAAACCCGATTTCGAGAGATGAAAATTGAAGCCAAGCAAAAATATAAAGAAAAGCGAAACAGCGAATTTAATAAAAGAGGCCGTAATTATAGATTTTGAGTTAAAACTACGGCAAAATATAAACTTTTTGTGTTTACAGTCTCTCGATACTGCGTTCACAACCTTAAATAATGAAGAGGATGGCGAAATTAAGAATATACTTAGTTTTTTTTCAAATCCGACATTTTGTTGAAATAAATTGATAGGAAACGAACTGTCAATTTTGCCAGCATTGCCAACACAATTTATTTTTAAGTGTAAATATGAATTAAGCTATGTAAGTACGTTTTATTTTTCAAAGATTTAGTCATTGTGCGTTCGGACAGTGCTTAATTGAGTCAATTAGTAAATTATCTCCACTCAAAATATACGAAGACAATTTGCTAATAGCCTCAACTAAGTGTTCGTGGGTTGTCTACCGTATTGTTTTTCATCTGAACCAAACATATGTATTAATTCTCGTCTCATCAGTCCAAAGCACCATTTTCGGAAGAGATGTTTTCTGGCAAAGGCAAATATTGTTATTGTTTTTGTTTTTAAGACTCAAAAGCGGTACCTTTCTAAGGATTTTGGCTAGATGTTTGACATCTTACAATCTGTACGTAATGGTTCGGCTAGTTACATCTAAATTTAATTCTGTTTTCAACTCTCTTGAAGACAGAAAAGCGGCAGTATTTTTTTTTTATTTCTTCTGCATATGTCTGGCCTTTTTAGGCAGTGAACACCATATTTTTGGAAGAATTCGCTATATTTACTATTTTACTAATCGAATTTTCTTTTTTACTAAAACTTATTATTAATTCTTCTCCTCTTCCGTTCATCACAGAACGAATTTCGTGGAGACAAATTAATTTCGCACATTTCCTTAATGTACGTACATATACATATGTATGTATGTATGTAGGTCTCTTTGTTAAAAACTAAAATGGCAAAACTTATACTTTTGAATTCGAAGTATTCATTTTCCCAAAACGAGTATTAATTTTCCCAAAAACAGTGGAAAATTTTATGTTTCTATTTTGTTTGCTCAGGTGCTCGCAATTACATAATAAGCAACAACTGTGGCTAAGATAGAAAATAAATAATATATAAAAATGCAAACAATCATTTTAGTATAAAAGCAGTGCCAGTTTTCAAAGAAGGCACAATTAATCAGTTTATTGCAAACAGCTATGAATTTCTTATCTTATTTTTTGGTGGCAATTTCGTTGGTGTGTTCCACAAGTTGGATCACAGTGAACGCTCAAGATGCTTCAGGACCCTCTCCTGGAGGTCGTGGTCATGTTTTCGTAGCAGCATCAGGACCCTCTCCTGGAGGTCGTGGACATTAGTAGGAGTAGCATCTTAAGGACCATCACAACATGGCTGCGGACATGCTTACTAGCAGGCTTAGATGTGAGCAAGAAGAGATTTGAATGGAAAAGGAAAAATAAAAATTGAAAAACCACACAACAAATAACATACATATCTTTTTACTTACTAACGATTTTGGTCGAGCTCAGCATAGCACGCCAGTTATTTCTATATTTCGCTAACTGGCGCCAATTGGCAATACCAAGGGTACCCAAGTTCTTTACCGTTTGGTCTTCCCGGCGCAGAGGAGGCCTCCCTTTCCCTCTGCTACGAACAGCGGCTACCACGTCGCCTACTTTTAGGGCTGGAGCGCTTTCATCCATTCGAACGACATGTCCTAGCCAGCGAAGCCGCTGGATCTTAATTCGCTGCACTATGTCTACGTTGTTACAAAGCTCATGGAGCTCATCGTTCCATCTTCGGCGGTATTTGCTTTCGCAAAGATCCATAAATCTTTCGGAGAATCTTTCTTTCGAACACTCCAATAACCCTTTCAATATATAATTTGTTTATCTTATTTTCTCAAACTCTTTGCCAAGCAACAACACGCTGGTAATTATAAATATGCGATTAATCTCTGTTAAGTCTGTAGTCCTGGAGCTGCCGCTGTGGCATACAAATCCTGAATCCCTAATGACTAATCTTAGTTATTTACATTGAAGCGTCGTCGTTCAACGAGAGAAGTGCTATTATTATAATTTACGAACAGTTAATTTTTGGCATATTTAATAGGTAGCAGCAGTAGAGAAATTTTATAAGCAAAAGTTTCAAAAACATTTTATCAACAACCGTGAATTATAGTAAAATCCAAGGCATATTGAACAGGTAACAACATAGGAAAAACCCAAGAAATTTCTTGTTACAATATTTGATACTTACTTCCTGTTCTTCATCAACTTCCAGCTCTTGCATTGCAAGCTTTGTGTGCCCGCTGATAGAAACTACTTGTGTTCCAGGTGCACTTTTACCCCGGAGTTACAGGAAAGCATTCGTGATGATTTTCCTCTATGGCTTTTACATTTAGCAGAAGGATTGTTCTGTAATTTCCTACTAAAATCTGTAAATCTTCACTGCATCTGAAACCGAGCTACTGAATAAATAGTGACTGAATGGCCTGCATACCATATGGTAATGAGCTCGCCTAAGTATTTAACTACAAAGGTACTCTCTTTAATGCGCCCTCTTTGCAAGTATACTAAACAATAAATTTTAAATTGATAATAGCACCAGCACACCGAAACTGATACCACACGCCCTGGTACGGTCGCTTATTCTCGAAATCCTTGTGGAAACTAAAAAAAATACCTTTGATCTTCACCTTCCTCCTATGGCAAAAAACGTATTCATTTCCTTTTGGATTAAAAAAAAAGTATTTTATTTTTATTTAAAAAAAATACATAAAAGGCAAAATTCAAAATTTTTTTGCTTATAGGCACGACAGTTTGTTTTGAAAATATAGTTCCCGTCGCCAAATTTTTACGCAGAAAATTGCAAGTTTAACGAACAGCTGATTGAATTCTTGTACCAATCCAAATATGCAAAATGAAAAACATTGGATTAGTGATTTCTTTAAATATTTACTTGCTGCTAGCATTTTTAAGACTCTTCTTTTATAATTTTCATTTTTAAAATTCTTCTTTTGGCACCGCGAACGCGATTTGACAAAAATCGTAATATTTCGTAACAATTCGTAACAATTATCTGCATCGCGAACACTCTTTATGTAAACAAAGTAAAAGATAAACAAAAGTTGACAGTTTAGAGCTTCACAAATCTAAAAACAAAATCAAATCAGCTGCTCTGCTGCTACTATGTGTTTAATGTATCTTGGTGAAATGACTATTATCTAAACGAAATACAAAATTTTACAATACAAATAAAAAAATATATATTTTTTTATTGCTACTCTCTATTAGACGTGTCTTGGGGTTTCTGAATAAAATTATTTATAAACAGCAACACGAGAATGCGCACAAATAAAGGAAATGTGCAAATTAATTTATCCCCGCGAAATAAGGTCCTTTATTTCTCTAGTGAAATTCATTGTACTGTATTATTTTCTGGTTTTACAATTCATTTAATATACTCTCACCGAATAGCTAATAAGTAAACGAAGGTAAATATTTGTAAAGAAAAGATATTTTATTTTGTTAAGAAATATAACATCGTGCTGATTTTGCCTATAAAAATTTTCTTCAAAACATTTCTACCAAATACATATTTGAAGAATTGCGTTGGACGTCTAAATCTAACTGAAATCTTTAAATGACAGTGTTATTAAATAAAAAACAAAACATACGTTTACGTATACTTTACAGAGTTGCATGGCTGTCAAATTCGTATTAAAACAATACAAGGTGAAAGATTTTAGCGTTGGTTTAAAGATTTGCTTTACCTTGATTTATATGCAGAGCTTCAACACAGGAACTTATTAACAAGTTTGGCAATTGATTTGTTTCCTCTTTTACAATATAGAAACATTAATAATCATAAAAATCATAATGGCAAGTTTCAAACAATGTACAAATTTACAAAAAATTTTCATTCAAAGCTTTTTGATAATTTTTTTGCTAATCCAAACAAAGAAGTCGGTATTCGTTTTATTGAAGACAATGCGCATCACCCTCAACGGTGGGTTAAACGTCAAATCGAAATGTCACGCAAAATGCAAATTGGAAGTTGAGTTATGTAGCTTTTGGCGGAGGCCGATCAATTTCGGTTGCTCGCATCCAAGTTGTATGAGCAGGAGAAACTTTTGACAGAAAATTGCCGGATAGCGTTTATATTAGGTTAGGCTGGTCGCGCACATTTTCTACAAAAGTTCAAAAACGCGAAAAGTTTAAGTCTTAAGTAATGTTTAAGGCATAAATGCAAAATACCACCCATTGAGCTAATAAAAAAGGGACCATAAAACCTCGTACGTGCATACTTTTAAAATTTCCATGGCACAAAGTATACATAAATTAGCACCAAAACACTTTTATACCTTTAATATAAGAATAAATATTTTTGTATGTTTTTTCCTAGCTCAATGGACCGTAAATTCGCTATGAACAAGGCGAATTCATAGAAGGTGGTATATTCCCATCAGCTGATTGTTTGTTCTATCTACCTCTTGCGCGGTGAAAGTGTCAAAATTATTATTTTGTTTACATTTTAATTTCCTATTTGCGTTCGTGATGTAAATTAGAGATTTGAATACACATTGCGCCGAACTAAATGCGGTGAAAAAACAAAAAAATACAAAAAAAGAGACTTGACTTCCTGGATTAATTTCTATGCCAACTTCTCTCACATCCAAGCTCACATGTTTCTAAATTTTTGAATTAAAATACAGTTCCGTCTCTAACAAAAAAACATATGTACTTATGTATGTATATATAAACCAAAGTTTCAGACTTTCTACAAAATTTATAATCAATAAAAATGATGTATAGTAATATATAACAATCGTTTTTATAATAATAAATAGTTTAAAAATATTTTATACTTAAAAAATTATAATTTTTTGAGTATACCGTCTATTAAAAAAACAAATATTTTTTACAAACTTTTTAACAAATTATAATTTTTCTGTGTACGACATGAGGTGAGTCTGCCCCAAGTAATTGATAAATTAATGAATAAAAAAAATATTTTTTCATAAAAATATAAAGTCATCTTACTTTTTGAACCCACCTCGTACATTATATGGAAAAAATTGCAAAATAGTGTTAGTATTATTTAGCTCCTGAATGAAGCGATATTTTTTAATTAACAAATTATTGGATTTAAATAAAATTCTAACTAAAATTCTCACATTTACAATTATAAATGTCAACGAAAAATAAATGCACTTTATTTAACATACATACTTATATTTTTATACATATACATATACACATACATACATACCTTGATTGTGCCCCAAACCACACAAAAGTGAAAGATCGCATTGACGAAAAGCGCAAACAACGATAAATTAAACGTTATCTTCATAAACGAAACTAAAAAATAGTAGAGAAAACCAAACTTGACAAGGGATGCCGGAAAATCGTTCCAAAACTTAATAGAAATTTATTAATTTTATTGACGCAAATTTTAAATATTATTATTATTATTAATCCAAATTAATACAAATTAATTTGTAAAATACTACATGGTGCCGGGCGATGAGGCCATTGTGCACCAGCATAAGTTGATTGCGGTTAAGTATCTTGTGTTAGATTGTGGATGGATAGGATTTTTTTTATTTCAACAATGTTGTCTTTTTTTGCGCAATCCATTAGCTTGTGAAATTGCTGCACAGTCTTTTAATAGGGACATTGAAATAATATATGTTCCACAGTCTGCGTTGTGGAGCAGAATGAACAGGACAGTGGTTGGCTATTTGTGTATAGGTGTTTAGTCGAGAAGAGTGTTGTTCCCAGCCTAACCCTGAGGAATGTAATACAGTCCTGCCGGGAAATCTGGTTGTCGTAGTTTGGTCTGATTTGTGTTTTGTTGTGCTTTTTAAGAAAACAGGTTGAGTTCTTCCAGGTCTTAACTTTAATTTCTGCGGTTAATGCTGCGTAGCAGCATGTTATTAATGTATGGAAGGATGGGCATTCATACACGAGTGGCTGGATTTGCGCGTCTTTTGCTGCCACGTTGGCAGCTTCATTTCCTGTTATGCCCTGGCACCCAGAGGATTTTTGTGTGCTTCCTTAGTTGGCTCAAGACCGAGTTTAGACTGATGTAGCTCTTGCTGGCAAGTGCTTTGATGGCACCTAAGCTATCTGAACATATTAACGTTTTCTTGTTCAATTTTGCTGCATATTGAATTGCCCATTGAATGGCACTTAGCTCGGCATGGAATATTCCGGAGTGTAGTGGGAGGAGGCTTTGTTGTACGACGGAGAATCCATTTTCGTTTTTTTTTTGACCACTGCGTAAGATGTTGTTCCCTCTAGGAATGAACCATCTACGTACAAGGTCATTTCCGGAGCAAACGTTGAACTTTTATAAGTAGTTGTTGGTATTCTGCGGCGCTAGTTGTGTTTTTGGTGTGACGGTTTAGATCAATGTCTATTTGTACAAATTGATTGTTGTCGTTACGAAGTGTTTGTGGTTTTGTGGGAATAGCTATCCTGAGATCGTTTAATTGGTTGATGGAGTGACCAACGCTGCACATGTTGCAGATTGAGGTATTATTTGTGGGATGGTCTAGATACTTCCAAAAGAACTCATGCAGACTTGCTTGTGTTGAAGTTATTGCTGTTGCTGCTAGCTTAACAGCGCTTTTGTTCCGAATTTCTTGGAAGTCGCGATAGCGTGCTTCTACTTTAAGTGCGTCTACTGGTTAAAAGGAGGGCGCCGGTGGCTGATCGAAAGCATTTGTTTAAGGCACTGCGTATTTTCCTGACATTGGTTGTTGATGTCCATCCATATATGGTTATACAATGTTGTAGTACGCCTGCTGTTAGTGACTTCCATATGTCGATGGCTGTGTCTATATGTGCACCTTTTTTGCGGGAGCAAATTAACTTCATCAGGTTGTTGACCTTATTGAGTTTGTTCACAACGTTTTTCGTGTGCTCATTCCAAAGAAGCGTTTTTGAGAAAGCTAGGCCAAGTATTCGTATATAATTTTGGATTTGGATATTTTTCTGCCTTAGTTTTATTGTCGTCGCTGGACATTTTTGCTTGCGGCATACGTGCAGGACATCGACTTTGTCCACAGGGACGTTCGCCCCCCCCTGCTGTTGGCCCAATCGTTGATAATTTTATCCAGCGCTTCAATGTGTTTGTGAACCTCACTAGGGGTGCCTGAGGATATGGCCAAAATATTGTCAGCGTATATTCCGATAAAGTCTATTCCTTCGGATTTTTTGAGTCTAAGAACGAGTGAGTTAATGTAAACATTATATAATACAACAGAGAGTGGAGATCCGTGCGGAAGTCCATTTTGCAGCCGGTGTTTTTGAGAGAAATAACCGTCTCCCCGAGTTGTAACATGCCGATTCGATAGAAAGGAGTGGACTACTTCAAGAAGTTTATTTGGGACGCCCCATTCATGGAGCTGTTTAATTACAAAAACACTTACTTGTTAGCCAGGTTTTCTTTTAACTTGCTTTCGAGTTGGGGGCAAAGAGTGTGTACACCACGTTTGGGCAGAAAGACATGTTGTTCTGTACAAATAACGTCTTGGAGGCAAGTCGTAAGCCGGTTTGCTATAACTTTTTCAAAGGTTTTCGAGATTACTGGTAGGAGGGATATGGGTCGATATCCTTCTATTTGGTTCGGGCTTTTCCCTGCCTTTGGAATAGGTATTAGTATTGCGTGCTTCCAATCGTGTGGTACTATTCCCGTTTTAAGAATTTTATTGAATAGACGACAAATACGCTCTTCAAGACTGGGGGATATATGTTTTAACATGGAGTACGTTAGCTTATCGGTGGAGGAGCTGGAACCTTTGACGCCTTTAAGCACTGCTTTAAGTTCTGGTATTGTAATCTCGTTAATGCTATAAGTCAGAAATTTTTCAGTTAATTTTATCTGCTGTAATTTCGGTTCGAAAGATGTTGTTCGAGCTCATTTTACTCCAGATGTCGGCTAGTATGTTGGCAAGGTCAGCTGGATGAGTGATAACTAGTTAAAATTTATATATAACCTTAACAGGGAGTCAAGGAAACGGTTATTATCTTACTCACCCATTCCCTGTTCGTTCTTAGCCAGCTCTCCATGATAATGAACAATGTCCAAAAAACACTTCTGCACGATCATTGCGACACTACTGAGAATATCCCCTAACCATTCGATAAGTTTTGCACCAAACTCAAAAGTAAAACAAAAGCAAGTTTTCATGATTTTAAATAAATTAAAGACTTGTTTTTTTTTTTCAAGTAAACTTTTACTGTACGTAAAAAATATAGCGACCGTACTAGGGCATGTGGTATCAGTTTCGCTGTGCTGGTGCTATTATTAATTTAAATTTATTGTTTAGTATACTTGGGTACCCTTGGTATTGCCAATTGGCGCCAGTTAGCGAAATATAGAAATAACTGGCGTGCTATGCTGAACTCGGCCAAAATCGTTAGTAAGTAAAAAGATATGTATGTTATTTGTTATGTGGTTTTTCAAATTTTATTTTTCTTTTTCCATTCAAAACTCTTCTTGCTCACATCTAAGCCTGCTAGTAAGCATGTCCGCAGCCATGTTGTGATGGTCCTTAAGATGCTACTCCTACTAATGTCCACGACCTCCAGGAGAGGGTCCTGATGCTGCTACGAAAACATGACCACGACCTCCAGGAGATGGTCCTGAAGCATCTTGAGCGTTCACTGTGAGCCAACTTGTGGAACACACCAACAAAATTGCCACCAAAAAATAAGATAAGAAATTCATAGCTGTTTGCAATAAACTGATTAATTGTGCTTTCTTTGAAAACTGGCACTGCTTTTATACTAAAATGATTGTTTGCATTTTTTATATATTTTTTATTTTCTATCTTAGCCACAGTTGTTGCTTATTATGTAACTGCGAGCACCTGAGCAAACAAAATAGAAATATAAAATTTTCCACTGTTTGTGGGAAAACAAATACTTCGTTTAGGCTTTTAGAAACTTCACACTGATACTCGAATTCAAAAGTCTAATTTTTCCATTTTAGAAAAAAAGGAAATTCGATTAATAAAATAGGAAAAATTGCGAATTCTTTCAAAAATATGGTGGTCACCGCCTAAAAGGGCCAGACATACTTATGTACGCAGTAGAAAAAAAAAAAAATTATTCACCAATTAGCAGAAGTCATCAAAAGTTAAGAGTCTTGAAGCGAGAACTGTGAGAGACAGAATTTATGTAGATTTTCTACATTGGGGTTTGTTGCAGGTGAATATTATTTTTATGTAATTTGTTTTGATTTTCTATTTACCAATTACTACTTTTGCAACTCTTTTTCAAATATTCTCTTATAAACATATGATGTTGTTTTTTCTGTTTTATATTTATTTTTATGAAATTATTTTATTATTTATTATTAAACAAAAATTTTAAATAAAAACTATCTTTTATACTATAAAAGGTGGATCATTATGGCAAGATATCGAAATCTAGCAAATAACATGCAAACACCACTAAACACACAAATTCGGTAGCACACCTAAGTACATACATACATACATACATACATATATGTACATGCATATGTGTTTTATATAAACACAAATATAAATATGAACAAACGTGATCCTGTTCACTTTACCGCAAACTATTCTCGAGCTCTAAAGGGGGAAACACATGTGCGTAAAAACGCTTGCGTCAAAATTTAAACACACTGGTTTCTTTCAGATCGAACACATGAATTGACGCAGGCGTTTAACGCAATGCAAGTTATCTCCAAATTAAAATTTTACGTGCGTCACCAGTGCTGCCAAGTTTAAAATGGTGAAATTGGCAGTACTTTGTGAAACAGCTGTGCTGAAATTAGACAGCTGCATACATTTTATAAACAATGGAGGAGCAAATTTATAAACAACATAAAGTTGCCGCAACCATCTGTCAAAAGAGAAAAAAACGCTAACGTGTTTCACCTTGCGGTTTACGCGCGTAAAGCCTGCGTCAACGCATGCGTTTTTTACGCACATACATATATTTCCCGCATAAATGTTTGCTTCTGCTCGGACTTCCAACAATTCTGCTGCGTGACGAAAGCAAAAAACCACCACCATAAATTAGAGTTGCAAATAGTTTTCGTTTTGCACTATGTCCAAGGAAAAATAGCAGTAGTACAAAAAGGTACTATTTAACTCTCAGAGGCATATGTATGTACATATGTATATACATATAAATAGGAGAAAGTCAATAATATATAGGTGCATAATAAACATTAAATTAAAATATTGGGTAATAAATTGTTTAAGTAAATTAAAATTGAAAATTAGTTATAATATGTACATACATACTTACATATGTATGCATAAACATATAAAATAGAAATCTACTCTTAGGGCAAACATATTTAAAAAATACAGAATTTCACGCATCTTTTGAAACTTATCATTATTTTTTGCTAATTTCAATGAGAAATCAACTCATATGTATATACAATCGATAAAATGGATGATAATCAAAATGTTGGCCTCGCTCAGTTAAATATCGCTCTCAATTTTTCTCCGCCATTCAAAAGTGGTGAATTTGCCTATTGCGGTTTTGATGGTTTTTGACAATCCACTCCGACTTTCGACCTTGAAGCCTTTCTGTAATATACGTTCTCTGAGTAAACAACACTCATATTTATTATCAATTTTATTAAAAGAAGTTTAACGAATTATTACAATTATAATATTAGGCTTGTGTTATTTGACCAGCAACTTAAGCTTTTAGCTAATTTTCTATGAAAAACTTAGGCAACATAAATACATTGGCTTTGGAAATGTTATATTGGGTTGATTATTGAATTAGAGGCATTGCCAGTTCATTATTTGTTATCATTAATTGCTGTCTCCATTAGCGTTCAGTTATTGCAAGAGATCTGTCAAATTAATCGCGAACGAAACTCTTCTCGCAGAGGAATTATTTGTACCTGGGCATTTCATCGCTGGAGATTTTATTTCAAAAAGCTTGTGGGGTAAAGTACTTCTCCATTATTCACGCCTACTGATACTACACAGTGATGTTTCACTTTAAGTAAATATAATTTTCTTTGACAAACAATTTTTTAAATGGCGTCGAAGACGTACTTTTTTTTTAATTCCGCGAAGAACATGAAATTTATGTTATTCTATTCGATGTTGCGTAGTTGAATGTTGCCACGAAATGAAAATGTAGCTGTCAAACTCACTGTCTGAGAGTGGCAATGTTCAGTCTCCACTAGCGATTCGTCGCCGGGAGTTGATCTCCTGCGATAACTTAACGCTAATGGAGACATCAAGTAACCAATAGTTGGGTCCCAGCAAGAACACTCTTGGTTCAATAACGTATGATATGCCAGATAGCTCTACTAGAGATTCCAGGTAAATTTTCTATGAGATTCTTAAAGCCGAGTTGACAATTCTACCCGAAACTCTTGAATTCCATCTCTTTCTAACTTATGCAATTCAGTATGTATGCAAAATACTTATATATATGCAGATCCTGCTAACTCCTTGTAGGGGTTATTGCAAAAAAAGAATAGTTGGCGATAAACGAACAATAAACCCGATTTCGAGAGATGAAAATTGAAGCAAACCAAAAAAATAAAGAAAAGCGAAACAGCGAATTTAATAAAAGAGGCCGTAATTATAGATTTTGAGTTAAAACTACGGCAAAATATAAACTTTTTGTGTTTACAGTCTCTCGATACTGCGTTCACAACCTTAAATAATGAAGAGGATGGCGAAATTAAGAATATACTTAGTTTTTTTTTCAATTCCGACATTTTGTTGAAATAAATTGATAGGAAACGAACTGTAAATTTTGCCAGCATTGCCAACACAATTTATTTTTAAGTGTAAATATGAATTAAGCTATGTAAGTACGTTTTATTTTTCAAAGATTTTGTCATTGTGCGTTCGGACAGTGCTTAATTGAGTCAATTAGTAAATTATCTCCACTCAATATATACGAAGACAATTTGCTAATAGCCTCAACTAAGTGTTCGTGGGTTGTCTACCGTATTGTTTTTCATCTGAACCAAACATATTAATTCTCGTCTCATCAGTCCAAAGCACCATTTTCGGAAGAGATGTTTTCTGGCAAAGGCAAATATTGTTATTGTTTTTGTTTTTAAGACTCAAAAGCGGTACCTTTCTAAGGATTTTGGCTAGATGTTTGACATCTTACAATCTGTACGTAATGGTTCGGCTAGTTACATCTAAATTTAATTCTGTTTTCAACTCTCTTGAAGACAGAAAAGCGGCAGTATTTTTTTTTTATTTCTTCTGCATATGTCTGGCCCTTTTAGGCAGTGAACACCATATTTTTGGAAGAATTCGCTATATTTACTATTTTACTAATCGAATTTTCTTCCTTAATATACGTACATATAGATATGTATGTATGTATGTAGATCTCTTTGTTAAAAACTAAAATGGCAAAAATTATACTTTTGAATTCGAAGTATTCATTTCCCCAAAACGAGTATTAATTTTCCCAAAAACAGTGGAAAATTTTATGTTTCTATTTTGTTTGCTCAGGTGCTCGCAGTTTCATAATAAGCAACAACCGTGGCTAAGATAAAAATAAAAAATATATAAAAAATGCTAACAATCATTTTAGTATAAAAGCAGTGTCACTTTTAAAAGAAAGCACAATTAATCAGTTTATTGCAAACAGCTATGAATTTCTTATCTTATTTTTTGGTGGCAATTTTGTTGGTGTGTTCCACAAGTTGGCTCACAGTGAACGCTCAAGATGCTTCAGGACCCTCTCCTGGAGGTCGTGGGCATGTTTTCGTAGCAGCATCAGGACCATCTCCTGGAGGTCGTGGACATTAGTAGGAATAGCATCTTAAGGACCATCACAACATGGCTGCGGACATGCTTACTAGCAGGCTTAGATGTGAGCAAGAAGAGTTTTGAATGGAAAAGGAAAAATAAAAATTGAAAAACCACACAACAAATAACATACATATCTTTTTACTTACTAACGATTTTGGTCGAGCTCAGCATAGCAAGCCAGTTATTTCTATATTTCGCTAACTGGCGCCAATTGGCAATACCAAGGGTACCCAAGTTCTTTACCGTTTGGTCTTTCCGGCACAGAGGAGGCCTCCCTTTCCCTCTGCTACGAACAGCGGCTACCACGTCGCCTACTTTTAGGGCTGGAGCGCTTTCATCCATTCGAACGACATGTTCTTGCCAGCGAAGCCGCTGGATCTTAATTGGAGCTCATCGTTCCATCGTCTGCGGTATTTGCTTTTGCAAAGATCCATAAATCTTTCGGAGAATCTTTCTTTAGAACACTCCAATAACCCTTTCATTTTGTAATTTGTTTATCTTATTTTCCCAAACTCTTTGCCAAGCAACAACACGCTGGTAATTATAAATATGCGTTTAATCTCTGTTAAGTCTGTAGTCCTGGAGCTGCCGCTGTGGCATACAAATCCTGAATCCCTAATGACTAATCTTAGTTATTTACATTGAAGCGTCGTCGTTCAACGAGAGAAGTGCTATTATTATAATTTACGAACAGTTAATTTTTGGCATATTTAATAGGTAGCAGCAGTAGAGAAATTTTATAAGCAAAAGTTTCAAAAACATTTTATCAACAACCGTGAATTATAGTGAAATCCAAGGCATATTGAACAGGTAACAACATAGGAAAAACCCAAGAAATTTCTTGTTACAATATTTGATACTTACTTCCTGTTCTTCATCAACTTCCAGCTCTTGCATTGCAAGCTTTGTGTGCCCGCTGATAGAAACTACTTGTGTTCCAGGTGCACTTTTACCCCGGAGTTACAGGAAAGCATTCGTGATGATTTTCCTCTATGGCTTTTACATTTAGCAGAAGGATTGTTCTGTAATTTCCTACTAAAATCTGTAAATCTTCACTGCATCTGAAACCGAGCTACTGAATAAATAGTGACTGAATGGCCTGCATACCATATGGTAATGAGCTCGCCTAAGTATTTATGTACATAACTACAAGAATTACAATCATCTAATGAAATTGCACGCAATGAGTAGCAGTGCATCGAAAAATTAGCATCGCATCTACAAGAAATATAGCAGATCCACAAAGGTAAACTTTAATGCGTCCTCTTTGCAAGTATACTAAACAATAAATTTTAAATTGATAATAGCACCAGCACACCGAAACTGATACCACACGCCCTGGTACGGTCGCTTATTCTCGAAATCCTTGTGGAAACTAAAAAAAATACCTTTGATCTTCACCTTCCTCCTATGGCAAAAAACGTATTCATTTCCTTTTGGATTAAAAAAAAAGTATTTAATTTTTATTTTAAAAAAATACATAAAAGGCAAAATTCAAAATTTTTTTGCTTATAGGCACGACAGTTTGTTTTGAAAATATAGTTCCCGTCGCCAAATTTTTACGCAGAAAATTGCAAGTTTAACGAACAGCTGATTGAATTCTTGTACCAATCCAAATATGCAAAATGAAAAACATTGGATTAGTGATTTCTTTAAATATTTACTTGTTGCTAGCATTTTTAAGACTCTTCTTTTATAATTTTCATTTTTAAAATTTTTCTTTTGGCACCGCGAACGCGATTTGACAAAAATCGTAATATTTCGTAACAATTCGTAACAATTATCTGCATCGCGAACACTCTTTATGTAAACAAAGTAAAAGATAAACAAAATTTTACAGTTTAGAGCTTCACAAAACTAAAAACAAAATCAAATCATCTGCTCTGCTGCTACTATGTGTTTAATGTATCTTGGTGAAATGACTATTATCTAAACGAAATACAAAATTTTACAATACAAATAAAAAAATATACATTTTTTTATTATTAGTACCTATTAGACGTGCCTTTGGGTTTCTGAGTAAAATTATTCATAAACAGCAACATAAGAATGCGCACAAATAAAGGAAATGTGCAAATTAATTTATCCCCGCAAAATAAGGTCCTCTATTTTTCTAGTGAAATTCATTGTACTGTATTATTTTCTGATTTTACAATTAATTTAATATACTCTCACCGAATAGCTAATAAGTAAACGAAGGTAAATATTTGTAAAGAAAAGATATTTTATTTTGTTAAGATAGATATGACATCGTGCTGATTTTGCCTATAAAAAATTTTCTTCAAAACATTTCTACCAAATACATATTTGAAGAATTGCGTTGGACGTCTAAATCTAACTGAAATCTTTTAATGACAGTGTTATTAAATAAAAAACAAAACATACGTTTACGTATACTTTACAGAGTTGTATGGCTGTCAAATTCGTATTAAAACAATACAAGGTGAAAGATTTTAGCGTTGGTTTAAAGATTTGCTTTACCTTGATTTATATGCAGAGTTTCAACACAGGAACTTATTAACAAGTTTATCTATTGATTTGTTTCCTCTTTTACAATATAGAAACATTAATAATCATAAAAATCATAGTCCCAAGTTCCAAACAATGTACAAATTTACCAAAATTTTCATTCAAAGCTTTTTGATAATTTTTTTGCTAATCCAAACAAAGAAGTCGGTATTCGTTTTATTGAAGACAATGCGCATCACCCTCAACGGTGGGTTAAACGTCAAATCGAAATGTCACGCAAAATGCAAATTGGAAGTTGAGTTATGTAGCTTTTGGCGGAGGCGGATCAATTTCGGTTGCTCGCATCCAAGTTGTATGAGCAGGAGAAACTTTTGACAGAAAATTGCCGGATAGCGTTTATATTAGGTTAGGCTGGTCGCGCACATTTTCTACAAAAGTTCAAAAACGCGAAAAGTTTAAGTCTTAAGTAATGTTTAAGGCATAAATGCAAAATACCACCCATTGAGCTAATAAAAAAGGGACCATAAAACCTCGTACGTGCATATTTTTAAAATGTCCATGGCACAAAGTATACATAAATTAGCACCAAAACACTTTTATACCTTTAATATAAGAATAAATATTTTTGTATGTTTTTTCCTAGCTCAATGGACCGTAAATTCGCTATGAACAAGGCGAATTCATAGAAGGTGGTATATTCCCATCAGCTGATTGTTTGTTCTATCTACCTCTTGCGCGGTGAAAGTGTCAAAATTATTATTTTGTTTACATTTTAATTTCCTATTTGCGTTCGTGATGTAAATTAGAGATTTGAATACACATTGCGCCGAACTAAATGCGGTGAAAAAACAAAAAAATACAAAAAAAGAGACTTGACTTCCTGGATTAATTTCTATGCCAACTTCTCTCACATCCAAGCTCACATGTTTCTAAATTTTTGAATTAAAATACAGTTCCGTCTCTAACAAAAAAACATATGTACTTATGTATGTATATATAAACCAAAGTTTCAGACTTTCTACAAAATTTATAATCAATAAAAATGATGTATAGTAATATATAACAATCGTTTTTATAATAATAAATAGTTTAAAAATATTTTATACTTAAAAAATTATAATTTTTTGAGTATACCGTCTATTAAAAAAACAAATATTTTTTACAAACTTTTTAACAAATTATAATTTTTCTGTGTACGACATGAGGTGAGTCTGCCCCAAGTAATTGATAAATTAATGAATAAAAAAAATATTTTTTCATAAAAATATAAAGTCATCTTACTTTTTGAACCCACCTCGTACATTATATGGAAAAAATTGCAGAATAGTGTCAGTATTATTTAGCTCCTGAATGAAGCGATATTTTTTAATTAACAAATTATTGGATTTAAATAAAATTCTAACTAAAATTCTCACATTTACAATTATAAATGTCAACGAAAAATAAATGCACTTAATTTAACATACATACTTATATTTTTATACATATACATACATATACACATACATACATACCTTGATTGTGCCCCAAACCACACAAAAGTGAAAGATCGCATTGACGAAAAGCGCAAACAACGATAAATTAAACGCTATCTTCATAAACGAAACTAAAAAATAGTAGAGAAAACCAAACTTGACAAGGGATGACGGAAAACCGTTCCAAAACTTAATAGAAATTTATTAATTTTATTGACGCAAATTTTAAATATTATTATTATTATTAATCCAAATTAATACAAATTAATTTGTAAAATACTACATGGTGCCGGGCGATGAGGCCATTGTGCACCAGCATAAGTTGATTGCGGTTAAGTATCTTGTGTTAGATTGTGGATGGATAGGATTTTTTTTATTTCAACAATGTTGTCTTTTTTTGCGCAATCCATTAGCTTGTGAAATTGCTGCACAGTCTTTGAATAGGGACATTGTAATAATATATGTTCCACAGTCTGCGTTGTGGAGCAGAATGAACAGGACAGTGGTTGGCTATTTGTGTATAGGTGTTTAGTCGAGAAGAGTGTTGTTCCCAGCCTAACCCTGAGGAATGTAATACAGTCCTGCCGGGAAATCTGGTTGTCGTAGTTTGGTCTGATTTGTGTTTTGTTGTGCTTTTTAAGAAAACAGGTTGAGTTCTTCCAGGTCTTAACTTTAATTTCTGCGGTTAATGCTGCGTAGCACCATGTTATTAATGTATGGAAGGATGGGCATTCATACACGAGTGGCTGGATTTGCGCGACTTTTGCTGCCACGTTGGCAGCTTCATTTCCTGTTATGCCCTGGCACCCAGAGGATTTTTGTGTGCTTCCTTAGTTGGCTCAAGACCGAGTTTAGACTGATGTAGCTCTTGCTGGCAAGTGCTTTGATGGCACCTAAGCTATCTGAACATATTAACGTTTTCTTGTTCAATTTTGCTGCATATTGAATTGCCCATTGCATGGCACTTAGCTCGGCATGGAATATTCCGGAGTGTAGTGGCAGGAGGCTTTGTTGTACGACGGAAAATCCATTTTCGTTTTTTTTTTACCACTGGGAAGATGTTGTTCCCTCTAGGAATGAACCATCTACGTACAAGGTCATTTCCGGAGCAAACGTTGAACTTTTATGCCAAAGTAGTTGTTGGTATTCTGCGGCGCTAGTTGTGTTTTTGGTGTGACGGTTTAGATCAATGTCTATTTGTACAAATTGATTGTTGTCGTTACGAAGTGTTTGTGGTTTTGTGGGAATAGCTATCCTGAGATCGTTTAATTGGTTGATGGAGTGACCAACGCTGCACATGTTGCAGATTGAGGTATTATTTGTGGGATGGTCTAGATACTTCCAAAAGAACTCATGCAGACTTGCTTGTGTTGAAGTTATTGCTGTTGCTGCTAGCTTAACAGCGCTTTTGTTCCGAATTTCTTGGAAGTCGCGATAGCGTGCTTCTACTTTAAGTGCGTCTACTGGTTAAAAGGAGGGCGCCGGTGGCTGATCGAAAGCATTTGTTTAAGGCACTGCTTATTTTCCTGACATTGGTTGTTGATGTCCATCCATTAGTGACTTCCATATGTCGATGGCTGTGTCTATATGTGCCCCTTTTTTGCGGGAGCAAATTAACTTCATCAGGTTGTTGACTTTATTGAGTTTGTTCACAACGTTTTTCGTGTGCTCATTCCAAAGAAGCGTTTTTGAGAAAGCTAGGCCAAGTATTCGTATATAATTTTGGATTTGGATATTTTTCTGCCTTAGTTTTATTGTCGTCGCTGGACATTTTTGCTTGCGGCATACGTGCAGGACATCGACTTTGTCCACAGGGACGTTCGCCCCCCCCTGCTGTTGGCCCAATCGTTGATAATTTTATCTAGCGCTTCAATGTGTTTGTGAACCTCACTAGGGGTGCCTGAGGATATGGCCAAAATATTGTTAGCGTATATTCCGATAAAGTCTATTCCTTAGGATTTTTTGAGTCTAAGAACGAGTGAGCTAATGTAAACATTATATAATACAACAGAGAGTGGAGATCCGTGCGGAAGTCCATTTTGCAGCCGGTGTTTTTGAGAGAAATAACCGTCTCCCCGAGTTGTAACATGCCGATTCGATAGAAAGGGGTGGACTACTTCAAGAAGTTTATTTGGGACGCCCCATTCATGGAGCTGTTTAATTACAAAAACACTTACTTGTTAGCCAGGTTTTCTTTTAACTTGCTTTCGAGTTGGGGGCAAAGAGTGTGTACACCACGTTTGGGCAGAAAGACATGTTGTTCTGTACAAATAACGTCTTGGAGGCAAGTCGTAAGCCGGTTTGCTATAACTTTTTCAAAGGTTTTCGAGATTACTGGTAGGAGGGATATGGGTCGATATCCTTCTATTTGGTTCGGGCTTTTCCCTGCCTTTGGAATAGGTATTAGTATTGCGTGCTTCCAATCGTGTGGTACTATTCCCGTTTTAAGAATTTTATTGAATAGACGACAAATACGCTCTTCAAGACTGGGGGATATATGTTTTAACATGGAGTACGTTAGCTTATCGGTGGAGGAGCTGGAACCTTTGACGCCTTTAAGCACTGCTTTAAGTTCTGGTATTGTAATCTCGTTAATGCTATAAGTCAGAAATTTTTCAGTTAATTTTATCTGCTGTAATTTCGGTTCGAAAGATGTTGTTCGAGCTCATTTTACTCCAGATGTCGGCTAGTATGTTGGCAAGGTCAGCTGGATGAGTGATAACTAGTTAAAATTTATATATAACCTTAACAGGGAGTCAAGGAAACGGTTATTATCTTACTCACCCATTCCCTGTTCGTTCTTAGCCAGCTCTCCATGATAATGAACAATGTCCAAAAAACACTATTGCACGATCATTGCGACACTACTGAGAATATCCCCTAACCATTCGATAAGTTTTGCACCAAACTCAAAAGTAAAACAAAAGCAAGTTTTCATGATTTTAAATAAATTAAAGACTTGTTTTTTTTTTTCAAGTAAACTTTTACTGTACGTAAAAAATATAGCGACCGTACTAGGGCATGTGGTATCAGTTTCGCTGTGCTGGTGCTATTATTAATTTAAATTTATTGTTTAGTATACTTGGGTACCCTTGGTATTGCCAATTGGCGCCAGTTAGCGAAATATAGAAATAACTGGCGTGCTATGCTGAACTCGGCCAAAATCGTTAGTAAGTAAAAAGATATGTATGTTATTTGTTGTGTGGTTTTTCAATTTTTATTTTTCCTTTTCCATTCAAAACTCTTCTTGCTCACATCTAAGCCTGCTAGTAAGCATGTCCGCAGCCATGTTGTGATGGTCCTTAAGATGCTACTCCTACTAATGTCCACGACCTCCAGGAGATGGTCCTGATGCTGCTACGAAAACATGCCCACGACCTCCAGGAGAGGGTCCTGAAGCATCTTGAGCGTTCACTGTGAGCCAACTTGTGGAACACACCAACAAAATTGCCACCAAAAAATAAGATAAGAAATTCATAGCTGTTTGCAATAAACTGATTAATTGTGCCTTCTTTGCAAACTGACACTGCTTTTATACTAAAATGATTGTTTGCATTGTTTATATATTATTTATTTTCTATCTTAGCCACAGTTGTTGCTTATTATGTAATTGCGAGCACCTGAGCAAACAAAATAGAAACATAAAATTTTCCACTGTTTGTGGGAAAATAAATACTTCGTTTTGGCTTTTAGAAACTGCACACTTATACTTGAATTCAAAAATATAATATTTGCCATTTTAGAAAAAAAAGGAAATACGATTAGTAAAATAGGAAATATGGCGAATTCTTCCAAAAATATGGTGTTCACTGCCTAAAAGGGCCAGACATACTTACGTACATACATATGTACGTATGTAGTAAAACATGAAAAAAAATTATTCACCAATTAGCAGAAGTCATCAAAAGTTAAGAGTCTTGAAGCGAGAACTGTGAGAGAATTAATGTGCATATGTACATATATTTTCTACATTGGGGGTTGTTGCAGGTGAATATTACTTTTATATATATAATTTTGATTTTCTATTCACTTTTGCTACACTTTTTCAAATATTATCTTATAAACATATGATTTTGTTGTTTTTTCTGTTCTTTATTTATTTTTATGAAATTATTTTTAATTATTTAATTGTTTATTATTAAATAAAAATTTAAAATAAAAACTATCTTTTATACTATGTATAGGTAAAAGGTGGATAATTATGGCAAGATATCGAAATCTAGCAAATAACATGCAAACACCACTAAACACACAAATTCGGTAGCACACCTAAGTACATACATACATACATACATATATACATGCATATGTGTTTTATATAAACACAAATATAAATATGAACAAACGTACACCTGTTCACTTTACCGCAAACTATTCTCGAGCTCTAAAGGGGGAAACACATGTGCGTAAAAACGCTTGCGTCAAAATTTAAACACACTGGTTTCTTTCAGATCGAACACATGAATTGACGCAGGCGTTTAACGCAATGCAAGTTATCTCCAAATTAAAATTTTACGTGCGTCACCAGTGCTGCCAAGTTTAAAATGGTGAAATTGGCAGTACTTTGTGAAACAGCTGTGCTGAAATTAGACAGCTGCATACATTTCATAAACAATGGAGGAGGAAATTTATAAACAACATAAAGTTGCCGCAACCATCTGTCAAAAGAGAAAAAAACGCTCACGTGTTTCACCTTGCGTTTTACGCGCGTAAAGCCTGCGTCAACGCATGCGTTTTTTACGCACATACATATATTTCCCGCATAAATGTTTGCTTCTGCTCGGACTTCCAACAATTCTGCTGCGTGACGAAAGCAAAAAACCACCACCATAAATTAGAGTTGGCTGCAAATAGTTTTCGTTTTGCACTATGTCCAAGGAAAAATAGCAGTAGTACAAAAAGGTACTATTTAACTCTCTGAGACATATGTATGTATGTACATACATACACATAAATAGGAGAAAGTCAATAATATAAAGGTGCATAATAAACATTAAATTAAAATATTGTGTAATAAATTGTTTAAGTAAATTAAAATTGAAAATTAGTTATAATATGTACATACATACTTACATATGTATGCATAAACATATAAAATAGAAAGAGAAACCTATTTAAAAAATACAGAATTTCACGCATCTTTTGAAACTTATCATTATTTTTTGTTAATTTCAATGAGAAATCAACACATATATATAATCGATAAAATGGAAGATAATCAAAATGTTGGCCTCGCTCAGTTCTGTTAATATATCGCTCTCAATTTTTCTCCGCCATTCAAAAGTGGTGAATTTGCCTATTGCGGTTTTGATGGTTTTTGACAATCCACTCCGACTTTCGACCTTGAAGCTTTTCTGTAATATACGTTCTCTGAGTAAACAACACTCATATTTATTATCAATTTTATTAAAAGAAGTTTAACGAATTATTACAATTATAATATTAGGCTTGTGTTATTTGACCAGCAACTTAAGCTTTTAGCTAATTTTCTATGAAAAACTTAGGCAACATAATTACATTGGCTTTGGAAATGTTATATTGGGTTGATTATTGATTTAGAGGCATTGCCAGTTCATTATTTGTTATCATTAATTGCTGTCTCCATTAGCGTTCAGTTATTGCAAGAGATCTGTCAAATTAATCGCGAACGAAACTCTTCTCGCAGAGGAATTATTTGTACCTGGGCATTTCATCGCTGGAGATTTTATTTCAAAAAGCGACAAAAAATTTTTTAAATGGCGTCGAAGAGGTACTTTTTTTTTTAATTCCGCGAAGAACATGAAATTTATGTTATTCTATTCGATGTTGCGTAGTTGAATGTTGCCACGAAATGAAAATGTAGCTGTCAAACTCACTGTCTGAGAGTGGCAATGTTCAGTCTCCACTAGCGATTCGTCGCCGGGAGTTGATCTCCTGCGATAACTTAACGCTAATGGAGACATCAAGTAACCAATAGTTGGGTCCCAGCAAGAACACTCTTGGTTCAATAACGTATGATATGCCAGATAGCTCTACTAGAGATTCCAGGTAAATTTTCTATGAGATTCTTAAAGCCGAGTTGACAATTCTACCCGAAACTCTTGAATTCCATCTCTTTCTAACTCATGCAATTCAGTATGTATGCAAAATATATATATGCAGATCCTGCTAACTCCTTGTAGGGGTTATTGCAAAAAAAGAATAGTTGGCGATTAACGAACAATAAACCCGATTTCGAGAGATGAAAATTGAAGCAAACCAAAAGTATAAAGAAAAGCGAAACAGCGAATTTAATAAAAGAGGCCGTAATTATAGATTTTGAGTTAAAACTACGGCAAAATATAAACTTTTTGTGTTTACAGTCTCTCGATACTGCGTTCACAACCTTAAATAATGAAGAGGATGGCGAAATTAAGAATATACTTAGTTTTTTTTCAAATCCGACATTTTGTTGAAATAAATTGATAGGAAACGAACTGTCAATTTTGCCAGCATTGCCAACACAATTTATTTTTAAGTGTAAATATGAATTAAGCTATGTAAGTACGTTTTATTTTTCAAAGATTTAGTCATTGTGCGTTCGGACAGTGCTTAATTGAGTCAATTAGTAAATTATCTCCACTCAAAATATACGAAGACAATTTGCTAATAGCCTCAACTAAGTGTTCGTGGGTTGTCTACCGTATTGTTTTTCATCTGAACCAAACATATGTATTAATTCTCGTCTCATCAGTCCAAAGCACCATTTTCGGAAGAGATGTTTTCTGGCAAAGGCAAATATTGTTATTGTTTTTGTTTTTAAGACTCAAAAGCGGTACCTTTCTAAGGATTTTGGCTAGATGTTTGACATCTTACAATCTGTACGTAATGGTTCGGCTAGTTACATCTAAATTTAATTCTGTTTTCAACTCTCTTGAAGACAGAAAAGCGGCAGTATTTTTTTTTTATTTCTTCTGCATATGTCTGGCCCTTTTAGGCAGTGAACACCATATTTTTGGAAGAATTCGCTATATTTACTATTTTACTAATCGAATTTTCTTCCTTAATATACGTACATATAGATATGTATGTATGTATGTAGATCTCTTTGTTAAAAACTAAAATGGCAAAAATTATACTTTTGAATTCGAAGTATTCATTTCCCCAAAACGAGTATTAATTTTCCCAAAAACAGTGGAAAATTTTATGTTTCTATTTTGTTTGCTCAGGTGCTCGCAGTTTCATAATAAGCAACAACCGTGGCTAAGATAAAAATAAAAAATATATAAAAAATGCTAACAATCATTTTAGTATAAAAGCAGTGTCACTTTTAAAAGAAAGCACAATTAATCAGTTTATTGCAAACAGCTATGAATTTCTTATCTTATTTTTTGGTGGCAATTTTGTTGGTGTGTTCCACAAGTTGGCTCACAGTGAACGCTCAAGATGCTTCAGGACCCTCTCCTGGAGGTCGTGGGCATGTTTTCGTAGCAGCATCAGGACCATCTCCTGGAGGTCGTGGACATTAGTAGGAATAGCATCTTAAGGACCATCACAACATGGCTGCGGACATGCTTACTAGCAGGCTTAGATGTGAGCAAGAAGAGTTTTGAATGGAAAAGGAAAAATAAAAATTGAAAAACCACACAACAAATAACATACATATCTTTTTACTTACTAACGATTTTGGTCGAGCTCAGCATAGCAAGCCAGTTATTTCTATATTTCGCTAACTGGCGCCAATTGGCAATACCAAGGGTACCCAAGTTCTTTACCGTTTGGTCTTTCCGGCACAGAGGAGGCCTCCCTTTCCCTCTGCTACGAACAGCGGCTACCACGTCGCCTACTTTTAGGGCTGGAGCGCTTTCATCCATTCGAACGACATGTTCTTGCCAGCGAAGCCGCTGGATCTTAATTGGAGCTCATCGTTCCATCGTCTGCGGTATTTGCTTTTGCAAAGATCCATAAATCTTTCGGAGAATCTTTCTTTAGAACACTCCAATAACCCTTTCATTTTGTAATTTGTTTATCTTATTTTCCCAAACTCTTTGCCAAGCAACAACACGCTGGTAATTATAAATATGCGTTTAATCTCTGTTAAGTCTGTAGTCCTGGAGCTGCCGCTGTGGCATACAAATCCTGAATATATTCTGACTAATCTTAGTTATTTACAACATCTCTTCATAAGTTTAGCTATATTTTTCGCCACATTGAAGCGTCGTCGTTTAACGAGAGAAGTGCTATTATTATAATTTACGAACAGTTAATTTTTGGCATATTTAATAGGTAGCAGCAGTAGAGAAATTTTATAAGCAAAAGTTTCAAAAACATTTTATCAACAACCGTGAATTATAGTGAAATCCAAGGCATATTGAACAGGTAACAACATAGGAAAAACCCAAGAAATTTCTTGTTACAATATTTGATACTTACTTCCTGTTCTTCATCAACTTCCAGCTCTTGCATTGCAAGCTTTGTGTGCCCGCTGATAGAAACTACTTGTGTTCCAGGTGCACTTTTACCCCGGAGTTACAGGAAAGCATTCGTGATGATTTTCCTCTATGGCTTTTACATTTAGCAGAAGGATTGTTCTGTAATTTCCTACTAAAATCTGTAAATCTTCACTGCATCTGAAACCGAGCTACTGAATAAATAGTGACTGAATGGCCTGCATACCATATGGTAATGAGCTCGCCTAAGTATTTATGTACATAACTACAAGAATTACAATCATCTAATGAAATTGCACGCAAGGAGTAGCAGTGCATCGAAAAATTAGCATCGCATCTACAAGAAATATAGCAGATCCACAAAGGTACGCTTTAATGTGCCCTCTTTGCAAGTGTACTAAACAATAAATTTTAAATTGATAATAGCACCAGCACACCGAAACTGATACCACACGCCCTGGTACGGTCGCTTATTCTCGAAATCCTTGTGGAAACTAAAAAAAATACCTTTGATCTTCACCTTCCTCCTATGGCAAAAAACGTATTCATTTCCTTTTGGATTAAAAAAAAAGTATTTAATTTTTATTTTAAAAAAATACATAAAAGGCAAAATTCAAAATTTTTTTGCTTATAGGCACGACAGTTTGTTTTGAAAATATAGTTCCCGTCGCCAAATTTTTACGCAGAAAATTGCAAGTTTAACGAACAGCTGATTGAATTCTTGTACCAATCCAAATATGCAAAATGAAAAACATTGGATTAGTGATTTCTTTAAATATTTACTTGTTGCTAGCATTTTTAAGACTCTTCTTTTATAATTTTCATTTTTAAAATTTTTCTTTTGGCACCGCGAACGCGATTTGACAAAAATCGTAATATTTCGTAACAATTCGTAACAATTATCTGCATCGCGAACACTCTTTATGTAAACAAAGTAAAAGATAAACAAAATTTTACAGTTTAGAGCTTCACAAAACTAAAAACAAAATCAAATCATCTGCTCTGCTGCTACTATGTGTTTAATGTATCTTGGTGAAATGACTATTATCTAAACGAAATACAAAATTTTACAATACAAATAAAAAAATATACATTTTTTTATTATTAGTACCTATTAGACGTGCCTTTGGGTTTCTGAGTAAAATTATTCATAAACAGCAACATAAGAATGCGCACAAATAAAGGAAATGTGCAAATTAATTTATCCCCGCAAAATAAGGTCCTCTATTTTTCTAGTGAAATTCATTGTACTGTATTATTTTCTGATTTTACAATTAATTTAATATACTCTCACCGAATAGCTAATAAGTAAACGAAGGTAAATATTTGTAAAGAAAAGATATTTTATTTTGTTAAGATAGATATGACATCGTGCTGATTTTGCCTATAAAAAATTTTCTTCAAAACATTTCTACCAAATACATATTTGAAGAATTGCGTTGGACGTCTAAATCTAACTGAAATCTTTTAATGACAGTGTTATTAAATAAAAAACAAAACATACGTTTACGTATACTTTACAGAGTTGTATGGCTGTCAAATTCGTATTAAAACAATACAAGGTGAAAGATTTTAGCGTTGGTTTAAAGATTTGCTTTACCTTGATTTATATGCAGAGCTTCAACACAGGAACTTATTAACAAGTTTGGCAATTGATTTGTTTCCTCTTTTACAATATAGAAACATTAATAATCATAAAAATCATAATGGCAAGTTTCAAACAATGTACAAATTTACAAAAAATTTTCATTCAAAGCTTTTTGATAATTTTTTTGCTAATCCAAACAAAGAAGTCGGTATTCGTTTTATTGAAGACAATGCGCATCACCCTCAACGGTGGGTTAAACGTCAAATCGAAATGTCACGCAAAATGCAAATTGGAAGTTGAGTTATGTAGCTTTTGGCGGAGGCGGATCAATTTCGGTTGCTCGCATCCAAGTTGTATGAGCAGGAGAAACTTTTGACAGAAAATTGCCGGATAGCGTTTATATTAGGTTAGGCTGGTCGCGCACATTTTCTACAAAAGTTCAAAAACGCGAAAAGTTTAAGTCTTAAGTAATGTTTAAGGCATAAATGCAAAATACCACCCATTGAGCTAATAAAAAAGGGACCATAAAACCTCGTACGTGCATATTTTTAAAATGTCCATGGCACAAAGTATACATAAATTAGCACCAAAACACTTTTATACCTTTAATATAAGAATAAATATTTTTGTATGTTTTTTCCTAGCTCAATGGACCGTAAATTCGCTATGAACAAGGCGAATTCATAGAAGGTGGTATATTCCCATCAGCTGATTGTTTGTTCTACCTACCTCTTGCGCGGTGAAAGTGTCAAAATTATTATTTTGTTTACATTTTAATTTCCTATTTGCGTTCGTGATGTAAATTAGAGATTTGAATACACATTGCGCCGAAATAAATGCGGTGAAAAAACAAAAAAATACAAAAAAAGAGACTTGACTTCCTGGATTAATTTCTATGCCAACTTCTCTCACATCCAAGCTCACATGTTTCTAAATTTTTGAATTAAAATACAGTTCCGTCTCTAACAAAAAAACATATGTACTTATGTATGTATATATAAACCAAAGTTTCAGACTTTCTACAAAATTTATAATCAATAAAAATGATGTATAGTAATATATAACAATCGTTTTTATAATAATAAATAGTTTAAAAATATTTTATACTTAAAAAATTAATTTTTTGAGTATACAGTCTATTAAAAAAACAAATATTTTTTACAAACTTTTTAACAAATTATAATTTTTCTGTGTACGACATGAGGTGAGTCTGCCCCAAGTAATTGATAAATTAATGAATAAAAAAAATATTTTTTCATAAAAATATAAAGTCATCTTACTTTTTGAACCCACCTCGTACATTATATGGAAAAAATTGCAGAATAGTGTCAGTATTATTTAGCTCCTGAATGAAGCGATATTTTTTAATTAACAAATTATTGGATTTAAATAAAATTCTAACTAAAATTCTCACATTTACAATTATAAATGTCAACGAAAAATAAATGCACTTAATTTAACATACATACTTATATTTTTATACATATACATACATATACACATACATACATACCTTGATTGTGCCCCAAACCACACAAAAGTGAAAGATCGCATTGACGAAAAGCGCAAACAACGATAAATTAAACGCTATCTTCATAAACGAAACTAAAAAATAGTAGAGAAAACCAAACTTGACAAGGGATGACGGAAAACCGTTCCAAAACTTAATAGAAATTTATTAATTTTATTGACGCAAATTTTAAATATTATTATTATTATTAATCCAAATTAATACAAATTAATTTGTAAAATACTACATGGTGCCGGGCGATGAGGCCATTGTGCACCAGCATAAGTTGATTGCGGTTAAGTATCTTGTGTTAGATTGTGGATGGATAGGATTTTTTTTATTTCAACAATGTTGTCTTTTTTTGCGCAATCCATTAGCTTGTGAAATTGCTGCACAGTCTTTGAATAGGGACATTGTAATAATATATGTTCCACAGTCTGCGTTGTGGAGCAGAATGAACAGGACAGTGGTTGGCTATTTGTGTATAGGTGTTTAGTCGAGAAGAGTGTTGTTCCCAGCCTAACCCTGAGGAATGTAATACAGTCCTGCCGGGAAATCTGGTTGTCGTAGTTTGGTCTGATTTGTGTTTTGTTGTGCTTTTTAAGAAAACAGGTTGAGTTCTTCCAGGTCTTAACTTTAATTTCTGCGGTTAATGCTGCGTAGCACCATGTTATTAATGTATGGAAGGATGGGCATTCATACACGAGTGGCTGGATTTGCGCGACTTTTGCTGCCACGTTGGCAGCTTCATTTCCTGTTATGCCCTGGCACCCAGAGGATTTTTGTGTGCTTCCTTAGTTGGCTCAAGACCGAGTTTAGACTGATGTAGCTCTTGCTGGCAAGTGCTTTGATGGCACCTAAGCTATCTGAACATATTAACGTTTTCTTGTTCAATTTTGCTGCATATTGAATTGCCCATTGAATGGCACTTAGCTCGGCATGGAATATTCCGGAGTGTAGTGGGAGGAGGCTTTGTTGTACGACGGAGAATCCATTTTCGTTTTTTTTTTGACCACTGCGTAAGATGTTGTTCCCTCTAGGAATGAACCATCTACGTACAAGGTCATTTCCGGAGCAAACGTTGAACTTTTATGCCAAAGTAGTTGTTGGTATTCTGCGGCGCTAGTTGTGTTTTTGGTGTGACGGTTTAGATCAATGTCTATTTGTACAAATTGATTGTTGTCGTTACGAAGTGTTTGTGGTTTTGTGGGAATAGCTATCCTGAGATCGTTTAATTGGTTGATGGAGTGACCAACGCTGCACATGTTGCAGATTGAGGTATTATTTGTGGGATGGTCTAGATACTTCCAAAAGAACTCTTGCAGACTTGCTTGTGTTGAAGTTATTGCTGTTGCTGCTAGCTTAACAGCGCTTTTGTTCCGAATTTCTTGGAAGTCGCGATAGCGTGCTTCTACTTTAAGTGCGTCTACTGGTTAAAAGGAGGGCGCCGGTGGCTGATCGAAAGCATTTGTTTAAGGCACTGCTTATTTTCCTGACATTGGTTGTTGATGTCCATCCATATATGGTTATACAATGTTGTAGTACGCCTGTTGTTAGTGACTTCCATATGTCGATGGCTGTGTCTATAAGTGCACCTTTTTTGCGGGAGCAAATTACCTTCATCAGGTTGTTGACTTTAGTGAGTTTGTTCACAACGTTTTTCGTGTGCTCATTCCAAAGAAGCGTTTTTGAGAAAGCTAGGCCAAGTATTCGTACATTATTTTGGATTTGGATATTTTTCTGCCTTAGTTTTATTGTCGTCGCTGGACATTTTTGTTTGCGGCATACGTGCAGGACATCGACTTTGTCCACAGGGACGTTCGCCCCCCTGCTGTTGGCCCAATCGTTGATAATTTTATCTAGCGCTTCAATGTGTTTGTGAACCTCACTAGGGGTGCCTGAGGATATGGCCAAAATATTGTCAGCGTATATTCCGATAAAGTCTATTCCTTCGGATTTTTTGAGTCTAAGAACGAGTGAGTTAATGTAAACATTATATAATACAACAGAGAGTGGAGATCCGTGCGGAAGTCCATTTTGCAGCCGGTGTTTTTGAGAGAAATAACCGTCTCCCCGAGTTGTAACATGCCGATTCGATAGAAAGGAGTGGACTACTTCATGAAGTTTATTTGGGACGCCCCATTCATGGAGCTGTTTAATTACAAAAACACTTACTTGTTAGCCAGGTTTTCTTTTAACTTGCTTTCGAGTTGGTGGCAAAGAGTGTGTACACCACGTTTGGGCAGAAAGACATGTTGTTCTGTACAAATAACGTCTTGGAGGCAAGTCGTAAGCCGGTTTGCTATAACTTTTTCAAAGGTTTTCGAGATTACTGGTAGGAGGGATATGGGTCGATATCCTTCTATTTGGTTCGGGCTTTTCCCTGCCTTTGGAATAGGTATTAGTATTGCGTGCTTCCAATCGTGTGGTACTATTCCCGTTTTAAGAATTTTATTGAATAGACGACAAATACGCTCTTCAAGACTGGGGGATATATGTTTTAACATTGACTACGTTAGCTTATCGGTGGAGGGGCTGGAACCTTTGACGCCTTTAAGCACTGCTTTAAGTTCTGGTATTGTAATCTCATTAATGCTATTTGTTAGACGGGGCTTCTGCTCTAATAAGTCAGAAATTTTTAATTTAATTTTTTCTGCTGTAATTTCGGTTCGAAAGATGTTGTTCGAGCTCATTTTACTCCAGATGTCGGCTAGTATGTTGGCAATGTCAGCTGGATGAGTGATAACTAGTAAAAATTTATATATAACCTTAACAGGGAGTCAAGAAAACGGTTATTATCTTACTCACCCATTCCCTGTTCCTTCTTAGCCAGCTCTCCATGATAATGAACAATGTCCAAAAAACACTTCTGCACGATCATTGCGACACTACTGAGAATATCCCCTAACCATTCGATAAGTTTTGCACCAAACTCAAAAGTAAAACAAAAGCAAGTTTTCATGGTTTTAAATAAATTAAAGACTTGTATTTTGTTTTTTTTTCTTTCAAGTAAACTTTTACTGTACGTAAAAAATATAGCGACCGTACTAGGGCGTGTGGTATCAGTTTCGCTGTGCTGGTGCTATTATCAATTTAAAATTTATTGTTTAGTATACTTGCAAAGAGGGCACATTAAAGTGTACCTTTGTGGATCTGCTATATTTCTTGTAGATGCGATGCTATTTTGTCGATGCACTTGGAGTGAAGAGAATCCACATGAGACCCTTGAAACGCCATTACATCCACAAAAACTGACTGTTTGGTGTGCTCTATGGGCTGGTGGAGTCATTGGGCCATACTTCTTCCGCAATAATGCTGGAGAGGCAGTTACCGTTAATGGAGACCGGTATAGAGCCATGATAACCGACAATTTTGTTCCCGAATTGGATGGCATGAATGTGGATGAGTTGTGGTTCCAACAAGACGGCGCTACATGCCACACAGCGCACGTCACAATCGATTTATTGAAGGAAACATTCGCTGAGCGCATAATTTCGCGGAATGGACCTGTCAATTGGCCACCAAGATCGTGTGATTTGACACCATTGGATTATTTTCTTTGGGGATATGTGAAGTCGCTCGTCTACACCAACAAACCAGAAACGTTAGGGGAATTGGAAGCCAACATTCGTGGCGTTATTGCCGACATACGGCCCCATATGCTCGAAAAAGTGGTTGAAAATTGGACCCGTAGAATTGGCTTTATTCGAGCCAGCCGCGGCGGCCACATGCCCGAAATCATATTTAAACATTAATGGCATAAAATTATCCTTCCAATAAAGCCAAATTGATGGACCTTAAAACGATTTTCTTGTGTTTTATTTCAATTCGAAGTTCTATACCCCTAAAAAAAACACCCGATAGTATTTACCTCGTTGAACGACGACGCTTCAATGTGGCGAAAAATATTGCTAAATTTATGAAGAAATGTTACAAATAACTAAGATTAGTCAACATAGATTTAGGATTTGTATGGCAGCTCCAGGACTACAGACTTAACAGAGATTAATCGCATATTTATAATTACCAGCGTGTTGTTGCTTGGCAAAGAGTTTGGAAAAATAAGATAAACAAATTACAAAATGAAAGGGTTATTGGAGTGTTCGAAAGAAAGATTCTCCGAAAGATTTATGGATCTTTGCAAAAGCAAATACCGCAGACGATGGAACGATGAGCTCCAATTAAGATCCAGCGGCTTCGCTGGCTAGGACATGTCGTTCGAATGGATGAAAGCGCTCCAGCCCTAAAAGGAGGCGACGTGGTAGCCACTGTTCGTAGCAGAGGGAAAGGGAGGCCTCCTCTGCGCCGGAAAGACCAAACGGTAAACAACTTGGGTACCCTTGGTATTGCCAATTGGCGCCAGTTAGCGAAATATAGAAATAACTGGCGTGCTATGCTGAACTCGGCCAAAATCGTTAGTAAGTAAAAAGATATGTTATTTGTTATGTGGTTTTTCAAATTTTATTTTTCTTTTTCCATTCAAATCTCTTCTTGCTCCCATCTAAGCCTGCTAGTAAGCATGTCCGCAGCCATGTTGTGATGGTCCTTAAGATGCTACTCCTACTAATGTCCACGACCTCCAGGAGAGGGTCCTGATGCTGCTACGAAAACATGACCACGACCTCCAGGAGATGGTCCTGAAGCATCTTGAGCGTTCACTGTGAGCCAACTTGTGGAACACACCAACAAAATTGCCACCAAAAAATAAGATAAGAAATTCATAGCTGTTTGCAATAAACTGATTAATTGTGCCTTCTTTGAAAACTGGCACTGCTTTTATACTAAAATGATTGTTTGCATTGTTTATATTTATTTTCTATCTTAGCCACAGTTGTTGCTTATTATGTAATTGCGAGCACCTGAGCAAACAAAATAGAAACATAAAATTTTCCACTGTTTGTGGGAAAACAAATACTTCGTTTAGGCTTTTAGAAACTTCACACTTATGCTCGAATTCAAAAGTGTAATTTTTCCATTTTAGAAAAAAAGGAAATTCGATTAATAAAATAGGAAAAATTGCGAATTCTTTCAAAAATATGGTGGTCACCGCCTAAAAGGGCCAGACATACTTATGTACGCAGTAGAAAATAAAAAAAAAATCATTCACCAATTAGCAGAAGTCATCAAAAGTTAAGAGTCTTGAAGCGAGATCTGTGTGAGAATTAATGTGCATACATATATTTTTTACATTGGGGTTTATTGCAGGTGAATATTATTTTTATATATAATTTTGATTTTCTATTCACTTTTGCTACTCTTTTTCAAATATTCTTTTATAAACATATGATTTTGTTTTTTTCTGTTCTATATTTATTTTTATGAAATTATTTTTAATTACACTGTCCAACAAATGAAGACTTTTCGAATGGAACAGAATAGCGACCCCATAATTCTGAAAGGGTATGTTGAGTAGATCATTTTTGTAGAACAAACTTATGGTCCAGCACGTCTGAGTTTTTTTTACAGCGGGTCAAAGTTTTCATTTTTTGGTCGAAGGGAGCATTATTCTATATGAAAAAAATGTTGTAAGTTAATGTCTGAGAGAACTGTTATGGTGAGAGTTGTATTGTGGAATTGTATGAGAACTTATTTCTGTATTGGCGTATGTCATATTGGCCGAAAATGTATGTGTAGGCGGAACACCTTCACAGCGCACTTCTGGTAAAATGACATTATTTGTTGCTTCGTATGTCATTATCGCGTAGTGCCTTTGGCTTCTACCAAATTTGTAATTTACGCAGAAATAGCATGTAACTGATTTGTGATCTTCAGGTTCAATCCATATAATAGGCGCAGATCATGGCAGCGCCTTAGTACCGCCTTTGTACCAGGTCAAAATACCACTTTCGCAAGTAGATAGTACATACAGTTTTTGGTATCCAAGCTTTACATAAAAATCGATTCCAAAGAAAAGAAAATATGGTTCTTCAATTGTAGGGAATATCTTTCTTTTGCTTTGATGGTGCGTAAAATGTCCACAAATAAAACAAAACCAATCTCTTAATTTGCAAACAGAATCCGCCATGCTTATTAAAGCTTTAATTGTTCTTTTTTTATATTAATTTTAGTAAAAATCACACCCGATATGTACTGCTTAGTAGCTCAATTATGCTTAATTTTATCACACCCGATTTGTAAGTCACAGCTGATTTGTAAGTCACAGCTGACTAGACGCGAGAACTCAGTGTTTGGCCCGGCCGAACTTGACGACGTTTTCACCTGCTTTGTATATGTTGGCGTGTAATTTTGCCAATTAATCGTAAAGAGCTTTATTTAAAACAATGGTGTCTTTGGTGACCCCCACTGAAATTTTCCGCCAAACATTTTCGTAGAATATTTTAATCCTTAAATCTCCTTTTTTAAAGGATATTTTTTGATTTTCTCGAAAAAAGGGTCAAATTGACGCATAAAGAGACCAGTTAGAGGGTTAAGATCTTCCACAAAAATAATCCTCATACAATTCCACAATACAACTCTGACCATAAGAATTCTCTCAGACATTAACTTACAACATTTTTTTCATATAGAATAATGCTCCCTTCGACCATAAGTTTGTTCTACAAAAATGATCTACTCAACATACCCTTTCAGAATTATGGGGTCGCTATTCTGTTCCATTCAAAAAGTCTTCATTTGTTGGACAGTGCAATTAAAAATAATTTCATAAAAATAAATATAGAACAGAAAAAAACAAAATCATATGTTTATAAAAGAATATTTGAAAAAGAGTAGCAAAAGTGAATAGAAAATCAAAATTATATATGTATGTATGTATGTATATAAAAATAATATTCACCTGCAATAAACCCCAATGTAAAAAATATATGTATGCACATTAATTCTCACACAGTTCTCGCTTCAAGACTCTTAACTTTTGATGACTTCTGCTAATTGGTGAATGATTTTTTTTTTATTTTCTACTGCGTACATAAGTATGTCTGGCCCTTTTAGGCGGTGACCACCATATTTTTGAAAGAATTCGCAATTTTTCCTATTTTATTAATCGAATTTCCTTTTTTTCTAAAATGGAAAAATTAGACTTTTGAATTCGAGTATAAGTGTGAAGTTTCTAAAAGCCTAAACGAAGTATTTGTTTTCCCACAAACAGTGGAAAGTTTTATGTTTCTATTTTGTTTGCTCAGGTGCTCGCAGTTACATAATAAGCAACAACTGTGGCTAAGATAGAAAATAAATAATATATAAACAATGCAAACAATCATTTTAGTATAAAAGCAGTGCCAGTTTTCAAAGAAGGCACAATTAATCAGTTTATTGCAAACAGCTATGAATTTCTTATCTTATTTTTTGGTTGCAATTTTGTTGGTGTGTTCCACCAGTTGGCTCACAGTGAACGCTCAAGATGCTTCAGGACCATCTCCTGGAGGTCGTGGTCATGTTTTCGTAGCAGCATCAGGACCCTCTCCTGGAGGTCGTGGACATTAGTAGGAGTAGCATCTTAAGGACCATCACAACATGGCTGCGGACATGCTTACTAGCAGGTTTAGATGTGAGCAAGAAGAGTTTTGAATGGAAAAAGAAAAATAAAAATTGAAAAACCACACAACAAATAACATACATATATTTTTACTTACTAACGATTTTGGCCGAGTTCAGCATAGCACGCCAGTTATTTCTATATTTCGCTAACTGGCGCCAATTGGCAATACCAAGGGTACCCAAGTTCTTTACCGTTTGGTCTTTCCGGCGCAGAGGAGGCCTCCCTTTCCCTCTGCTACGAACAGTGGCTACCACGTCGCCTACTTTTAGGGCTAGAGCGCTTTCATCCATTCGAACGACATGTCCTAGCCAGCGAAGCCGCTGGATCTTAATTGGAGCTCATCGTTCCATCTTCGGCGGTATTTGCCATCGCAAAGATCCATAAATCTATCGGAGAATCTTTCTTTCGAACATTCCAATAACCCTTTCAATATATAATTTGTTTATCTTATTTTCTCAAACTCTTTGCCAAGCAACAACACGCTGGTAATTATAAATATGCGATTAATCTCTGTTAAGTCTGTAGTCCTGGAGCTGCCGCTATGGCATACAAATCCTAAATCTATATTGACTAATCTTAGTTATTTACAACATCTCTTCATAAATTTAGCAATATTTTTCGCCACATTGAAGCGTCGTCGTTCAACAAGATAAATACTATTATTATAATTTACGAACAGTTAATTTTTGGCATATTTAATAGGTAGCAGCAGTAGAGAAATTTTATAAGCAAAAGTTTCAAAAACATTTTATTAACAACCGTGAATTATAGTGAAATCCAAGGCATATTGAACAGGTAACAACATAGGAAAAACCCAAGAAATTTCTTGTTACAATATTTGATACTTACTTCCTGTTCTTCATCAAATACCAGCTCTTGCATTGCAAGCTTTGTGTGCCCGCTGATAGAAACTACTTGTGTTCCAGGTGCACTTTTAACCCGGAGTTACAGGAAAGCATTCGTGATGATTTTCCTCTATGGCTTTTACATTTAGCAGAAGGATTGTTCTGTAATTTCCTACTAAAATCTGTAAATCTTCACTGCATCTGAAACCGAGCTACTGAATAAATAGTGACTGAATGGCCTGCATACCATATGGTAATGAGCTCGCCTAAGTATTTAACTACAAGAATTACAATCATCTAATGAAATTGCACGCAAGGAGTAGCAGTGCATCGAAAAATTAGCATCGCATCTACAAGAAATATAGCAGATCCACAAAGGTACGCTTTAATGTGCCCTCTTTGCAAGTATACTAAACAATCAATTTTAAATTGGTAATAGCACCAGCACACCGAAACTGATACCACACGCCCTGGTACGGTCGCTTATTCTCGAAATCCTTGTCGAAACTAAAAAAATACCTTTGATCTTCACCTTCCTCCTATGGCAAAAAACGTTAACTTTTAATTTTTATTTAAAAAAAAATACATAAAAGGCAAAATTCAAAATTTTTTTGCTTATAGGCACGACAATTTGTTTTGAAAATATAGTTCCCGTCGCCAAATTTTTACGCAGAAAATTGCAAGTTTAACGAACAGCTGATTGAATTCTTGTCCCAATCTAAATATGCAAAATGAGAAACATTGGATTAGTGATTTCTTTAAACATTTACTTGTTGCTAGCATTTTTAACACTCTTCTTTTATAGTTTTCACCTTTAAAATTCTTCTTTTGGCACCGCGAACGCGATTTGACAAAAATAGTAATATTTCGTAACAATTCGTAACAATTATCTGCATCGCGAACACTCTTTATGTAAACAAAGTAAAAGTTAACAAAAGTTGACAGTTTAGAGCTTCACAAAACTAAAAACAAAATCAAATCAGCTGCTCTGCTGCTACTATGTGTTTAATGTATCTTGGTGAAATGACTATTATCTAAACGAAATACAAAATTTTACAATACAAATAAAAAAATATATATATTTTTATTACTACTCTCTATTAGACGTGTCTTGGGGTTTCTGAATAAAATTATTCATAAACAGCAACACGAGAATGCGCACAAATAAGGGAAATGTGCAAATTAATTTATCCCCGCAAAATAAGGTCCTTTATTTCTCTAGTGAAATTCATTGTACTGTATTATTTTCTGATTTTACAATTAATTTAATATACTCTCACCGAATAGCTAATAAGTAAACGAAGGTAAATATTTGTAAAGAAAATATATTTAATTTTGTTTAGATAAATATAACTTCGTGCTGATTTTGCCTATAAAAAATTTTTACCAAATACATATTTGAAGAATTGCGTTGGACGTCTAAATCTAACTGAAATCTTTAAATGACAGTGTTATTAAATAAAAAACAAAACATACGTTTACGTATACTCTACAGAGTTGCATGGCTGTCAAATTCGTATTAAAACAATACAAGGTGAAAGATTTTAGCGTTGGTTTAAAGATTTGCTTTACCTTGATTTATATGCAGAGCTTCAACACAGGAACTTATTAACAAGTTTGGCTATTGATTTGTTTCCTCTTTTACAATATAGAAACATTAATAATCATAAAAATCATAATGGCAAGTTTCAAACAATGTACAAATTTACCAAAATTTTCATTCAAAGCTTTTTGATAATTTGTTTGCTAATCCAAACAAAGAAGTCGGTATTCGCTTTATTGAAGACAATGCGCATCACTCTCAACGGTGGGTTAAACGTCAAATCGAAATGTCACGCAAAATGCAAATTGGAAGTTGAGTTAGCTTTTGGCGGAGGCGGATCAATTTCGGTTGCTCGCATCCAAGTTGTATGAGCAGGAGAAACTTTTGACAGAAAATTGCCGGATAGCGTTTATATTAGGTTAGGCTGGTCGCGCACATTTTTTACAAAAGTTCAAAAACGCGAAAAGTTTAAGTCTTAAGTAATGTTTAAGGCATAAATGCAAAATACCACCCATTGAGCTAATAAAAAATGGCCTACTTTTAAAATGTCCATGGCACAAAGTATACATAAATTAGCACCAAAACACTTTTATACCTTTAATATAAGAATAAATATTTTTGTATGTTTTTTCCTAGCTCAATGGACCGTAAATTCGCTATGAACAAGGCGAATTCATAGAAGGTGGTATATTCCCATCAGCTGATTGTTTGTTCTATCTACCTCTTGCGCGGTGAAAGTGTCAAAATTATTATTTTGTTTACATTTTAAATTTTCTATTAGCGATCGTTATGGAAAATTCCATGTACAAGATAAGCAACACATAAAATTATACAGAAATTAAATTGTTTATTTTTACTATAAATTCTCAGTACGTTTCGTTTTTGTATTTAATTTGAAATTCTGCCCATTCATTTATTTTTGTTTTCTAAGTTTCTTTGACATTTTCACCGCAACATACACAAAATTTTTTACTTATGTCAGTGTATGTGGACTATACCATCTTGAATGAATTCGCTTTGGCTATGAACGTACCGAAAGGTAATGCTTCTAATATAATGCAGCCCAAATGTATGTATGTATATCGTTACAAATTGCAGAGACGACGAATGCTGTAAAGAATATTCCATGTAAAAGCGGAGTGTAAATTAGCCATGGTTGCAAGAACATGTGACGCTTCTGTAAAAAGATTCGTATTAATTGTTTTTAATTTAGTTAGCATTTAGGGGTTAAAGCAATGTAAATAAATTATTGAAGTTGATTTTTGGCATAATAAGCTTCACGTCATTACTTAGCACAGAGATTTGAATACACATTGCGCCGAAATAAATGCGGTGAAAAAACAAAAATTACAAAAAAAAACAAAAAAAAGAGACTTGACTTCCTGGATTAATTTCTATGCCAACTTCTCTCACATCCAAGCTCACATGTTTCTAAATTTTTGAATTAAAATACAGTTCCGTCTCTAACAAAAAAACATATGTACTTATGTATGTATATATAAACCAAAGTTTCAGACTTTCTACAAAATTTATAATTAATAAAAATGATGTATAGTAATATATAACAATCGTTGTTATAATAATAAATAGTTTATAAATATTTTATACTTAAAAAATTATAATTTTATTAAAGTTAATAATTATTAAAAAAACAAATATTTTTTACAAACTTTTTAAGAAATTATAATTTTTCTGTGTACGGCATGAGGTGAGTCTACCCCAAGTAATTGATAAATTCATGAATAAAAAAAATATGTTTTCATAAAAATATAAAGTCACCTTACTTTTTGAACCCACCTCGTACATTATATGGAAAAAATTGCAGAATAGTGTCAGTATTATTTAGCTCCTGAATGAAGCGATATTTTTGAATTAACAAATTATTGGATTTAAATAAAATTCTAACTAAAATTCTCACATTTACAATTATAAATGTCAACGAAAAATAAATGCACTTTATTTAACATACATACTTATATTTTTATACATATACATATACACATACATACATACCTTGATTGTGCCCCAAACCACACAAAAGTGAAAGATCGCATTGACGAAAAGCGCAAACAACGATAAATTAAACGCTATCTTCATAAACGAAACTAAAAAATAGTAGAGAAAACCAAACTTGACAAGGGATGACGAAAAATCGTTCCAAAACTTAATAGAAATTTATTAATTTTATTGACGCAAATTTTAAATAAGTATGTATTACATATGTACGAGTATTATTATTATTATTATTATTAATCCGTATTTTTACGACGAGGCCATTGTGCACCAGCATAAGTTGATTGCGGTTAAGTATCTTGTGTTAGATTGTGGATGGATAGGATTTTTTTTATTTCAACAATGTTGTCTTTTTTTGCGCAATCCATTAGCTTGTGAAATTGCTGCACAGTCTTTGAATAGGGACATTGTAATAATATATGTTCCACAGTCTGCGTTGTGGAGCAGAATGAACAGGACAGTGGTTGGCTATTTGTGTATAGGTGTTTAGTCGAGAAGAGTGTTGTTCCCAGCCTAACCCTGAGGTATGTAATACAGTCCTGCCGGGAAATCTGGTTGTCGTAGTTTGGTCTGATTTGTGTTTTGTTGTGCTTTTTAAGAAAACAGGTTGAGTTCTTCCAGGTCTTAACTTTAATTTCTGCGGTTAATGCTGCGTAGCACCATGTTATTAATGTATGGTAGGATGGGCATTCATATACGAGTGGCTGGATTTGCGCGACTTTTGCTGTCACGTCGGCAGCTTCATTTCCTGGTATGCCCTGGCACCCAGAGGATTTTTGTGTGCTTCCTTAGTTGGCTCAAGACCGAGTTTAGACTGATGTAGCTCTTGCTGGCAAGTGCTTTGATGGCACCTAATGGTCTAGATACTTCCAAAAGAACTCTTGCAGACTTGCTTGTGTTGAAGTTATTGCTGTTGCTGCTAGCTTAACAGCGCTTTTGTTCCGAATTTCTTGGAAGTCGCGATAGCGTGCTTCTACTTTAAGTGCGTCTACTGGTTAAAAGAAGGGCGCCGGTGGCTGATCGAAAGCATTTGTTTAAGGCACTGCTTATTTTCCTGACATTGGTTGTTGATGTCCATCCATATATGGTTATACAATGTTGTAGTACGCCTGTTGTTAGTGACTTCCATATGTCGATGGCTGTGTCTATAAGTGCACCTTTTTTGCGGGAGCAAATTACCTTCATCAGGTTGTTGACTTTAGTGAGTTTGTTCACAACGTTTTTCGTGTGCTCATTCCAAAGAAGCGTTTTTGAGAAAGCTAGGCCAAGTATTCGTATATTATTTTGGATTTGGATATTTTTCTGCCTTAGTTTTATTGTCGTCGCTGGACATTTTTGCTTGCGGCATACGTGCAGGACATCGACTTTGTCCACAGGGACGTTCGCCCCCCTGCTGTTGGCCCAATCGTTGATAATTTTATCTAGCGCTTCAATGTGTTTGTGAACCTCACTAGGGGTGCCTGAGGATATGGCCAAAATATTGTTAGCGTATATTCCGATAAAGTCTATTCCTTCGGATTTTTTGAGTCTAAGAACGAGTGAGTTAATGTAAACATTATATAATACAACAGAGAGTGGAGATCCGTGCGGAAGTCCATTTTGCAGCCGGTGTTTTTGAGAGAAATAACCGTCTCCCCGAGTTGTAACATGCCGATTCGATAGAAAGGAGTGGACTACTTCATGAAGTTTATTTGGGACGCCCCATTCATGGAGCTGTTTAATTACAAAAACACTTACTTGTTAGCCAGGTTTTCTTTTAACTTGCTTTCGAGTTGGTGGCAAAGAGTGTGTACACCACGTTTGGGCAGAAAGACATGTTGTTCTGTACAAATAACGTCTTGGAGGCAAGTCGTAAGCCGGTTTGCTATAACTTTTTCAAAGGTTTTCGAGATTACTGGTAGGAGGGATATGGGTCGATATCCTTCTATTTGGTTCGGGCTTTTCCCTGCCTTTGGAATAGGTATTAGTATTGCGTGCTTCCAATCGTGTGGTACTATTCCCGTTTTAAGAATTTTATTGAATAGACGACAAATACGCTCTTCAAGACTGGGGGATATATGTTTTAACATTGACTACGTTAGCTTATCGGTGAAGGAGCTGGAACCTTTGACACCTTTAAGCACTGCTTTAAGTTCTGGTATTGTAATCTCATTAATGCTATTTGTTAGACGGGGCTTCTGCTCTAATAAGTCAGAAATTTTTAATTTAATTTTTTCTGCTGTAATTTCGGTTCGAAAGAGGTTGTTCGAGCTCATTTGACTCCAGTTGTCGGCTAGTATGTTGGCAATGTCAGCTGGATGAGTGATAACTAGTTAAAATTTATCTATAACCTTAACAGGGAGTCAAGAAAACGGTTATTTTATGGAAAAAATATAGCGACCGTACTAGGGCGTGTGGTATCAGTTTCGGTGTGCTGGTGCTATTATCAATTTAAAATTTATTGTTTAGTATACTTGCAAAGAGTGCACATTAAAGCGTACCTTTGTGGATCTGCTATATTTCTTGTAGATGCGATGCTAATTTTTCGATGCACTGCTACTCCTTGCGTGCAATTTCATTAGATGATTGTAATTCTTGTAGTTAAATACTTAGGCGAGCTTATAAAATATGCCAAAAATTAAATGTTCGTAAATTATAATAATAGCACTTCTCTCCTTAAACGACGACGCTTCAATGTGGCGAAAAATATAGCTAAATTTATGAAGAAATGTTACAAATAACTAAGACTAGTCAATATAGATTCAGGATTTGTATGCCACAGCGGCAGCTCCAGGACTACAGACTTAACAGAGATCAAACGCATATTTTCTACCAGCGGAAAGAGAAGGAAAAATTCTCCGAACGATATATGGATCTTTGCGATGGCAAATACCGCAGACAATGGAACGATGAGCTCCACGAGCTTTATAACAACTTAGATATAGCGCAGGGAATAAAAATCCAGCGGCATTGCTGGCTAGGACATTTCGTTCGAATGGATGAAAGCGCTCCAGCCCTAAAAGTAGGCGACGTGGTAGCCACTGTTCGTAGCAGAGGGAAAGGGAGGCCTCCTCTGCGCCGGAAAGACCAAACGGTAAAGAACTTGGGTACCCTTGGTATTGCCAATTGGCGCCAGTTAGCGAAATATAGAAATAACTGGCGTGCTATGCTGAGCTCGACCAAAATCGTTAGTAAGGAAAAAGATATGTTATTTGTTGTGTGGTTTTTCAATTTTTATTTTTCCTTTTCCATTCAAAACTCTTCTTGCTCACATCTAAGCCTGCTAGTAAGCATGTCCGCAGCCATGTTGTGATGGTCCTTGAGATGCTACTCCTACTAATGTCCACGACCTCCAGGAGAGGGTCCTGATGCTGCTACGAAAACATGACCACGACCTCCAGGAGATGGTCCTGAAGCATCTTGAGCGTTCACTGTGAGCCAACTGGTGGAACACACCAACAAAATTGCAACCAAAAAATAAGATAAGAAATTCATAGCTGTTTGCAATAAACTGATTAATTGTGCTTTCTTTTAAAACTTACACTGCTTTTATATTAAAATGATTGTTTGCATTGTTTATATATTATTTATTTTCTATCTTAGCCACAGTTGTTGCTTATTATGTAATTGCGAGCACCTGAGCAAACAAAATAGAAACATAAAATTTTCCACTGTTTGTGGGAAAATAAATACTCGTTTTGGGAAAATGAAGACTTCGAATTCAAAAGTATAAGTTTTGCCATTTTAGTTTTTAACAAAGAGACCTACATACATACATACATATGTATATGTACGTACATTAAGGAAATGTGCAAAATTAATTTGTCTCCACGAAATTCGTTTTGTGATGAACGGAAGAGGAGAAGAATTAATAATAAGTTTTAGTAAAAAAGAAAAGTCGATTAGTAAAATAGTAAATATAGCGAATTCTTCCAAAAATATGGTTTTCACTGCCTAAAAAGGCCAGACATATGCAGAAGAAATAAAAAAAAATACTGCCGCTTTTCTGTCTTCAAGACAGTTGAAAACAGAATTAAATTTAGATGTAACTAGCCGAACCATTACGTACAGATTGTAAGATGTCAAACATCTAGCCTAAATCCTTAGAAAGGTACCGCTTTTGAGTCTTAAAAACAAAAACAATAACAATATTTGCCTTTGCCAGAAAACATCTCTTCCGAAAATGGTGCTTTGGACTGATGAGACGAGAATTAATATGTTTGGTTCAGATGAAAAACAATACGGTAGACAACCCACGAACACTTAGTTGAGGCTATTAGCAAATTGTCTTCGTATATTTTGAGTGGAGATAATTTACTAATTGACTCAATTAAGCACTGTCCGAACGCACAATGACAAAATCTTTGAAAAATAAAACGTACTTACATAGCTTAATTCATATTTACACCTAAAAATAAATTGTGTTGGCAATGCTGGCAAAATTGACAGTTCGTTTCCTATCAATTTATTTCAACAAAATGTCGGAATTGAAAAAAAACTAAGTATATTCTTAATTTCGCCATCCTCTTCATTATTTAAGGTTTTGAACGCAGTATCGAGAGACTGTAAACACAAAAAGTTTATATTTTGCCGTAGTTTTAACTCAAAACCTATAATTACGGCATCTTTTATTAAATTCGCATTTTCGCTTTTCTTTATATTTTTGCTTGGCTTCAATTTTCATCTCTCGAAATCGGGTTTATTGTTCGTTAATCGCCAACTATTCTTTTTTTGCAATAACCCCTACAAGGAGTTAGCAGGATCTGCATATATATATTTTGCATACATACTGAATTGCATAAGTTAGAGAGAGTTTCGGGTAGAATTGTCAACTCGGCTTTAAGAATCTCATGGAAAATTTACCTGAAATCTCTAGTAAAGCTATCTGGCATATCATGCTATTTCTTATTCTTATTTTTATGGCGTTTACATTTATACTCTAAAAAAAACTGCAAAATATCCAAAAATGCAATGAAAAAACTTCCAAATGCCATTTCATACAGAGTGTGTGTCCGCAAAACAAAGAGCTTCGTATCAGCTCATCTTTGATTCTCAGTACTGACACACTCATCGAATCGCCGCTCAGTAACAGAGCAACCTAAACAAGAGCGGCAGCGGAACGCGACGCTCTCCGCTCTTGTTTAGGTTGCTCTGTAAGATGGCTGAAACTTATAACTGAGCTACTGAGTCACAATTTTTTTGGGAAGTGAGTCTGAGCGAGCGACTCATCGCTAAGAGTCAGCTCAGTAACTCAATTCAGTGCTTAGTTACACAGTTCTACATAATTCCTCTGCGAGAAGAGTTTCGCTGGCGATGAATTTGACAGATCTCTTGCGATAACTGAACGCTAATGGAGAGAGCAAGTAATGATAACAAATAATGAAGTGGCAATGCCTCTAATTCAATAATTAACCCAATATAACATTTCCAAAGCCAATGTATTTATGTTGCCTAAGTTTTTCATAGAAAATTAGCTAAAAGCTTAAGTTGCTGGTCAAATAACACAAGCCTAATATTATAATTGTAATAATTCGTTAAACTTCTTTTAATAAAATTGATAATAAATATGACTGTTGTTTACTCAGAGAACGTATATTACAGAAAAGCTTCAAGGTCGAAAGTCGGAGTGGATTGTCAAAAACCATCAAAACCGCAATAGGCAAATTCACCACTTTTGAATGGCGGAGAAAAATTGAGAGCGATATATTAACAGAACTGAGCGAGGCCAACATTTTGATTATCTTCCATTTTATCGATTATATATATGTATGTGTTGATTTCTCATTGAAATTAACAAAAAATAATGATAAGTTTCAAAAGATGCGTGAAATTCTGTTTTATATGTTTATGCATACATACATATGTAAGTATGTATGTACATATTATAACTAATTTTCAATTTTAATTTACTTAAACAATTTATTACCCAATATTTTAATTTAATGTTTATTATGCACCTATTTATTATTGACTTTCTCCTATTTATGTGTATGTATGTACATACATATGTCTCTGAGAGTTAAATAGTACCTTTTTGTACTACTGCTATTTTTCCTTGGACATAGTGCAAAACGAAAACTATTTGCAGCCAACTCTAATTTATGGTGGTGGTTTTTTGCTTTCGTCACGCAGCAGAATTGTTGGAAGTCCGAGCAGAAGCAAACATTTATGCGGGAAATATATGTATGTGCGTAAAAAACGCATGCATTGACGCAGGCTTTACGCGCGTAAAACGCAAGATGAAACACGTGAGCGTTTTTTTCTGTTTTGACAGATGGTTGCGGCAACTTTATGTTGTTTATAAATTTGCTCCTCCATTGTTTATAAAATGTATGCAGCTGTCTAATTTCTGCACAGCTGTTTCACAAAGTACTGCCAATTTCACCATTTTAAACTTGGCAGCACTGGTGACGCACGTAAAATTTTAATTTGGAGATAACTTGCATTGCGTTAAACGCGTGCGTCAATTCATGTGTTCGATCTCAAAGAAACCAGTGTGTTTAAATTTTGACGCAAGCGTTTTTACGCACATGTGTTTCCCCCTTTAGAGCTCGAGAATAGTTTGCGGTAAAGTGAACAGGTGTACGTTTGTTCATATTTATATTTGTGTTTATATAAAACACATATGCATGTATATATGTATGTATGTATGTATGTATGTACTTAGGTGTGCTACCGAATTTGTGTGTTTAGTGGTGTTTGCATGTTATTTGCTTGATTTCGATATCTTGCCATAATTATCCACCTTTTATAGTATAAAAGATAGTTTTTATTTTAAATTTTTATTTAATAATAAATAATAAAATAATTAAAAATAATTTCATAAAAATAAATATAGATCAGAAAAAACAAAATCATATGTTTATAAGAGAATATTTGAAAAAGAGTAGCAAAAGTGAATAGAAAATCAAAATTATATATAAAAATAATATTCACCTGCAACAAACCCCAATGTAGAAAATATATGTATGCACATTAATTCTCTCACAGTTCTCGCTTCAAGACTCTTAACTTTTGATGACTTCCGCTAATTGGTGAATAATTTTTTTTCATGTTTTACTGCGTATGTCTGGCCCTTTCAGGCAGTGAACACCAGATTTTTGAAAGAATTCGCAATTTTTCCTATTTTATTAATCGAATTTCCTTTTTTTCTAAAATGGAAAAATTAGACTTTTGAATTCGAGTATAAGTGTGAAGTTTCTAAAAGCCAAAACGAAGTATTTATTTTCCCACAAACAGTGGAAAATTTTATGTGTCTATTTTGTTTGCTCAGGTGCTCGCAATTACATAATAAGCAACAACTGTGGCTAAGATAGAAAATAAATAATATATAAAAAATGCAAACAATCATTTTAGTATAAAAGCAGTGCCAGTTTTCAAAGAAGGCACAATTAATCAGTTTATTGCAAACAGCTATGAATTTCTTATCTTATTTTTTGGTGGCAATTTTGTTGGTGTGTTCCACAAGTTGGCTCACAGTGAACGCTCAAGATGCTTCAGGACCATCTCCTGGAGGTCGTGGTCATGTTTTCGTAGCAGCATCAGGACCCTCTCCTGGAGGTCGTGGACATTAGTAGGAGTAGCATCTTAAGGACCATCACAACATGGCTGCGGACATGCTTACTAGCAGGCTTAGATGTGAGCAAGAAGAGTTTTGAATGGAAAAGGAAAAATAAAAATTGAAAAACCACACAACAAATAACATACATATCTTTTTACTTACTAACGATTTTGGCCGAGTTCAGCATAGCACGCCAGTTATTTCTATATTTCGCTAACTGGCGCCAATTGGCAATACCAAGGGTACCCAAGTTCTTTACCGTTTGGTCTTTCCGGCGCAGAGGAGGCCTCCCTTTCCCTCTGCTACGAACAGTGGCTACCACGTCGCCTACTTTTAGGGCTGGGGCGCTTTCATCCATTCGAACGACATGTCCTAGCCAGCGAAGCCGCTGGATTTTTATTCCCTGCGCTATATCTACGTTGTTATAAAGCTCGTCGTTCCATTGTCTGCGGTATTTGCTTTCGCAAAGATCCATAAATCGTTCGGAGAATTTTTCCTTCTCTTTCCGCTGGTAAAAAATATGCGTTTAATCTCTGTTAAGTCTGTAGTCCTGGAGCTGCCGCTGTGGCATACAAATCCTGAATCTATATTGACTAGTCTTAGTTATTTGTAACATTTCTTCATAAATTTAGCTATTTTTTTCGCCACATTGAAGCGTCGTCGTTTAAGGAGAGAAGTGCTATTATTATAATTTACGAACAGTTAATTTTTGGCATATTTTATAAGCTCGCCTAAGTATTTAACTACAAGAATTACAATCATCTAATGAAATTGCACGCAAGGAGTAGCAGTGCATCGAAAAATTAGCTTCCCATCTACAAGAAATATAGCAGATCCACAAAGGTACGCTTTAATGTGCACTCTTTGCAAGTATACTAAACAATAAATTTTAAATTGATAATAGCACCAGCACACCGAAACTGATACCACACGCCCTAGTACGGTCGCTATATTTTTTCCATAAAATAACCGTTTTCTTGACTCCCTGTTAAGGTTATAGATAAATTTTAACTAGTTATCACTCATCCAGCTGACATTGCCAACATACTAGCCGACATCTGGAGTAAAATGAGCTCGAACAACATCTTTCGAACCGAAATTACAGCAGAAAAAATTAAATTAAAAATTTCTGACTTATTCGAGCAGAAGCCCCGTCTAACAAATAGCATTAATCAGATTACAATACCAGAACTTAAAGCAGTGCTTAAAGGTGTCAAAGGTTCCAGCTCCTTCACCGATAAGCTAACGTACTCCATGTTAAAACATATATCCCCCAGTCTTGAAGAGCGTATTTGTCGTCTATTCAATAAAATTCTTAAAACGGGAATAGTACCACACGATTGGAAGCACGCAATACTTATACCTATTCCAAAGGCAGGGAAAAGCCCGAACCAAATAGAAGGATATCGACCCATATCCCTCCTACCAGTAATCTCGAAAACCTTTGAAAAAGTTATAGCAAACCGGCTTACGACTTGCCTCCAAGACGTTATTTGTACAGAACAACATGTCTTTCTGCCCAAACGTGGTGTACACACTCTTTGCCCCCAACTCGAAAGCAAGTTAAAAGAAAACCTGGCTAACAAGTAAGTGTTTTTGTAATTAAACAGCTCCATGAATGGGGCGTCCCAAATAAACTTCTTGAAGTAGTCCACCCCTTTCTATCGAATCGGCATGTTACAACTCGGGGAGACGGTTATTTCTCTCAAAAACACCGGCTGCAAAATGGACTTCCGCACGGATCTCCACTCTCTGTTGTATTATATAATGTTTACATTAACTCACTCGTTCTTAGACTCAAAAAATCCGAAGGAATAGACTTTATCGGAATATACGCTGACAATATTTTGGCCATATCCTCAGGCACCCCTAGTGAGGTTCACAAACACATTGAAGCGCTAGATAAAAAATTATCAACGATTGGGCCAACAGCAGGGGGGCGAACGTCCCTGTGGACAAAGTCGATGTCCTGCACGTATGCCGCAAGCAAAAATGTCCAGCGACGACAATAAAACTAAGGCAGAAAAATATCCAAATCCAAAATAATATGAAGTTAATTTGCTCCCGCAAAAAAGGTGCACATATAGACACAGCCATCGACATATGGAAGTCACTAACAACAGGCGTACTACAACATTGTATAACCATATATGGATGGACATCAACAACCAATATCAGGAAAATAAACAGTGCCTTAAACAAATGCTTCCGATCAGCCACCGGCGACTTCCAAGAAATTCGGAACAAAAGCGCTGTTAAGCTAGCAGCAACAGCAATAACTTCAACACAGGCAAGTCTGCATGAGTTCTTTTGGAAGTATCTAGACCATCCCACAAATAATACCTCAATCTGCAACATGTGCAGCATTGGTCACTCCATCAACCAATTAAACGATCTCAGGATAGCTATTCCCACAAAACCACAAACACTTCGTAACGACAACAATCAATTTGTACAAATACACATTGATCTAAACCGTCACACCAAAAACACAACTAGCGCCGCAGAATACCAACAACTACTTTGGCATAAAAGTTCAACGTTTGCTCCGGAAATGACCTTGTACTTAAATGGTTCCTTCCTAGAGGGAACAACATCTTACGCAGTGGTAAAAAAAAAAACGAAAATGGATTCTCCGTCGTACAACAAAGCCTCCTCCCACTACACTCCGGAATATTCCATGCCGAGCTAAGTGCCATTCAATGGGCAATTCAATATGCAGCAAAATTGACCAAGAAAACGTTAATATGTTCAGATAGCTTAGGTGCCATCAAAGCACTTGCCAGCAAGAGCTACAGCAGTCTAAACTCGGTCTTGAGCCAACTAAGGAAGCAAACAAAAGTCCTCTGGGTGCCAGGGTATACGGACATACCAGGAAATGAAGCTGCCGACGTGGCTGCAAAAGACGCGCAAATCCAGCCACTCGTGTATGAATGCCCATCCTACCATACATTAATAACATGGTGCTACGCAGCATTAACCGCAGAAATTAAAGTTAAGACCTGGAAGAACTCAACCTGTTTTCTTAAAAAGCACAACAAAACACAAATCAGACCACCCAGATTTCCCGGCATGACTGTATTACATTCCTCAGGGTTAGGCTGGGAACAACACTCTTCTCGACTAAACACCTATACACAAATAGCCAACCACTGTCCTGTTCATTCTGCTTCACAACGCAGACTGTGGAACATATATTATTACAATGTCCCTATTCAAAGACTGTGCAGCAATTTCACAAGTTAATGGATTGCGCTAAAAAAGACAACATTGTTGAAATAAAAAAAATCCTATCCATCCACAATCTAACACACGATACTTAACCGCAATCAACTTATACTGGTGCACAATGGCCTCGTCGTAAAAATACGGATTAATAATAATAATAATAATAATACTCGTACATATGTAATACATACTTATTTAAAATTTGCGTCAATAAAATTAATAAATTTCTATTAAGTTTTGGAACGATTTTCCGTCATCCCTTGTCAAGTTTGGTTTTCTCTACTATTTTTTAGTTTCGTTTATGAAGATAGCGTTTAATTTATCGTTGTTTGCGCTTTTCGTCAATGCGATCTTTCACTTTTGTGTGGTTTGGGGCACAATCAAGGTATGTATGTATGTGTATATGTATATGTATAAAAATATAAGTATGTATGTTAAATAAAGTGCATTTATTTTTCGTTGACATTTATAATTGTAAATGTGAGAATTTTAGTTAGAATTTTATTTAAATCCAATAATTTGTTAATTAAAAAATATCGCTTCATTCAGGAGCTAAATAATACTGACACTATTTTGCAATTTTTTCCATATAATGTACAAGGTCTGTTCAAAGAGTAAGGTGACTTTATATTTTTATGAAAAAATATTTTTTTTATTCATTAATTTATCAATTACTTGGGGCAGACTCGCCTCATGCCGTACACAGAAAAATTATAATTTGTTAAAAAGTTTGTAAAAAATATTTGTTTTTTTAATAATTATTAATTTTAATAAAATTATAATTTTTTAAGTATAAAATATTTTTAAACTATTTATTATTATAAGAACGATTGTTATATATTACTATACATCATTTTTATTAATTATAGGTTTTGTAGAAAGTCTGAAACTTTGGTTTATATATACATACATAAGTACATTTGTTCTTTTGTTAGAGACGGAACTGTATTTTAATTGAAAAATTTAGAAACATGTGAGCTTGGATGTGAGAGAAGTTGGCATAGAAATTAATCCAGGAAGTCAAGTCTCTTTTTTTGTTTTTTTGTATTTTTTTGTTTTTTCACCGCATTTAGTTCGGCGCAATGTGTATCTCAAATCACGAACGCAAATAGGAAATTAAAATGTAAACAAAATAATAATTTTGACACTTTCACCGCGCAAGAGGTAGATAGAACAAACAATCAGCTGATGGGAATATACCACCTTCTATGAATTCGCCTTGTTCATAGCGAATTTACGGTCCATTGAGCTAGGAAAAAACATACAAAAATATTTATTCTTATATTAAAGGTATAAAAGTGTTTTGGTGCTAATTTATGTATACTTTGTGCCATGGAAATTTTAAAAGTAGGCCATTTTTTATTAGCTCAATGGGTGGTATTTTGCATTTATGCCTTAAACATTACTTAAGACTTAAACTTTTCGCGTTTTTGAACTTTTGTAGAAAATGTGCGCGACCAGCCTAACCTAATATAAACGCTCTCCGGCAATTTTCTGTCAAAAGTTTCTCCTGCTCATACAACTTGGATGCGAGCAACCGAAATTGATCGGCCTCCGCCAAAAGCTAACTCAACTTCCAATTTGCATTTTGCGTGACATTTCGTTTTGACGTTTAACCCACCGTTGAGGGTGATGCGCATTGTCTTCAATAAAACGAATACCGACTTCTTTGTTTAAATTAGCAAACAAATTATCAAAAAGCTTTGAATGAAATTTTTTTGTAAATTTGTAGATTTTTTGAAACTTGGGATTACAATTTTTATGATTATTAATGCTTCTATATGGGGTGTAATGGGGTGCAGTGGTGCTTCTGGGTATGCGGTTACAGTTGCACGGCGGTACTCAATCCCTACTCTAACGTCCACGTTCGTGCACCCTGGGCAACGTGAGCAACCCATGTGCGAGATACGGTAACCAACCCGTGTGGAGCCATGGGTCACGGCTAATAGAGAGGGAGCTTTAGCGGAGCCACTCCGACATATTCGGTTTAAGGGTCCACTAAAGTCCGCAGCGTCTGTCCACCAGGAGGTGCGGCTGCAAGCGGGCGTCTGTCTTGGATTAAGCGGCTCGCTATATAAACGAATATAAAATTTCAACCCCCAGCAATGGGTTGTGCGCAGGGCTTGGAACCCGCCACGTAAAAACCAACATCCAATGAAAAACAAAACAAAGCCTCGGATGAGACCCCCTTTTTTGATGACGACCACAGCAAACGTTTAAAGGGCAATGATTTGAGGGCATGCACCTGGAATGTCCGAACCCTTAATTGGAAAGGTGCCTCTGCCCGGCTGGTTGATGTCCTCAGCAGAGCAAAGGCTGACATCACCGCCATCCAAGAGATGCGATGGACGGGGCAAGGGAAACAAGTGATAGGCCCTTGCGACATCTACTACAGCTGCCATGTAAAGGAGCGCAAATTTGGTGTCGGATTTGTGGTGGGAGAGAGACTGCGCCGTAAAGTACTGTCGTTCACTCCGGTGGACGAGCGTCTCGCCACAATCCGCATCAAGACGAGATTCTTCAACATCTCCCTAATTTGCGCCCACGCCCCGACGGAAGAGAAGGACGATGGGACTAAAGATCGCTCCTACGATCTCCTTGGCCGCACGTATGTGCGGTGCCCCCACCACGATATAAAAATCGTGCTTGGCGACTTCAATGCCAAGGTGGGCAAGGAGGGCATGGGCATCTTTGGTTCCACAGTCGGAAAATTCAGTCTACACGACAAACGTCCGATAACGGATTGAGACTGATCGACTTCGCCGGGGCCCGAAACATGGTAGTCTGTAGTACCAGGTTCCAGCATAAGAAGATTCACCAGGCTACGTGGCTGTCTCCAGATGGTAAGACACGAAACCAAATCGACCACGTTGTGATAGACGGAAGGCATGCTTCCAGTGTCCTAAATGTGCGCACGAACCGAGGAGCCAACATCGACTCGGATCATTTTCTGGTGGCAGCTAAGATCCGCACGCGCCTCTGTGCAGCAAAAAGCGCGCGCAAATGGACACAAGGAAAGCTCGACGTCGGAAAGCTGCAATCGCAACAGACAGCTACCCACTTCGCCACTCGACTTGCACTCCTGCTCTCTGATAGCAATAATCAACAGAACGATATTTCCGAGCAGTTAACCATATTTCTCGCTGTCTACATACCGCCGCTGAAGAATCCATCGGATTACAGCAAGCCCGAAAGAACAACTGGTATGACGAGGAATGTCGCGCCGCTACGGAACGTAAAGACGCTGCCTACAGGGCCACACTGCGATCGGGCGCAACGCGAGCTGTGCGGGAGCGTTATCGTGAGCTGAAGAAGGAAGCAAGACGCATTTTTCGTGAGAAAAAGAGAGAGGCCGAAATGCGTCAGTGCGAAGAGCTTGAGATGCTGGCCGACAGGAAAAGCGCCCGAAAATTTTTTCAAAAAGTTCGACGGCTTACAGAAGGTTTTAAGACCGGGGCGAATTCCTGTAAGAATGAAAACTGGCGACCTGGTGACTGATGTCCACAGCACACTTAAATTATGGATGGAGCACTTCTCCACACTGCTTAATAGAAGCAACTGCAACCCTGGAGATGTTGAACCCGAATCCCCAATCAATGATGATGGACGCGATGTACCATCACCCGACTGTGACGAAATTCGGAAAGCGATAGCACGGCTGAAGAACAACAAAGCCCCCGGGGCCGATTGGTTACCAGCTGAGTTATTTAAGTACGGCGGAGGGGAGCTGGTTAAGTGCATGCACGAGTTCATCTCTAGAATATGGTCGGAAGAACGCATGCCTACTGATTGGAACTTAAGTGTGCTCTGCCCAATCCACAAAAAAGGGTGATCCTGCAGTTTGCGCCAACTATCGCGGGATTAGTCTTCTTAACATCGCATATAAGGTTCTGTCGAGTGTATTGTGTGAAAGACTTAAGCCCACCGTCAATGAACTGATTGGACCTTATCAGTGTGGCTTTAGACCTGGTAAATCTACTATCGACCAGATATTCACAGCGCGCCAGATCTTGGAAAGACCCAAGAAAGAAGAATCGACACGCACCACCTTTTTGTCGACTTCAGAGCCGCTTTCGACAGCACAAAAAGAAGTTGCCTTTATGCCGCAATGTCTGAATTTGGTATCCCCGCAAAACTTATACGGCTATGTAAAATGACGTTGAGCAACACCACCAGCTCCGTCAGAATCGGGAAGGACCTCTCCGAGCCGTTTGATACCAAACGAGGTTTCAGACAGGGTGACTCTTTGTCGTGCGATTTCTTTAACCTGATGCTGGAGAAGATAATTCGAGCCGCAGAACTTAATCGGTCAGGCACCATCTTTTATAAGAGTGTGCAATTGCTGGCGTACGCCGATGACATTGACATCATCGGTCTCAACAACCACGCAGTTAGTTCTGCCTTCTCCAAACTGGATAGAGAAGCGAAGGGAATGGGTCTGGAGGTGAACGAGGGCAAGACGAAGTATCTCCTGTCATCAAATAGACAGTCGGCACATTCACGACTGGGATCAAACATCACTGTTGGCAGTTATAACTTCGAAAAAGTAGAGGACTTCGTTTACTTAGGAACCAGCATTAACACCAATAACAGCGTCAGCCTTGAAATCCAACGCAGAATCTCTCTTGCCAACAAGTGCTACTTCGGACTGAGTAGGCAATTGCACAGTAAAATCCTCTCGCGACGGACAAAAATCATACTCTATAAGTCTCTCATCATGCCCGTCCTATTGTATGGCGCAGAAGCATGGACGATGACAACATCAGATGAGAGAGCTCTTGGAGTGTTCGAGAGAAAGATTCTTCGAAAGATTTATGGACCTTTGCGTCTTTGCGACGGCGAATACCGTGTACGATGGAACGATGAGCTGTACGAGCTGTACAATGACGTAGATATAGTGCAGCCGATTAAGAACCAGCGGCTCCGCTGGCTAGGCCACGTCGTACGAATGGATGAAATAGCTCCAGCCCTGAAGGTTTTTGACGCGGTACCCGCTGGTGGTAGCAGAGGAAAAGGAAGACCCCCTTTTGCGTTGGAAAGACCAAGTGGAAAAAGACTTGGCTATACTTGGGATTTCCAATTGGCGCCAGTTAGCAAAAGAGAGGGACAGCTGGCGTGCTTTGTTGACCTCGACCATAATCGCTTAGGCGGTTGTTGCGCCAATTAAGTAAGTAAGTAATGCTTCTATATTATAAAAGAGGAAACGAATCAATTGCCAAACTTGTTAATAAGTTCCTGTGTTGAAGCTCTGCATATAAATCAAGGTAAAGCAAATCTTTAAACCAAATAAATAAATTGAACCAACGCTAAAATCTTTCACCTTGTATTGTTTTAATACGAATTTGACAACCATGCAACTCTGTAAAGTATACGTAAACGCACGCAAATCAATTTCGGGTGGACGTGTGCACATACATATGTACATTTATATAAAATCTGTTACATTTTCAGCAATCCATGCCCGCCTACGGATCATTGTGTATTCAGGATACAACAAAATAAAAGCTGAAAATAATGCAAATGCCATGATCACACTATCGGCTTGATTCCCTAGAATATTCAAAATAAGAGTTTTTATAAGAGTTCCATTAAGATGTTATTGTGTAATATGCTTGCTTTTTATTTAATAACACTGTCGTTTAAAGATTTCAGTTAGAATTAGACGTCCAACGCAATTCTTCAAATATGTTTTGGTAGAAATGTTTTGAAAATAACGAGCAAGGAAGGGGAAATTAAGAGGGCAAAATGACATTTCATTTTGAGGAAAAGTTGCAAATTCTTGCTGGACAAATTTTACCCAGTACAAATTTGCAACAAGAAAACAGCTGCTCAAAAGCCGCTGATTGCAATAAATACGAAATTTTTGTTTAAGAATTTTAAAGGTGAAAATTATAAAAGAAGAGCTGTTGCTAGCAATGCAGTTTTTTTCCTTTTGCAAATTCAATCAGCTGTTCGTTAAACTGGAAATTTTCTGTAAATTTTGCGTTCGCGAAAAAATAGAACAATAAAAGGAATGCAATTCGTTTTACTCCTGATTTATTATAACTATTGAGATTCTTTATAAAAGATGATATCGAATAATTAAATTTAATTCAAAAAGGCATACGGACTTGTCACCTCGACATATGTTGAAAGAAAAAGCGGTGACAAAAATGTAATGGCAGATTTTTTATTTCTAGCAGTTTGTTCCACGGGTTGCATTGGCGCATTTTTTTAAATAAAAATTAAATACTATTTTTTTTTTAATCCAAAATCAGAAGAATGCGTTTTTTGCCATAAGAGGAAGGTCAATGGTATTTTTATTTAGTTCCCACAAGGATCTAAAGAAGAAGCGACCGTACCAGGGCAGGTGGTATCAGTTTCGGTGCGCTGGTTATATTATCAATTTAAAATTGATTGTTTAGTATACTTGCAAAGAGGGCGCATTAAAGAGTACCTTTGTAGTTAAATACTTAGGCGAGCTCATTACCATATGGTATTCAGGCCATTCAGTCACTATTCATTCAGTAGCTTGTGTCCAGATGCAGTGAATATTTACAGATTTTAGTCGGAAATTACATAACAATCGTTCTACTGAAAGCGGAAATACCAAGCTTGCAATGCAAGAGCTGGAAATTAATGAAGAACACGAAGTAAGTAAGCACGGTTTTTCCTATGTTGTTACCTGTTCAATATGCCTCGGATTTCACTATAATTCACGGTTGTTGATAAAATGTTTTTGAAACTTTAGCTTATAAAATTTCTCTACTGCTGCTACCTATTAAATATGCTAAAAATTAAATGTTTGTAAATTATTATAATAGCATTTCTCTCGTTAAACGACGACGCTTCAATGTGGCGAAAAATATAGCTAAACTTATGAAGAGATTTTGCAAATAACTAAGATTAGTCAGAACAAATTCAGGATTTGTATGCCACAGCAACAGCTCCAGGACTACAGACTTGAGAGAGATTAATCGCATATTTTTTACCAGCGTGTTGTTGCTTGGCAAACAATTTGGGAAAATAAGATAAAGAAATGATAAAATGATATGCCAGTACTATCGTACGGCGCAGAAGCATGGACGATGAAAACTTCTGATGAGAGGGTTATTGGGGTGTTCGAAAGAAAGATTCTCCGAAAGATTTATGGCGATGACGAATACCGATGATGGAACGATGAGCTCTACGAGCTCTATAACATCGTAGACATAGTGCAGCGAATTAAGATCCAGCGGCTTTGCTGGCTAGGACATGTCGTTAGAATGGATGAAAGCGCTCCAGCCCTAAAAGTAGGCGACGTGGTAGCCACGGTTCATAGCAGAGAGAAAGGGAGACCTCCTCTGCGCCGGAAAGACCAAACGGTAAAGAACTTGGGTACCCTGGTATTCGCAATTGGCGCCAGTTAGCGAAAGATAGAAATAACTGGCGTGCTATGCTGAGCTCGACCAAAATCGTTAGTAAGTAAAAAAATATGTTATTTGTTGTATGATTTTTCAAATTGTATTTTTCTTTCTGCATTCAACACTCTCCTTGCTCACATCTAAGCCTGCTAGAGAGCATGTCCGCAGCCATGTTGTGATGGTCCTTAAGAGGTTAATCCTACTAATGGCCACGACCTCCAGGAGAAGGTCCTGATGCTGCTACGAAAACATGACCACGACCTCCAGAAGAGGGTCCTGAAGCATCTTGAGCGTTCACTGTGATCCAACTTGTGGAGCACACCAACAAAATTGCCACCAAAAAATAAGATAGGAAATTCATAGCTGCTTGCAATAAACTGATTAATTGTGCTTTCTTTGAAAACTGAAACTGCTTTTATACTAAAATGATTGTTTGCATTTTTTATATATTTTTTATTTTTTATCTTAGCCTCGTTTGTTGCTTATTATGAAACTGGGAGCACCTGAGCAAACAAAATAGAAACATAAAATTTTCCACTGTTTGTGCGGAAATGATCATTTCGTTTTGGCTTTTAGAAACTGCACACTGTCCCGAATTCAAAAGTATAGTTTTAGCCATATAACTCGTAGTATTTAACAAAAAGAACATAACCAAATTTTAAGCTTTAATATCATTTAAAGAAATGTGTGAAATTCGATAAGTAAAATAGTAAATATGGCGAATACTTCCAAAAATATGGTGTTCACCGTCTCAAAAGGCCAGACATGTGCAGTAAAAAAAATGACTTCTGTCCTCAAGAGATCTGAAAACATAATTAAATTTAGATGTAACTGTTGAGTTATCAGGATCCAAGTTTTATTTCAATGTAATTTTATTTCAAAAAAGTAAAATTTATTTCATTTCATATTATAATAATTATAAAGTAAGAGTACATTATTTAGAACAAGGTTTATCTTACACGATCGTAAAGCGACTGATTTACATTTCTTTTCTCTAGTAGTCGCAGCATACATACTCGTACTATAATACTTATTTCTATGCCTCTATATTTGTGTAGTCTCAGCTACAGCTAACTGGCTCTCATTGCTTTATGTACTCGTATTTATGTAAAGGTGTACAATATGAATGTAGACATTACAAGAATGATAATTTAGAAGATTGTGACACTTTCGTCTCGTTATCTTTTTGGTTTCGGCTTGACATCGGTGTGACGTCATAGCATACCAGAATAAAAAGTCAAAAGGGAAAAGAAACAGAAAATTTACATTCACGTGCAAAATAATGAAACAATTAGTTAAAAATGGAGTGTTCAGTGGCAAATTGTACTTACGACAACATAAAACCCTTGCATTTTCCTTTATTTTGATATTAAAATGTTTAAAGAAATGGATTTTATAATTTAATGTTCCTTATCCACTTTTTGAGAATGTTGTACAAATACAACATAAGCTGAGTCAACAACACCGGAGTATCACAAATTTTCATATTTTAATGTACCAATTGTTTATATTCGCTAAATTACCGCTGTTTGTGATCAAAAACTTCCTTTTTTGGTTGTTGGCACGCATAAAACACAACACTTGAATAAATGCTTCCCAATTGCACACAGGTGTGAACGCATTTGTTTACGATTTCGCCGTCATGTTGGTATTTTCATTTCGCTTCATACAAGTATTCCGTACGCTATGACGTAGAAATGTCGCAATCCCTCAATTTATCATTCTTGTATACATTACAACTGTAACAAGCCGAACCATTACGTACAGATTGTTAGATGTCAAACATGCAGCCAAAACCCTTAGAAAGGTAACAGTTTTGAGCCTTGAAAACAAAAACCATAACAAAATTCGCTTTTGCCAGAAAACATCTTTTCCGAAAAAGGTGATTTGGTCTGATGAGACAAAAATTATTATGTTTGGATCAGATGGAAAACAATACGGTAGACGATCCACGAACACAGCTTTTGATCTAAAATACACAAAAAAACTGTGAAGCGCAGCAGGGTTCAGATAATGGAGTGGCCGTCTCAATTGCCAGACCTAAACCCCAATGAACACCTTTGGGTAGACTTAAAAAGAGGATCGGGCATGTACGCGTTAAAATAATAAGGCGTGTTTTATTTGACCATCGCAAGCTAAAGCGGCGTACAGACACAGCTTTAATTGAGGCAACTAGCAAATTGTCTTCGTACCTTATATTTTGAGTGGCCAACATTTACTAATTGACTCAATTAAGCACTGTCCGAACGCTTAATGCCTACGTCGTTGATAAATAAAACGTAATTACATAGCTTAATTCATATTTACACTTAAATATAAATTATGTTGGCAATGCAGTTTTTGACAGTTCGTTTAATAACAATTTATTTCAACAAAATATCGGAATTGAAAAAAAAATTAAGTATATTCATAATTTCTTCATAATGAAGAGGATTATTTAAGGTTGTGGACGCAGTATCGAACTGTAAACACAAAAAGTGTATATTTTGCCGTAGTTTTAACTCAAAATCTATAATTACGGCATCTTTTATTAAATTCGCTGTTTCGCTTTTCTTTATATTTTTGGTTTGTTTCAATTTTCATCTCTCGAAATCTGGTTTATCGTTCGTTTATCGCCAACTATTATTTGTTTGCAATAACCCCTACAACACACTACTAACCGAAACGGCAATTACCGCAGTTGTTTCGGGTATTTATACCGTGATATCACTGTTAGTGTTACAAGGAGTTAGCAGAATCTGCATATATATAAGTATTTTGCATACATACTGAATTGCATGAGTTAGAAAGAAATGGAATTCAAGAGTTTCGGGTAGAATTGTCAACTCGGCTTTAAGAATCTCATAGAAAATTTACCTGAAATCTCTAGTAGAGCTATCTGGCATATCATGTTATTTCTTATTCTTATTTTTAAGGCGTTTACATTTATGCTGTAAAAAAAACTACAAAATCTCCAAAAATGCAATGAAAAAAGTCCCAAATGCCATTTCATACTGAGTGTCTGTCCACAAAACAAAGAGCTTCGTATCAGCTCATCTTTGATTCTCAGTGCTGACACACTCATCGACTCGCCGCTCAGTAAGATAGCTAAAATTTATAACTGAGCTACTGAGTCCCAATTTTTTTGGGAAGTTAGTCTGAGCGAGCGGCTCATCGCTAAGAGTCAGCTCAGTAACTCAACTCAGTGCTGAGTTACACAGTTCTACATAATTCCTCTGCGAGAAGAGTTTCGCTGGCGATGAATTTGACAGATCTCTTGCCATAACTGAACGCTAATGGAGAGAGCAAGTAATGATAACAAATAATGAAATGACAATGCCTCTAATTCAATAAACAAGCCAAGATAACATTTCCTAAGCCAATGTAATTGCCTAACTCTTTCATAGAAAATTGGCATAAGTTGCTAGTCAAATAATACAAGCCTAATATTATAATTGTAATAATTCTTTAAATTTCTTTCAATAAAATTGATAATAAATCTGAGTGTTGTTTACTCAGAGAACGAACGTATATTACAAGACCGAAAGTCGGTGTGAATTGTCAAAAACCATCAAAACCGCAATAGGCAAGTTTACCACTTTTGAAGTGGCGGAGAAAAATTGAGAGCGATACTCATATTTTAACACAACTGAGCGATGCCGACATTTTTAATATATCAACCATTTTCTCGATTATGTTTTGATTTCTCATTGAAATTAACAAAAATAATGATACATTTCAAAAGATGTATGAAATTCTGTATTATTTAAATATGTTTGCCTTAAGAGTAGATTTCTATTACTTATGCATATTATAACTAATTTTCACTTTTAATTTACTTAAAAAATGTATTACCCAATATTTTAATTTAATATTTATTATGCACCTATATATGATTGATTTTCTCCTAGTTATATGTATGTATGTATGTACATACATATGTCTCTGAGAGTTAAATAGTAGATACCTTTTTGTACTACTGCTATTTTTATTTTTATTTTATTTTATAACCCAACGGAAACCCACTTTCCCGCCCAACCGACACGAGGGGCTCAATCCGCATAACGTACGGATGGTTTTTAAATATACAAATCTTAGGTGCCGAGTCGTGACAGAAGAAAGTTTGTTAAGCGTCGAGATCCCAAGCTGCTCAGCTACAGAATAAGAATTCATCAGCCGAATACAAAGTTAGAGAAATGCAAAGTAAGAAAATTGGATCGTTAGCTGTTATTAAGAGAGGATAGAACAGTTCCTTTAATTATAAAAAGTGAGTCCGATACATCAAAGGTGCTGGAATGATTGTTAAAGTCTCGGCATAAACCCCGAAACAGTTCATTCAACTCAAAGTTAGTTCTGCATAGTTTCAAGAAAAGTGGTTTAAAGTTTCTCGTTGCACGGGAGGGTACATTAAAATTAATTTGCTCTAGAAGAAATGTACTTGAGATTCATTCATTGACTAATTTTACCAAAAATATTATACCTAACATTTCTCTGCGACTCGAAAGAGTAGGAAGATTAATAAGTTTTAATCGACTAGTGTAATGGGGAAGATTGTATGGCGAATCCCATCGAAGATTTCTCAAAGCAAAAAGTAAGAATTGTTTTTGTATTGACTCTAGTTGGTCTGAGTGGACCTGATAACGAGGATTCCAAACCATGGAACCATACTCCAGTATTGGTCTTACCAATGAAGTAAAAAGTGTTTTAGTTATATACGGGTCGCAGAATTCCTTTGACCAACGCTTTACAAAAGCCAGCACACCCCTTGCTTTATTAACTGTGGAACTAATATGAAAATTAAAATTGAGTTTACAATCCATACCAACACCCAGGTCAACAAAACTGTTTACATGTTCTAGCACGTAGTTATTTATTTTGTAGGAGGCCGGCTGAATGGTTCGTCGAGAAAAGCACATGAATTTACATTTGTCAAGGTTAAGCGGCATACAATTAATGCTGCACCAATGGACTATGCTGTCCAAATCTTGCTGCAGCAAGCATCTTTCTTCAGCCGAGGCATAAGTCTTAAAAAGTTTAACATCATCCGCGTACATCATAGTGCGAAACGAAAACTATTTGCAACCAATTCTAATTTATGATTTCGTCACGCAGCAGAATTGTTGGAAGTCCAAGCAGAAGCAAACACATAGAGCTCGAGAATTGATTGGGGGAAAGTGAACAGGTGTACGATTAGTTCATATCCCTGCAAGCCAAGACTAAGCAGTTTCCCCTGAAATTCAAAAAATGTACACAAACATTCACAACTTTTGCCCATTTCACCCACACATCGTATGTATTAGAAGGAGAAAGATAGAAAAATATAAGAAAATTTGTTATCAAAGTAGGCTATGAATAATGGACATTTCAGCAAAAGTTTTATTTCAAATATTTTATTATGCTTATGCATAAAAAAATTTTTTTTTGGATGAACATTGGGGATGTTTCAGCGTCAATACTGCAAAGAAAAGAAGTCGTTTATTCTTAACCAATAATTAATTGAATTATCTAGTTTGCGTAAGTATGATCAAAGGCCGACTTAATCATGAAAACCAGGCCTTCCCATCTTCTTTAGTGTTAACGACGACTTTTATTTGCAGTGTTGCAGCAGTGATTGATGCTCGAACATCCCTATTCCTTTACCGATTTGATTATTATTTTTTTATTTAATACTTTATTCAATAGTTTTTATTGTTTTTATTTAGTAGTTAATTTTTATAAAAGCGTATAAGAAAAAATATTGATTGCAAAAATGAGGAGTTTGTTTATAAGTACTGAGGATTTTGTGATGAGAACAATTAGTACCGACTCCTTTGTTTGGATTAGCAAAAAAATTATCAAAAATCTTTGAATGAAAACTTTTTGTAAATTTGTACATTGTTTGAAACTTGGGATTCAGATTTTTAAGATTATTATTGCTTCTGTAATATAAACGAGGAAACAAATCAATTGCCAACCTTATTAATAAGTTCCTGTGTTGAAGCTCTGCATATAAATCAAGATTATATTTAATGTTTAAATAAAAAATAATATGTAACATAAGGAAAAGCAAATATTTAAACCAAATAAATAAATCGAACGAACGCTAAAATCTTTCACCTTGTATTGTTTTAAAACGAATTTGACAGCCATGCAACTCGGTAAAGTAAACGCACGCAAATCGGGTGGACGTGTTTAAAAAATGTGCGTGGTTGCGTCCATAAACGCAAGCCGTGAATATTAGGTTAGCCTGGAAGTGTGTTTGTATGCACACATACATATGAACATTTACATAAAATCTATTACATTTTCAGCAATCCATGCCCGCCTATGGATCATTGTGTATTCAGGATACAACAAAATAAAGGCTGAAAATAATGCAAAATGCTATGATCACACTATCGGCGTGATTCTCTAGAATATTCAAAATAAGAGTTTTTATAAGAGTTCCATTAAGATGTTATTGTGTAATATGCTTGCTTTTTATTTAATAACACTGTCGTTTAAAGATTTCAGTTAGAACTAGACGGCCAACACAATTCTTCAAATATGTATTTGGTAGAAATGTTTTTATTTACAAATATTTACCCTCGTTTACTTATTAGATATTCGGTGAAAGTATATTAAATTAATTGTAAAACCAGAAAATAATACAGTACAATGAAATTCACTAGAGAAATAAAGGACCTCATTTCGCGGGGATAATTTAATTTGCACATTTCCTTTATTTGTGCGCATTCTTATGTTGCTGTTTACGAATAATTTTATTCAGAAACCCGAAAGCACGTCTAATAGGTAGTAGCAATAAAAATAAATATATTTTTTAGTTTGTATTGTAAAATTTTGTATTTCGTTTAGATAAGAGTAATTTCACCAAAGTACATTAAACAGGTAGTAGCAGCAGGGCAACTGATTTGATTTTTTTTTTAATTTTGGGAAGCCCTAATATGTAAAATTTTGTTTATCTTTTACTTTGTTTACACAAAGAGTGTTTGCGATGCAGATAATTGTTACGAATTGTTACGGAATATCACGATTTTTGTCAAATCGCGTTCGCGGTGTCCAAATAACGTGCAAGGAAGGGGAAATTAAGAGGGCAAAATGACATTTCATTTTGAGGAAAAGTTGCAAATTCTTGCTGGACAAATTTTACCCAGCACAAATTTGCAAGCAAGAAAACAGCTGCTCAAAAGCCGCTGACTGCAATAAATACGAAATTTTTGTTTAAGAATTTTAAAGGTGAAAATTATAAAAGAAGAGCTGTTGCTAGCAATGCAGTTTTTTTCCTTTTGCAAATTCAATCAGCTGTTCGTTAAACTGGCAATTTTCTGTAAATTTTGCGTTCGCGAAAAAATAGAACAATAAAAGGAATGCAATTCGTTTTACTCCTGATTTATTATAACTATTGAGATTCTTTATAAAAGATGATATCGAATAATTAAATTTAATTCAAAAAGGCATACGGACTTGTCACCTCGACATATGTTGAAAGAAAAAGCGGTGACAAAAATGTAATGGCAGATTTTTTATTTCTAGCAGTTTGTTCCACGGGTTGCATTGGCGCATTTTTTTAAATAAAAATTAACTACTATTTTTTTTTAATCCAAAATGAGAATAATGCGTTTTTTGCCATAAGAGGAAGGTCAAAGGTATTTTTATTTAGTTCCCACAAGGATCTAAAGAAGAAGCGACCGTACCAGGGCAGGTGGTATCAGTTTCGGTGCGCTGGTTATATTATCAATTTAAAATTGATTGTTTAGTATACTTGCAAAGAGGGCGCATTAAAGAGTACCTTTGTAGTTAAATACTTAGGCGAGCTCATTACCATATGGTATTCAGGCCATTCAGTCACTATTCATTCAGTAGCTTGGTTCCAGATGCAGTGAATATTTACAGATTTTAGTCGGAAATTACATAACAATCGTTCTACTGAAAGCGGAAATACCAAGCTTGCAATGCAAGAGCTGGAAATTACTGAAGAACACGAAGTAAGTAAGCACGGTTTTTCCTATGTTGTTACCTGTTCAATATGCCTCGGATTTCACTATAATTCACGGTTGTTGATAAAATGTTTTTGAAACTTTAGCTTATACAATTTCTCTACTGCTGCTACCTATTAAATATGCTAAAAATTAAATGTTTGTAAATTATAATAATAGCATTTCTCTCGTTAAACGACGACGCTTCAATGTGGCGAAAAATATAGCTAAACTTATGAAGAGATTTTGCAAATACACAGCGACAGCTCCAGGACTACAGACTTGAGAGAGATTAGTCGCATATTTTTTACCAGCGTGTTGTTCCTTGGCAAACAATTTGTGAAAATAAGATAAAGAAATGATATGCCAGTACTATCGTACGGCGCAAAGCATGGACGATGAAAACTTCTGATGAGAGGGTTATTGGGGTGTTCGAAAGAAAGATTCTCCGAAAGATTTATGGCGATGGCGAATACCGATGATGGAACGATGAGCTCTACGAGCTCTATAACATCGTAGACATAGTGCAGCGAATTAAGATCCAGCGGCTTTGCTGGCTAGGACATGTCGTTCGAATGGATGAAAGCGCTCCAGCCCTAAAAGTAGGCGACGTGCGCCAGTTAGCGGAAGATAGAAATAACTGGCGTGCTATGCTGAGCTCGACCAAAATCGTTAGTAAGTAAAAAAATATGTTATTTGTTGTATGATTTTTCAAATTTTATTTTTCTTTCTGCATTCAACACTCTCCTTGCTCACATCTAAGCCTGCTAGAGAGCATGACCGCAGCCATGTTGTGATGGTCCTTAAGATGCTACTCCGACTAATGGCCAGGTCCTTGAGGAGAGGGTCCAGATTCTGCTACGAAAACATGCCCACGACCTCCAGAAGAGGGTCCTGAAGCATCTTGAGCGTTCACTGTGATCCAACTTGTGGAGCACACCAACAAAATTGCCACCAAAAAATAAGATAGGAAATTCATAGCTGTTTGCAATAAACTGATTAATTGTGCCTTCTTTGAAAACTGACACTGCTTTTATACTAAAATGATTGTTTGCATTTTTTATATATTTTTTATTTTTTATCTTAGCCTCGTTTGTTGCTTATTATGAAACTGGGAGCACCTGAGCAAACAAAATAGAAACATAAAATTTTTCACTGTTTGTGCGGAAATGATCATTTCGTTTTGGCTTTTAGAAACTGCACACTGTCCCGAATTCAAAAGTATAGTTTTTGCCATATAACTCGTAGTATTTAACAAAAAGAACATAACCAAATTTTAAGCTTTAATATCATTTAAGGAAATGTGTGAAATTCGATAAGTAAAATAGTAAATATGGCGAATACTTCCAAAAATATGGTGTTCACCGTCTCAAAAGGCCAGACATGTGCAGTAAAAAAAATGACTTCTGTCCTCAAGAGATCTGAAAACATAATTAAATTTAGATGTAACTGTTGAGATATCAGGATCCAAGTTTTATTTCAATGTAATTTTATTTCAAAAAAGTAAAATTTATTTAATTTTATATTATAATAATTATAAAGTAAGAGTACATTATTTAGAACAAGGTTTATCTTACACGATCGTAAAGCGACTGATTTACATTTCTTTTCTCTATGTAGTCGCAGCATACATACTCGTACTATAATACTTATTTCTATGCCTCTATATTTGTGTAGTCTCAGCTACAGCTAACTGGCTCTCATTGCTTTATGTACTCGTATTTATGTAAAGGTGTACAATATGAATGTAGACATTACAAGAATGATAATTTAGAAGATTGTGACACTTTCGTCTCGTTATCTTTTTGGTTTCGGCTTGACATCGGTGTGACGTCATAGCATACCGGAATATCAAGTCAAAAGGGAAAAGAAACAGAAAATTTACATTCACGTGCAAAATAATGAAACAATTAGTTAAAAATGGAGTGTTCAGTGGCAAATTGTAGTAACGACAACATGAAACCCTTGCATTTTCCTTTATTTTGATATTAAAATGTTTAAAGAAATGGATTTTATAATTTAATGTTCCTTATCCACTTTTTGAGAATGTTGTACAAATACAACATAAGCTGAGTCAACAACACCGGAGTATCACAATTTTTCATATTTTAATGTACCAATTGTTTATATTCGCTAAATTACCGCTGTTTGTGATCAAAAAATGCTTTTTTGGTTGTTGGCACGCATAAAACACAACACTTGAATAAATGCTTCCCAATTGCACACAGGTGTGAACGCATTTGTTTACGATTTCGCCGTCATGTTGGTATTTTCATTTCGCTTCATACAAGTATTCCGTACGCTATGACGTAGAAATGTCGCAATCCCTCAATTTATCATTCTTGTATACATTACAACTGTAATAAGCCGAACCATTACGTACAGATTGTTAGATCTCAAACATGCAGCCAAAACCCTTAGAAAGGTAACAGTTTTGAGCCTTGAAAACAAAAACCATAACAAAATTCGCTTTTGCCAGAAAACATCTTTTCCGAAAAAGGTGCTTTGGTCTGATGAGACAAAAATTATTATGTTTGGATCAGATGGAAAACAATACGGTAGACGATCCACGAACACAGCTTTTGATCTAAAATACACAAAAAACTGTGAAGCGCAGCAGGGTTCAGATAATGGAGTGGCCGTCTCAATTGCCAGACCTAAACCCCAATGAACACCTTTGGGTAGACTTTAAAAGAGGATCGGGCATGTACGCGTTAAAATAATAAGGCGTGTTTTATTTGACCATCGCAAGCTAAAGCGGCGTACAGACAAAGCCTTTATTGAGACAACTAGCAAATTGTCTTCGTACCTTATATTTTGAGTGGACAACATTTACTAATTAACTCAATTAAGCACTGTCCGAACGCTTAATGTCTACGTCGTTGAAAAATAAAACGTAATTACATAGCTTAATTCACATTTACACTTAAATATAAATTATGTTGGCAATGCAGTTTTTGACAGTTCGTTTAATAACAATTTATTTCAACAAAATATCGGAATTGAAAAAAAAATTAAGTATATTCATAATTTCTTCATAATGAAGAGGATTATTTAAGGTTGTGGACGCAGTATCGAACTGTAAACACAAAAAGTTTATATTTTGCCGTAGTTTTAACTCAAAATCTATAATTACGGCATCCTTTATTAAATTCGCTGTTTCGCTTTTCTTTATATTTTTGGTTTGTTTCAATTTTCATCTCTCGAAATCTGGTTTATCGTTCGTTTATCGCCAACTATTATTTGTTTGCAATAACCCCTACAACACACTACTAACCGAAACGGCAATTACCGCAGTTGTTTCGGGTATTTATACCGTGATATCACTGTTAGTGTTACAAGGAGTTAGCAGAATCTGCATATATATAAGTATTTTGCATACATACTGAATTGCATGAGTTAGAAAGAAATGGAATTCAAGAGTTTCGGGTAGAATTGTCAACTCGGCTTTAAGAATCTCATAGAAAATTTACCTGAAATCTCTAGTAGAGCTATCTGGCATATCATGTTATTTCTTATTCTTATTTTTAAGGCGTTTACATTTATGCTGTAAAAAAAACTACAAAATCTCCAAAAATGCAATGAAAAAAGTCCCAAATGCCATTTCATACTGAGTGTCTGTCCACAAAACAAAGAGCTTCGTATCAGCTCATCTTTGATTCTCAGTGCTGACACACTCATCGACTCGCCGCTCAGTAAGATAGCTAAAATTTATAACTGAGCTACTGAGTCCCAATTTTTTTGGGAAGTGAGTCTGAGCGAGCGGCTCATCGCTAAGAGTCAGCTCAGTAACTCAACTCAGTGCTGAGTTACACAGTTCTACATAATTCCTCTGCGAGAAGAGTTTCGCTGGCGATGAATTTGACAGATCTCTTGCCATAACTGAACGCTAATGGAGAGAGCAAGTAATGATAACAAATAATGAAATGACAATGCCTCTAATTCAATAAACAAGCCAAGATAACATTTCCTAAGCCAATGTAATTGCCTAACTCTTTCATAGAAAATTGGCATAAGTTGCTAGTCAAATAATACAAGCCTAATATTATAATTGTAATAATTCTTTAAATTTCTTTCAATAAAATTGATAATAAATCTGAGTGTTGTTTACTCAGAGAACGAACGTATATTACAAGACCGAAAGTCGGTGTGAATTGTCAAAAACCATCAAAACCGCAATAGGCAAGTTTACCACTTTTGAAGTGGCGGAGAAAAATTGAGAGCGATACTCATATTTTAACACAACTGAGCGATGCCGACATTTTTAATATATCAACCATTTTCTCGATTATGTTTTGATTTCTCATTGAAATTAACAAAAATAATGATAAATTTCAAAAGATGTATGAAATTCTGTATTATTTAAATATGTTTGCCTTAAGAGTAGATTTCTATTACTTATGCATATTATAACTAATTTTCACTTTTAATTTACTTAAAAAATGTATTACCAAATATTTTAATTTAATATTTATTATGCACCTATATATGATTGATTTTCTCCTAGTTATATGTATGTATGTACATACATATGTCTCTGAGACTTAAATAGTAGATACCTTTTTGTACTACTGCTATTTTTATTTTTTTTTATTTTATAACCCAACGGAAACCCACTTTCCCGCCCAACCGACACGAGGGTCTCAATCCGCATAACGTACGGATGTTTTTTAAATATACAAATCTTAGGTGCCGAGTCGTGGCAGAAGAAAGTTTGTTGAGCGTCGAGATCCCAAGCTGCTCAGCTACAGAATAAGAATTCATCAGCCGAATACAAAGTTAGATAAATGCAAAGTAAGAAAATTGGATCGTTAGCTGTTATTAAGAGAGGATAGAACAGTTCTTTTAATTATAAAAAGTGAGTCCGATACATCAAAGGTGCTGGAATGATTGTTAAAGTCTCGGCATAAACCCCGAAACGGTTCATTCAACTCAAAGTTAGTTCTGCATAGTTTCAAGAAAAGTGGTTTAAAGTTTCTCGTTGCACGGGAGGGTACATTAAAATTAATTTGCTCTAGAAGAAATGGACTTGAAATCCATTCATTGACTAATTTTACCAAAAATATTATACCTAACATTTCTCTGCGATTAGAAAGAGTAGGAAGATTAATAAGTTTTAAACGACTAGTGTAAGGGGGAAGATTGTATGGCGAATCCCATCGAAGATTTCTCAAAGCAAAAAGTAAGAATTGTTTTTGTATTGACTCTAGTTGGTCTGAGTGGACCTGATAACGAGGATTCCAAACTATGGAACCATACTCCAGTATTGGTCTTACCAATGAAGTAAAAAGTGTTTTAGTTATATACGGGTCGCAGAATTCCTTTGACCAACGCTTTACAAAAGCCAGCACACCCCTTGCTTTATTAACTGTGGAACTAATATGAAAATTAAAATTGAGTTTACAATCCATACCAACACCCAGGTCAACAAAACTGTTTACATGTTCTAGGACGTAGTTATTTATTTTGTAGGAGGCCGGCTGAATGGTTCGTCGAGAAAAGCACATGAATTTACATTTGTCAAGGTTAAGCGGCATACAATTAATGCTGCACCAATTGTCCGATACATCAAAGGTGCTGGAATGATTGTTAAAGTCTCGGCATAAACCCCGAAACGGTTCATTCAACTCAAAGTTAGTTCTGCATAGTTTCAAGAAAAGTGGTTTAAAGTTTCTCGTTGCACGGGAGGGTACATTAAAATTAATTTGCTCTAGAAGAAATGGACTTGAAATCCATTCATTGACTAATTTTACCAAAAATATTATACCTAACATTTCTCTGCGATTAGAAAGAGTAGGAAGATTAATAAGTTTTAAACGACTAGTGTAAGGGGGAAGATTGTATGGCGAATCCCATCGAAGATTTCTCAAAGCAAAAAGTAAGAATTGTTTTTGTATTGACTCTAGTTGGTCTGAGTGGACCTGATAACGAGGATTCCAAACTATGGAACCATACTCCAGTATTGGTCTTACCAATGAAGTAAAAAGTGTTTTAGTTATATACGGGTCGCAGAATTCCTTTGACCAACGCTTTACAAAAGCCAGCACACCCCTTGCTTTATTAACTGTGGAACTAATATGAAAATTAAAATTGAGTTTACAATCCATACCAACACCCAGGTAAACAAAACTGTTTACATGTTCTAGGACGTAGTTATTTATTTTGTAGGAGGCCGGCTGAATGGTTCGTCGAGAAAAGCACATGAATTTACATTTGTCAAGGTTAAGCGGCATACAATTAATGCTGCACCAATTGACTATGCTGTCCAAATCTTGCTGCAGCAAGCATCTTTCTTCAGCCGAGGCATAAGTCTTAAAAAGTTTAACATCATCCGCGTACATCATAGTGCGAAACGAAAACTATTTGCAACCAATTCTAATTTATGATTTCGTCACGCAGCAGAATGGTTGGAAGTCCAAGCAGAAGCAAACACATAGAGCTCGAGAATAGATTGGGGGAAAGTGAACAGGTGTACGATTAGTTCATATCCCTGCAAGCCAAGACTAAGCAGTTTCCCCTGAAATTCAAAAAATGTACACAAACATTCACAACTTTTGCCCATTTCACCCACACATCGTATGTATTAGAAGGAGAAAGATAGAAAAATATAAGAAAATTGTTTATCAAAGTAGGCTATGAATAATGGACATTTCAGCAAAAGTTTTATTTCAAAAAATTATTTCAAATATTTTATTATGCTTATGCATGAAAAAATTTTTTTTTGGATGAACATTGGGGATGTTTCAGCGTCAATACTGCAAAGAAAAGAAGTCGTTTATTCTTAACCAATAATTAATTGAATTATCTAGTTTGCGTAAGTATGATCAAAGGCCGACTTAATCATGAAAACCAGGCCTTCCCATCTTTAGTGTTAACGACGACTTTTATTTGCAGTGTTGCAGCAGTGATTGATGCTCGAACATCCCTATTCCTTTACCGATTTGATTATTATTTTTTTATTTAATACTTTATTCAATAGTTTTTATTGTTTTTATTTAGTAGTTAATTTTTACAAAAGCGTATAAGAAAAAATATTGATTGCAAAAATGAGGAGTTTGTTTATAAGTACTGAGGATTTTGTGATGAGAAAAATTAGTACCGACTTCTTTGTTTGGATTAGCAAAAATTATCAAAAATCTTTGAATGAAAACTTTTTGTAAATTTGTACATTGTTTGAAACTTGGGGTTCAGATTTTTATGATTATTATTACTTCTGTAATATAAACGAGGAAACAAATCAATTGCCAACCTTATTAATAAGTTCCTGTGTTGAAGCTCTGCATATAAATCAAGATTATATTTAATGTTTAAATAAAAAATAATATGTAACATAAGGTAAATCAAATATTTAAATCAAATAAATAAATCGAACGAACGCTAAAATCTTTCACCTTGTATTGTTTTAAAACGAATTTGACAGCCATGCAACTCGGTAAAGTAAACGCACGCAAATCGGGTGGACGTGTTTAAAAAATGTGCGTGCTTGCGTCCATAAACGCAAGCCGAGAATATTAGGTTAGCCTGGAAGTGTGTTTGTATGCACACATACATACATACATATGTACATTTATATAAAATCTATTACATTTTCAGCAATCCATGCCCGCCTATGGATCATTGTGTATTCAGGATACAACAAAATAAAAGCTGAAAATAATGCAAATGCCATGATCACACTATCGGCTTGATTCCCTAGAATATTCAAAATAAGAGTTCCATTAAGATGTTATTGTGTCATTTTCTTGCTTTTTATTTAATAACACTGTCGTTTAAAGATTTCAGTTAGAATTAGACGTGAATTCTTGTGATGCTGCTGTTAATAACTCTTTAGACAATGCTCAGAATTATAAAATTATCTCACCTAGGAGAATGAAAGTGCACTCTGTTGTTGATACTGGCTCCAAACTTGGAGCGGTTGCTGTTAACAACTCGTCAAATGGTATTCGCAACAATAACATTGGTGCCAAAAAGATAAGAAAACGTCAGCCTCTTGCTGTTGGATGTAATTCTAATGCAGAACTGGACGTCGATATTCGCTTAAAGTGGGTTCATCTGTCCTCCTTTAAGCCTTCAGTTTCATCGGGGAATATTGTCGAATATGTTTCCAAACATACATGTATTGACAAGTCTTTGCTTTCTTGCTTTAAACTTATAAAAAGTGGTACAGTTATTGAATCACTGAAAAGAGTACATTTTAAATTGGGGATACCGTCTTTGCATTATAATAAATTACTCGATCCGAATATCTGGCCATCCAATGTTGAAGTGCGCCCCTTCAAGTTTTTTCCAAAGCCCATAGAATCAACGCCAACCACATGAGTGCGGATTCAACTCCCAACCTCAATGCTAATGCGCCAGTTACTAATTATACATTGTATTACCAGAATGTAAGCGGTATGCGTACAAAATCTTTTCAGTTTCGTCGTGAACTATCTTTGCATGAATACGATTTTATTGCTATCACGGAAACTTGGCTAAATGATGCCATATTATCAACTGAATTTTTTGATGACTACTACATTGTGTATCGCACGGATCGCTGCCCGAAAGCATCGGGCCTGGAAAGAGGTGGCGGTGTTCTTTTTGCGGTGAGAGCCGACTTATGTAGTAATATTATTAGTTTAATTATTGTTGATAAGCAGATTGAACAGATTTGTGTTAAGGTTAAATTTGGTAATAGGTCTGTTATATTTTTATTATCTTATATTCCACCGAGCAGTGGTATCAATATCTACCAAAATCACTTGGATAATTTTAACTTTATTGTTAATAATTTTAAGGACAGTGACGAGATTATTTTCCTTGGTGACTTCAATTTACCTAACATCTCTTGGTTTAGATCTGAAAATAGTCTTTTACCATCTAATGTTAAATCTGATATAGATTTGCAAGTCATAAGTACACTGTTTTCTAATGGCCTGAACCAGTGTAATTCCATCTTAAACGATAATGGTAAAACTTTAGATCTTATATTTGCAACTCACGATTTGAAGGTCAATTGCGATGAATGTCTAGCACCAATGTTAATAAATAGTATTCACCACAAGGCGCTTGTCCTAAAGTTTACATTCTATAAGTTTGCCAGTGCAACAGCTGACATTAAGCTGGAATACGATTATTCCAAGGCAAATCATATTGCAATCAAGGACTTTCTGAATAATATTGATTGGAAGTTATTAATGCAGTCACATTATCTAATTTCCTCATATGGCGTCATGCGACAGAAATTTGCCGAAGCCATCCATAACTTTGTCCCAATAAGACACTCGACGATGAGGAACAAACCACCTTGGTTTAATCGAAGGCTTTGCCATTTAAAAAATGTTAAAAATAAAGCATTTAAGAAGTTTAAAGCAAGCAACAATGAAATTGATCGTCTTAATTTCATTAACTTGAGAAAACAGTTTGACTGTTTACATAATTTTCTGTTTAGGCAATATGTACATACTAAATGTTGAATCGAAATTAAAATACAATCCCTCTGGTTTTTGGCACTATGTTAATTGTAGAAGGAAAATTACTGGTCTTCCATCTACCCTCGAGTTTGATGGTACAGTGTCCGATAATGTGTTGGATTCGTGTAATCTTTTTGCAAAATTCTTTCAAAAAGTGTATGTTAAGTATGATACGCCATTCAATAACAATAGTTTCCCTTCAGCAAATACCGTGAATTGCCTTGATATCTCTGCGGATGACGTACTATCTGCAATCTCAAATCTAAAATCTAGTCCGAAAGTTGACGTAGAAGGACTCTCCCCAATATTTTTCAAAAGTTTTTCAGAGGAAGTAGCTAAACCAGTTGCTTTCCTTTTCCAAAATTGTCTGAATAATGGAATTTATCTCCATTTTTGGAAACTATGCTCCATATTCCCTATATTCAAATCTGGCGATCGTAATGATATTAACAATTATAGGCCTATTGTCAAACAAAGCACGCTGGCGAAATTGTTTGACTTTATAATCAATAATAAATTATTTGAACACGTCCACAGTGCCATTTCAATATACCAGCATGGGTTTTTTCCGGGTAGGTCGACAGAAACCAACCTGACTCTTATTACCAATAATATAATAAGCTCTCTGGAGCAACAAGCTCAAATGGACGTTCTTTATACGGACTTTTCTAAAGCGTTCGATAAAGTTAACCATACGATCCTCTTGGATAAACTATGTAGTTATGGTATAAGTGGGAAGCTCCTTGATTTTTTCTTCCTGAATGGTCGTAAGCTTGTTGTTAAAGTTGACTCATTTGAGTCAACAATTTTAGTTGACGCATGGTCAGGCATACCCCAAGGGACTCACCTCGGTCCGCTGCTATTTCTAATTTTTATAAACGATTTGCCAAACTGTTTTAAGTTTTCTAAATGTTTAATGTTTGCCGACGACGTTAAGCTGTTCCTGAAAGTACGTCATTTGGGAGATTGTATCAATCTTCAAGCCGATCTTATTGAATTTGAGAAATGGTGTATCAACAACCATTTATACCTTAATATTGATAAATGTTGCGTTGTGACTTATTCTAAGAAGCCTGAGAGTATTCTTTATAGTTATGTTCTAGGCCATTGTTCTCTCAAACGTAGCTATGAAGTAAAGGATCTGGGGGTTATTTTTGATTCGAAACTTTCATTTTCAAAACATATTGATTACATTGTCTCTAAGTCATTCGCTATGCTTGGGTTCATACGAAGAAATTCTGAAGACTTCAAGGACCCCAATACTTTAAAATCTCTTTACATTTCATTAGTAAGAAGTCGCTTGGAATATTGTGCTTTGGTATGGAATCCCTACTATTGGATCCACTCAAATAAGATTGAAAAAGTCCAAAGGGTATTTACGAAATTTGCTTTTTTGAAGTTGCACTGGCAAGATGGTCCTCCTTCATATATTGGTAGAAGGAAACTGCTTGGTCTGCAATCTCTCCACGAGAGAAGAATTTGTCTTTCATTAACCTTCGTTTACAAATTAATTAATGGTAGCATAAATTGCCAACAACTTAGTAACTTTCTCACTATGTATAATTCTGAAAGAGATCTTAGAAACAAGCGCTTATTTGTAGAACCTTTTCATAAGAACAATTACTCATATAACGAGCCGATAGCTAGATGCCTGCGTTTATGTAATACCTACAATAATGTTATTGATTTTAATGTTAACTTATACAGGTTTAAATTAAGTTTATTCGCTTTATTTAATTAAATTTATCAATTAGTCTGTAAGAAATTTCTTTGTAGACTGAAAGCAAATAAATAAATAAATTTGTGCGCATTCTTATGTTGCTGTTTATGAATAATTTTATTCAGAAACCCGAAAGCACGTCTAATAGGTAGTAGCAATAAAAATAAATATATTTTTTAGTTTGTATTGAAAAATTTTGTATTTCGTTTAGATAATAGTCATTTCACCAAAGTACATTAAACAGGTAGTAGCAGCAGGGCAACTGATTTGATTTTTTTTTTAATTTTGGGAAGCCCTAATATGTAAAATTTTGTTTATCTTTTACTTTGTTTACACAAAGAGTGTTTGCGATGCAGATAATTGTTACGAATTGTTACGGAATATCACGATTTTAGCCAAATCGCGTTCGCGGTGTCCAAATAACGTGCAAGGAAGGGGAAATTAAGAGGGCAAAATGACATTTCATTTTGAGGAAAAGTTGCAAATTCTTGCTGGACAAATTTTACACAGCACAAATTTGCAAGCAAGAAAACAGCTGCTCAAAAGCCGCTGACTGCAATAAATACGAAATTTTTGTTTAAGAATTTTAAAGGTGAAAATTATAAAAGAAGAGCTGTTGCTAGCAATGCAGTTTTTTTCCTTTTGCAAATTCAATCAGCTGTTCGTTAAACTGGCAATTTTCTGTAAACCACTGTAAACCAATTTTCTGTTCACCTCGACATATGTTGAAAGAAAAAGCGGTGACAAAAATGTAATGGCAGATTTTTTATTTCTAGCAGTTTGTTCCACGGGTTGCATTGGCGCATTTTTTTAAATAAAAATTAACTACTATTTTTTTTTAATCCAAAATGAGAATAATGCGTTTTTTGCCATAAGAGGAAGGTCAAAGGTATTTTTATTTAGTTCCCACAAGGATCTAAAGAAGAAGCGACCGTACCAGGGCAGGTGGTATCAGTTTCGGTGCGCTGGTGATATTATCAATTTAAAATTGATTGTTTAGTATACTTGCAAAGAGGGCGCATTAAAGAGTACCTTTGTAGTTAAATACTTAGGCGAGCTCATTACCATATGGTATTCAGGCCATTCAGTCACTATTCATTCAGTAGCTTGATTCCAGATGCAGTGAATATTTACAGATTTTAGTCGGAAATTACATAACAATCGTTCTACTGAAAGCGGAAATACCAAGCTTGCAATGCAAGAGCTGGAAATTAATGAAGAACACGAAGTAAGTAAGCACGGTTTTTCCTATGTTGTTACCTGTTCAATATGCCTCGGATTTCACTATAATTCACGGTTGTTGATAAAATGTTTTTGAAACTTTAGCTTATAAAATTTCTCTACTGCTGCTACCTATTAAATATGCTAAAAATTAAATGTTTGTAAATTATTATAATAGCATTTCTCTCGTTAAACGACGACGCTTCAATGTAGCGAAAAATATAGCTAAACTTATGAACAGATTTTGCAAATAACTAAGATTAGTCAGAATAAATGCAGGATTTGTATGCCACAGCGACCAAAATCGTTAGTAAGTAAAAAAATATGTTATTTGTTGTATGATTTTTCCAATTTTATTTTTCTTTCTGCATTCAACACTCTCCTTGCTCACATCTAAGCCTGCTAGAGAGCATGACCGCAGCCATGTTGTGATGGTCCTTAAGATGCTACTCCGACTAATGGCCAGGTCCTTGAGGAGAGGGTCCAGATTCTGCTACGAAAACATGCCCACGACCTCCAGAAGAGGGTCCTGAAGCATCTTGAGCGTTCACTGTGATCCAACTTGCGGAGCACACCAACAAAATTGCCACCAAAAAATAAGATAGGAAATTCATAGCTGCTTGCAATAAACTGATTAATTGTGCTTTCTTTTAAAACTTACACTGCTTTTATATTAAAATGATTGTTTGCATTTTCAATATATTTTTTAGTTTTTATCTTAGCCTCGTTTGTTGCTTATTATGAAACTGGGAGCACCTGAGCAAACAAAATAGAAACATAAAATTTTCCACTGTTTGTGCGGAAATGATCATTTCGTTTTGGCTTTTAGAAACTGCACACTGTCCCGAATTCAAAAGTATAGTTTTAGCCATATAACTCGTAGTATTTAACAAAAAGAACATAACCAAATTTTAAGCTTTAATATCATTTAAGGAAATGTGTGAAATTCGATAAGTCAAATAGTAAATATGGCGAATACTTCCAAAAATATGGTGTTCACCGTCTCAAAAGGCCAGACATGTGCAGTAAAAAAAATGACTTCTGTCCTCAAGAGATCTGAAAACATAATTAAATTTAGATGTAACTGTTGAGTTATCAGGATCCAAGTTTTATTTCAATGTAATTTTATTTCAAAAAAGTAAAATTTATTTCATTTCATATTATAATAATTATAAAGTAAGAGTACATTATTTAGAACAAGGTTTATCTTACACGATCGTAAAGCGACTGATTTACATTTCTTTTCTCTAGTAGTCGCAGCATACATACTCGTACTATAATACTTATTTCTATGCCTCTATATTTGTGTAGTCTCAGCGACAGCTAACTGGCTCTCATTGCTTTATGTACTCGTATTTATGTAAAGGTGTACAATATGAATGTAGACCACGATTTAGAAAATACAGAGGTTGCGCCTTCCGCAAACCGCTATTCGCTCTCAGGAAATTTTACAGAATCAGCTGTTTATGCTACGTCACAGAACGCGGTTAGTTTTGTTTGTATGTTTGTAAGCATACAATTGTTTCTACTTAAATTCAATGCTTAAAAGCTATTTTATTTAAAATAAAGTTATTTAACATGAAGTGCGCAGTGTTAATTGTTAAATCACAGAGTCTATCAATGATTCGGGGCTATAAAACTCGCTAAAAATGATGTGAAAGTGTAGCTGTGCGCACTGGTAGCAAGTTAAGCTTCTTGTGTCTCCTAATGCTGCAATGCAGTTTTTTTCAAAGCATCCAATCAAACACAGTGCATAAATGAAGTTATTTGAATATAAATATGTTGCATAAAGTGCCGAAATTAGTAAAAACTTTAAAATTTAGAAATCCTAGCAGAACCTAACCTCACATTTTTGTTTACAATTTATTTCGATTCTCAGAAAAAACCATGTTCGTGACGTTGCACGCATTTTGCTTCACATCATTTTTCGTCGGGAAGGCGCAATCTTGTATTCTATCCTTCTTGAATGTAGACATTACAAGAATGATAATTTAGAAGATTGTGACACTTTCGTCTCGTTATCTTTTTGGTTTCGGCTTGACATCGGTGTGACGTCATAGCATACCGGAATATCAAGTCAAAAGGCAAAAGAAACAGAAAATTTACATTCACGTGCAAAATAATGAAACAATTAGTTAAAAATGGAGTGTTCAGTGGCAAATTGTAGTAACGACAACATGAAACCCTTGCATTTTCCTTTATTTTGATATTAAAATGTTTAAAGAAATGGATTTTATAATTTAATGTTCCTTATCCACTTTTTGAGAATGTTGTACAAATACAACATAAGCTGAGTCAACAACACCGGAGTATCACAATTTTTCATATTTTAATGTACCAATTGTTTATATTCGCTAAATTACCGCTGTTTGTGATCAAAAAATGCTTTTTTGGTTGTTGGCACGCATAAAACACAACACTTGAATAAATGCTTCCCAATTGCACACAGGTGTGAACGCGTTTGTTTACGATTTCGCCGTCATGTTGGTATTTTCATTTCGCTTCATACAAGTATTCCGTACGCTATGACGTAGAAATGTCGCAATCCCTCAATTTATCATTCTTGTATACATTACAACTGTAACAAGCCGAACCATTACGTACAGATTGTTAGATCTCAAACATGCAGCCAAAACCCTTAGAAAGGTAACAGTTTTGAGCCTTGAAAACAAAAACCATAACAAAATTCGCTTTTGCCAGAAAACATCTTTTCCGAAAAAGGTGCTTTGGTCTGATGAGACAAAAATTATTATGTTTGGATCAGATGGAAACAATACGGTAGACGTTCCACGAACACAGCTTTTGATCTAAAATACACAAAAAAACTGTGAAGCGCAGCAGGGTTCAGATAATGGAGTGGCCGTCTCAATTGCCAGACCTAAACCCCAATGAACACCTTTGGGTAGACTTAAAAAGAGGATCGGGCATGTACGCGTTAAAATAATAAGGCGTGTTTTATTTGACCATCGCAAGCTAAAGCGGCGTACAGACAAAGCCTTTATTGAGACAACTAGCAAATTGTCTTCGTACCTTATATTTTGAGTGGACAACATTTACTAATTGACTCAATTAAGCACTGTCCGAACGCTTAATGTCTACGTCGTTGAAAAATAAAACGTAATTACATAGCTTAATTCACATTTACACTTAAATATAAATTATGTTGGCAATGCAGTTTTTGACAGTTCGTTTAATAACAATTTATTTCAACAAAATATCGGAATTGAAAAAAAAATTAAGTATATTCATAATTTCTTCATAATGAAGAGGATTATTTAAGGTTGTGGACGCAGTATCGAACTGTAAACACAAAAAGTTTATATTTTGCCGTAGTTTTAACTCAAAATCTATAATTACGGCATCCTTTATTAAATTCGCTGTTTCGCTTTTCTTTATATTTTTGGTTTGTTTCAATTTTCATCTCTCGAAATCTGGTTTATCGTTCGTTTATCGCCAACTATTATTTGTTTGCAATAACCCCTACAACACACTACTAACCGAAACGGCAATTACCGCAGTTGTTTCGGGTATTTATACCGTGATATCACTGTTAGTGTTACAAGGAGTTAGCAGAATCTGCATATATATAAGTATTTTGCATACATACTGAATTGCATGAGTTAGAAAGAAATGGAATTCAAGAGTTTCGGGTAGAATTGTCAACTCGGCTTTAAGAATCTCATAGAAAATTTACCTGAAATCTCTAGTAGAGCTATCTGGCATATCATGTTATTTCTTATTCTTATTTTTAAGGCGTTTACATTTATGCTGTAAAAAAAACTACAAAATCTCCAAAAATGCAATGAAAAAAGTCCCAAATGCCATTTCATACTGAGTGTCTGTCCACAAAACAAAGAGCTTCGTATCAGCTCATCTTTGATTCTCAGTGCTGACACACTCATCGACTCGCCGCTCAGTAAGATAGCTAAAATTTATAACTGAGCTACTGAGTCCCAATTTTTTTGGGAAGTGAGTCTGAGCGAGCGGCTCATCGCTAAGAGTCAGCTCAGTAACTCAACTCAGTGCTGAGTTACACAGTTCTACATAATTCCTCTGCGAGAAGAGTTTCGCTGGCGATGAATTTGACAGATCTCTTGCCATAACTGAACGCTAATGGAGAGAGCAAGTAATGATAACAAATAATGAAATGACAATGCCTCTAATTCAATAAACAAGCCAAGATAACATTTCCTAAGCCAATGTAATTGCCTAACTCTTTCATAGAAAATTGGCATAAGTTGCTAGTCAAATAATACAAGCCTAATATTATAATTGTAATAATTCTTTAAATTTCTTTCAATAAAATTGATAATAAATCTGAGTGTTGTTTACTCAGAGAACGAACGTATATTACAAGACCGAAAGTCGGTGTGAATTGTCAAAAACCATCAAAACCGCAATAGGCAAGTTTACCACTTTTGAAGTGGCGGAGAAAAATTGAGAGCGATACTCATATTTTAACACAACTGAGCGATGCCGACATTTTTAATATATCAACCATTTTCTCGATTATGTTTTGATTTCTCATTGAAATTAACAAAAATAATGATAAATTTCAAAAGATGTATGAAATTCTGTATTATTTAAATATGTTTGCCTTAAGAGTAGATTTCTATTACTTATGCATATTATAACTAATTTTCACTTTTAATTTACTTAAAAAATGTATTACCAAATATTTTAATTTAATATTTATTATGCACCTATATATGATTGATTTTCTCCTAGTTATATGTATGTATGTACATACATATGTCTCTGAGACTTAAATAGTAGATACCTTTTTGTACTACTGCTATTTTTATTTTTTTTTATTTTATAACCCAACGGAAACCCACTTTCCCGCCCAACCGACACGAGGGTCTCAATCCGCATAACGTACGGATGTTTTTTAAATATACAAATCTTAGGTGCCGAGTCGTGGCAGAAGAAAGTTTGTTGAGCGTCGAGATCCCAAGCTGCTCAGCTACAGAATAAGAATTCATCAGCCGAATACAAAGTTAGATAAATGCAAAGTAAGAAAATTGGATCGTTAGCTGTTATTAAGAGAGGATAGAACAGTTCTTTTAATTATAAAAAGTGAGTCCGATACATCAAAGGTGCTGGAATGATTGTTAAAGTCTCGGCATAAACCCCGAAACGGTTCATTCAACTCAAAGTTAGTTCTGCATAGTTTCAAGAAAAGTGGTTTAAAGTTTCTCGTTGCACGGGAGGGTACATTAAAATTAATTTGCTCTAGAAGAAATGGACTTGAAATCCATTCATTGACTAATTTTACCAAAAATATTATACCTAACATTTCTCTGCGATTAGAAAGAGTAGGAAGATTAATAAGTTTTAAACGACTAGTGTAAGGGGGAAGATTGTATGGCGAATCCCATCGAAGATTTCTCAAAGCAAAAAGTAAGAATTGTTTTTGTATTGACTCTAGTTGGTCTGAGTGGACCTGATAACGAGGATTCCAAACTATGGAACCATACTCCAGTATTGGTCTTACCAATGAAGTAAAAAGTGTTTTAGTTATATACGGGTCGCAGAATTCCTTTGACCAACGCTTTACAAAAGCCAGCACACCCCTTGCTTTATTAACTGTGGAACTAATATGAAAATTAAAATTGAGTTTACAATCCATACCAACACCCAGGTCAACAAAACTGTTTACATGTTCTAGGACGTAGTTATTTATTTTGTAGGAGGCCGGCTGAATGGTTCGTCGAGAAAAGCACATGAATTTACATTTGTCAAGGTTAAGCGGCATACAATTAATGCTGCACCAATTGACTATGCTGTCCAAATCTTGCTGCAGCAAGCATCTTTCTTCAGCCGAGGCATAAGTCTTAAAAAGTTTAACATCATCCGCGTACATCATAGTGCGAAACGAAAACTATTTGCAACCAATTCTAATTTATGATTTCGTCACGCAGCAGAATTGTTGGAAGTCCAAGCAGAAGCAAACACATAGAGCTCGAGAATAGATTGGGGGAAAGTGAACAGGTGTACGATTAGTTCATATCCCTGCAAGCCAAGACTAAGCAGTTTCCCCTGAAATTCAAAAAATGTACACAAACATTCACAACTTTTGCCCATTTCACCCACACATCGTATGTATTAGAAGGAGAAAGATAGAAAAATATAAGAAAATTGTTTATCAAAGTAGGCTATGAATAATGGACATTTCAGCAAAAGTTTTATTTCAAAAAATTATTTCAAATATTTTATTATGCTTATGCATGAAAAAATTTTTTTTTGGATGAACATTGGGGATGTTTCAGCGTCAATACTGCAAAGAAAAGAAGTCGTTTATTCTTAACCAATAATTAATTGAATTATCTAGTTTGCGTAAGTATGATCAAAGGCCGACTTAATCATGAAAACCAGGCCTTCCCATCTTCTTTAGTGTTAACGACGACTTTTATTTGCAGTGTTGCAGCAGTGATTGATGCTCGAACATCCCTATTCCTTTACCGATTTGATTATTATTTTTTTATTTAATACTTTATTCAATAGTTTTTATTGTTTTTATTTAGTAGTTAATTTTTATAAAAGCGTATAAGAAAAAATATTGATTGCAAAAATGAGGAGTTTGTTTATAAGTACTGAGGATTTTGTGATGAGAACAATTAGTACCGACTCCTTTGTTTGGATTAGCAAAAAAATTATCAAAAATCTTTGAATGAAAACTTTTTGTAAATTTGTACATTGTTTGAAACTTGGGATTCAGATTTTTAAGATTATTATTGCTTCTGTAATATAAACGAGGAAACAAATCAATTGCCAACCTTATTAATAAGTTCCTGTGTTGAAGCTCTGCATATAAATCAAGATTATATTTAATGTTTAAATAAAAAATAATATGTAACATAAGGTAAATCAAATATTTAAATCAAATAAATAAATCGAACGAACGCTAAAATCTTTCACCTTGTATTGTTTTAAAACGAATTTGACAGCCGTGCAACTCGGTAAAGTAAACGCACGCAAATCGGGTGGACGTGTTTAAAAAATTTGCGTGCTTGCGTCCATAAACGCAAGCCGTGAATATTAGGTTAGCCTGGATGTGTGTTTGTATGCACACATACATACATATGTACATTTATATAAAATCTATTACATTTTCAGCAATCCATGCCCGCCTATGGATCATTGTGTATTCAGGATACAACAAAATAAAAGCTGAAAATAATGCAAAATGCTATGATCACACTATCGGCGTGATTCTCTAGAATATTCAAAATAAGAGTTTTTATAAGAGTTCCATTAAGATTTTATTGTGTCATTTTCTTGCTTTTTATTTAATAACACTGTCGTTTAAAGATTTCAGTTAGAATTAGACGACCAACACAATTCTTCAAATATGTATTTGGTAGAAATGTTTTTATTTACAAATATTTACCCTCGTTTACTTATTAGATATTCGGTGAAAGTATATTAAATGAATCGTAAAACCAGAAAATAATACAGTACAATGAAATTCACTAGAGAAATAAAGGACCTCATTTCGCGGGGATAATTTAATTTGCACATTTCCTTTATTTGTGCGCATTCTTATGTTGCTGTTTACGAATAATTTTATTCAGAAACCCGAAAGCACGTCTAATAGGTAGTAGCAATAAAAAAAAATATATTTTTTAGTTTGTATTGAAAAATTTTGTATTTCGTTTAGATAAGAGTAATTTCACCAAAGTACATTAAACAGGTAGTAGCAGCAGGGCAACTGATTTGATTTTTTTTTTAATTTTGGGAAGCCCTAACATGTAAAATTTTGTTTATCTTTTACTTTGTTTACACAAAGAGTGTTTGCGATGCAGATAATTGTTACGAATTGTTACGGAATATCACGATTTTAGTCAAATCGCGTTCGCGGTGTCCAAATAACGTGCAAGGAAGGGGAAATTAAGAGGGCAAAATGACATTTCATTTTGAGGAAAAGTTGCAAATTCTTGCTGGACAAATTTTACCCAGCACAAATTTGCAAGCAAGAAAACAGCTACTCAAAAGCCGCTGATTGCAATAAATACGAAATTTTTGTTTATTTTAAAGGTGAAAATTATAAAAGAAGAGCTGTTGCTAGCAATGCAGTTTTTTTCCTTTAGCAAATTCAATCAGCTGTTCGTTAAACTGGCAATTTTCTGTAAATTTTGCGTTCGCGAAAAAATAGAACAATAAAAGGAATGCAATTCGTTTTACTCCTGATTTATTATAACTATTGAGATTCTTTATAAAAGATGATATCGAATAATTAAATTTAATTCAAAAAGGCATACGGACTTGTCACCTCGAGATATGTTGAAAAAAAGGCGGTGACAAAAATGTAATGGCAGATTTTTTATTTCTAGCAGTTTGTTCCACGGGTTGCATTGGCGTATTTTTTTAAATAAAAATTAACTACTATTTTTTTTTTAATCCAAAATGAGAAGAATGCGTTTTTTGCCATAAGAGGAAGGTCAAAGGTATTTTTATTTAGTTCCCACAAGGATCTAAAGAAGAAGCGACCGTACCAGGGCAGGTGGTATCAGTTTCGGTGCGCTGGTGATATTATCAATTTAAAATTGATTGTTTAGTATACTTGCAAAGAGGGCGCATTAAAGAGTACCTTTGTAGTTAAATACTTAGGCGAGCTCATTACCATATGGTATTCAGGCCATTCAGTCACTATTCATTCAGTAGCTTGCTTCCAGATGCAGTGAATATTTACAGATTTTAGTCGGAAATTACATAACAATCGTTCTACTGAAAGCGGAAATACCAAGCTTGCAATGCAAGAGCTGGAAATTAATGAAGAACACGAAGTAAGTAAGCACGGTTTTTCCTATGTTGTTACCTGTTCAATATGCCTCGGATTTCACTATAATTCACGGTTGTTGATAAAATGTTTTTGAAACTTTAGCTTATACAATTTCTCTACTGCTGCTACCTATTAAATATGCTAAAAATTAAATGTTTGTAAATTATTATAATAGTATTTCTCTCGTTAAACGACGACGCTTCAATGTGGCGAAAAATATAGCTAAACTTATGAAGAGATTTTGCAAATAACTAAGATTAGTCAGAATAAATGCAGGATTTGTATGCCACAGCGACAGCTCCAGGACTACAGACTTGAGAGAGATTAGTCGCATATTTTTTACCAGCGTGTTGTTCCTTGGCAAACAATTTGGGAAAATAAGATAAAGAAATTATAAAATGATATGCCAGTACTATCGTACGGCGCAGAAGCATGGACGATGAAAACTTCTGATGAGAGGGTTATTGGGGTGTTCGAAAGAAAGATTCTCCGAAAGATTTATGGCGATGACGAATACCGATGATGGAACGATGAGCTCTACGAGCTCTATAACATCGTAGACATAGTGCAGCGAATTAAGATCCAGCGGCTTTGCTGGCTAGGACATGTCGTTCGAATGGATGAAAGAGCTCCAGCCCTAAAAGTAGGCGACGTGGTAGCCACTGTTCGTAGCAGAGGGAAAGGGAGGCCTCCTCTGCGCTGGAAAGACCAAATGGTAAAGAACTTGGGTACCCTTGGCATTCCCAATTGGCGCCAGTTAGCGGAAGATAGAAATAACTGGCGTGCTATGCTGAGCTCGACCAAAATCGTTAGTAAGTAAAAAAATATGTTATTTGTTGTATGATTTTTCAAATTTTATTTTTCTTTCTGCATTCAACACTCTCCTTGCTCACATCTAAGCCTGCTAGAGAGCATGACCGCAGCCATGTTGTGATGGTCCTTAAGATGCTACTCCGACTAATGGCCAGGTCCATGAGGAGAGGGTCCAGATTCTGCTACGAAAACATGACCAGGACCCCCAGAAGAGGGTCCTGAAGCATCTTGAGCGTTCACTGTGATCCAACTTGTGGAGCACACCAACAAAATTGCCACCAAAAAATAAGATAGGAAATTCATAGCTGCTTGCAATAAACTGATTAATTGTGCTTTCTTTTAAAACTTACACTGCTTTTATATTAAAATGATTGTTTGCATTTTCAATATATTTTTTAGTTTTTATCTTAGCCTCGTTTGTTGCTTATTATGAAACTGGGAGCACCTGAGCAAACAAAATAGAAACATAAAATTTTCCACTGTTTGTGCGGAAATGATCATTTCGTTTTGGCTTTTAGAAACTGCACACTGTCCCGAATTCAAAAGTATAGTTTTAGCCATATAACTCGTAGTATTTAACAAAAAGAACATAACCAAATTTTAAGCTTTAATATCATTTAAGGAAATGTGTGAAATTCGATAAGTAAAATAGTAAATATGGCGAATACTTCCAAAAGTATGGTGTTCACTGTCTCAAAAGGCCAGGCATGCGAAGTAAAAAAAAATGACTTCTGTCCTCAAGAGATCTGAAAACATAATTAAATTTAGATGTAACTGTTGAGATATCAGGATCCAAGTTTTATTTCAATGTAATTTTATTTCAAAAAAGTAAAATTTATTTCATTTTATATTATAATAATTATAAAGTAAGAGTACATTATTTAGAACAAGGTTTATCTTACACGATCGTAAAGCGACTGATTTACATTTCTTTTCTCTATGTAGTCGCAGCATACATACTCGTACTATAATACTTATTTCTATGCCTCTATATTTGTGTAGTCTCAGCTACAGCTAACTGGCTCTCATTGCTTTATGTACTCGTATTTATGTAAAGGTGTACAATATGAATGTAGACATTACAAGAATGATAATTTAGAAGATTGTGACACTTTCGTCTCGTTATCTTTTTGGTTTCGGCTTGACATCGGTGTGACGTCATAGCATACCAGATTATCAAGTCAAAAGGGAAAAGAAACAGAAAATTTACATTCACGTGCAAAATAATGAAACAATTAGTTAAAAATGGAGTGTTCAGTGGCAAATTGTAGTTACGACAACATGAAACCCTTGCATTTTCCTTTATTTTGATATTAAAATGTTTAAAGAAATGGATTTTATAATTTAATGTTCCTTATCCACTTTTTGAGAATGTTGTACAAATACAACATAAGCTGAGTCAACAACACCGGAGTATCACAATTTTTCATATTTTAATGTACCAATTGTTTATATTCGCTAAATTATCGCTGTTTGTGATCAAAAACTTCTTTTTTGGTTGTTGGCACGCATAAAACACAACACTTGAATAAATGCTTCCCAATTGCACACAGGTGTGAACGCATTTGTTTACGATTTCGCCGTCATGTTGGTATTTTCATTTCGCTTCATACAAGTATTCCGTACGCTATGACGTAGAAATGTCGCAATCCCTCAATTTATCATTCTTGTATACATTACAACTGTAACAAGCCGAACCATTACGTACAGATTGTTAGATGTCAAACATGCAGCCAAAACCCTTAGAAAGGTAACAGTTTTGAGCCTTGAAAACAAAAACCATAACAAAATTCGCTTTTGCCAGAAAACATCTTTTCCGAAAAAGGTGCTTTGGTCTGATGAGACAAAAATTATTATGTTTGGATCAGATGGAAAACAATACGGTAGACGATCCACGAACACAGCTTTTGATCTAAAATACACAAAAAAACTGTGAAGCGCAGCAGGGTTCAGATAATGGAGTGGCCGTCTCAATTGCCAGACCTAAACCCCAATGATCACCTTTGGGTAGACTTAAAAAGAGGATCGGGCATGTACGCGTTAAAATAATAAGGCGTGTTTTATTTGACCATCGCAAGCTAAAGCGGCGTACAGACAAAGCCTTTATTGAGACAACTAGCAAATTGTCTTCGTACCTTATATTTTGAGTGGCCAACATTTACTAATTGACTCAATTAAGCACTGTCCGAACGCTTAATGCCTACGTCGTTGATAAATAAAACGTAATTACATAGCTTAATTCATATTTACACTTAAATATAAATTATGTTGGCAATGCAGTTTTTGACAGTTCGTTTAATAACAATTTATTTCAACAAAATATCGGAATTGAAAAAAAAATTAAGTATATTCATAATTTCTTCATAATGAAGAGGTTTATTTAAGGTTGTGGACGCAGTATCGAACTGTAAACACAAAAAGTTTATATTTTGCCGTAGTTTTAACTCAAAATCTATAATTACGGCCTCCTTTATTAAATTCGCTGTTTCGCTTTTCTTTATATTTTTGGTTTGTTTCAATTTTCATCTCTCGAAATCTGGTTTATCGTTCGTTTATCGCCAACTATTATTTGTTTGCAATAACCCCTACAACACACTACTAACCGAAACGGCAATTACCGCAGTTGTTTCGGGTATTTATACCGTGATATCACTGTTAGTGTTACAAGGAGTTAGCAGAATCTGCATATATATAAGTATTTTGCATACATACTGAATTGCATGAGTTAGAAAGAAATGGAATTCAAGACTCCCAAATGCCATTTCACACTGAGTGTCTGTCCACAAAACAAAGAGCTTCGTATCAGCTCATCTTTGATTCTCAGTGCTGACACACTCATCGACTCGCCGCTCAGTAAGATAGCTAAAATTTATAACTGAGCTACTGAGTCCCAATTTTTTTGGGAAGTGAGTCTGAGCGAGCAGCTCATCGCTAAGAGTCAGCTCAGTAACTCAACTCAGTGCTGAGTTACACAGTTCTACATAATTCCTCTGCGAGAAGAGTTTCGCTGGCGATGAATTTGACAGATCTCTTGCCATAACTGAACGCTAATGGAGAGAGCAAGTAATGATAACAAATAATGAAATGACAATGCCTCTAATTCAATAAACAAGCCAAGATAACATTTCCTAAGCCAATGTAATTGCCTAACTCTTTCATAGAAAATTGGCATAAGTTGCTAGTCAAATAATACAAGCCTAATATTATAATTGTAATAATTCTTTAAATTTCTTTCAATAAAATTGATAATAAATCTGAGTGTTGTTTACTCAGAGAACGAACATATATTACAAGACCGAAAGTCGGTGTGAATTGTCAAAAACCATCAAAATCGCAAAAGGCAAGTTTACCACTTTTGAAGTGGCGGAGAAAAATTGAGAGCGATACTCATATTTTAACACAACTGAGCGATGCCGACATTTTTAATATATCAACCATTTTCTCGATTATGTTTTGATTTCTCATTGAAATTAACAAAAATAATGATAAATTTCAAAAGATGTATGAAATTCTGTATTATTTAAATATGTTTGCCTTAAGAGTAGATTTCTATTACTTATGCATATTATAACTAATTTTCACTTTTAATTTACTTAAAAAATGTATTACCCAATATTTTAATTTAATATTTATTATACACCTATACACCTATACATATATGATTGATTTTCTCCTAGTTATATGTATGTATGTACATATGTCTCTGAGACTTAAATAGTAGATACCTTTTTGTACTACTGCTATTTTTATTTTTTTTTTATTTTATAACCCAACGGAAACCCACTTTCCCGCCCAACCGACACGAGGTTTTTTAAATATACAAATCTTAGGTGCCGAGTCGTGGCAGAAGAAAGTTTGTTGAGCGTCGAGATCCCAAGCTGCTCAGCTACAGAATAAGAATTCATCAGCCGAATACAAAGTTAGATAAATGCAAAGTAAGAAAATTGGATCGTTAGCTGTTATTAAGAGAGGATAGAACAGTTCTTTTAATTATAAAAAGTGAGTCCGATACATCAAAGGTGCTGGAATGATTGTTAAAGTCTCGGCATAAACCCCGAAACGGTTCATTCAACTCAAAGTTAGTTCTGCATAGTTTCAAGAAAAGTGGTTTAAAGTTTCTCGTTGCACGGGAGGGTACATTAAAATTAATTTGCTCTAGAAGAAATGGACTTGAAATCCATTCATTGACTAATTTTACCAAAAATATTATACCTAACATTTCTCTGCGATTAGAAAGAGTAGGAAGATTAATAAGTTTTAAACGACTAGTGTAAGGGGGAAGATTGTATGGCGAATCCCATCGAAGATTTCTCAAAGCAAAAAGTAAGAATTGTTTTTGTATTGACTCTAGTTGGTCTGAGTGGACCTGATAACGAGGATTCCAAACTATGGAACCATACTCCAGTATTGGTCTTACCAATGAAGTAAAAAGTGTTTTAGTTATATACGGGTCGCAGAATTCCTTTGACCAACGCTTTACAAAAGCCAGCACACCCCTTGCTTTATTAACTGTGGAACTAATATGAAAATTAAAATTGAGTTTACAATCCATTTTTTTTTGGATGAACATTGGGGATGTTTCAGCGTCAATACTGCAAAGAAAAGAAGTCGTTTATTCTTAACCAATAATTAATTGAATTATCTAGTTTGCGTAAGTATGATCAAAGGCCGACTTAATCATGAAAACCAGGCCTTCCCATCTTTAGTGTTAACGACGACTTTTATTTGCAGTGTTGCAGCAGTGATTGATGCTCGAACATCCCTATTCCTTTACCGATTTGATTATTATTTTTTTATTTAATACTTTATTCAATAGTTTTTATTGTTTTTATTTAGTAGTTTATTTTAATAAAAGCGTATAAGAAAAAATATTGATTGCAAAAATGAGGAGTTTGTTTATAAGTACTGAGGATTTTGTGATGAGAAAAATTAGTACCGACTTCTTTGTTTGGATTAGCAAAAATTATCAAAAATCTTTGAATGAAAACTTTTTGTAAATTTGTACATTGTTTGAAACTTGGGGTTCAGATTTTTATGATTATTATTACTTCTGTAATATAAACGAGGAAACAAATCAATTGCCAACCTTATTAATAAGTTCCTGTGTTGAAGCTCTGCATATAAATCAAGATTATATTTAATGTTTAAATAAAAAATAATATGTAACATAAGGTAAATCAAATATTTAAATCAAATAAATAAATCGAACGAACGCTAAAATCTTTCACCTTGTATTGTTTTAAAACGAATTTGACAGCCATGCAACTCGGTAAAGTAAACGCACGCAAATCGGGTGGACGTGTTTAAAAAATGTGCGTGCTTGCGTCCATAAACGCAAGCCGTGAATATTAGGTTAGCCTGGAAGTGTGTTTGTATGCACACATACATACATACATATGTACATTTATATAAAATCTATTACATTTTCAGCAATCCATGCCCGCCTATGGATCATTGTGTATTCAGGATACAACAAAATAAAAGCTGAAAATAATGCAAATGCCATGATCACACTATCGGCTTGATTCCCTAGAATATTCAAAATAAGAGTTTTTATAAGAGTTCCATTAAGATGTTATTGTGTCATTTTCTTGCTTTTTATTTAATAACACTGTCGTTTAAAGATTTCAGTTAGAATTAGACGTGAATTCTTGTGATGCTGCTGTTAATAACTCTTTAGACAATGCTCAGAATTATAAAATTATCTCACCTAGGAGAATGAAAGTGCACTCTGTTGTTGATACTGGCTCCAAACTTGGAGCGGTTGCTGTTAACAACTCGTCAAATGGTATTCGCAACAATAACATTGGTGCCAAAAAGATAAGAAAACGTCAGCCTCTTGCTGTTGGATGTAATTCTAATGCAGAACTGGACGTCGATATTCGCTTAAAGTGGGTTCATCTGTCCTCCTTTAAGCCTTCAGTTTCATCGGGGAATATTGTCGAATATGTTTCCAAACATACATGTATTGACAAGTCTTTGCTTTCTTGCTTTAAACTTATAAAAAGTGGTACAGTTATTGAATCACTGAAAAGAGTAAATTTTAAATTGGGGATACCGTCTTTGCATTATAATAAATTACTCGATCCGAATATCTGGCCATCCAATGTTGAAGTGCGCCCCTTCAAGTTTTTTCCAAAGCCCATAGAATCAACGCCAACCACATGAGTGCGGATTCAACTCCCAACCTCAATGCTAATGCGCCAGTTACTAATTATACATTGTATTACCAGAATGTAAGCGGTATGCGTACAAAATCTTTTCAGTTTCGTCGTGAACTATCTTTGCATGAATACGATTTTATTGCTATCACGGAAACTTGGCTAAATGATGCCATATTATCAACTGAATTTTTTGATGACTACTACATTGTGTATCGCACGGATCGCTGCCCGAAAGCATCGGGCCTGGAAAGAGGTGGCGGTGTTCTTTTTGCGGTGAGAGCCGACTTATGTAGTAATATTATTAGTTTAATTATTGTTGATAAGCAGATTGAACAGATTTGTGTTAAGGTTAAATTTGGTAATAGGTCTGTTATATTTTTATTATCTTATATTCCACCGAGCAGTGGTATCAATATCTACCAAAATCACTTGGATAATTTTAACTTTATTGTTAATAATTTTAAGGACAGTGACGAGATTATTTTCCTTGGTGACTTCAATTTACCTAACATCTCTTGGTTTAGATCTGAAAATAGTCTTTTACCATCTAATGTTAAATCTGATATAGATTTGCAAGTCATAAGTACACTGTTTTCTAATGGCCTGAACCAGTGTAATTCCATCTTAAACGATAATGGTAAAACTTTAGATCTTATATTTGCAACTCACGATTTGAAGGTCAATTGCGATGAATGTCTAGCACCAATGTTAATAAATAGTATTCACCACAAGGCGCTTGTCCTAAAGTTTACATTCTATAAGTTTGCCAGTGCAACAGCTGACATTAAGCTGGAATACGATTATTCCAAGGCAAATCATATTGCAATCAAGGACTTTCTGAATAATATTGATTGGAAGTTATTAATGCAGTCACATTATCTAATTTCCTCATATGGCGTCATGCGACAGAAATTTGCCGAAGCCATCCATAACTTTGTCCCAATAAGACACTCGACGATGAGGAACAAACCACCTTGGTTTAATCGAAGGCTTTGCCATTTAAAAAATGTTAAAAATAAAGCATTTAAGAAGTTTAAAGCAAGCAACAATGAAATTGATCGTCTTAATTTCATTAACTTGAGAAAACAGTTTGACTGTTTACATAATTTTCTGTTTAGGCAATATGTACATACTAAATGTTGAATCGAAATTAAAATACAATCCCTCTGGTTTTTGGCACTATGTTAATTGTAGAAGGAAAATTACTGGTCTTCCATCTACCCTCGAGTTTGATGGTACAGTGTCCGATAATGTGTTGGATTCGTGTAATCTTTTTGCAAAATTCTTTCAAAAAGTGTATGTTAAGTATGATACGCCATTCAATAACAATAGTTTCCCTTCAGCAAATACCGTGAATTGCCTTGATATCTCTGCGGATGACGTACTATCTGCAATCTCAAATCTAAAATCTAGTCCGAAAGTTGACGTAGAAGGACTCTCCCCAATATTTTTCAAAAGTTTTTCAGAGGAAGTAGCTAAACCAGTTGCTTTCCTTTTCCAAAATTGTCTGAATAATGGAATTTATCTCCATTTTTGGAAACTATGCTCCATATTCCCTATATTCAAATCTGGCGATCGTAATGATATTAACAATTATAGGCCTATTGTCAAACAAAGCACGCTGGCGAAATTGTTTGACTTTATAATCAATAATAAATTATTTGAACACGTCCACAGTGCCATTTCAATATACCAGCATGGGTTTTTTCCGGGTAGGTCGACAGAAACCAACCTGACTCTTATTACCAATAATATAATAAGCTCTCTGGAGCAACAAGCTCAAATGGACGTTCTTTATACGGACTTTTCTAAAGCGTTCGATAAAGTTAACCATACGATCCTCTTGGATAAACTATGTAGTTATGGTATAAGTGGGAAGCTCCTTGATTTTTTCTTCCTGAATGGTCGTAAGCTTGTTGTTAAAGTTGACTCATTTGAGTCAACAATTTTAGTTGACGCATGGTCAGGCATACCCCAAGGGACTCACCTCGGTCCGCTGCTATTTCTAATTTTTATAAACGATTTGCCAAACTGTTTTAAGTTTTCTAAATGTTTAATGTTTGCCGACGACGTTAAGCTGTTCCTGAAAGTACGTCATTTGGGAGATTGTATCAATCTTCAAGCCGATCTTATTGAATTTGAGAAATGGTGTATCAACAACCATTTATACCTTAATATTGATAAATGTTGCGTTGGGACTTATTCTAAGAAGCCTGAGAGTATTCTTTATAGTTATGTTCTAGGCCATTGTTCTCTCAAACGTAGCTATGAAGTAAAGGATCTGGGGGTTATTTTTGATTCGAAACTTTCATTTTCAAAACATATTGATTACATTGTCTCTAAGTCATTCGCTATGCTTGGGTTCATACGAAGAAATTCTGAAGACTTCAAGGACGCCAATACTTTAAAATCTCTTTACATTTCATTAGTAAGAAGTCGCTTGGAATATTGTGCTTTGGTATGGAATCCCTACTATTGGATCCACTCAAATAAGATTGAAAAAGTCCAAAGGGTATTTACGAAATTTGCTTTTTTGAAGTTGCACTGGCAAGATGGTCCTCCTTCATATATTGGTAGAAGGAAACTGCTTGGTCTGCAATCTCTCCACGAGAGAAGAATTTGTCTTTCATTAACCTTCGTTTACAAATTAATTAATGGTAGCATAAATTGCCAACAACTTAGTAACTTTCTCACTATGTATAATTCTGAAAGAGATCTTAGAAACAAGCGCTTATTTGTAGAACCTTTTCATAAGAACAATTACTCATATAACGAGCCGATAGCTAGATGCCTGCGTTTATGTAATACCTACAATAATGTTATTGATTTTAATGTTAACTTATACAGGTTTAAATTAAGTTTATTCGCTTTATTTAATTAAATTTATCAATTAGTCTGTAAGAAATTTCTTTGTAGACTGAAAGCAAATAAATAAATAAATTTGTGCGCATTCTTATGTTGCTGTTTATGAATAATTTTATTCAGAAACCCGAAAGCACGTCTAATAGGTAGTAGCAATAAAAATAAATATATTTTTTAGTTTGTATTGAAAAATTTTGTATTTCGTTTAGATAATAGTCATTTCACCAAAGTACATTAAACAGGTAGTAGCAGCAGGGCAACTGATTTGATTTTTTTTTTAATTTTGGGAAGCCCTAATATGTAAAATTTTGTTTATCTTTTACTTTGTTTACACAAAGAGTGTTTGCGATGCAGATAATTGTTACGAATTGTTACGGAATATCACGATTTTAGCCAAATCGCGTTCGCGGTGTCCAAATAACGTGCAAGGAAGGGGAAATTAAGAGGGCAAAATGACATTTCATTTTGAGGAAAAGTTGCAAATTCTTGCTGGACAAATTTTACACAGCACAAATTTGCAAGCAAGAAAACAGCTGCTCAAAAGCCGCTGACTGCAATAAATACGAAATTTTTGTTTAAGAATTTTAAAGGTGAAAATTATAAAAGAAGAGCTGTTGCTAGCAATGCAGTTTTTTTCCTTTTGCAAATTCAATCAGCTGTTCGTTAAACTGGCAATTTTCTGTAAACCACTGTAAACCAATTTTCTGTTCACCTCGACATATGTTGAAAGAAAAAGCGGTGACAAAAATGTAATGGCAGATTTTTTATTTCTAGCAGTTTGTTCCACGGGTTGCATTGGCGCATTTTTTTAAATAAAAATTAACTACTATTTTTTTTTAATCCAAAATGAGAATAATGCGTTTTTTGCCATAAGAGGAAGGTCAAAGGTATTTTTATTTAGTTCCCACAAGGATCTAAAGAAGAAGCGACCGTACCAGGGCAGGTGGTATCAGTTTCGGTGCGCTGGTGATATTATCAATTTAAAATTGATTGTTTAGTATACTTGCAAAGAGGGCGCATTAAAGAGTACCTTTGTAGTTAAATACTTAGGCGAGCTCATTACCATATGGTATTCAGGCCATTCAGTCACTATTCATTCAGTAGCTTGATTCCAGATGCAGTGAATATTTACAGATTTTAGTCGGAAATTACATAACAATCGTTCTACTGAAAGCGGAAATACCAAGCTTGCAATGCAAGAGCTGGAAATTAATGAAGAACACGAAGTAAGTAAGCACGGTTTTTCCTATGTTGTTACCTGTTCAATATGCCTCGGATTTCACTATAATTCACGGTTGTTGATAAAATGTTTTTGAAACTTTAGCTTATAAAATTTCTCTACTGCTGCTACCTATTAAATATGCTAAAAATTAAATGTTTGTAAATTATTATAATAGCATTTCTCTCGTTAAACGACGACGCTTCAATGTAGCGAAAAATATAGCTAAACTTATGAACAGATTTTGCAAATAACTAAGATTAGTCAGAATAAATGCAGGATTTGTATGCCACAGCGACCAAAATCGTTAGTAAGTAAAAAAATATGTTATTTGTTGTATGATTTTTCCAATTTTATTTTTCTTTCTGCATTCAACACTCTCCTTGCTCACATCTAAGCCTGCTAGAGAGCATGACCGCAGCCATGTTGTGATGGTCCTTAAGATGCTACTCCGACTAATGGCCAGGTCCTTGAGGAGAGGGTCCAGATTCTGCTACGAAAACATGCCCACGACCTCCAGAAGAGGGTCCTGAAGCATCTTGAGCGTTCACTGTGATCCAACTTGCGGAGCACACCAACAAAATTGCCACCAAAAAATAAGATAGGAAATTCATAGCTGCTTGCAATAAACTGATTAATTGTGCTTTCTTTTAAAACTTACACTGCTTTTATATTAAAATGATTGTTTGCATTTTCAATATATTTTTTAGTTTTTATCTTAGCCTCGTTTGTTGCTTATTATGAAACTGGGAGCACCTGAGCAAACAAAATAGAAACATAAAATTTTCCACTGTTTGTGCGGAAATGATCATTTCGTTTTGGCTTTTAGAAACTGCACACTGTCCCGAATTCAAAAGTATACTTTAACCATATAACTCGTAGTATTTAACAAAAAGAACATAACCAAATTTTAAGCTTTAATATCATTTAAGGAAATGTGTGAAATTCGATAAGTCAAATAGTAAATATGGCGAATACTTCCAAAAATATGGTGTTCACCGTCTCAAAAGGCCAGACATGTGCAGTAAAAAAAATGACTTCTGTCCTCAAGAGATCTGAAAACATAATTAAATTTAGATGTAACTGTTGAGTTATCAGGATCCAAGTTTTATTTCAATGTAATTTTATTTCAAAAAAGTAAAATTTATTTCATTTCATATTATAATAATTATAAAGTAAGAGTACATTATTTAGAACAAGGTTTATCTTACACGATCGTAAAGCGACTGATTTACATTTCTTTTCTCTAGTAGTCGCAGCATACATACTCGTACTATAATACTTATTTCTATGCCTCTATATTTGTGTAGTCTCAGCGACAGCTAACTGGCTCTCATTGCTTTATGTACTCGTATTTATGTAAAGGTGTACAATATGAATGTAGACCACGATTTAGAAAATACAGAGGTTGCGCCTTCCGCAAACCGCTATTCGCTCTCAGGAAATTTTACAGAATCAGCTGTTTATGCTACGTCACAGAACGCGGTTAGTTTTGTTTGTATGTTTGTAAGCATACAATTGTTTCTACTTAAATTCAATGCTTAAAAGCTATTTTATTTAAAATAAAGTTATTTAACATGAAGTGCGCAGTGTTAATTGTTAAATCACAGAGTCTATCAATGATTCGGGGCTATAAAACTCGCTAAAAATGATGTGAAAGTGTAGCTGTGCGCACTGGTAGCAAGTTAAGCTTCTTGTGTCTCCTAATGCTGCAATGCAGTTTTTTTCAAAGCATCCAATCAAACACAGTGCATAAATGAAGTTATTTGAATATAAATATGTTGCATAAAGTGCCGAAATTAGTAAAAACTTTAAAATTTAGAAATCCTAGCAGAACCTAACCTCACATTTTTGTTTACAATTTCTTTCGATTCTCAGAAAAAACCATGTTCGTGACGTTGCACGCATTTTGCTTCACATCATTTTTCGTCGGGAAGGCGCAATCTTGTATTCTATCCTTCTTGAATGTAGACATTACAAGAATGATAATTTAGAAGATTGTGACACTTTCGTCTCGTTATCTTTTTGGTTTCGGCTTGACATCGGTGTGACGTCATAGCATACCGGAATATCAAGTCAAAAGGCAAAAGAAACAGAAAATTTACATTCACGTGCAAAATAATGAAACAATTAGTTAAAAATGGAGTGTTCAGTGGCAAATTGTAGTAACGACAACATGAAACCCTTGCATTTTCCTTTATTTTGATATTAAAATGTTTAAAGAAATGGATTTTATAATTTAATGTTCCTTATCCACTTTTTGAGAATGTTGTACAAATACAACATAAGCTGAGTCAACAACACCGGAGTATCACAATTTTTCATATTTTAATGTACCAATTGTTTATATTCGCTAAATTACCGCTGTTTGTGATCAAAAAATGCTTTTTTGGTTGTTGGCACGCATAAAACACAACACTTGAATAAATGCTACCCAATTGCACACAGGTGTGAACGCGTTTGTTTACGATTTCGCCGCCATGTTGGTATTTTCATTTCGCTTCATACTAATATTCCGTACGCTATGACGTAGAAATGTCGCAATCCCTTTAGATGTCAAACATGCAGCCAAAACCCTTAGAAAGGTAACAGTTTTGAGCCTTGAAAACAAAACCCATAACAAAATTCGCTTTTGCCAGAAAACATCTTTTCCGAAAAAGGTGCTTTGGTCTGATGAGACAAAAATTATTATGTTTGGATCAGATGGAAAACAATACGGTAGACGATCCACGAACACAGCTTTTGATCTAAAATACACAAAAAAACTGTGAAGCGCAGCAGGGTTCAGATAATGGAGTGGCCGTCTCAATTGCCAGACCTAAACCCCAATGATCACCTTTGGGTAGACTTAAAAAGAGGATCGGGCATGTACGCGTTAAAATAATAAGGCGTGTTTTATTTGACCATCGCAAGCTAAAGCGGCGTACAGACACAGCTTTAATTGAGGCAACTAGCAAATTGTCTTCGTACCTTATATTTTGAGTGGCCAACATTTACTAATTGACTCAATTAAGCACTGTCCGAACGCTTAATGCCTACGTCGTTGATAAATAAAACGTAATTACATAGCTTAATTCATATTTACACTTAAATATAAATTATGTTGGCAATGCAGTTTTTGACAGTTCGTTTAATAACAATTTATTTCAACAAAATATCGGAATTGAAAAAAAAATTAAGTATATTCATAATTTCTTCATAATGAAGAGGTTTATTTAAGGTTGTGGACGCAGTATCGAACTGTAAACACAAAAAGTTTATATTTTGCCGTAGTTTTAACTCAAAATCTATAATTACGGCCTCCTTTATTAAATTCGCTGTTTCGCTTTTCTTTATATTTTTGGTTTGTTTCAATTTTCATCTCTCGAAATCTGGTTTATCGTTCGTTTATCGCCAACTATTATTTGTTTGCAATAACCCCTACAACACACTACTAACCGAAACGGCAATTACCGCAGTTGTTTCGGGTATTTATACCGTGATATCACTGTTAGTGTTACAAGGAGTTAGCAGAATCTGCATATATATAAGTATTTTGCATACATACTCATTGCATGAGTTAGAAAGAAATGGAATTCAAGACTCCCAAATGCCATTTCACACTGAGTGTCTGTCCACAAAACAAAGAGCTTCGTATCAGCTCATCTTTGATTCTCAGTGCTGACACACTCATCGACTCGCCGCTCAGTAAGATAGCTAAAATTTATAACTGAGCTACTGAGTCCCAATTTTTTTGGGAAGTGAGTCTGAGCGAGCAGCTCATCGCTAAGAGTCAGCTCAGTAACTCAACTCAGTGCTGAGTTACACAGTTCTACATAATTCCTCTGCGAGAAGAGTTTCGCTGGCGATGAATTTGACAGATCTCTTGCCATAACTGAACGCTAATGGAGAGAGCAAGTAATGATAACAAATAATGAAATGACAATGCCTCTAATTCAATAAACAAGCCAAGATAACATTTCCTAAGCCAATGTAATTGCCTAACTCTTTCATAGAAAATTGGCATAAGTTGCTAGTCAAATAATACAAGCCTAATATTATAATTGTAATAATTCTTTAAATTTCTTTCAATAAAATTGATAATAAATCTGAGTGTTGTTTACTCAGAGAACGAACATATATTACAAGACCGAAAGTCGGTGTGAATTGTCAAAAACCATCAAAATCGCAAAAGGCAAGTTTACCACTTTTGAAGTGGCGGAGAAAAATTGAGAGCGATACTCATATTTTAACACAACTGAGCGATGCCGACATTTTTAATATATCAACCATTTTCTCGATTATGTTTTGATTTCTCATTGAAATTAACAAAAATAATGATAAATTTCAAAAGATGTATGAAATTCTGTATTATTTAAATATGTTTGCCTTAAGAGTAGATTTCTATTACTTATGCATATTATAACTAATTTTCACTTTTAATTTACTTAAAAAATGTATTACCCAATATTTTAATTTAATATTTATTATACACCTATACATATATGATTGATTTTCTCCTAGTTATATGTATGTATGTACATATGTCTCTGAGACTTAAATAGTAGATACCTTTTTGTACTACTGCTATTTTTATTTTTATTTTATTTTATAACCCAACGGAAACCCACTTTCCCGCCCAACCGACACGAGGGGCTCAATCCGCATAACGTACGGATGTTTTTTAAATATACAAATCTTAGGTGCCGAGTCGTGACAGAAGAAAGTTTGTTAAGCGTCGAGATCCCAAGCTGCTCAGCTACAGAATAAGAATTCATCAGCCGAATACAAAGTTAGAGAAATGCAAAGTAAGAAAATTGGATCGTTAGCTGTTATTAAGAGAGGATAGAACAGTTCTTTTAATTATAAAAAGGGAGTCCGATACATCAAAGGTGCTGGAATGATTGTTAAAGTCTCGGCATAAACCCCGAAACAGTTCATTCAACTCAAAGTTAGTTCTGCATAGTTTCAAGAAAAGTGGTTTAAAGTTTCTCGTTGCACGGGAGGGTACATTAAAATTAATTTGCTCTAGAAGAAATGTACTTGAGATTCATTCATTGACTAATTTTACCAAAAATATTATACCTAACATTTCTCTGCGACTCGAAAGAGTAGGAAGATTAATAAGTTTTAAACGACTAGTGTAAGGGGGAAGATTGTATGGCGAATCCCATCGAAGATTTCTCAAAGCAAAAAGTAAGAATTGTTTTTGTATTGACTCTAGTTGGTCTGAGTGGACCTGATAACGAGGATTCCAAACTATGGAACCATACTCCAGTATTGGTCTTACCAATGAAGTAAAAAGTGTTTTAGTTATATACGGGTCGCAGAATTCCTTTGTTGGCTTTACAAAAGCCAGCACACCCCTTGCTTTATTAACTGTGGAACTAATATGAAAATTAAAATTGAGTTTACAATCCATACCAACACCCAGGTAAACAAAACTGTTTACATGTTCTAGGACGTAGTTATTTATTTTGTAGGAGGCCGGCTGAATGGTTCGTCGAGAAAAGCACATGAATTTACATTTGTCAAGGTTAAGCGGCATACAATTAATGCTGCACCAATTGACTATGCTGTCCAAATCTTGCTGCAGCAAGCATCTTTCTTCAGCCGAGGCATAAGTCTTAAAAAGTTTAACATCATCCGCGTACATCATAGTGCGAAACGAAAACTATTTGCAACCAATTCTAATTTATGATTTCGTCACGCAGCAGAATGGTTGGAAGTCCAAGCAGAAGCAAACACATAGAGCTCGAGAATAGATTGGGGGAAAGTGAACAGGTGTACGATTAGTTCATATCCCTGCAAGCCAAGACTAAGCAGTTTCCCCTGAAATTCAAAAAATGTACACAAACATTCACAACTTTTGCCCATTTCACCCACACATCGTATGTATTAGAAGGAGAAAGATAGAAAAATATAAGAAAATTTTTTATCAAAGTAAGATATGAATAATGGACATTTCAGCAAAAGTTTTATTTCAAAAAATTATTTCAAATATTTTATTATGCTTATGCATGAAAAAATTTTTTTTTGGATGAACATTGGGGATGTTTCAGCGTCAATACTGCAAAGAAAAGAAGTCGTTTATTCTTAACCAATAATTAATTGAATTATCTAGTTTGCGTAAGTATGATCAAAGGCCGACTTAATCATGAAAACCAGGCCTTCCCATCTTTAGTGTTAACGACGACTTTTATTTGCAGTGTTGCAGCAGTGATTGATGCTCGAACATCCCTATTCCTTTACCGATTTGATTATTATTTTTTTATTTAATACTTTATTCAATAGTTTTTATTGTTTTTATTTAGTAGTTAATTTTTACAAAAGCGTATAAGAAAAAATATTGATTGCAAAAATGAGGAGTTTGTTTATAAGTACTGAGGATTTTGTGATGAGAACAATTAGTACCGACTTCTTTGTTTGGATTAGCAAAAAAATTATCAAAACTCTTTGAATGAAAACTTTTTGTAAATTTGTACATTGTTTGAAACTTGGGATTCAGATTTTTATGATTATTATTGCTTCTGTAATATAAACGAGGAAACAAATCAATTGCCAACCTTATTAATAAGTTCCTGTGTTGAAGCTCTGCATATAAATCAAGATTATATTTAATGTTTAAATAAAAAATAATATGTAACATAAGGAAAAGCAAATATTTAAACCAAATAAATAAATCGAACGAACGCTAAAATCTTTCACCTTGTATTGTTTTAAAACGAATTTGACAGCCATGCAACTCGGTAAAGTAAACGCACGCAAATCGGGTGGACGTGTTTAAAAAATGTGCGTGGTTGCGTCCATAAACGCAAGCCGTGAATATTAGGTTAGCCTGGAAGTGTGTTTGTATGCACACATACATATGAACATTTACATAAAATCTATTACATTTTCAGCAATCCATGCCCGCCTATGGATCATTGTGTATTCAGGATACAACAAAATAAAGGCTGAAAATAATGCAAAATGCTATGATCACACTATCGGCGTGATTCTCTAGAATATTCAAAATAAGAGTTTTTATAAGAGTTCCATTAAGATGTTATTGTGTAATATGCTTGCTTTTTATTTAATAACACTGTCGTTTAAAGATTTCAGTTAGAACTAGACGGCCAACACAATTCTTCAAATATGTATTTGGTAGAAATGTTTTTATTTACAAATATTTACCCTCGTTTACTTATTAGATATTCGGTGAAAGTATATTAAATTAATTGTAAAACCAGAAAATAATACAGTACAATGAAATTCACTAGAGAAATAAAGGACCTCATTTCGCGGGGATAATTTAATTTGCACATTTCCTTTATTTGTGCGCATTCTTATGTTGCTGTTTACGAATAATTTTATTCAGAAACCCGAAAGCACGTCTAATAGGTAGTAGCAATAAAAATAAATATATTTTTTAGTTTGTATTGTAAAATTTTGTATTTCGTTTAGATAAGAGTAATTTCACCAAAGTACATTAAACAGGTAGTAGCAGCAGGGCAACTGATTTGATTTTTTTTTTAATTTTGGGAAGCCCTAATATGTAAAATTTTGTTTATCTTTTACTTTGTTTACACAAAGAGTGTTTGCGATGCAGATAATTGTTACGAATTGTTACGGAATATCACGATTTTTGTCAAATCGCGTTCGCGGTGTCCAAATAACGTGCAAGGAAGGGGAAATTAAGAGGGCAAAATGACATTTCATTTTGAGGAAAAGTTGCAAATTCTTGCTGGACAAATTTTACCCAGCACAAATTTGCAAGCAAGAAAACAGCTGCTCAAAAGCCGCTGACTGCAATAAATACGAAATTTTTGTTTAAGAATTTTAAAGGTGAAAATTATAAAAGAAGAGCTGTTGCTAGCAATGCAGTTTTTTTCCTTTTGCAAATTCAATCAGCTGTTCGTTAAACTGGCAATTTTCTGTAAATTTTGCGTTCGCGAAAAAATAGAACAATAAAAGGAATGCAATTCGTTTTACTCCTGATTTATTATAACTATTGAGATTCTTTATAAAAGATGATATCGAATAATTAAATTTAATTCAAAAAGGCATACGGACTTGTCACCTCGACATATGTTGAAAGAAAAAGCGGTGACAAAAATGTAATGGCAGATTTTTTATTTCTAGCAGTTTGTTCCACGGGTTGCATTGGCGCATTTTTTTAAATAAAAATTAACTACTATTTTTTTTTAATCCAAAATGAGAATAATGCGTTTTTTGCCATAAGAGGAAGGTCAAAGGTATTTTTATTTAGTTCCCACAAGGATCTAAAGAAGAAGAGACCGTACCAGGGCAGGTGGTATCAGTTTCGGTGCGCTGGTTATATTATCAATTTAAAATTGATTGTTTAGTATACTTGCAAAGAGGGCGCATTAAAGAGTACCTTTGTAGTTAAATACTTAGGCGAGCTCATTACCATATGGTATTCAGGCCATTCAGTCACTATTCATTCAGTAGCTTGGTTCCAGATGCAGTGAATATTTACAGATTTTAGTCGGAAATTACATAACAATCGTTCTACTGAAAGCGGAAATACCAAGCTTGCAATGCAAGAGCTGGAAATTAATGAAGAACACGAAGTAAGTAAGCACGGTTTTTCCTATGTTGTTACCTGTTCAATATGCCTCGGATTTCACTATAATTCACGGTTGTTGATAAAATGTTTTTGAAACTTTAGCTTATACAATTTCTCTACTGCTGCTACCTATTAAATATGCTAAAAATTAAATGTTTGTAAATTATAATAATAGCATTTCTCTCGTTAAACGACGACGCTTCAATGTGGCGAAAAATATAGCTAAACTTATGAAGAGATTTTGCAAATACACAGCGACAGCTCCAGGACTACAGACTTGAGAGAGATTAGTCGCATATTTTTTACCAGCGTGTTGTTCCTTGGCAAACAATTTGTGAAAATAAGATAAAGAAATGATATGCCAGTACTATCGTACGGCGCAAAGCATGGACGATGAAAACTTCTGATGAGAGGGTTATTGGGGTGTTCGAAAGAAAGATTCTCCGAAAGATTTATGGCGATGACGAATACCGATGATGGAACGATGAGCTCTACGAGCTCTATAACATCGTAGACATAGTGCAGCGAATTAAGATCCAGCGGCTTTGCTGGCTAGGACATGTCGTTCGAATGGATGAAAGAGCTCCAGCCCTAAAAGTAGGCGACGTGGTAGCCACTGTTCGTAGCAGAGGGAAAGGGAGGCCTCCTCTGCGCTGGAAAGACCAAATGGTAAAGAACTTGGGTACCCTTGGCATTCCCAATTGGCGCCAGTTAGCGGAAGATAGAAATAACTGGCGTGCTATGCTGAGCTCGACCAAAATCGTTAGTAAGTAAAAAAATATGTTATTTGTTGTATGATTTTTCAAATTTTATTTTTCTTTCTGCATTCAACACTCTCCTTGCTCACATCTAAGCCTGCTAGAGAGCATGACCGCAGCCATGTTGTGATGGTCCTTAAGATGCTACTCCGACTAATGGCCAGGTCCATGAGGAGAGGGTCCAGATTCTGCTACGAAAACATGACCAGGACCTCCAGAAGAGGGTCCTGAAGCATCTTGAGCGTTCACTGTGATCCAACTTGTGGAGCACACCAACAAAATTGCCACCAAAAAATAAGATAGGAAATTCATAGCTGCTTGCAATAAACTGATTAATTGTACTTTCTTTTAAAACTGACACAGCTTTTATACTAAAATGATTGTTTGCATTTTTTATATATTTTTTATTTTTTATCTTAGCCTCGTTTGTTGCTTATTATGAAACTGGGAGCACCTGAGCAAACAAAATAGAAACATAAAATTTTCCACTGTTTGTGCGGAAATGATCATTTCGTTTTGGCTTTTAGAAACTGCACACTGTCCCGAATTCAAAAGTATAGTTTTAGCCATATAACTCGTAGTATTTAACAAAAAGAACATAACCAAATTTTAAGCTTTAATATCATTTAAGGAAATGTGTGAAATTCGATAAGTAAAATAGTAAATATGGCGAATACTTCCAAAAGTATGGTGTTCACTGTCTCAAAAGGCCAGGCATGCGAAGTAAAAAAAAATGACTTCTGTCCTCAAGAGATCTGAAAACATAATTAAATTTAGATGTAACTGTTGAAATATCAGGATCCAAGTTTTATTTCAATGTAATTTTATTTCAAAAAAGTAAAATTTATTTCATTTTATATTATAATAATTATAAAGTAAGAGTACATTATTTAGAACAAGGTTTATCTTACACGATCGTAAAGCGACTGATTTACATTTCTTTTCTCTATGTAGTCGCAGCATACATACTCGTACTATAATACTTATTTCTATGCCTCTATATTTGTGTAGTCTCAGCTACAGCTAACTGGCTCTCATTGCTTTATGTACTCGTATTTATGTAAAGGTGTACAATATGAATGTAGACATTACAAGAATGATAATTTAGAAGATTGTGACACTTTCGTCTCGTTATCTTTTTGGTTTCGGCTTGACATCGGTGTGACGTCATAGCATACCAGATTATCAAGTCAAAAGGGAAAAGAAACAGAAAATTTACATTCACGTGCAAAATAATGAAACAATTAGTTAAAAATGGAGTGTTCAGTGGCAAATTGTAGTTACGACAACATGAAACCCTTGCATTTTCCTTTATTTTGATATTAAAATGTTTAAAGAAATGGATTTTATAATTTAATGTTCCTTATCCACTTTTTGAGAATGTTGTACAAATACAACATAAGCTGAGTCAACAACACCGGAGTATCACAATTTTTCATATTTTAATGTACCAATTGTTTATATTCGCTAAATTATCGCTGTTTGTGATCAAAAACTTCTTTTTTGGTTGTTGGCACGCATAAAACACAACACTTGAATAAATGCTACCCAATTGCACACAGGTGTGAACGCGTTTGTTTACGATTTCGCCGCCATGTTGGTATTTTCATTTCGCTTCATACTAATATTCCGTACGCTATGACGTAGAAATGTCGCAATCCCTTTAGATGTCAAACATGCAGCCAAAACCCTTAGAAAGGTAACAGTTTTGAGCCTTGAAAACAAAAACCATAACAAAATTCGCTTTTGCCAGAAAACATCTTTTCCGAAAAAGGTGCTTTGGTCTGATGAGACAAAAATTATTATGTTTGGATCAGATGGAAAACAATACGGTAGACGATCCACGAACACAGCTTTTGATCTAAAATACACAAAAAAACTGTGAAGCGCAGCAGGGTTCAGATAATGGAGTGGCCGTCTCAATTGCCAGACCTAAACCCCAATGATCACCTTTGGGTAGACTTAAAAAGAGGATCGGGCATGTACGCGTTAAAATAATAAGGCGTGTTTTATTTGACCATCGCAAGCTAAAGCGGCGTACAGACACAGCTTTAATTGAGGCAACTAGCAAATTGTCTTCGTACCTTATATTTTGAGTGGCCAACATTTACTAATTGACTCAATTAAGCACTGTCCGAACGCTTAATGCCTACGTCGTTGATAAATAAAACGTAATTACATAGCTTAATTCATATTTACACTTAAATATAAATTATGTTGGCAATGCAGTTTTTGACAGTTCGTTTAATAACAATTTATTTCAACAAAATATCGGAATTGAAAAAAAAATTAAGTATATTCATAATTTCTTCATAATGAAGAGGTTTATTTAAGGTTGTGGACGCAGTATCGAACTGTAAACACAAAAAGTTTATATTTTGCCGTAGTTTTAACTCAAAATCTATAATTACGGCCTCCTTTATTAAATTCGCTGTTTCGCTTTTCTTTATATTTTTGGTTTGTTTCAATTTTCATCTCTCGAAATCTGGTTTATCGTTCGTTTATCGCCAACTATTATTTGTTTGCAATAACCCCTACAACACACTACTAACCGAAACGGCAATTACCGCAGTTGTTTCGGGTATTTATACCGTGATATCACTGTTAGTGTTACAAGGAGTTAGCAGAATCTGCATATATATAAGTATTTTGCATACATACTGAATTGCATGAGTTAGAAAGAAATGGAATTCAAGACTCCCAAATGCCATTTCACACTGAGTGTCTGTCCACAAAACAAAGAGCTTCGTATCAGCTCATCTTTGATTCTCAGTGCTGACACACTCATCGACTCGCCGCTCAGTAAGATAGCTAAAATTTATAACTGAGCTACTGAGTCCCAATTTTTTTGGGAAGTGAGTCTGAGCGAGCAGCTCATCGCTAAGAGTCAGCTCAGTAACTCAACTCAGTGCTGAGTTACACAGTTCTACATAATTCCTCTGCGAGAAGAGTTTCGCTGGCGATGAATTTGACAGATCTCTTGCCATAACTGAACGCTAATGGAGAGAGCAAGTAATGATAACAAATAATGAAATGACAATGCCTCTAATTCAATAAACAAGCCAAGATAACATTTCCTAAGCCAATGTAATTGCCTAACTCTTTCATAGAAAATTGGCATAAGTTGCTAGTCAAATAATACAAGCCTAATATTATAATTGTAATAATTCTTTAAATTTCTTTCAATAAAATTGATAATAAATCTGAGTGTTGTTTACTCAGAGAACGAACATATATTACAAGACCGAAAGTCGGTGTGAATTGTCAAAAACCATCAAAATCGCAAAAGGCAAGTTTACCACTTTTGAAGTGGCGGAGAAAAATTGAGAGCGATACTCATATTTTAACACAACTGAGCGATGCCGACATTTTTAATATATCAACCATTTTCTCGATTATGTTTTGATTTCTCATTGAAATTAACAAAAATAATGATAAATTTCAAAAGATGTATGAAATTCTGTATTATTTAAATATGTTTGCCTTAAGAGTAGATTTCTATTACTTATGCATATTATAACTAATTTTCACTTTTAATTTACTTAAAAAATGTATTACCCAATATTTTAATTTAATATTTATTATACACCTATACATATATGATTGATTTTCTCCTAGTTATATGTATGTATGTACATATGTCTCTGAGACTTAAATAGTAGATACCTTTTTGTACTACTGCTATTTTTATTTTTATTTTATTTTATAACCCAACGGAAACCCACTTTCCCGCCCAACCGACACGAGGGGCTCAATCCGCATAACGTACGGATGTTTTTTAAATATACAAATCTTAGGTGCCGAGTCGTGACAGAAGAAAGTTTGTTAAGCGTCGAGATCCCAAGCTGCTCAGCTACAGAATAAGAATTCATCAGCCGAATACAAAGTTAGAGAAATGCAAAGTAAGAAAATTGGATCGTTAGCTGTTATTAAGAGAGGATAGAACAGTTCTTTTAATTATAAAAAGGGAGTCCGATACATCAAAGGTGCTGGAATGATTGTTAAAGTCTCGGCATAAACCCCGAAACAGTTCATTCAACTCAAAGTTAGTTCTGCATAGTTTCAAGAAAAGTGGTTTAAAGTTTCTCGTTGCACGGGAGGGTACATTAAAATTAATTTGCTCTAGAAGAAATGTACTTGAGATTCATTCATTGACTAATTTTACCAAAAATATTATACCTAACATTTCTCTGCGACTCGAAAGAGTAGGAAGATTAATAAGTTTTAAACGACTAGTGTAAGGGGGAAGATTGTATGGCGAATCCCATCGAAGATTTCTCAAAGCAAAAAGTAAGAATTGTTTTTGTATTGACTCTAGTTGGTCTGAGTGGACCTGATAACGAGGATTCCAAACTATGGAACCATACTCCAGTATTGGTCTTACCAATGAAGTAAAAAGTGTTTTAGTTATATACGGGTCGCAGAATTCCTTTGTTGGCTTTACAAAAGCCAGCACACCCCTTGCTTTATTAACTGTGGAACTAATATGAAAATTAAAATTGAGTTTACAATCCATACCAACACCCAGGTAAACAAAACTGTTTACATGTTCTAGGACGTAGTTATTTATTTTGTAGGAGGCCGGCTGAATGGTTCGTCGAGAAAAGCACATGAATTTACATTTGTCAAGGTTAAGCGGCATACAATTAATGCTGCACCAATTGACTATGCTGTCCAAATCTTGCTGCAGCAAGCATCTTTCTTCAGCCGAGGCATAAGTCTTAAAAAGTTTAACATCATCCGCGTACATCATAGTGCGAAACGAAAACTATTTGCAACCAATTCTAATTTATGATTTCGTCACGCAGCAGAATGGTTGGAAGTCCAAGCAGAAGCAAACACATAGAGCTCGAGAATAGATTGGGGGAAAGTGAACAGGTGTACGATTAGTTCATATCCCTGCAAGCCAAGACTAAGCAGTTTCCCCTGAAATTCAAAAAATGTACACAAACATTCACAACTTTTGCCCATTTCACCCACACATCGTATGTATTAGAAGGAGAAAGATAGAAAAATATAAGAAAATTTTTTATCAAAGTAAGATATGAATAATGGACATTTCAGCAAAAGTTTTATTTCAAAAAATTATTTCAAATATTTTATTATGCTTATGCATGAAAAAATTTTTTTTTGGATGAACATTGGGGATGTTTCAGCGTCAATACTGCAAAGAAAAGAAGTCGTTTATTCTTAACCAATAATTAATTGAATTATCTAGTTTGCGTAAGTATGATCAAAGGCCGACTTAATCATGAAAACCAGGCCTTCCCATCTTTAGTGTTAACGACGACTTTTATTTGCAGTGTTGCAGCAGTGATTGATGCTCGAACATCCCTATTCCTTTACCGATTTGATTATTATTTTTTTATTTAATACTTTATTCAATAGTTTTTATTGTTTTTATTTAGTAGTTAATTTTTACAAAAGCGTATAAGAAAAAATATTGATTGCAAAAATGAGGAGTTTGTTTATAAGTACTGAGGATTTTGTGATGAGAACAATTAGTACCGACTTCTTTGTTTGGATTAGCAAAAAAATTATCAAAACTCTTTGAATGAAAACTTTTTGTAAATTTGTACATTGTTTGAAACTTGGGATTCAGATTTTTATGATTATTATTGCTTCTGTAATATAAACGAGGAAACAAATCAATTGCCAACCTTATTAATAAGTTCCTGTGTTGAAGCTCTGCATATAAATCAAGATTATATTTAATGTTTAAATAAAAAATAATATGTAACATAAGGAAAAGCAAATATTTAAACCAAATAAATAAATCGAACGAACGCTAAAATCTTTCACCTTGTATTGTTTTAAAACGAATTTGACAGCCATGCAACTCGGTAAAGTAAACGCACGCAAATCGGGTGGACGTGTTTAAAAAATGTGCGTGGTTGCGTCCATAAACGCAAGCCGTGAATATTAGGTTAGCCTGGAAGTGTGTTTGTATGCACACATACATATGAACATTTACATAAAATCTATTACATTTTCAGCAATCCATGCCCGCCTATGGATCATTGTGTATTCAGGATACAACAAAATAAAGGCTGAAAATAATGCAAAATGCTATGATCACACTATCGGCGTGATTCTCTAGAATATTCAAAATAAGAGTTTTTATAAGAGTTCCATTAAGATGTTATTGTGTAATATGCTTGCTTTTTATTTAATAACACTGTCGTTTAAAGATTTCAGTTAGAACTAGACGGCCAACACAATTCTTCAAATATGTATTTGGTAGAAATGTTTTTATTTACAAATATTTACCCTCGTTTACTTATTAGATATTCGGTGAAAGTATATTAAATTAATTGTAAAACCAGAAAATAATACAGTACAATGAAATTCACTAGAGAAATAAAGGACCTCATTTCGCGGGGATAATTTAATTTGCACATTTCCTTTATTTGTGCGCATTCTTATGTTGCTGTTTACGAATAATTTTATTCAGAAACCCGAAAGCACGTCTAATAGGTAGTAGCAATAAAAATAAATATATTTTTTAGTTTGTATTGTAAAATTTTGTATTTCGTTTAGATAAGAGTAATTTCACCAAAGTACATTAAACAGGTAGTAGCAGCAGGGCAACTGATTTGATTTTTTTTTTAATTTTGGGAAGCCCTAACATGTAAAATTTTGTTTATCTTTTACTTTGTTTACACAAAGAGTGTTTGCGATGCAGATAATTGTTACGAATTGTTACGGAATATCACGATTTTAGTCAAATCGCGTTCGCGGTGTCCAAATAACGTGCAAGGAAGGGGAAATTAAGAGGGCAAAATGACATTTCATTTTGAGGAAAAGTTGCAAATTCTTGCTGGACAAATTTTACCCAGCACAAATTTGCAAGCAAGAAAACAGCTGCTCAAAAGCCGCTGACTGCAATAAATACGAAATTTTTGTTTAAGAATTTTAAAGGTGAAAATTATAAAAGAAGAGCTGTTGCTAGCAATGCAGTTTTTTTCCTTTTGCAAATTCAATCAGCTGTTCGTTAAACTGGCAATTTTCTGTAAATTTTGCGTTCGCGAAAAAATAGAACAATAAAAGGAATGCAATTCGTTTTACTCCTGATTTATTATAACTATTGAGATTCTTTATAAAAGATGATATCGAATAATTAAATTTAATTCAAAAAGGCATACGGACTTGTCACCTCGACATATGTTGAAAGAAAAAGCGGTGACAAAAATGTAATGGCAGATTTTTTATTTCTAGCAGTTTGTTCCACGGGTTGCATTGGCGCATTTTTTTAAATAAAAATTAACTACTATTTTTTTTTAATCCAAAATGAGAATAATGCGTTTTTTGCCATAAGAGGAAGGTCAAAGGTATTTTTATTTAGTTCCCACAAGGATCTAAAGAAGAAGCGACCGTACCAGGGCAGGTGGTATCAGTTTCGGTGCGCTGGTTATATTATCAATTTAAAATTGATTGTTTAGTATACTTGCAAAGAGGGCGCATTAAAGAGTACCTTTGTAGTTAAATACTTAGGCGAGCTCATTACCATATGGTATTCAGGCCATTCAGTCACTATTCATTCAGTAGCTTGGTTCCAGATGCAGTGAATATTTACAGATTTTAGTCGGAAATTACATAACAATCGTTCTACTGAAAGCGGAAATACCAAGCTTGCAATGCAAGAGCTGGAAATTACTGAAGAACACGAAGTAAGTAAGCACGGTTTTTCCTATGTTGTTACCTGTTCAATATGCCTCGGATTTCACTATAATTCACGGTTGTTGATAAAATGTTTTTGAAACTTTAGCTTATACAATTTCTCTACTGCTGCTACCTATTAAATATGCTAAAAATTAAATGTTTGTAAATTATAATAATAGCATTTCTCTCGTTAAACGACGACGCTTCAATGTGGCGAAAAATATAGCTAAACTTATGAAGAGATTTTGCAAATACACAGCGACAGCTCCAGGACTACAGACTTGAGAGAGATTAGTCGCATATTTTTTACCAGCGTGTTGTTCCTTGGCAAACAATTTGTGAAAATAAGATAAAGAAATGATATGCCAGTACTATCGTACGGCGCAAAGCATGGACGATGAAAACTTCTGATGAGAGGGTTATTGGGGTGTTCGAAAGAAAGATTCTCCGAAAGATTTATGGCGATGGCGAATACCGATGATGGAACGATGAGCTCTACGAGCTCTATAACATCGTAGACATAGTGCAGCGAATTAAGATCCAGCGGCTTTGCTGGCTAGGACATGTCGTTCGAATGGATGAAAGCGCTCCAGCCCTAAAAGTAGGCGACGTGCGCCAGTTAGCGGAAGATAGAAATAACTGGCGTGCTATGCTGAGCTCGACCAAAATCGTTAGTAAGTAAAAAAATATGTTATTTGTTGTATGATTTTTCAAATTTTATTTTTCTTTCTGCATTCAACACTCTCCTTGCTCACATCTAAGCCTGCTAGAGAGCATGACCGCAGCCATGTTGTGATGGTCCTTAAGATGCTACTCCGACTAATGGCCAGGTCCTTGAGGAGAGGGTCCAGATTCTGCTACGAAAACATGCCCACGACCTCCAGAAGAGGGTCCTGAAGCATCTTGAGCGTTCACTGTGATCCAACTTGTGGAGCACACCAACAAAATTGCCACCAAAAAATAAGATAGGAAATTCATAGCTGTTTGCAATAAACTGATTAATTGTGCCTTCTTTGAAAACTGACACTGCTTTTATACTAAAATGATTGTTTGCATTTTTTATATATTTTTTATTTTTTATCTTAGCCTCGTTTGTTGCTTATTATGAAACTGGGAGCACCTGAGCAAACAAAATAGAAACATAAAATTTTTCACTGTTTGTGCGGAAATGATCATTTCGTTTTGGCTTTTAGAAACTGCACACTGTCCCGAATTCAAAAGTATAGTTTTTGCCATATAACTCGTAGTATTTAACAAAAAGAACATAACCAAATTTTAAGCTTTAATATCATTTAAGGAAATGTGTGAAATTCGATAAGTAAAATAGTAAATATGGCGAATACTTCCAAAAATATGGTGTTCACCGTCTCAAAAGGCCAGACATGTGCAGTAAAAAAAATGACTTCTGTCCTCAAGAGATCTGAAAACATAATTAAATTTAGATGTAACTGTTGAGATATCAGGATCCAAGTTTTATTTCAATGTAATTTTATTTCAAAAAAGTAAAATTTATTTAATTTTATATTATAATAATTATAAAGTAAGAGTACATTATTTAGAACAAGGTTTATCTTACACGATCGTAAAGCGACTGATTTACATTTCTTTTCTCTATGTAGTCGCAGCATACATACTCGTACTATAATACTTATTTCTATGCCTCTATATTTGTGTAGTCTCAGCTACAGCTAACTGGCTCTCATTGCTTTATGTACTCGTATTTATGTAAAGGTGTACAATATGAATGTAGACATTACAAGAATGATAATTTAGAAGATTGTGACACTTTCGTCTCGTTATCTTTTTGGTTTCGGCTTGACATCGGTGTGACGTCATAGCATACCGGAATATCAAGTCAAAAGGGAAAAGAAACAGAAAATTTACATTCACGTGCAAAATAATGAAACAATTAGTTAAAAATGGAGTGTTCAGTGGCAAATTGTAGTAACGACAACATGAAACCCTTGCATTTTCCTTTATTTTGATATTAAAATGTTTAAAGAAATGGATTTTATAATTTAATGTTCCTTATCCACTTTTTGAGAATGTTGTACAAATACAACATAAGCTGAGTCAACAACACCGGAGTATCACAATTTTTCATATTTTAATGTACCAATTGTTTATATTCGCTAAATTACCGCTGTTTGTGATCAAAAAATGCTTTTTTGGTTGTTGGCACGCATAAAACACAACACTTGAATAAATGCTTCCCAATTGCACACAGGTGTGAACGCATTTGTTTACGATTTCGCCGTCATGTTGGTATTTTCATTTCGCTTCATACAAGTATTCCGTACGCTATGACGTAGAAATGTCGCAATCCCTCAATTTATCATTCTTGTATACATTACAACTGTAATAAGCCGAACCATTACGTACAGATTGTTAGATGTCAAACATGCAGCCAAAACCCTTAGAAAGGTAACAGTTTTGAGCCTTGAAAACAAAAACCATAACAAAATTCGCTTTTGCCAGAAAACATCTTTTCCGAAAAAGGTGCTTTGGTCTGATGAGACAAAAATTATTATGTTTGGATCAGATGGAAAACAATACGGTAGACGATCCACGAACACAGCTTTTGATCTAAAATACACAAAAAACTGTGAAGCGCAGCAGGGTTCAGATAATGGAGTGGCCGTCTCAATTGCCAGACCTAAACCCCAATGAACACCTTTGGGTAGACTTTAAAAGAGGATCGGGCATGTACGCGTTAAAATAATAAGGCGTGTTTTATTTGACCATCGCAAGCTAAAGCGGCGTACAGACAAAGCCTTTATTGAGACAACTAGCAAATTGTCTTCGTACCTTATATTTTGAGTGGACAACATTTACTAATTAACTCAATTAAGCACTGTCCGAACGCTTAATGTCTACGTCGTTGAAAAATAAAACGTAATTACATAGCTTAATTCACATTTACACTTAAATATAAATTATGTTGGCAATGCAGTTTTTGACAGTTCGTTTAATAACAATTTATTTCAACAAAATATCGGAATTGAAAAAAAAATTAAGTATATTCATAATTTCTTCATAATGAAGAGGATTATTTAAGGTTGTGGACGCAGTATCGAACTGTAAACACAAAAAGTTTATATTTTGCCGTAGTTTTAACTCAAAATCTATAATTACGGCATCCTTTATTAAATTCGCCGTTTCGCTTTTCTTTATATTTTTGGTTTGTTTCAATTTTCATCTCTCGAAATCTGGTTTATCGTTCGTTTATCGCCAACTATTATTTGTTTGCAATAACCCCTACAACACACTACTAACCGAAACGGCAATTACCGCAGTTGTTTCGGGTATTTATACCGTGATATCACTGTTAGTGTTACAAGGAGTTAGCAGAATCTGCATATATATAAGTATTTTGCATACATACTGAATTGCATGAGTTAGAAAGAAATGGAATTCAAGACTCCCAAATGCCATTTCACACTGAGTGTCTGTCCACAAAACAAAGAGCTTCGTATCAGCTCATCTTTGATTCTCAGTGCTGACACACTCATCGACTCGCCGCTCAGTAAGATAGCTAAAATTTATAACTGAGCTACTGAGTCCCAATTTTTTTGGGAAGTGAGTCTGAGCGAGCGGCTCATCGCTAAGAGTCAGCTCAGTAACTCAACTCAGTGCTGAGTTACACAGTTCTACATAATTCCTCTGCGAGAAGAGTTTCGCTGGCGATGAATTTGACAGATCTCTTGCCATAACTGAACGCTAATGGAGAGAGCAAGTAATGATAACAAATAATGAAATGACAATGCCTCTAATTCAATAAACAAGCCAAGATAACATTTCCTAAGCCAATGTAATTGCCTAACTCTTTCATAGAAAATTGGCATAAGTTGCTAGTCAAATAATACAAGCCTAATATTATAATTGTAATAATTCTTTAAATTTCTTTCAATAAAATTGATAATAAATCTGAGTGTTGTTTACTCAGAGAACGAACATATATTACAAGACCGAAAGTCGGTGTGAATTGTCAAAAACCATCAAAATCGCAAAAGGCAAGTTTACCACTTTTGAAGTGGCGGAGAAAAATTGAGAGCGATACTCATATTTTAACACAACTGAGCGATGCCGACATTTTTAATATATCAACCATTTTCTCGATTATGTTTTGATTTCTCATTGAAATTAACAAAAATAATGATAAATTTCAAAAGATGTATGAAATTCTGTATTATTTAAATATGTTTGCCTTAAGAGTAGATTTCTATTACTTATGCATATTATAACTAATTTTCACTTTTAATTTACTTAAAAAATGTATTACCCAATATTTTAATTTAATATTTATTATACACCTATACATATATGATTGATTTTCTCCTAGTTATATGTATGTATGTACATATGTCTCTGAGACTTAAATAGTAGATACCTTTTTGTACTACTGCTATTTTTATTTTTTTTTTATTTTATAACCCAACGGAAACCCACTTTCCCGCCCAACCGACACGAGGTTTTTTAAATATACAAATCTTAGGTGCCGAGTCGTGGCAGAAGAAAGTTTGTTGAGCGTCGAGATCCCAAGCTGCTCAGCTACAGAATAAGAATTCATCAGCCGAATACAAAGTTAGATAAATGCAAAGTAAGAAAATTGGATCGTTAGCTGTTATTAAGAGAGGATAGAACAGTTCTTTTAATTATAAAAAGTGAGTCCGATACATCAAAGGTGCTGGAATGATTGTTAAAGTCTCGGCATAAACCCCGAAACGGTTCATTCAACTCAAAGTTAGTTCTGCATAGTTTCAAGAAAAGTGGTTTAAAGTTTCTCGTTGCACGGGAGGGTACATTAAAATTAATTTGCTCTAGAAGAAATGGACTTGAAATCCATTCATTGACTAATTTTACCAAAAATATTATACCTAACATTTCTCTGCGATTAGAAAGAGTAGGAAGATTAATAAGTTTTAAACGACTAGTGTAAGGGGGAAGATTGTATGGCGAATCCCATCGAAGATTTCTCAAAGCAAAAAGTAAGAATTGTTTTTGTATTGACTCTAGTTGGTCTGAGTGGACCTGATAACGAGGATTCCAAACTATGGAACCATACTCCAGTATTGGTCTTACCAATGAAGTAAAAAGTGTTTTAGTTATATACGGGTCGCAGAATTCCTTTGACCAACGCTTTACAAAAGCCAGCACACCCCTTGCTTTATTAACTGTGGAACTAATATGAAAATTAAAATTGAGTTTACAATCCATACCAACACCCAGGTAAACAAAACTGTTTACATGTTCTAGGACGTAGTTATTTATTTTGTAGGAGGCCGGCTGAATGGTTCGTCGAGAAAAGCACATGAATTTACATTTGTCAAGGTTAAGCGGCATACAATTAATGCTGCACCAATTGACTATGCTGTCCAAATCTTGCTGCAGCAAGCATCTTTCTTCAGCCGAGGCATAAGTCTTAAAAAGTTTAACATCATCCGCGTACATCATAGTGCGAAACGAAAACTATTTGCAACCAATTCTAATTTATGATTTCGTCACGCAGCAGAATGGTTGGAAGTCCAAGCAGAAGCAAACACATAGAGCTCGAGAATAGATTGGGGGAAAGTGAACAGGTGTACGATTAGTTCATATCCCTGCAAGCCAAGACTAAGCAGTTTCCCCTGAAATTCAAAAAATGTACACAAACATTCACAACTTTTGCCCATTTCACCCACACATCGTATGTATTAGAAGGAGAAAGATAGAAAAATATAAGAAAATTGTTTATCAAAGTAGGCTATGAATAATGGACATTTCAGCAAAAGTTTTATTTCAAAAAATTATTTCAAATATTTTATTATGCTTATGCATGAAAAAATTTTTTTTTGGATGAACATTGGGGATGTTTCAGCGTCAATACTGCAAAGAAAAGAAGTCGTTTATTCTTAACCAATAATTAATTGAATTATCTAGTTTGCGTAAGTATGATCAAAGGCCGACTTAATCATGAAAACCAGGCCTTCCCATCTTTAGTGTTAACGACGACTTTTATTTGCAGTGTTGCAGCAGTGATTGATGCTCGAACATCCCTATTCCTTTACCGATTTGATTATTATTTTTTTATTTAATACTTTATTCAATAGTTTTTATTGTTTTTATTTAGTAGTTAATTTTTACAAAAGCGTATAAGAAAAAATATTGATTGCAAAAATGAGGAGTTTGTTTATAAGTACTGAGGATTTTGTGATGAGAAAAATTAGTACCGACTTCTTTGTTTGGATTAGCAAAAATTATCAAAAATCTTTGAATGAAAACTTTTTGTAAATTTGTACATTGTTTGAAACTTGGGGTTCAGATTTTTATGATTATTATTACTTCTGTAATATAAACGAGGAAACAAATCAATTGCCAACCTTATTAATAAGTTCCTGTGTTGAAGCTCTGCATATAAATCAAGATTATATTTAATGTTTAAATAAAAAATAATATGTAACATAAGGTAAATCAAATATTTAAATCAAATAAATAAATCGAACGAACGCTAAAATCTTTCACCTTGTATTGTTTTAAAACGAATTTGACAGCCATGCAACTCGGTAAAGTAAACGCACGCAAATCGGGTGGACGTGTTTAAAAAATGTGCGTGCTTGCGTCCATAAACGCAAGCCGAGAATATTAGGTTAGCCTGGAAGTGTGTTTGTATGCACACATACATACATACATATGTACATTTATATAAAATCTATTACATTTTCAGCAATCCATGCCCGCCTATGGATCATTGTGTATTCAGGATACAACAAAATAAAGGCTGAAAATAATGCAAAATGCTATGATCACACTATCGGCGTGATTCTCTAGAATATTCAAAATAAGAGTTTTTATAAGAGTTCCATTAAGATGTTATTGTGTAATATGCTTGCTTTTTATTTAATAACACTGTCGTTTAAAGATTTCAGTTAGAATTAGACGTGAATTCTTGTGATGCTGCTGTTAATAACTCTTTAGACAATGCTCAGAATTATAAAATTATCTCACCTAGGAGAATGAAAGTGCACTCTGTTGTTGATACTGGCTCCAAACTTGGAGCGGTTGCTGTTAACAACTCGTCAAATGGTATTCGCAACAATAACATTGGTGCCAAAAAGATAAGAAAACGTCAGCCTCTTGCTGTTGGATGTAATTCTAATGCAGAACTGGACGTCGATATTCGCTTAAAGTGGGTTCATCTGTCCTCCTTTAAGCCTTCAGTTTCATCGGGGAATATTGTCGAATATGTTTCCAAACATACATGTATTGACAAGTCTTTGCTTTCTTGCTTTAAACTTATAAAAAGTGGTACAGTTATTGAATCACTGAAAAGAGTACATTTTAAATTGGGGATACCGTCTTTGCATTATAATAAATTACTCGATCCGAATATCTGGCCATCCAATGTTGAAGTGCGCCCCTTCAAGTTTTTTCCAAAGCCCATAGAATCAACGCCAACCACATGAGTGCGGATTCAACTCCCAACCTCAATGCTAATGCGCCAGTTACTAATTATACATTGTATTACCAGAATGTAAGCGGTATGCGTACAAAATCTTTTCAGTTTCGTCGTGAACTATCTTTGCATGAATACGATTTTATTGCTATCACGGAAACTTGGCTAAATGATGCCATATTATCAACTGAATTTTTTGATGACTACTACATTGTGTATCGCACGGATCGCTGCCCGAAAGCATCGGGCCTGGAAAGAGGTGGCGGTGTTCTTTTTGCGGTGAGAGCCGACTTATGTAGTAATATTATTAGTTTAATTATTGTTGATAAGCAGATTGAACAGATTTGTGTTAAGGTTAAATTTGGTAATAGGTCTGTTATATTTTTATTATCTTATATTCCACCGAGCAGTGGTATCAATATCTACCAAAATCACTTGGATAATTTTAACTTTATTGTTAATAATTTTAAGGACAGTGACGAGATTATTTTCCTTGGTGACTTCAATTTACCTAACATCTCTTGGTTTAGATCTGAAAATAGTCTTTTACCATCTAATGTTAAATCTGATATAGATTTGCAAGTCATAAGTACACTGTTTTCTAATGGCCTGAACCAGTGTAATTCCATCTTAAACGATAATGGTAAAACTTTAGATCTTATATTTGCAACTCACGATTTGAAGGTCAATTGCGATGAATGTCTAGCACCAATGTTAATAAATAGTATTCACCACAAGGCGCTTGTCCTAAAGTTTACATTCTATAAGTTTGCCAGTGCAACAGCTGACATTAAGCTGGAATACGATTATTCCAAGGCAAATCATATTGCAATCAAGGACTTTCTGAATAATATTGATTGGAAGTTATTAATGCAGTCACATTATCTAATTTCCTCATATGGCGTCATGCGACAGAAATTTGCCGAAGCCATCCATAACTTTGTCCCAATAAGACACTCGACGATGAGGAACAAACCACCTTGGTTTAATCGAAGGCTTTGCCATTTAAAAAATGTTAAAAATAAAGCATTTAAGAAGTTTAAAGCAAGCAACAATGAAATTGATCGTCTTAATTTCATTAACTTGAGAAAACAGTTTGACTGTTTACATAATTTTCTGTTTAGGCAATATGTACATACTAAATGTTGAATCGAAATTAAAATACAATCCCTCTGGTTTTTGGCACTATGTTAATTGTAGAAGGAAAATTACTGGTCTTCCATCTACCCTCGAGTTTGATGGTACAGTGTCCGATAATGTGTTGGATTCGTGTAATCTTTTTGCAAAATTCTTTCAAAAAGTGTATGTTAAGTATGATACGCCATTCAATAACAATAGTTTCCCTTCAGCAAATACCGTGAATTGCCTTGATATCTCTGCGGATGACGTACTATCTGCAATCTCAAATCTAAAATCTAGTCCGAAAGTTGACGTAGAAGGACTCTCCCCAATATTTTTCAAAAGTTTTTCAGAGGAAGTAGCTAAACCAGTTGCTTTCCTTTTCCAAAATTGTCTGAATAATGGAATTTATCTCCATTTTTGGAAACTATGCTCCATATTCCCTATATTCAAATCTGGCGATCGTAATGATATTAACAATTATAGGCCTATTGTCAAACAAAGCACGCTGGCGAAATTGTTTGACTTTATAATCAATAATAAATTATTTGAACACGTCCACAGTGCCATTTCAATATACCAGCATGGGTTTTTTCCGGGTAGGTCGACAGAAACCAACCTGACTCTTATTACCAATAATATAATAAGCTCTCTGGAGCAACAAGCTCAAATGGACGTTCTTTATACGGACTTTTCTAAAGCGTTCGATAAAGTTAACCATACGATCCTCTTGGATAAACTATGTAGTTATGGTATAAGTGGGAAGCTCCTTGATTTTTTCTTCCTGAATGGTCGTAAGCTTGTTGTTAAAGTTGACTCATTTGAGTCAACAATTTTAGTTGACGCATGGTCAGGCATACCCCAAGGGACTCACCTCGGTCCGCTGCTATTTCTAATTTTTATAAACGATTTGCCAAACTGTTTTAAGTTTTCTAAATGTTTAATGTTTGCCGACGACGTTAAGCTGTTCCTGAAAGTACGTCATTTGGGAGATTGTATCAATCTTCAAGCCGATCTTATTGAATTTGAGAAATGGTGTATCAACAACCATTTATACCTTAATATTGATAAATGTTGCGTTGTGACTTATTCTAAGAAGCCTGAGAGTATTCTTTATAGTTATGTTCTAGGCCATTGTTCTCTCAAACGTAGCTATGAAGTAAAGGATCTGGGGGTTATTTTTGATTCGAAACTTTCATTTTCAAAACATATTGATTACATTGTCTCTAAGTCATTCGCTATGCTTGGGTTCATACGAAGAAATTCTGAAGACTTCAAGGACCCCAATACTTTAAAATCTCTTTACATTTCATTAGTAAGAAGTCGCTTGGAATATTGTGCTTTGGTATGGAATCCCTACTATTGGATCCACTCAAATAAGATTGAAAAAGTCCAAAGGGTATTTACGAAATTTGCTTTTTTGAAGTTGCACTGGCAAGATGGTCCTCCTTCATATATTGGTAGAAGGAAACTGCTTGGTCTGCAATCTCTCCACGAGAGAAGAATTTGTCTTTCATTAACCTTCGTTTACAAATTAATTAATGGTAGCATAAATTGCCAACAACTTAGTAACTTTCTCACTATGTATAATTCTGAAAGAGATCTTAGAAACAAGCGCTTATTTGTAGAACCTTTTCATAAGAACAATTACTCATATAACGAGCCGATAGCTAGATGCCTGCGTTTATGTAATACCTACAATAATGTTATTGATTTTAATGTTAACTTATACAGGTTTAAATTAAGTTTATTCGCTTTATTTAATTAAATTTATCAATTAGTCTGTAAGAAATTTCTTTGTAGACTGAAAGCAAATAAATAAATAAATTTGTGCGCATTCTTATGTTGCTGTTTATGAATAATTTTATTCAGAAACCCGAAAGCACGTCTAATAGGTAGTAGCAATAAAAATAAATATATTTTTTAGTTTGTATTGAAAAATTTTGTATTTCGTTTAGATAATAGTCATTTCACCAAAGTACATTAAACAGGTAGTAGCAGCAGGGCAACTGATTTGATTTTTTTTTTAATTTTGGGAAGCCCTAATATGTAAAATTTTGTTTATCTTTTACTTTGTTTACACAAAGAGTGTTTGCGATGCAGATAATTGTTACGAATTGTTACGGAATATCACGATTTTAGTCAAATCGCGTTCGCGGTGTCCAAATAACGTGCAAGGAAGGGGAAATTAAGAGGGCAAAATGACATTTCATTTTGAGGAAAAGTTGCAAATTCTTGCTGGACAAATTTTACACAGCACAAATTTGCAAGCAAGAAAACAGCTGCTCAAAAGCCGCTGACTGCAATAAATACGAAATTTTTGTTTAAGAATTTTAAAGGTGAAAATTATAAAAGAAGAGCTGTTGCTAGCAATGCAGTTTTTTTCCTTTTGCAAATTCAATCAGCTGTTCGTTAAACTGGCAATTTTCTGTAAACCACTGTAAACCAATTTTCTGTTCACCTCGACATATGTTGAAAGAAAAAGCGGTGACAAAAATGTAATGGCAGATTTTTTATTTCTAGCAGTTTGTTCCACGGGTTGCATTGGCGCATTTTTTTAAATAAAAATTAACTACTATTTTTTTTTAATCCAAAATGAGAATAATGCGTTTTTTGCCATAAGAGGAAGGTCAAAGGTATTTTTATTTAGTTCCCACAAGGATCTAAAGAAGAAGCGACCGTACCAGGGCAGGTGGTATCAGTTTCGGTGCGCTGGTTATATTATCAATTTAAAATTGATTGTTTAGTATACTTGCAAAGAGGGCGCATTAAAGAGTACCTTTGTAGTTAAATACTTAGGCGAGCTCATTACCATATGGTATTCAGGCCATTCAGTCACTATTCATTCAGTAGCTTGGTTCCAGATGCAGTGAATATTTACAGATTTTAGTCGGAAATTACATAACAATCGTTCTACTGAAAGCGGAAATACCAAGCTTGCAATGCAAGAGCTGGAAATTAATGAAGAACACGAAGTAAGTAAGCACGGTTTTTCCTATGTTGTTACCTGTTCAATATGCCTCGGATTTCACTATAATTCACGGTTGTTGATAAAATGTTTTTGAAACTTTAGCTTATAAAATTTCTCTACTGCTGCTACCTATTAAATATGCTAAAAATTAAATGTTTGTAAATTATTATAATAGCATTTCTCTCGTTAAACGACGACGCTTCAATGTAGCGAAAAATATAGCTAAACTTATGAACAGATTTTGCAAATAACTAAGATTAGTCAGAATAAATGCAGGATTTGTATGCCACAGCGACAGCTCCAGGACTACAGACTTGAGAGAGATTAGTCGCATATTTTTTACCAGCGTGTTGTTGCTTGGCAAACAATTTGGGAAAATAAGATAAAGAAATGATAAAATGATATGCCAGTACTATCGTACGGCTCAGAAGCATGGACGATGAAAACTTCTTATGAGAGGGTTATTGGGGTGTCCGAAAGAAAGATTCTCCGAAAGATTTATGGCGATGACGAATACCGATGATGGAACGATGAGCTCTACGAGCTCTATAACATCGTAGACATAGTGCAGCGAATTAAGATCCAGCGGCTTCGCTGGCTAGGACATGTCGTTCGAATGGATGAAAGAGCTCCAGCCCTAAAAGTAGGCGACGTGCGCCAGTTAGCGGAAGATAGAAATAACTGGCGTGCTATGCTGAGCTCGACCAAAATCGTTAGTAAGTAAAAAAATATGTTATTTGTTGTATGATTTTTCAAATTGTATTTTTCTTTCTGCATTCAACACTCTCCTTGCTCACATCTAAGCCTGCTAGAGAGCATGACCGCAGCCATGTTGTGATGGTCCTTAAGATGCTACTCCGACTAATGGCCAGGTCCATGAGGAGAGGGTCCAGATTCTGCTACGAAAACATGACCACGACCTCCAGAAGAGGGTCCTGAAGCATCTTGAGCGTTCACTGTGATCCAACTTGTGGAGCACACCAACAAAATTGCCACCAAAAAATAAGATAGGAAATTCATAGCTGCTTGCAATAAACTGATTAATTGTGCTTTCTTTTAAAACTTACACTGCTTTTATATTAAAATGATTGTTTGCATTTTCAATATATTTTTTAGTTTTTATCTTAGCCTCGTTTGTTGCTTATTATGAAACTGGGAGCACCTGAGCAAACAAAATAGAAACATAAAATTTTCCACTGTTTGTGCGGAAATGATCATTTCGTTTTGGCTTTTAGAAACTGCACACTGTCCCGAATTCAAAAGTATAGTTTTAGCCATATAACTCGTAGTATTTAACAAAAAGAACATAACCAAATTTTAAGCTTTAATATCATTTAAGGAAATGTGTGAAATTCGATAAGTCAAATAGTAAATATGGCGAATACTTCCAAAAATATGGTGTTCACCGTCTCAAAAGGCCAGACATGTGCAGTAAAAAAAATGACTTCTGTCCTCAAGAGATCTGAAAACATAATTAAATTTAGATGTAACTGTTGAGTTATCAGGATCCAAGTTTTATTTCAATGTAATTTTATTTCAAAAAAGTAAAATTTATTTCATTTCATATTATAATAATTATAAAGTAAGAGTACATTATTTAGAACAAGGTTTATCTTACACGATCGTAAAGCGACTGATTTACATTTCTTTTCTCTAGTAGTCGCAGCATACATACTCGTACTATAATACTTATTTCTATGCCTCTATATTTGTGTAGTCTCAGCGACAGCTAACTGGCTCTCATTGCTTTATGTACTCGTATTTATGTAAAGGTGTACAATATGAATGTAGACCACGATTTAGAAAATACAGAGGTTGCGCCTTCCGCAAACCGCTATTCGCTCTCAGGAAATTTTACAGAATCAGCTGTTTATGCTACGTCACAGAACGCGGTTAGTTTTGTTTGTATGTTTGTAAGCATACAATTGTTTCTACTTAAATTCAATGCTTAAAAGCTATTTTATTTAAAATAAAGTTATTTAACATGAAGTGCGCAGTGTTAATTGTTAAATCACAGAGTCTATCAATGATTCGGGGCTATAAAACTCGCTAAAAATGATGTGAAAGTGTAGCTGTGCGCACTGGTAGCAAGTTAAGCTTCTTGTGTCTCCTAATGCTGCAATGCAGTTTTTTTCAAAGCATCCAATCAAACACAGTGCATAAATGAAGTTATTTGAATATAAATATGTTGCATAAAGTGCCGAAATTAGTAAAAACTTTAAAATTTAGAAATCCTAGCAGAACCTAACCTCACATTTTTGTTTACAATTTCTTTCGATTCTCAGAAAAAACCATGTTCGTGACGTTGCACGCATTTTGCTTCACATCATTTTTCGTCGGGAAGGCGCAATCTTGTATTCTATCCTTCTTGAATGTAGACATTACAAGAATGATAATTTAGAAGATTGTGACACTTTCGTCTCGTTATCTTTTTGGTTTCGGCTTGACATCGGTGTGACGTCATAGCATACCGGAATATCAAGTCAAAAGGCAAAAGAAACAGAAAATTTACATTCACGTGCAAAATAATGAAACAATTAGTTAAAAATGGAGTGTTCAGTGGCAAATTGTAGTAACGACAACATGAAACCCTTGCATTTTCCTTTATTTTGATATTAAAATGTTTAAAGAAATGGATTTTATAATTTAATGTTCCTTATCCACTTTTTGAGAATGTTGTACAATACAACATAAGCTGAGTCAACAACACCGGAGTATCACAATTTTTCATATTTTAATGTACCAATTGTTTATATTCGCTAAATTACCGCTGTTTGTGATCAAAAAATGCTTTTTTGGTTGTTGGCACGCATAAAACACAACACTTGAATAAATGCTTCCCAATTGCACACAGGTGTGAACGCGTTTGTTTACGATTTCGCCGTCATGTTGGTATTTTCATTTCGCTTCATACAAGTATTCCGTACGCTATGACGTAGAAATGTCGCAATCCCTCAATTTATCATTCTTGTATACATTACAACTGTAACAAGCCGAACCATTACGTACAGATTGTTAGATGTCAAACATGCAGCCAAAACCCTTAGAAAGGTAACAGTTTTGAGCCTTGAAAACAAAAACCATAACAAAATTCGCTTTTTCCAGAAAACATCTTTTCCGAAAAAGGTGCTTTGGTCTGATGAGACAAAAATTATTATGTTTGGATCAGATGGAAAACAATACGGTAGACGTTCCACGAACACAGCTTTTGATCTAAAATACACAAAAAAACTGTGAAGCGCAGCAGGGTTCAGATAATGGAGTGGCCGTCTCAATTGCCAGACCTAAACCCCAATGAACACCTTTGGGTAGACTTAAAAAGAGGATCGGGCATGTACGCGTTAAAATAATAAGGCGTGTTTTATTTGACCATCGCAAGCTAAAGCGGCGTACAGACAAAGCCTTTATTGAGACAACTAGCAAATTGTCTTCGTACCTTATATTTTGAGTGGACAACATTTACTAATTGACTCAATTAAGCACTGTCCGAACGCTTAATGTCTACGTCGTTGAAAAATAAAACGTAATTACATAGCTTAATTCACATTTACACTTAAATATAAATTATGTTGGCAATGCAGTTTTTGACAGTTCGTTTAATAACAATTTATTTCAACAAAATATCGGAATTGAAAAAAAAATTAAGTATATTCATAATTTCTTCATAATGAAGAGGATTATTTAAGGTTGTGGACGCAGTATCGAACTGTAAACACAAAAAGTTTATATTTTGCCGTAGTTTTAACTCAAAATCTATAATTACGGCATCCTTTATTAAATTCGCTGTTTCGCTTTTCTTTATATTTTTGGTTTGTTTCAATTTTCATCTCTCGAAATCTGGTTTATCGTTCGTTTATCGCCAACTATTATTTGTTTGCAATAACCCCTACAACACACTACTAACCGAAACGGCAATTACCGCAGTTGTTTCGGGTATTTATACCGTGATATCACTGTTAGTGTTACAAGGAGTTAGCAGAATCTGCATATATATAAGTATTTTGCATACATACTGAATTGCATGAGTTAGAAAGAAATGGAATTCAAGAGTTTCGGGTAGAATTGTCAACTCGGCTTTAAGAATCTCATAGAAAATTTACCTGAAATCTCTAGTAGAGCTATCTGGCATATCATGTTATTTCTTATTCTTATTTTTAAGGCGTTTACATTTATGCTGTAAAAAAAACTACAAAATCTCCAAAAATGCAATGAAAAAAGTCCCAAATGCCATTTCATACTGAGTGTCTGTCCACAAAACAAAGAGCTTCGTATCAGCTCATCTTTGATTCTCAGTGCTGACACACTCATCGACTCGCCGCTCAGTAAGATAGCTAAAATTTATAACTGAGCTACTGAGTCCCAATTTTTTTGGGAAGTGAGTCTGAGCGAGCGGCTCATCGCTAAGAGTCAGCTCAGTAACTCAACTCAGTGCTGAGTTACACAGTTCTACATAATTCCTCTGCGAGAAGAGTTTCGCTGGCGATGAATTTGACAGATCTCTTGCCATAACTGAACGCTAATGGAGAGAGCAAGTAATGATAACAAATAATGAAATGACAATGCCTCTAATTCAATAAACAAGCCAAGATAACATTTCCTAAGCCAATGTAATTGCCTAACTCTTTCATAGAAAATTGGCATAAGTTGCTAGTCAAATAATACAAGCCTAATATTATAATTGTAATAATTCTTTAAATTTCTTTCAATAAAATTGATAATAAATCTGAGTGTTGTTTACTCAGAGAACGAACGTATATTACAAGACCGAAAGTCGGTGTGAATTGTCAAAAACCATCAAAACCGCAATAGGCAAGTTTACCACTTTTGAAGTGGCGGAGAAAAATTGAGAGCGATACTCATATTTTAACACAACTGAGCGATGCCGACATTTTTAATATATCAACCATTTTCTCGATTATGTTTTGATTTCTCATTGAAATTAACAAAAATAATGATAAATTTCAAAAGATGTATGAAATTCTGTATTATTTAAATATGTTTGCCTTAAGAGTAGATTTCTATTACTTATGCATATTATAACTAATTTTCACTTTTAATTTACTTAAAAAATGTATTACCAAATATTTTAATTTAATATTTATTATGCACCTATATATGATTGATTTTCTCCTAGTTATATGTATGTATGTACATACATATGTCTCTGAGACTTAAATAGTAGATACCTTTTTGTACTACTGCTATTTTTATTTTTTTTTATTTTATAACCCAACGGAAACCCACTTTCCCGCCCAACCGACACGAGGGTCTCAATCCGCATAACGTACGGATGTTTTTTAAATATACAAATCTTAGGTGCCGAGTCGTGGCAGAAGAAAGTTTGTTGAGCGTCGAGATCCCAAGCTGCTCAGCTACAGAATAAGAATTCATCAGCCGAATACAAAGTTAGATAAATGCAAAGTAAGAAAATTGGATCGTTAGCTGTTATTAAGAGAGGATAGAACAGTTCTTTTAATTATAAAAAGTGAGTCCGATACATCAAAGGTGCTGGAATGATTGTTAAAGTCTCGGCATAAACCCCGAAACGGTTCATTCAACTCAAAGTTAGTTCTGCATAGTTTCAAGAAAAGTGGTTTAAAGTTTCTCGTTGCACGGGAGGGTACATTAAAATTAATTTGCTCTAGAAGAAATGGACTTGAAATCCATTCATTGACTAATTTTACCAAAAATATTATACCTAACATTTCTCTGCGATTAGAAAGAGTAGGAAGATTAATAAGTTTTAAACGACTAGTGTAAGGGGGAAGATTGTATGGCGAATCCCATCGAAGATTTCTCAAAGCAAAAAGTAAGAATTGTTTTTGTATTGACTCTAGTTGGTCTGAGTGGACCTGATAACGAGGATTCCAAACTATGGAACCATACTCCAGTATTGGTCTTACCAATGAAGTAAAAAGTGTTTTAGTTATATACGGGTCGCAGAATTCCTTTGACCAACGCTTTACAAAAGCCAGCACACCCCTTGCTTTATTAACTGTGGAACTAATATGAAAATTAAAATTGAGTTTACAATCCATACCAACACCCAGGTCAACAAAACTGTTTACATGTTCTAGGACGTAGTTATTTATTTTGTAGGAGGCCGGCTGAATGGTTCGTCGAGAAAAGCACATGAATTTACATTTGTCAAGGTTAAGCGGCATACAATTAATGCTGCACCAATTGACTATGCTGTCCAAATCTTGCTGCAGCAAGCATCTTTCTTCAGCCGAGGCATAAGTCTTAAAAAGTTTAACATCATCCGCGTACATCATAGTGCGAAACGAAAACTATTTGCAACCAATTCTAATTTATGATTTCGTCACGCAGCAGAATTGTTGGAAGTCCAAGCAGAAGCAAACACATAGAGCTCGAGAATAGATTGGGGGAAAGTGAACAGGTGTACGATTAGTTCATATCCCTGCAAGCCAAGACTAAGCAGTTTCCCCTGAAATTCAAAAAATGTACACAAACATTCACAACTTTTGCCCATTTCACCCACACATCGTATGTATTAGAAGGAGAAAGATAGAAAAATATAAGAAAATTTTTTATCAAAGTAAGATATGAATAATGGACATTTCAGCAAAAGTTTTATTTCAAAAAATTATTTCAAATATTTTATTATGCTTATGCATGAAAAAATTTTTTTTTGGATGAACATTGGGGATGTTTCAGCGTCAATACTGCAAAGAAAAGAAGTCGTTTATTCTTAACCAATAATTAATTGAATTATCTAGTTTGCGTAAGTATGATCAAAGGCCGACTTAATCATGAAAACCAGACCTTCCCATCTTCTTTAGTGTTAACGACGACTTTTATTTGCAGTGTTGCAGCAGTGATTGATGCTCGAACATCCCTATTCCTTTACCGATTTGATTATTATTTTTTTATTTAATACTTTATTCAATAGTTTTTATTGTTTTTATTTAGTAGTTTATTTTAATAAAAGCGTATAAGAAAAAATATTGATTGCAAAAATGAGGAGTTTGTTTATAAGTACTGAGGATTTTGTGATGAGAACAATTAGTACCGAATTCTTTGTTTGGATTAGCAAAAAAATTATCAAAAATCTTTGAATGAAAACTTTTTGTAAATTTGTACATTGTTTGAAACTTGGGATTCAGATTTTTATGATTATTATTGCTTTTGTAATATAAACGAGGAAACAAATCAATTGCCAACCTTATTAATAAGTTCCTGTGTTGAAGCTCTGCATATAAATCAAGATTATATTTAATGTTTAAATAAAAAATAATATGTAACATAAGGTAAATCAAATATTTAAATCAAATAAATAAATCGAACGAACGCTAAAATCTTTCACCTTGTATTGTTTTAAAACGAATTTGACAGCCGTGCAACTCGGTAAAGTAAACGCACGCAAATCGGGTGGACGTGTTTAAAAAATTTGCGTGCTTGCGTCCATAAACGCAAGCCGTGAATATTCGGTTAGCCTGGAAGTGTGTATGTTGTATGCACACATACATTTGTACATTTATATAAAATCTATTACATTTTCAGCAATCCATGCCCGCGTATGGATCATTGTGTATTCAGGATACAACAAAATAAAAGCTGAAAATAATGCAAAATGCTATGATCACACTATCGGCGTGATTCTCTAGAATATTCAAAATAAGAGTTTTTATTAGAGTTCCATTAAGATGTTATTGTGTCATTTTCTTGCTTTTTATTTAATAACACTGTCGTTTAAAGATTTCAGTTAGAATTAGACGGCCAACACAATTCTTCAAATATGTATTTGGTAGAAATTAGATATTCGGTGAAAGTATATTAAATTAATTGTAAAACCAGAAAATAATACAGTACAATGAAATTCACTAGAGAAATAAAGGACTTCAAAGTACATTAAACAGGTAGTAGCAGCAGGGCAACTGATTTTATTTTTTTTTTAATTTTGGGAAGCCCTAATATGTAAAATTTTGTTTATCTTTTACTTTGTTTACACAAAGAGTGTTTGCGATGCAGATAATTGTTACGAATTGTTACGGAATATCACGATTTTAGTCAAATCGCGTTCGCGGTGTCCAAATAACGTGCAAGGAAGGGGAAATTAAGTGGGCAAAATGACATTTCATTTTGAGGAAAAGTTGCAAATTCTTGCTGGACAAATTGTTTAAGAATTTTAAAGGTGAAAATTATAAAAGAAGAGCTGTTGCTAGCAATGCAGTTTTTTTCCTTTTGCAAATTCAATCAGCTGTTCGTTAAACTGGCAATTTTCTGTAAATTTTGCGTTCGCGAAAAAATAGAACAATAAAAGGAATGCAATTCGTTTTACTCCTGATTTATTATAACTATTGAGATTCTTTATAAAAGATGATATCGAATAATTAAATTTAATTCAAAAAGGCATACGCACTTGTCACCTCGACATATGTTGAAAGAAAAAGCGGTGACAAAAATGTAATGGCAGATTTTTTATTTCTAGCAGTTTGTTCCACGGGTTGCATTGGCGCATTTTTTTAAATAAAAATTAACTACTATTTTTTTTTAATCCAAAATGAGAATAATGCGTTTTTTGCCATAAGAGGAAGGTCAAAGGTATTTTTATTTAGTTCCCACAAGGATCTAAAGAAGAAGCGACCGTACCAGGGCAGGTGGTATCAGTTTCGGTGCGCTGGTTATATTATCAATTTAAAATTGATTGTTTAGTATACTTGCAAAGAGGGCGCATTAAAGAGTACCTTTGTAGTTAAATACTTAGGCGAGCTCATTACCATATGGTATTCAGGCCATTCAGTCACTATTCATTCAGTAGCTTGGTTCCAGATGCAGTGAATATTTACAGATTTTAGTCGGAAATTACATAACAATCGTTCTACTGAAAGCGGAAATACCAAGCTTGCAATGCAAGAGCTGGAAATTAATGAAGAACACGAAGTAAGTAAGCAAGGTTTTTCCTATGTTGTTACCTGTTCAATATGCCTCGGATTTCACTATAATTCACGGTTGTTGATAAAATGTTTTTGAAACTTTAGCTTATAAAATTTCTTTACTGCTGCTACCTTTTAAATATGCTAAAAATTAAATGTTTGTAAATTATTATAATAGCATTTCTCTCGTTAAACAACGACGCTTCAATGTGGCGAAAAATATAGCTAAACTTATGAAGAGATTTTGCAAATAACTAAGATTAGTCAGAATAAATTCAGGATTTGTATGCCACAGCGACAGCTCCAGGACTACAGACTTGAGAGAGATTAGTCGCATATTTTTTACCAGCGTGTTGTTCCTTGGCAAACAATTTGTGAAAATAAGATAAAGAAATGATAAAATGATATGCCAGTACTATCGTACGGCGCAAAGCATGGACGATGAAAACTTCTGATGAGAGGGTTATTGGGGTGTTCGAAAGAAAGATTCTCCGAAAGATTTATGGCGATGGCGAATACCGATGATGGAACGATGAGCTCTACGAGCTCTATAACATCGTAGACATAGTGCAGCGAATTAAGATCCAGCGGCTTTGCTGGCTAGGACATGTCGTTCGAATGGATGAAAGCGCTCCAGCCCTAAAAGTAGGCGACGTGCGCCAGTTAGCGGAAGATAGAAATAACTGGCGTGCTATGCTGAGCTCGACCAAAATCGTTAGTAAGTAAAAAGATATGTTATTTGTTGTATGATTTTTCAAATTTTATTTTTCTTTCTGCATTCAACACTCTCCTTGCTCACATCTAAGCCTGCTATAGAGCATGACCGCAGCCATGTTGTGATGGTCCTTAAGATGCTACTCCGACTAATGGCCAGGTCCATGAGGAGAGGGTCCAGATTCTGCTACGAAAACATGACCAGGACCTCCAGAAGAGGGTCCTGAAGCATCTTGAGCGTTCACTGTGATCCAACTTGTGGAGCACACCAACAAAATTGCCACCAAAAAATAAGATAGGAAATTCATAGCTGCTTGCAATAAACTGATTAATTGTGCTTTCTTTTAAAACTTACACTGCTTTTATATTAAAATGATTGTTTGCATTTTCAATATATTTTTTAGTTTTTATCTTAGCCTCGTTTGTTGCTTATTATGAAACTGGGAGCACCTGAGCAAACAAAATAGAAACATAAAATTTTCCACTGTTTGTGCGGAAATGATCATTTCGTTTTGGCTTTTAGAAACTGCGCACTGTACTCTAATTCAAAAGTATAGTTTTTGCCATATAACTCGTAGTATTTAACAAAAAGAACATAACCAAATTTTAAGCTTTAATATCATTTAAGGAAATGTGTGAAATTCGATAAGTAAAATAGTAAATATGGCGAATACTTCCGAAAATATGGTGTTCACTGTCTCAAAAGGCCAGACATGTGCAGTAAAAAAAAATGACTTCTGTCCTCAAGAGATCTGAAAACATAATTAAATTTAGATGTAACTGTTGAGATATCAGGATCCAAGTTTTATTTCAATGTAATTTTATTTCAAAAAAGTAAAATTTATTTCATTTTATATTATAATAATTATAAAGTAAGAGTACATTATTTAGAACAAGGTTTATCTTACACGATCGTAAAGCGACTGATTTACATTTCTTTTCTCTATGTAGTCGCAGCATACATACTCGTACTATAATACTTATTTCTATGCCTCTATATTTGTGTAGTCTCAGCTACAGCTAACTGGCTCTCATTGCTTTATGTACTCGTATTTATGTAAAGGTGTACAAAATGAATGTAGACATTATAATATAATATAATATATAGCTCAGTGTTTGGCCGAGCTTCTCCTACCATTTGTGGTGTGCGTCTTTATATTATACTGCAATTGCCAGACCTAAACCCCATTGAACACCTTAAAATAAGAAGGAGTGTTTTATTTGACCATTGCAAGCTAAAGCGGGGTACAGACAAAGCCTTAATTAGCAAATTGTCTTCGTATATTTTGAGTGGACATATGTAATTTACTAATTGACTCAATTAAGCACTGTTCGAACTAGGGATGTTGCGAATATTCGCATCCGCATCTTTTCAGACATCCGAATGCTTATAAATCGATGCGGAGCTGATGCGCATGCGGATTTGTAGCAGGTCGCGACAATAAAGGGGAGCGCCCGGCGATGAGAGTCAGGAACCACCAGAAATTGACAGCCCTGACGCAATTCTTAAGAAGGAATTACTTACTTTCCGCAATAAGAAGCGAATTAATTTAAATGAGAGTTCTCTTAAATGGTGGAGTGTTATTCAAGGCGAGTTCAAACTGTTATCTAAAATGACACGCAAATTATTATTAGCTCCACCAGCCAGTGTTCAAGGTGAACAGTTATTTAGTAGAGCATATACGAACCCTTGCGAAAAAGACTGAAGTCCGAAAAGGCGGCCATTATACTTTTCGTTATACATATAATGCTCCTTTATTCAAATTTAATTACTAAAAGAATTCATTTGTAATGGGAATTCATTCACTACTTTATTATTAAATAAAGAAATGATAAATATTACAACCACTACGCAACCACAGTATATACAGTAGTAAAACTGAGGTGAAGTCCTTCTCAGGGATAAGAGTTTTCATGGAGGCTAATGAAAATAAACTAAAGCAGAGTTGCATGCAATGATATTTTATAATAAACTTTGAAAATCACATAAAAAATTTTGCGGAATGTGAAATATTAGCATTAACCAGTGAAGATACACTTTACAATTATTACTTGAAGTCAAAAATGTATAGCGAAAATATGTGACGACTGTTTATTTGCATATTTTAATATTTATTCAACGGCTCACCACAATTCTTCTATAACCTACGCTTACAAAAAAAAAACAGCAACCCTGGGTAGCAAACTTTTCGGTGGTGAGTTTTCTTCTTCATTTCATTCCAAGGCGAATTCATTAAAGGTGGTGTTAGTCTATCAGCTGATTGGTGGTTGCTTGTCAAAATCAATAGTTTAGTTGCAAAATAATCAATTGTTCCGTTTAACTACCCGAAATTTAAATATATGATGACTCTAAGGGCCAGTTTTTCAGTGCTGGTTTAAACTCAGTTTAAACTTAGTTTAGTTAAACTCAGTTTAAATTTAAACTTAGTTTCCTTTCGCTCTAATAAATTTGTTGTGACCAAAACGAAGTAGTTAGCAAACAGCTGATAAGTTAAACTAAGTTTAACCGAGCACAATCGGCCGTTTAAACGTAGTTTAAACTCCGTTTAAAGTTGACTGAAAAACTGCATTCTGAGTTTAAACTTAGTTTAAACGACAAACAGAGTTCAACTTGCACTGAAAAACTGGCCCTAATAGTGTTAAAATTATTCCACGAAAGTTAAATACAAAAGAGATATAGTTTGACAATAACTCACCAAAGCGTTGCATTTTTAGAATCGCTACCACCTTACATGAATTCGCCTTGATTTCATTCATTCGTTTCGGGTAAATTTGTAAACAAAAGAAGTAATTTTGCAAATCAATTTATAAATTTTCTTATAACTGGAAAATTTTTACATTTACTGAAGGAAATAACTGCCTGGAATGGAGCGCAAGCGAAACTACATCTATAAATTGAAGCAGAGTATTCCTTGAGTAGTTTCAGTGGCATGCATAATCAAAAAGAAAGCTAATTTTTAATGATTTCAGGGCCAATAAAACAGCTGCCAAAGACTTTTGATACTTCAAGACCTTAGAATTAACATCGATTTTTTTGTAGTTCAATGTTCATGGTGAAGATTCCTTAATATGTACAATAATACAAATTGAAAAGTGCATATATTGGTAAAAATGTAATTAAATATGCACATACATACACACATATCACGATGCTGCGAGCAGTTTTCTACCATTGGGCATTGGGCATTGTCACACGTTCAGTATTTATTCACGTGATGCAAGTTTCGTGTTATTTCTTGACCGTTATGGATAAGAATACGGATTGCAAAATAATTAGAAATTTTCAAATCCATGGATATGGATCGCAATACCGTCAATAAATATTGCAGCATTTCTTTTTTGTCGATACGTAATTTCTACTCCAGTACCTTCTCTTTACTTGTTTTGTTTTTAATGAAAATGCCAGTATTATAGCTAAACATGCACAAATTATATTTTCTTGTTCCATTGTCTATATATATTTCGAGCCACGCAGAATGTAAAGTATATATGTATGTATGTAAACACTGACACCTTTGAAAATGTGTTTGCATTCTTGTCCGGTTGAAAAATAAAATCAGAACAGAAAATATATAAAAAATGATAAGCATTCGAGTATTAAAATATATACACCAAAAAATGCATTGTATATTTTCGTGTAACTATTTAGAGGGAGGTTCAAAATCCTATGTATGAATAACGCCTTGAAATGTTAATAAAATATGAAAATTTATGTATAGTCTGTAAGAATTTATGTTCATTGACTTCATAAACAATTAAATATATATATTAGAACAAATAAATGCATGAATATATTACTTTTAATGTTGAACTCAACCTGTGTGCGAGTAAGTCTGAATTGCTATCTAAGCGCCGGTTTTAAATATCCTGTTAAAATTCCAGCAGTTAATATTTTTGAGAATAAATTTTATTCAAATTATGACAAAAAAAAAAGGAAAATAACATACATATGACCTTAAGCACCATTTGCAGATCAATTTAAAAGAAAACAAATTGAAAATTTAAAACAAACCATATGCAACAGAATATTAGTTTAATAACTACTAATTAGCTCAACTCGCATCGTCAACGGTTTTGTAAAGATATTCCTTCGAACTTTATTTAACGTTCACGAGCTTTGTGTGGGGTCTTCACTTCAGCAATTACAATAATCAAATATCTTTAATGAAGTAGTACAAGCTGTGAGTTTGTTCTATACGCGCGTTTTTATTTATTAATGAATAAAATAAAACTTGTGTAGTTCCTTGCTGCATAAAACCCTGTTGAAAATTTTTTTTTGGTTAAAAAGAGTACACGAAAACCAAGTCCTTTTGGGAGGTGAATTTTTCCGATAAATTATCGAAAAAGTTGCGTACTGTATATACCGAACGTACGATGATTAAATCGTTGAAAATGAAACGTACTTACATAGCTTAACTCATATTTACACTTAAATATAAATTGTGTTGGCAATGCTGGCTAAACGGACAGTTCGTTTAATATCAATGTATTTCAACAAAATGTCGAAATTGAAAAAAAAAATCTAGTATATGTATCCATAATTTCGTCATCCTCCTCATTATTTAAGGTTGTGTACGCAGTTTCGAGGAACTGTAGACAAACAAAGTTTATACATATATTTTTCCTTAGTTTTAACTCTAAATCAATAATTACGGCGCATTTAATAATTCGATTTTCGCGTTTCTTTATACATAATTTTGGTTTCTTTAAATTTTCATCTCTCGAAATCGGGTTTATCGCCAACTATTATTTTTTGCAATAACCCTTACAATACACGACTAACCGAAACTGCAATTCCCGCAGTTGTTTCGGCTATTTATACCGTGATATCACTGTTAGTGCTACATATATATATTTTGCAAACATACTGAATTGAATGAGTTAGAAATAGATGAAATTCATGAGTTTCGGGTAGAATTATAAACTCGGCTTTAAGAATCTCATAGAAAATTTACCTGAAATCTCAAGCAGAGCTATCTGGCATATCATACGTTATTTAACCAAGAGTGTTCTTGCTTGGTTACTTGCTGTCTCCGTTGTAATAACTATAAAACCCAACGATAATAAACCTTCCTTCCCGCCCAACTGGCACGATGGGCGCATCCGCATGCGTTAAGTTATCGCAGGAGATCAATCCCCGGCGACGAATCGCTTGTGGAGACTGCTCATCGTCAATCACCGATGAACTGTCAGACAGTGAGTTTGACAGCTACATTTTCATTTCGTGGCCACACTCGTCTAGGAAACACCGAATTAAATTACATAAATTTTGTGGTTTTTCGCGAAATTTTCAACAAAAATACTTATTCGACGCCATTTAAACAAGTTTTTGTCAAAGAAAATTATATTTACTTAAAGTGCAATATCAGGAGGCGTGAATAATGGAGAAGTGCTTTACTTCACAAGCTTTTTGAATTGAAATCTCCAGCGATGAAATGCCCAGGTACGAAGGCACATTAAACAGGTAGCAGCACTAAAGAAAATGCAACCCTGGGATAAATTTTGTGATTTGTTGTGGTCCATCACCCTTCAAAATAGATATATCAAATTTCACTAGTTTCTAGAGCTGCAAAAACATCGATGTTTGAAACAATCGTTGTTTCGATGTTTTTGCTAATAAAACATCGATAGTATCGATACTATCGGATTTTAATGAGAATAGCAACTTTTCATTTTAAATGGAAATCGTTATAAATACGCTTTATATTTTTTCATATATCAGGTACATTTATTATTTAAAATGAAATTAAAAATCAAAACTAATATGAAAATGTTCGTTTAGAAACCACACAATTCATTTGTGTTATACATATCATATTTGTTTTCAACGAATGGCAAAATGCTACTAGATGACCTTGGCAAATCGCATAGTTTTATAGAAGGATGCAATCACCTGAGGTAATCTCTGAGGTTCGATGTGTTGCCGCATGTTTTATAAATTTTTCCACAAGCCTTGCACCTAGCGTTCGCACCATTTTTAATTTTTTCAAAAAACGTCCACACTTCCGATTTTAAAATGCTGCTAGTCTTAGGGCTTTCGATGTATTCACCGTCAGAGTCGCTGAGACATTCACTATTCGACATGTTGCTTTCTATACACTCCCACATAAATAATAATAAGTACGCACTGAGTGTCGCACTCTCAAACTTTCAGAAAAAACTTTAATTACCTTTTGATGTCTTTTCCACGAATTTATCCATCCTTCCAAGCCACCAACACCAATTAAAGTTCAGCTAAACTGGGAAAGATTATGAGTTTAGTACGCATTAATTTTTATAAATCTTGCTTACCTCAAAGTCGGCTTTTCCACAAATCAGCAACGGATAAAATTTCTAGAGATAAAATAAAAAAAACTTTGATAGTAAAAAAAAACATCGATGTTTCAAAAAGAAATGTAAACATCGATACTATCGATAGTGCTCCGATGTTTCTGCAGCTCTACTAGTTTGACAATTCTAAATGTAATCAAAATGTACGCGTTTCTACATTTGTATGAAAAACTCGTATGTTTTCATTGCACGACGCATAATACTACAACGGATCCTCAGGAAGCATTGCTCCTGGTCACAAAATTATGGAAAAACTTACTGGAATGATTTTAAAAATGCAAAAAATGGTCGGAACGCAAACAGCTGTTGGCAGAAAGCGGCATGCCGAAGCTGTTCTGAATATTAAAAACAAGATCAGACCTTTTTTCGTCTTTTATAACACAATGACCCATTTCTGCGTATGCACATATGTACGTATGTATGTTTCCACATCACGTTAACGCCAAATTGTTATAAATTAGAAATTATAATTATACAAAATATAAACAAAGATTGTTTTGCAAACAAAGCTTTTTTTGTTTTTGCAAAGTTTGACCTGTTATGGACCACATAACACAAAAACTCCAATCAGCTGCTAACATTATACTACTGTTTGTTGTACCATGTTAGGTACAAATAATTCCTCCTCGAGAAGAATTTCGATGGCGATGAAACTCTTACGAATAACTGAACGCTAATGGCGACAGCAATTAATGATAACAAATAATGAACTGGTAATGCCTCTAATTCAATAATCAAGCCAATATATATCATTTCCAAAGCCAATGTAATTATGTTGCCTAAGTCTTTCATAGAAAATTTGCTAAAAGCTTAAGTCGCTGGTCGAATAACAGAAGCCTAATATTATAATTGTAATAATTCGTTAAATTTCTTTCAATAAAATTGATAGTAAATATGAGGGTTGTTTACTTTTAAAATCTATAAATGCGCTTACCAGCACTAGCTTTCTGTTGGTCTATTGTTTTCTTCCCACCGCATTCCAATGGCCGCAAAAACGCTATTACGAAAAACACGTGTGTTTGTTTACGTTTTCTACCATTGCATTGGTGCAATTGTGTTTTTTAAGCTCCTATGAAAATAATTTAATTGAATAGGCATGAAATTCTCCTACAAGGTATTTCTTGTTGATGAATTCTTGTTTTACTTTAGTTTATTTTTTTCTTTATTGTGTACGTAGTTCTCGAATCTGCTCGGCGCAATTTATCGCAATGGAAATCTGCAGTTTACACCTGATGGCAACAGCGTTATCAGTCCAGTTGGCAATCGGATTACAATATACGATTTAAAAAAGTGAGTGGGTTAAAATGCAAATAGATAAATATTAAGGTAAAATTTAAATTACATGTTTTGTCTTCGTTAGTCACAAATCACGCACGCTAGCACTTGAGTCGCGTTACAATTATGTGTGCATCGCTCTGTCACCAGACGGCAGTTTGCTGATTGCAGTGAACGAAGTCGGTGAAGCGCAACTAATAAGCATGTTATCCTGCGCTATTATCCACCGCCATAAATTCCATACAAAACCGCAATGTGTAGTTTTTAGCCCGGATGGCGCTTCCTTCGGTGTGGCTGTAGCAAATATCGTGCTGGTTTTTGCATCGCCCGGTGAGTTGACAGGCGAATACAATCCATTCGTGTTGAAGCGTCGGTTTTTGGGCGGTTTCGATGACATAACTTGGCTAGATTGGTCAACTGATTCGCGCTTTCTAGCCGTTGGCTGTCGTGATGGTACAACCAAAATTGTTGGCTTACGTTTACTTTCAAATTTCCGCACTTTTATACTGGCCGGCCATACGGATGCGATAACAGCCAGTTTCTTTGAGCGCAATAGTATGCATGTGAATACACTAAGCCGTAATGGACAGCTTTGTATATGGGAATGTAGTTGTAGCCCCTCGGATATTGAAGACGTGACACCAGAAACGCGTCAAGCGTTAAAAAATAATACAATTGCGAAAAAGAAAAAAGAGGAAAAAAACGAAGAGGAAGATGATTCGGAGGATGATGTGGTTGATAACGAAAAGCAGGAGGATGAAAATGAAAATGAGGCAAACACAGAACCACCACCAGATGAAAACGAGTTTAAAGATTTGGCAGAAAGTAAAAGACATAGATTTTTCTATAAAAAACTTAACAGACACTACTTGTCCGATGAGCCGCGAAAGAGCAACTATCATGCAGTTGTGACAGCGGCACACTATAATAATCGTACAAAAATTTTAGTGGTCGCCTTCAGTATCGGCACATTTTACTTATACGAGCTGCCCGACGTCAATATGATACATTCGCTAAGCATTTCCGATTATCCCATATCGGTTGCATTATTCAATGGTACCGGCGATTGGGTTGCGCTGGCATCACGCGAATTGGGACAGTTACTTGTATGGGAATGGCAAAGTAAGTAAAAATTTGTGTGAATTAAAAATGTTGTCAATAAACGCTATATTTATTATATAAACGTATGTATGTAGGTGAACAGTACATTATGAAACAGCAAGGACATAGCAGTGAAATGAGCTGCATAAGCTATTCACCGGATGGTCAATATATTGCCACAGGCGGTGAGGACTCTAAAGTAAAACTGTGGAATACACAGAGTGGGTTTTGCTTTGTCACCTTCAGCGAACATAGCAGCGGAGTTACGGACGTACAATTCAGTCGTAATAAAAATTTCGTAGTTAGTTGCTCTTTAGATGGCACAGTGCGCGCATTTGATGTCAACAGGTTAGTATTTATGGTTACATACATACGTATGTAGCTAAAATTTTGCGGTTTTTTTTAAATTATTTTATATTATATTTTTAGATATCGCAATTTTCGCACCTTCAGTACCCCCGAACGAGTGCAATTCTCTTGTTTGGCTCTCGATCATTCAAGTGAATTTGTTGTTGCCGGTTGCCAGGATTCTTTCGAAATGTATCTGTGGTCAGTGAAAATGGGTAAATTGCTAGAAGTTATAAGCGGTCATGAGGGTCCTGTTTGTTCGGTGGCATTTTCACCAGTTGCTTCGATGACTACGCTTGTGTCGGGATCATGGGACAAAAATATTAAAATTTGGAATTGTTTGGAAAATAATAGTGAACATGAAACAATTGATGTGCTTGCAGATGCGACTTGTGTAGCATTTAGTCCGAGCGGTGAAAATGTGAGTTTGATGGCTGCTTATGTGCTCAACAGTTAAGACTTTTTTTTTAATTCTTAGATCGCTGTTGCCACACTCAATGGTCACATATTGATTTTTGACGTAAAATCCGCTACACAGATTGCTTGTATAGAAGGGCGCAAAGATTTGGCTGGCGGTCGCTATGAAACCGATGTGATATCAAGCAAAAAAGTCATGGAGGGCAAGTATGTTGTAAAAACATAAATATTTAGAGCAAAAAACGAAATTTAAAGTTTCTAATTCATTCTAACTTTTTAGATACTTCACTTCCATTGAATATTCCGTTGATGGTGAATGCATTTTAGCCGGTGGCAATTCCCAGTATATATGTATTTATCATGCGCGCGAAGCATTGCTTCTAAAAAAGTTCGAAATTACGCAAAATCATAGCTTGGATGGTTTAGATGTGAGTATCAAAATTGAAATCAAAGACATCAAAACAAACATCAAAAATATGTTTATGGTTTTACATTACCTTTGCAGGAGTATGTTAACCATCGCAATCTAACAGAGTTTGGTAATATGGCTCTCGTTGAAACACGGGAAGAGCTGGAGGGGGGAAATGTGGCGATTAGGTTGCCTGGCGTGCAGAAAGGTGATATGGCAAGTAGAAGCCTTAAGCCGAAAATCAAGGTATTCTCGGCGCGATTCACGCCAACGGGACAGGCGTTTGCAGTAGCTTGCACCGAAGGACTATGTCTGTTTACTTTGGATAAAGGTAATGAATTAAAGTAGAGAAACTAATGTTTTGTAAAATATTAATGGGCACAATATAAACAATTTTTCTAACTTCGTCATTACAGGTGTAGTTTTTGATCCTTTTCACCTATCCTTGGAGGTGACACCCAAAGCTATTAGGGATGCTGCTGATAAAAGTGAATTTTCGCAAGCACTTGTTATGTCGCTTAAACTAAATGAACCACATCTTATATATATGGTTTTAGAAAAAATTCCACTTAAAGATAGTAAGTGTGATTTTAGTGCTTTGTAATCTTTTTTTTAAGTATCTCTTTTTTAATCTATACAGTACAACTAATTTGTTCAACACTACCGGATGCCTTTGCTCATTCTCTCCTGCAAATCGTTGCTCGTGGATTGCAAACTTCAACACATATCGAATTCTACTTGAATTGGTGTTGTAGTTTATTAACTACACACGGCAATAAGAGTGACTTGTTGCAACATCATGGTTTATTATCGCTTCAGGAAAGCTTATCACAAAAATATGAATCACTTAATCGCATGTAAGATTTGAGAAAATTGCTGTCATTATAATTGTATTAATTTTTCATTGATTTTAGTTGCGATTTCAACAAATATACTATGCGAGTTTTATTAAATGCTGCTAAAGAACGCGCTAAACAAAAGAATAAGTTAACGGAAACTCAACCGAAAACAACTGAAGCACAAAACGAAGATGAGAGTGTCGGTGAGGATGACCAAGAAATGCTTTTAATCAAATCTAAGAGCAAGAACGATGCAGTGGAGGAATTTGAGGAAGACTCGGAATCGGAAAGTGATAGTGAAAATGATACTGAAGAAAGGCATAAGAAAAAAACCTAGTGGTTTTAAAATTTTGACTAGTAAGTTGTACAGTAAGATCAATAATGTAAAGAGAGAAATACATTCAAAGTTTTATGAATTTTATGCAGTTTGAAAAATAAAAAGATAGATAATTGAATGAGGTTAGCACATCAACCTTAAGGTTCAATGCACCGTTTGCAGTCTGTTGACGTGCAGTTAGCTAAGTTTTCAATATTTCGTACCATTGGAAAATCTAAAACCATTTTGGCCCTCTGTGATAGGCTCAGCCAACATAGTATGAAATGCACAAACACACAAAAACTTTTGCATGAGATTCGATACCTCAAATGGTTCCGAAACATAGAGCAGAGAACTTATAAGTTATCTCAAACCATTACATTGCAGAAAAAATCACATTGGTATGTCAGTTTTCTTTCACGCATTTGTAGCCACTAACAGGGCACTTCCAGCATTTTTATTGCTTATTTTTAAATATGGTATTATTTTATCAAATCGACTTATAATATGATATTTTAATCATATTAAACTTTTATTCTTAACAAATGCCATTGTTTTTCACACTTTCTGGCTTTGGCGCGGATCGTTGGCGCATTAATTTGTTTTTCTTAATTGTAATAGATCACACACACACACACACTTGGCGGTGTCGGCAGAGAACTTGTCATTTCTTATAAGTTCTCTGGCTCGATATTATCAAAATCGGATACTAACAACGAACGGTTCGCAGCAATTTAATTTCCTTAGCCAAGTACAGGGTTGTTCGCATGTCTAAGAATTGATTGTGAATGCATAAATAGGAAAAAACTTGAAAATATTTATATTTGTTGCTTTCTGAATGAATTAGTACATTTCAGTGATGGATTATTAAAATCTTATTATATTTTAATACATTATTTACTTAATTTACAATTTTTTTAAAATTATTAATACCAGAGAACTTATAAGTTCCTGGTGCGACCCTGTGTTTACCGCCATTCGAACGCTTCCTGTCAGTTACTGCTCGCGCGAGTGAAAATTTTTGCAACTTACTCAATGAGAAGTGAAAATTGTGAAATTCTTCAAATTTAAAGCTGCATATACTAGGCTATTTTCGTGCAAAAGTAATATTAGTGAGTGTTTGCCATCGTTTACGATAAAAAGAAAATTTCGTATTTGATCCACAGTGACCTTTTGCCAAAGTTGTTTTCTGTTTTATGTGTGTGTGGCAAATTAAAAAAAAAAAAATTATAATTTATAATAAAATAAGCCCAGCAAGAACGCTGTCATATATAATGCGTTAAACCATCTATTGTCCTACAAAAAGCTTCTGAGAAATTCAAAAAGTTTCCATGGATTTTTACAGGGCCGTATGACAATCGTACTGTATACTTTGCTATACGTGTGAGCAACTTTCTTTTTCATTCGCATGAAACTTTACTATTACTTTTTCGAATAGTTATCTCGTTTCAATCCGATATTAAAAACGATATGTAATGCATTATTTATGGAAAGTTAAGCCGTAGAACTATCGCATATATGTACATAGGTATGTTATGAAAAATGTACTTATTATATAACACATCTTTCTATCCCTTATTCCTATTCCATATATAATAAAACAAATAGCACTTAAATTAAAATATAAAATTGCATTACAATTTAATTTTTTTATTCCATATTTAATAATTTTTATATATGCAACAGGATGAATTCACACAATGTTATTTATATTGATACATTAACATACAGAACAACAAGGAATGATGAAGACGAGCAACGACACAAGTTGGAAGTGAACACGCACGCAATATTTACTCTCCAGCGCTGGCTTGGGGTTTGAGGAGAGAAAGATTTTACGCGCATTTTCCGAAAGTGCAGTTTTTCTGCCATTGGCAGGAAAAATAAATTGACGCAGGAAACGTGCACGATCACGTATGTACATCATAATTGGGACCGTAGCGTCCTAAAGCAGCGAAGTCGGGGTTGGTAAGAAAGAGCTCTACGGCGAGATTGAGAATTTGCAATTTAACAACAGCCTCCTGCAAAAACGAAAGTATAAAATTGTAATTTGTTTACCGAATTTCTAAAATTGCATAGCGCGATGTACCTCATCAGCAAACATTTTGGCCATTTTACGCAGCACATCGGGTGCTATCTTAGGCACTTTTTCATTATATTCGCAAATGAACCATAATATTGAAGCGCGCGCACTTTACGCTATTGTTTCTGAATTCTAACCAAACATGCAAAGAAGATTTCCATATTTTTTTCTTATTTTTTAAGAATCTTAAAAACACCAAGTAGCATGGTTAGATTTCTTAACTTCATGCTATGAAGTAGGTCAGAAAAAAATTGTTTTAAACTCAATAAAAACTAACAAGTCAATAACTGTTCTTTTCTGATATGTTAACAAATGTTTACACGAAACTACATATGTACATATACTCGTACATATGTATGATGGTTTCTGAATTAATAATTTCATTTTGTAAAGAAGTGTTGTAAAATACACACATATAAATTTCGGAAGCATGTTTAATGGTTTAATCTAATGGGTCTTTTTTGCGACTACCAGGTTTGTTTTTGTGAATAAGAAATATAATCATCAACTTATTCTCTTATCGTTTTCTCATTTACTCATTTAATAGCAATGGGAAAGCAAAATGCAGGAGTATTAGTTTTCATTCAAAATGTTGTTAATGTATTCGAAAATGCGTTAGGTCGATCTTGCTGGGATTGTTTATAGTGATCACAAATGTGTCTATATGGTGGCCGCATGTCGAGATATGCATAGATATCGAAATATTTAAATCCCAGTAAGCGTCCTGGGATCTTCTAAAATTACCATTACTTGCAGATTAGTACCGAGCTTCCCTGCTGCTTCCTCACTCTTATTTTGAATACACGAGAAACCAAAGTATCCATTAAAGTGTATATACATATGTATGTATGTATATGTTTATTTTAAAACATCATTTATTTATAATTTGTAATCATTTACAATCCATTTTACTTATAAAAAAACAATTCATGCATGGATTTGCAAGTCAACATATGCATATCAATTTTATTATATCTTATACATATGTACATATGTAGATGTGTTGAAAAGCATAATCTGACATAAGAAACTTTTATAAATTGTCGCTTTTAATGAGTGCTTTTGAGTAAAATTAGTTCGAATCAACTAGGCAAAAACTAGTCTATTACTTAGCGAAATGGTTGTGAGCGTTTGTTTTTTTCGATTTTTCTGATACATTTTCCTTTCAAAAATCCTAGAACTACATACATGTTTATATGTATGTATATGTTTATACGTTTTTATTATCATTTTAAAAGCACCAAGTAAGAATATTTACTACAAAAAAAAAAGCCAAGAATAAGTTCAGCAATTTTTTCATTCCTTAAGGTCGTACTTTATACTATGCATATTTGTATAAGTAGAGTGTAATTATGGAAAGTTGTGTATGTTGTATGTATGTATTTATGTACATACATACATACATATGTATAGTTAAAAGAACTCTGTTCATAAAATTTGGAAAATGTAAACGTATAATTTTATCAAAATTTCGTACTTCATGCATGCAGGTTTATTTTAAACAAAATATTCTTGATATTTGAAAAATTAAGTGGTTGCTGGGATATTTTTATAATATTTGAAAATCGATTTTTGATATAACTAAAAGAATCGTGGGCATGTTACTAAAATTTGATATTTAAAAACCTCTTTCGAAGTGTTAAAAATATTTGGAAATTTTGATAATAGACAAAAATATTTTTAATATTGAAACTTAACATTTTGCAATATTCTGGAGTCAATTTAAGAAAACATAAATATTAATTGAATTTTAGAAAATTGTATATGAGTTTTTGAGAATAAAGTAACTACTGATGAAAGCTTTTTGTGTGAATATGTTTGTGTGTACTTACTGCTGACCTCTCAATGAAAAAACAAATGTAATGCAATTTTAAAAGCGTCAAAATTTCATACCTACATATTTATCTAAAATCTAGGGTATATTATAATTTTTTATTTCAGCTTGTGTAAAAAAAAAATATATCGCAGTCGCCTCTAAGCAAAATATTTATACAATTGTAATTTTATTTGCACTTCTTTTTTCTTTTAAAGCACTAAAAATGCTTGCTCATTTAAATTTAAATGTTGCATTTCGCGTTGTTTATTTTTTTTATTTTCTTATTTAGGCATAAAATATTTAAAAAAATTTTTTTAATTTCATAATTGTTTTATAATCATAGCACAAATACTAACTACTTTGCTTTAGCGAGTACATATTTTCATCTGATATGCTTATGCGCGCACATTCAATACATACAAGTATAACTACAAAAGCATCTCTCGCTTTTATCGGAGTCCAGAATTTTCTATTCTGGAACTCCGTAAATCCTATGATGACTTCATTAGCAATATCGGCCAATAGAGTAGCACGAAGACGAAGAAAAGTATGGGAAAAACGGCACGTGATACTTTGTCGATTTCACGCCACATTATTTTCTCCACACCCGTGTCCGTGTCGGTCCATGCGACCGAGAGTAGACTTTGGCGTCGCGCCGGTTTCGGAGGTCCGCCATTGCCTTGCAGTGAAGTCTGTGCACAATTAAAACGTTATTGTTTTTAAATAAAAAACAAAAAAATTTTATATTTATAAGTAAATTATGTACCTGTCCCGGCGTTGTTGGCGTTTGTGTCGATTTTCGTGAACGCACCGCACCGCCCTCCCAGCTGGCTACCGTTGGACATTGACCCTTCTCCATGTTGCTTATACGCTGAAACAGTTAAGAGATATTAATATTATATTTTCTAAAACACATATTTCTTTGATAAAGAAAATTGTGGAGTTGCCTTCTTATAAATAACGAATTGACTGATTAAGTAATTTCTCAATCACCGGTTACCAATATTCTTTACTGGACATTTTTGAAAAAGGAGGAAACAATGGAGCAACAACTATGACACTGCCATTCACGGGCTAACCGAAGAGCCTAGGATTCCGTTAGGCATATCATTCAAATGTTAGATGTTACCGTGTTCATCTCTCTATGGTATCTAATCTCAATTATAATAACAACGGACGAGTGCGAAGAAAAGGTTGAGTGACCGATAAAACGGCAAAAATGTTTCGAAGAACTCGGCAACATCTCTTTGTCTCTCCATCTAGGAAATGATAAAATACAAGCAAGCAGTCCTACCAACCAACAAGGTGCAGTCGAGCGTATTGTGTGAGAGATCAAAAACCATCACCAATAAACTGACCGGACTTTATCAGGACTGAGTAGGTCTTCTCTCGATAAGTCTCTCATTATGCCAGTCCTATTGTACGACGCAAAAGCATAGACGATGAAGACTTCTGACGAGAGGACTTTTGGAGTATTCGAGAGAAACAGTCTCCGAAAAATTTATGGGCCTTTACGCCTTTGTGATAGCGAAAACCGCAGACGATGGAACGATGAGCTGTACTAGTTTTATAACGTCGTAGTATATACAGTGCAGCGGATTAAAATCCATCGGCTTCCCTGGCTAGGACATTCGTTCGAATGGATGAAAGCGCTTCAACCCTAAAAGTATTTTACGTGGCATCTGCTGGTGGTAGCAAAGGAAAAAGGAGGCCTCCACTGCGTTGGAAAGACCAAGAGGTAAAGGACTTGGGTATCCTTGTTATTTCCAATTGTCGCCAGTTAGCAAAAATAGAAATAACTGGCGTGCTATGTTGGGCTTGGCCAAAATCGCCGTCCTGGTTTAAAAAGATGAAAAGCGAAACTAACTCCCATCAAGAACAGATAGGACAAGGCATATCTTTTGGATATATTTCTTCCATTAAGAAGTTATTTTCGTTATGGAGATTGCCAAAAGCCCTAAACAGAAAGCTGCATAAAAAAATCGATAAAAAAAAATGCATAAGCATATAATGAGATAAGAGAGATGACGAAAATACGGAAAATCTGATGGAAAAGTGGGTCATATTCCAGTAAATATAGACACATATTCGGCCACATTCCAGGCGAAAATACTCATTACTAATACATATGTCCATACTTGGGCTTCTATCTACAGCGCTCAGAAAGTAAATTACATCAGTCTAAATCTAACTGTGGCTGGGCATTTTAGTATTGCTTTAATTGGGATTGAACGGGGAAAACTATATAGTGAGCCATTTCAGCAAGCTTCTAAAGAGCCCTTCATTCGTCTAACTTAACCTCACATACCCGAGATTATTATGATTAAAGTCAATACTAAGGAAATATAAAACCATACATATATAATATGACTTACCATAGGCAACACTTTAGGTACTTTGTTAACTTGATATTGATATTGCACATCCAGCACTTTGACAACAACAAATTCCGCCAATGCCGCAAACACGGACACCATGCAGCCGGCCATCCATAGATCAAGAGCCTTAGTAATGAAAATTTAAGTTTACTTGCAAACAAAAATTACTCATTTGTAATGTTCTCCAACTCACCTTCACATAAGCCACTGGCGGAATATCGGCTCTTAGACCGGTAAACATAGTAACTAAAGTAAGCATGCATGTGACCAGCAACGTCACACGACCCGGAATCGCATCGAGGCCCAGCCAAAAGCTAAACCATGACAACATCACAACAAGCGATGACGGCGCAAATGTCTGTATGAGATGATGGCCGATCTGACGTTCAAATCGAAAATACACCGTTAACCGGGAAAAATTGCCCACCTTCTCGGGCATATAACCATCACTCTCCTCCAATTCAAGCGGTTGGCCGAGATTGTATTGCAGCAATTTTAGTTCAGGATTCAGAGTGACGCCAGAATCGGACCAACGTAATTTCACTTTCTGGTTATTCGAAGAGACTGTGAGCAAGAAGAAGTTCGTATATTTATTCATTCATTTTTTTTTTTACGAGTTTCATACTTACAACTTTCAATGTAAATGGGGCACACTTGTATATCCATCGGATAGAGTTGAAATTCCATTTGACAGGCGATAATCGCATGCATACGCGCCGCATAGCGTACTGTTTTGTTTTTGTACAATGTCACCGAAGTGAATTTGTGCGTTAATGTTGCTATCTCTGCAAAGAGAAGGCAAACAAAAGGAAAAGAGAGAATACCAAAATTTGGCGCAAAAAATGTAGAGTTATTTACATTATATTTATTAAAAAAAAATTATTTAGGGAAATTGTGGGCAGGTGTTGGATGAGTGGGTAGGTTGGTTGGTGGATGGCTGCGAGACATGAGTAGGCGTGCCGCTATAGCGTGAGGATGTGGATGCGACAGGGAGAGGAAAGAGAGCGCATTACAAAGGGCCAAATAGATGTTTAACGAGTGGAAAAATACTAGAAAATTTAAAAATATTGCTAACATAATCAAAAAAAAATTAGTACCTTCCATATATGTATGTAAATATTTAATAAAAGCAATAAATGAAAGATTTGTCTAAATTTACAATCAAATAGCTGCAAATTTAAAAAAGGAAGCGCTTAGCGTTGCTACGTAAAGCTGGTGCGGTGAGAAGTCAAATTAAGGGAGACTGAGCAAAAGGCAACATTTATGTAAACAGTATTAAGATTTACTTCGTCAAAAAAGTTCGTTTATACTATATGTAGCTGAAAAAAAATTACAAGAAAAAACACCAAATAAAACAAGGCGAACTCAATGACGTGATGTTGAGGAAACAGCCGTTTTTGTTTTTTTTTTTTTGATTTGGTGGACTGATTGCCAAATTGTCTCATTCCGATTGGCTGGAATTTGACGAGAAGATCACTGAATCGTAAAATCAATGTTTATGGATGCCTCAACCATATTGAATTCGCCCTAAAATAAATCTTTGGAATTAAGTGTGTGTTAATTTTAATTCGAGTATACATAATCCAAAAATAACAGAGACCCTTTGCATGGTGGAGTTTTATAAAAAATCATCAAAATTTTCGTAAGAATTATAGAAGTCTTTTGATAATAATTATGAGTGAGCAAATTTTTTAAAGTCATCGTATAATATTATTTTGAGACTTACTACATTATAAAAGTTTTTTCATAATAATTATAAGTGAAAAACAAGTTGAAGATCGGGACTTATTCAGAACCATTTCGGGTTTAGTTCGCAACTAGTTCGGGACCAACTCGGGACTCGTTCAGTACCAGTTCAAAATCAGTTTGAGAGTAGCTCGCTACCACTTCAAGACTAGTTCAGAAGTTTCGGGATTACTTCGAGACCAGCTTTACATAAGTTTGGGACTAGTCACACTAACTCGCGCTGTGCAAAATATTATGTCAAAATAATCCCGAAATAGTCCCGAATCGGTCCCGACCTAATCCCGAACCGGTCTCATCCTTCAACATTTTTTCTCACTCGCAAAATAAAAGTATTTAAAGACTTAAATATTTATCTCGATAAATATTAAGAAAATATTTTGATTATAAAAGTCTTTGAACTTTTTTATCTTACTATAATAATTATTTATAGACTTTTATTATTTTTTCTTATAATATTTACTATGTCTCTGGAAAAGCTAATACTAGCTCAATCCTATACTCAAGCTGAGCTGCCTCTCGCCACACCAAAATTTGAGTTCAATACAACGGTGCTGCTTACTAAGTATGCGTTTTCTTTTCTTTATTTAAATACTTTGTGTGTACATACATATGTATGTACATATGTACGTATGCATGTATGTAGGTGGGTGTGTGCTTGCAGCTTAAACCACACAAAAAAAATTGATTTATTTTTAATTGTTTTTGTTTTCGAAATTGATTTCATTTTGTATACTTAATGTTTTATTCATATGAAAGTTTTTCGACTCTCTTTGATCCTTGTCGCGTAGTAAAGAGCCTGAAGTTATATAGGGACTGCCGAATCCTAATGTATAAGCACGAAGTTTAGTAGTAGTAGTAGTAGTAGTAGTAGTAGTAGTAGTACGAAGTGGCCGTAATACGAGTAATAGAGATTTTGAAAAATTGATTGCATTAATAACTGAGAAGAAAAAATTTCGTTTACAATTTACAAATATAGAATTTTCCAATAGACGCTGTAGATCTCAATAAAAATATTGTATACATATGTGCGCCACGCATCGACTGACTGTGCACGTTTGCATGTGTTTGTTGTAATTGTAGTAAAAATGCATGAAAGTGTATAATTTTTTTTTTTTCTTCTTCATATTTTCAAAACAAACTAGCAATGTTTTGGAAATGCCACACAAAACAAATGCAAACAACGCGATCTACTGCGCATACTCGAAAACCATTCAGAAGCGGCGAACGATTTCATGGATGATTTAGGTGGTTCGCACAACAAGGCGACGACGACGTGAATGACGTGCAAACGCCGTTGGTTATGCAATTACAAATGCAAATAAACAAACAAAAAAAATAAAATTGAATGAAAAAAATGCAAATGTATGTGCATAGAAAAACAACAGCACCGTAGTGTCTATAAAAACGAAATGAATTGAACTTGAAGTGAACTTAACCTGGAAACGCCCACCCACCCACGTGACAGCTAACAACAACAACACAGCTACAAGAACAACAATATGTATAATGTCAAATGAACAGAGAGAAGAAAAAAAAGCACAAACAATAAAATCAAAATAAAACAAAACAAAAACAAAAAAAAACACGTACGGCTGTTACATACAAACACACACACACACACACCCACACAAATATATTCGATCAAAAATCGTGAAAACAAAAAAACCCTGTACACTTTTGAGTGTGTGCGTTAGTAATGAAGTATTTTCTTTTAGCGCATTGCTATTTGCAGCTAGAAAAGTGGGCGTGACATCGTTGTGCCAGTACACATGCCATTTACCTGCAATTTTTGAGTTCAAAAAATATGGATCCGGCTGCCAGAGATTGTCGAAGAATTCTGGAAGTAGTGTCACATAATCATCACCCTCTTCGAATATATCGTCGGACACTTCGAGTCTTGATTCAAGCCAACGCTGATGTATAAACATGTCTACCCTGAAAAATAATTGAAACAAGCGATCATGTAAACAACTTGTAGTTCTCTCTCTCTCTCTCTCTCTCTTTCATAAAATAAAGATATATGCACATAATAACGATTTACCTAAAGTCCATATCCTCTACATTGATTGAGTTAATATCTACGACAAATATGCTAAAGTCTACTATCACTGGAGAGCCTTTCTTTGAAGGTGGTCTCATTTCTGCAATGTAAAGAAATGTATGGAAATTCAGAAAATCACGATCTACATACTACATACATACATAAATGCTGTTACAATACTTACCCTTGACATAATTAGGTGGAAGGACTACGCGTGGTTTTGCCGTGTAGTTCATTAAGGCATCCGTGGAATCAGTCAGCCTATAAAATCAAAATAAAATAAAATAAATGTGAAACAAATTTAAAACAAATTTAAAACAGCAAAAAAAAAATTTTAATGAAGCGCTCTGTTATTTTTATATGAAAACAGACTATAAAATAAAGATTTTATTGCCTTAACTATATAACATAGGTTTTTACTTTTTTTATTTTGGTGACCTGCTAATAGCCTGATTGAAATTAAGGACTAATCCTCAGAAAATATACAAGATCAATAAATCATGCTTAATTCGTTTCGCTGTTAAAAAAAAATGTCTCTTCTTTATTCTCCTTTTAATGCTTTAAAGCTGCTTTGATAAACTACGTCTGGGAGACGTATGCCTTTGAAAATTTTCGCTTTCTCTCTCGCGAATAGAAAACATTAAATTCTTATTGTGTTTTTAATAAAAAATTAACAAAACCTATGTTAATGCATTGAAACAATAAGGAAATATTCAAACAATCCACGTGAGTACAAAAATATTTATTAAATTTGTTAGTATCATAAAATTATACGAAGAAAACCTTGATACGTCTCCCAGATGTATGGTTATCTTCTAAGCACCTTTCAATAGGGCTATCAAAGCAGGGTTAAGGTTTAAACAAATTAGTTTTAATGTCTTCGTGACTAATTAATACAAAATGTTCGAAAAATGTGAAAATATGTTCCCATTAAGGACTGAGGCTGCTTACTGAATTCCGGAAATTATTTCAAAAGGAGGAAAATTGTTAAATATCGGTTATATCTACTGTCTGCTAACAGCATGATGCCAATGTTTAGACTTTATTTTGAGACTAATAAACCGTCTTGTCTAAAAACACATATTTTCTCTCTATAAAAGACTAGGTAACTTGTAGCTAGTAAGCTCGTAAATTTAGAACTTTATATTTATTAAACATTTTCTTCAGTCAAACCGATAACCGAATTTCAGAAAGCGTTGCACATAATTCCACAAATTCAAAAAGTGATTTCCGAAATAGTACTATAACTTCTACCGCTTTGAGCATTGTTGTTTTTTCCTTCAAAATTTTTTTTCCATAAACTAATCGACTTTAAAGCTCGTAAATAATTAAAATAAATAGTTATTATTTTATAATTTTATTGAGCTCAAGGCCAGTTTATGGAAGATTTGTTTGTGAAAAAAAACAACAACAGCTTTCAATGGTTGAGAGAAGTGGTTATGAAAATTAAATTAAAAAAAAAAACAAAAAAAAAAAAAAAAAATAATAATAATTTAATTTAATAATCAAAAAGAAGTCTGATGAGGAAATGTGGTGATTTCCGAAATAGTACTATAACTTCAACCATTGAAAGCTGTTGTTTTTTTTCACAAACAAATCTTCCATAAACTGGCCTTGAGCTCAATAAAATTATAAAATATTAACATTTTACTAGGCCAACAGAAAAATGAACAATAAATAGTTATAACAAATAAAAAATAAAATTGTTGAGAAATTTTATCAATATGTATGTAGACATATAGTTTTTAAGCTAAGTTTCGAGTCGCTTAAGTTAACTGGAGATTTTTGAGATTTTTTCTAACACGGGTTTTGTGAGTATTTTCTATATAAAACTAAATTTGCCTCGAACGATATATGGAATCAAATGCGGCCAAAAAAATCTAAAAACTCAACGTTAACTTTTACCGAATTGAATTGTATAGCAAAAAAATTTTTACTTTTTTTTTAAACTGCGAAATTTTAAAATTTACTAAAAAATTTTGAGCTACAAGAATTGCATATTCAAAAATTTGAAATTTTTTATTTTAGATAATGAAATTTTGTTAAATTGTTATAAACCTAACAAAATTTGAATAAAAAATTATTAGAAATTAGATAAACGAAAAATAAATTTTTAGCTGTCAGCCTATAAGAATTAATTTTTTATAGAATAGAAAAAAAAAATTTGAGTACAAAAAAATTTTGTAAGTTGAATTTATTTTTATTCGATTCTATGCAGAATGAAAGGTATTTCTATCTTGTTTGAAATTTTACCGCTTAGAAAAATTTATTTTAAAATTTCACCAAAGTATTAAAATAACTGGAAAAACATTTTTAAGGTAAAAATATTCGAGCAGTAATTTTTTGATTTTATAAATTTTATAAATACTTTTACTTCACTTTACTTTACTTACCAAATCCATATCAATCCCAGACTGCATGGCAATAGTAGATTCGTGTATTTATCCAGCATTATGTTAATCACAAAGGATAATAAAAAAAACTATTTCAACTCATCTCACTACGAATTGCTGTGAGATTGTCATAATTTGCCCGAAAAAGCACTGAAAAACAAATTAAATATAAATGAAGCAGTTTTGTTTGTTGGTTTTTTCGGCAGTGTTTTAAAAGCACAATTAAAATTTTTTCTTTTTTTTTTTATTATTAAGTACACAGTTAATTTTTATCAATAAATATATAAATTCGCACAATCAAATGATAACACTTCTAGACAGCAGCAAGGACAATTTTATGTGATCAAATTCATTTTATCGCAATTTTCCCGTTGCCTTTGTTTTGTTTCGCCATTTATCATCAAATTTAAAAAAATATTTGAATGCATAAATATTTCTTTACTTGTACTCGTACATTTACCGACGCGCTTGTTAATTCGTCCTGCGGCACTACCTCCTTTCGATGCGCCTTATAATAATAATTTTTTTTTTTATCGCACAACCCGTTCGATCAACCAGCTATGCTTAAGATCAATTACAGAATAATCCCGATTCTCTGACGCTCAGACCCACGAGCGTCTTGTCGATGAAGAGCGACGGTTACGTTGAGCGATAAACGGCGAACGCGGTGAGCGTTCTCACATATGTAGATAGATACACATGTTGACACCGATCAAAATACTGAAACGACGATATTAGACTACTCGTCGACCGATATCGTTGTAGTGGCTTTGTCGGTAACAGTGGCCAGTAAGAAAACGCGTTATATAACGACGTCTCTGTAGGAAAATTCATTAGCACTGAAGTGGTTCGTTGTGTAGTCTAAATTCACCTAGAACTATGACAATCGACAAGCTCTTGAGAGACTAGCAAAAATCAACAAGGAGTATAAATGGATTTTTTTAACTCAATTGTTATAATTAGCCGAGTGAGAACACCTTTATGAAACAGACCAAATTACCGAGTTACAAAATTTGACAGTTGCTATAAGCCTTCCATATTCGAATTGGAGTTTTAAGTTTAGCTACAATGGGTTGACTACAAGTGCTCTCTTTGATGCTCGAGCGGCACTTCACATATACCAACCATACCATATGCCATATGAGAATTACAGAGTTGCATTTTCTGAATGTCCAATGGGATATGCAAAAGTGGTCTATCAATTAGCTAGGTGTAATTGAATTTGAAGGCGTGAATATCTCTACAATTTTTATATAGTTTCGAACCAGTTCTAAACTCTACAGTTGAAATGTAATTCACTCTTGCATTCCTTTTCAATAGTTTTGATTAAGTTTTAAAGACATAATTTTTTAATTGTTGCGCACTAAATAGTTCGCAGTTCACGTAATTATGTAGTTCTACACGACGTGCATCCCTCTTCTAAGAGTTCTAAACTATTGTCTTCAAAACTCACAACATGAGTTCCACTCGACTAGTCCGAAATTTACCAATTAAATTTCACTCAATTTGCATTTTTTTTTTCGTAGATCTAAATTAGCTCAAAATTGGACTAATGAATTCGGCTCAGCTGTGGTTATCTGCAATCATTTCATACCTACAAACCTGCACGATGAAACAAGAAAACAAATTTCTGTTTTCACATTTCTAATAACTTTTTAATAATTTTAAAATTGCAAGCATTTGTATTTGAAATCGTTAAAATTGTATTTGCTCTGAGGAACTTTTTCCGACAGGGTTACTTAGTCTATATACTCGTATGTACATACAGTGTCTATATGTATGGTAGTAGGTGGATATATTATTATCAATTGTAATCAACGCCTTAGCTAGCAGTCAACAAACACATGCACGCACAAAAAAAAGTTTGTATGAAATTCAGTATGTACTCTTGTAGAGCACTCACTCACAGCAAAAAAAAAAAAAAAACGAAATCTGGGAATGAGGAGGCTGTGCCTTTAATGGCATGTCGCGTGCCACTTTTATTCAAAGCAGCGATACCTTCATAGATATTTAACTCTAACAAATGGACGCAATAAAATAACTTTGCTTTAGTGTTTGTATGAGTTTGTAAATACAAAAATATTATATTATGAATGTGTGTATTTACATACATTGTAAAACGAGTGACTAACCAAAAGTAGACCCTAAACCATTTACACTGGCAACATTTGCCGGCAAAAAAAACGACCGTACACGAGCGGCTAGTGTTTGTTATTGTAAAAAATAAATTGACGTCTCAATATTTTATGTTAAATAAACAAAATATTTTCGATTGAATTTTTTCTTTCTTTCGTATTTCCCATATTCATTCTTTGAATATATAAAAATATAATTGTTTTTATTGAATAAAAAAGACGACAACCCTGATAAATGCAAATGGATGGCTTCAAGGTAATTAGCGGTAATTCATTGGTCTATTGCAAATTTCCTACGACGATTTGCTAAGTAATTATCAAAAAAAAAAAAAAAAGACAAAGTAAAAATACAAGGCAACATAATATGAATATGTGTATGTATGTGTATACTTATTCATACATTAGGGTATATTGATTTGTATCACAATTTATTTCGTTTAATTATAATTTTTTTTCAATAAACTTATTTTTTTTAATATAAAAAAACTTTTAATAAAAATTTACATATTTGTTGAAAAAAAATGTATTTCTGAAAAACTGATTACAATTTAGAAAATAAATTTAACAAATTATAAATAACAAAAAAAAATTGGTAAGAAATTTACCTAGCTGTTGGAAAACATTTTTTCTGAAAAGTTGATAAAATATTTAAAAAATTATAAATTTTATATTATACCTATAAGTTATAAAAGTTAAAAAATTATAAATTTTAATTTATATAAATTATAAAATTTAAAAAAATTATAAATTAAATTTTTTTTTTAATAAATAACATTTTTTTATACAAAAAAATATGAATAAAAATTTACATAAATGTTGAAAAAGCATTTAAAATTTTTTTAACTTAACCTAAAAATTTTAAATTTCACATATTTCAATCCACTCGCGAATCCCAAGTGCAAAACGGCGAAAGAATCGATAGCAAAAATGTTATATTAATCGTTCTTCGATTAAACACAACTGAAGATGGCAACTTTTAAACATTATAATATTAACAAAATAGACATTGTATGTATACAACAACAGCTACACAGTCAATTATATACAGTGGCACTTGATTGGAGTAAGGAAAAACCGGAAAACTAACAACAACTCAGATAGCGTAAGCTTGGCTGAGTGCGTTTAGATACCAGTTTAAGTATTATGCATGTTGATGCTGCGGGTTCGACTGCCGCAGAAGCCAAAAGAAGTCTGTTGAGGAAATGTGTTGATTTCCGAAATAGTACTAATAAATTTTCCCAATAACCGATCGGCCTTAAGCTCAAAACTAATTAAATAAAAATAGTTATATGGCCAAACAATAACAAACAATTATAATATTAACGTTTACAGTTATCGATAAACCTATTGTTACTATTATCAATATCGTTAACGTTATCAATAATATTACTAGCGTAGACTATCACATTTAATCGTTATCGATATTATTATCGTTATCAAATTCATGAGCGATCAGTTTATTGGAATATATGTTTACCGCTAACGTCTTCATCGTTGATGTGTTGCAATTAATAACGCGCTGTGGCATAAGATTTATATAATAAGAAAAAGTGATACTCAGTCTGGTTCACCACAGCGTATGAGTGACATCTGAGTGAGAGAGTGAGAGAGCGCAACACTACTGCGTATAAGTAAAATCAAGTGTTGGAAAGAAAATTCTTACTGCGGAAAATGTCGGCCTGATGGTCATTAGCTGAAATTTGTGGGTATTTGAAGTTCATCAGTTCACCATTATCGACCATAAAATAAATAGTTATATCAAAAGAGTGAACATAAGCTGTTTATCAGTTTTACTAACTTCGTGCATTACTTAATGGCCTTCAATTATCCTGTCTGCATGAAAAATTAACTTTTATTATCGTACATTATTTCATATTTTCATAACACTGCATATATCAATGTAGGTAGCACCTTAATAGGCTTGCCAGCGCCTACGTATTTGTATATGTATGCATTCGTACCTTTATTGTCAATAGTCAGAGAGTCATGTAAAAGTTCTAGCGGAAATTAAATGGATAAGTCAATTGATTGTAAAACTTCCTATATCGATTATATATGTATGTCTATAACCAGTTACAATTTGATGTCTCCATAAGCTCGTATAAATATACAAAAGTATATGTAGAATAATTTTAACAAATAAATTACTCTCTATTATGTATGTATGTATGTGCGTATGTATGCATGCGTTCAAGTTCAAGTGCAATTATGCATTTCCCACTTAAACTTGCACTTACACCTGTACATACATACATACATACATATGTACATAGAAAGGAATATGCTGCAAACAAATACAATGTATTTGCACATATAAGTGCATACATACATATATGTATTAGAGTATGCCTTCTATATATTATTGCATTTAGTAGTGCCTCTTTTTTTGAAATGTTTAGCTAGATCTATGCGCTTTAAAGCAGAAGCTTTCAACTTATTGAGCATGTTTCTAATTATTTTGTGTTATTTATTCAAGCAAAAAATACTTGTGTTGTCAAATAAATCATCCAAAAACAAAAATTTTAATCTTTTTACAAGATATTTGCGATTAAAAATTTTAAGTTTTGTAAGAAATGCATTTTTATATCAGTTTTTATTGCGAAAACTATGAGTGCTAAAAGAAAATTTTATTTAAATTTGAAATAATTATTAAAAAATAAATTTAAATGAATTATTAATTTAAACACAAAATTTTATTGTTCTGAAACCATGTTAGGAACTCATAGATTTTCAATGAAAACAAAATTTCTTAAAATTTAAAACTTTTTCAAAAAAGTAGTAAATTTTTCAAAAAGTATTTTGTAATTTTGAAAGAAAAAAATTTTAATAAAAAAATGTCCTCTTATTTTGCCCAAGTTAACAAAAATGTATTTCAACTGCTGGCATTTCTAAAAAATCTTTTTAATCAATTTAAATTTTTACCAGAACGCTCAAAAATCTATCGTTATTTTTTTAAAATAAACAAATGTCGCTAATTTTTTTTTTAATAAAAAGTATCAACTCAATCGTTGTCATACTCGTAATTTTTTAAGCAAAATATCTATATTAATTGGTATCGTTTTTAATTATTGTTATCGATGTCTAAAGCAAGTGGCGAATTATCGTTCCAATAAAGTGCATCAGATATGTATGGATATTGTTATTGTAAAATCGTTATCGTTATTCAATAAAAAACAGTATCGTTATTGATATAAACGGAAATTAATTTCAAACTATTTTTTTATCTTTATCGTTATCCTTTAAGTGTAATTTTTATTGATTTTTTGTTATCGAAATCAACATTTTTGTTTATATTCGTACTGCTGTGAATCTTGTTATATTCATAGATATCTGTATTAATTGTTATCGCCATATTTATCGATATCGATATTGATATCGTTAACTGTTAACCGTGAAAATTAATTTCGTTATGTTTGTCACTGTTAGCGATGTCGATGTAATTATTGTTATCGATATCTGTAGAAATTGCGTTTGTTTTCGCTACTTTCATCGAATTTAATTTTTTTTTTTGCCTTAATCGAAATCATCACTGCCATGCCATGTTGAGTTTCGTATTGGTGAAAGGTGTATCAACAAATATTTTCAAACCAAAAAAATATGTATTTTCTTAATACATAAATCGAGTTATTTTTCTTAAACAGATATTAAAAATCGAATTGATTGCGGTTGTTATCGCCGCAAATTTGTTTAAAAAAATTGAATTTTTCACAACAAATTCTTACATAGTCGAATGTACAATTTTTGCTTGAATGCATACGCGTACACCATTTACACTTACTTAAGAGTACGAACTAAAAGGTTTTACCTGTACCAGGCATTGACCACATGTTTTGCCAATAATAGTACACCATTAAAGTTGTTATGTGAACAAAATGCATAATCAATGACATTTGAAGTAAGGAATTTTGGTTGAAATTATGGGAAATCCTAAAAAGCGGCAGGCAAATGAGTCATTTAAGGGAATTAGAATTCAATTTGATGCATGACTTTTGCCAGGACATTTATTTGCTGGCGTGTTTACGAACTGATAATAACGATTAGTAATAATTATTGCATATGAACATACTCGTATGTACATACATATGTACATATGTGCATACATAAAAAAAAAATGAAAAATTAGTAAGCAAGTTCGTTTGACTTTATATTGTTGGGTGTGAAAGCGGGTGGAGAAGTTTTTAGTTCGGTTGCTAATGTAAATAAACGCAAGCAAATGTATTTAATCATACGAGTATATAAGTATGTTTATAAGTATATGTACGTAGTGAGTGTTATTAATGACAACTACAGCGCGCTTTGCTTCAGATTTGCATGAAATTCACATACTTAGACACGCACACATACATATGTACTTACATGTATGTATGGATGTGTGTGTGTGAAATCTCGCATGCTCACTGCGATATTAGTTAGTGAGCGGGAAAAATGCTGACTTTTTTGATTGCATTAACTGACTTACATATATACTCATGTACATAGTATGTTTGTATAGAAATAAGTATGTATGTATGTACATAATCAGCATATAATTGTGTTAAATGTTTTTGTGAAGGGATTTTCCATTGTTATTTGAGTTCATGCATGGCATGTCATTAAATGCTCGTATAACTCTTTGGAAGCTAGCTCTTCGAAGTCAAGAGGCAAGTCGCCTCGCATTTCACCGCTTGCTTGCCATAACACACCGCCGCCCCCCAGGGGCATGGTATGGCATGACACCGCATAGTCATCGTATAACATATTCAAACTTAATGCTCGCAATGTAAATGATACCTAAAAACCACACACACACACGCACACAGCCCATTTGCACTTGCTGAATTCGCGCTTGCAAACCACAGCGCGGAAGAATCACTAAATGTATGTATGTACGTATGTTGTACAAAAAAACTACAAATACATATATAAAAACTAAAAACAAAAAAAATTTGAAAACCGCACAGAAAAACACGATAATTATAAAAAATATGAATTATGCACTAGTGTGTAGCAGATCAGCGCCGTAAAGTGGCCGGCTTTTATTTTGCTCGAGTTTTTAATTTGTTTGTGTTTTTTTTTTGTTTTTGTTTTTTGTTTTGCCTGCAGGCTCAAGCGCTACGTGTCTAGTGCTAAGCAATTGCCTTAGATCAACGCGCAGCGGTTGGTTTGTTGTTGTTGTTGTTGTTATTGTTGCACGACATTCGGCCTACGACACTGACAATGACACTTTGGCTATCGCAAGCGCACATCAAGAATGTTTTATCAATTCCAATTTACATAAGGAATGGTGGTGGCAAAAAAAAAAACGCAAAACTAAAGTAAAAATAAAATAAAAAGAAAAATGTGGACATCGGCATCGCGAATATTTAACTGCATCCGGCCTAAGTGTTTGTTGTTGTTGTTGTTGTTCAGCGCTGTACATACGAGCGGCATTCAGCAAGCCGCCAAATGTAAAGGCAGCAAAATGATTTTTTTGTTGTTGTAGTTGTTGTTATTGTTGTTGTTTTGAAAGATCTACAGTTTTAATGAATAAAAGCGCGGCCGCCAAAAAATTATAATGTGTATATATGTACATACATACATATGTAGATGCAAACACCTCCATCAATGGCAATGTAGTATTTAGAGGGTATGTACATATACCCTCTCTTCACAAATTATAGCACCGCCACATATTTAGACACATTTGCACAATTTATTTTTCTTTTAATTATATAAAACACTGTGCGTTAATTAACAAAAACCATAAATGTCTTTTTTTTTAACTTAATAAAAACTGTAGAATGATTTAACAAAATATCGCACTTAAAAAAATGTTAGCACATTTTTGGGTATGCCATTTTGTAGCTGATTAAATTTTAGTCTGAGAAAGTGCAAATTTCAACTAACTACGAATAACGATTGATTTTTGAGAATTTTGCTTTTACTGGCAATTTCATGCATATAACGCAAGCTCGCGACTATTTTTGAATGGAATCAATTGCGAAAGAGCGTCGTTAAACAAAATTATCAAAAATTAGCGGTAGGCAATTTAAAGTCGAATCGAACATAGAATAAAGGTTTCCATTTTCCACACCGACTACCGAGGCTTCTTCGATGAGTTTCATTTTTTATTTTAAGAACTTGGCTCGTTACTCAAGGCTAGGTTATGCCTAGATTACGGAGCATAAGTTCTACTCAGAAGCCCTTCATTTAAATTCAAAACACATGCATATTTTTTTTTTATGTCACAAAAAGTTTCACAAGAGTAGGCTGCTGTTCATGTGACATGCTTTTGCCGATCTACTCCTTGGAAACCGATAACTATATGAAAGCAATATCAAACAGAAAAATATCGATTTTATACTAATTTAAAATAAATAATAAAAAGATATTAATATATTTGTCTAAGTTTATAATAAAAGAATTTAACTTCTTACTATGCCAAAGTTGTGGATGCAAACTTCGCACCACGCGAAACTAATCTGTAAAACTGCGCAGCGAGGTCGCGAAGCAAGTTATGCGCTCCAAAAAAGAGCCCTGCTAGCACGCTGCCGGTCACATCACCTATCAGCTGTCCGACAGTGCTGCTTATTAAGTATTCGGTCACGACGTAGTGCCGAGTTTCGATTAGATTATTAAAGACGAAATGAATTTTCTGACTGAAACTTTAATGTACGTGTGATCGTCTATCTCTTTTTAACACATTTAATATCGTAGTTAACGATTGTTCTAGTTGTTTCGCTTGCTCCTATCAGCAATGACTTAATATTAATGCATGTAATATGTATCAGAGCTGTCCGGTCAATATTCATTCATCGCTGTTGTAAATTTTGGGAAGAATGACGTAAGAACCCATACAAGATGACATTAATACAAAATTTCATCAAAAATGATATATTTATTTAAAATAAATTTAAATAACAACTATTTATAAAATATTTAGTTGTAAATTAAACGTTCCACGATTGATTCAAATATCCCTTTTTTCTGATCATGGAATTTTGAAAATGTCTTATGTTCATATTAATTTTAAAAACTTCACTCAAATTCTTATCTTCTTTCTTATTTTCCTCAGATTCTTTATCTGGACTAGTTTTTTTTCTGTTTTTTTTTTCTTATTATGGGTAAATTTAAAGTATTTTTTTTACGCGTCCTTTCAAACTTTCTATTGATGGAAACATATGCTCAATTAAAGTAATCGGTACTCGAATTTTCGGTTTTCTCAAATTAACATTTGTGGCAATTTTTTTATTTTATAAAACTCAGAAAGGTTTTACAGTTTTAGTTTACTAGAAGACTAAATTACTTGTAATTTTATTTCACCAAATTTGTCATTTATATTCGGTTATAATTTACTATTTCATTGGTATTCGGTTAGAATATTCATTTTCTAGGTAGCAACTACTTTTAACAAACAAGAAAATCATCCCTGCCAAATCAGTTGACAAGTGCCATATGATGTTTTAGCTGTATCGTTTCCTCTGATACTGAACGGTTTCTTTCGCTCTTAAGCGTTTTCAATTCAAAAATATTTATAGAAAAAATACAAGGTGGCGCAAAAGTAAACTTCCGATCACTCATGATTATTTTTGATGGAAAATCATCTTCCTCTTGGTGGTGATTAAGGATGGCGTTCTGGAGCAGCGTAGCGTAACATTGTTTATTAACGTGTAGTTCGCATGTGTTTACTACACAAATGTCAAAACAGAACTGACATTAGAGGCCAATCGCAAAATTTATAGCATTTTCTGATAGGAGGATTACTTTTGCGCCACCTTGTATATATGTGTTAGTTGAAAAGTGCGTGTGTAGTAGTTTAAGTCTGCCGTGTTCCGTAGGGAAGACTTCAAAATTATAGCGCGAAATGTATCGGAAAACTATCGTTTCGTATCAAAATTCGTGTCATCACTTAGAAGTTTTATCGGTACCGATAGTGAGGATAATAGCGATGGTAATAATAACAATTTTAATTACAAGAAAACCTAAATATCAGCGATAGCAAAAAAGATGACAACGAGAAACATAATAATTAGATACAGATAAGAATGACGACATAGACATGAATTAAAACGGTAAACGCAAAAAAATGAATATTGTTAACGATAACAAAAGCACTAACGATAACATTCAATTAAAATGGACAGAAAAGTGTTGCGATAACAATGATGATACCAATTCCGATGACAACAGTGTAAACGAAAACTTAGCATGTGAAAATAGCAAAACTAAAGCGTTGATCGGGCTAAACATGGATTAAAAATAACGATCAAAATCACAACTGCACTACCAATAACGTTAACAAAAACAATTATCGATATGGATAAGAAATGTAAGAACGATAATGATGGATTATAAATACGGAATAAAAGTGTTACAAAAGTGTTGAGTTACAATGACGATATTGATACTTCACGATAAGAATGATTTTGTTATCGAAATATTACCGATAATATATTGTATTTCTTGTATTAAGTTTTATTAATTTACATCTTATGGAACAGTAACTAAATACTGCACTAAATTTTTGCACGATATTTTAAAATTTAATTTACTAAGTTTCCGCTGCAGCGTTAACTGCAGTTTCATAAATAAATTGTTAAAATTCAACAAAGAAAGAAAAGGAAAACATTCACAACTTGCGAAAACCATTTTGATGTTCAGCAAAAACGCATCAACACACACGCATATTTATTTGTCTAAAATTCTACGTTCGTTTGTGTGCAAAAATTAAATTAATAATTAAAGCAAATGCAAAAATTTAACTTTTAATTGCCAAAATATTTATACATACTATGTAGTTAGACAATTAAAGTATTTCGCTTGCTTTCAACGCGTACCTCTAACTTAATTCCAAGGTCATTGAGTGTTGCCATCAGCGAACACGCGATAACATACAAACATACTCGTACATACATACATACGCGTACATAGAACCAAACTAAGTAAATCATGCGCTTGTCAATTAATATTTTTTAAACGCCGTGAATTGTATTAACTTTGACAAATTATTGTATTTCGTTTAGATAATTGCGGTTGAACACAATTAAGTAAGAACAGTAGAATAAAGTATGTACATACATTTGCGAGGGTAGTTTTTTTTTTTGTATGAATTCAAGAATGGCTTAACTTTCGGTCGATTTATGCGACTGAGATATTTGAAGTATTCAAACATTTTTTGAACGTTAAATAAAATATAAAATAAAACTTAATAAAAAAACTAGTTAATTTATCTTGAAACATATTTAGTAAAAAAAAGTAACAACTATTTTAGTAAATAATCAAATAAATATTTGATTGAAAAATGTCATATTTTTGTGAAAAATTAATCAGAATAAAAACTAAAAAAATTTGAAATTTTCTTGCAAATTATTTTTGTCAGTTTTCAAACTTTTTAAGGGTTTTATGTTCATTTCAATAAAAAATGTATGAAAAAAAAATATGTGATGAAAAATTTATAATTTTTACAAAAAAAATTATTTCAATTTATGTGCGTTTACAAAATGCTATTACTTAAAATTTCCCAAAAAAAATTTTATTTAATTCTTTGATTGAAAAATATGAAATTCCTTTGAAAATTATTAAAATGTGTTCCAACTTCAACATTATTGTACTTAAATATTATAAACTTTAAAATGGTATTATCAAACATTTTCGTAAAAATTAACTGTAGAAAACATATTTGATTGAAAAATGTTAGATTTTTATAAAAAAAAATTTAAAAAATGTGTCATAACACAAAAATAATGTATGTATTTAAAACTGGATCCAAAAAAATTTCAATTTTTTATTTAATTTGAGCGTTATTAAAAAATTGTTTTCGAAAAATTTTTTTCTTACAATTTTTTTGACCTTTTTTTATTGTTTAAAAATTGATTGCACTACTCATAAAAAAACCACATTTCCAAATTTTTGAAAGAATGTCTTCTTTGTGTTGTGTATTGTATTTTAAGTTTTAATACAAATTTTGAAAATCTTTATAATTTTGTAAATGTTTTGCAAGTTTGACTCAACTTTTTATAAAATATTAGCATGCAGAAGTTTTCCGTGGGCCTCGTTAGAAGGAATAGCTCAACGCTAAGAGAATAGAATTTTTCAGCGTAAACAAGTTATTTTTAATAAATAAATTTTCTTCATTGTTTGTGTGTTTGTTTCCGCATGATATTTATATCGATTGAAAATGAGCCAAAATAATAAGGGTCCACCCTTGAAGTTCCATCTTGCCTATAAAGCGGAATTATTTAAATCGGTTTATAACATTTATAAAAGAAACAAAAAAAGTAAAATAAAAATAATATTCGGTTTAAAAATAAAACATCTCCTCTTTCCCTTTGAAGTTTGATTACGCTTGAAATTTTATTTGCGCGCGTAATGCTTCATAAAAAACAGTTCGCCCATTTTATTTACAAAACAGTTAAAATACAGTTAATTAAATACAAAAATTCGAACCAATTGAGCTCTTTCGTATGTATAATTTGCGCCACAAAGTTGTTTAGCAGCAAAACAATTTAAATTTGCCTGCAAGAAGACACTTTAATTTTGCAAGCCCTTCACTGTCAGCTGCAAAGACTTTCTAACAAACAAACAAAAAAACCCAAAAAACCGCTAAAAAAACTCACAAAATCACGACATTTCTTCAATGCATTCTTACTAAACAGGCATTATTAGCATAGATATTTATCGTTGGCATGCTAAATTTTTCGCATTTTTTTCTTTTGCACATTTTTAACGACTGTCTCACATATTATCCTTGGTAAAAAAAAATAACAAACAAACAAAGCATAACACAATATTTTCCATGGTACTATTTAACCTCACTTCTTTTTATTATTATTTTTTTTTTGTTTTTTTTTTTTTGATTTCCTTACTTCTTTACCCACTTGCACTCGTTTGGTCGCCGTCATTTCGATAGTTCCGCTTCAACCTTCTACATATTATACAAAATCAATAGCGCACAGCTATATTTAAAATTTTGCATCACTATTCGCCATTGCCGGGGCCCTTCAACTTCCCTTTCGCTCAAACACCGCCCTCTCTCCTTCGTCCGCTCTCTTGCTCGCGCCCGCTCTCACTAGGTTGCACCAATTACATATTGCAACCCTGCAACAATCAAGGTCTAGAGTAGGCTGTTATTGCAAAACCTTGCTGGCCGTTAAGTTGCTTGCTGTGAGCAACGAGTTTATACCAAGGATTTGTGGAGCTTTCTAGTTAAATAATCAAAGCTACATACATATGTATGTTTGTATTCGCAACTCCGAACGTAATTAGCATAGCCGGAGGAGGAGAAGAAGGAGAAGATGTAGAAGTAGAAGAAGTGGCAAATACCAGCTAACGCACAAATCAATGCAATGCGGCAGTAAATGCGTCAAAGTTTTTTTTTTAAGGCTGCAGTTGGTGGCTGGTCAGGAGGTGCAATGGAGGTGGAGTCATTTTTTCTCTGGATTGGTTTCGCTTGATTTATGTATGAATATGTTTAGTTATGCGTGCCTTTACTACAAGGAACATGATGAAAGTATGCACAGTTCAGTTAGTGGATCTTTGATCGATCCCCCATTGACTTAAAACAGATTTCACAAATTCACTTATCTAGCACTGAACTAACGAGAGTATCCCAAACTAAATCCAAAATGATACTGAAGTGTAACAGAAATACTCCCGAATTGATACCGAAACATCTTCTCAGTACTCGCGAAATATCGAAAGCAACACTTGAACACTTCACGTGAAGGATGAACTTTCGGAAATTTAAGAGCAACCTACCCCATTTGATGTGCTCCGCCCGTTTTTGGAACAAATTTTAGCGAAAGTAATTTACTTAGTTATGCGTCGCTTGACAACTCTACTCTAGCTTGAGTAGAGAATTTTCCAACGTCGGCGTCTTATATAGAGAAAATCCACTTACAATACCTTTAGGAATAACTCGATGATGGGCGAGAGATTTGGACTTTGATTTGCTTGTACGACTTCCACGCCAAAGAGAGACCAAGTTACTGATAAGGAAACTTTAAGAACTCTCTAAGAAATCTCTTTTCAAATCAACAGGTTCAAAAGTGGCTCTGTTGTAGAAAAAGCTGGATATTGCCCGTTCTTTTCGAAATTCTTGTTATTTGTGAAAGCTGCCCGTAACTCAGCAATAACGCAATGAGTGAGTGGACAACTTAGCTAATGTCGGAGTGCGTTTGAATGTGTCTGTAGCAGTGGAACTGGCCTTGACTGGCTAGCACAAGTAAGGAAGAGATGATCAAGGATTCAAAACAATAAAGTAATTCCCATGCAGTACAAAGGACAGAACAGATCACCCAAGGAGGTCAAAAGCGGATGTACGAATTTACGAGCCACTTGTGACAAAAATTTTTAAAATAAAAAAAAATTCTAACATTTCGCAAATTTTTTAAAACAGACTTCTGATTCGCAATTAGCGATGCGCAGCAGAGTATAATCCATTTTGCGCAAATTTAGAATTATAATGGCAATGCAATTTTTCTTCAACAATCCGACTGTTCGAAAGCTGTAGACGCGCACTGTTATCGCCGTCACAGCCACCACAACAAGCAATATTGCGCATACGCAGAGATTGAATTTCACACATTCTTAGTATACATAGATAGTACCGCTGATGATGATGTTATTTTTCTTTGTTTTTTTTTATCCACGTTTTATTCCGCGGCATATGTTTCGTAACATGAGCTCTTTTTTGCATTTGTTAATATTTGTTTTAATTGCGCGTTAATTTTATTTTAACGTTTTGATTGGTATTTTTTGCGGCAAGTACGTTTTATTTTAAGTTTATGCCACGCCACTTCCACTGGCATTGTTATGGTTTTTTGAGTTTTAATCTTGTTTTTGTTTTATTTTTCATTAACTTGGGTGCTTATTACGTATGGCGAAGTTGAGTCACTTTTTAGTTTAACAAGTAATAATCTAGACACCGTTAACGTTGCATATTTTTAGGCAGATAATTACAACGATTTTTTATTCGTCTTCGAATTCATTTGAATGTGTTAAATAATTTCACAATATGTTGAAAATTTGATATACATACATACATAATTAGTATTTCCATAAACATTTAAAGAATATCAAAAACATTGCAGATCTGTTCTTTATCGAATTAATGCAATTTTCGTTTCACTTGTTCATTGATTTCATATTTTGAAATATTTTTTTTTGTTTTTTATTAAGTAATATTGGAGAATATTGTTATTTAATTTTTTCTGATATTTTTTTAAATTTTATTCAGATATTTTTTTTTTAGAAAAAATTAATGAATCCTTTTTCGAATAATTTTATAATCTTACATTTAACTTCTTGTAATTTTTTGGAGTAATATATTTTTGAGTAACATTTTGAGTAACATTTTGAGTGATTTTTTTTTTGTTATTCTTCTGAGCAAATTTTTTTTATGTAATATTTTTACTTTTCAAGTAATTTTTGCCAATAAGACTTCGAAAAACTAATTGGGTTTTAAAATTTGTACGATTAATTATTCTTTAAATTACTTTTTCGAGTAATTTTTGGTTATGCAGATTTTTTCGAATACTGTTTCAGAATAATTTTTTTTTTGAGTAATTTTTTCATGTAGTTTTTTTAGAAACTTCAAGAAGTAATTTTTTCGAGTTATTTGGTTTTCTTGTATTTTGTAGGTTTTTGTTTGAGAAATTATTTTTGTAAGAAAAATTGGACGAGTAATTTTTGTGTAACAGGTATTTTTTTCGAAAAATTTATTTAAATACTATTTTTTTGTTGAAATATTTTTCGAGTGATTTTAGCATATAATTTTTTTTCGAGAATTTGGTGTCGTGTAATTTTTTTGTATGCATTTTAAATAAGTGTACACTCAACTGAGTAATTTTTGCATGCAGTTTTTTTAGGAACTTCAAGAAGTAATTTTTTCGAGTTATTTGGTTTTCTTGTATTTTGTAGGCTTTTGTTTGAGAAATTATTTTTGTAAGAAAAATTGGACGAGTAATTTTTGTGTAACATTTTATTGTCAGGTATTTTTTTTCGAAAAATTTATTTAAATATTTATTTTTTTGTTGAAATTTTTTTCGAGTGATTTTCGCATATAATTTTTTTTTAGAGAATTTGGTGTCGTGTAATTTTTTTTGTATGTATTATAAATACATATGTAAGTGTACACTCAATCTTCTTGGATATTTTTTCGCGTGTAATTTTTGCTCGTAATTTTTTCCGATTAGCGAATTTTGCTGTAATATTTTAGGAGTAATTTTCTGACAACTAGTTTATGTTCAAATAATTTTTCAGTTTAACTTTTTTCAGAAGTTTTTCTAGAAAAGTTTCGTAGTAGGTAATTTTTTCGAGTAATTTGGTAGTAATTTGTCATAATAATTTTTTTTTCTTTTATCTTTTTTTCACGTAATTTGCTCGTTGAATCTTTTTTAGAGATTTTTTTCTCCATTTCTCAATCACCTTGCACTTACATGTACATAAGTATGTATTCTCGCATTCGTTTCGACAGCTATTTCTCTACCGCATTAACTCGTTTTTTTTTTATTAATAAAATTTTGTAATATTGTAATTACGTCAATTCCACGCCGATCATATTACTGCTTAACGAAAGTGCAGCGGTAAGTAAGTATGTATGTACATACATACATATGTAGCGAGACTAACCGACGTCACGAATATATATTAAACACCACCGCCAGCTAGCAAGCTAGCAAACACACTAGGCTCCACACTCTACCAGATTTTACTTGTACTAGTTCGCTAGACTAGATTCTACATATACTTATGTACAGTTAGCTTAAGCGCTGTCACTGCTAACTTCTTTTGTATTGTACTAACTTTACGACTTTGCGTTTGCCCCAGTGACGGCACAATCAACTGCGCACCACACGCGCGCTCACACACACACACACACTCGTCGCACGCTCGGCTCCAATGTGCTGCGGCCGGTGCGTTTTTTCCGCTCCGTATATATTTTTTTTTTTTTTTTGTGTATATGAAAGGACTTTGGGGCGCGCGTCAAAGTCCTTTCGCCGCCATCAAAGGACTGAATGAACTGGCAAGTGAGCGATTGTTTTCTTCCAAACATCAAACAAAATCAGCCAAAGCAGCGCTAGAACGAACGAGCGCTGAAGTTCACAGTTCAGCAGTGTGTTTATGACGCTGAGCGATGCGGCGACGGTAAATGAGTGTGTGTGTGTGTAGGGATGGTGCTGTGCGATTGTGTCGTGACCGTCGTTGGAGTCGCGGAGTAGCAGCGCCGCTAAAACACCGCCTCCACTCCTCTCCGCATCAACGCCTGTGCGCCACTGCGTTGTGCTGCAGTCTGGTGGCGCGGTGTCTGTTACCATAGACTCATTACCGACTTATACTACTTAAGTGGCATACTCGCTTGCGAATAGCGTGCGCGCGCGTGTGCTTGTGTGTGTGCGTGTTCTAGCTGTTGTGTGTGTGTGCAAAGTATGTAGATGCAATTCCTTGGAGTATGGGCACGCGGGCGTGGACCTTCTTGCGCCAACCTTCCGTTCCAGCAGCTGTTATGTGTATTTGACTAGCTTTCACTTTTGTTGTGAACTAGAATACTTACTATTACTATTGTACATGTCGCGTATATCGCGTGTCAGGCTGCATATGGAGGCTTTGTTTCAAATAGAAAGCAACAACAAAACAACAAACAATATGACACTCATACGCCGTGATTCAATTCCGATCGAATCGTTGAAAGTCTCCATACATACATACTTACTTATATTGAATTGCAAGCATTTCTGTTTTATTGTATTTTGCATAGTTTGACAGTGTAAGTGTTTCCATTATGGATTTGTCATTGTTATTTGAAGGCGAAATAATGAGGATTTTGAATATAATTGCGGAAGCATGGTAATTTCATAAATGTCGTGGATGCATTGGGAAATTTTCTAAGTTACGTTAGCCTTCGCGAACGTTACCCCTGCCACCAGACGGCAAAGAGTTGTTGAAGCTTACAAATCGTAAATCCACTACATGTTATCCAGAGGACTTTAGTGGAGAAAATTTGTCTTTTACTAAGCTAAATGTTGGGAGAGGATAACCTAAAGGCGTAATATTCACCCTTGGAATGACGCAGAGAAGTATCTTGAATAGCATTGATAACAGAATAGAATAACTCTACTTCACTGCGCCCGGTAAATGAAGCTAGAGAGTCAAGAAACTAGCTCAGAACAAAAACGAAGTATTTCTTAAGGTTTTCCCATTGAAGAACCTATGTAAATATGGCAATCCAAGAGGTGGCCTTAAAAAGTATGCGGTCGGTTAGGAAGAATGTCAGAAGAATTCCCATTAGTTGTGCTTCTAGATGACAAATTGATACCTGCGCTCTCCTTTGGAAAATTGTAGGCTTTGTTGTAACTGGAGCGCAGATTTTTACAAATCTTTATGTAGCAGACTTCTGAATTCCTGAGAGGTAAAACGCCAATAAAATTAAAGTCTTCAGTAACAAACAAGCTGCACTAAAGATATTTCAAAAACTCCTCATACAATGCAAAATCGTAGCTTAAACACTTTTTATGTTTAATGTAACAAACTGGCTGCTGAATTGGCGAACGGTGAATCTATCGATTGCCTAAAAATACCAAAGAGAACAGTGGTGAATCATCGTTTTAAGTAGAAAAAATAAGCTAGCAGTTCCTCCTGCCGTAACGGTGGCATGCTGAACGTACAAGGTACACTCTCTTTTGCTTGAAGAGTTACCAAAATACGTCGAGGAGTTTGTTTTCGCTTTAGTTCACAAGTACAATGGTAAAAACTTCCTTTAGTTCTTGAAATAATTTTGAGTTTTCCGGCATACCAACAAATCAAATGCAATCCAAATAAAACAATCGCCAGTCAGTGCACTTGAACTATTTAACGCTTGCCAGTTGTCAGATGTTATGCTTCAGTTGACACTTGTCACTGCTCACTTTTGACGCTTTCAAATAAGCGGTGCATTTTTATACCCGAACGTACTTGTACAAAAGGGTATTATAACTTTGTTCGCCTAACGGTTGTTTGTAACAGCAAAAAAATAACGAGATAGATATAGACATATGTATATATACTAAAATGATCAGAATGAAAAGAGGAATCGATTTAGCCCTGACTGTCTGTCCGTCCGTCCGTCCGTCTGTCCGTGGTTTCAATAACTTGAGTAAAAATTTAGATATCTCAAAGAAATTTGGAACATAGATTGCTCTTTGGACAGGGTAGGTTGGTATTGACAATGGTCAAGATCGGTTAATAACCACGCCCACCTCCCATACAACGGAAGTTTTTTAAAAAATGCAAAAACTCCGTTATTTCGGTATCTATTAAAACAAATTGAGTGAAATTCGATATTTGAAGCGATTTTGAACTAAGAAATTATGTAAGTATTTGTGTAAATTGAAAAATGGGCGCTGCCACGCCCAGTTAGGAAAAAATTCCTGTATCTCAACAATGGTGTAAGGCATCGTCACAAAATTTGGTAAACAAATTTTCCTTAATATCACTACTATCATCGTTAAAAATTTTTGAAATCGGACCATAACCTTGCCCACCTCCCATATAACGGAAGTTTTGAAAAATGCAAAAATTTTGTTTTTTCTTTATCTTCCATATAACGGTTTCGCCCAAATTAAGCTTTTCTTACTTGTTTATTTTTCGAACCTGCGAACTTTTGTGAAAAAAATGATCTTTTTAAGAAAAGTGGCAAACAACGAATTAACAACAAAAAAAAAACCTTTGAAAAAATTTGCACGAGTTCTTAGCCCTTAATTGTTCCTCCTCGAAATCAACGTTGAACGCCCGCTTTGGTCATTTAAATCATACCCAGTGACCTTAGTATGACAGCTGTTTTATTTGACATTTCTATCAAGCACGTAACCGCAAAACAATTGACACATCATGCCAAAGTAAATACATACATATGTACATACATATATAATTTTGTTTATGCATAGAAACAGTTATGTTTGCATAAACAGTATACAACCATTGAGTTGTGAACGATATTTAAACTGTTTTGGTTTAGCTGTTTAAGTTACAATTGAAGATATAGAATAATAGTATGTTTACACACACCAGCTTTTAAGGCTTTTGTTGGCTTTACATAATTTTATTATTATTATTTGTTTTTTTTTTTTAATTCAAAGGCATGTTTAATCCGAGTATAATTGAATAGGAGTTGATAAAAATAAAATAGTGCGAATCATACATCTTCGTTCGTATACTGTTTAGGCTTTGTGTTCATGTTGTGGCAGGTTAAATTGGTTGTCAGTGGTACGAAGGCAAAATATTTGCTGAATGTACATAGTTAACTAAGCATATAACAAGTAAATATGTACATATGTACATAGTAGGCATGTACATAAAACCGCCAAATTTATTTACATATACAAGTTGCTTTAATTTATTACATATTTAAATAACAACTCTGGTATGTAAATATGCATATAATCTTACACATTTATTTATATGTATGTAAATATAAAGGCAATGACACTCATGCAAAGCCCACATATGTATGTATGTTCATATGTACATACATAGACATCTGCATATATACTCGTATGTATAACGTTGGTAATAATAGTGTAATAAAAACAGAAATTAAATAATGATGTTAAGGATTAGCGAGATAAGGGTGGGGGTAAGTAGAATGTAGCAAAACAAATAGCACCTCGCAAGTCTGTATAAAAATGTGTACTCAAATCTATAATTGTACATACTAATATGTATGTACATGCAAGACATTTGATGAATGTCCTGACGCTTGAAGTGTGGCCGCCCGATCAACTTAAATTGTATGTAACAATCAGTCAAGCTATTTATTATTAACCACTTGATAGTAGACGCACAGTCGGGCACCAAAGTGAACATGTTCTTTTACGTACATACATACATACTGGCGTACTTGTAATTTATTGTTTTGTAAAAAAAAATTCAATGAAAATTCTGTTTCTCGACTGATACATATATCTTCAGTTTAACACTCAATACTCACTTTAACGAGTGCGAGCGATAAAACGATCCTGAATATGCTAGTGATGTCTATCTTTTGTATAAATCTGACTACACACGGTCAATGGTTGGAATCAAAAGTTGTAGTCGAAACGATTAAATCAAACTGGATTGACTGTCTGCAAGCACGTATCTGCTTGAGCTGAGATTTGACGGTGAATGATAGAAAAGTTGAATGACGCAAGTGTTAAGTTTAATTGTATTTATTATTTTTTTTTTTTAAACTTTAAGGCCGATTGATTTTTGGGAGAAATTATAAGGAAAAAACTGATTGGAGGAAGTCGTGATTTTCCAACAACAGCTCACACAGCGTAATCTTAGCTCAGCGCGATTAGGCGACTCACATTTGCTCAAAAGGTTAATTGTCACAGTAAAAGTGTTATTCTCTTTGATTAGGTTTATTCCATTCGCTTATTTCTTTTGTTTTCGTTGTCCTGCGAAATCCTTTTTTATAATTAACTGCGCAAGATTTACATGTACATACGAACGGAAATTAACCCTCGTTTGCATTCAAGATTGATATAGAAGAGATTTGGCTTTGAACGCGTAGAGTAGTGTTTTAAACGTCTGTTAGTAAATTTCCATTCTCGTCTCCGCAGCGTTGAAATCACTGATTTCCTAAAAAAAAATCTGATCGCTTTTCTGCCTGCAACATCTCAAGCTCTTTGCACTCACATCTCCTCGTCTCTCGTTTCTTCGTCCTGAAAATATGTGTCCCATTACCTGCTGTAATTCCGATAGAATTAGCTGCAGGGTTGCTTTGTATGCTATAGTCAGCTGTTCCATCCAGCTGTTTCGGCGTAGTTGGTAGAAATCACAAAACTATTTGTCGTGAAATTATATTATATGTACATACTAGTAGACCCGACCACGCGTTGCTGTGGCTAAGGTTTTTGTTATATTGCATTATATTTAATCATTCATAGAGGTCGCCATGTTTTTTAAAAATTACATTTATGAAAAAAAAAAGCATTTTGGTCCCCATGACTGCTACTTTTCTACCGGTTTCCCTTAAAACAATGAAACTATTATTTAAGAATGAAGACGGAACCGTTAAAGCTGGTATTAAAATCCACTGGATTTGGATTTGAAGGGGAAGGACTTTGAACACGATTGATTAAAAATTTCGTACAGTTTATATTAATCAAAAATCAATACAAAAGAATTAATTTTAAATTTATATATTTTTTTTTTATTAAATTTGTAACAAATCACAAAGTTGTTAGTAAATAACATGTGCCACTTAAACTTATAAATAAGATAGGTAGGGCTGATATTTAATTTAGCACTTATCGGTGTACAATATTTTTGGTTAACCTGTCTTTAGCTAACACAATAGATTCGAAGGTTTTGCTACACGTGAACATGCAACATAGAGTTGCCCATGAGAAAAACATGGATTTTCCAAATCTAAACCACAAATGGACATTGTTTGGCCTTGCGATTTATTTATAGACATAGCAAAAGTTAAACGAATTGAAAACTGTAGCCTTCTGAAAGGTATCGTAGAATCTGACGGTATCAGAGGAATACGTGGCAATAGAACCCCTTTAAACTTTCCAGTTAAAATGGTTGCTTCAATAATATTTCCCTTGATCTTTTTTATTACCAAACGCGTAGTGTTACATAATCAAGGTGGATTCAAATTACGCAGGAGAATAATAAGTGAACCAATTTTTAATCGAAGATTATGTGGTGGCATTCCAGGTACATATGTATGTATATCTAGTGATTTAAAAATTCAATTGGAAAATTTACACTTTCATTTTCATTAACAACAGTATCGATTGATTTAAAAGACATCAGATTGTCTGGTAACAACTGTTGTATCTGGAAGTTAATTTCGTCAACATCAGCATTTTTGGCATGCCAAAATATCCCGATCACTGATCCAATTATGATTCAAGTAATTACTCTGTATATCCGGAAAAATACTTTGAATCAATTATATATTTTCCCTGAAGAACATTGCAGAAATTATCTGGCAGTTTAATGCATTGCGTATTTGGTCGCAGTTCTATTTTAACGTACCCAATATCTAGTAATTGTTTGGAAAATATTTGTCCTGGTGACTCATTTTGCATTGCCTGACTATGCAATTGTCAATGCGATTTTCTGTTGTGACCGTATTTTGGCAAGAATCAACGATATTAAAAATGTCTTACAGGTTCCACCTGAAGCGTCCAAGAAAAAAAACCGCCTTGTTCAGCAGCAACAGTCAGCATAATCCGATCATAAATAATTTTTTTTTTCGCCTGTCAGTAATGGCTCAATGTTCGCGATAATTGTTGCTAAATTACCATGGTCATATTTATTTTTTCGTTGTAAATCGTTGTTGACTCAGTCGGAGGCTGTACGATCTCGCCATATCGAGCCTTTACCGCCATTTTAGCGTAAGCGACAAAACCCAAATTTTACAGGAGAAGGTTTTTTTTAAATATTTTTTTTTTTTTTTAAGAGTAAATGTCGCTTACGATAAAATGTAAAGTCGTACATCTCCATAACTATAACGATTAGCGAAACAATATTTAGCCAGATGACGTATTATCAGTTTTAGAACAGTTCTGCATCAAAAAGTTAATTTTGGAAAAAATGTCGCTTACGTTATTTTCGCGGTTAGGGCTCGATATGCTAGAAATGTAAGCTATTCTATCTTTCAAGTTGGATCAAACTGCACACGGTGTGCAAATTTGATTGAAATCGGTTAAGTAGTTTAGGAGTCCATCGCGGACAAACAACGTGACACGTAATTTATACATATACATACATATATTAAAGAAGATGTACATCTGGTTTTAATATGACTCCACCAAATAAATATTTAAATCTCTTACCCACATTTCATAAGAAATATTCAGTATCTAACTAGTTTTGTTTGTTAAAGATATTCACTTGTACCAATCAACCAAAAATCGCTCAATTATTTCAGTCACTGTAGATATGTATGTATGTATCTATAAAAGTCAGAAGCGAACATCAACATTAAAAATTAAAGGACTCTCGCCTTTTATGGCGCCGCCAATGTCATTATTGAGTACAACAACATGTACATACATACATACAAACAACAAATATACATAAGTGTGACAATAACAAACAAAGCAAGGGAATAAAACATTCTTAAGCAAATCAAATGAGTCAAGAAAAAAGTGGTAAAAAATGGTTGTCCACTACCTACAATATTTACATACATACATACGTATGTATGTATGCATGTGTGTATATAAGTGGCTTGTGTTGTTGTACAACAACCAACATGCAGCAGACATGTCTGTAATTTAAGGGTATTCAACAACCATTGTAAAAAATGGCAGTCACGCATGCGAATAAACATACAAACGGACATACATACGTACATACATACATACATACATACATATGTGAGGCATTTCATACTATTTCAATTGGACAAAAAACTACTTTTGCGGGAATTTTGAATATGTTGCAGATGAGGTCCTAAAATGTCTATAAACGCAATATAGAGCATAAAAATGTTTCGTCTAAAGGATCAGTTAGTCAAGACTTAACTTAACTTTTCTTAAGAATTGGCGACGATTACTCAACACGTCAACTTAATTTTGACAATTAATTGCATATTGTTCTTTGAATATCTTCATTGGCACATAGTAGAAAATAGTGTGATTATTTTTGAATCGCATATTGCTTGTAAAAATGTCAAAGAAAATTTAATTGTACACAAATCCAGTATCTAACTATAACTTTGTTCACATAACGGTTGCTTGTAACAGCATAAGGGAATCAAGACATACCAAAATGCTCAGAATGAAAAGAGAAGTCGATTTAGCGATGTCTGTCTGCACGGACGGACGGACTTGAGTAAAAATTGAGATATCTCAATTAAATTTGGTACATAGATTGCCTTTGGACAGGGTAGGTTGGTATTGGTCAAAATGATCAAGATCGGTCAATAACCACGCCCATATAACGGAAGTTTTTGAAAAATGCAAAAACCCCGTCTTTTCGGTATACATTAAAGCAAATTGAGTGAAATTTGGTATTTAGAGCGATTTTTAACTAAGAAATTAGGTAATTATGAAATTTGGAAAAATGGGCGTTGCCACGCCCACTTATGACAAATTTTCTGTATCTCAATAACAGTATTAGTTATCGTCACAAAATTTTGTGGACATATTTTTCGTGACATCGCTATTATTACCGTAGGAAATTTTTGAAATCGGGTGATAACCACACCCACCTCCCATATAACGGAAGTTTTGGTAAATGCAAAAACTTCATTTTTTCGGTATGTACTAAAATGAATTGAGTGAAATTCGGTATTTGGAGTGATTTTGAACTAAGAAATTATGTATTTATGCAATTTTGAAAAATGGGCGCTGCCACGCCCACTTAGGAAAAAATGTCTGTATCTCAATAACGGCGTAAGGTATCGTCACAAAATTTGGTGAACAAATTTTCCTCAATATCGCTGTTATCACCGTCAATAATTTTTGAAATCGGACCTTAACCACGCCCAACTTCCATATGCTAGAAATTTAAAAAATGCCAAAAACTTCGTTTTTCAGTATTTATTGGAAGAAATTGAGTAAAGTTTAATATTAGCAGCAATTTAAAACAAAGAAACAGGGTTTTTATGAAATTATGGGCACCGACCATACAAAAATACATCGCGAGGGTATATACAAATCGATTTCGCCCGAATTTAGCTTTTCTTACTTACTTAAGAATCTGTGGATTTTAGATTTTTAAGTTTCGGCCTTACGTACATAAATTGAATATATATTTGGTTTTCGTATATAATTTCCAATTTTTATTTACATATTTTCATTTTGAGGTCACTACTTTCCTTGCACGATTTCTCCTAAGCCTATCGGCGGCAATTGTTAATATGCCCAGGACCACCAGGTTATTGACCTGGCGCTGATGCTGCCTCTACATTGTAAAAAATAACCGGTTCCGAGTGATGGGCCTGGAACAGCGAGCACCTTAGCCTACAAATAATGCCTATTAGTTTTTAAATTTTTTTTTCATACAAAGAAGTTTGGAAGAATTTTTCAGCTGTTTGTTCGAAATGATAGCTGCACACAGTATGACAACAAGATTTTTCACTTATGAGCAAATTTGCGGTTTTATTTTTTCAGCGAGGCCTAAAAAGTACATATGTACATACATACATACATATTTATTTACATTTGGGTCGAAAAATATGCGTATGAAAAAGGCACCAATAGATGACGCTAGTGTAAATTAATATTTCTGTTTCTATTTAAGAATGTTTGTTAACAAAATACAAAGAAAAATAAAAAAACTCAAGAGATGGCGCTGGTGTCGAGAAATTAAGAAAAATTGTATGTTCAATAACCGAGAAACAATATCTGTACCAAAAACTTAAACCGGTAGATGGAGATAGAGCCGAGTTATTTAGAAAACCCGTTTTCATTGTTGTCAAGTTTTTTATTCAAAATTTTAGATTTGTTGCGAACACAAAAATATTCTTCGTCAAACTCTATTATACATCTGGTTTGAACGAGTATATTTTAGTTCTGTTTGTTAAAAATATCAAAGAACTAGTTTCAGAAATCTATATAAAAATATTATATTATATACTTATATATAAAAAATGCTCAGTCATATTTATAAGTCATTTTAGATATCTACATATTTACATATGTATATATTTATGTATGTATGTATGTATGTATGTACAATAAACCGTATCACGTTATATCTTCGTATTATCTTCATTTGACCCAAACCTCTTACCACACCGCCATATCTTCAAGTTTAAAAAAAGAAAATAGTCGCATTGGGCTAAATCTGGAGAATATGCTGGATGGGGCAGCAATTTGTAGTCCAATAGATGGATTTTTGCCACGGTTTTGAAGAGATCAACCGGTTACGCTTATGGTCGAGTGTGAGCAATCGCGGCGCCCATCGCGCGGATAGCTTTTTTATATACAAATATTCGTAGTAAATGTGATGTTCCCCCATGGATTCTAACGACGACTTCTGCGCAGTTAGAACATAATATTTTTTAAACACCCAGTATGTCGTGTATAAATTTTGTGTGTACAATTTTTTTTTATATACTCGCTAAAAACAGCTAAACCACGTTTTCTGGTATAAATTTCTTAGTTATTTATGTATTATAATTTTTTGTTTGTGAATAAAGTGTTCGCAGCAGCACTAACTTTTCATTTCGAGATTAGCAACATTAAATCGCGTGATCATTAACGTAGCTGTAACTCTCTTTTGCATTGTATTAAAATGTTCTATCTCCTTCTCCTCTGCATTCCATTATATGTATGTACATATGAGCATAAGCGTAGCTTAAGTTTATAGTGGTAAATTACTTTGCCTTCACTTCAACTGCGATCACAGACAAATAAAGTTGAACCACATTAAAGCGCTCTATATGTGTTTGGTTTTGGAAACAGGTGGGGCAAATCAACTCCTCCTCGAAACATTTGGTGACCCCGACGTGATCGGGTTAGAAGTCATTTATTGTTAAACTAATTCGAGTTTAATCAAAACAAATTTTTCGTAAAATTTGCGTCAAAGCAAATATCGTGTGCGTTAAACTGTTGTGCCAATACATAATTGCATAGGGGAGGCCAACATGCCAAAAGGCAGCAAATCGAAAAAGGGCAATGACGTATCATCAGCCGATGGAACGATCAACGCTTCCGAGTCAATCTCTTTTAATAAAAGAAAAGGTGCTTCGATTAAGCATCAGCTAATAGCACTTAATAAAACTTTAACGACGCAGCGCCTTAGTGAGCTCGATGAAGCTGAGCTGTCCGTCCATATAGAGTATGTCGATAGCATGCACGAGCGCTTTGACCACGTGCAGTCGACCCTCGAAGAAGCTGATCTACGAGAACTGGATGGAACAGCTCGATCAGAATTTTTCGAAATGTACCTAGAAGTTAAAGCAAAGCTGTCTCGCGAACTCAATTTACATCGGAAGACGAACGTAAGACACTCATCTACCGTGAGGCACTTTGCATTGGAAGAATCGCCGTCAACATCGTTTTCATCGCTTCGAAAATCTCGCCTTCCTGAGCTGAAAATACCGAAATTTAGTGGAGCATACGCTGATTGGCCTAATTTCTTCGCGATGTTCAGCAGCGTGATTGACAAAGACTTAGAGTTGAGTAAAGTGGAAAAACTTCAACATCTGCGCGCTAGTTTGCAAGGAGCCGCTTTGGAAACCATTTGCTCGCTTGAGCCTGTTGAGGAGAATTATGATTGGACAAGCGGTGCCGAATGGCAGAAAATCTGGAAAGTGCTAAGGTAGGACAAACACCTGGCAACCAGGTGGGCAAAATTTCGAATTACAATAAAGGCGTTAGAAACGTGTTGGTAGCATCTTCAAACATTTGCAATCTTTGCATATTTTGCGATGCTAAAGAACATTACATTAACAATTGTATACAATTTTTAAATTTATCGCCAAATTTGCGCTACAAAGAAGCCAAGCGCCTTCAACTTTGCTTAAATTGCCTACGTAAGGGCCATAGTCTACAGCGGTGTAAATCTGGCCATTGTCGTCATTGTTCAGCCAAACACAACTCGCTTCTCCACATGAGCCCACTTTCGTCGTCTTCAAATCCACTAGATATTGAAGCTACATCCCCATCACAGCAAGTACTCATTTCATCGCTAACTTCAAGTTCAGATCCTCAGGCTCCGCAGTCTCTTGGCAACAGCAATGTGTTGCTGGCTACAGCAATAATTAAAAAAAAAACCGTTCAGGCAATTTCGTTCCATGCCGTGCTATTCTTGATTCGGCCTCTCAAATAAATTTCGTAACTACTCGCTTGACAAATCTTTTGCAACTTCCATTCAAAAAATCAACAATTTTGATATCCGGCATCGGTGAATCCAACTTCGTGGTTGACAAAGAGATCGACGTTTTCGCACAGTCGCAAGATAAAGGCTACAGCACTTCGTTCGCTGCGGTAGTCACACCCAGCATAACAGATTATCAGCCTAACTTTAACCTTTCTTCGGATTGGAAACTACCTTCAAATATCATGCTAGCAGATCCACTATTCTTTAAACCACAGCGCATTGACCTGCTTATTGGCGCTGGCTTATTTTTTGATTTGATGTGCGTTGGCCAAATTCGCATTGCTAATAATTTGCCAATATTGCAAAAAACTCGACTGGGTTGGATTGTCTCTGGTGGTGTTTCATATACCAACAAACAAGCATCGTCGCTCGCTGCTTGCAGTAAAAATGTGTCTGAACAACAACAAACAAACAACTCATTGAACGAAATTGTAAAAAGGTTCTGGGAAATAGAGAATTGCTTCGACTCTGCTCCTCCACCATCTGAAGAAGATAATTGGTGTGAGCAGCATTTCAAAGAAAATTTCTCTCGGCTACCGTCGGGAGAGTATTCAGTACGTCTGCCTGCAAAAATAAGTTTTAGCGCTCTTGGCGATTCACATAATCTTGCAATTCGCAGATTTAAAAACTTAGAGCGTAAATTGGAAAAAAATCATGAATTAAAATCTCAGTACACAACCTTTATGAATGAGTATGTGTCTCTTAACCATATGTCATTGGCAATGCCACAAACAACAACTACATATTTTCTTCCACACCATTGCGTGCAAAAGCCAGACAGCACAACGACAAAGCTTCGCGTCGTATTCGATGGGTCCGCAAAAACAACAACGGGTTACTCGCTAAATGACCTTTTGCTATCGGGTCCAACTATTCAGCCAAAGCTGTTCAAAACTCTTTTACAATTTCGCTTTCGCAAATTCGCCTTGTGCGGAGACATATGCAAAATGTACCGATGTGTACGTGTAACATCTCCAGATGAATATCTTCAATGCATTTTATGGCGCGAGCATCCACTTGATGATATAAAGGAATATAAATTAGAAACTGTCACATATGGTACAAAATCTGCCGCCTTCTTGGCAATACGCGCTATGCATCAACTTTCGTACGATGAAGAACAGTCATTTCCCATAGGCGCAAAAATCGTGAGAAGAGACTTTTATGTTGACGATCTCATTTCAGGCGGTGATACAATAGAAGAGGTTGTTGAGATTAGACGTCAGGTAAAAGGTTTACTTCAGTGTGGAGGATTCAACATACGAAAGTTGTGCTCAAATGAGGCTGATACGCTGCAAGGTATTGCCCACTCTGATCGTGAAAGTATGCTAAAATTCCATGATGGAACTGATGTAACGAAGACTCTTGGTCTCGTCTGGGACCCTAAGATAGATGAATTTTTATTCTCCTTTTCCCCTATCATATATAACGCACGCACGACAAAACGTACGATACTATCATATATTGCTAAATTTTATGATCCGCTTGGCCTTGTTTCGCCAGTAATTACGAAAGCGAAAATTTTCTTGCAAATGCTATGGAAGGAAAAGATACAGTGGGATGAAAGTTTGCCGCAGTCGCTGCAAACTATATGGATTGACATTTGTGCCCAGTTTGGTTTAGTGAGCAGTTTTAAATTTCCGCGCTTTGTATTGACGCCTCATTCCATATGGGAAATTCACGCATTCTGTGACGCAAGCTTGACAGCGTTTGGAGCATGCGTGTACATTCGTTCAGACTGTGATGGTTTTTTAAAATCATGCATACTTTGTGCAAAGTCGAGAGTATCGCCTCTGAAGAGTTTAACTATCCCTAAACTGGAATTGTCTGCAGCCTTACTGCTTGCGGAACTGGTAGCATCCATATCGGAAGATTTTTCACATCCTCATACTGTTCACTGCTGGTCGGACTCAATGATCACTCTATCTTGGCTTCGCGAACAACCATCAAATTTCAACATTTTTGTTTCAAACAGAGTGAGTCAGATACAAACGCTTACTAAAGGTATGACTTGGCATCACGTGCCAACTGCCTTGAATCCGGCAGACATCCTTTCGAGGGGATGCAGTCCCAATGAATTACTAAATTCTAAACTTTGGAGCAATGGTCCATCATTTTTGTCAAAGGAGCGCTCAGAATGGCCACATAGCATGGATTTTTTAACTGAATTACCTGAACGGCGACGTAAAGTTTTAGTTACTTCTCATCTGCGAGACATAACACTCGAATGCAAATACCACAACTCCTTTGACAAGTTGCAACGCATCTTTGCATATGTTTACTATTTTCGCCAACCACGCAGTACTCACGTTGATAATCCACCGCTGACTCCGCTAAACATTAAAATGGGTACGCACTTACTAATTCGTCATATTCAACAAATTCATTTTGCAGCAGAACTTAAGGCACTACTATATGATAAGAAAATTAGTACATCAAGCAATCTACACTCATTAAATCCATTCGTCGACTCATTTGGGCTTCTTCGTGTAGGAGGACGGTTGCAAAACTCATCGTTGGACTTTGAAGCAAAACATCCACCTTTGTTGCCAAAGCATCATCCGGTCACTAACGCAATAATTGACTACTTTCATCGTAAATATTTGCATGCAGGACCGCAGAGCGTGTTAGCGTCCATTCGACAGGAATATTGGCCAATTGGTGGTCGAAAGACTATTGCCAGCGTCATAAACAAATGCGTTCGTTGTTTCCGGTTGAAACCAAAAATCTACGAGCATATTATGGGCAGCCTGCCATCCGACAGAGTGCAAGCAAATAGAGCCTTCTTCACCACTGGCACTGACTATTGTGGTCCATTCTATTATAAGTCGGAAGTTCGGACAAGGCCACCCATCAAATGCTACAAAGGCTTGTCATCTGGAACTTGTTAAGGACCTCTCCACATCATCATTTTTGGCAGCCCTAAATCGCTTTATTTGCACAAGGGGCAGGCCGCATACCATTTGGTCTGATAATGCAACGAACTTTGTTGGAGCAAACAACGAGTTGCAAGACCTAAGGCGATTATTTTTAAGCAATTCTCATAACGTTGAAGTCACTAATAAATGCATCTCAGAAGGCATCGCTTGGAGATTCATTCCGCCACGTTCACCACATTTTGGTGGATTGTGGGAGGCGGCGGTAAAGTCAGCGAAATTCCACTTTCTACGCGTTGTTGGCCTCTCAGTTCTAACGTTTGAAGAGCTTCGCACTCTTTTATGTGAAATCGGAGCGATAATTAATTCTCGCCCACTTTGTCCAATTTCAGAGAATCCGGACGACTTTGATGTGCTCACTCCCGCTCACTTCCTCATTGGTGCACCATTTACGTCTTTCGTTGAACCAGACGTAACCAGTGTCGATATCAGTCGTTTAAACCGGTGGCAGCGCGTTTGCTATATGCAGCAGGTGTTTTGGAAAAAATGGAGCGTACGATATGCTCCCTTCTCCAAGAGCGAGTCAAATGGCGAAAATCAACTGCGAATATTCAAACTGGAAATATGGTAATTATGAAGGACGAAAACCTTCTATCACTCAAATGGCGACTGGGGCGTGTGGAAAGTTGTATTCGTGGCGCCGACGGCGTGACGCGTATTGTAATAATTCGCACCGCTAATGGACTTATCAAACGAGCTGTCGGAAAAATAGCCGTGCTCCCTATTGAGACTGAAGCGGTTGAAAGTCTACACATTTCAACGCGGGGAGGATGTTCGCAGCAGCACTAACTTTTCATTTCGAGATTAGCAACATTAAATCGCGTGATCATTAACGTAGCTGTAACTCTCTTTTGCATTGTATTAAAATGTTCTATCTCCTTCTCCTCTGCATTCCATTATATGTATGTACATATGAGCATAAGCGTAGCTTAAGTTTATAGTGGTAAATTACTTTGCCTTCACTTCAACTGCGATCACAGACAAATAAAGTTGAACCACATTAAAGCGCTCTATATGTGTTTGGTTTTGGAAACAGGTGGGGCAAATCAACTCCTCCTCGAAACATAAAGCTTAACACTTATTTAGCAAAGGCCTCATAATTTTTCGAGAGCTTTAGATTTATATAAATATAAGTATAAAAATAAAAAACTAGTATTTCCGAAATTAAAAAATCTGACATTTAATAAGATATTTTTAGCAAAAAAACCGATTTAGCTGTTTTTAGTTGGTGTCTAAAGAAATTTTTTTAATCTCTACAATTTTTAGTGACTTCCTTTTGTGATACACCTTATTGTTTAATGTCCTGTGGCTAGTTTTTAAATTCATTTTGGTATTGAACTGGTCTGTGGCCTTCTTTGTTTACCATTTCCGTTGTTAAATTTTTTCTCATTTTTCGTAATAGTTTAGGGCGTTCTTTTTTGCTGTTGTTCTTTTTTTTTGTTTTTGTTACTGTGCTAGGCGAAGGTGTTGCATGCAATGCATTCGGCAATTTTTCAATGTCATGTCCATTATTACTCGTAGCCTCTTGCATTTGTAAATACATACACATACAAACATATGTGCATTTGTATGTATGTAAGTATGTAAACGCTTGCTAAATAGCGTTGGTTTTGCATATTTAAACGTTGAAATTTGAATTGTAAATAATATCGTGTACACATTTTTCTGTTAACTCAACTCGAGAAATGTTTATTTTGGTGGAGGCACAACTCGGAAATACTTCGAATATCGAATAAATCGGGTTTTCTAATCTTCAAACCCGGTTTTTTACCTTGGTGTAAACAAACAACCTTTAATAAATAATAGAAATAAGACAGCACATCGAGTAATTTTACATCCATTATATTTTTATTGAAAGGGCAATCACAAAGTGTTTATCAATAAGATAATACCATTATATATATATAGATATAAATAATTTGCAGAAAAAACGCAGAAAATGTATTTAAAATATTTTATACATATACATATTTAGACAAATGTCATAAGGGAACGGCAAAACTTTGAAAATTTGGAAAACGCTTTACTGACAGTAAGTCCTTCAGATCGCTCAATGTGCTCAATCGGAAATTCAAGTTTTAAAATTTGAGATTATGTACGAGTTAAAGATTATTGCCTTTCCTCGCTTTTACGTTTTCATTTTTTGTTTGTCTTAATTTTAGTGACCTGCTTATCACCTGATCACAATTGAGATACTTTGTTTTGGTCACTTGAGAGTCTCAAGTTGAGACCAATTAATGCCAACTGGTCTTTAATTGTGAATTTTATCTATTAGACCCTGATACTGTTGACTGAATTCGTACATTAAACTGCATTTATTTTCAAGAGATTTCTTTTATAGAAGTAATTACATTTAGTTGCATGTACATATTTACATTAATGCTGCTTTTTCTTACTTGGAACAAAAACCGGATTACCCGGTTTTTTCTTGTTTTAAAAATTAGGAACCGGTTTTTCCATATTGCCAATTTTCGAATAATTCGAAAAGCGGTTTTACAAAAAAATCGAATAATCGAACACCCTACTACACGCACATGCTCGAACGGCGAACAAATCGTAGATCACAGTGATGAGTAAAGGGTACTGCATCACGAACTGAAGCGAAGAGCAAAGCAAAAAACTACACAAAAAAGAGTTTTATTTGCAACATTTATTAAGCAAACAAAATGTTGTTAAAAAAATCATCAATTTAAAAAAAAAAGGAGTTGCACATTCCCAGAAGTAAAATAACATAAAATTAAATTTAATACATATGTATGTATATGATGTGTTCAAATCAAGAGCAGTAGATAAGTTTTAAACATATAGTTATAATATATTAAATTGATTTTCGTTTTTTGTTTTGATTTTGAACAATTATATAAACAAAGAAAAAAACTTGCTAACATTTTGAGTTCTTTTTTTTAAGCATCTGCTATCGAATTGTTTTCTGTGCTCCCCAAAATGTTCCAACATGCCAACTTCATCACCAGGTCATCCAACCAGCGATTGCGAAACTAAAACTATAACAAAAGAATTTTAATTGCAAGTTTTATATTCTCCTTACCTTATCATAGAGCGAAACTCTCCTCTATTATAATTATAGAAGCACGATCTCTAATTCAATTCCAAACTCAATAATGTTCTAACTAGACCTTTAGTGTGTGAATGCTTCTGCATGCCAAGAAGAAGAAGAAGAATCACACAGCTAAGATTATCAGCTGTTTTCCGGTTTATTTTCTGTTGACAAATTTTCTGATTTCTTGCTATGACTGCCGCGGGACAAGATTTCAATGATCTACTTGACAACATAGTTTTAGCTGAGGAAAATCTCAATCGTGAAGGCTATCAGGAGGGTTTGGAAGTGGGTCGCGCACAAGGAGCACATGAAGGCTATCAGCTGGGCTACTCGCAAGGCGTGAAACTGGGTGTGGAACTAGCGGAGATTTATGCCTCCATTGTGACACAACAAACACAAAATCATACGGAGAAAGTGCAGCGAGCGCTCCAACAATTGCGAAAGAGCATAGACGACTTTCCACGCGACAACAATCCAGAAGCTGATATAATTGGAATCTTAGAAAGTATACGAAATCAGTATAAACGTGTACTCATCTTAACAGCTGGAAAAGTTGGAAAGTCAACGAGGAACGTGGATATAGGCGAGAGTAGCAATACGGCGAAAGAAGAAAGAAAGGATTTGTCGTTTTAAATTTGCCACACTCATCCATACATAATATAACAAAATGAGTGTTTGTCAAATACGCTTGCGCTTGGAGGAGATTCTGCAGTTTATGCAGCCACATTGGGAGTTTGTCAATTGCCACATGGTTGGCTATTTGACGGAGCAGCATTGGAAATGTTACATACCCGCGGAGCTGCAGCTTGAGGTGCCTGATGTGGAGTGCGTGCAAAGTTGCATTCAAACGGTGTTTTGGAGGAGGGCAGATAAGGAAATCAAAACTGCAAAATTCACTGGCTTCCAACGATTTGTAGAAAGCTGCGAGCGACAACGTCTGGATAAATGTCACGAAATAATAACCACAGTAGAAGCGCTAAATAAAAAGCTTCGTTTTCGCGAAGATTTACGGCAAACTTTAACGATCAAAGAGTTTATGAGTGAGAAAAAACGACATGAGGTAAGCGAATAAACACGTTTATTTGAGAAAGAAAACAATAAAAAATTTTTTGTTCCGCAGGTTGAAATAACTGCAGCATTGGTTGATAGCCTGATGCAGAGCGTCACAGCGCACACAAGTGCAGAGGAAACTTTCATTGTGGACGCTGGCGATGGTAAAGGTTATTTATCATCACGCCTAGCGTTACAGTATGGACACCGTGTTTTAGGTATTGACTTTCAAGAATTGAATAGCGAAAACGCTTTGGAACGCAATCGAAAATTGCAGGTAAATATGAGTAATTTCGTTAACGCAAAAATTAGTAAGAATTGAATGGAATAGAAAAAAATACATCGGAGCGGATGAAACATATTGAAATTAACGGTATTTGCAAACGGACAAGGATAACACAGAACAGTGATAATTCGTTAACTTTGTGCTGAATAAATTTTTGGAAACACAAATTTTTCAAACGCGTTTCCATATGACGTAAATGCGTCAGAAATAAATTCTAAAAAATGTTTAACTAATAATTCTTAAAAATAAATAAACGAATATACATAAAGAGTATGAGAAAAAAGTACAAAATCTATATAAAAATATGTTGCGGTTTGTTTTTATCTTTCTATAAAGTTTTAAACTTGGATTTATATAGTTTATTTTAGAGAATGCACTGAATTTTTATTTAAAATTTTTAAAAATTGTAATTTTAATGTTGTATATTAAAGATAAATAAATAATATCCGTACTGTTAGCATTGCCGTTATTCTTCTAAGTTGTCGAATGCGCATTTCTCAAAATATCAAAATATTTAGAGAGAGAGAGAGAGAAAGAATGGCATTAGCACAAATAGGAGATGTCAGATTTTTTTTCAAGTTATTTTAATACGGCGAGCACGTGCGTATGTATGTATGTATGTAGCAGTTTTTGGTCACTTAAAAGCGAGCTACTAAAGCACTGTAAACGAGTTAGTAAAATACGCAGTAGAAAAAGATTTAAAATGTAAATGTGTTTGTTGTTCTTGCAGCGACGCATGGATTTATTTAGATACTTTGCGAATATTGAAAAAAAAAAAAAAAACATTTTCACATTTCATTCGGTTCTTCTGATAGCGCTTGTTAGTTTTGTATTTTCACATCTCAATTAAAAAAAAAAAATGTATCAATACCTTATTTTTTTTGGCTACAATTTTACTATGCTTAGCGCGTTTGGAATGGTCTGGTGCAGCGTGCAGAATTGCAGCAACAAGGCATAACGCCTAAACGGCGTGGCAAGAAGGCAACAACTAGTGAAAATCTCTGCCCCGAAGCAATTGAAAAGTCAACCCTGCAAGAAATACGTTACAAAACGACCGCAGCATTTATTACACCCAACATAAATGTAAGCGAACTACTGCAACAGCAATTTGCCGATGCTAGCGACACATCCAAAATCTGCCTAACTGGGCTACACACCTGCGGCAATTTAGCCACCACATGTTTACGCCTCTTCCACGAACAATCGCATTGCACGATGATCTGCAATATTGGCTGTTGTTATCATCTGCTGCAAGAGGAATATGCCATGCGTGAATATTATGAAAATGAAAACATTGCTGCGCGTCAAACAGCATCCGGGTTTCCGATGAGTCAATATTTACGCGATAAGCGTGTAACGCTCGGTCGTAATGCGCGCATGTTAGCCACACAATCGTTAGAACGTGTACGTAGCGAACGCGGTGTAATGAATATTTCACTCTTTTATCGTGCACTGCTTGAGGTACTGATCTGCGGTGACAATGCCAACGATCTAAAGCAAAATGTGCAAGTAGGCAAAATACGAAAGTTCAACAACTTTAACGAGTATATTGAGCTTTGCTGTAAGAAACTCACCGCGCACAATTTGCATTGGAGTGTGGAAATGATTGATAGCGTGCGGAAGCGTTTTAAAGCCGATGAGCAGTACATGCATTTATTTTATTTGTTGCGCATGTGTTTTGCACAAGTATTGGAAAGTTTAATATTGTTAGATCGGCTGTTGTATCTTAAGGAATTGGGTTATGAGAAAAGTTATTTGGTGCCGGTCTTTGATGCAGTCATCTCACCACGTCGATTTGGCATTATCGCTTTGAAGGATAAGGACAGCTGATTGACGGCTGGCTAACTACGCTACTTTGTAAAAGAAATGCAAAAAAAAAAAAAACACCGACGCCGCTTGCATCTATAACAACAGACGTCAATTAGCATTAGCGCATTTGATGTCTTAAATAGCAACAGTCGAATGAGCTGCTAAATTATATTACAACTATGTCGTTGCATCTGGCTACAAATGTAAATACATATGTACTTACTTCATTTAATAAATCGCCCATTACACTTAAGCTAACTTGATTGACATTAAGATAGAAAAAATAAATAAATATATGTAAACGCAAAATCTCAAAGCCAATGCTTTATTTATGACATGTTTTGTAGTAGCGTGCACGTAACAAGCGTTCGAGCGCCTTGTAAAGGGTAATACACTTAAATGTTAACGTAAATAAAGGGCAAGTTCCATGTGTACACAAACAAATACAACCAAACATACAATAAATGTACATACATATGTACATCTGTAGATAACAACCTTTTTTATTTAATATTTAATTACAGTATACATATGTCATTTTAAACACTATGCTTCATTTACATTATTTATACAAAAGAGTACGCATTATGGCTCTTAATTAAATCTCTAAAAAAATCGTAGTATATTTAAAATACACAACCAAAGATTATACACAACAGCACAATCAGCTTAGCCTCTAAATGAAGCAGTCGTTAATGTTTGGCACCTCATCGTGACTTTCATTTATGTGTTTTCGGCTTAGTTAAAAATTTGATAACATATTGAATATTTTTTTTTTTTTTGTAATTTCATTAAGCGAGTATCATTCATACTTTGAAACTGCTATCGGGCGAGCAGTGAGAAGTCTTTTGCGACATCAAATAAAAACCTGAATCTGTGTTGTTACTTATTTTAGTGTGTCGGTTGAAGCCCGTTAAATAAGATCGAAGAAGAGACTCGCAGTTAATTTTGAATATTTAATTTTATATTAGTAAAAGGTATCTATCACAAGCATGTTTGAGTGTAAAATAAAAAAAATAAAAAATAAAACTTATTGAGAGTGGTAAAAAGTGATGGCAAAGGAGGAAAATTAAAAAATTGAACGTGTATAACGGAACTAACAGGATACAATTTAAAATACTTTATAACAAAATAAATAAAATTGAAGTGAAATACAAAATAAAATCGTCGGCTATGGTTGATAAACTGCTAAGTTTATTTTTTTTTTTTAATATTTTTGGACTAACAAACTCTTATCTTTAGCCGATGAAATAAAGTTAATAAAACCAAAACAAAAAAAAAATACTGAATTAATTCATTAATTTATAAAATTACCAAATTTCTGTTAAGTACATACATATATAATATGAAAAATGAATGAAAAAGTAAAATTAAATTAAAATATATAAGAAAATATTATATTCAATAAATTTGGTGATTTTAGGCCTTTTAAACTCAATAAAATTGTCAAGGATTATATTTTAAATAAATACAATTAACATAACATATCGAAGTAAATTAAATGGCGATGGCAAAAATAGACAATACAAAGCCAGCAAAAAAAAAAACGCTAGCCAAAGAAAAATTACATATGAAATTTAAGAAATTAGGAGAAATATAATAACGAAAAAATCAACTAAGATAATGAATTAAATTATATGGAAAACTTATTTGAATGTACATATGTATGTTGAAACGACTTTCCGTCATTACTTCATTAAGTTCAATCTTCAAAAACAAATAAATTATTTTAAATCAATTTCTATAAAGGTGGCGGCCGTTAATTCTTTCATTTAAGTGAACAATTTTTCACGGGCTAAACAAATTTCAAAAAAAAAAAAATTCAAAAAAATAAACGTTAAACATATTTTCAAAAATTTTTTGAAAATTTTCCACGCGACTTACAATAATTGTGTATAACCGTCAACAGTCTCCCGGAGAGAAACATAATTCGCCGACTACAAAAAGTTTTGATTTTTTGATTCTACTATAACTATAAAAATTTTAAAAAAATAACCATATTTTCGAAATACTTTTTATTATTTTTTATTTCATTCAGTTAAATTTGTTGTTCAAAACAAAATAATTTTTAATTGAGAACAAATAAAAAGGACTAATTTAACGCAGATTTATTTATATTAGCAAAAAAATAATAATTAGTACATTGGGCCTCTAGATATTTTTTTAATTGGATTAAAGTAAATTAAATTATGAATAAGAAAAAAACCTTAAATTAAATTATATTTAAATAAATAAGCCTCTTAACAATTATCATAATGAAAAAAAAAAACTAAACAATGTTATATGTATATACATATCATAGCAACTGATTTAGTTTTTTTTCCCCTGCCACAAATACCTAAATGTGCAAAAATGTACAATCTAATTGAATGTAAACAAGCACTTGAAATATTTTAATCGCTTTAAGTTCAATTTGACATGCACTTAAGTTCACAAACAATTCTTAAACAATTAAATATTTTCACCTACAATCAGAAAGATACACATACATATGTACATACATATGTACATATGTTAAAGTCAGTACGAGTACGAGTAATGAACTATACGAATATATATTAAGTAAATTAAAAGTAAGCTGAATTAAAGCTAATCACCGATAATTTAAATCAAAGAAACCGGCCCGGGATAAAAAAAAAATTTGCAACTCACAATAATTTGCTTGGCTTATATACAATGTCTTACCAGTTTTTCTAATTATAATTTCTTTTTAATTATTATTTGCAAGCATTAAAGCATTCTGAGAGATTATAGAGAACAAAGTTGCTGCACGTCGCGAAAATTTCGAATACGATTGAATTAAACAAATGTCACTTTGGCACCGTTTGCACCATCGCCGGTTAAGCGCTTAATCGGAACAAAAAGCGCTGGTTAAGACCATTCTTTAGATAAGTAGGCGCTGAATTGTAGCTAACCGCCGGTATTTTTCACTAAAACGAAAAATTTCTAAATCTTATGTTTATGCGCCGCCACCAATATTGATAAATAAGAGATTGCGCCTTGCGCAGGTTCGTTACATTTTACTTTACGATATAAACAATCAGCTGTTCGTGATGACGTCACATCATCAAAGTTTCTTTCAAATTGCAACACGAGTGAAGTGAATATTTGATGTTCTATTATTTTAAAGATTTAATTAAAATTTTTTGTGAAGTGCAACGCGATTTTATTATATTATTCGAACTTATAAAGCAGTTCTCTACTCAATCTGGGAATGCGTTATTGATGTTGTGACGTATATCTGCAGATCGTTAGCTGTCGGCGCAATCTCTTCTATATAAATCTTGGCAGCCACTAGATTGGAATTTGCTTCGCTATGTCGTTATCGCTTGAAGGCCAATGTACGACTTTCAACTTCTACGAAACTCCATGCTTCTAGGCCATGAAAATACGCGAACAAAATAAGAAACTTATGAGTGTTGTTTGGCCTTGCCGAGAGCTGACTTGACAACGTTGTTGCGTACTCAGTTCAAAGTGACACACGTTGATAACGCAGCTCGCGTAGTTACAAGACATATTACCACTTATTTTTTTAAATTCTGATGCAGTTACTGATTTAGGCTAAGACGAGGTATTGTAGTGCAGTAGAGGACGTTTCTTTGAAGACGAAACATATCTACGAGGCTGCCCACGTACCTCTGAAGAATTTTCGTAGAAAAGCTTTTTTTTTAAGTTCGTAAGAGTACATCAACCACGAAGGACAAAAAAAAGACACAGATGAATGAACATGAAAAGAATCGAGTGTGATTAATACGCTAACCTTGTCAATGATGAGTTATCTTGGTAATTTCAATGAAATCCTAAGGGTCATCACTGTCATACCAATGTATGTTATATTGGTATACTCTTTTTAAATGTCCCCATATTGAACTCATACGTATGTAGATCTTATCTTATCGGCAAAGCTGAAGTGTTATGAATTAAATAAATTATTTTCGTACACAAAAACAATAGATTAAACTCTTCACAACAATTTCAACCAGTTGCGCATTTAAATTATGATCGGTAAAATTGTTTAACTTTATGTGTTTGTGCACATCTGTTAACTCATATTTCAATTACGCTGCCAAAGAGCAAGATAGGAAAAATGTTATGCAACTATTGGATTCTTAGCGCTAAAAATATATTTTATAAATTTTGCAAAGGCTTTTTCAGTATAACTACTAAGGCAACTTTCTAATTTTATTTCTTTAAATATATATGCACATACATACATACATATACATACATACATATGTATGTATGTACATACTCGACTCGTATGTGAGACCAAAAACTGTCGACTCACGTCCACTTACATATGTATGTACATAGTTAGCCAAGTTTTGTGTCAATATAATTTTTCGTAGATAATATTTGCAAAGTTGTTGAATTATTTACGAGCGAGTATAATTATTATTTAGACAAATAAGTCAATAGGTCGGTCTGTAACAATTTATGTGAGTTGATTTAATATCAAAGTACAAAAATTAATTGAGTACTTTGATAATTAATTTACAATTTTTAACAATATAAAATATTTGTTTTATACATACCAGCACAAGCAGTCTTGAATCATTCAACAATAAGCTAGTTTAAGGATTGTACTGCAATGCAATGTGCTCTTCTCTGTTTTGGCTTGAGCTCTCTGTCTTGTGTATACATTTGTGTTGTTTTTCGAATCAGAAGAGTGTGAAGCAACAATTACAGCAATACAAAGTGTTTAAATAACACCGAATAATTTGAATGTTTTGTTCCTTCCGTTGCCTTGCTTTGCGTTTTTGTGCATTCTTTGATGTGAAATGAAATAAATGATTTCTAATATGCTTATATTATTATATGTACATATGTATGTATACTCCTGCATATAAATAGGAGTAAGATTTTAGCTATGTATAACTTTTGGAATCTTTATTTATTCTTCTACATCTAATTAATCCCCCTCAAAATCATCCCCTCCGGATGCAATACAACTTTGCCAACGCTTTTTCAATTTTCAAAACATGTTTTATACTCGTCTTACGGAATGACCATCGATTCGGCTTTTATCTCTTTATTCGAATCAAATCGGTGTCCCCGAAGTGGTCTTTTGAGTTTGCTGAACAGCCAGAAGTAATCAGGCGAATACGGTGGTTATGGAACGTTATGCGTTGAGTTTTTGGCGAAATTGTCACGAAGAACGAGTGCAGTGTGCGATGGTGCATTATCGTGGTGCAAAAACCAACAAATCCGGCCTCTTTAGGCGAATAGCTTTACGCAAACGACGCATAACACTCAAATATTATGCTTTGTTAACAGTTTGACCTTTTAGAAGGAATTCGTAGTGCACAACACCACAATAATCGAAGAACACTGTCAACATGACCTTGATTTTTGAGCGACTTTTGCGTGATTTTTTCGGTCTCGGCTCTTATTTGGCACGATAATCGCTCGATTGATAGGTTGTTTCTGAATCGTAAGCATAGACTCAAGTCTTCTCTCCAGTTATTATGCGTTCCATCTTGTCATGATAGTCAGAAAGCATCGTTTCACAGACTTCAATGCGACGCTGTTTTTCGAAAAAATTTAGTGTTTTTAGCACTAATCGCGATTTGACTATGTTTTAAACAATATCAGCCAGCTCTCGAGTAGTGAATCAACGATTTAGGAGCACCATTTTTTTGATTTTGTTGGCATGTATGTAGCTCATCAGTAGATGTTCTTGGTCGTCGTTGATGTGATTCCTCTTCAACGACGCGTTCTCGACCTTCTTTGAACAATTTGTGCCAAATAAAAACACTTGCTCTTGACATTGACTCCTCACCAAAGACCTTGTGCAACATTCTGAACGTTTCGGCGGCCGATATTTCATTTCAGACATTATAAAAAAAATTGTTCGCAAACACAAGCGTAACTACTACGCGAATGAACCTATTGACGTAAAATTTTACACAGATGTCAATAACAGTACTAAAAACTTAACAATAAAAAAGATTTACCCGAATCGATAAACCCGGGAAGTTTAAATTGAAAAGTCTTACTCATATGTGAACACAGTAGTATATACACACATACATAATCAAAGAAAGCTCTTGAAACTATTATTAAAAGTGAATTTTTTCTTTTATTAATTTATGTTTTAAAAATTTATGTCGTTTGTTAAGTGATAGCTTTAAGAAATGAGTTAAAAAATTTTATTATTCAATATTAAAAAAAGAATTCTATCTTCTCACTTCAAGCCAAATTCAAATCGAATTGCTAGGGAATGTGTAGTGAGTGACTTTCTTCGACTTCCGAGTTTGCCTATCATATTTTTGTAGACTCAGATGAAATGTTTTCGTACAATAAACGCATACTTCCAACCACTGAACATTTTAACTTTGCCGGAAGCTCAGACCATAAAAACTCAAAGATTTTGTTATTTTTTAACCAAGTGCAATAACTACAATGCCATCATGATTTATCAAGCTCTCATAAAAGTCATTAAAAATCCATTCATCTTTTTTTTCTGAATTATTCTCAATTAATCTCACCTTCTCCTCCGTCCTTCGTATGCAGCAATGTTATCCATCGATACGATTTGCCTCTTGGCAACACTTTTGGTGGCACTATACGTTTGGTGTCGCTACATTTATGGCTACTGGAAGCGTCAAGAGATTCCATATATGACGCCGCTACCACTAATTGGCAATACCAAAGTCATGTTAACGCTCAGTCGGAGTTTCTTTCTATATCTCTCCGATATCTATAGTAATGTGCGTATGTCAAAAGCCGCCGCAGTCGGCATTTATATATTTAACAAGCCAGCTTTGGTGCTACGAGAACCAGAGCTCATCAAGTCTGTGCTAATTAAGGATTTTCAAAAGTTCACAAATCGCGCCGCCGCTTGTGATCCACATGGCGATGCTTTGGGCTCGAATAACTTATTTTTCGTACGCAGTAAACAATGGAAGGATCTGAGGATGAAGATTTCGCCGATATTCACCTCAGGAAAGATTAAGCAAATGTATCCGCTAATGACTGAGGTTTGTTGATTTACAAAAAAAAAAAAAAAAAAAAAAAAAAAAATCAATGAACTCTGCTCGATTAACAATCAATAATTATTTTCATTCAGGTTGCCATCGATTTAGAGGCCCATTTGGCGTCGTACGCCAAGAAAGACAATTCATTCATCACCGAGATCAAAGAGATTTGTGCACTCTTCACCACCGATGAAATAGCAACGATTGCCTTCGGTGTGCGTGCAAATAGCTTGAAAAATCCAAACGGTGACTTTCGCAGACACGGCCGTAAACTACTCGAGTTTACACTTGATCGTGCGATAGCCTTTTTTGTCGCCTTCTTCTATTCCGATTGGGTATCTACATTGAGAGTGAAACTCTTCACGCCAGAATTTTCGAAATTTATACGCGGCACCATCGATCATGTAATGGCGGAAAGAGAGAAGAGTGGCGCGACACGCAATGATCTAGTCGATGTGCTATTGGAATTAAAGAAGGAAGCCATCGCAAAACAAGAATACAGTGAATTGATGCAGGATGTGTTGACAGCACAGGCGGCGGTGTTTTTGACGGCTGGCTTTGAGACGTCATCCTCGACAATGGCTTTCGCATTGTACGAATTGAGCAAAAGACTGGATTTGCAAGAGCGCCTACGCAACGAAATCAACGAGGCACTATTGGCGGAGAATGGCAAACTGGCATATGAGACCATCACCAATTTACCATATCTGAGTATGGTGATAGATGAGGTGTTACGTTTGTATCCCGTCCTGCCCATTCTCGATCGTGAGCACCGGCCCAGTGATGGTGAGAAACCATTTGACCTCAAACCATATTATGATTATACAGTACCAAGTGGCATGTCTGTTTACATACCAATTTTTGGAATACAACGCGATCCTATGGTGAGTTGATATTCAATAATGATAATATACATTGAACGTTTACTATTTATTGCTTTACACAATTGCTTTTTTTTTTTGCTTTTACTTTTAGTACTGGCCCAACCCGGACACTTTCGATCCCGAACGCTTCAATGCCGAGAACAAGAAACTACACTCACCCATGTCCTACTTGCCATTCGGCAATGGGCCGCGCAATTGTATTGGCAGTCGAATTGGCTTACTGGAAACAAAACTCGGTTTGGTGCACTTCTTGAAAAATCATTATGTAGCAGCTTGCGATAAAACGCCAACCCAAATAACTTTCGATCCATTATCTATTGTTTTGCAAAATAAAGGAGGCATTTACCTGAATGTAGTGAACGATGGATTATATGAGCAAAGTGCTAAGAAGTGATATAACTAGACTTATTTAGATAAGAATAAAAAGTAGTGTTATTTATATTTAATAAATGTTTACATATGAAAAATTCGAGCTTCTATAAAATATGGGTGTTAAACCTCCAAGATGCAGGTAAAAGTTCGTTTGGTTAAATTTCGTAAGTGAAATGTTTCAGGGATAAACGGATGCAATGTTTTTCATTTTGCATATTTAGATGGGGACAAGAATTCCATCAGCTGTTCGTTAAACTTGCAAGTTCCTGCAAATTTTGCGTTCACGTAAAAATTTGCAAGCATCTCTCTTTGAGAGAGAATACTTCAAAATTTTCAGAAATTCCGTTGCTGAATAAATCCTTCTAAACTTTTAGACGAACGGACCGAATGATGACTGTTACTTGGTGCGGAAAAAAGGCTGCTGTCATAGAATTGACAGAAAGAGGTTTTTGCGTTTGTTATCGCAATTTAAAGAACGAGACTTCGACTTTTGAAATTCTAATCCATAAAAAATATATGTATATAAACATTAATTTAGCCGCTACATCGTTTGAAGAAAGATATTCCATGGAAAGTTTAGTAACGACGAATAGATTTGCAGTTGCGATAAACGTCTCTCGACTTTTCTCGAAAAACCTTAATATCTATATCAGCTTTCCTAATCAGAAAACAATAAATGTGGTTCTATTATTATTATTATTATTATTTATTAAACTTACAATAAATTAAAAGCTCAATAGTTTCTACAAAGCAGGTATGTACACTCTTCAGTATCTAATGGTCGGAGGTCGACAGAACGAAAATATCGTTGCAAGGGTTTTTGATGTCATTTTCGACAATCTTTTCTCCGATGCAGGGTCGTTGGACCATCCTGCTCGCCAAATACACAAAAAGTCGATCGAACGGTTTATAGTGAACTAAGTCGCGCCAGTGTTTCCCGATCGTTTTGGTTTGTTCAATTAGCGTCTGTCTGTTTCTTATTTCATTACGTTGAAGGAAAATAAAAACAAAATCTTATATATATGTACATATATGTATACTTTCTGTATTTGAATTTTTAATTTACCATTTTTATTTGACTTAAATTTAAACTAAATTTTTAATAGACCAAAAAAAGTTTGCACCACCAAGCTCATTTCGAATTGACGCGAACAAATGCCTAACAAGATCTCTAACAACTTAATTGTTACTTAACATATCCTATTTAATTATTGGCACGGTCAAAAGTGCATTCATTCGTGATATTTTGCAGCAGTTTTAATTTTAAAAAAATCTATCTTCGTCACCACATAAATATTTTCTTGTGTCTTTCATGTTATGCATTACAATGGTTTGTTTCCAATTTCGCGCATTTGAAATAATTCTGTGTCTTTAATAATTAATTTAGGTGTTTAAAGAGAATTTTGAATAAACAATCTCACCATAACCTCAATGCACAGTAACGAGTTAATTTTTTGTCAACATAATTTTGTTTATTCCTCAAAACTTAACAGCTGACGTATTTCTATCTGGGCTGCTGGAGCACTCGCAGGTAATTGGGCTTTATCTCAAAATTTTGCCGTCGAAGGATGAACCGGTGTCGAACGAGGCAACTTCTTAGGTTCACGAAGCCGTAACTCGAGATATTGGTGGATGGTATTTTAATAGGACTTTCTATGATTATAATACTCAACGTGAGGCTAAATAAGCGATAAACTCGGCGTTTTCTGGTGGAAAAGGAAGTTGACAAAAATTAGCCCTGTAAATGTGGACCTTATTACTATTTTACCAGTAGTGGAACTAATGACTGCGCTGCTGACACAAATACTTTACAGTTCTAGAAATCGCTCATTTGACACACGCGATCATTTCATATGACATTGCCCTGACACAAGCACAACTGCATAACGTGCAAATTGAGTTTTTGCTAAAAAAAACATTTAAAAATTTGTTTATAGTTTCATGCGCATTACGCTACTAAGCAGCATCTTAAAGTTAAGCGACTTGGCAAAGAAAAAAAAAATCTAAAAAAATTACACAAAACACGCAAAGGTGCTATTGGCCTAAGTTTAGTTGAAGCATGCATCGTTTTATGAATTATATAAATGTATTTAACTAAATTGCAAATGTGTTGGTGCACCACACTCGAATGAATGTACCTTAAAATGGATTGTCTTCGAAAAACTTTTACTCATTCACGCGCCTAACTTTGTTTCGCTAGCATAACTAAACAGATTTCGTTAGACGACAGATACTCAACAATAACAATTTTTTTTACTGAACTGGACTACGCACAACATTTAAATAAATACCGCCCTCGGCCTGCACCACAACCGCTTTGCGATCCAGTTGCATGGGAATTTTTGTGCGCGCACAGATTGTCACTTTGTGATTGCGAAGAAAATAGGTAAGTCCGACTTTTGTCTGCAGCATAGCGAAGCGTTCGCCAATGCAACCGTGTGGACCCAAACCGAATGGCATGTATGTGTAGGGTTTTAAGAATTTCTTATTTTGTGGCGCAAAACGTTCGGGATCAAATTTGTGCGGTTCAGGATAGAACTGTAAGCGTAGTAAATAAGAGAAGTATAAAAAATAAATTTTTTAAATAAAAAGAATGTAGTTATAAACCTCCGGATCCATATGCATTCCATAAACCGGTATGTAGACAGGCATGCCGCTTGGCATGGAAAATTTGTGAAATGGTTCCAACGAGTATCCTTGCGCCTCGGTGCATTGACGATCGAGAAAAGGTAGTGGTGGATACAGGCGCAACACCTCATCGATTACCATTTGCATGTACGCCAGTGAATCAATAAACTCATGCGTCACCTTACCCGCCGTGCAGCGCAAACCCTCCGCAATTTCGGCGCGTACACGCTCCTGCAAATCTGGACGTTTGGCTAGCTCATACAGCGCAAAGGACATAGTTGCCGAGGAGGATTCAAAACCGGCGGTGAAAAATAATGCCGCTTGTGCAAAAAGTAGATCATCCTCGAAGATGAGTCCATTTGTGGAAGGTCTATCTTTCATAGACTTCTTAAATTCGATAAGTATATCAATTAGATCATTGCGTTTCTGACCCGACTGCTCGCGTTGTTCCATAACGTATTTAATTGTAGAACGTAGAAATTCGGTGGATTTTGGTGGCACTACTTTGAATCGTAAAAAGGACACTAAATGCGGCATAAAGAACACCACCATGAATTCCAATGAACGCCGCACACTAAACTTGAAAACGGCGCGTCCATGGCGACGAAATTCGCCATTTGGATTTTTGAAGCAATTCGCTTGCACGCCATACGCAACAGTGGCTATCACATCTGTCGTGTAGAGTGCGCAGAGTTCCTTCATTTCTAGTGTGTAGGAGTTCGTTGCTGCACACTCAACGGATTGTGCGAGTAGATATTTCTCAAGTTCGCGACCGACCTGAAACAAGAAATTGAAAAAGAAATATTCGTTGAGAAATAACATTAATATTAGCACGAATGAGAGAAAGTGCTATGTCTGGCGTGGAACGAGTATGGCTTTGGGTGGGAAGCTTTGGCCGCATACTGCACTTCCCATCGTTTTTTAAATTACTATTATACTTTGTAGACTTAACAATCTCATCAAACTTACCTCTTCCACTAAAGGAAACATATGCTTGAGTTTACCGCTGGTAAAAAATGGCGACAATTTCAAGCGCACCTCTTTCCAGGCAGGATTGCGTAGAAAAAATATATTCAACGAACCCAATGGATCACCTTTACAATCCGAATTGGAAAATCTAAAACAAAAAAAAAAAATTACAAAAATTCAACATTCAACTGCGCGGCTAACTGGCCAACTCACCTGTCGCAGAACTTTGAAAAATCCTTCACCAAAATTCTTTTCACTAGTTCCGGATCACGCAACAATATTGCTGGTTGATCGAAGACATGCACGCCGACGAAGGGTCGCCGTTTAGCATCTGGATGTTTGTACAGGCTCTGCACAAACTCCGCTGGACTGCGTTGCATCGAGAAGAGGCCAGCTAAAATACCAACGCCATAAGTGGGACACAATTGCGGCACCTGCCGATGTTTCCAGTAATCATAGTGATAACGCAACCAAACGAAGATTAGCGCAACGAGCAGTAGCAACAACAGCAGGCTCTCGAACCACATTGTGTAGGTGGCACAGTCGCGCTAGCTACTGAAGTTTTATGTGCTCGTGGTGAGGTGATTTATGTATGGCGTTGCAAGTTGAATACTCGCATACATACATATGTATGTACATATGTAGTACGTACGTACGACAGACAAGTGCGGAAATAACCCTACGACCTTAACCTGTCGATGTGTTAATTTTGGTAACATTACAAATACGTAAATTCATACAGAACCTGGAATAGGCAGTGTGTCGAGATTTTTTTTGTATGTAATCATTTGCATAATTTTGAGATGACGAAAGACGATTGTGCTCATTCATTGTTATTTGGAATATTTTTTGAAAAGTTAAGATGTATGCGTCTGAGATATGCAAAATACCCTCTACGATACAAGAAATTCAACTTGAACTCCCTCTCATTGGGTCTCTAAAGAACTACTTAAATACTTAGCACAGGTTGAGGTTACATCTTTAGTCAGTGGCAATGGTCACTACATCCACAGTATGGGAATTTTGAGCTCACCGCCCTTTCCGTACTGCGCAAATGTAGGAGTGTGTTAAATACCGTATAAACCAACCTTAATACTAAGTATGTGTAACCTCGAAAGGTGGGTTGCAAGTGTGGACAACCCAGTCGCCTAGATATGTCATAAAAATATATAGGGTAAGTTGGGGTATTGTGATATAGATACAACTCTTTCGACTATTTCTGTAAAATTCTTAAGATAAACCTAAAAAAACATGCAATTTAATTAATTAATATATTGTGCGACATGTTTTAAAACAAGATTTCATTATATTAAGTACTTCAACAGGTATTCCATTAAAACAAGAAATAGTCAAAAAAGTCGTTTTGTCAAAATTGAACGGTAATGTGATATACCGTCCTACAGTGCCCATAACTTCGCCTTTAAGTATAGTGTCCTATAAATATTTAAATTAATACGAAATTTTTGAAAATTGCTTGTAATTAAATTTACTAAACACAATAAAAAGTTCATTATTTTAATAGAATACACACAAAAAAAACACAAGCGAAATAAATGAAAAAGAGTCCAAAAATTAAAAAACAAAACTATACGAGTTTATTCATAGTTACAAAGCTATTCACAAGACTCGCAAACGAATATCGCTGGGCGTTTAGGTTATCTGTTGCAAAACGAGCGCACAGTATTTTTGTTGGGTGGAGTTTCGGCCCAACAACCCTTATCTAAATTTGGCAGAAACAAACAATTTCCGACTTGCTTGATTAACTTTCCCTAGCTTGTGTTACTCGTTGTACCTTTCTCTTTTTCCTCGATTTTTATGCCTCTTTCAGTCTTTGTCCTTTATACGCTTTTAGCTATTTTTAATGCTTTCCTCCAAAGATGCTTTGTATGGTGATACGGTTTTACCAAAGTTCCATTCTTGTTCTCCTATGAACCTTTTTATTCATCATTGAAGGAGGTGTTGATAGGTCAATACAATACAGTATTTGGAGTATGACTGTGGAGTTGGGTTCTCCCTTGAAATTTGTAGCCATTCAGGAGCCTGCTTCATCAAAAGCGGGTAAATATTAATCTAGTGTGTATCACTACGTGAAGCTCTTGGCGACGTTGTAAATAAAATATGAATGGCTTTTTCATATTTTCTACGTTCAGCTAACGAATTTTGCCTCTCTTCCGCTGACCTATGGGTATAATTTATGTAGTCAATTAATTTTATAATATTATTTTCTGTATGTTTAATGTGATATACACATATCACATTGGAACACTTTGACTATATCACATTAACCCATTTCGAGTTTTTGAACTAGAAATTTGTTTCTATGGAAATAATTTACCGAATGTAAAAAACTAACTTGAATTATTATTAAATATATTCACGGAAAACCAAAATAAATGGTAGACTTTTAAAATCTATGAAAACTTTGGACTAATCACTTTTCGAAACAGGTACTAAAATATTTGGATCCGCACAATAAAAAATATATTTGCACAATGAAAACGAGCTAAGCTTTCAGTGGCATGCGCAGTCTTTGAGCTACAGTTTTTAACCGTTGCTATTGTATTTGCAAAAAAGTTCTTGCAAAACCATGCATAGTTTAGAAAATATACTGGTATATCACTTTACCCACCCATATCACAATACCCCAACTTACCCTACTAAGTAATTGGATCTGATTATAAATCATGCCTAATAGTAGCAAATTTTGCCTTTGAATGAATTTGAGTATTTTTTTTTCAGATCTCTAAATCTCGTTTAATATTAATTAAAGGAGTTTAAAAACGATGTTCAGGTTTGGAAATAGCACTATTAAATCACAAACTCTGCACCTTCACTTCTTCAAATCACTAATATGTATTTCTCTCAATCATCTTTTCAGCTCACCGTTCGCCATGTGCGCCTTTAACCTTTACCCGCTTTACACACTCGCACTACTCCTCATCACTGTAACGCTGCTGCTGCGTATTTGGTTTCACTGTCGCTATCTTTATTGGCATCACCGCAAAATTCCATATCTACAACCCACCATATTTTTGGGCAATTTAAAATCTCTACTGCTATTGCGCACATCCTTCGGCGATTACTTTCGTTCACTCTATGCTGAGCCATCATTTTGCTCAGCACCATTTTTTGGCTTCTTCATACTTCATACGCCCGCATTACTCATACGACATCCAAAACTAATCGAACAATTACTCATTAAAGAGTTTCATTGTTTTCCTAATCGTTATGAGGCCGCTGATTTGGAGAGTGATCCGATGGGTGCATTGACGCTACCCTTGGCCAAGTATGCGATATGGCGTACAAGCCGTTGCGAACTCTCCAAACTATTCACCAGCGGGCAAATGAAAAAGAAAATGTTTCCAAAACTTTTAAAGATTGCTGCGCAACTCGAGGGGTATATCGCACACAAGTTAACGCAAGCGAATACGCAATTCAATGCTGACGACGCCCGCGAGAGTAGCAATGTCATAGAGGTCAAGCGAATGTGCGCGCTATACACCACAGACGTCACAGCTGCGCTGCTGTACAGCGTCGATACAGCAGGTTTACAAAATGACGGCTGTGAAATGCGTGCTCAATGCGAAAAATTATTCGTGCCGAGTCTACGCAAGATACTCGATTTCTTCGCAATATTCTTCTTACCCACAGCGGTACGCACACTGAGTGCGAAACTCTTTACACGCCAATACGCGAAGTATTTGCGGCGCCTCGTTGGGGAACGCCTGAAAGACGGTAATCAACTTCGTGATAGCGTTGATCTAATCGATTTGTTGTTAAAAATGCAACAATCTTTAGGTGAAACATCACGCAATACTTGGCTGCGCCATCCGGATTTCATACCCGCGCAGGTGGGTATTTTCCTCTTGGCGGGTTTCGAGACATCCGCTTCGTTGCTCACATTCGTTCTATATGAATTGGCGAAGCAACCGTTAATTCAGAAGAAATTGAAAGTTGAGTTTGGTACACATTTTTTGGGTGGCACATTCGCTTGTGGTCTGAGCTATGAGAATGTTTTGAATATGCCATATCTTGGCATGGTTGTCGCCGAAGCATTGCGTCTCTATCCGACTGCACCATTTATAAATCGCGAGTGCTTGCCAAATGGACAGCAGCAGACGTTATGGTATGAGGAGGGTAGCGAGTGTCTGAGCATACCCAAGGATGTGCCAGCATATGTTTCTATTTTGGGTTTACATCGAGATCCAAAGGTAAGGCAAAATTTGTTTTTTTCATTTCATCTTCCATATATACATTACATACATATTTGTCAGATTATTTAAATACAGCCTAGCTTTAAGTTTGGGTCAGTTTTAGAGTTGTCTTAGAAATTTACCCTATATTTCTAAGACAACTCTAATGGTATTTTGATAACCCTTCTTCTCACAAGAAACCGTTTACGCTGTGAAAACGTTTCATCAGATCTGTAATTTTCAAAAACCTAAAACCGTTTTTTTAATGTGAAAATTGTGTGTTGAAATGATTGTTAACGTGTCTTATGTACATAAATGCTGCTTAAGATCGCGTATATCCTCAAAGAAGTGTCTACTATGCACCTGACTTTGGCGTCTAGAAAGTACTGGACAGTGACGGAGTTGATTTTTTAAGAGTATAGTCATTTCCGTCTCGGCATTGTTAGAACACAATTTCTTCGTATAGCTTCCATTAAATGTATTTACGATTTTGAGTTTTCACAGCCAAAAACGGAAGAATATAGTTTGTTTCTTTGGCAAATTCTATCTAGCGAAGATAATGTTTTGTGTTAATATTTTTCTGTAAGAAAATAACGACAGATTCCAGACTAACTCGTTTGATGTTTTAAAGCCTCTAATAAACGCTACGAGAGAGCGACGTGTACCACTTACATTGCCTTCTTGGTTTCACTCCCGCCTAGATGTTAAAATATTTGCCTGTTCAGCAAACGAATCTGAATATATCGTACGTCAGTTAACCTTTCATATCCACCTCAAGTATTTTCTGTTTTTGTAGTTATTACTCATAAACCACAATTTCATACTTTTCGAACATTTCGATATCTCATTAGTGTTGCAGCAGCAGTTTGTTTAATTTTTCATCGCACTCGGTTAATTATTTGCCATCTTTTTTTTTCAGTATTGGATCAACCCATTACTTTTTGATCCGCAGAGATTTGCGCCGGAAAATGTTGGTTCCATAAAACCAATGACTTATATACCATTTGGTGCCGGTCCACATGGCTGCATTGGTAGTCGACTTGGCATACTACAAGTCAAATTAGCACTAATTTATATTCTAAGACGCTATCGTGTTGAAGTTTGTGAGAAAACGCTGACGGAAATACAATTTGATCCGAAACGTTTTATGCTGGAAGCTAATGGCGAGCTATACCTAAGATTTGTGAAAGAAGAGGAATGCTGAGTCCAAAAGGAAACGAATAAATATTTACAAGCGCGTAAATCAAAAAAATATTTTTAAAATTATAAATGTAATTTTTTTTTTTAATTTTCTATAAATAATAACATAGAAAACACAAACAAAACTTAGAACAAAGTTAAAGCTTTAGAACTTTAACGAAGTTTCACAGCCATTGAATAAGTGTTATTGATACTACAAAGACTACACTACACCACATTTAAGCAGTTTTCGAAATATTTTTTTTTTGCTTGGAATGGTTCAACGCACAAATCTCGCGTTACGCTTTGCACATGTACATATATTTGTTTGTATGTATGTCTGATCGAGCTCGCTGTCAATCAATCACCATTTCAAAATAATTTCTCACGTACAACATTTACGTGTATACCGCCGAGGGACTGTATGATAATGGCACGGGGATCCATTTTAATTTTTTTCGGTGTCTTCTCACAGGCAGTTACGTAATGATTACGATAGAAGTAAATCAGTCCCAGTTTTGTTTGTAACATTGCGAAGCGTTCACCAATACAATTGTGCGGTCCGTTGCCGAATGGCAAAAAGGCATTCATGTTGTTGTCTAGCTTGTTTTCGGGTAGGAAACGATCAGGATCAAACTTTTCGGGATCTTTGAAGTTCTGTGTAAATAGAAAGCAAAATAGTTGAAAAAAAAACTATCTAATAAAAGTCTCAAGTCAATCATTATGCTCAATATAAATGACCGAATTCAGTCACTTCGTATCATATCAAGTCTCACCCTGAGCTAGAGATTGTTGCTTTTCTTCGTTTTCGCGTTTTTTTCTTTTATTTTAATTTTAGTTTTTTCTGACCCACTCCTCAATAGGTCACTGTTTTGAAACTTATGAATGCCAACCGGTCAAAAATTGTGACTTTTGTCTCTATCAGAGACTGAGACTTCTTACTGAATTCGGGAAAACGCCTCTAAAAAAAATTCGAACAAAAACAAAAGGAGAAACGAATCAAATCAAAAAAGTCCCAAATTTAAGACTTCAGTTTTTACCAAATAACTGAATTCTGGTATCAGTCTTTAGTCACAATTTTAGACCAGCTGGCAATTATTAGTTTCAAAATAAAGCCTCTTATCTCTAAATTAAAAAAAAGAAAAAATGCAAAACAAAACAAAAGAAAAAAGCGTGAAAGCGAGGAAAAGCAATAATCTCTAGCTCGTTTTGAAACTTGAGATGAGACTAAGTAACAGAATTTGGGTATAAGTTGTGATGAGGTGATTAGCAGATCATAAAAATAATATTAAAATCAAAAAATAAAAACGTGAAAGCGAAGAAGGATAATAATCTCTTACTCTTTGAGATTTTAGATTATACCAAATTACAAAATACCGGCCTAGTATTATTATTTTTTTTTGTTAAGAGCAGCTTGTGTTTATTGCTGTCATCCATAAGTTCTTGGTAAATTGCCAAACACTGAAGGTTCTTCAGTTTCCAGTATAAAGTGAAGACGACCGATGACCTAACGTGGTATAAAAACTTGGCCAGAAGACGAACGCACTTGTGTCGCTGTGGTCGTCATTATCGCGATCAATAACATTAATGTTTGCCGTGCCCTTACCGTTATTGTCAATGATCTCAAAATCGATATCGTTATAGATATCGTTAACTTTATGGTTATACCAACGCAACAATCGCCATCCTCATTCATATACGAGTATAATACAACAATACAATATTCAGATTTCTCATCAGCAATATTTAAAAACCATCGAAATCACTCACCCTCGAATCCATATGTATAGCATGACTCGGTACAAAGACTGGCATATTTTTCGGTATAACATAATCAATGCCAAATGCTTTCAACGAATAGCCTTCTTCACCTGCTTTCGGTGTGCAAACGCGATCGAGGAACGGTAATGGCGGATAGTGGCGTAATACTTCCTTTATAACATTTTCCATGAACTTCAAATTCATCGCCAGCTCATAGGTAACCTTGCCCTCATTATTCTCTAGTGCTTCGCGCAACTCTTCGCGCAAACGCCTCTGCAACTCGGGATGACGCGCCATTTCGAACATTGTAAAGGACATCGCCGCGGATGTGGTCTCGAAGCCAGCTGAGAAGAAAATAGCTGCTTGCGCATACAAACAATCACGCTCCAATATGAATGGCTTCTTGCCCTCCTTCAATTCTTGCTCCGCCTCGCGACGAAACTTGATCAACGTATCGATGAGATCATTGCGTATCGTGCCCGTACGTTCGCGTTCATCCATCACGTGTTTGATTGTGTTGCGCAGGAAGATTGACGTCTCAGCGGAGAAAACTTTGAAGCGGAAGAGTTTCACCAAAAACGGTATGAAGAAGAATGCCTTGAATTCCATTGAGCGTAGCCAAGTGAAATGGAAAATATGCTTGCCGCTCTTGCGGAAAATGCCATTGGGATCATTGAGACTGTTGGCTTGCACGCCGAATGCAGTGATTGCAATCACATCGGTTGTGTAGAGCGCGTTCGGTTCCTTCACTTCGAGCACAGTGGAATTGGATTTCGAATCCATTTTCAATGCAGACAGATATTTGTCATATTCACGAGCAACCTGAAATTTGTATAGCAACATGTGAAACATTAATTTAAATTAAATAATTCTAAAATTATAATAAAAATAGTTAGATGTTACTTATACGCCCCAACGCCTATCGAACACTTGCTGAAAAGATGAGTGCCGAAATAATTTGATATGATTTTATGTATATGTATATGTATGTATGTATAATAGAAGTCAACCGCAAACATATATATGTACATACATACATACACATAATATACACATAAATATACACAACTTGAATAAAATGGAACATTTAGAAAGTCACAACTACTCAAAACCAATTTTTTTCGAAAGCAAATTTTTTTTTAAAAAGACTATGTTTATTTTAATATAACTTTAATTAAAAATTAAAAATAAAATATAATTTAAAAAACTACTTTAATAAATATGTAAAAGATGTGTTTATTTTACATTAAAAATGTTTTATTAATAAACAATTATTTTATATATATTTTTTAACTGGCTTCATTTGAACTAAATTAAATGTTTTAATGACGCTGCTGGAAACTCAATAAAAAGAAGACAATTTTGCAAATAAACCAAATATACATAAGTTTACTTACATACATATATACATATGTATGTATGTATGTACATAGTTAAAATAAATACAATTGATTTTATAAAATAAAGATTTTAATAAAAACAAGAAACAGAATTAAAGACCATTTAGAGACCAGTGAAAAAGATTTAAGTTATTTTAATATTCTGTTTTTTAGTATTCAAGATATTGATATGACAAATATTTTTAGTTTAATTAAAGTTTGAGCAAGAAATATGATTTTATCCAGTTAAAAAAAATATTTAATTATTTAAATTTTCTTCTATATTTGTTTTTTTCACTTATTATTTGTATTAAAAATATTTCAATTTTTTGTAAAGATTTAAGTTTTTTAAAAAACTTTATATAGTTTTGGTTGATTTCCTGTGTATGTTTTTATTTCAAATCAAAAATTTTTTTTTATAAATTAAGCACTTTTTATTGTTTGGTAGAAAGATTACATCTTCTCACATTTACAAACATTTTTTGATTTATTATTTTCTAATTGCTTTTTTTTATTTATCGCAATTTGTATTTTGGTTTTTAGTTTTCGAACCAATTATAATTATTGTTTTAAAATTTTAATTTCTTTGCAATTTTTGCACAAAGCTTTCGTTGATTTACTTTCTTTTTCTTAAAGCAAAAACTGTTTTAAAAATTAAAAAACTCACATTTTATTGTAATTTGTTCACCAGCTTCTGTTTTTTTTTTCTTTTTAATAACTTTTTCTTTTTTTTTTAAACTTAGTTGTTTCTTATAATTATTTTAATAAGATAATTTTTTGTTTCGAGCTCAGAATTCATATTTTAATATTATTATCTTTACTTTTTTTCAAATATAATTTATATATTTATTTTTTTAATCTACAAAATTTGTAGAAAATTTTTGTTTTTTTTTGTTCCCAAATATTTGTAAAAAATTTTAATTTCGTTTTAACTTAAATACTAATTTTTATTTTAATCTCAAAAAATTTTTATTATTTAAGAAGCCATAGTTAACTTTAAAACATATTAAAAATAGTTAGTTGCAATATTTTAGCTTTCGGTGGGTTTAAATTTTTTCACGTTCTCAAAGCATTGTTAACGATTTATGTTCATAGCTTTGCGCTAAAATTCCAAATAACTTCTTCGGTTTTCGTATGTTGCGAGAAATATCAATCCATCAACAAAATAATCAAAAAATCAAAAAAACCAACTTTGTTCACTTTTCATCATAACAGCAAAAAATTCACGATTTTTTGTTAACTTTCTTTAATTTAAAAATTAACTAAACAATTACCTCCTCCATCAGCGGAAACATTTGCTTCATTCTGCCGCTGGTGAAAACTGGCGTCAACTTTACACGAATCTCCTTCCATCTGGGATTCTTCGCGAAAAATAAGCTATCCGATCCCAACGAGTCGGAGTGAGGATCAGAAGCGGAATGACGATTCGAAAAGCTATTGAAATCCTTAATCAAAATCGATTTCACCAGCTCTATATCGCGTATTAGCAGCGAAGGCTTATTGAAAATATAAATGCCGACGGCAGCGTGATTCTTAGCCTTTTCATGATTGTACAATTGCTGGAACCACATGCACGGATCACTTTCAGATTTAATGATGCCCTTGAGATTGCCAAAAATCATTGTTGGTTCAATAAAGGGCACACGATGGCGACGCCAAAACGAGTAATAATATTGCAGCCAAACGTAAATGGCGAAGAAGACGAATGCCAAAGTGGCCAGAATTTCGGTTACGTGTGCGTTCAGAACGCCAGCCAAGACGCCAAATAGACTTAACGCGGCCATATTTTATTATTATTTTTTACTATTTATTATTTGTGAACTTAATGTTTTTGCAAAAAAAAAAACAAAAAAAAATGTATTCACACGCACTTTCTCAGTTTATTAACTATTAACTATTTATGCATGAAAATTATTTCACCGGCCATTTAAAACAAACTGATTGCGAGTTAAGAGCGTTTAAGCGCTTTTATACCGCTAGCAAATGTGTTTAGATTTGCAACTTTGTGTGTGTAGGTGTATACGAACATGTATGTATGTATGTAAGTAGATAACGAGCGTACCACTACTATGTTAAACACATTTACAAACATACATACATATGTACATATATTTGGCGTATGCTACGTATGATGATAATGATTAGCTGCTGTGTTAAAATCAATTAACTTCAAGTTGTTGGTAAGTGCTTGTTTGATTGTATAGACAATTATTTAAATTCAAATGTATGTATTTAAAAAATATTAAATATGCATGTTTTTGTATTGGTTCATAAATTACAGCACAACCACATATTCACACATTTTGACATTTTATATCTTTTCTAAATATTCATTCTCTAACAAAAACAATCAAAACCCGTTTTTAAACTTTAAACAAATTTTACAATCATTTATGTATTTAAATTTCGAACTTAAAAATTTATTTTTGAAATTTCTTCAAGTATGCTTAGCAGGGAAATCCTGGGGCTATAGTCCGAGTATACCCAGTTGGATTATATGTACATCCATGATAGTTAGACCAATTATAACGTATGCGGCGGTGTCCTGGGTCTCGTGGGTCACGCTGTCGACGGTGGAAAAATCACTATGCAGACACGAGCGACAGGCTAGTGCTTGCAATTCTAGACCTAAGAAGAAAAATCATATCGTCTCAGAACATGAAAGCGCTGAGAGCTAGGCTTCCCCTGGCTCAACTCACAAGAGACGATATGGTCAAGGTTGCACACTTTGAGAAGCATTTTAAAATCGAACTCGATACCAAGGCCATCTGGAATACTTCCGAATGGTTCTAAAACTCTCATAGAAACCAGCCCCAAGACAAACGTGTCATTCCCAATGGGGAGTTTTCAGAGCATCTTTCAGTTAAAGCTATACGCCATAGGCCTAGACAGCCAGGCTGCACTCAAGGCTATTGCCTCGTATGAGGTGAAATCTTCACTTGTGCTTGAGTGCATATAGACACTTAACTCTCTGGCGGTCCACAATCACATTCAACTTATTTGGATCCCATGCCATAACGGTATCGACGGCAACGAGAAGGTTGGCTAAAGAAGCCGCAGCAACAACACCAATAGGACCTAAGCTTGTCCTTACAATAGAACAACACAGTATTTTTGGGGAGGAACTTAGAATAGAAGAGGAAATGTTAAAAGAGAACAACAATGTCACGGGACGACTGAACTGAACTGAACAATCTAAAATTGCTCACGGGATTTCTCACGGGCCACTGCAGACTTCACGACCACCTTCACAGGTTGGAATTCTGGTACAATGGTACAATGAGTCGTGTTGATTCTGTGACTTAGACCCTGAGACTCCTCTGCATCAGCTTCTTGAGTGCGATGTAATTTTGAGGGGATGAGAAATATGTACAAACCTTCGGGAACTAGGAGAAAGACATGTACGGCCGCTGTCACCAAAAATCGTCCTCCACTTCCTAAGGAGGATATGTTTAGACGAGATATTATAGAAAATATTTATTTCGAGGGCATAATGGATGATGTGATCGAAGTGCATACCTCACTTTTTTATTATCTATTTAAGTAAAATAAAGCGCAAGTTTCAAGGGCCGACGAGTTGACGCTGTTTTTTTTTTTACAAATCTTTCTACTGGCGCTCTTTGGCAATTCTTTTAATATAAAAAATAATCGCGGGTTTGCGTAGTAATTTGTAGGCACTTGAAAGATGCACTTTATTGAACTCAAATTGTAAGAGCTACAAAACTACATAATCAAAAAGTTCTAATTTTTTTTAACTACAAAATTTTGTTGACATTTTTGTTACAAATTCGTATAAAGTTTAAAAAATGGGCTTTTATGATTTTTGTTAGAGTATGAACGATATTTTAATTGAAAAATAATTTTAAATAATTAGTAGAAAAATTAATTGTCCAAAGGTACTAAAAGTACCGCACTGTTATCTCAGGTGCATCATAAGATGTGCGTGTGGCTTGCAGAAAAATGTTTTATCTCGATAAATATTTGACGTTTTCCGTAAATACTTTTTTGGGACTGTTCCCGTTCTTTCCTGTATCTTTTCGGTAATTTTCCGGTACTTATTTTGTACATTATCGTTAGGGGCTTTTTCGGTTAATTTTCGCTGTGGTCGAACTTTTGTCGCCGCTTTGGTTGTGTGCAATCTTATATCTAGTACATACAAGTATGTATAGTAAATGTAAACAAAACATTTTGCTTGAAAAATACATTTGTTTTCAACGCAAACAGTGCAAGACGCATCATACTACAACGGATCCTCAGGAAACATTGCTCCTGGTCACAACATTTGAAAAAGACTCTCGTGGTATACCTTTAAATATGCGCAAAAAAAATGGTCGGAACGCACCCAAACGTTTACAGAAAGCGGCATACCGAAGTTCTGTTCCAATTGGCTATGAAAAGCAAGATCCGACCTTTTCCCGTCTTTTAGAACACAATGTCTCCTTTCTGAGTATATATGTATGTATGTACATATGTATGTATGTTTTCCAAATTGCGTTAATGAAAAATTTGTATAAATTAGAAATTATAAATATGCAAAATGTAAACAAATATTGTTTTGTAAACAAAGTTGTTTTGTTTTGTTTTTTTTTTTTTTTGAGAAAAAATATTGTTTTGTAAACAAAGTTTGACTTGTTATTGACCACTTATAAAAAAAAACTCCAATCAGCTGCTAACATTATATTACCTGTTTATCGTACCATGGTTGAATGTGTTTTAATTTCGTCCAACGAAATTCGCTCAACGTTTTGATTCTGTTTGCACCATTAAACGCCTGCATTTTCGGTGTATTGATTTAAAAAAGAAGAAAAAGATTAAAAAAATAAATTCAATTAAAAAAAAAAAAGTTCACAAATTTAACAAGCTCAATTTAGTTTAAAATACATATTTTCTAACGTAGCTTATTTTTTTTTGTAAATAAATCTAATAAAAACAGCACAATCGATTAGTGTTTAAGGCTTGCCACGTAAATTGTTAGTTCGAAATATTTGCTAATCAATCACAAGTTATTTAAACGCTGAGACATTGTTAAATACTTATAAATTTTCAAACTTACATAAATAGTTGTAAAAAACAGCTAACCGTAATTAATTTGTTTTTAATTTTGACAGCTGCCTATACTCATATGCAAATGTCAGCTTCAGGTTACATAAACACATATACTTACACGCATACTCGTATTTATATTTTTTGCAAATTACAGGCCCTCCAGATACACTTGTGCTGTACTCATCAACTTAAGTAATATATTATTTCATTTTTTTTTTTTTTTTTTTTTAATATTTGCAATGTTTTGCTTGACAAATTCTTTTCGCAAATTACAAAAAAAAAAAAATAAAGTTCGTTCTATAAGTGAAAGCATGTTAGTCAAAGATTTAAACTTATTAATCCGAGTTTGTAGAAAAATTGCGTTTCCAAGTGCGTAGAATATACTTTTGATTTTAGAGATTTTTTCCCTGAGGGTCTTGCGCATTTTCTTCCATAAAATTAGTTAAAGGAAATAACAACTAATAAATTTTGTTGTCGTTTAATCATCGGCTGATTGTGTTTTTCTAGTATAAGTATGCGATATACTCTATCTTGCGTTAACACTGTGACCGACCACTATAAATACCAGCAGTATGCTTTCTGCTCACGGCCAAAATAATCGCCTGTCCGTACATTTCATTAAATGCTCTATTCGTGGTGATTTATAGCAATTTAAAAATATATTGAAGTTATGAATATATATATTTGAAGACAGACATGCGAATGATATTCTCTTTGTTCAATATCAATTTCAATACACACCTTGTAAATAAGTGGGATGTCCAAAAATATGAATTTTTAATGTTCTATAAATTATTCTAAATATCTCAACGGCTGTTTTAGATTTATAAGCGCACACCTTTTAAATAAAAAATACATATGTAGTTAATAGGAATTTCAATCCCGGTATCCCGAAATGCAGGCATGCCGGTCTATTTTAACTCTCGAATATAACGGTATTAGTATATTTAAATCCCGTGGTTGCTGAAAACAATTGCTTTAATAGCCAATTAAATTTTTAAATTGTTTAGTATAAATTTCTCTCTTTAAGGGGCAAATTAAAGTGTTATTGGTAACACTGTTTGTGTTTTATGCGTTTGCAACACAGTCAAAGTTTCTGTTGAAGCCTTTAGGGTCAGTTAGTCAAGCCTTAACTTAACCTAACTTAAGAATTGAAGACGATTACTCAACGTGTCAACTGAATTTTGGATGATTAATTTTTGTTGCATATTGTTCTTTGAATATATCCGTTGATACAAAATACAAAGTAGTAAATAAAAGCACTTGTGTGATTATTTTTGAATCGCATATTGCTTGTAAAAATGTCAAGGAAATTTAAATTGTGTCGAATGTTTTTAAGTTTAGCACAAATGTACGTAATGTGCAAGAAGCAGTCACTTGGTCAGAGGAAAAGGTGGTGGCAATAAATAGAGACTTTTTGTTGTGCCAAATAATATACAGGGCAGAATTTATCGTACAGTTCTAACTGGAGGATATGATCCACTTTTCGTCATTAATTTTTATTTTTAAATTTTCTTTTTGTCTATAACCGAAACTTAAGAATATAAAATCAACAGATTCTTAAGTTTCTTACGGTAAGTTAAGTGTTGAAGAATCGCTTGCAAGGCTTTCTATATAACAGGTTGGCTTAAGTTAAGTTAAGTCTTGACTAACTGAGCCTTTATGTGGTTAAAACATGGACTTATTCAAATGTGGGATCATTCAAGAATGATAAATAACAAGATTACACAGTCCCTGCAACTCTGACGTCAGTGCAGCACCCAGTACAGAAGTACAGAAGAGGGCCATTTAAAATTTCATCGTTTCATTCCGATATTTCTCTATGTTCTCTTAATATTTGTAAACATAAGCAGGCAAAACATAAGCCTTGAACTAAATTAAAGTGCTCGCATGCATATGCAAACAAAAAACACAAAAATAATTAGCAAATATTGCCATTAACAATTTCAAGTACTTGAACCATGTAAAACACACGCAAGGAAATTGCTTGTTTACAAAAAGATACCGACGTCACATCTGTCAAGTTCGTAAAAACCAAAGTAACGGTAACATGAAATGAGTCATCTTTAGTTTGCTGCTTCGTGGGATCGCTTTTAATTGTATGCTAGATGAAATAAAAAGTAAGAAATCTACTTTGAGTTAAGACTTTTTTTAATAAACTTGCTGCAAACATTAAGCAAATCTGTTAGATTTGTACACTTTTCAATTAATCCAAATATGTACTGTATATGATCTTAAAAACTAATTTACACTATATCGCTTAGTTTTTGGCGGTGCTTCTCCTACCATTTGTGGTGTGCGTCATTTTATTATACCACAAATAGAGGGACCTACAGTTTTGTGCCGACTCCGAACGGCAGATGTATTTATTGAGAAGCTTTTTCATGGCAGAAATACCCTCGGAGGTTTGCCATTGCCTGCCGAGGGGTGACCGCTATTAAAAAAAATTTTTCTATGATTAAAATTTTGCTTGCGCTGACTGAGATTTGAACCTCGAACCCACCAGCACATCGAGTTATACCACGCACCGCTACCAACACGACCACAGCGGCCACTAATTTTACTGCCATTATAATTGAGCTGGAGAATAACCACTTTGATGTAGAAAATTAAGTTTACTATGAAAGCGATATTAATAACACTAACGACGACGAGGTGGTTGGTGTGGACAAGGCAGTAAGTCTCGAAGATAAATTGCAGTTTTAAGTTTTAACGGGCAGCTCGCATGTGTCAAATAATAGAACGGCAAACAATTTATCTGACGGTTTTATTAAAATAAACTAATATGTTTTGTAATGGGGCGATAAAGGCTAATACCTACAGAAAGCAGTTAACTTTTTGTTGACACTCTAAGCGACGAGTGTTTCTTCAATGCACGTTTTATATGGAATAAATTTAGGTCCAAGTTGGAGAATAACAAACATAATGCTTTAATTTCTTTAAGATCGCATTTGCATCAAAAGTAAAAATAAATCTGACTCGCTCAAAATGGAATAACGGAATCCAGTGAGTTTGTTTCAAGATTTCGAAAATTTCGGGACTAATAAAATGTCAAAAATTTACATCCCTAGTATGTAAGTACGTATGTATGAATAGTGTACATATAAAAAAACCCCTATCATCGTCGTGGTTTGCTTTAATCCACAACTCTTATTGAGTTCAAGGCCAGTTTAATGGAAAGTTTTTATGAAGAAACAACACATCTGCTTATGATACTCTTCAACTATTATAGGCTTATATTCTTTTAAAACAGCCTTTGTGACAAAATGCGCAAATTGGAGTATTTTTTGTTGTTATTTGAAAACAAAAATTCCCCACTGTATGTTTTAATGGGATCCTTTGCCCGTACTGCAATGGTTAAATTGCTTTGCATGACAGGGTTGGTTATTTATATTTGATGTTCAAGAATCTTCCTCAAAAGAGGGTAAAATTAAAGAGTAATTTTTTACTCAAGTTTCAAAGGTTTCCGGTCTGAACTATAATGGCTCGCTCTCTCTCTTTGTATAGTGGCTTTGAACTTTGTGAAGAACCAGCCGGATCTAAATACATATGTACATGCATATGTATGTACATATATACGAGGGGACTAACAAAAATTCGTTTGAAATGGAGATAAGAAAACGCAAAATATCTGACGATAGATCAGGCGAAATTCCGCCACCAACGCAAACAGAAATACGCTATGTTATTCCCTGCTGTTTTCGGCGTTAACTAAATCCACTACAAATATTCAATGAATGCCAAAGTGTATATGGAACAATTACAGACTATTTTCAAATGGTACCGAAGTTTCCAAATGAGACATTCTTTTGTAGAGCACGAGCACCGACAAGGTCGACCAAAATCTTCCACTGATGACGTGACTGTGGCTCTTGTGAAGTCCTCCAAAGTTTACAAAGATCCACGATTGACACAAGGCGTAATTTCTGATAAAATGGGCTTTGAATGTCATGGCTGTATCGCGTAAATTATATAATTATTTAGGATACACAAAGAAATCTGGGTCTCACGAATTTTTAATGTGGCCTCAAAAGAGGCTCGAGTGCATTTTGCTAAATTTTTTTGAAATTAAATCGAAAATGTGCAGTCTAGTAACTTTTAATGAAGTCGTTGCTTCTGATGTATCTTGGTTCTATAAGAACGATCCGCATACCAAATAACAGTCCATCATATGGAGCCCAACAAGAGCAAACCCACGCGTAAAAGTTAAGCAACAAAAGTAATGATCCCTGTTTACTTCACCCGATCAAAAATCGTAGCTGCTATTCCCATAGAAAAGGATCAGACGGTAACTGCATAATAGTCAACCGAAGGCTGCTTACCAAAAGTTTCGAAAAATTGAGGTTGCTTTGAGAACAAGAAACAAGAACAACTTTATTGCGATCTCTGGCACTATCACTGGATCTAGCACCTTGAAATTTCTGATTATTTTCACAAATTCAAAGAAATTCGAGAGGAAAGGTATTTAAGAACAACGCCGCGAAGATAATTCATGCGGTTAATGCTGAACTTGATAAGCCTAAAAAGCAAGATTTTAAAGAATGTTTTGAGAAGTGGATCTATAGGCTTAAGAAATGCGTTGGAATTAATGGCGATTATGTAGAGAAGATTTAGAAAGACAAAGATTAATTATAAATACGAAATTATTCTTTGGTTTTTTTTACTGGTCAACAAAGCGAACTTTTTTGTTAGTCCCCTCGTACATTACATACATACATACATATATAAACTCATAAATCTTTCTCCAAAAATTTCCCACGAGATTGCTTCTTAATTTTTTTACGTACTTTTCACAACGAAACATTTAAAAAATCATTGCGTTTTTATTATTACAATACTCGCTACAAATATTTAATTTAATTTCAAAAGTTCAAGTTGATTAATCTCCTACATATGTATGTACGTGTGTATGTATATATATACCCTGTCGGAAAAAGCAGACCGTCTGAAAAATTAACCAATTTTAAAGTAGTTAGAAATCAACTGCTTTGAAACAAATGCAGCGTGCGAGTCTTTAATTCTTCGTACTCGTATATTTATATGATTTTAATATAAAATTATTTAAAAACATTTGTAGTGAAGAGAAACTAAGAAGTTTTTTAATTGAATCCATATCTATAGTATACATATGTGTATAGTATATACATACATACACTGTACTCATAAAAACTCTCATCCGACAACAGAAGGCTGTTGTGTCATTCACTTACGAGTATAATTTCAATAAAAACAGATGACGAATTGACAGTCATTGTCAAAAATATTTACGAAGAAAACAAAACAATTTACGTGAGAAGCTAATATAATCATAAAATTCTAAATATCTATCTAAAGATTTTTCCCATTTATTCCATAGCTTGATGGAATGAAGTCCCCAATGAAAGGAAAACCTAAAAATATGCTTTTGGGTCTTTTATCCAAGGACGTTGTAATGAATTGCAATCTCGATGGAACTCACGAAAAAAAAAGATTAAAAGCTTTTGCTAATTTCTATCCGCTTTTGAAAGGTAAGACAGGGGCGAGCTCATAACATGCGTGATTCTTAAAATATTTCAATTTTTCTTTATCATTATTATTTTCATAGATGCCTTTTGTATCGAAAATCGTGACCCAGAGGAAGTTACTCGCGAGACCATTCAGGCGGTAAAAAAAACAATGTTTTTACGAAGTATGTACGCAGAAGAAACTAAATTAAATTTTAGTTAAAACGTGTCAACGTACCTTAAAAATAAACTGAATTCCTTACTTAGTTTAAACAAAAATACATACGTAAATATATTTTATAAAAACGAAATTAAATGCGTTTTTAAAAACTTAAAAAAGAGTAGGTATAAAATAAAGAAGTTTTAAAACAAATCGAGTTTAAAATACATAGTTGTAAAAAAAAAGCAGTTTTAAAGTAGCTGGAAATATGTAAATACATACATTTTATTGCAGTTGCAAAAAAAGTAATTTTAATGTTCTTTCTTTAAAATATATTTGAAAGTGGTTGAAATCAAATGCAGAGTCGGATAATTGACTTGCTGCTAGGACATCGCCTTGTTAAAAAAGTCAGTTGATGACAAGAAAATAGAATGAATTTAAACCACTTGTGGTTAGAAAAAAAGTACTTTTTAAATTGCTTTTAAAGTACTTTGATTTCCGACAGGGTATAGATATGTGTGTATAAAACGTATAATATTTATAAAACGAATATGAAGTAATGTTATTTATACATATCATATATGAATGTACGTATTTATTTCTTACACGTTTCGCGAGATCGCGTGCTACTTCCAGTGGGATAATAATATTGTAGGTATAATAATTAATGTTAATTAATGTGTCAGTCAATCGCTCAAAATGTAAACAACTTGATGTATAATGAAATTGTCAAATTATATACATGTGTGTACATAAGTATGTACGTTAGAGTGTTTGTTAAAAATTAAAATTTATTGCGACGCCCACCCAAAAAACTTCCTTCTGATGAAAAAAATTTGAGACACCTATTTTTTTTAATAAAAGCCCCCAAATACGCTCTTAACTAATGCAAGAGTACACACAATGATTTGTTCACAAAAGATGAAGAACAAAAGCAATTTCTCATTCACAAATCTTAGATGATTATAGAAGTGAAGGCATTAAAAATACGAAAGAAAGTTTATCTACATAAGAATTGGAGTGCAGAAATTTAGATATTGAAATTACATTTGTTCTAATTTGGTTTTAAAATAAAAAATATATAAATTTCAAAATCTTAAATTTTTTCTTTAATAAACCAAATCAACTCGGAAAAATTTTGAACGTACATTTTAAACTATTATTATTTTGATACAATTGTTTTGTTTTTTTATCATAATTCTATCATACAAATTTGCATAACTAAGCAGTTGTCTATATCTCGCGCTCGCTGCCTTAGCATAGGCTGTGTTGCTTCCTTTTTAATTTTATAAAAAAATAGTAGCGAAGTAGCTATGTCAAAAAATTTATTATTCTCATTAAACAATTAAACAGCCAACCATGATTCAATCATACAAGGTTGAATAATTAGGCAGTTGTCTCACTCTTGCACGCTGCCTTAAGGTAGCCTGTGTTGCTCTCTTTTAATTTAAGGAAAAAAAAATGTTATCAAACACGTGGAAATTAGTACTTTTCTTGTGAAATGGTCTGGCAGGCAACACTGTTGCCTTTTTGTAGTTTTTAAATTATTTCAGCATGCCTTACATTGAATAATCGAATTGACGGCATTCTCGTATGTTTTCCAGTAGCCTTGCTTATCTAGCATCGAACAATGATTGAACTTTTTTTCTTTGCATGTAAGAAATTGAATGGTCGTTGGTTCGATTCCCGGTCAGGTCAGATCATTTTGTTTGATATTTTTTTTTTTCAAAGAAAGCATTTTATGTTTTTAAATTTTTACTGTATATATTTTATATAAAATAACATTAAATTAAAAATATAATATTTATATAAATATTAACAACCATAAAATTATACAGTTAAAATATCGAATAGAAGAACATTTATTAGTATTTTGACCAGTTTTGACTAAAGTCTTTACTTGATTTCTAACAGATGTACATATATCAATAAAAATTCCGTTAATTTTTTGACGAAGGTATTGTGTGGTGTTTTCCATATAAAAAAAAATTGTTTCCTACAACTAATGTTACATTTTTAATGGTAATTATATTTTTTAAAAAGTTTGAAATTGTAATGAAATATGTATACAATCCTGGTTACTGGGCTTTTAATAGATACCTCTTATTTTGGTTGCTAAAATTGATATTGAGTTAAAGAAAAAATTTATTATACAAATTTTGCCAAACGTGATAGTTCTTTTTTCTGCATGTAAAAACTTTAAAAAGGTTGAAATCACATTGTTTTTGTTAACAAAATGTGTAAAAGATATTTGTTTCTAAATCACACTTGCGTTTTTTGTTTATATAGTTTTTTGTATTAAGGTGCTATGTATATACATACATACATATGTACATACATGTGTGGTTGAATATTCGGTTATATTATGTATATTAAATTGAAATATCAAATTTCTGCAAATATGTGCGCATTTCGCTACTAGCTACTTATTTTTCTACTACCTTTGCGCGAAAAGGGATAAAATATTTACCCCTTTATCAGCACTCATTTCAACGGCAAACAAAATTTGACTTCATATACTCTGCTAAGAGGAATTTTTCGATGAAATTATGGCAAGAAAAACCAATCTAATATAGCAACCTTCTTTAATATAACGCAGATTATATCCACCAGCACCAACTTTATCTACGTCCTTAGTCACCTCTTCGTCAAGTATTTGGTAGCCACGCAACGTAATTTGTTTTCGATATAAATTTATATTGGTTTCAGACTATACACACTTATGTAGATACATATAGGCAAGAAAATGCGGTAAAAAAAACTTGTATTTTATTTATCTTTTTTAGAGAGGAAATTGAATTTTAATAGAAAAATGTTTGAAATGTTGTAATAGAAAAATGCATAATAGAAAATAAATAACCACCAATACGTACATAAATATGTACATACATACATACATTTTAATATTAATAAAATTAATTAAAATTAATAAAATAAATATGTACATACATACATATTAATAAAAAAATAAAATTGTACTTTTGTATCAAAAATTCCCAAAAAATTAACATATCCAAAACTTAACTTAGATCGTCTCGAGACACGTGTTGGTTTTTGTATAATTTTTAACGACCACCCTAATTTATGTACTATGTATGTATGTATGTGTACGAGCACATAATTAGTTTTAATTTACTATTTTAACGCAGCCTGTGCTTTTCAAAGCAATATGTATATATTTATGACAAACGCCAATGATATACATACATATGTATCTAAAAGAAATTGAAAATAAATATTAAATAATTTGATAAAATATTATGTTATTTGCATAATTAAGCACTAAGGCGAAATTCGCCACTTTAGAACTTTGTTTTTTGCATAATTTTTAAACTACTTTCATATACGATTTTTCATTCTAATTCAACACGCCTACATTTTAAATCGAAATAACTAAAGCAGTGATACCTCAAATCACACTGTTTCCCCGGTTCGCTTATCAATAAAATACAAACCCACATTTAACATAATTTTTAATTGCATTTTTATTAAATTACTATGCATAATTTTGTAAGTAAGTGGTTTGTTTCTGCCTTTGAAAAGCAGTTAAAATAAATATAATTTTAAATCTGCGCACATGTTCAGTCGTCTTTGAAGGAAAATTTACTAAATTTTTCCTCAATGTCGTTGACACGACAGCGCACCTCTGGTGTTGGATCTTTTTGGAAATTTGTTAAATTTTCTTCGAAGACTGTCTTCACCAGCGTTAGGTTTTTCATGTCTTTGGCATCGGTTAAGCGTTTTATGAGCACTAAAACAATGTTAAGAGATTCCTTTTTCAGCCCGGTATGTGGAAGTGCTGCATAGAAAAATGTAGAGAAAATATATAAATAAAAATATAACAAAGTTTTATTAAAAAAAAAAAAAAAAATATTGATTTCAGCGGCAGAAATTTTAAACGTTAACGTGTTACACATTTACCTGACGCATAAATCACTGCCGACAGCACTTCATTGCATATTTTCTCCACAATCGTATCACGCGTGTCGCAATTATCCACTTTTAATTTCTTCTCCTTGTTACCTTCCAACACCGGTGGCACACTGTCGCTCGCGAAAACGCACAAACGCTCCACGAACTTGCAGAGCGCACCAAGCAGACTCACTTGCACTGGACGTGTGCTGCTGCGTAGGCACAATAAGCAACGTTCAACGAATTGCAGCTGATATTTATATTGTGTTTCTACACCATTTTTGGGCCAAGACTTGCCTAGCGTATCGCATACCGTTTCCTTAAGTTTATTAAAAATGGTCGCGCGTTTGTTGCGCTCATCGGCGTTTAGGGTCTTCACACCCACAACACCATCATTTTCCTCCTTACGCAATTCTTTCTCCTCCAGCAAGTACCAAATCATGTCGTATACCTATGAGGTTGGAATAAAAATGAGTTTGTAGCACATTTGCTTGTAGCGTTTTAGCGCAAATTACCTCCTCAAAACGATCCACCTCGAGCTCCTCCAATATATCACCCAATGCATGTAGCGCCAGCGTACGATATTGTGGCTCCTCTTTGCGACATTCACGCATTGCAGCATCCACTATGGATATAGTGATCTCATGATGATGATCGAGTCCTTTACACAGCGCAGCGAGTGCTTGCAGCAAACGCTCTTTACCTTTGAAGGTGCGTCCTTGCAATTCACTGAGTAGCAAATTAATTAAACGCAAACGTTCAGCCTCCTCAATTGTGCCACTCAAACGCATGGCAATTGTGTGTATGGCATTGCCTGCTTGCGTCTTCCGCAGCCAGCTAGCCTCATCGAGTGACTTCTCCAATTTGGGTATGATCACATGCAAATTCATGCGTATGCCAGCATCACCGGGACTTACCTCATTCCACAGCTCTTTCCACAACTCAATATTAGATTTATTCTCGTCGTTAGTTTCCTCGTGCTTGGCAAAGAATACCAGTGGTAATACATCGTCCAAGTAATCTTTCAGTAAGTCATTGTGACGTTTATTTATTGCTTGTATGGTGAGCGCGATGGCGCGATTCGAAGCATTTTCCATGTAGAGTTCATCGAGTTTGACAAATAAGTTTTTAATTGATTTTTCCTGTGAAATGTTTTTAAATTAGCATAGGATTGAGATTTTGGTAATTTTTTTTGGTGCAAGCACAAATCACCTTTGCTATGCCCACTAAATGGCCCACTGCATTCGCATAGTATTTACGCACGGTGGCATTGTGATCTTTCAGGCCAACGAAGCAAGCGGCAAGGTATTTACCCACAAGCGGCGACATTTCTTTACCTACTCGTATACTTATCTGCAATTAAGTATTTAATAAACACTTTGTTTTTGTGCAGTAATTACAGTTCAATAACAACAAATTGCTATTCGTTCGATAATCTTACCAAACAAACGAAATGAGCGCAAGCTATCTTTGTGCCTAATATAATATTTGTTTTAATTAACTCCAGCACGCTAGGGGTCATCTCGTCCAGCACTTTGGCGTCTATGTAGCGCATGCACTAAGAAAGAAATTTTGTATGTACATATGTATGTATGTAAATAAAAATTAGCATACTTTTCTCCTCCATAATTTAATAATCTTCTCTCACCTTCGATATCGATTCCATTGTGTGATGCGATTTGGCAGCTTCAGCACGCACGGTATCTACAGCCTCTTGCGCCTCATTATCGGCACCCAGACGTGTTGAGAGATATGATAGCTTAGAACTCTCCACCTCACCCGTAGCCTTCAGCAGACATGGTATAAGCAAGGGCAAATGTGGTGCAATTAGCGAACCGGACGAATCAATCATATCGGATATCGTACGTATGCTGACTTTACGTATATCTGCGACGGTATGTGTGACGCCAGTTGTTAGAAGTAGCGGTAAAATGGAAGAGGCTACAGCTAAACCAGATTTGCCATGATCCGAGGAGGCAGCTGAAACGCAGAGCTGAAAGCAAGATTACGTTTGCTGTTCGTAAATAAATTTGTATAATTTATTTAGCTTTAATCAAAATTACCGTTGACATTTTTCAGACTACAGAGCATAACTGTAAAACTAACTACTATAGGCAGTTAACAACTTGCTTCGAAAACTCTTAGTATAACTGGTTTTAAATGGAAATTCTTCGGAAAAATTGTTCTTGTCAGAAATATTTGAAATCTACTAAATCGTATTGATAACGCAGTTTTATAGCCCGTTAAATTTCAGTATAATAATACACAATACAATTCTTTTCATTTTGCAATGTTTAAAAAAATTTTCTAAAAATTGTCATTGAAATTTAAAACTTTTTATTCAGGGCCTTTAGAAAAATTCTGGGTATGCATTTTTGTAGTCCATTCAATTTCAGTGCAAGTTTCCGTTGGCTAAAAAGTACCGTTGATTTATTCGAATATTTTTTTTTGTCAAGGGGTTGAGCTTTTTTTCATATAAAATGTAGATTTTGACACCCTTGAAAAAATTGAATGGGCTACAAAACTGAACACCCACAATTTTCCTTAAAAGTGCTGAATAAAAAGTTTAAAATTTTAAAGACATTTTTTAGAAATTTGTTTAATTTTTGCGAATTTCGTATAAGCTTTGAAACTTTTATTTATATGGCTTTGGTTATAAATGAATAACAAATATAAGTTTTAAAAAAAATTATTTTGAAATTTCCTTTTACTATTTTTGTGAACACAATAAACTCCCTTAAAAAAAAACTTACTTTGCTCAAAAACATAACAGATCCTTGTGCGGCCAGGCGCGTGCCTTCGTGTATATCGTCCATGACACGGAATAGCTGCGCCCATAGCTCATGCAACTCGGGCTCGGGTATTTCATCTACAAAAATTTATATTAAAGAAAAAAAAAAAAAATTGGTAAAATACAAACAAGTCAACTACGCACCCACTTCCATAGCAGTAGCGCCCGCTTGATTCGAATTATTTGCATCTTTATGTTGTCTTATGGCATCCAGCTTCTTTTCGTCACTACGCAGACGCAAACCATTCGGACGCTTTAGTAAATCACGCACTGCCAAACAGCAAGCGATGCGCACGCGCCACTCCGTGAATGTTAAATTATCAAGAATTTCGCGCAATATTTCCCAATAATACTTTTCGATTGCCTCTTTTGGTTCGCCAACGACCGAATCCCAAATGGATATCATTGAGTTTTGTATTTTCGGCGTCGGATCGTATTTGTAGCGATATAAACGTGGTATGATTTTGCCCAAATAAGGTTGCATTTTAGCTTTAGAATCGGCGCTTAATGACTTTAAACCGAATGCAGCGCCTAATTTACTTGTCCAGGCGGCATTATGATTCGCTAACTGCATGAATTGATAGACCATCTCGGGTTGATTGAGATCGGAAGCGAGCGAGCAGAGTTCTTTGTAGGTGGTTATGTTGCCACTAAGTATAATTGGATAGACGACAGTTAGTGATATTTTCTTGTACATTTTTTTTTTTTTTTAGTTTTTTGTTTAACCATTTAACTTACCCAGTAGGCGTTTTGCCCAACATGCCCTCGGCAAAGAGTTCGGTGTCTTCGCTAACTTTATTCACTTGTCTCTTGCCACCGATCAGTTGATCCAAAAGCGAATTGGCTAAATCGTTTTGACTATTGGCATCAGATAGCGAATAGACAAGTCCCAAGCCGCGTGATGCAACATCTTGCACGAATTCTATGTACATAAATAAAAATATGAATTATAACTTTTGAAAAACTCAACGCGTACGAAATTGGATTTCAGAACTTACCACTATCATCGGACAGCAGTTCGGTGAATGCGAATTGTAGTATTTCTTTGTTTTTGAGCACAGCAGGTCGGTGACTGCAGTTTTTAATCAAAGCCAACAGCCAAACAGATGTGGCCTATGAAAGAGATGGACAAGGCATGATTTAATTAATTTTCTGGTTTTAAATATCTTTGATTTGTTTGGAGTGAAATGTTGCTTTGGTATTAACATTGAAGCGACACTGTTCATGTCACTTGTTATGTTTTGTTTGCAAAATATATGTAAGAACATAGGGCATAATAGATATCGATACCAAAGAGAAAATATCGAATTGTAGCGATAACAATAATAAAAAGGCGATATTGAATACTATTTCAATATGAATAAAATTCAAATAAATGTACGCACATACATGTATGTATATCGATATTAATAATCGATGACACTAATGTTATCGATAAAAGTTGAAAATATCGATACACCGATAGATTTATATATTTTGTAATATAATTGAGTTTTGTTATCGATAATAAATAATCGTTAGTTCTCAAAAACTAATATCGATAACAATAATCGTTATTTTTCGATAATTATTTTTTTTTACAAAAGCTTAAAACATTCGAAGGAACGATTTTAATATCGCTCTTCGTACTTCTTATTATTTCTTATACTTTTTGATCGCTTAAAAAAAAAAACAAAAACACTGTCCTTAAAAACTCACCTGTCTCGAATTTACATTTGGTTCTGGCACCAAACGCACCAGTGACATCATAAACTTCTCAAACATCTCATCATTACAAAACGGATTATTTGTATGTTTAGTGGCAAAATCAACGCTGGTATTTATATCATAACCATTGAGCGTAGCAACTATTGCCTCTGAGATGGCAATGCTTAATGCAACGTCCTTTTGTGTCTTTGCGATGCTTATAAATTTATCCAAATTACGTTGAGTGAAAAATTCACCATCACCAATAGCCAAATAGCCCATACAACGTGCCGCATCCTCACGTAAACGTGCACGAACCGAAACATTACGTAGCAGCGAATAGATGGCATCATAAATCAAAAACTTCGTAGATGCTTGAGCAGCTAAAGTATTACACAAGCAGTAGAGGAATAGTTAGAAAATGAGTGTGTGTGTGTGTGTGTGTGTGTGTGTGTGTACAAATATTGAAAATTTTTATAAACTTACTCTTATATTCACTATCAGTGTCTGCATCGCTTTTATTACTGGTCACAAGCACAAGTATATCCACGTCCACATTTGGTATTATAGCCATTTTGCCAATCATCGAAATGCACTTTACAGCCGCGATTGCCAGTAACCACTGTGGCTCGTGCAACATTTTTACTAAAGAAAATACGAGTAATATACAGAAATGAAGTATGTATGTATTTGCCTAACTCAATTGGGTTTAAAATTTACCTATAATTTTCACCGTATTCACAAAAACATCCCATTCGTTAAGTGGCTTGTCTGCTGTAGACTTCACATTAAGTGCAAGCTTGCGACTGAAGGCATGTCCCAAAACCAGCAACCAACCATGTTTATTCTCCAAAGATTTTTGTGGCAAGTCTCTGAGGCATTCATTGATCTGTGTGGGGTTCCATATATAATTCGTGTAAAATATCAAGTGACGCAAATTTTTTATAATTTTTTTTTATAATTTTTTTTTATTTACATACCTGCGAATTGAAATCGTCTTCTTTGCAGCCGTAAGCCAAAAGTAAACCATAGACCTGGGCCACATGTGTTCGCATTGTCTCAGAGACATCTTTAAGCGAATTTGACAAAGGTGTTAGCAGATGCATGTGCGATTCAGTAAGCAAATCGGGAGCAGCATTTAGTAAATCATAGAGGCAGAGCATATTCACTTCGGCTGCAAAAATTAACAAGAGAGATAATGGCAAAAAGTGGTTATAAAGTGGTTAGTAAAATCATAAATTTGAAGTTGTTTACATGTGTAAACTCTCAAACCATGACGTGAAAATTTGCACAGTTATTTGTTTATTTTTGCAGAATTTCCTAACGGAAACCTTTTTTTAAGTTATAGGTAAGGTAGGGTGCTACTTTACATGACGCCTCACATATCGACTCGTGATGGTATTTTGTTCGTAATCATTAAAGTTTGTGATTGTATAAACGCCCATAACTCGAGAATGGGTTGTTCGATTTAAATAAACTTTTTTTAGTTGTGTTTGTCTTTGGCCAAGAAAAAACCTCGATAGATGGCGCTGGTATCGAAATTTATCTAGAAATCGTATATATAGTCCGATTTTTGTCATATTCTATATACATATGTATTAGTAAGGGGAAGAAAAATATCTCTGTGATTGCTGGAGTCGAGTTATTTATAAAAATCGTGATTCTGAACCGATTTTGATGAAATTCATGTTGTACAGGGTGGCCCAAATAAGACCAGCTGATGTGAAACACAAATAACTTTTTTTATTTTTTAACATAATTTATTTTTTCTTTTTGCAGATTATAACTGAACTCTTGGAAATTTAAATTGAATACGTACAGTCCGCAACAACGTATTAAAATTATCAGTTTTTATTATTCTTCTCAACGCAGCAAAATTATCGCCGTTTTTTTAACGCGCCCACAACTTCCATGATTACAAGTTTAGTGGGGAAAATCCAAGGGCAATACATCAGCATTAGTCACACCCAATCAGATGCACTGTTTGGTGCGGTGTTATGGCCACAAAAATCATCGGATCATATTTCTTTTATAATGAGGATGAAACGCCAGAAACGGTCTCCGGGGCTTCTTACAGAACAATGATCGACAACTTTTTGCAGACAATGGTGAAGCAAAATCCTTATTTGTGGTTTCAACAAAATGGAGCCACTGCGCATAATGCTGGGCAAACTGTGGACATGCTGCGTGAAATTTTTGGTGAACGCATAATTTCAAGAAATTCAGATTTCCCTTGGCCTCCTCGTTCACCAGATTTAACTGCGCCCGATTTTTTTTTATGGGGATATTTAAAAGACAAAGTGTATGTTAACAAACCACAGACACTTGGACAGTGCAAGCAGAATATTCGAGACGAAATACGGCGACTGCAACCAGAAACATTACACCGTTTAATGCAAAATGCGCTAAAAAGAGCCAATGCCTGTATCGAGCAAAATGGTGGTCATTTGTCTGATGTCATATTTCACACATAGTCACGTTAAATTTCCATAAAATGTATTTAACATAAAAAATAAATTTTTAGTTGTTTTTTCGGCCTTATTGATTTTAATAATTGACAATTTTATTGAGCTCGAGGCCAGTTTATGGAAGATTTTATTGGAAAAATAATTCCAATAAAATCTTCCATAAACTGGCCTCGAGCTCAATAAAATTGTCAATTATAAAAAATAAATAATTAAAAAAAAAACGTTATTACGTATTAAACATCACTAGGTCTCATTTAGGCCACCCAGTATTATACTTGCTTGATGAAAAATGGGTTAGCGTTAAATTATTTTGCTTCTAAGCGCTGGAGTCGAGATATACAGAAAAATATATGTACATCTTAACTGGTAAGACGAGATTTTGCTTTATATTTATCAAAGCTGCATTTTTAACTTGGAAAAGTTTAACTTGGAAAGTAGGATGTTACGAAAACGAATGCGAAATTTAGGTGTCAGTTTGATTCTCAACAATAAATACGTGTACAACAGAGTTCAAAAAGTGTTTCATATACTTCTAATAAATTTTGGGCCGGAATAATACCTGGCGTACTAGAATACCTGGCGAACTTCTTCCGGCCCAAAATTTAAAAATAATAGTTATTTATTATATACATTTTTTTTTAAATATGTGGCAAACCAATTGGAAAATATGCGAGTTCAAATATTTTTCATATCGTTGTATTAAAGTTATTTCCGTATTGTTTAAACATTTTTTACTTTCTTTATGGGTCGTAAGTTCGTCAATCATTACCCAGCAAAAGATACTCAACCCGGGATCGTGAGATATACTCGTATATTCTTGTGTATTTTTACGCGCTGAATTCGAAGCGACTCTACAAATTGGCACAAAGGGTTAAGGTCAGAACTGGTTCTTGGCTTTTTGTGCTGCTTTTCGTTCAAAATTCGCTTCGTGATATATACCGAATGATGATAAAATAGCTTACGAATCTCTTCGGGTCCGATGAAACACCGTCGACTGAATGAAATCTTTAACTTGGCCACCGTGGTTCAATGAGTTGTAAAACCTTCCAGTTTTATTGATCTTGCAATGTTTAATCATTGACATTTTATAAAGACCAAGGGCTGTTTATGGAAGCAGAATGGAAGGAGAATGGGCTTAGTGAAGAGAGAATTGCTTTAGAACGATATATACACAAATCGATAACAATATTGATTTTTTAAACGAACGCTGTATCGATTACAGTAACTCTATGTGAAACGATTTCGTTACTGACCATTTAAAAAATGTCTTCTCATCTTGTGGCCGCTGTGTTCGAGTGTGTAGGTTCGAATCCCAGGCAGGGCAAGTAAAATCGTAATCATAGAAACAATTTTTTTCTAAAAGTGGTCGCCCCTCGGCAGGTAATGGCAAAACTCCGAGGGTATTTCTGCCATGAAAAAGCTTCTCATAAAACACATCTGCCGTTCGGAGTCGGCACAAAAGTGTAGGTCCCTCCATTTGTGGTAGAATATAAAAACGCAAACTACAAATGGTAGAAGAAGCTCAGCCAAACGATGAGTTATGTACTATATAGTGAAAGCGCTAAATTATTATTCTTATTCTCATCCTATTAACCGCTATTTGTATACCCTTTCCGCTACTTACTTCTTTTCGCCTCTACACAACGTTTAACAAACTGCACATATTGATGTAATTCATTTTGATCACTCTGCTCATAATTCTCCGAAATGTAAGTCTTCAATTTTGTAGCATCCTTTTCATCACCGGGGGCTGAACGCGCACCTGCCGAATACCAAAGGCATATACGCAAATAGTCGAGTATCTATGGGCAATAGAAAGAAACTAGTAAGAAGAGCAACACAACTGGAAAACGCTAGGAATATACCTCCTCGTAAACAGTTAGACTGAATGCCAATTTTACATTACTAATCGTGACACAACCATAACTCTTCGCCAAGCGCCTCTCTGCCATCTGACTTACATGCTGCATCATGGATTTGAAATTAGGCAAAACGATAGGACGGCGTTCGGTTGAGAGTTGATTAAAATTCTCTTTTGGTTTTTCCATATATTCCACCGAATAAATCAAGTTATAGTCCACATGATCCCTCTTCGAAACACCATACAAATATGTGGTGACAGTATCGTGCAAATGATTACTGCAAATTAATATTAATTTTTATAATAAAAATTAAGATTTTATACAATTCATCCGTTTTAACATACCGCTCGCCTGCTATAAGAAGCAACAAAAGTCGCGCGGGTGCATAATGTTCCGGATAACAAGTGGTGAGGAATACACTAGTGGCATTTTGTACGATTTGTTGTTTCGATTCCACATTGTCCGAAAGCATAGCCAACAGCAAGTGTTGTTGTCCAGTCAGCTGCACATTCTCTTCTAGATTACCATTCCCACCCGTTCCTGCATTTGACTTCCAAGTAAAGGATGGCGCCATAGCTACAAGCGCATCACGAATGGATGATTGTATTTCGGCTGGCGCATTAGCCAAATGATTGAAGAAGGCCAAGACAACTTTTAAATCCTGATTGATGACATCCGGACAGGTGCGCGACAGTTGTGCTAGTGCCGAGAGTGCAACATTTTGCACATCAAATGGTTGAGTTGAATCGCGACCGCCAACTTTTATGAGACCGGTGAGTAGCACTTTTGCAACTTTGGAAACAATAACGATAGGACCGCTATGTGAGTAAGAGGAAAAAAATAACATGTGAGTTTTCTTAATATTCACTGAAGCTTTCGCAATTGGAATTCGATTTAAGAACTAATATTTTCTTTAATGTTAGAAAGAAGTCATTACAATTGAAATGAGTTCAAAATATTTTCAAACGATTTCCTAAAATGTGTATAACAAATTTTGCGAATCGTCCGATAGTCGAAAATTAAACTTAAAATCTTACACTTACTCTTTAATAAGATTCTCAGAAAACTGCAATGCTAAAACTTTACACTTTTGATTTGTATTCTCGCCGAAGAGTCCCTCGAATATCACCTGTATACCCTTGGGTGTGTTAATTCCTTTGCCGCGACACTTAATCAAATACTGTAGCAGCTTTTGTCGTACACGCGCACAGCATGGCGTCGTTTTACGATCTATATCCTGTATATTATTGCCACAGAAGAGCGTATACAGCGGCGCAGTTACTTGTGGATCAGCAAAATCAATAGCGGTGCATACTTTACTCAACTCAGCTATGGCTGGCGTTGCAACGCCAAAGCGTGTATCAGATGATGCCAAAACAAGAAGTATAAAAGATTCAATATCCTTGAACATACCAGCACAAATCAAGCGCACTATGCCTTTTTTAATCTTTATGAAATTAAGAAAACAATTAAAGAACGAAATGTTTTTTTTTTTGTGTTGCAAACCTTTTCCAACTCTTCGGCTTTCCAATTGCAAGTCACAGCCCGTTTAAATGAATACGGACTAATGCCTGGTGGTACATCTTGATCCTGTGTTACACCATAGGGCAGCAGCAACACATCTTGTAGAAGTAGCAGAAAATTTTTACGTATAGCTGGCTTATCCTCCAACTTTAAAACCTCAGTTATACGAGCTGGGTCATCTGGAAACTTGATATCTCCCAAAATCGGTAGCACAAGCATAAAAAGCCTAAGAAAAATTTAGTTTATTCAATAGCAAATAAAATATTTCTCTAAATGTTTTGGATTGAGCAGACATATACCCTACATATGTACATAGGTATGTATGTATATGCATGCAATTATTTTGTACAAAATACACACTTACTTATCTCGATAATTCTCTAGCTTCTCTTCGCTAGCCAACACCTTTGGCACCAATGCACTTTGTTGTGCGATATTTAAACGCGGAAAGCCCATTGTTATAAATATTATAGCGAAATTGAGCAAAAATGGTGAATTGCCCGAGTTTGAATATTGATCCAACAATGCTTCCACTGGTATTTGCACAAGTGGACGCGATGTGACACGCCTTTTAATATGTGTCAGCACTTCAACCACCTGAATAGAATTCATAAAATTTAAAGTAGAAAATAATAATTTTAAGTTTTTTTGCTGGCAATTACCTTCGTGCGCACTGCATCGTGAGGTGAAGTGATTTTCAGTATGACCGGTGTCAGAAAGCGTCCAACAATGGTCTCCAATTTTTCATCGCTGTCGGCGCATCCCAAGCGCAGCAGCACTCTTTCCAATAATTCTGCAGGTTAGTTATTTAAAGATCGAAATTAATTCCTGAGAACGCTTTTGAGTGCTTGGCTCCAAATTTATATAAATTTACAAATTATTTCAAGAATAATTACCAATTTCTTCAGCTGGTGTTGATGACATTTTTTTTAGTTTATGCTTTGTTTAATTTCGCCTTCTGTCAGAAATGTAATTTGTATTGTTTTGTTTAGTTTTTTTTTTTGTAAATATTTTGACGTTATACTTTGACTTCATTTTCTACTTTTTCCCCTGTTTATTGTGCGAAATATAGAGCTACTTTGCAGCGAGCAACTTCTATTTAAAATTATTTATTTTATAATTATAATATAATTTTATATAAAATATAATTAAATTTGTTTAAAATAAAATTAAAATAAGTAAAATTAGATTAGGGGAATCATTTGGTTATGAGGAAATACTAATGATTTTTATTTAGTAATGATATAATTTTTACTTTTTTTTAATTATAAAATGTTGTTAATACAATTATTAATTTATATAAAAATAAGATTGTGCGAAATATAGAGCTACTTTTGCCGCGAGCAACTTCACTGTTATTGTGCGAAATATAGATCTACTTTTTTCCGTTTATTGTGCGAAATATAGAGCTACTTTTTTCCCCTGTTTATTGTGCGAAATATAGAGCTACTTTTGCAGCGAGCAACTTCTTTTTAAAATAATTCATTTTATAATTATAATATAATATAATTTTATATAAAATATAATTAAATTTTTGTAAAATAAAATTAAAATAAGTAAAATTTGATGATTTTTATTTAGTAATGATATAATTTTTACTTTTTTTAAATTATAAAATGTTGTTAATATAAGTATTAATTTATATAAATTGTGCGAAATATAGAGCTACATACTTTTGCAGCGAGCAACTTCCCTGTTATTGTGCGAAATATAGAGCTACTTTTGCAGCGAGCAACTTCCCATGTTTATTGTGCGAAATATAGAGCTACTTTGTGCGAAATATTGAGCTACTTTTTCAGCGAGCAACTTCTATTTATAATTTAAATTTTATATAAAATAGAATTAAATTTTTTTTAATATAATTAAAATAAATAAAATTTGATAAGGGGAATCAGTTTACTGGTTATGAGGAAATACTAACGATTTTTATTTAGTAATGATATAATTTTTACTCTTTTTTAATTAAAAATGTTGTTAATATAAGTATTAATTTATATAATATATAAGATTATGCTAAATATAGAGCTACTTTTTTCCCCCGTTTATTGTGCGAAATATAGAGCTTCTTTTGCAGCGAGCAACTTCTATTTAAAATTATTTATTTTATAATTATAATTTAAATTTTATAAAAAATATAATTACATTTTTTTAAATAAAATTCAAATTGGTAAAATTTAATTAGGGGAATTAGTTTACTGGTTATGAGGAAATACTAATGATTTTTATTTAGTGATGATATAATTTTTACATATTTTTAATTATAAAATGTTATTAATATAAGTATTAATTTTTATAATATATAAGATTGTGCGAAATATAGAGCCACTTTTGCAGCGAGCAACTTTCCCTGTTTATTGTGCGAAATATAGAGATACTTTTGCAGCGAGCAACTTTCCTTTTATTGTAAGAAATATAGAGCTACTTTTTTCCTCTGTTTATTGTGCGAAATATAGAACTACTTTGTTCCCCTGTTTATTGTGCGAAATATAGAGCTACTTTGTGCGAAATATTAAGCTACTTTTGCAGCGAGCAACTTCTTTTTAAAATTATTTATTTTATAATTATACAGTAGAATCTGGATATAGTGAACTAATTTTTGCAACGCCTGTTCACAGTATCCAGATCGGTCACTATATCAAGGTTGACATTTTTTATTGAAAAACTTGCTTTATTTACTCAAATTCATGAACAAATTTATTCTCAGAAAAATAAAAATTAATATATGAATAGTTATTGAAAGAATTCGAGAATATATGTCTGCTTCTTGCCTTCGCAAATTGACTTTTGAACCGCCTTTTCGCGTAGTCTTGACAATACTGTTATGTCGGCGTAGTCAGTCGTGTTGGCTTCAGCCCATGAGATTGCTTTGTCGAAGATTTTGATAGCTTCGGTACTTTTGATAGGATTTCTGATATTTCCTTCGACTTGGTCGTCATCAGATTCTTCCGTATCCTCGCCATCTCTATCTAAATCAATTGGTTCATTATTTTCGATGCTATTCCAATTTTCAACATCATTTTCAGTGAAGTTTTCCTAAAACAAATAAAAACTAAATTAGCAGGGGAATGTCAAGAGGGTGAATAAAATTACCATCGGGACTACAATTTGCAACAGATCTTGTATATCATGGACTTCTTTATTTTTTTCCTGCAGTATCTTTTGACGAAGTAAGCTCAAAGGAACATCATCTTCTTCATCCTCGCTTTCATTTGGTTCTGTAGCTTCGAATCATTCCGATAAAGGCTTCCAACATTTCGCTATAACACTCGCCTGCAGCTGATTCCATGCAAGCGTTAAAAATGATACAGCATCTTTCAAAGTTAAAGTTTTTAAAAATTGTGTGATGTCATCCTTTCCCACAGCTAATAGAAGCATATGTTTTTTGTAGTACAGCTTAGTTAAGCGAATAACATTTTGATCCATAGGCTGAATCAAAGGCGTTACATTTGGAGGCATATAAATCGCGAATATGGATCCATCAGCCGTTTTAAGTTCATTTTCTGGCGGATGGCTAGGGGCGTTATCAAGCAATAGGATAGCTTTGGTTGGTAATCCCTTTTGTAGCAAATACTTTTGAACCTAATAACAATTACAAAGAAGTAAGTTCCGTAAAACTGTTAGGTGTTTAAAGTGGATTTTTCATGTACCTGAGGGACGAAGCAATGGTGAAACCATTCTTTGAAAATGTTTGCAGTCATCCATGCACTCTTAGAGTTCCGGTAGTCTACTGGTATGTCATAGGCCTTGAAACAGCGCGGTTTTTTGGCCCGCCCAATTATTAACGGTTTAACTTTATGCTGCCCATTTGCATTTGTACACGCCAGAAAAGTAATCCTGGATTTTTCCGCTTTTCTCCCCGGAGCTGTTTTTTCGGTTTGGCTCACGTACGTTTTTCCAGGAAGCATTTTCCAAAACAAACCGGTCTCGTCTGCATTGTATACCTGATCCTCGCAAAGCTTCAACTCGTAAATAATATTTCTGAGCTTGTGCTTAAAGGGATCAGTTGCCTCGGTATCTGATGATAGTTTCTCACCGCACACTCTCAACAATCGGATTCCAAAGCGAGATTTGAATCCAGATAGCCAACCGGGGCTGGCATGAAAGCTACCCTCACCTGCCTGAAAGTCAGCGTGCAGCTTTATTGCCTTTTGCCGAAGTATTTCTCCAGTAACTGGACAGTTTTTTTTTCTTTGAGCTAAAAACCACTTGTACAACATCTTCTCCATGCGGATACTCGCCTTTTCGAAGAGTCTTCCGTTTAGAAGCTCCAATCGTCTGTTGGGATATAATTTTACGAGTATTTTTTTTTATTCCTGATATCGTTGATTTGGCTACACCGTAAATCTTTGCCAAGGATGAAACACCTGCGCCTTTTCCGATTTTGGCAACAATTTCAGATTTTTGCTTTATCGTAAGGAATTTCCTCGCAGGCATTATAACACTGAATTTATTAACACAAACGTTTAAAAACACATAAAACAGCGCACATTCACTAAGAAGTGGTTTACACCCGACAAGAAACAACCAAAAACTAGAATCAAAAAGCAGCAGCTTGCAGCTTTTCCAGGAATGCCTTAATATAAAATTGTCAATTTCGGGGAATTCCCATTTCTGGCGTTCAAAATTTTGTTCACTATTTAGAGGCTTTCGATTATTCACTATTTAGAGTACTCCATGTAAAAATTTTGGTGTTCACTATATCGAGGTGTTCATTATAGAGGGTGTTCACTATATCCAGATTCTACTGTAATTTAAATTTTATATAAAATATAACTAAATTTTTTTTTAATAAAATTAAAATAAGTAAAATTTGATTAGGGGAATCAGTTTACTGGTTATGAGGAAATACTAATGATTTTTATTTAGTAATGATATAATTTTTACTTTTTTTTTAATTATAAAATGTTATTAATATAAGTATTAATTTATATAATATTTAAGATTTTGCGAAATATAGAGCTATTTGCAGTTTGCAGCTGCTTTTTCTTTGCGTTGAAAAATCATTCGCAATAGTTAAAAATTTCTTTTGTTTATTAATCTTTAATTTTAACAACTTACATGAATTGTAAGTTAAACAAAAAATAATTTATTAAAGGTACAAGCACATAAATTCATTCCAAAAGAACTTTCTTGCCCACAATTTGCGCAGTCTCCGGCATGTCTGATGCCCTAACTGGTCGGTGTCTACACAGTTGCGAGATGTTTTTAAACTCAACGGTAGGCCCAGGTTAGCTGGGTAGGTTGATATGGGCATTCGAAACGTTTCTCAGTGACGTGCTGAAATCTCTGCATGCGTTTGGGGTTGTAGGGATTGATTCTTCATAAATAGGAGTTTAACCAGATACAGTATAACTAACGAGGCAGCTGATATGGGTGCTAATTCGACTTCGATTACGTTATTTACAAAGCGAGAGTCCAAAAAATGTTAATAGACTCCCTGGCACTAACTATAGGTTGCTAGGTGCAGAGGTAGTTAAATAAAATTCCGCATCTCTTCTAACAAGCAAGGAGTGCCGCCCTTATATGTATGTCTGAGTAGTGGCTCGAGCATAAGCCGGTGTCTTCTGGGGTGGGCCGATTGGTTGAAACCCAAAAGGAACTATGTATTTTGTTAGCAGGTTTCGTGTAAAATAAAATGGTGTGCGATATAAGTCAAGAATGTTGAGCGATATCAATGCCAATGATAAAAAAGAAAAAAAATAATCATTACTACGTCCAGTCAGAATAGGTACCGATTCTGGATAAGCGAGTGTCGAAATGGTGATTGTTAAGTATATCTCGATTGAAGTAAGACAACGTCAAGTGCATTGGTTTTCAACAGGACAGAATACACATGGGATTGAGCCATTCCACTTTCATCTATACTATGAAGCAAAAAAAATCTATCTGCGGCCTACTCTTACACAGGAATTCATCTGAATAACATTCAAAGATGTAGTCAGGCGTATGTGAAGACACCAGAGGAGTTCTCTTAGGTCGGCATCATTATGGTTCATATTTAAAGTTTTCTAAGTAAACTCATATATTTCGATATATTGCCATGATGTTTTAATTTTTATATTAAAATCGCGAACATTTTATGCAAATATTGTGCACAGAGATTTAAATTTCCACAGAGTCATAAAAATATTTAATCAATCAAAAAAAAAAAACACTATAGGGAGATATGACTATAACGATTGTGTGCATATGTATGTATGTGTATGTTAAATTTGTATCGATATACATATGTACTCATGTATGTATGTTACTTTTATGGTAAACCATACCTGACTCGAGCGTGGCGTGCAATGCGTACCATTATATTGGTGTAAACTAAAAATGAAGTTTTATCGATATTTCAACAACAATCGTAGACACAATTTTAGCTTTAAACAAAACACAAGAAACAAAATAAAAAAAACGCATCAGACTTGCGGGTATCCAAAAGCAAATACTGAGGTCTCCGGAACCCCGAATGAGAACTCCCCTTCTTTGTCTGAACGTGTACATATTTACATACATACATATATTCCACTAGTACGATTCCCGGGCGCAGATCTCAGAGTTTGCTGCGTACACGTACATACATAATTATAACATTGGACTAGTAAATTCACGAGGGACCTTTCACGATTCAAATCACTAAATCAAATGGTAATTAGCTGCCGACCGTACATGCATACATACATATATACATAGTTTTGTACGTACTTATGTACATACATACATACATATATGTATATATATTTATGTACATTTACTCTTAAAACTTTATAAGCAAAAAAAAAGTCCGCCGAACACGCCACTATTTTAGCGAGGCGATTTCGAAAAAAATTTTACCACCCTAGAGGCCACCGTTTATATTTCTCGTCACAAGTCAGAAATTTTTAATCGGATCGTAAAGCACAATACATCACCATTTTTGTCTCGAAGACTCAAATCGGTGACATTTGCTTTCAACAATAAAAAACGCAAAAAATAAGTAAAACGGAGCAGAGTAAAAAAGTAAGGTAAAAGAAACATTTTACTTGAATAAACAAATGTAAATAATAAAATATTAAGCAGATTTACCTGCAAAAAATTCAAAAAAACAAGATTGTTTAAAATCAGATTAAATACGATAAAATACCATAATAGAATCTACCACAACTAAAACTAAATGAAATAAGATTACAAACGGTAAAATAAAATAATAAAAAATAGAAGAGTAAGAAAAAAGGACATTATAATGAAAACAAAAAATTTGTATTAAAGAAAAAAAAAAATAAAATTTGATTAAATAAAAGAATATACAATTATATTAAAACAATTTAATTATAAAATATAAGACAAATCCAGTAGAAAAGGCAAAAAAAAAAAACATTAAAGACGAAATAAAAAACGAATGCAACCAAATTAAAAATAAGTAAATTTAAATGACGTGAGATAAAATACGTACTTTGAAAAAAAAAATAAAATAAAAAATGAACTTAAATGAAATAAACAAAGAAATTTACGAAACGAAAAAAAGTTATGCAATATATAAAAATAAGTTAAATATCAGCAAAAATGGATGAAGTAATGAAGAGAAACATATACTGTAAAGTAATTAAATAGTGTTAAATGAAATGAAATTAGAGAACATTCAATTAAATAAAAAAAAAAAAACATAAATGACATCAAAAAAAATAATAACAAAAAAGTAAAAAAACAAAAAAAAAATTATTGTAATGAACGAATTAGATAAATATTTAATTAAATTAATCAGACGAAATGAAGAAGCACAAACTCAACTTCAAATTCTCAAAAAATTTAAAAGAGTAAAAAATAAATTAAAAACTTTCAAAAATAAAAAGTTAAGCAATTAATAAAGTTGATGAATATTAATGTAAAAGTAACATCAGAAAAAATAAATAAAGCACAAATTCTCAAAAACAAAAAAAAAATACAAATTTAGAAATTAAAACGTTTAGGAAATGAATAAATTCTCAAAAATTAAAATAGTTTTATAATACTTGAAAACTGTATGAAAATGCCATTTTATAAAACTTTTAAAATATATTTCATTTTTTACGAATGTGGGTGAAATTATAGAAGAGAAAAAAAAAAATATTTTTTTTAGTTTTAAATGCATTTTTTTTTTGAAATTTGTTTGCTCCCAAAAATGCAGGGAGGGCTACACCAAATCACATCGGACAACGGCTAGTTAAACAAATAAACGAATAACTTTTTCCAATTTCCACTAATTTATTATGCGCTATGATGTCGTTTAGAACTTTGTCACTTTGTATGTGTGTACTTTGTTGTAATTTACATTTATAATGTATGAGTAGATTGTTCATACATAAATAAATAAAGACGTACCGACTCGGCGATACAATGTAGCGCAGCATGACATAGCAATCAACATAGAAGCATAGCGCCACCCTCCTCCCCTCCATTGACCTCATACTGCGGGTGAAATTAAGAATTGAGGCGACGTTTTTTTTTTGGCACAACTACAGGTATACATATGTACATACATACATATGTATGTGTGTGCCTGCAACATTAAATACGCAATGCAACATTTTTGACACACATACTACACCCCGTGAGCTTAGTCACTTCGTTTCGCCTTAGCAGCGGCCGATTTTGTCGACCCGTTGCAGGTTTTGCAGAACCGTTTCGTACTCTCAATTGTGCGACCTTTCTTGCGCCAACAATTGCTGTTGTTGCTTGCCCACCAGCAAAGGGTGGACGGAAGGGGGGTGGCGGGTTTGGTTTTCGATGGGTTGAACGAAACGCCACACAATTGCGCTTAACTGAACGAAACACCCCTGAAAAAACCACCCGAAAAACGTCGCCGCTGTTTCTGTCGCATGTCTTTATGCGTCATTTCTAGTTTTCAGTGCTCTCGCTACATGTTTTATTGTTGCTTTTGCTGCGTAAAGCACTTTCGCTTTGCACAGTCTATGCTGTTAGCTGTGTGCTAAGTACTACAACGTGGCTCGTCTTCCTTGTTTATTGCGCGCTTACTTGCGCTCTCTTTGGTCGGTCATTCGCTCACACCCTCTCTCTCTCTCGTAAGTATGTCCTTGTTGAATTCGCCTAGCCGCTTAACCTGGCCCTGAGAATGTAGTCCATGCTTGGTATGGCAGTAGTAGCGCATTGACGAAATGGCCCGTTCCACGGCGATTAAAGAAATTGAAATACATAAATAAGTATGTGTGTGTGTGTGTGTGTGTGTGTGTGTGCGCACATTTTCCTGGTCATGTTTTATTATCAGCATTGCAGAGCTTTTTGTATACTTGCTCTCGCAGCGCTGTCCACCACCTCAGCCTGCCACTGCAGTTAACCAGCCTGCGGCAAAGGCAACCTGCTTGGGTGTGTGTGTGTGTATTTATATGTATGTATGTATGTATGTGAGTGTGTCTAAATCTGCTTATGCATACAAGCACTCAAATTTCGTATAGCTTCATGGCCATTTCCCTCCATTCCTGCTGCACCCATCACTACCACCACTGCCATCGCTGCTGCTGCTGAGGCAAAGCAATCTGCTCGCCGCTTACTTGTTGCTATTTCGGGATCTTACCAACTATAGTTTGTGGTTTTGCAACCATTATTACAGCTTTTCGCTTAAGCCACACACACACACACACACAGGGGCATCTCTGCTTGACAAAAAAAAAATATAATAAATCCTTTAACCATTCACTATGTAGTATGTTTGCTTGCTTGGATGTGTGTTTGCACTTATGCAAATGGTACACTTGTCCTGAAGTATCTACATATGTATGTACATATGTATGTATGTGTGTGTCAATGTGTGCAGCTTAGCCTTCCGAAAGTCGATCTGTTTCTATAAATGTATTCAAGGAAACTATTGCCACAAAAGCCACTCCTAATTCTAAGTACATATGTTGTTGGTATGTTTTTAAAAAGGATTTGAATAGATTTTAGATATGTGTGTGCTATTTTTTATACCACTAAGAACTAGAAATAATGTGAATAAAGCATTAAGCAAAACCTATAAAAGATTATTGTAAGCTGTTGGCATTTATTTATTTATTATTATTTTTTCTTTTTCTATCATTTGCCATTCACTCATTTGCGTGTCGTACGGCAATCACAAGCCTCGTCGAGTGCATGCAAAAAATGTCGATGGGGCGTATGAGTAACTTTTCGCTTTTTTATTATTTTCATGTTGCATGTTTTCATTTGCGCCGCCGCTTGGGAAATACAAAAATTAAGCTGCAAATATAGCAAATAGCAAAAGAATTGTGATGGCTAACATTTTAAGTGTGTATGTACACACATACATACATACATACATTTGTAGTGTAGTAATGTGTGAAATGTTTAGAATTTTTTCCATGTTGAAAATTCAAATTTAGTTTAATGGAATGTTAGACATACTTTAGGATTTTTTTTTCTTCGCTTTCTGCATGGAATAGTTAGCCAGTGTGCAGAATATGTTGCTAGCGAATGCGGAGCGCTTAAGCTGAAATTATTTTTTTTTTTTAACTTATACACGCTCGGCGTTCTTGAATACAATATTGAAGTATACTTTCTTCAAGCACATAAATAGATTATCAGTGGCGTCCTTTAAATGCCTAAAAATGTGCAGTTCAATCTACTTCGGCTCTTTTTATTTTTCGTACATTCGCGCTCGAGGGCATATCTGCTAAAAACTACTCGGCGGCAACTCTTTTGTCGTCCAACAATTGGTTTGCATATGCGACAAGAGCTTCCGAAATCGGCTGATTGGATCGACATATCCTTAGCTTTGTTGTTCTCGCTCCGGGGAACAGCTTATTTTGCACCTTTCGCGGCAGCCCAATGTAACATATTTCTGGTTGAGCATCCACTCAGAGGCGTCTTCTCGTTTCGGCAGCCAAATGTGGGCCCTGATTTATCTAATTAGTTCCATGGTTTTGAAATAGTTTGCCCTTCAAACCCTCTCAGCAGTTGTCCAGTTCATCTACGCAATCGTCCAGGAATTTTCTAAAAAAAAACGTATCTCAGCAATTTACTTGTGTCGAAGCCATATATTGACTAGTTAAAGTTTTTATTCGCCAATTCGTTTAGACAGCATCACGATTCATACTTTATGAATGAACATTACGCTGCCTGTGACTTTATCGCCTAGATTATTCTTGGCCATCACACAGTACCGAAGTTTTGTCGATGGAGCTGACAAACCGGCATATCGATGGCTTTGATCCAGTTGGAGACTGTTTGACCATCGGAGGAGCATTCACGTCATTTTCACACCTTCACACTTCGGCTAAATTTACAGCGACAAAGATATCCAACAAGCCAATCAACTAAAAGAGAAGTTAGTGCCTCTGCAGAGAGAAATATTGAGGGGTCGGCGTTAAAATTACCAACATTCCTTCCAGCTGCACAAGAGTCTGTGTTTTCAGCACATCCTGACAAACCAAAGTGGCTTCGAAGTAACAACGAACGATAAAAAGCTAAAGCAAAGGTTCCAGCGATATCATATCAAAATTGAGTGCCACGCGGCACTCTGACGATGATCAACCCACCAATGAACCCAACTACCTTTCATCTTCAGAACGTCTTAAGATCACACGAATCAAAATTTCATTGGTGTTCGGCTAGAAATCTTTAAAATAGCCAACTTTCTATCTTCAGCGAAAGATCTCAGGTAAAACTTTCTGCTGAGGGTTTCTTCTAAACGGCATTGGTAGATCATTTGGACTATTTAACTTTGTTAGAAACTTTCAAATAGAAATGTTAGGAATTGAGAGGCTCTGCAGAGCGAATCGAAAGAGTGCCGTTTTGTGAAATTGTAAAGAAGCGCGCTTGCTGCTCGGCGATAGAAATCCCAAAAGTTATTGAGGTAATTGCATTTAAAGATCAAACGGATAGAAGACACAATACGAAGAAGATAAATCACTTGAAAAATTGCGCAAGATATCTGACATGGCCATTTGCTGAACATGCAAAGAACCTGGGTTATCGAAGCTATTAGTACGACGATACAGTTTTTTGGTTCAAGCCTGTAGGTCAAACAGCGCTTCTCACAGTCAACCAACTAATTAATTACATAGTTGATGAAGTCTTAGAGCTTCCCAAACAGCTAGATCGCGCGTTCAGCTAAACCAAGGACTGAATTGGCCGATTAAGCGCTAGAATTAATACCGTTTTTCTCCATCACGATATGGCAAAATTAACATGCTACAATAAACGCCATGTAGTCTACATACAAATACGCTTGTTGCCATACATACAAACCTATCACCTCATAATTGTCCGCAATGTTGCGTTGTTAAGGCCAATGGCGTTGTAGTTACGCGGCAACTGTTGGACGCGAAAAATGGCGCATTGCTGTTATTGCCCACTTGCCTTTTGCCTCAACACGAACACACACACAGAACACACATCGAATGCCTAGAACTGCATGTAGTCACAGTAATAGCCGCAACACGACAACTTAGCAAATCTTCTCCATCTCCTGCCCATCTCCTCGTCGCTGCGCACAGACGTAAAATGACTGAGATGGCGACAGCGGGGTCGCAAATGACGCAGCGGCGCTTCATACGAGTATTCAATTGCTGCGCCAAAGAGTTAATATGACATGCCAATGCATAGATGCGTGGCACATTGATTGGTTGGTCGGTTGGTCGGTTGGTCGTTTAGTTGGTTGGCTGGATGGTGGTCGATTGATCAGTTAGCTGGCTGGCTGATTTGCTGGTGCAATGCAACGCTTCTACTCGTAAAGCGGCAGTGCAAATATTCAACCCAACCGAGACACATTTTTTCTCGCCGCTTTGTTTGCTGCTCTCCTTGCTTCTTGTTACTCGTTTTCTTTATTTATTTATTTTGGATTTTTTTATTTTTTCCTTGGTTTGCTGTCTTCTTTGCCGCGCATTGCAGTTGTCATCCGTTAACAATGCGGCAAAGCTTAAGACAAAGCGCAGCGCAACACAAAATAGCGCGAGACTAGGCAAAACACTGCAAAGCCAAAGAGCCAAGTCGACCCAAGCCAAGCCAAGCCAAAGCGAAGGCCCTGGCAAGCGAGTGGGGAGGGGCGGGTGGTGTTCAAGCGTAGTGGCAGTGGTAACGCCACGCAGGCAGCCTGTACAATGCGAAGGGTTCTTAATGCGTTCTTGAAATATGTAGCTGCTCATGTTGCGGTAGTTGTTGTTCTACTGTTCTTTTTTTTGTTTTTGTTGTGGTTTTTTTTTAAGTGGGCATTGCTGCTGTCACTACTGCCACTACGAGTGTGTTGTTGGTCGATTCAATGTGGCAATTCCACATTATCGCATTGTCGCAAGCGCTTTAAGTATTCGTACAGGCCTCAATTCACACACACAAATATGTATTTTTGTATGTGCAAGCGCGTCCATGAGTTGGCGCAAGCGGTGGCCACAGTTTTTGCCGCATTATGTTGAATTGCTGTGCTAGTACTAGTCATCGTTGTTGTTGTTGCTGCTGCTGCTACTGCATGTTCATTCATTCAGTTACCAAACATTCATTCTCGCCATGCCACGACGAGGTTACTTACGAGCCAACCCACCAACCAACCAACCAAGCACTGTGTGTAGTTGCGCATTGCGAATTAGCGTAGATTTTCTTAACATCTTGCCTTCAAAAAAGAACACAGCAGGTTATATTACAACAAAGGCATTTGTGTGCTTAGTTACAAGCAAATACACTACTAATAATATAAACATGTAGACAACATGTCTTTTTTTATACATCTGCAATGGCATTTGCATTTCTTACACAATCACTTGTACTTTTCGAGCTTAGGTTAAGCCGATTCTTCTCCTCAACAGCTACTAGATAACAAAGCAATTATTTGCGGTATGCTACACGTACTTGTATTTGTTGTATCAAAAGTCCCTTTTTGCAGCAACTAGAATTTTACATTTCAAGTACAAGAACTTTCGTCCTTTAGAAAATGCAAATGAATGGTGGTATTCACATACATACATAATTATGATCAGACAAAATTTTCTATGTTTGTATGTATGTATTCGAAGTAATATTGTTTTCCATACAACCTTGTGGGTTTCGGTCGCCCTACCCATTTACAAGGTCATGCAGACTTTATTGTTTGAAATAAATGCGAATTAGCTAAAAGGAAGCGCACTGAAATGAGCTTTGCCAATCGACAGCAGACCTTGGTGAGGTGAAACCCAAGTCATTGCGTTGCACAGAATCATCTGCCTTTGTCAAAGAGCAAGTTAGTATAATAAAAATACTCATGTCGACAACATCGAGTCTTGTGAGTCATGTTTGGTAGACTTTTTCTACTTCTTGGCGCACCAAACTGCAGTAGTAAATAACGAACAGCATTACCGAGTGCCCAGCATCAGTAGGCGGAGAGGCTTCATGGAAAATCTAAAGGAGATCTTCAAATGATCTATCATAAATGTTGGTTGGCTGCCAATTCAGAATGGTTTGATAAAAGCGACTTATCTAGACAAGCGTCCCAAGACGTTGCTTGTACTTTGAGCAGATGCTTGAATGACACTTCTAGCAACCAACAACAGAACCACAACCAATTTTCACAAAAAAATCGCTGGTCGCACTTGAAATAAAGAAGAAGTGAAGTTGATTGCAAAACAAACAAGGAGATTGGTCGGTTGGTGTTAAATTGAAACTAAAAGAACACTGTGGACGAGTACAGTGCGCACCGTACAGCGATCGGATGCATGCGTATGTCGCTTAAGGAATATTTACTTAAGGAGAGCAGTATGACTCCTGTAAACAAGCATGGCACAGTACTTGCCAATCAGTTCCTTATAGCTTGCCGGTGGTCGGGGCTCCCTAAAAGAAAACTGCTTCCGTAAAATATCATACCCAGACGTGTCAGTAAGCATCTATAAATACTAATGGATAAGATTCAGACGTACATCAAACAAATGCTGAGTCTGACGGTATATAGACAGGTCCTGAATGTAATTTATCAAGATTGCTATAATTGGAGTGAAAGCTACACTTTTTGCAGTGGTGAAACTGCAGCTGAATAGTGAGTTCCGCTTTACTCTACGCGCTGCAGCAGCTTAAACTTGAACTTATCCAGAATGAACCCCTCTTACTTCTCTTAAGCCCAGACATCTAATAAACCTCTCACTCAAAACTTCACGCATGCACCTGATACATCAATAATACAATTATAAACAGCGCACTGGAGTGGTTAATTTTCGCATTTCGTCGACTTTATGCAATCAATTTCCACTTCAAATTCAAAAAAAAAACTCGAGTAATCGGTAGTATAAATCGATTGCTTTTTAATATAAAATTCTTCAGGCGTTTCTTATTACTAGTTATAGAGAATTCCTGTCACAAATTTAAGACCATATAAAATTACCACTGTTCGATAACGTTTCTAGATAGCCTATCAGTTAATTTATTACTTTTTTGCAGTGTTTGCGCTTCCGATAAGACTCTTTGCTTGAATTCTTAATCATCCTAATAGTTATTGTTCAATTTGAATAACACAGAAAAGTGAAATAAAGTGCTTTGTAGAAAAATCGTTCTCCCCGCGCCTACTCCCTTCAATTGAATGGATTTGTTGAAAGGCAAACATCTCAATTTTAAGACTGTTTGAAATCTATCTGCGATAATTAGCTGTAAAAACATTCTTTCTATTTGTACACACATACTATGTGTGATATCACGAGTTGATAAGTATAATCTATTTGATTGTGTGCCTAAATATGTTAACATAAATCATTATGGTAAACGGCGGCGTGTAGTTAGATAACACGGATAAGCCAATACGTGACAGACGTTGGTGACATGAGAGGTAAATAATAAAAAATATTAGCAAAAAATATAATTTTTCAATAAAGAACACCTCCCTTTTGTTAAGTAAAGAAAAGTATTAACCAAATTTAACAATGGCGTCAGTAAATATTTTCTCTCTCGTGCAATCTCAAGCGAATTAAAAACTGAACTGATGGTATTTCTGTACCTACGCGGCTGCTAGAACAAATCAATGCTTTTTAACTGTTAATGGTGTTAACTGTTTTTTCTGCTCTGGCGATGCGCTCCTATATCTTTATCCGCCTAGTGATCAAGCCAATTCTCGCTTGTCCAACATTTAAGTTAATTATTTTCATTTCGTTCGTTTTGATATCGTTTTGTGACTGATCATCGATCGATTAGCAGCTGTTTTTTTCGATAGCGAAAATTAGTTAAAACTTTTTTAAAAATTGCCACGCCCACTTATGTTAAAATGTCTGTATCTCAATAACAGTGTCAGATATTGTCACTAAATATTGCCCTTGACATCACTAAGCTAAATGTTCAAAATTTTTGTAATCGTAAATTATTAACCGTACAAATTTTTGAAATATTTACTTACTCAAAACTTTCTCAGAAAAAAAGTTTAAAATTTTGATGAAAACTTGTTTGCGTTGAATTTTGTTTGTTACTCAAATCTAATAAAAATCAATTGACAAAATGTGTCCTTTTGCAGCGCTGCTATTATTTTGACAGCATGTGTGTATCTATTAGGGTGTTTGGTTATTCAACTTTCAATTATTTGAAAAATGGCAATTAGAAAAAACCGGTTCCTCATATTTTAATCAAGAAAAAACCAGGTAAACCGGTTCTTGCTTTATATCTGAATTCGGTAAGCTGTCTCAGTCTCTAATAGAGACAAAAGTCACAATTTTAGACCAGTTGGCATTCATTAGTTTCAAAATAAAGACTATAGTCTAAAAATAAAGTCTCTAAATAGTGACAATCTGAGAGATTCACAAGTCCATCCCGTGAAGGCTCTGAAAAACTTCTCAATCTCAGCAGATGTAATCTTAGAACTTTCACCGGGTACTTGACAGGTCACTGCAGGCTGAGCTACAATCTTCACAAAATAGGACTCTCTGAGGCTGCAGACTGTAAGTTTTGCGGCTTAGATGCGGAGACTTCTGAACATATACTTTTTGAATGCCCAAGAGTAAGCGAACTCAAGCTTATGCCCCTTAGGGAACGAGTATTATCTCCATCCAGAATATGGACAACTACACCCCCCAAAGTGCTGAGCTTCTTAAGTAGCCTAAGGATGGAGTGACAAACTTAAAGGGTTACCACAATAGATCTTGTAAGGTCGCAGCGTTACTATGCCGTAATAATAATAATAATAATAATTTCTTTTCCTCGCTTTCACGTTTTTTTGTTTTGTTTTTATTTTTATGTTTTGTGACCTGCTCTTCCCCAGAAACTTTATTTTAAGACTATGTAGAGACTTTATTTTAAATCTAATGGAATTGTGACTTTTGTCGAAAGCGAGGAAATCTCTAACTTTTAGATTCAAGCTTTGAGATTATACCAACTTACAGAATACGGGCATTATTGTCAGTAAGACGTTTTACAATTTTTCAAGGTTTTTCCGTCCACATATGACATTTGTGAAAATATATAAAATTTCCTAATATACCTTGTTGCGTTTTTTCTGATAATTATTTGGATTTCGAATACATATAATATCTAATTAATAAGCTCTTTATGGTTGCCGTTTCATTAAAAAATACAATGGATACAAAATTATTTGATGTACTGCTTTAATATTTCACAAAGGCTACAAATAGGTAAAAAACCGGGTGTGAAGATTAAAAAAACCGAGTAATTCGATATTCGAAAATTCAAGATTTCAAAAAAAAACACCGCACAAAATCTTATGAAAAACCGAGAGAAAACCGGTTTGAAAAAACCGACTCAATTACCCTAGTATCTATGTATGTAAAAAAAAACGGAAGCGGAACCAAGCACAATTTCATATTTCCAAATTTAGGTCACATTCACACTCGCACGTAGTACATAAACATGAGCTTCGCCGAATTTAATTTAATGCATAAGCATGCACGCATATTTGCCTATAAATACACATATGCATAATATACATACATACATATGTATGTATGTACATACTAATTAGACTTCCTCACGCTAAGCTTCTCCCTTACGCATTAACACATCCATTGCCATCGTCTTCTGCTTACAATTGTTTCCCAGCGCTTGCCTACCATTTTTATACCAACTACCCCTCCGCACTACCTACATTCAACAACAACTAACAACACTTTCTGAAATGCCCAAGTAGCAGAAGACATTGAGAAACCGTCAGCCACGTAAGTTAGTTGGCAACGCTGTAAATCTCATTTTGCAGAAATGCAGAATGCGAGCAAGTTATCAACTTAATATGTGTGTATGTGTGTGACCCCATAGCGGTATACTTACATATTGTACATTACAACAATTTGGCCAAAGTCAAAGCGAAGAATGTGAATTGAACATAATACACTTTGCCAATACAAGGCGGCATTAAAGCGTACGAATAATAATAAAAGAAAATAAATGCAAATACATAAAACATACATATTTACATATGTACATGCTCGAAGCGGTACTGCAATGCGTTTAAAGCGAACGAATTTGACGTTTTGTTAGGAAGTAAATAACCACGTTTACACTGTACTCGAAAGGTGTGATTGGGTGTGCGCGCCATTAAATGAAACTGATATGAAAAACGCGCAACTGAACGAAAGTTAAGGGGAAACGAACTCAGAGTCACAGAGCGCACAAATCAAACAGGAGAAAATGAGAAACTAGCCGCAGTGGAGCGAATTATTAACGGCGACCTGTGGCGAAAAGAAAATGTTGAAACGGTAATTGAAGAAGAAGCAGACGAATGCGCACTTGAATCAATAAGCGAAAGTAGAGGAACACACGAAATCAACAAGAGGCCAGCACACAGCGTACAGCGCCAATATAGCCCCAAAGTGCAGAGCGAAAAAGCAGCAGAGCTGGTAGCAGGCAAATGGCAATAGAGCGAGCGAAATGAGCTAGTAGTGAAGGGGAACACAAGCGTTTGGAACAAATTGGTTTTGTGCTGTAAAGTGACTTGACTTTGCCAACCGCTAGCGCAGTTGCAATTGAGTTGTTGAACGTGTCGTACTTACAAATAAAATAGTCTCGTTTGTTTCATAAGATTTTAAGAAAAAGTAGTCAACTAAAAAAAGTCTAACGCTGCAAGGAGTATTAATTAAGCAACGGGTATAATTTTCTTCTTACTTTTTTGAAATCTTAATATTATAACGTGTTTATTTTTCTTATATTAAATTTGTATAAAAGTTTAAAAATCCCATGCGAGAGTAAAAAAAAACCAAAAAAAGATATTCAAACCGATTAGAAAAATATTTGAAATTTTCAACTGGAATATACGCGAATTCGCCCTCGCTCAACTTTTGGCTCGGGCTCGTGTTCACTACGCTGCGAGTACATGTGAATGTGTTGATGTGGCTAGCTAGCTGACAAAAGAGAATTTGCAGTAAAATCTAAAATAACCAAAAATATATAAAGGCGAAATAAATAAAAGAAACGGGTTTGAGTTACCGCAAAGTAGCATGCGTCGTTATAGCCGCGTGTATACATATGATTATTAGTTTTTCAAGTTTGGCAAACGCCCGTCTAATTAGGAGTGTTTCGAAAAGGAACTCAACGCTATTTCCGGTACATGAACCTAATTTTAGGAAATAAAAAAATCGATGGCGATAATACGTTTACAGTGCTTTAACCATTAGAAATTTGTAAGAACGGGCTACAACAATAAAGTTTTATATATTTAAAAATAAACGTACATACATATGTACATATGTATGTAGTCGAATACTTAAACGCGTCAACGATATAACACATAAAATACATTATATACTTGTATAGTCGTTTTAAATTGCGAACGAAACTTCTTAAATTATGCGTATGCTAAGCAATGTTTGAAATTAATGAGAAATGCGAAAAAAATTTGAAAAAAGTATCATTCTCCACATCTTGTATTGGTTTTAATTTTACAGGCTAACGGTAACCATTTAGAAAGCACGTCAACGTCAACAACAGTAGCAGCAGTAGCATCGCCGCGGTGACAGCGATAGAAGCAATCAGCAGAAGGAGCAGATAGTTAATTTTTAAATTCCACCTTTAACCAACTAACAAAAACACAACAGCAGAAATGGTAATTAATTTTAATTTGAAATAATAAATTTACATTTTATGGTTATTTTAAATGTACATACATGTATGTACAAGGTGGCGCAAAAGTAATCTTCCTATCAGAAAATGCTATAAATTTTGCGATTGGCCCCCAATGGCCCCTAATAAACAATGTTACGCTACACTGCTCCAGAACGCGGAATATTTTCTTTAAATTCAATTTTTTTCATTTTTTCTTTAAATTACAGCCAAAAAACATCGGCAGTTTACTTTTGCGCCACCTTGTACTTATGTACATACTTCTGGCGTATAAAATCTTGATCAAAAGCTCTGCTTGAGGGATAGAAATTTAAATTCACTAGTAATTTTTACACACCAAAAAGAAACCCTTAACTTCAATGTTTAAATGCTTTCAATCATTTTGAAGTGCCGTCAGTTTTAAAATTTAGCAATGATTGGAATTAAGCTAAATTAATATGATACCACTCTTTTGATAAAGCAATAACAATTTCGACTAAGTGCTTACCTCGTTTTTGTATATACGCATAAAAAAAAATGAAAAAAAAAATCCTGCTTTCGATGTAAACTATTTGAAAACTTAAGTTCCACTTATTCTCTTCGTATTATTTACTAGTTTAATCGACGTCTTTATCGAAATCGTATTTTATCAACTCTATGATCGCTATTGGAAAACGACTGACTGTAATTTAGCTTTACATTTTAGCAACTTAAGTATAATTCGAAATCCTCAAGGTATAAACTATGTTTTCGGATATTTTTCGAAGTTCTGGTATTTGATTAAAAAAAAATTTTTTATTTTTAAAAGTCTTATTTTTTCTCGATTTTCTAATAATTAACATTTTTAATTATGCTTTTGCTTTTTGCCAAAGAACTTGTATTTAGGAAATGAATTTTTATTTCAAAACCAATTCGAATACTTCCTAACTTGAGAAAAGTAAAATGTACATACATATGTAAATAAGTACAAGCAACGCACTTCAACTTGAAAATAAAAATTTGCAAGGGAAGAAAACTTGCTTTATCTTATTATCTTTTTCGTTCGCGAGCGATGTTAATATTACGAATATTTTTAAGTAGTTTGTGATTCATAGATATTTCACCCTACAAGGTCCAACAATACATATGTATGTATGTATGTAGATAGTCTGGTTTAGGCATTCAAATACCGCAATTCCTTCATGGTTAATTGTCCCATATTATAAAGATTCACCAATCTAATTTTTAAATTATAGATTAGCACGTCGATTAAAATTTCCCAATTTCTATGGGTGTTTACGTGTCCTAGTGTGGGTATTTTGCAAAACAAAGCAAAAAAAAAATACTAACAATGCAGTTTTAAAAAATGAGTATTTACATAAATGTACCTACATACATATGTATGTATGTACAAATGTATTTACAATATATTTATTTTTCTTTGGCTTCCTAAAATCTAATTTATATTTCATTACGTATATTTTTACACTAGTTTGTGAAGTGCTAATTTTAGCCCTTCATTAAAATATTACTGTGAGCTCCATTTTTCTTTAGTATACCTAATAAAATTATTTTTATTTAAATAGTTCATTAAGTAATTATGGCTATTTTTTATTGTATTCAATTAAATTGAATTTGTGTATTTATCGATTTGATACATAATTAATTAGCCTATACAAAATTTCTATTATTTTTTAGTCAATTATTTCGAATTAATTGTTTGTTTTCTGGAAAACCCGCGTTAAGTAATTGAGTTTGATCATCTTTTATTAACAAAACAACTTATTTAATATGTGTATATACATATGTATGTACATATGCCATGTGATCTAATGGTTTATTCACTAATAGAATTATGTACTAAAAAGCTGTTCGAATGGCGCTTATGTGTCGGTAAACAAAAGTGCGAAGAAAATTTAATGTGTCATTCATTGCTTTTTTGTGAGCGCTTCAATTGTGCGATTTGTCAGCAGTACCAAAGAAAATAAAATAAAATCAGATCACAATAAAAAAAATAAAATTATGGGTAATGCTGCAATACAAAAAGAAACCGATCGCCAATAAGCCAGATAATAATCATAAATGTAGCGATAGTGCCTTACTAATATTTTTTTATGCATGTAACTACACACTTTTACCATGGATCTTACAACCATGATTTTTCTTTTTCGCGTAAACAAAACGGATTTAAAATTTTTTTTTTAGAAAAAAATTAGCTTTGAAGACACCAAGTAGGTACATATGTATGTATGTATGTCGGTATATACATACCTATGCATGTATGTATGTATGTACGTAGGTAGATAAAAAAATTAAATATGCATGGGAGTGTTAAAAAAATATGTAGTAAATTTTTAAAATCTATTGATAGTACACGTACTATATATGTATGTATGTATGTCCAAGTATAATAAATTGTCGTATTTGATTGTTAAAAGCGTGTAAACCGGCCAATCAGCCAGTTCAAAATCCACCCTCTTTGAAATCGCCTTGCTATTTTTTTTATTTATCCCTAATACAAAAAAAAAACACTCATCGGAAAGGTATCTCGCCGCAGCCACTCTCTTTTTTTCTGTGCCAACCGTTCCCCTATTTTTCATATCCACGTTGTTTCTTTTCGAACTCTCGCTCACGCTCTCTGCTGAACCGTTTCACACACATTTGGCCGTCAGTCGGTGATTCGTTGTTTTCGCCACACACTTTTGCATGGATTTTGGCGTTTTTCGGCTTTTCGCTTTTGTAATGGTCCATTTTGCCGTCATGCTGCAGAGGTTATTGGGTGTTTATTTGTTGGTTGTTGGCCATGCAACAGGGGCTATTGTCATCTTTCTTTTGTATACACATTCTGTTATTTTTCGCTGCCTGGGTTTGTTGCTTTTGCTAACAACAGTGCAAGAACCACTTGGTTGCTGTGACTATGCGTGCGTTTCCGACCGCCGAACGTCCATACCTTTGCATACGTACATATTTACATTTGCTTTTGTTACGATGCGCATGTTCTTTGTCCATTCGTTTCATTTAGCTTCGTTCACTTTTGAACCGTTCCGTACCGCTATTTTGCCGCATTGCGGTTATCGGCGTCTGCTGCTATTTCGGTATTTTTCGCTCTGTGTCGACTGTCGACTCGTCACCGACGCGACGTGACCTGAAGCGACGCGACGACAATGACGATGACTGATACCGGCGAGCAAATTTCATTGTGATTGTTTTGTTGTTGTTGTGTATTGGTGGTTGCTGTTTATCATCAGTCAAAAGAAAAGAGAATTAAATGTTAAAAGGGGGTGTCGGTGGAGTAGACGTAAAAAATGGTCTGCAATTCTGTCCGACAGGCAGTCAGTTTGTCGCAAGATATTTTACATTTTTTGTTGGAGAAGTACATACATACATACATATGTAAATAAAGAAAGCAACACGCAAAGGGTGTTGCTGGAAAGAAAAAGAAGCGGTGATTACGGCAGTACGACAGTTGGATTGAAAATGTAAAGCAAAGATAAAAATGGCAAAATATGACCACCAGGCAATGTCAAATTAGATTTACCCGACAACTCGACCCGCAATTTATGATTGCGTTCAATCGCAATTTTGAAACAAATTGCCAATGGAGACAGTAAATTGAATGATGCTAGCAATTTATATTTTGAAATATTTTAAGTTTATCAATTGCCAACACCAAGGCGAATTCATAAAAGGTGGTGTTAATCAATCAGCTGATTGGTGGTTGGTTGTCAAGATCAATTTTTTAGTTGCAAAAAATAAATTGTTCCCTTTAACTACAGGAAATTTCAAGATATGATTCACTATAACATTTTGCGGTGACTAATAGCGAAAGTTCAATACAAAGGAGAACAAGTTTGACAATAACCCACCAAAGGGTTGTATTTTTAGAATCGCTACCACCTTACATCAATTCGCCTTGATGCAAACCCTTTAGATAAACAAAAGTTGGTATAAGATAATACGTGGCTAATTTTATTTGGTTTAAGGGAGAAGCGGAAACGGATATCCCCAAAATAGTGAATCGTGAACAATTATGCAGGGTTGCATTATATACATACATATGTTTATTTGTACTATTTTATCACTTGTTTTCCTCCGAACGAAGTATTACAATTTATTTTTGTTTTAAATTTTTCTCAATCCAGTGCAGAAAACAGCACTCAGACTACATGCCGTCCATTGTACTGTTTTCATGTTCCTTTTAAGAATGATACATACTCTGTATGTACTATGTACTCGTATGTACATAGGTAGATATGTACATACTTATGTACATATATATATCAGTGCTATTTTCGCGGGATTCATTTAAGTATAAATGAACACATACATATGTATACTTTATTTACACATTATTCATATCAAATAAAAGGTCTTTAAATTATCTTTTTAACGATACCGCGAAGCCGCTCTGGATCATTACCCCCATTATTACCGATTCTCTTATCGCCAGCAACACAAACAAAACAAAATTTCTTACAAAACTTAAATGTTTTAATATATAAAGTTATACATAAAATTAAAGGTATTTTTATGAGCTTTAAGACAAACTTATTTTCACATACAATTAATTACGGATTAAAAAAAAAAATAAAGTTTTTTCTTTAAAAAATGTGCGTTTATGTTTTGTTATTTTTCTCAAAATATATATGTATGTATGTATGTACATACTTTTTTACACATACATATGCATATCAAATTAACGATACCAATATATACATACATACATACATACATACATATTTATCCCTTTCTAACCCACCACTATTAGTTTGCACCAAAAAAAAAATTATAACACTAAAATCGGTAAAAAAGGGGGCCCTATTTTCTTTTTTCTAGCCCAACGGTCCGTATTCTTTACTTATGCCAATAAAAGTTTCAAAGCTTTCGAAAAAATTTAAAAAATTTTTAAAAACTGTCTTCAAAATTTTAAACTTTTTATTCAGGACTTTAAGAAAAATTTTGATTATGCAGTTTTGTAGCTTATTAAATTTAACAAAGTGCAAATTTCAGATGTCTAAAATGTACCGTTAATTTATAAGATTTTTTTTTTGTCAATGGTGTTGAGCATTTTCTTCCATATAACGTTTCCATATAACGTTCCATCAACAGTCCAATTTTATATGGTAATTCTTAGTCACTCTTTGTTCACACGCGCTGTGTTTTTACTTGCTTAAAGTTTTAAACTTAACTCATTTATTTTTTAAGAAAAATAATTGTAATTTAATTGCATAATAAGAATTAAACAAAATAAAAATAAATCACCAAATATGGTACGATTATAATTTAGATATAGGGTGTATTAATTTTTTTTCTACGTAAGCAGGAATACATACACACATACATATATGTATGAAAAAACCGAAATGTGATATCTGTTAGCTGTTAACTGATAAGGCAAATATTAAAAGCTGAGTAGGTATGTACCTAACTACATTGCGGATAGCTGAGCGTTTTACCATAATTGGCATAATTGAATTTTTGGCAGTTAACTGATAAGATATCAGTCAGAGTTGGAGTCGACTTACATAAGTACATGGCATGCGGGTATAACAGTAAATTCGTGTCCAATAAACATTATTATTGCCCTGACTTGCTGCTAATCGATAAATACATACATATGTACATATGTATCTTGCGTTTACTGTTTTTTTATGTCCATCCATAAATATTAAATATGATAACGGGTTTTTGGAAAGCTGTTCGTACTTACTATGCACATATGCATGTATGCATGTACATACATACATACATATGTACGTACATATAGTTTGTATGCCCTATAAGCAATTCAGTAGTCGACTACAACAAAAAAAAAACACTCTTCTAGTTTACTTTTAAGACCTAACTATGTATAACTTATAGCGGTTTTATTTTCTCGAATAAAATGTTGCCTTCTCACATTGTAAGTTTTGCATGAGGCTATCTGTCATCATGAACACTGGCTATATTCAAAGAAATTGTTGCTACTTTGTTAGAAATGGACACCCAACGGCTTGAAAGGGCCGGCATTAACTACAATATAATGCAGGACTTACCTAAACTCGAATCATGCTTTTCTATGCAGTGACATTTGCGTTTTGTTTTTTTGATCATTTCGTATTTATTAATTTTACTATTGTTTTAGATATTTTTCATATGTATGTACATATGTACAATGTACATGTGTACATTGCTAAATATAAAGAAGAAAACTATTAGCTAACTGATATTCAACTAACTTTAATTTAGTTAATTGACTACCACCTTGGACATCGCCATGTTAAAATAGTCAGTTGGCTTCATTATAAATAATCTAAGCACCGACGACAACGAGTTGCGAAATAGTAGTTAGTTTTAAAGGCATTAAAAATTAGTTGAGTTGCTGGTAGGGTGTTACTAGTTCATAAATACTACAACAAATTGCAACACGAAAGTTTTTATTGCCAACTCGTCTAATGTGGAAAGTATGCACATTCCAAGGCACATCAAATAGGTAGGCGGAGCAAACTTTTTTGAACTTTTTTCATATTTTATTTTAATTTGAATTGTCAAATTTTGAATTTCGTTGTGATAAGAATGCTTTCAGTACAATTCAAGGTAGTTGATAAAATATTTAAAATTTTAGCTTTTTAAAGCAAAAAAAAAATATAATATTTCTACTGCTGCTACCTATTGAATGTCCCTTGGTATGTACATATGTACATACATATGTATGTATGTATGTATGTATGTAAGTAAAGCATTGCACAAACATTGTCAGCTGCTGCTTATCTTTTTCAGTGGTAAAGAAAATAATAAAAAAAAAACAAGAAAAAGCTGAGATATTTTAAGTAAATATGTACATGCCTACTTTCGACGAATATAAGGAGGTATTAAATGTGTACATATGTACATATGTACATACATACAAATGTATGTATCTACGAAAAATATCTATGTACTTTATTTACATATTTATGTTGTGTAGATGCTTAACAAAAAGGCTTGAAAGAACAAAACAATTTGCATTTGAGATATATTTGCAAAAAAAAATTTAAATATAAACAAAATCTCTTATAATCTCATTAAAAAATCAGACCTAAGCAAGCATAAACTTGGCAAATAAGTGGCCACATACAAAGTACTGGACTTTCGGACTACACTGACAGTCCCGTTTAAAAGTTAAGTTAAAAAATGTCTAAAAATCTTAAATCAGACAAAAACTAGAGAATTAATGCATTGAATGCAACCGGTTCTATCCGTGACACGATCGTTCAGTTTCGTACTTAATTTTTTAATTTATTTCTTGTTCTTTGATTTTCTGACAGAATGAATTTTCTTGGCAAGTTAGGTTTGAAGGCAACAGATTTCTGCCACATTTGCCGTGAAACTCTAAAATTTTGGCTAAATACGAAGCTTATAACAATTTTTTGCTTGTGTGTATGTACATATGTACATATGTATGTATATAGTATTGTTACCATTCGGGCTGAATTTTCATGAAATCTACGAAAAGGCTGGCATTTTTGTTGAAATTTCGCTCAAGCGATTTGTCAGACCAGCAAACGCCGCTATACACCACATAAATGGGAACTTCGAATGGTTTCGACTTTATTACTTCCTATCTTGACCCAACCATTTTGTGGTATAATATAAAGACGCACACCACAAATGGTAGGAGAAGCTCGGCCAAACACTTTTTGTTTTTAATATAATAATTTCCGTTTTTTAGGAAAATATTGATTGAATGTTTAATTTTTCATTCTTTTTATAAAAACCAGAATTCGGTAGTTTATTTTATTTTGTTTAATGCTGATCACATTTTTATACACCTACATATCTCACCCTTGACGATGGAATTCCCCATATACATACATATGTACATATATGTAAGTAATACATAGTAAGTACGAGTATGTACATTAGTGTTATATATGTATGTAGATACATAAATGAAGTTAAACAAGCATAATTATAAAAACATACTTATGTATGAGTCACGAATGAATGGAACTGACGCGGTTTCCGATGTCGCGATCAATTTTTAGTAGCAAGCAAAAGTAGCAACATCGTTATAAATTTTGCCGGTCGCTTTTTGTTTTTGCCTATTTTTAAACTTTGCGCTTTACAAACATACATATGTACATATATACATACATAGATATGCACATACATACATATGTAGGTAGACGTGGACGATTTACTTGTTTGACTTCATTTACATTAAAAACTATAAACTTCCTGCAGCAAAAAGAAATGGTTTAGAACTCGCGGAGAACTACCACAAATGTATGTACATTATAGTGATTTAACGAGTTGAGATGGAAAAGAAAAATTCAAAACAAAAAAACGCTCCGGAAGCAGGTTTTGAAAGTCGTTCTGTTAACGTTGATCCACTCGGCTGCTGTAATAATACAAATTTTTCTGTATTCGTCAGAGTGGGTGACATTTTTTATTGATACTTGCCAATTTTATTGCACGTGTTAACGTGGATTCGGTTCCATTAACATCAAAGATACACAATTTTTTTATTTACTACAACCATTTATTTAACTGAGCGCATACCTGTCATGTTTTTCGCGATGCGTTCTAAAAGTGTCAATTTTGAATGCGTCGCACAATAACTGCTGGCCTAATCACAACTTCATAGATATATTTAAGCTGATTTTATTCTATAATGAATTTTAGACGAAATCGCAGTTGGAAAAAGCTACGCTGAAACCAATCCGGGTTTAAATAATAAAGTTAAAAAAATACACACTGCTGCTGTATCCTCTTTGGAAAGCGAATGCTAAAGAAATCTTCGAAATTTGATTTTTTTCAGAATTTTTAATACTTTCGGAATTTTATTTTTTCGGACTTTATTTTTATCTCAATTAATTTTTTTTCTTCTAAATTTTCACAAAATTCGATTTTTTATTTTTTCAGAAATTTTATTTTTATCACAACTTTTTTTACAATTTTCTGAATTATTATTTTTAGGAATTTGACTTTTTTGAAAATTTTTAATTTGAAATTTTTATTTATTTCTGAAATTTTTTCCTATACAGAGATCTTTTATTGCTTTCAGAATGAGATGTTCCCTCGATATTTTCAGAAACTACATTAATTTTAATTTTTGAACTATAGTTTTTCCCCTATTAAAAATTTTTACAGAATTTCTTTTTCATATTATCATATTACAAAAAAAGATAAATTTGCTCCTATTCCAGTTATTCGAGTATGTTTCAAAATGTACATATGTACATGCTTTGATTGACCCACGGTAGATTCGGTGACAGTTTTCTCGTAGATTTCACAATAATTGAAACTATAAAAATTATTTACTTATAAAAACTGATATTAAATCATCATAATTTAGAGAGATAAAAATTACAACCAACTCGAAATAAATTTGTATTCAACTTAATTAAAAAAAAATTAAGTTATTATTTGTATATGTACATACATACATATGTACATAGCGAGGGATGATTTGTGATTTTTTTAAGCTGGCGAAAGTTTGTTAAAATTCCCGATTCGTTAATTTTCCACACATTGACTTGTTTTGTATGCGTATCTATATACATACATACATATGTATATACAAACATACATATGTACATATTTACTCGTATATACAAAATACATTTGTATGTAAATTTATACGTGTGCATACCACATTTATATTCACAACTCCGCCGCTCTTTTTGGCTCATCCGTTGACGTCAGTCCGCTAAGTTTGAACGAGTACTTATTTATTTTACTTTCAAACGCGCTAAACTGAAATCCAACACCGAAGTGCGCATATGTATACATATGTTTTTTTAGCAAACAATAGGTATCTATTTAAATTTTTTGTTATCGTTTTATTTCTTTTTTTATATACATATTTGCATTGTATGTATGGATATTTATTATTTCATTTGCTTACTTTTTATTTATTATTTACTTATATTTGACGTTACCTGCCGCATTTTTGTATATCTATGTGATCTGCATGCAAATGCTTTTTATGTTTTTTTCTACTGCATTTTTCAAAGTTCATTTCATTGTTCTTCACTCCCGCACACGCTTCCGTTATTTAGTGCATCCTATTTCCGTTATCTGGCATTTGAAGCAGCAAACTAGGTTCACTGTGAATTAACCATCCAAATTGACAGCTAATTTTTGACAAAGTGTATTTGTACTGGCAGCGTCTGAATTCCGGAGCGTTATTATGTCAAACCTTATGAAATTTGTTAACCCCTAAATGTGTTCAAAAATAAAAAAGGGTTAACAAAAAGTTTTGTGGAAAAATATTCACATGTATGTACATATGTAGTATGTACATATGTACAGTACATACAAAACTTGAAACAAATTTCAGCAGATAATTCTAAATATAACGAAAAATGGCATCGTGCGCAATTTGTAAAGGCAAACACGGCAACTAATTTCTTTTTTATGCAGTGGCTAAAAGAGTTGTGCTTTGGAAGAGGTGGATTGAAGCTTGCTAAATAAATTTTCCGTTTCGGTGAGAGTATGCGAGAAGCATTTCGACAAAGCTGACTTTTATGGCTGAATTCAGTAAGCAGTCTCAATCTCTATAAGAGACAAAAGTCACAATTTTAGACCAGCTGCCATTTATGAGATTCAAAATATAGCATCTAGTCTCAAAATAAATTATCTAAATTGTGACCTGGTGATGAGCAGGTCACAAAAAATTAAAGTAAAACAAAAGAGAGAAATAATCTCTAGCTCATAGTCTCAAATTTTGAGACTTGAGATTATAGGTACGAAGTTACTGAATTTCCGGTAATGTAGATTGCCCCGCATTAGGTTAGGCCTTTAGGCCCATTGTGGTACCACGCGGATTTGAAAAAAACCCCTTATCGAACCAACATGTGTAATCTACGAATTTTACTAGCTTGCGAATCTCTACTTTTGCCAGATCGCTAAAGTCTCCGAAGAACTCTGATCCCAAGAATTTTCTTCTTCTAGCCCATAGTGCAGGACATTCACATAGAAGGTGCCTCACGGTTTCAGGCTCATCTTCATTTCTGCAGCTTCTACGGAAGTCATTGCAGGGAACATCTAGTCTCTCTGCGTGTCGGCTGATCAGTATATGACCTGTTATAATTCCTAACACTAAGGACAGGTCTCCCCTGCCCAGCATGAGAAGACCTTGTGATCGCTTGACGTCCCATTCCGGACACAAGAGCTTGGACTTGGTACAGTTGTTACCGTTTTTCCAACGGTCTTCCGCTCCCTTAAGGGTTTAGTCCCTTATTGCTTAGCAGAATATTTTTCAATGTTTCTCGCAGAATTTCAGCAAAACTCTATAGTAAAAATGTTCCTTTAAATATAACTTTGCAAACATTCAAAACGATTTCAAGTTCTTCAGAGCTTGAACTCTCTATGCTAAAGAATATTTTCCGTAACCGATGTAACCGACGTAATGTCAGTAATATTTTGTAATAATATACATATGTATATATCTAATACGTGTAGTCTTTAAGACTTCACAAACAAATAAACAAATATGTAGTATGGTATGTACATACATATATAAATTTATTGTTTTCTCCTATTTTGATTTTTTTTTTGGGTATTTTTCTTCCAACGTGTACTTATGGGTTAATGCAATGTAAATACATTTTGAAAGTTGCCGTTGCCCCTCATTACCTAGCACACATGGTTGAATACACATTGATTTTAGAGTTTTCACAGTTGTCAATCAATCAGACGCATAAAATTAGGGGAAAAAAGGCATACAAGTGAAGACTTCATAAAAAAAAAGAATAAATAACAAAATATTTTCTACCAAAAATAAATAATTTTTGACAAACATCCACGCGTGTGCATATTTGAAGTGCTCGTACATACTAACTCTAACGGCTAAAAGAAAGAAAGAAAAACAAAAATCGAAAAATAAAATATTTATTGTGGTACTTCAAAGATAACAAATTGTCGCCGCATAGCCCTTGAACTCGTCGTCATTGCTGCAGTGGTGCTTCATATGCGTTGTTTTTGTGCTTTTGAAGAGTGCAGTGCTGGCGGTTGCTATTTAAAGCTGTGTAAACTGAATTTATCAAGCTTGATAAGCCGACAAAACAGACGAATTTTCTAAATTTTTTTGCTGTGCTGTTGTACTTTGGAACTTTAGCATTTTCTGCTGTACCGTTTTCAACTGCAGCAGCGAACATATCAGCAAGAAGCGCTTAAAACAATCTAATATGCATAAGTAAATGTATAAGCGTTCTCTTTGCATATACCATACACACATATATATTTTGAAATCATAATTGAAACCACGCGGTTTTGAAAATCAACAATTGATTTTGTGCTTAGAACAAAATGGTAAGTGTGATTTTTCTATTTTTTTTTCTTATTACTTTAGCGACTAAGTACTCTACATAATTCGCTATCAGCTGACAATGAGAAAATAAAATTTCGCAACAGTCAGGGACACAAATGGTATTTTTTTAATTTTTTTTATTAATTTCTCTTGCCAAACATGTACATACATATGTATGTATGTATCATGTCATAAAATAGCAAAAAAACAAAAACACCCTAGTTTTTACCTCTTATCAGCGTTATTTTTAAAATAATTCTAGGTTCATGTTTTGCGTACTAAAAAAAATTCACCCTAGCTTTATGACGCTGCTAGATCCAAAACTGATTTTAGTTGGAAAAGAGGCGTGTTTACTAGCGGTTTTCTGACGTCAGATTAAGCTTCAATTACATTTGCTTTATCAAAAGAAATGGGTTGGGGTCAGTAGAGTCACATGTTAATAATACTTAGTGTACTGTATGAAAGTAATAGTATATGTTTATGAAAATATTGGGGACACGTATGTACATACATATGAATAATCACTTAGACGATCGGTTGGAGTGAGAGAGTGAAAGAGATTTTTGTATTGAAAATTAGACCGCTTCGACGTTGTGAATCTCCAGTGATATGCTTCCAAAGAGGGCAGGCTTGGCGAGGTGGCCAACACAAATTTGACAAGGAATGAACGACATTTTTTACCACCATTTTTTTTATGAATTTCTATAAACACACATGTTTAGGGGATTCTTTTAATACCAAAATACGTGTTGCTTTAGTTTTTAATTGTAGTCTAAAAGAAAGCAATAAAAAATCCCCGTATATTTAAGACAATTTTTGTTAATTTGTTTTTTTGCTAATTTACATTTCTCTCTCTCTCATTTCAGGCTGACCAACTGACAGAAGAACAAATCGCTGAATTCAAAGAGGCATTCTCGCTCTTCGACAAAGATGGTGATGGCACCATCACGACAAAAGAATTGGGCACAGTGATGCGATCACTGGGACAGAATCCAACAGAAGCCGAACTGCAAGACATGATAAATGAAGTCGATGCTGACGGTGAGTGTTAAAAATAAAATTTAAAAAATGGTATAAAGGAAACAAATGCGTTTGTATGTACATATGTATGTACATACATACTATGTATATTTATAACAAATATTAAGTCCGTTATTAAGTGGACGTAAATAAAAAAAAATGAACTAATCATGTAGCAAATAAAAATAAAAAATAAAATGCATTTAGATATATTTACATATGTATGTGTAATAAAAACTAGAAAAGTAATACAAAATATTAAAAATTAAGTAAATAATAAAAAGAATTAATAAAATATAAAGAAATAATTAAAAAAGAAAGAAGTACATGAAAACAAATAATAAAAAAATATAAAAATAAATAAAAAATATTAACTAAAAATATTAAATAGGGAAATAGTAAACATAAATTTATACACACATACATACATAGTTTGATAGCTATTTTCTTTAGTAATTTTTTCAAAATTTTCGGAGTTTTATTTTTTCGAAATTTTTTATTCCAAACATTTCTATGGAATATAAATTTTTTTGTAGTTTGATATTTTTTCGGAATCTTGTTTTTCCTGATTTTCCATTTTCGAATTTATATTTTTTATGTAAATATAAAAATTGGCGCAAAACTATACAACGTTTTTAGTTTTCGTTTTTTAAACTAATTATTGTGAGTTAAATTTTGAGGAATTCTAATTTTACGCAAGATATTTTCCGGAATTTATATATATTTTTGCGCTACATTTTTTAGGAATTTTTATTCTTCGAATTAATTTTTTCAAAATTTTAATTTGTTTCGAATTTTTTTAATGTGTAAATTTAATTTTACTTGCATGTATGTACATATACATACATATTTCTCTAGGAGGTAATTTATGTTAGAATTTTTGTATTTTTCAGGGAATTTCGATTTTGTTGATAGTTTTTATTTTTACGACATATCAATGATTTGGAATAAAATTTTTTGTAAAAGTTTAGCCCTTTATAAAATATTGAGCCCTCTTATTAAATATAGTAAAAAACTGTTTAAGAAATAGTGCGATTTCAAAATTTTCGAATTATTTTCAATTAATCTTGAATCTACACTACACTCAATAGCTTCTAGGCACATAAATAAGGATTCCAATTGCAAGTGGCAAAAGTCAACAGAAGATAGTAAGCGCAAACCCATTGCATAGGAGCGTGTAGCACGCGCTTTAATAAATTATTTACTAAAAAAAATATACGAATTGGAAATTAATGAGCGAAGAAAGCAAGAGAACAAACAAACCAAGTAAAATAAATAAAAATATAAAGCAAGAAATAAATGCAAAAATTGCAAAAAAAAATTTATAAAAATCAACAAACGGATAAAAAAAAGCTAAAATTCACGCTCGCTGTTTATCTGCTTTTATTCACCCAGCGCGTAATGTAAAAAGCAGAGCAGCGAGGAGTTAAACACCCATCACCAGCGCCGCCGACTTCTTATGCGACTTCAGTCGGTCGCTCTACAGCTGCTACAGTCGCCGCCTAGATGCGCCGGCAATTCTTTTTCGATGAGTCGCTTTATTTGCTAGCCGTTAAAAAAGAATTTCGCGTTGAACTGAGTAGAGTAGCTCCTTTATACTATGTACATATGTATGTATGTATGTAGATATGCACATAATAAGAAATACAAAAAAACCGAAAAAAAATCAAGAATATTTTCATATGGCGTACGGCCAAGTTAAGAATAGCATATTAATAAGAATTTTAATCATTAAATAAAATCTCACTCCATTTCTTCTCCCTCGTGCTCAGCGGTCGTCGCCGCTTGCTTGCTGTTTTTTGTTGCATTCCGTTGTTGGTGTGTGTGTGTGTTTTTTTCGCGGTGTTTGTCAAGCTGTCTAAATGTCTGGTGTATATCTCTGGACATTATATTAAATGAAGTGGTACATATGAAAGAAAGCAAACACGGAGGGCGGGGGCTCTGGGTATCCAGTCGTTGAACGAGTAAAAAGTAAAAAAGAAAAAACAAAAAAACAAGTAAAGGAAAAATACCAGATTTTATGCAAGTGCCCTCACCACACATATGTACATATGTCCATACACAGCAACACTTTGGCGAAGCGAAGGCGGCTGGTGGCTTGGGAGCGGGCCAACGTCAAGTGTCGACAAGTAGACGCAAAACTGCTCGTAATCCAATCGTCATATCTACTAAATTCCAACTAGCTAAGCATCTTAATTTTGCTATTTTGCAATTTCTCATCACTCTCCACTTCGCTTTCCAAGTGCTTACTGCAGGCAATCGATGCCCGAGCGATGTCCTTTCGGCCAAGAGAATTTCACAATTGCACCACTGCAGAGTCGTCACCGCCGCGGCGTCTCCTCTTGAGCAACTTCTAGAGCTGTCCTAAGTGCTGAATAAAAGTGTGTCTGCAGTAGCCACACCTGCAGCGCTTTCTTGTTGCGTGTCACTGCTCGCTGCAGCTTTTGCCCCTTCGCTCACTGGACACTATTCTAGTTTGCGCTGGTATTAGCGACGACGCCTTACCTTTTGTGCAGCATTTTATAAATTCTTTTTTTTCACCAATTTTACCTGTTTCTCTGCACATGCTTTCGCTAGAGAATCAGCATCCCAAAGCGTAACGTAATTTTATTATATTTGTCGTTTTTCGTATTTTTCACTTACACAGACATCATTTCCTTCAATATCAGCACTTTATGTACAGAGCTGCGTTGTTGCTTTTGCTCGCTACTCTTCGGTTGCCCTCATTTTTCCGTTAACTACTGCACTGGAGTCGTTACCATGTCGTCGTCGCATTACCCGGGATTTTGCTGCTGTATGTGCAGAATTGGCACATGCGCAGTGAAGCAGCAGAAATGGTTTACTCCTTTGTACTCAGTGTTTGGTGGCGTTGATGGAATTCGCTGTACCGAGCCCCAAATGACTTGTTGGCGGCGGCGTAACATCAGCATGACATGACGAAAATTGTGTAAAACATGTAATAAACCGTCGTTGTTGTTTAGATGTGTGCGTTAGTTGCTTGTCCATAAATGAGTCCTTGTGGTTTTATTTTCCCTTTTTTTTGCTTTTGTCTGTCAAAGCGCAGCTTGTGGCACAAATATCCACTATTCTTGTATAGATGGCGGGGTCTAGTTGAGCGAACGAAGGATGACAGTATTTTGACTTAAGCAGCGAAGGTGATGAATAATTTTCCACTCGCAAGCTTAGTCCAATAAAAGCAAGTTAATAATGAGCTCGATATGTAGGAAACACTTGCAAAACGTAAGTGAAATGTGCGCATGCAATGTGCTTACTTACTTTCGAAGCTGATTCAATTAATGAAATGATTTTTTACAAAATTTCTGCGTGGTGATCTGGAATTTTTATTGCTCATAGTATCGTAAGTATTTAGCTTAAATGTTCATAAATTTGCAAGAAATTAATGGGTGGAAACCATTATTTGATCAAAAAGTCAGTCAGTGCCACGAAATTTTTGTAATAAAAATTGTAAAACTAAGAAATGAAATGAAAAAAGAAATTAAAAAAAAAAATGTATTAAAAAATTAAAGATAATTAAAAAATTAAGTTAAAAAAAAAAATAAATAAATAAATAAAAAATTACAAAAAATAAAACATCGCAAAAAAACGAGTTGACCAAAATTTAAATTGGTAAAGCAAAGAATATTTAAAATTTGGCGATTTGTTGTCCTTTTTTTATTTGCAATTTTTTCATTTAAATGCCATATAAACTTAAGTATCAAACATTATACAATATTCATAATATTTAAAAAAAATTCCTCAGATATTTCAAAAAAAAATTTCGATCTATTTTGTGTAAAACGTTTTCGGTATTTTTATATAAAAAAAATTGCTTCAAGCGTTTTACAAGTCAAGTCAATGCGTCAAAAAACCGCGCATACTTATACAAAAATTGAATGGGTGGGCTAGACAACTGCTTACTAAAATTTTTATAGGATTTTCTTAAAATATTAAAATTTGTTTATTATTAACACATATTGCCGTTCGCGCTGCCAAAATCTCTTAAAAAAATGTTGCTGAGGCACAAACAAAAATTATTTCTTTAAAGTATTTCTACTAGTGCGTGCGCAATGCGGTTTATGATAACTCCTAAACCAAAAAAAAAAATACATAAACAAATGGTTAATAATAAAGCAATGTGGGCATTAATTATGTAGTGTTTAATAAAAGGAAGCAATACAAAAATGTAATAAAAATTTCCCAGGAAATTATTTTCCCGAGGGCGGCGACAGTTATTGCAAATTGATTGAAATATTCTGAAAGCTCTTGGTTCATCCACCTACTACCTTCCGCACGCCTATTTCGAAAAATGTACGATATGTATGTATGTTTGTATGTATGTATGTCGCCATATGCGAACGTTTGTAATTTATGCAAAACTATGCAAATATGTATAAATACTTAACTGCCAATTAAGTACTAGCGTTGCGCTATAAAAGAGAACCAGAGCAATTTTCATTGTATATTTTTCTTCTTCTTCATTTGCAATCAATGTTTTTTACGAGAGCACAACATTTTAACTATGCATGTAATTTTGCTACGGAAATTGCTTTTTTCCCTCAGCGTGCGCTAAAATTATTATTACATATATAAACGCTCGGTGGGTGGCTATTAAATTGGCCATGACCTCATACCGTCGTTACCTGACTACTGCTCACATGTGCCTTGTGTGCAAATATACATATGTATGTATGTATGTATGTATGTATGGAGCCAAACGCTGCTGTTGTTGCTATTTTATTTGGTTATTTGAACTTTTTTTTTTGCTTTTTTTTTTACTTAAACAAAACAAACATTTGTTCAGCAGCGCAATGGCAAAGCAAAAAAAAAATTAAAAACAATAAAGCAAATGGCAAGGAAGGATTGCAGGAAGGCAGAGGCCGCGTAGAGAAGTGACGGCCGAAAAAGAAAAATTTCCTACGGAGAAAATTTCATACACACATATTAACATACATATGTACATACATACATATGTACATAATGGAAAAACTTGCTAAAACCATATGCTAACGGGGCACAGTAGTTCATTGTCTAAAATTAAATGCCGGCTAAAATAAGCAGACACCTGTATTATTGAGTATTCGATGTGTGGATTGTGTGTGGTGGAGAGAGAGAGAGAGAGAGAGGAGTTAAGGGGACAATGAGGCGAAGCGGCTGTATGTATTTTTACCTACATATCGCACCCTAAACCAAAAACAGCCACAACTCAAAAAATCTCAAATGTTCAGGAGAGGCAAAACAAACAGTCTCTATGTACAATAATGATGATAATTTTATAATCATACTTTTCCAGTAAAAGAAGATAGTAACTACGAAAAAATTTTTGGAGTAGTTGGGGAAGTATTTAAAATTTTTTTTTTTAATATCCAAGAGAAGTAAAAAAATTTTATGTTAAAATGGTTGTAATATTTTAAACGTACTTTTAAAGTAAATAAGATAGTTACGATGAAGAAATTTTCGGAGCATGTTGGGAAGTTCTGGGAATAGGTTTATGAGATAAAAGCGATTTAAAAAAAAATTTTGAGTTGTGACCTTTTTTGGGTAAGGGTGCGATATGTGTACTATATTCGTTATTTCTACGCTGCTCCTTTAAGACAGTTCATAAAATACAAAAGAAAAAATAAAAATAATAGTGACCGATAAATATTTGCGTTTACCTCTGCTGCTACAAGAAAAACAAATATACTATATACTATAATATACTATTTTTCGAACTTTTAAGTGCCATCAGCCAAATCCAGAGAATGTGTCGATAAATCTTTGAAAATGAATAAATATGTACATATGTATGTACTTAGTGTATATGTATATAACCGTTGCTACTCAAAGTCCAATATTTTGCTTACATAGCAAAATCTTTCAAAAGTAGAGGCTTCTCGAAAATTCTTAGTGTTCGGAAAAAGCATACAAAAATTTGATGAAATGTTCCGAATTTCCCGATGCTAAATTGGTTATTTATACAATTTCAAGAGAATCAAATTTATATTTCTTTATTGGAAGAAATTACCAATATCGAAAAAAATAAGAAATAGATCGATATTAGTTTCATACTTGCCATAATTTTTTATTTTTTTGCAGGTGTACATACATACATATATGAATCACGATATCGGCTTGCGAGATTTAATTCATCGATATCATTTATTATCGATATCACATACTATCGATATAACGCACTGTCGATATAAAATTATCGATGCAATTTATTAACGATATTACTTATCGATATCACCACAATCGATATAATTTATTATCGATATCACTTACAATCGATATAATTTATTATCTATATTACCATCAATATATGTATGTATGTATGTTTGCAACTTATTCTCGATATAACTTGCTCTCGATATCAACTAATATCAATATCAATTATCATCGTTATCACTTGTTATCGATATCACAAGTTATTGCAAACTATTGCTGTCGATATCTCTTGCACTTGTAAACTATTATAGAGTTTAGTTGTTCTTGATATCACTTGGTTATCGCTATCACATCTTACCGATATCAATGGTTATCGATATAATTTGCTATTGCTTGTCGACTTATGGCAATGTCATTATCAAAGCAAAATTTTTGAAAAATAAAGCAAAGATGTTTTAATATTCAACAAAAATTTTTTTTTTTCATTGCTAAATTTCTTTATATCAATTTTTAGTGACTTATTAGCCCATCCTCGTACAGGCAAAATTAATGCGAAGCCGCCACATGTACAGAGGTGTGCTATATACATAAAAATGAACGTTCAGCGCGCGTGGCTAAAAATAAATTGCTGCCAAAAGAATTTCAAAAATATTTCAGAAAAAATAAATTAACCAAAATTACAAAAAAAAAAAGCAACGGTAAACGGCTACAACAACTATAACGATATATCTGTATGTAGATACATATTTTGTTTGTAAGTGAAACAGCGCAGAAAGCCAACAGTGGCGGTAACCAGTAGTAGACAACCGGTGCAAATGAGGATTTCCCAAAACAAAAACGCTATTTTCTTTGAATATATGTACAAGCATTAATACATACTTACATACATATATGTATATGTATATATGTATGTGAGTATGTATATCTGTATACACTATAGCCAGCAAGCAAATCGATTTTAAACTAATATTAGTATGTTTATTAATTGCTATGCAGCAGCGCATTGATGGCGCTGACAGCGGCGCCTTTTTTGCACATTACATTTGTTGTTGGCAGCCAGCAGCTTGCAGCCAGCAGCAGCAGCAGCATTAGTAGAAGCGAATCGTAGAGTATGGCGGGTTGTTGGACGGGCGATGGTAAGAGGTAGTGAGGTGGCGCTCGATAAATTGCAGCACAGACGGCTGATAGACTGGCGGTGTTGATGGACCAAAAGCTTGAACTGATGTGAAAAATTATTACATTAAGACAAATGTATGTATGTATGTACGAGTTTGTATGAGCGTATTTAATATGTACATATGTACATGTATAGAATATATTGCATACATATTTGCTTATATGAAAAACACAAGCACATACTCGTAAATATAAGTTTGCTTAATTAAAAGAAAATCTCATACATACGAGTCTACATACACAGATAATATATATGCGGTTCCGCAAGAACTTTTTCAAATTGTTAAAGCAAAAGTAGGCACTTGGGAGTCAAGGTTCAATTAGAGGTACCATACCATAACGCCATAACCATAATCGTAGTCATAACCATAACCATATTTAAGCAATCGATTAGTGGTGCCATAACCATAAACAGCTGATATTTGCAATAAACTGAAAGTAAATAAAAATTTAGTAAAGTATGTAAAACGCGGACGAAAAATATAAATTAAAACTCATCAAAACAAAATAAACTGCACACGAAGAACAAAAATATCACAATAAACAAGGCGAATCAGCGATCATTTGTTTATGGTTACGGCAAAAACCAAAATTCAATTGGTCGCTATGGTTATGGTTATGGTTATGGCGTTATGGTATGGCACCGCTAATCGATTACAGTGTAACCCATAAGGTTGGTTGGATCAGCTGTTTTCTATGGTTATGGTTATGGCACCTCTAATTGAACCTTCAAGTTTGGTCTAACAGTATTTAAGTTGCTCTCTTTAGTATAAACATAAATGCTTTTCCAATTTGACTCTTTCCAAAGAGTAACGTAGCGGTATATTACGTTTATTTAAATATTATTCAAAAGTTATTCAAACATGCACTGGGAATTGCATGGGAACAATTCATTCTCATGAATTTACTTGCAATTTTCCCAATTTTTTTTCTACTCTTTAAATTTATGCGAATAAAACAATTTTCTCAAATTTCCTTTTATATTGCCTATTTGTGGGAATGAATTGTTCCCATGGATTTTTTTGATCGCTTGCATAGGCTTTACTTTCAATGCAGTACTATACAAATTAAATTTTTTTAAAAACTGCTGCTGAACTTGAACACGTTATCATTATACAGTGAAGCTTTTTACGTAAAATTCGAGAACTCTTCAGTCACCCCTCGTATGTATGTACATATGTACATATGTATGTATGTATATTTTGCATATAGTACACGTGTGCGTTTATCCATATGCCGTCGACGTAGAAAAATAAAAATTCAAACTCATCGCCAAGTGTGTGCCGCACCGCGCCAAGCATTGCAATTGCTGTTTGATTGAATTTTTCGCAAGATTTTCTTGATTTATTTTTCATACCATGTACTCGCACAATTAAAAAATATTTTTTATTTTTTTTTAATTTCGTTTTGGTATGCTTACACTTTTACCCAAATACTCGGCATTCGCCTGTTTGGCTATCTAATTTTAACACAACATTGGCGTTGTTTTTGTGTTATTTATAGCAGTGCGACGTACTCGCCACATGCAACTGCAATTTCTTCGGTAGCCCCATGTGCAGTATTCGGTATTTGATTGTCGGTATACTTTTACATTTGTGCATAAAACTTTGTCGCTCTTGTGGCATTAGCGAATTCGCGTTAGCGTTCTTTAGTTGTTGTGTTGGTGTCTGTTTCAACACCGTTTATAATAACGTTGTGTAAAATTCCCGTGCTTTTACGATGGTTGTTCAGCGGTGTGGCGCAGGCGGGGCGTTTTGTGTCTCTTTTGGGGAAAGCCGCTGCGGTCACAAGACTTCCTTGTGCGGCTGCAAACCACTTCTATTAATTTTCTGTCATTCAGGCATTCAATTGAATGCATTATTTTCGTTGCTATTTCGTAAAATAGAAATTTTGCGAATGAAGCGTTGTTAATTTTAGAACACTTGTAGAATTGCGGCACACATTTATTTTTAAATACATCATTATTACCTACTGTTTGTAGAAAAAAAATGTGTGCGCGTAAAATAAATAAGTAAAATAGATTGTCGAAAGATTTGTGATGGATGTGGTTCAATGATAATCTGCGAAAGCAATTTCAATTTAATTTAGTATAAAAAGAAATTCTTTCTCTGTACCGCTTTAGTTTTTTTTTTTTTTTTTTGTTTTTTGGAAAATGCATATTAATTTTTAACTTGATATTAACGAAGATACGCTAACATTGACAATTCGAAAATACATGAAAAAGGAAAAGTATTATATTCTGACCTTTTGTTGTTGTTGCTTTCGACAGGGTGTGAAATGATTGGTTTTGGAAAGAATTTTCGTCCTCCCTTTGTCAAGTTTGGTTTTAAGACAAATCGGTTTCGGCGTTGTGCCATCTTCAGTGTCATTTTTCGTTCGAAAATTTTTGCATCGATTCGAAATAAAGCCAGACACAAAGAGATGAACTAGAGCGAATGCCTCACTTCGAGCAATGCACGAATTCAGATAATATTTCTCAACTGTTTTCTTGTATATCTTTTACCCGCTTAACAATAGTATGGAATTATCGCATTGGTTTTATTTTTTATGTTCGAAGATCTGTAAGCCATACTCCTGTTGGCGCATTAAGACTCGAAAATCAGGACTACTAAGCACTATTTCTCTCATTTTTTTGTAAAGTGTGGTTAATCACGGGCGACTATAACCTTACAATCCAATCTAACCTAACTCTATTCAAATTTGTAAATAAAACTGACATATAAAATTTATTAAAAATAAACAAATAAAAATGTAAAAAGGAAAAAAGTCGCAAAAAATTTAAAACTAAAAAAAATAATTTCAACTGAGAATAAAAAATTAAATTAAAAAAATGCAATTAAAAATAAATACATATAAAAAATAATAAAACAAAAAATAAATAAAAATATTTAATAAATATGTGAGTAAAAAAATAAAAATAGGAAGTTCTAAAACATACACTTTTACAAATCAAAATTAAAATAATATATAAATAAAAAGTATAATAATCGAATGAGTTCATATAAATTAAAAAATAATGCAAAATTATTTTAAACTTTCAACTAGTTACTATGTACATACGCGCATCCTTTTTATCTTAATTCAATACAAATTTGTGTTTCACTTTAATTTGAAAAACGTTCTTATACAAATTTCCATTTGCTTTTTCCTCATTTGCATTTGACAGGCAATGGCACCATTGACTTCCCCGAGTTCTTGACAATGATGGCACGCAAAATGAAGGATACCGATAGTGAAGAAGAGATCCGAGAAGCCTTTAGAGTATTCGATAAGGATGGCAACGGCTTCATTTCCGCGGCTGAATTGCGTCACGTCATGACAAACTTGGGTGAAAAGTTAACAGACGAGGAAGTGGATGAAATGATCCGGGAGGCTGATATCGATGGTGACGGTCAGGTCAATTATGAAGGTATGTACATATTTATAAAATACGCATACACACACACACACACACACACGTCATACAATTATACATACAAACAAAAATAAAAAAATTTCCAATACCTACGAAAGCATTCGATCGACAACTTGGTATATAAAAGAGCACACAAATAATTTCGCTTATATTTTTTTTAGTATGTGAGTATGTTTGTTTGTGTTGAGAGCGCTGTGATGATGATGAGCAGCCGATAATGACGTAATGTTGATGATGGTTGGTGGAATTTGGGGTGCAGTGGCATGGAATGCATGAAAGCGTGGGCTGACACAGCTTTTTTTCTATAGCATGCCACGCCGGCGACGTTGCTGTCGTTTGGTGACGTTTAACAAACTTTCGCATAAAAAGAAAATGCGAAATTCAGGAATGTCCATGGCGTGACATAAATAAATGTCGTTTGTGGCAAAAATACAACAAAGTTTTGCTGTTGTTAAGACCTACTACACCTACACTTGCAGCGGCCACCAATCAACTTTATAACGCGCTGTGTGAATGGATACACGCTTCTTCAATTAGTGCGTTAACGTGCGTGAACAGTTTACAAAACACTTTGTCATTTTGTTGACGGAAATTCGGTTGTTTCAATTTGCCAGTCTTTTAAGTTTGTTGGCTCCATTTACAGCGAGCTGGAATGAGCTCGTGCCATTAATGTAGCCTTACAATCTCCCATCCGGTCACTTTCCCCACACCTTTTGCTCACTATGCGCGCAGTTTCAGGTAGCACCACTGCAAATTCGAGATTACGCACACAAGTGCTAAACATTTGGTAAACACTATCCATCAGTTCGGTCCTCCTATCCGGTTCAATCTAATCTAGTAATTCTGCAGTTACTTCTTGTCAATAATGATCTATTAGTTGGGCGCTCTTAATAATTCCAACTGTTGGTTTAAATTCACACCAGTTAGTGTACGCGATTTTTATTTACATTCCCCAGGTGTGTGCAAACATAAAACAATAATCAAGCATACCGCACCGCAGTATATCGCGTTTCAATTCGCTCAGCCTTGCACGCTGCCAGACCCCGGTATACTATAACAGTGATTGGTTTGTATTAGCCTTGCCAATCCATCAACCATCATGTTTATTCTGCATTTTTTGTTGTTGCTATTGTGCGGCGTTTGGCACGAGAATTGGCATAAAATCATTGATGACTGTTGTTAGGGTCTTCCAAGCGTGCACAAACGTACAAATGTACATATGTACATATGTATGTATGTATGTACAAATGTTAAGGTGGTTCACACACTCGTCACAAAACATCTGATAATAAATTCAAATTTTTAAAAATAATATACAATTTTTAAGCGTATTTTTTTCTAAAAAAACGTTTAAAATTTTTATTTGCACCATTTAAACTCTAATGTTCGAAATTTTGAAAATGTAAAAATTTCCATGACAGTAAAATATACAATCATACAAACATATGTATTTTGAACATGCCGGAAAGATTTTTAAAAATATCTTTCATATTTAGGAACCATGTTTTCTCAATATATTTTCAATTTGTTATGCGTTGTTTGAAGGCAGTGCCAGAGTCAATACTTTTGACTTGACTCAAGAAAGAGTGCCAACTCAAAGATTTTTCGAGGGACAATTTTTTAACATAATATTTTGAATGTTTGTTAATTTTTCTGTTGGCCTAGTAAATGTTAATATTCTGACAATTTTATTGAGCTCAAGGCCAGTTTATTTAAGATTTTTTTGTGAAAAAACAACAACAGTTTTTAATGGTTCAAGTTATAGTACTATTGCGGAAATCACCACTTTTCCTCATCAGACTTCTTTTTTGATTATTAAATTATATTAATTTTTAATTTAATTTTTCATAACCACTTCTCTCAGGCTTTGAACCCGGGAGCTCGGGAGTTGCAGAGCCAATATGCTACCTATTGTGCTACGCTAGCCGAGTTGGCTGTTGTGTTTATTTCATCTTCCATAAACTGGCCTTGAGCTCAATAAAATTGTCAGGATATTATAATATTTTGAAATAAAAAAATATTGACGTACATATGTATGTATGTACATACATATGTACATATGTATATATTTTTTAAATTCATTAAGTATTTAAAGTAAATATCTATGGCGATCAATATTTATTTTTAAATGTTCAAATACGAACAATAACCAGTAAATTGTCAAGGAGCTTTTAAAGGAATTAAATTTTGGAAATTGTATGACAAATGCAAAATATGTATTTCAATATAAAAAAAATTTTTTTTACATTTAAAATCGGGGTTTAGTCCTTTAAATAAGCAAAATCTGTTAATTGAATTTCGCGATTTATTAAATATTAGAAATTTTTCAAAAGCAATTCGAACCGAAAATAAGCTGAAATAATTTTTCTTACAGTGAATATTACTTAAAAATGTATTAATATTTGTACTTCTTTGCATTCCAATATTTTTTAGACTCCGAAAACCCTGTTTTAGCTGTAATTCAACTGTTTATTAATTGCTGAGTTTCTTTTTGGGTTTCGTCACTAATTAATACAAATATGTCGTATATTTTATTAATAAAAAATAGTTCTTAGACTAATTTCAAGTAACAAGTTAATTATTCTGCATCGGAATATGGTCCTTGTTTATTGGAAAATTATTGTATGGATTGAGATGCATCTTAATATATAAATATACATTCATATGCATGTATGTATGTATGTGCATATGTATATACACATGTGCATACAATGTGGCACAGACAATCGGCGGTAAATCTTAACGTTTACAACCGTGGGATTAGTTGGCTGGATGAGCCGTTAAATGAATGAGTGAACCCCGCGTGCATTTGGTCTTATGTATGTAGGTAAGCGGTTGTGGGTGGCTGTGGGTAGCAGGTTATGGGTTGGCATAAATTCAAACTACTTAAAAGAATACAACCCCTATTTTTGCCTCTCTACATATGTAAATGCTTGTACTTTGTTTCCAAAGCAAATTTTATTAGGTCCTCTACGAATTCTTGGCCTTATGCCAAGTGCGAAAGGTTTGCTTGTTGGTTCCTTACTTTATCATCACATACTCTATTTTTATTTGTATGTTTTTCGTTTCTTGACTTTTATTTATTTCGTTAATTTATTGTTCTATATACAAAAATACATTTGTACATACACAAGTATATATTTATATGTGTAAGTGATCGTCGCGTTTGCGAAAAATTCCGCGTAATTTACTTACCTCCGAGAAGTAGAAAAATTCAATGTTAATTGGTCGCATTCGACACAATAATTTCGTGTTTTTGCAGTTGCCCTCTAATTTTCAGACTTTTGTGTTTAGTGTTTGTTGCCACCGTTGTGCCAATCTCTGTTTATTGTCTTCTTTCACATACATACATATGTACGTACATATATACTATGTGCACATGGTATGTACTCTCGTATACATATGTATATAGAAATATTTGTATGTATTTATTCGCCTTATGTGCTGCTCTTACTCATTGTTTCTCGATTTTGCTGCATGACCACACGCCGTTCGGTGTGCTAAAGTCATTTAATTAGGCGGTTGTTTTGTTATTTATGAGCAATGTGAGATAAATGCTTTGTGAGACGCAGTTTTCTGGTTTCTATTAGTTCAAATTTCAATAAGAGATCGCGTGAGCGTCGCTACATTCACAAAGAAACAATAAAAAAAGTGAAAAAGTAAGAGGAATGTAGGTAAAAGTCGCAAAAAACTACACTTAGTTTAATCTAAAAGGTGTCTAATTTGTTCTTAATTAAATTGAGACTATTTGGTGAATAATAATTTTGGTTCATTTGTTTTTGAAATTTCGAAAAGTGCCTTCCGTTTTAGAAAGTAGCGTTCTGTTGTATTTTTAGAAGTAATTTTTATTAAACTTGTTTTTATACAAGTACTATTTTTATGAGTGATCGTTTGATACTTTTTTTTTGAAATTTCGAAAATGCCTTTTGTTTCAGAAATGACCGTTCGGATGTATTTTTAAAAGTAATATTTATTGACGTTTATTTTTTTTTTACAAATTTTCTATTGTATTAAATTTTGGAAATTTCGAAAATTCGAAAATTTTTCGAACATAAACATTAATCATAACCGTTGGGTTTTCGAACTACATATGTGAAACGTTTATTGCTCAAGTAGTATTAATATTGTAACTGATTTTTGAAGTTTTATTGACATAATCACCTTTATCGGGAGTTTCGCCCTAAATTTTTTCATTCGCCCGGATTGAATATGCCTATTGCGAGTTTCACCCGAAATAAATTTCGATTCGAAAATTCGATCATCGAAATTACCACTCTGAAATGTTTATACTTGAATTGTAAAACTATGCAACAATTTTATTTAACTAGTAATTTGACAAAGTGTATACATTTTTTATATTTTTGACAACTACAATTTGCTATTCCGCCAGTTGGTAAGCCTAGGCCGAACCTGCAATTTTTCGTTTAAGGTTGATGGTGGATACTATAAAGGTTTTGAAATTGGGCTGGCGCAATCGTCTTTTAGTCAGATCCGGTTAGAAATTATTCCAGCTGTGTGAAAAACGACCTACGCTGGAGAGACATGCCGATTTTGGCCAGGTCAATCCTGTTTTGCATAAATATAAATTGTTTACCTCTTCCATTTGGACTCATTTTTCATTGCAGGCACTAACTATTCAGCTCCATTCTTAGGTGTTTTCGTAGCTCAACTACATGTTCCTTGTTTTCTTTGACAAATCCTCTTGCAATATCCGGCTTTTCCTGCATCCTACCTAACATTATCTCTCTTTGAACTTTGTTTACTGTTTTGTTTCTGGAAGAGGTGATCTTATGTAAACAAAAAATAAAATAAATTACTTACATTTTGAATCCGCGAAATTGTACGCCTCTAAAAAAATAGTGAATAAATTCAAATAAATCCACCCGAAGTTAGTGTTGCCGATAAGGGGAAACAATGTTCGAAAGCGGAAAATTTTCATCCGAAACTTATGATAAGCCAATAGTGAAAAATGAACTATTTCGGGCGAAAACGAAACTCACAATAATTCACCCTTATCGGAGATTAAATATTATTTTTGGAAAGTAACCAAAAAATACACCAGTGCCAACAGCAGCTGTGATTTCGAAAACATCGAAAAAATATTTTCAATTTCAACATAAATAAATAAATAAGAATAAATTCAAATTACATTTTTTTAGTGACTTCGCCTAATAACATTAGATTTTTGTAATTCGGTCAATTATAAATTGTTTTCAGTGATTTCATGCTCATGCCATATTTCTCTTTCGAAAGCGTCAGGCAAATTATTAAAAAAAATCGCAACGCCTTTGTTGTTGCGCAATCCGTTGTGACTCATTTAATATGTTAGTTTCTGCTTATTATTATAATTATGTATTTGTCTATTGTAAATTTTTTATTTCTATTGAGTGGTGATATTATTAGCGTAGGTGGCAATCCATTTTAAAACATGACTACCTTTTATGCAAAGCACTTATTTTTCAAATTAATAAAAAAGCTGATTAAATATGAGATTAAAATGGTTCGTACACATATACAATTTCATTGTTTGGTGTAGATTGCAGTCATTCGGGAAAAGGTCACACAATTAACATAAAACATTTAAAATTGTATGAAATTATAATTTTAAAACTACATAGTATTAACACGAGAAAGGCAGTTTTACTTTTACTTGATACTGTTTAAAAATATTTAAATCAAACAAGAGGATTTGTGATTGAGGTTTTTATTTGCTTAAATCAGAGCTGCCCAACAAACGAAACGATACCATTTTGTTTTGTTAACGAGCAAAATTAACTTAACGAAATGAGTTTGTTGCGTTTCGGCGCCATGTTGTCAAAACGAAATCAAATCGTTAATGTTGCAACGTTATAAAACTTCCGTTTTCGTTAATTTTAATGTGCCTAAAAGTATGCACCACTTCTGTTTGCGCTTCTGTTTGCGCCGAGTGAATCTCCAGCATTGAATTAAACGTTTAACTTTTTATTAACGTTTTAACGTTAACGCCAGCATTTCGTTTCGGTTAAAAACGTAATGAAGTTTATTATGATAATTGCTTTAACAATAATATTTTGAAATGTTTCAACCAAAACAAGAGAAAACATTTCGGAACGGTTAAATTTAACGTTAAAATGCATCCTTGGTTTAAATTCTTTTTTTTTAGACTGCGAAGCAAAGTATTCTAAAGGTTAGCAAGAAAACTAACAACAACGTCGAAATAAACTTTTATGAACAAAATCGTCGAACATTTTTGGACTCATCCAACAAATTAGAAAAGAAAAATCAATGATAAAAAATAGAAAACAAAAAATCCATTTGAGAAAATGTACATCAAAATTCGCGGACAAAATCTTTTTAAGAAAAAACCAGTTAAAAAAATCGACAAAAAGTCGTTATTTAAATTATTTAAAGTTATTTCATTCAAAAAGATTAATTGAAAAGTTATTTTACTCAAGAAGATTATTGGCGGAGGTGTTTTTAAATAAATCGACTTATTCACCAAATTAAATGCTTTCGTTAAATAAAAATTTCTAAATTTTCAACATGCATACATACATACATATGTATTTACTTAACTAATTTCTCGTTTTTTTCTTCGTTTTTTCATTGCAGAATTCGTGACTATGATGACATCGAAGTGAGCAGATAAATTACTTGTTTTTAAGCCTTTCTATGTTTTTAAGATGTTGACGAAGACTGTAGCTGTGCGCCACAACATCGCGCGACGCTGTTGCTATGGAAACCATTAAACAAACAAAAAAAATGAATATACATATATATATACATATATAAAATCTTGAGAAAAAGGAGAGCATTAAATTTATAAATAAACATTTAAAAAAAGAAAACAAAACAGAATACATTATAATAAATTACACTTTAATATTTAAAATAAAGATAAAAAATAAAACTTACAACTCAATGTAATGATTATAAAGACATACACCAACACACACATACACATACACATACACTCGGTCAAAAACACACAAACGCGCATACACAACCAACACTGCTAATAACAACATTACATTTCCTATTAACGTTCACATATATAACACCAACAACAACAAAATAGTATATACTATATACATATGTACATATATGTATATATATTGTGTGCGTAAGGCGCTAGGTTCATTTGTAGCAAATGGGCCTCCTTGGTGAGCGTCAGTGGTGGCGCCGCAATCTTGTACTAATTGAAGAAATTGTGCTTAGAACAAAAAATTTAAAAAATAAAATAAAATAAAAACTGCTGATGTTTACTTAACAAGCATACATATGCATATATTGACACTTATGAAATATACATACATACGAGTACAATATAAAATGTGTATGTAATTTGCATAGGTCAAGTGTAATGACAATTCATAACAACACAACAAAAGCATTGAGAAAATGAAAAGCATGCAAAAAAAGCTCGTGCATTATATTGCAAAATACAAACAAACAAAAAAAAAAAACGAAACAAAAATACATTCACAATGGTATAAAAAAAAATGCTAAAGAGATTATAAATAAACTTACACACATACATATATTCCAGTAAAATTACACCCAAAAAAAGGCAAAGCAAGAAAATAAAAGAACAAAAATGCAAACGCAAATGAAAATGCAAAAAAGAGAAGCAACAGTTAATAAACACTTACATACATACGTACATATAAATATATAAATAACAAAAAACGAAAAATATAAAGACACCACAGGTAAAGAAAAAAAATAAAAAGCGAAATCTATTAGCTATGGATTAGTATTGTAAAATCGATCAATCAACCGCAACATTGACAGGCAAACAAAAGCAAAAAAAACATGAACACTACCACCACACAACATTTACTTTCAGCTAAACAGTAAACACATTCAATCATAACAACTAAAACAACAGCAACAACAACAAGAATATAACAAAACACAGTCTTATTAAATTGTATTTAAAGTTAAATAAAAGGAAAACAAATGAAGTGAGAGAATTGAAAGCAAGCTATGAAACGAGCAAACAAAAAAAAATAATTGATGAATAAAAGTAGGCACCGCAACAGACAACAGAGTATTGCCATGTGTTTGTATGTATGTATGTAGAGCAGCTTAAGCGGCGTTGAAAAAGAAAAAGAACAACAACAACAACAACAACAACAACAATAAGCAGAAAATAGTCACACAGAAACAGTAAGCAAAAACACACACATATAAACAAACACTTCAACTGCATTCAAAAGACAACAAAAAAAAAAACAAGAAATGTACATGGCAAAAACATTACGGAAAACTACGTGAAAGAAAGTGAAAGCATGCAAAAAAAAACAAGAACAACAAAACTCATAGAATGCAGTTATGGCAAGCAAAGCGGTAAAAAAGTAAAATGAGCAGCTAGCAGGAAATTTATGGAAAATTTAATAAAATATGTAAAAAAAAAACAAAAATTTAAAGCGTTTAGTATTTAAAAATTTGGGGTGGGTGCGGGAGGTAGAAGTGTGTAGTCGCTGGTGAAGGGAGGTGTGAATGCGATTGTAAAACAAGCGAAAAATTTGCCGATAATGCGCTGCGCAGTCGTGGTTAATAATTAACATTTCTGGAATTTGTTTTAAATTGTTTTTATTTTTGGATTCCAAAATAAAAGGAATAGATGGCGGCACTATATCACTTAGTAGTAAAATTAAAGTTTTGTTTGCTGCACACATATGTAAATACATACATACATACATATGTACATATATACACAGAAAAAAACTTTAATGCAGCGAAATTGTTGAGCAGACACAGCCACAAACTGGACATTCTTAAAAAAATACTTAACAAATGTAAAATAGTGGACAATGACTTATATGTGGTTTGAATTTAAAGATTTAAAAAAAAATTTACATTACAGGAATGTTTTTAATTTTTGAAATTTTAGGCTAAAAAAATTAATTTTTATTTGAAAGTTTAAAATTTGGTGAACTCATATTTAGTGTAAATTTTCTAAAAGCGTTTTCATATAGTATATTTGAATTTTTTATTATATTATATTAAATGTAATTTTGTGATTTTTGTTGGGAAATTTCAAAATTTTCTATGCCATTTTTATAAAAAAAAATCAAAAAAAAATGTTTTTTATTTTCATTTTAATGTAGAGCAACGTCTCCAAAAAGATATTAGTGCTTCCATATTTTTAGGCGCACACAATTGGTTTTTAGAGGAAACATTTTCGGCACAACTCTCAGCGTAAACTTCGTAATGTACTCGTAGCTTAGCGCGAATGGAGTGTTATCAAAGTGTTGTGTGGTTGAAACGCCTAAAAGTAGGCAGCTGCATGCATTGAAATTCATAAGTATTTGTTTTTTTCAATTAAAACTCCTTTCTTAAAAAAAAAAATAACAAAATAATACTATTTTACATTTGTAGCGTGAATCCGGCTAACTTGCATTGATTGGCGTTGATTTTTTTCCCAAAGCAAAATTTGTCTATGTGTACAGTGCTTCCTCAAGCATTCACAATCAACATACACCGGCGCCTACACTACTGCCGCGCCTCTACAAAGCATAGACTGGGACAAGGACAAGGACGAGGACGAGAACAAGGACAAGGACAAGGACATGAAAGGCGATTTAGACGACGGTAACCAAACATACCACAACAATAATAACGAAAGCAACAACAACAAATATATGTGTGTGCATTTCCCATTGTACCTACAAAATAAAACAAAAAATGTTAAACGAAACAAATGAAAATAAAACCAACAATTTTAAGTATATATAGTTATAACATTCATACATACATATATACGAAAACAAGCATTATATAATAACGAATAAAAAAGAAACGAAAAATAATGCAAGAAAATTTAATCAAATGTGTGCTTTAGACAGCCAGTCTCAGTACTACAGTCTTAGTCTGTCGACAAAAAATATATATACATACATATGTATGTACAATATATATGTATATACTTACATAAATAAAAAAAAAAAAACAAAGTCTCAAGCAACAGCTGTCTGTCTTTGCGTATAATTGCGTATTGTCTTTAAGCGATTTATTATTACAATTACGATTATAATTTACATAAATTATTGATACATAAAGAAAAATGAATAGTTTGTTTAGAATAATGATATAAATTAAAATTGATTAAAATCGAAGAAAGAAAGTCAAGACTATTTGTACTTAATTGCTTTGTACATGCATACATGCATATATACATACATATAAATAATTACCATAAATTATGCATTTTGATGTAAAATGTGGTGTAATACTTAATTAAAAATACATATGTATTTACATAAAAAATAAAGCCTTTAAACTGATCATGCAACTTCGATGCAAAATGTTTCGAAAAATGTCTTTGCTGTAGCGATAAAAGGGGAAAGACCATGCTAGGAGCGGTTTAGAATATTGTTCCCTCACGCATAGTTTTAATGAACGAAATTTCAATGTGACTACTTACATACATATGTATGTAAATACATATGTGCATGTATACAAATACATATACATATGTATATACATACATATGTATGTTTGTTTGCGAATTGAAAAGTTTTAGCGTAAATAGTAAAATTTCGGCAAAAACAATTGAGACTTTTCGGAACATGATATCCAATTTTTTCGAACATGAACTTCGAATTTTCGAAAATCATGTTCGAATATTCGAAATTAAATTTGCTTTTTAGAAAATGTAAACCTTTTTTAAATGAACAACTCAATTTCGAATCTTTCGAAATTTCATTTCGCAGAGCTGAATAATACAGATTTTTCGAATCGACTTTTAAGCGAAATACATGCATATGTACTTCAGATAGTCTCAAGGTTAATAAAGCGAAATTTCACTGTTGAAATAAAACACAAAACTTGTCTACGACCTAACCATTGCAACGGAGAGAAAGATAAATTTCCCATTTTGCTGTTTTTCTTCACCATCTAAATACCTTTTTTTTTTTATTCTAATATGCCTATTAGCTTTACCAATTTCGTCAAATAATGACTTACAATTTTCCTACACTGACGCTAAGCCAAATTAAAATGGGCATTATTAGCAAAAGCATCAAACATGCATATATTTAAAAATATTTAATTAATAATAAAATAAAAAAACTTCGAAAATCATAAATGTATGTATGTAATATGACGTAGTTTGTAGTTACATATGTACTAAATATTCCGTGAGAAGTAAAGAAATAAAGTTTTAAGTCAAATCAAGCACACGAGCTAAATTCGAATACACACATGCATACATGCATAAATACATACATACATACATACATACATACATACAATAAATCATAAGCGTGCTTAGTAATATTCGCATTCGGCAAATATTTTCAAAAAAACGACGTAACTAGTTTCTAAATGTTGGTGCAAGAAAAACTGCAAATCGAAATGTGAAAGTAAATAGTTCGAATTCTCTTTAACGTTAGATAAAATATGTCGACTTTTAATACTCCAATAACGGTAATTACGTACGTCGATAGTTGTAATTGTATAGTGCAAATGAACTTGGGAGCCAAGAATTTGTTTCTTGTTATGCCTGATTTTCATTAGGTCCACTTCTTTTTATGCGTAACACGAAATCGCGCAAAACGCCGACTATTTCCATTGCAATGGCACAATTTGCGATGAAAGTTGACCTAGTGAAAACCAGACATTACTACTCGTATTGTTCTCTATATGGTAAACATATGTAAATATGTATTTGCATTGTAGAGTTCGGAACAGCAAAGTCTATTTCTCGTAACAAAAAGCGAAAATTGACAAAAAAAAAACGATCCAATTCATCAACTGCAGCTAACGTTTGCTGGATTTCAACTAACTTGAGCGATTTAAGAAAATAAATACTGTTAAACAGAAAACTTCGAAATAAAAATTTCAAATTACACTCACAAAAACACATATTACAGTTTATATATAATTCAAAAAAATATTGTAAAATTTGCAAAAACAAAAAACAACTTTCTTTAAAATACACAAAAAGTTATTTAAAAACTAAAAAGTGTTTGCACTCATTGTGGCTTTTGTGGGTTAAGGAATTTTTTTTTTTTGGGAATTTGTAATATACCTTTTTAGCTCGCCGTTAGCATTCAAACTGGTTGTATTTTTTATTTCTACTTCTTCGAAACATCGTTTTTTTGGGTCCCGTGCATAGGGACATTTATGGAAACGAAACTGCGGATGAACTAGCGAGGTGTGGTTCTGCACTGGCTAGGTCCAACGCGGTGAATATTGGCGTCTCGCTTAGAGAAATAAAGGGCAGAATCGCCGATAACTACCACCGAAAAGCCAAGCACAGGTGGAGTAATACAAGATCGTACAGGATTACGCGGCAGGTTTGGGTGTTCTATGATCCGCTTAAAACAAAGGCTCTTTTTGAAATGAGCAAAGAAAACATAAACAAACTTACAGTTGTTTGCACAGGCCACTAGCCTGTAGGAGTACATGCTGAAAGGATAGTGTATACCCTTCAACCGGTTTTGCCGCAGCTGTGAAGACCCAGGCTCAAAGGAGACAGTTGAGCATTTTATGTGCGAGTGCCCGGCCCTTGCTAGAATAAGGTTAAAGACCCTTGGCAAACCATTCCTGCAGAGTTTTTTTAGAGAGCCTCTCTTTGTATGATATACTGCGATTCATAAAAATCGCCAAATGGCTGTAGATAGGTAGGTAGGTATGAGTGGTTGTCACCGCTAATCCAGCGACTCACTTAGGCCATTTAGTAGAGGCCCGTTGTGACACGACAAGCTTAACGCTCACTCCCTCTTGCTGAACCATTTATAATTCTTGACGAAGCTCGTAGGTTGCACGAGATGTGGAATCAAAATGGCATACTTGCTAAATGCTTGCCACCAATCCACTTTAACCAACCAGCCAACCAACCACAAATGGAGGAACCCTACAGTTTTGTGCCGACTCCGAACGGCAAATGTCATTTATGAGAAGCTTTTTCATGGCAGAAATGCCCCCAGTTCGCATAACTGAAGAGATTTGAATTACATTTGTATATACAGAGAAATATACAACAACTAAGAATTTTATTTCGGTAAAAAATATTAAGATTTACCAAGTGAGCTGTACAGATTTAAGAATATCACTATATATTTGTTTATCAAATAAAATAGTTTTATAAAATATTTTTGAAAACAATCTCAGTTTAAGCTTAAAACCTCTGAATAGGAAATATTATTTATTTATTTATTTAACAAAATCAAAATTTTTATTATTTTTGATGCTATTTTTCACCTCTTTTAGGATGATTGATTTGAGAGAAACTTAAATAACTCCGTCGAAACTTGGTCCATTTACACTTGTAAGGCAGCACCGCCTTTTATTTCTTTGATACATGTCCCAATCTTTTTTCTCGCAAATATTGCCACATCGTAGTTCCGCGGATTTATTTTTTTAATATCATCTGATGTGATTTTTTGAAAAATATAAAAAAAAAACACCTAAATCTTAAATTAAAAATTTCGATGGAAAGACAGCACCCGAATTTTTTTTATGTAATTTAAAAAAATATTTTAAATAAAATTTAATTTTTTACATGAGTTATAGTTGAAAAAATTTAGAGAAAGAACACCATCCGAAAAGGTAGGAGATATAGCAGCTATCTCGTCGCCAGCCTTCTTCAGGGTATTCGCGAGAGTTGAACCCATGATACCACGTAGCACTTAAGCCAGCAACTAAACGTGTTAAGCTAAGCTTACGTTGTGTGAACTGTTTAAATTATACTTGAAACAAACATTTTGAGGATATTTATAAATCCGTATAATAAATTTTCTAATGCCGATGGAAAGACCGCACCCATTATTGTTTTAAGAGGAGTGCTGCAGTCTAATGCACATATGTATGTATGTATGAATGTATAGTATGCATGTTAATATGTTTTCCATTTATTCGAATACACACGACAGCTTCGTAATTACTTGTCGACATTGCGACCTTCAATAGAATTTGCGTGTCAAAGTGTAAATAAACAAAATAAGTAATAAAATAAAAGTGGCATTTTCTTTATTTATTTTTTTTTTAAATAAATAAGGTTAAGCATCATGCAGCAGAGCCTATTCGAATGTATAAAAAATTCGCAAAGCGAAGACAGCAACGAAACGGAAATGAAATGTGGATGAGTGGAATGGCTATGCCGCAGTACGCGGGCATTAAGACAAATGTGTCTTCTTCCACTCAACTCATGTCAGACGTTGTAAACATAAGTATATACAAACATGCATACCCTACAAGACAGCAGATAATCAAATATGTTCTCATATAATCATTATAAATAATTACAAAAGTGCTTAACAGAGTAGTCATTTTTGTTTAAGGCATGGGAAAAAACTGAGTAGTTTCCCCTTGTCGGTGTGATTTTATATCTCTTTTCTACCTACAAAAATTTCATATAGTTGAAGAATATATCTAATTTGCTCTAACAGATAAGGCAACTAATCATTTTTATGCTTATAATGTAATTAGCGCTGGCAACCAAACTACTCATCGTTGTCATCCCAAACTCATCAGCACTAATAATCAAACTACTCATTTTTGTCATCAGAAAGTCCTCAGTACTAATAAACAAACTACTCATTTTTGTCATCAGAAAGTCCTCAGCACTAATAATCAAACTAATAATTTTTCTCATCACAAACTCCTCAGCACTAATAATCAAACTAATAATTTTTCTCATCACAAACTCCTCAGCACTTATAAACAAACTCCTCATTTTTGTAATCAATATTTTATCTTATACGTTTTTATTAAAATTAACTACTAAATAAAAACATTAAAAACTGTTGAATAAAGTATTAAATAAAAAAATAATAATCAAATCGGTAAAGGAATAGGCATGTTCGAGCATCAATCACTGCTGCAACACTGCAAAAAAAAATTGTTTCATGCATAAGCATAATAAAAAATTTGAAATTATTTTTGAAATAAAATGTTTGCCGAAATGCCGATTATTCATAGCCTACTTTGATAAAAATGTGTCTTATATTTTTTTATCTTTCTCCTTTTAATACATACGATTATTATTGGAGTACGGCATTACTGCTCTAACATATGGAAATTTTTCGACAATTCGAAAACAAAATTTGTAAATGTGTGGGTGAAATGGGTAAAAGTTGGGAATGTTTGTGTACATTTTTTTTATTTCAGGGGAAACTGTTTAGTCTTGGCTTGCAGGGTATATGTATGTATGTATGTATATGTATATGTATGTATATCTACCCAGCAAACATAGTTTTAAACGTTTGAGAAAAAATTATTCTCAACTTGATATCAACAATTTTTCTCAAATAATTCTCAAACTGAAAACGAGGTTTATATTCTACATTTGAAATTCGTTTGAGATTGTTTTGAATAAACATCGTTACATTTTGCAAACATTGTTTATGTCTCAAATTTATGTGAAGCGTTAAAATTTGTAGGAATAAAATTAAATTCAATTGAAAAAGATAACAATGAAAAGAAAAAATTTAAGGCAAAGCGCACAAATAGTGGATTTGATATGTATGTGCGCGAAGTGAAGATATCCAACCACAACATAGACGAAAATTTCAGCCAGATGACTAAGCGTGACAAAAAGTATTTTCATTTGAAAATAAATATCCATTTTCAAAAATTTATGATATTTCTAAAAATTTGTCAGGCCCATTTCCGACGAAGTATTCACATACATACGAGTAGTTCGGACAGAGAATTCGAACGAACTAGCATTTCCTTTTCTTAGCATGCGAAAACTCGTTTTCTCAAGAAAAAATATTTCAAAACAACCACGACTGTGTAGTAATTTAATTTTACTTGCGAATTTTTAAAAATAGCTTTAATAATTCAGCAAATGTTTAACTATAGAGTTGCCTTTCATAATTGTTTTTTTTTGTCATTTGACACGAAGAAAAAATAAATATGAAATACAGGGTGGGCCAAAAGAAACCAAGGGGTGTAAAAGTTTAATAACTCTTTCGTTTATTAATTTTTTTTTAAATTTTTTCTTTCAGATTATATAGACAACACTTGGAGAATTAATAATGGAGAGGTTCACAACTGAACAGAGAACCAGAACAATAGAATTTTATTATTTAAACCAGAGATCAATTATTTTAACGCAATGAGCATATCGTCGAATTTGAATGGCTTTGTTAATAAGCAGAACTGTAGTTTCTGGGATTCTCAAAATCCAAGAGCCATTCATCAACGCCAATTGCACCCCATCAGGTGTACAGTATGGTGTGGGATCCCATCTGAAAATGTCATTGGGCCTTACTTCTTCGAGAATGAAGATGGAAGTGCTGTAACCGCAAATGGAGAGCGGTATCGGTTTATGATAGAAAATTTTTTACGTCCTCCAGACCTGGTATGCGGTTTCAGCAGGACGGAGCCAATGCCCATACTGCCCGAGACATAATGGCACTTTTAAGTCAAACACCTTGGTTTCTTTTGGCCCACCCTGCATATTGCAAACATGCTATATGTATAATAAATTTTTTTCTACATTTGAAGTGCATTTGATAAATAACCATGTATGTACATTGATTTGAGAATTAACCAAATAGAGATCCAATTTCGCTTTTCATTGCGAATGCTGTTATTTTCAAATCAATATCAAATCATTTTCAAACGTTTCACATTTGAGATAGCGCCTCGATTTCAAATCATTCTCGAATTGTTTATTATCAAACCTGATTGCTTGCTGGGTATATGCATCATGTACATACATACGTACATCAATATGTACACATGTATGGACATTCACATTGAATGTGAAAGCAATTTATGAAGCGTAAAATCGAAAACAGCTCTTATAATTGATTTCGATGCAACAACTGACGGTAAATGTTTGTGTGTTCATATGCAGGCATTTATTTAAGTGCAAGTAAGAGTGAAAAACAATAACAAATCGAGGCATATAAATCAATTATTTTAATAGGCAATAAAAGTAAATAAAAACACAACAAGTAGTACAAATATCAATACACACACGTGGCAATGAACGAAATACAATTAGCAATGCGGGAAATAGTGTTCATTTAGCGAGTAGTTGCTCACAGCGAAAGGTGCAACATTTTAAAATTGTATAAAAAATTGATTTTTGGTATGCATGAATGGTTTATAAAACCGATCTATGTATAAAGATATGAAAAAAAAACTCGACTCAGACTTGCGAATCCCTCTACCGCACCCGAACATGGTTACCATGTTAAGCAAGCTAGAGTATTCTGAATTATCAGCTTTTCGAATCACCACTCCGGTTTATTGTCTAAGGATCGCAAGTGGAATATTCGTATATTCGTAGTGTCTCTAATAGAGACAGAAGTCACAATTTTCGACCAGTTGGCATTCATTAGTCTCAAAAAAAGTCTCTAAATTTTGACCTGGAAAGGAAAAAAAAACGTGAAAGCGAGTAACAGAAATAATCTCTAGCTCATTTTGAGACTTGAGATGATACCAAATTACTGAATTCGGGCATAAGTCAACGACTGGCGAGTCACATCGATGTATATATTTTTATGTTTACAAAAAATTGGCTGCATACCGTTTCGTTCCTGGTAAAATGACTGCAATAAGTAATTTTAACTGACCAAGTCCAAAAATGTTCCAACTGAGCTGTGCTACTTTCTTTCTATTTGTGTAATCGTGCCTTCTACACGAACTCGGTTTTTCCGCTGGAATATCAGTGATCAGATACATGTGGACTGAAAAGTCTGATTCCATCTTTAGAAGTGCAAGGGAACCATGTCTAAACTCTTGTCACAGGCAAACTAATTTACAAATTTGTCAATTTCTCATTTTTTTGCTTCTAACGCTTTACAGAATTTCAGTCAGTATTTTCATCTTCGATGAAGTTCATCCCAACCAGCTGATATTGCATCGAATACTATCAGGGCAACGAGCAACATGACGTAGCCAACAGAATCGCAGCATCATTATTTGCTTCACTTTGCTATTTGTAATTTTTATCAATGACATTTCGACATGTTTTACAAACTCTAATTTTCTTTTATATGCTGATTACTTGAAGATTTTCTCCACTATTTCAAATTCTTCTCACTCCGCAAAGATCCAATCAGACTTGGATAATGTCTCAGATAGGTGTAGTATAAATGGTCTGCAGTTAAATATAAAAAAATGTTTTCATTTGTCCGTTTAGAAGTCGCGCTGCCTTATTCCCACGTCTTACCATATTGTCGGTACACGATTATTCTCCCTTCAAGAAGTAACTGATCTAGGGGTGGTTTTTGACTCAAAATTTTCTTTTAATAGCCATCTCAATTACACAATCATGCATGTAATATTAATAGGATTGAACGGGTTCAAAAAACTTTTATCCGCTTTGCTCTTCGATCTTTGAATTTTAACGACCCAATTCCACCTTATAGTGCTAGGTGTGCGCTACTTAATATAAAATCTCTAGAAAATAGAAGAACCATTCTTTTGCTCACTTTTGTCTTTGACATTATTATCGGTGTGATTGACTCACCCTACCTCCTCCAGCGCATTTGTATTCATGTGCCTAAAAGGAGCCTTCGTAATAGTGATATTTTTTTACACAGAGCGAGTCCGAACTCTCTATGCTTTCAACGCTCCCATTTTTAGAGCCCTAAATGAATTTAATAATCTGCCAATTACGTTAAACATACTTAGATTTTGCTTTATCTAAGTCTGTTTTCAAATCAATGTTAAATGAAGTGATATTATAATCATCTATCTTTAAGAAGTCTGTAAGTAACTTTGTATTTCTATGTAGATTACTATAAAACCGAAATAAATAAATAAATGTACTGGTTTTGATGAGTTTAAGGCCGAAATAAAATAACGCAATTAAATAATTTATATTTTATTTATTTGTTGAGTCAATATTTCGACTTCAGTCTGAAGTCATCATCAGGAACTGTCAGCTGCGCCTGGTTAGCTTTGCCTATGTCAAGTTCTTGTAGAGTTAAGCTCGAATACTGTACAGACTGAATCGTTAGTTATTGCCATCGAGAGAGAGCTTTATTGATTTGATATACAAATATTGTCCCTTAGTCTTGATATTCATGGTTGTAGACGAAACTTCCCGCTTCTTCAAAGTTGTAACAGTCTGCAGTGACGCGGTTGTCATTACATGAATGCGAAAACTTTTTATTCTAAGTCAGCTAAATACTTCGTTTAGTCTTCGTTCACTGCAAGCGCCATTCACTTTGCTACTTTGGGGGTCGATTTAGGAAAGGCAGCAAAGATAAGAGGCAAATGTTGCGTCCGTTGACATCAATACTGCGGACACAAGCTTTTCTACTGCAACAGCCTAATAACTGTTATGATTTAGTTAAAGTTGTATAGGCAGTTGGAAAGTTAAGTGGACGAAGAATGCATATCCTGAAGCTCATCAAAACTACGAAAAGCTTCCTGCACAGTGTTGCACAGCGTTTACTTTAAATTAAGCTTTGCTAAGCTCACCGGTAAGGTAACGGTATTCCAGCAACAGCTAAGTACACGTGCACGCCAACAACAAATCACCCTTTACATTAGACCAAACGACAAAAGCCGCAAACACTTAAAATGAACTACGCGCTCGGCTGAACAACGTGCAACTTGCAACCGAATGCTGTTGCGCTCGTCGCTGCACTCATCAATTGTCAACACAGTCTCGTCGCATGTCAGCAAAAGCTCTATGGCACGCGTCAAGCGAGCTTGCAGTGCATAAAGAAGCTATGTATGTTTGCTGAAGAGCTGGTTCACTAACTTTCGGCGGGCAAATGCAGTTGGCAGGCGAGTAGGCGAGTCGGCGGTGCGCGGCATAACTTCTCGTTTGCGACTTTAAAGCGCTTTACACTTTTGGCGTTTCATTTTGCACGTGAATGTCAGTTAAAGTTCGTTACCGCTTTGGCGCTCGTGTCACACCAGTCGCCGGGACTCGATGTCAAGTTCGCGAGGCTGCTGTCGGCAGTTGGTGACAGGACACCGAGCGCAGCTGTGCGCTTTGAGTGCTTCGAGTGTGCATTGGTTATACGTTTCGTTGTGTTGCGTCGCGTCCGCCTGTTCGTTTGTTCGTTTGTTTGTTGTACGTATTAGCTCGTAGTCGGATACTACCATAACTATATTTACATACGTATAATGTGGACGTCTATATAGTCGCTTAAGCTATAAAATATTTACAGTGTTTCTTACGCTACTCTCACTTTCCTTTGTTTTGTTGTTTTTTTTCTTTACTCTTCCGTTTGTTTCTTTTATTTCTTTTGCGTTTTTTTTTGCCAGATGGCTGCACTCTATGGAAGGCCAAAGTAAGTGTCGGCAGGCAGTTAATGTTGTTAGTGTATTTTAAGCTTCATGGCCACAAGGATGCAAATCACTGTGCGACGTGTCCTTTCATAGTGTTTTAATAAAACAATCAGACGCGACCAAATCCTCACTCTGTGTGGTCGTGTGTGTGTATGTGTGTTCTTTCAACTAAATATTTCGAATGCGTGTTCGTACACTTTCGTGCCTTGGCATTGCCTACGTCGTGCCACCGCCCGCCGCCGCCGCGTTCCACAATCGTGTAAAACGTGCTACAAATTTGCACGTGTCCTTGCGGCGCTGAAGCTTCCGTCGCATCTGTGCTAATGTAGGCGCGCAACTTCGTTTGTATGTTGTGTGTTTGTGTGTTTGGCTTGGTAAAAAATGCAAGTAAAAGTAAACGACAGCGGAAAGCGAAGAATGCGATGCGATTGAGCATAAAAAGTATGAAAGCGTGAAATGGAGTAAAGCAAAAGCTGAAACAAGTAAAATATGTCGCACGCGATTCAATTTAGGCTTAAATTAGACAAGCGTGCTGGAGAGCTACTAAAGTGGCTGGGCCATTGAGTTGGAAATATGTGTAAAGTAATTTAAAGGAAACTCGGCAAAAGAGTTTAACAAAAGTAACAACACAACAAAGCCACAATGAATGAGATATGCAAATGCACGTGGCAAGATTATCGTAATGTTAAAAGCGGAAAAAAATATTCTTCATACGTAGCTGTGGGTAAGGCAACCTGCTTTCAACGGAACACCTTCTTTCATATTGGATGCTCCGCTATAAAGAAATCTGTAAATATTTCCCTTGACATTTCATCTATTGGTATAACTAAATGCTGATGAATGCAAAAGTTTTCTAAAAAGTTTGTGAGATTATATGGATTATACAGTTTTGAGCAGTTTAAACCAAGCGATCACAGCAATTTGCAGCAAAAGCAACCGTCGAAGTTGAAATATGCTAAGAGATATTTTTTTTTTAATTTAGTAAGGCGAAGAAAAATATGAACAACTGAGAGTGTTTCTTCAATTCTTTCTCAGCTTTTGCAGCACACCGTCACTTAGGGTAGACAGAGCGATAAAGTACTGAATTGATGAAGTGGAAAAAAGGTTGTTTATACGATGATACAAACATTTTTAGAGGTAGTTTCACTCTACCATTTCAGACTGAAACAGTGTTATGGATTTTCGTGTTACCAATTCCTTTCTAAAAAAAAAAATCCTCTATTTTTTGTCAGCCAGAAAACCAAAGACATGTGAAAATTGTGCCAAATTTAGTTAATAATGCAGTTACACCAAATTGATCAAGATCTTTCAAATGAAGTTATCGGTTTTTCGATTTTTCTTAGTTTCCGAAATATTGAGTAAAATTTTGCAGTGTGAATAGATGACAAGCGATTTCGTCCAATTTTGTCGTTTTTCACAAACATTTTTCACATTTTTCATAAAAATTCTGTCGAAGTTAAAGACTCGGGAAAAATATTATCGTACCTTTGGCACATACAAAGTCTGTTACATTTATTTGTAAAATTTTGTCGTACTGTCGCATGGGCAATTAAATTTTATATGTGAAAATTTGGTAAATAAGTTAATAATGCAGTTAGTTATTACCCACCTATCAAGCCATTTCAAATAGGTTTATTCGTTTTTTGATATCACATATTTTTTATCACAAGTTTTTAAATGTAACATACGGCATTAATTTTTCCGGTTGATTGCAAGTCAACTTTGCCAGGCAATTGTCGCCAGTCCAAAACTTCCTACCGTCATCTAGATTTAAAGAATTGTACATTTACATTCTTCGAATAAAATTTCACTCTATTAGTGAAAAAAATTTTTATTTGAAATACAATAAAATTAAAATTAAAATCACCAAAGTCTATTTGAAAGTAGTGGTAATATTGAGCGTCTGCCGTCGAACACTGTTTCACGCGTAAGGGCGAGGTTAGCTATTTCATACTACAACAATTTTCAATTTTTCCTTTCCCAATCAATATCTCGCCAAGCAATAGCCTTTTGCATTAATCAATGTATTGCAGGCGGTCTCGAGTTCAAAGAATAATAAAGCCTTTACAGTTGTAACGTTTCTATTCCAATTATCAAACAAACAAAAAGATCAATTTTACGCACAACTTTAAGCATTTTTTATTCTTCACTCTCAAACCTTAAAACTTGTTGAGTTTTAAACGAAAACGACCTTTTGCCTTTCCTATGTTTTACAGCCTCCAAAGGTGTTCTTTTGATAGTTCTTCAGTCAAGCATTCGACTCTTTCTACTCTCGTAGACAAAAGTAGAATCACATAGAATCACATAGAAGAGAGTAAAGGGGTTAAAAATTAAAATTATGTTAGACGTCTGTTTCAAAAGATATCATCATCGTTAGCGCTCCCGATTATTGAGTTTCATATAAGGCTGATGAATTGACAGAGTCCGGCCTTTCATTGGCTGAATCTGTAAGAGAGAGAGAGAGACACCAAGCTGCAGTTCCTTAAGGAAAGAGTGCACTTGGGAACAATATAAAAATTTGGAAAATTTCTAAGTTGATTTGGCCCAAGCAAGGCTCATTAAACACGTCGTAGTATCAGCAAAGCCGGCTGATTTGATTTGATTTTATTTTATGAGACTCCTAAACTGTCAAACTATTTATCTTTTACCGACGGCCTTGCCTATCGCATATTGATTTAATGGGCCTTTTCCTTTTTTCTACATTCACATACATTTGGTACAGTTGCGATCACTGAAATAGTATTGCGCACTTGCGAAATGATTTGTTCCCTTAATTTCACATATTACATTTTGAGGTCATCGAGTGGCCAGCACAATCTCCTGACCTCAACCCTGTAGAAATTTTTTGGACTGGCCTTAAAAGAGGCGTATGGAATGCAAACCCCGAAAAAAGTAACGCACTGTGAGCTGTGGTTCTCCGGGTAAGTTAGTAAAAACCAAAGTAAAGATTTCAATGCCTCGAAGGCTCCTTGAGGAATCATTGTGCAGCAGAGATAGAAAATAATGGCGATGCTACCAAATACTAGATACCTGTGCTAAGTTTTAGTATAAATATTAACAATTAAATACGAATTTATGTTTTTCTGTTATAAAACAAAACTCTCTTGACCATACATTTAGTAATGAAATTGTCCTTTGGTATTGCAATTAAAAGAGTGCATCTATTACACAAGTCTGCAAAAAAAAAATTGAGAGCTGTTTTGGGTTTTTTGTGTAATTCTTATGTTTTTGAGTGTGCTGAATCCGAAAATAACTTTAATTTTGTCATAGAACGTCAGGTTTTCTGACAATGTAGGTGTCTATGTTAAACAAGTTATCATCTTAAAATAAAATATGAAAGATTAAAATAAAATTTTTAAATTATAATTGCGTAAAAAAAACTAATTTATTTATGTAAAATACATTAATTAGTAAGCAATAAACACATTTCTTTTTCTCAGTGAGACTTGGTACATTTTCGTTTATTGGAAGCATCGGGAAGGTATCTTTAAAGCGTCCAATAGTAGTCTGCCATAATTGAAATTCTCCATCTTCCCTGGTATCTTTTTTCCATCTCCTTAATATCTTGGTGAAATCGTTCACCTTGCTCTTCATCCACGTCTCCTAAACTTTCTAGAAAGTAGTCAAGGTGGGAATGAAGAAAAGCAACCTAAAGCTTGAAATGCTTTTTAACATTCTTTTGACGATTTGTTTGTAGTTAGGAACTTTGTTATTGCCTAAAAATTTCTTTATGACCTCTTTAAAGGCAATCCACCCTTCTCTTTGAGGATCCGTTATGGTTGTGATGAATAGTGGATCAACCATAAGCCGTCTAATATCTGGTCCAATGAAAACACCTTCCTTCAACTTTGCCTCCAAGAGGCCTGGAAACTTTGAAATTAAGTATTTGAAGCAATTTCCGTCTCTTGGAAGTGACTTTACAAATTGCTTCATCAGTCCCAGCTTTATGTGAAGCGGTGGTAGTAGAATTTTATGAGGTGCCACCTCAAAGTTTCATGTAGGACATTATTCTCGTCAACTTTAAGCTCCCTCGGAGGCCAACACTTTTTGGTGCAGTGATTTGTTCGGTCTCTACTATCCCATAGACACAAAAAGCAAGGGAATTTGGTAACCTCAGATTGTTGTCCGAGCGCCATGCCCAAAATAAAAACCCATTTTTTATAAACAAATTTTGCGTTTTGTAAAATAACCTTACGTTCCGAAATTTTTTAGTATTTTTTTAGTTTTCAGAACACCTAAATACATCACCAAGGAATCAGTTGTAAATATCCAGACAGCAATTTTGTTGCAGTCCTGTGTTATTTTAGTTTTTTTTTTTGTAATTTCAAGAAATGTTTCCCACAAGTGCACACTACTATTTCAATACTCGCAGCTGTACATGTTGACATGGTTGACACATTAGAGGTTACAGGCAACAACAAAATACATGGGATTTTCCCATGCTGCTACCTGTTCAATATGCCTTGGGCCCAACTGGCAAAATTCGGAAAAAAATTAACTAATAAAAAAAAATTAAAAAAATATGTTAGCAGAAAATAATGATCAGTCACTTCTGTACTTGTCCATTCCTTTATCTAAGGAGTCTATTAGTTCATATAAATCTGGACTCAAAATGTGACAAACAATTTGATCGGACTCTTCGGTCAAGAATTGTGATTTGAAACTTTCTCCTGAAGCAGAGCTCCTTAGATGTAGGAAAAATCAGAGAGAAAAATCACGCTCGATGTTTTCTGTGTTTTCTTAAGTTGATCAAAAAATTTTTATTTTAATAAACATACATATGTATGTACATACACTTGATATAGAGCAAGCAATTGAAAACAATTTCAGCTTGAACTTGTGCCCCCTTTTGCTACCAACTAAAAACTCTTGAAGCCTGCGGGCCGGCAATGTGAGAGCGGCATCGCATTAGCGTCTCGTTGGGCACAAAGCCAACAGGCAACCAGCCACTGTGCCTCGACTGCCACTCAACACACACATTAAATAATAGCAGCTAGACGATTTTATTTTCATTTGATAATTTTTTTTTTTTACACAATTTTTTTTTTGCACTCGCGCCAGCTGGCTGGTCCAGCTTGTTGTTGTTGCTGTTGCTTGCTTTAATATACACACAATAGGTCAAGTATTAATAAGCGATTTATTTTTGCAAGAACGGAGAGCGAGCAACAACAGAAATGAGTGCATGCGCCTAAAAATATGCTACGTCTATCATTTAATTTGTATTTTATGCTTGTGTGTCTATGTTTATATGTGTAAATAAAATACGTGCACGTGAACACGTGTAATAAGTATGTACATAAACGCTTCAGACTATGGAATTACGCAGCCTCAAAATCATCATTGTGATTGCAGCAAATGTGACAGCGCAAATAATTCCATTTTTTGGTGTGGTGAGTAGACGCAAATAGATCCGCTCGTTTTGTGCCAAGCGACGAGGCGTCGACGATGGGTGAACGCATCGCTGCAGCTGCGGCCACAGCAGTAGGCGCTGGCGGCCGCCATTCGCGTATCAGTCCCACACCTGGACGCGGCAGTAAGGTCGCCTACACTTTGTGTCCGCGCATCGAGCCGCCCGACGAGAAGATGCAAATGCAGCGACGTACGTCGGCGTCGAAGGCGGCGTCAAATTGTGTGGCCATACCCATGTCATCCATTCAGACTAATACGAAAGGTGAGTTGTGAGTAAAAGGTCTTTGAATTGACGACCGCATTTTTACAATATAAAAATATTAATTAAAAATATGTATGTGCACTACATTTATTGTTAGCGCTAGTCTGCCATTGAAGATGGAACAAATAAAGAAATCTAAAAGTAATTTTATTTAATTCGAGGTGATATAAAATTAGATCTAGAATAGGTAACTAGTGAAAGTATTCCAATCGATGCCATAAATTGCTAAGTTTATGTTTCGCTTTGATATATTTACATACATACATATATAGTAAAAAAGGATGCCACAATATTTTTCAGTTGAATAAAACTTCGCTCAGGTGGCTCTGCGGCTTTGATGACCACAAGTCATTTGCTCTTTTCATGAATTGATTTGATATTGATTTCAAATAAAATCCATTTTTTGGTGCATAATTTTAGGCGCAGTAGTCTTGTCTATCATCATAACTTAAGTTTCACCAAAGCACTGTGAATAGACCGGCTAGCCATAAAACTAACAAAACAGTCCAGACACAAAATTGTTTTACTCCTCTTTAACAAAATTTCTTTTTTTCTAAATTTAGAGTTTAATCCATTAGTTAGTTAAGAACGTTTTTGTGCGATACCGAAACAAAATTGAACGAGCTATTTTTGTATAGAACTCTAATTCGCTTTACTATCATTTCTTCTGGGCTTTTGGGGGTATTTAAAAAGTACGCGCATGCTGAAACCCACTTGAATTTTTTTTTTTTAAAGGCCTGCCTAAAAGTATGCAACAGCTATTAACTATACTATATATTCAACACGAAATCAGTTAATGCTGGAAATGTTTGTGTTAGTATAAAGAACAGATGAAAAAAAATGTCTGTTATTCATGGAAGAACTTTTTAAAACCGAAATTAATTGCAAAATCTCTTACTCGATTTTTTTTTTTTTTTGACAATTTTGACAATATTGTAACGAGTTTGTATCAGTGTTTAACAAGTTTGATTTGAAGACAAATTCGTTTTGGTAAAGTGTCTGAACGAGATATTTTGAAATGAAATGCGAAAGCGACTTTCAATAACTGACAATATGTTTTGGAAATTTTCAAAATACTCGTATGTTAAAATATGTATATAAATTTTTATGTGCACCCGCAGCACAAAAAATGGAATGCGATATTTTGATCCGTTTTGACTGATTAGTTTTCTTTAATCTAATATTTTTATTTTTTTATAATTTTTTATTAAAATTCAGCTCATTTCGTAACATAATTTAAATATATAAATTCAAATTTTAAATATTATACAGAGTTAAAAATAAAATTATATAAATTTGAAAAAAAAATTTGAAAAAAAATTTGTAATTTTTTTGAGGATGCAGTTTTGCAGCCCATTTCATTTTAGTAAATTCAGTGCAAGTTTCAAGTCGCTAAAAAATATCGTCGTTTTTTATTTTTTTTTAGTACGAAATTTAATGAAATTTAATTAAAATTGTATACAAAGTTTAAAATTTGCGTTTATATGTCTTTTGTGAAAGAATAAACTGCATTTTAATATTTAGACAAATGGAGGAAATTCAATAAATGAAAAATAAACCGAAAAAAATATAAAACAAGTTAAAATATCCCAGTCCTATTATTTTTGACGCCACTATACGAGTATGTAGAAGAACATTTATTCCTTTCAATGTAAGCCACTCTTTGTTTATAAACGACAACCACAGCATTTACATCGACCGATTCTGGCACCATTCTTTGCATTTCCTTTAGCCATCGACGCCACTCATTGCGGCAAAATGCTGCATTTACAGATGAATTCAATGTCGCAAAAAAAAACCACAATGTACAAAGAAAAAAATAAATAACCTTACACTTGTGTTCAAATGAACTAAAAATGCCAACAAATGTGTAAATAAAAAAAAAAATATTAAGTGACACAGCACAGAAAAAAGAAAGACAAGCCACTACACTGTGCATTAACCGAAAGCGCTATAAAGAAACATTTCCCATTGCGTTTTTTTTTCCAGCTCAGCGAACTTTCTTGCTCGCATTTCACTCATTTTTAGTTAAAGTTAAAAGGGTTGAGGGAGTGGTTCTGAGAGAGGAAGTGAATTGTGGGACATGGTTTGTTGTGCAATTTAGCTGTGGCTGGCGCTTTTGTTTACGACTCGGTCGCTTGAAAGGTTGCATCTTGGCCAAAGTCGTAAATGCGTCTTTTGTTGGTTTTTTTTTTTTGTGGCTTACCACAAAAGCCAACAGGTATTTTTTTTTTACTTGCGCTTGTGGGTTGAAACATATTTGTATAGAAGTGTATGCATAAATCTACTTCGATAACTAGTTATACTGCGGAGTAGAAAAAAAAAGAATGCACAAAAATATACAAAATTGAGTTACTCTTCTTGCGGAGATATTTATCGGAGAGACTGCAACATGTTCTTTATTCAGTTTTGAGGTTTCCTTTTCAAATTGAAAATTTTTGGGTGCACAATTTTCTCAATGAAAAATTAGATCTTATCAAAAATCTTTCCAATTCAAAATTAGCTTCGTTAAAAATGCTGACAATGCAAAGCGAAATTTAATTGTTCACTCTGAAAAGCGTCTGTAACTCAAAAAATGCCTAAAAATTGTATAACTTTACGACAAACGATACTTTACAACACCTTTTGAATACCCTTATGATAAAATTTTTAATTCGAACGCAAAATGGGTGTATTTTTCTTTAAAATTTTCTAAAAAAAAATTTGCCTTAACTGGCTCAAATAAACTTAAGAATATAAATAAAGCCATGCGATCTGAAACACGGAAAAAGTAAAATTTTTATGAATTTATATTTTTTCTAAGATATACACCTGTATATGTGGCCATATTGAAAAAATTTAAGAGTTTAATTTTCTATATTATTTAATTTCCATTATTTTCAAATTAAAATACAGTTTTTTCTCTAATAAAAATTGTTTGAACCCAAAAACAAAACTTAACTAAAAATTAAATTAGAAATAATTCTACAATTTTTACCAAAAATTTAAAATTTCAGTTTTCGGAAAGAATATTTTTAAAAATTTGGATTTGTTTGTTGTGGACTAGAGGGTTAGCGACTTTTAAAACGCAATTTTTTCAGACAATCCAAAAGAAGTGGTCATTTGACCCTTCCGTGAGAAAGCTAATAGTTTAAAATGTTCTACAGAATTATTCCTCATGAAAATTTACTATGTGTGCTCAACCTATAAATTCTGCTTCGATATGAATTTAAACCCTTTTTTTCCACTTATTTTAAAAGCACTCATTCAAAAATTTGCAAACTTTATATGGTCATGCAAAAAGATTTAAAGGCTTAACTAAATGGGTATACGTTTTTCATCCTGAGTTGGAATCATTCAATGACATTGAAATTGTTGCACTGTGTTACCAGTGATTTTTAAAACTTTGTTTACTTAAGTGTGAAAAAGAAATTAAATATAACATTTTTTTCTCTTCTGTACGTTAACTAACAATTGTGATTGGCAGAAGATCGTCTAGTGGTCAACAGTGCGTATGAGTAATATTGTTCAAGATAGTTCACACAGCGTACTGGGGCGTATGAGTAATCTACTTAATAAGCTGAAATGTTGAACACAAAACAAATGAATTAAATCAAAATATATTAACGATTAAAATTAAAATATTATTATTAATGACAAATTTTTTGCAAGTCCATAAAACCATTGTTACATCATTTAATAACTTTATCTCTCGATGTAAGCCTCTTCACTATACATATGTATGTACATACATGCATTTTCAAGCGAGCACACGTATCTCCACCATTGTCTGATTTTCGTCGGTTGACAGCATTGCAAATATTGCGGTCACATTAATATCATAACCACATAAATCAAGGTATTGTGGCGCTACTTCCTTCAAGCGTTATGAAATTGTTCACCAGCATCTGCATACTCATTCAGATGCAAACCACTAAACGTGCGTATTTGCATACGTTAATACATACACACACATACATACATACGAATGCATATAAAATATGATACTTTCATTTATCTACATATAATTAAATATTTGCACAGGAATTTATTGTGTGCGGCAGTAAGCCAAAAGGAAAGTGCAGAGCACAAATTAAATCACATGAATATGAAATGCCGGGCATTGTGAAAAATTTCGAACATAACAAAATGTGTTTAAAGCGCGTGTGTGTGTGTGTGTGTGTGTGTACTCGTATGGGTAATAGCTGCTGGTTATTGTTGTTGTTGTTGTCTGTGTATTTGTTGCACTCACATTTATTATAAAACGGGCCGCGTGCATTGTGTGTGTAAGAAAATAATTTTAGTAGGCCTGCTCTGCGCCCCTACAACACTACCAACAACAACAAAGACAACAAGAAAAACAACAACAGCAAGAAATATCAAAAATCAGCAAATAAATGTGAAAGTCACCTGATATTCTGTGGGTAATTGAATGAATTCTAGGCTACAAGGACTCAGGACATATTTTATAGTATTTTTTTTTTTTTTTTGCATTTTTACTCTTTTGTAGCATCCTTTTTTATGGCTTTTTGGTTTTTTTAAAGCAAGGCGAAATGCCGCTAAATATTGCTGCTTTGTTATAACTTTGGCTACATTTCACAAATATGCACTTTTTTTACGATGCCGAAGAATGATTTAGGTGCGATTTTTCGATTTTATGGCTTGCTCTTGCCTTTAGGTATTAGTTCATGTTAGCCAGCATGAGGCTTACAAAAACAAAATACGACTCAAAAGTGGTTTGATTAGTAATGATTTAGTACGTTCATCGGCTAAGTTTGTGGCTAAGAGCAATTCGAATGGCAGTGCGACAAATTTAAATTTTTTTTTTCCTCACACAAGTCGAAATGCCTTTTTTGTGTGATACAAGAATTTTATGAGCTTTTCCTTTCCTTTAAGGATCTCAATATTTATGTTAGAATTTGTAAAATTTATGACTTAAACATTTATCTATTGAACAAAAGTAGTATGTCAGTTGGATTGAAAAAAAAAATATTTCATTGAAAATCACAAACAAATTTTTTACGTTTTCTGGCTAGTATTAACATGAAAGATATGATTGTTTTTAATTTTTCCTAACATTCTTCTTTCATATTATTACCGTACGTATCTACATTTTATACGGTCATACATTTTTAATTTAATACTTTAAGGTTCTTAAAAAAATTTGTTTATAAAATTAACTAAAACTGCAGATAAACTTTATTTGATTTCTTGCCTCACGCACGTATAGATTTTCTTATTAAAAAAAATCGCTGTTGTAGATTTCTTTGTATTTGATTAACCCTTTCGGTAATTCTATGCCATAAGGCTTAGTCTCTTTGCAATTCCAGTTTTAAATCAAAAAACTTATGAATACATTTATTTTATTATTTTGTATTTTTCTTTAAGGATTTTTGTAAAATTTTATAGACGAAATATTTTGATAAGTGTACCGAGTAAATTGTAAGCGTTCTCTTGAATTTCATATTTTATAAAAAAAAAATCCCTTCATATATGTATTTGTGCGTTTAATTAAAAAAAATTAGGTTATTTGCCTACTTTGTGTAAATAATTTGAACGATAAAAAAACAAAAAAGAAGTTCCGAAAGGGTTAAGAAAAAGTTACAGAATCAGAGTTTCGACAGACCACTTGCGGTTATACAACACCATTACTTCTGCAAGAAATGCAAATTATTTTCCTCTTTTTATAGGAAAATTCAAAAATTGCTTTGTGTCTGTAAAGTTTTTTATTTTGTTTTGAAACTTCATAATGAAAACTAAATTTTTGTCACATATCCAAGGCACATCAAATAGGTAGCCGCAGTCCATGATTCAATAATAAAAGGTTAGATCAATATCGACAAGGGAGTTTTGACACTCCCTTACAAAAGGTTGCATATACGAAGTACGGAAAAAGGGTAAATAATGCTTTCCCTTTATGTGAAACTAGGAGTAGCATAGTATGGGAAGTTTGCAAATAGTGGTAGAACGCAATATTTTAATTTTAACTAATTTGCAAGAAATTTTGTGCTTAAATGACAATAAAAAGTAGTCTTACTTCAATTAATTAATTTAACTGCTATTTAGTAAGAATATTAAAACTGCAAGCTAATATTATGTTAAGCTCAAAAAATTTGTTTAATCACAAAGTGGTTATAAGTCCGAGTTTTAAAATAAAGAAGCTTTTTCACATCATTGTTGGTGCTTATGTGTTGGGTACATGCAATGAGGATTTCTATAGAACTTGGGCACGATTTTATTTCTGCGCCATTAAAATTTTCAAAATACCAGCTCCAGGCTTTTGATTATAGCCAAAAACTCGCTAGATGGCTAGGTCAAGGTGCTCCCGGACACTTCGTTAACCCAAGTCAACGAAGCCTCATTTGCATTATTTTGCGACAAGTATAGCTTTCTTACTACGAAGAAGTTATTTATTTGGTTTATTCCTTTTATTTATTTTATTTATTTACCATCAGTATCAGGGTTATTCTTAATATTGTGATGAACCCCTGGAGGCTGAAAGGACCAAACATTTTAATTCCGATAAGTAGTAAGTGACTTTATGGAGTTAATGGAGTTGTAAGAAATCCACAATAATTCTTGTTTTTGGCATTTGGATGATTATTATGTCACATTATTTTTAATTCATTTAAAGCCATTCCTTTTAGAAATAACAAAACTTTTCACTTTGTCACTTCGAATTTATATGCGCGTGAAATATTTACAAGACGGGGTAAATCTTGTAATCAGAAAAAATGCTGTATTTAGAAACATTAGAAACAAAAAGTGTTGCCTGTGAGTTCTTGGTATTAAAAATTTTTGAGGTAACTACTATTATTATTTTTAAGAAGCAACACGGTTTTGTTGCTAAGGGAGCCGTTTGACAAAAAGTGAGGGAGTTAGCTGCTTATCGAGCTAACCTTTTATAATTGAATCATGGCCGCAGCCAACTTTTTTTTTTGAACTTTTTTTATATTTTATTTTCATTTGAATTGTCAAATTTTGAATTTCGTTGTGATAAGAATGCTTTCATTCAAGGTAGTTGATAAAATATTTTTGAAATTTTAGGTTTTAAAAGCAAAAACAAAATATACTGAGCTCAAATTTTTTTTTTAATTTTTCTAGTGCTGCTACCCATTGAATATGCCTTGCACATATCCAATTTTTCACATTTCTTAGTAAATTATTTTATAAACAAAATATGCATTGTTATTGAAACAATTTTGTATAAGAAAAAAGGTTTTATTCAACATGAAAATCTTATATTTTATTTCTAACGAGTCTTTTTCCTCCCACGAGTGGGCGCTGTGGTCGCAATATTCCAAAGCCCCTGCAAAATATCGTTAGTTTTTGAAAATTATTTTCAACTAAACTGATAGTGGCAGCGAAAATCGTGCTACGGATTGTCCTCAAGTTCATCTGGTTTTTATGGCATATTAAGTTAATATTCCAAATGATGAGTTTATTATATATTTTACTAAAGTATTTGGCAAGCCTTTGCAGGCATTGCGGGCATGAAAAATTATTTTTAATATTGCTAATTTCCTTTGAGATATTTAAAAAAAAAATATAAAAAATATTCAATACTACAGATGTATAAAAATTCAAGCAAAGACTTAAGGCACTATTTTTATGCTTCTGATACTGAAAAGTTCTTATAATTATAACATTCTGTCTTATCGACTGCTACTCGTTGTTTGTATGTACATAGTACAGTAAATATATAAAAAAAAAAATTTATTCGATTATTTATTAATTATGCATGGCGCATTAATATTTTATTTGCACTTGCATTTTTGTTTATTTTGTTTTTTTTATCATTTTTAATTAACATTACACAATTTCCTTTTGATATATTTGCTACCTTTACGAATACTTTACGTTGTTTGCTGCATTTATTTGCCGTAAAAGTCTCGTTCATTTTGATTATCTTCTTGACTTTCACCGGCACAGCGCATACACACACACACACACACACACACATACCACTACACGCTCGAAGTAGGCTCGTTGAACAACTACTATGACGAACTGACTATTCGTGAGTTCGTTTGTTTGTTTGTTTACTTTTTTGTTTAAGGTCGCCTGCAAAAAAAGGCAAGGACATCGATTACACGTAAGCAAAGAAAAATCAACACACACACACACATGCACAGATACATAGTTCGAATACTTGCTCACCGGCATAGCGAATTATATTTACTTGCATGTTTGACTTTCCTTTATATCTAATAATATTTACTTATTTGTAGAGAAATTTTTAGGAGAGGGGATTGTGATGCATAAACATTAGCCACTTTAACTGCTAAGCTTTTCCGGCAAAATGTTAATTGAGTGTTAGCTAATGCCGGTTCGTTATTTGCTGTTTTATTTTTTATTTTTATAGAGCAAAGATAATTAATATCGTGCATTGCATATTGGTTCTATTTAGAAAACAAATTCTTTCGCTGGCATAACAGCTCTAATGATTTAAAAGTACTTAATTGATAAATTCATAAGTATATATTTGAAAGTAGTGATGCTGGTGATTGTGATTTTGAAGTAAATTTTTTTTTGTATTTTTCTTAAGTTCTTCTTTTAAGTACTCAGGAAAAGCCGTAACTTTAAGAATCAACAATTTTTATGTACACACATAAACACGAGTACATAATAATCAGCAGATTCAGTGTTTCTTATTAATATTTTTGCTAGAAAAAAATTTACTTAATTAATTTTGCGTTCTACGCTAAGTCTGACATCTCTTCATATTGCGCGAGCCAGAAATTTTGAAGCTCAATGAAATTTAGTAAAAGAAAAGGCTTGTTTTAAGTGGATAACTACTCTTTGATTTATTAGATTTTTTAAAAGGATAGTGTTGAAAATTTTCTTCTATATAAAAACAGATTTTTTTTACACCGTTTATATGAAAGAAAATGCGCGCAACACGCTCGGCGATCACAATTCCGATATTTATTTTGAATACGCACCAAATGCGACCTTAAATGTGATTTCTAGTAAACTACGCAACTCCAGCGCCATCTGTCGGGTAAATTTTTTAGAAAACGTATTACTTTTCCATCCACCAATGAATTTTTCGAGCCCAAAAGTATTTTATTTCCTTTTACCACTATTTACTTTAAATATGAACTAAATCGGACCAACTCCATGTTTTTTAGTAAACACTCAATTTCGGCCCCACCTGGCGGGAAATTCAAAAATTGCATAGTTAAAGGGGAAATTAAATTTAAACCAAATATCATGATAAATGCGAGTTTTCTAAATTTCTTAAATTCTGCAAAATCTTTCGAGTCTATTTTTTGCAAGCCTAGTTGTGCTGTTAATAAGTACATCAATAATTATATACAGTATTTTTGATGGTGAAATCAGCGCCACCTAGCGGAAAAAATCGTATTCTATGTCAAGAGCATTGATTTTTGTTCTAATTACTTTGAATTATTAAGAAATGCAAACTCTAACAAAAACCTTAAAAACCCATTTTTTTTTTAAATTTAACAAAATACAAAATGGTCTAACAAAAATAAAAAAAATATTAATTAAAAAAAAAAATTTTTTTTTAATTTTTTCGTAAACAATTTTCTAGCTCTTTTTAATTTTAGTGCAATCAAATGAAAGTTTCAAGTTTAGCCACTGGCTTGTTACTGTTGAAATTGACAATATGTAATGACACTCTTTCGCAATTTCTTCCAAGTAAAAAACTTGAGAGCGTACAAGATTAATTAAGAAAAATAAACGAAAAAGTGTAGCTACTTGAAACCTCCTGTGCGCTAAAAATTGCACACTCAACTTAATTAATTTTTGTGTAAAAGAACGAAATTTTGATGAAACTTTAAATTATTGTTAATTTTGTGTAAAGTTTAAAAATGGTCTTTTACAGATTTTTGTTATGGGTTGACTTTTATTAAAGTTAAAATTATTTGAAGAAAAATAATTATTCAAATTTGTCCATATGTGGTTGTTAAATATCAGAAATTTCTACAAATTAATTTGATATTAATTGATAACGCATAAATAAGCTTTTAGTTATTTTTGGGTTATGAGCAAAAATTTAAATTAAACTGAACATAAATATTATTAAGCGACTTTATATGAAAGAGCAATAAATAAGAAATAAAAATAAATAGGCATTACAATAAAATCCATTTAACGTTCAATATCTGAATTTTGACTTCAATAGGCGTACGTGTCGTATGAGTAACACTTCATGAAATGAATTTAACTCAAGCAAAAAACTTTCTCGCTTACGGTAAACGAAAGAATTCTTGAGCGCTTATTTTAGAAAGCAAACGAATGAAAAACCATTTGTTCTCTTTCATTTAATTTTTTTTTTGTTTTCGAATTGTACTCATCGACACAAAGCAAGCTCCACCACTCACGAGCGTCCACGATCAGCTGTGACAGTTTCATGCCAAATGCCAACTGCTAAGAGCTTTCGTCGACACTTTTCACAATTCAAAACATTTATTTTTGATCTTGCGGGCAATTCGGTCGATCGGCGAGTCGAAGAGAAGTGAATAAATTCGAACACACATACATACGCGAGTAACTAAATTTGTATGTGTTTAAGTATTTGCAGTTGTATTTATAAAATACAATTTCAAGGCGTACGAGACACGCGAGTGTCAATGGCAGACCTTTGTTAGGTGGATTGGCGGATTTTATAGAAGATGCTAGTGTCGATGACGCGCGCGACAATTTCTACTTAGCACATATGTACATATGTATATACAAATGTATAATGGGTAGTGGTTAAGGGGTACAATTGTTTTTTGCATTTCTTCGCATGATTTAGTTATCGAATGCTGTTGCGGAAGTGTTGTGAAATTTTAGTTTATTCGTATGTGAAATAATTGTGAATTCTATGTGACACAAAGAAGTTTTTATGATTTATGAAGAGCAGAAATTTGTAAATTTTCACCTTTCGAAAAATTGCATAATACGAAGCTAACTCAATAGCAGTAAATAATTACATAAATGTCTACAATTCTTCGCGTGTGGAATAGTAATGAATAAAAAAAAAACAGTTATAAAAAAAAAACAATACAAAAAAGATAACAAAAACAAAAAAAAATAGCACCATTAGTGTAGAGTAGTACCAATTGCAAAGCGACTGACTATACTCTTACCTATCCACCTGTACCTGTCTAATGAAAAACAAGAAGCAATCAAAAAAAAAATAATAATTTATGTATAACTATCTGTCTGTATGTATTATTGTGCTTGTTACTGACATCAACTTCTTATTATCAAATTAACAAATTATGCACTTACATCTACACATATATAAACATACAAAATTAAGAGTACCTGAATAAAGCTGTGGGAAATTTAAATGGCAATTGTCAAAAGTATTAAGAAAATTTTGCGCTAAAAAAAAATTGTGCGCGCAAAAACTGAAAAGAAGATGATCATATTATTTTGTGAAAATTGCCAAAATCATACTTATGATAAAAAAATGTGACGATTGCAAAAAATTTAAATTTCGATATATTTTTTACACTCCAAATTTATTTTAAAAACATATTAGTAAGTTCACGAAAAATGGCAAATATTGTTTATAATGAAAACTTGACAGTTAAACTAAAAACCAATTAATTGCTAAATACTTTTTCTTACGACACGCAGAATCTTTTCAAAAACATGTTTAAATTAAATTTTTATTTTCATTAAAAATTTTCAGTTTTTGTTTTTTAATAATTTTTTGACTCAAAGTTATATTAAAATCTTACTATGTACATACATACAAACAAAGGTACTACTAAGTAAAAGTAAATTTGAAACCTATTTCATAAATTAAAACAATATATTTTTAGGACTTTTTTTTGAAAATGTAAAATTTTTGAAACATAGAATTATGTATTTACATATTTTAAAAACATTTAAATGTTTTGTAAATAAACAACTTTTTTTAGTTTTCTAATCTTACATGTTTTTATACCTCAAACTTATTTCGTCATACGATTATATCTATGTACATACATATGTACATATGTATGTACATATGTACCTGGTATCTATATTGATATGCTTTAATAATGCCAAATAAAAATAAAAAGATTGAGACTTACATATTTTTTAACTTTAGAATAATTTTTTAAAACAAGATTTTGAGCTTTTTTAAATTTATTTAATGTTTTATGATTTAAAAATTATTTCCAAAAAAATATTTTTATTCTTCATTTTTTTGTCTTTTTCGTACTTCAAAATTAAGTTGAACACATAATTCAACGTTTATTTTTTGTATAGTTCAAAATAATTTAAGCAACAATTTTATTACTCAAAATTTGTTTTTGAAATTTTAAAATTTTTCGTAATTTATTTTGATTTTTTAAGAATCTCTGCTAAGTCTTAAAAATATCTCAGTGCATAGTTATGTATGTATGTATGTATGTATGTATGTACATATGTATGTGCATATGTATAAATCAATCACATACTTTCATTGAATATTTGCAAGAAATTGTTTGCGCATTTATTTTTTCAAAACCATTTTGTACATTCTACGTATGTACATATGTATGTATATGTACCATTTAATAATTTTATACAAACGTACGTACACATGTATGTAGGTGGAACAAACGTACAAATGTACATTTTCGGTTACGAAGAACAGAAAAGTGTTTAAAAAATTTGCATAATTAAATTTTTTTGACATTTTAAATTTCTATATTTTTTTAAATTTATATTTTCGGTAACGAGTTTTTAAAGAAAACTTTTTTTTTAATTCTTAATTATTTTTGAAAAATAATTTTTTATATTTTTATTAATTTTTTTTCCAAAAAACTTGCATAATTAAATTTTTTTGACATTTTTATGTTTTTTTAAATTTATGTTTTCGGTAACGAGTTTTAAAAGAAAGTTTTTTTTAGTTCCTAATTATTTTTTGAAGAATATTTTTTTTTTCAAAGCTTCTTAATCTGTACATTTATTTATTTTTATTCCATTTTCTTATATTTTTAAAGTTTTTATGGGTCAAAAAAAAAAATTAATAATATGCCACTATTTTTTTCTTCAGCTGCTTTATATAACCGTCCTAGTATCTTTGTTAACTTGCGAAAAAAGAAAACTCCATTCCTATTTTAAGAATTAATTTTTATAAGTTTGCCTGCTTCTTGGGCTTTCTGAAGCCGTATTATTAAAGTCGTACCCGCTAATAATAATTGGTACTTGGTACTTGGTATATATTTTACTTAATTAATTTTGACGGATTGCGCTTGACAACTACATTTTTTGTCACGAGGACAAAGCAGAGATTCATATAGAGAATAAAAATCGATTTTTAAATTTAACTTTTGCCTCAGAGGTCAATTTGCTGATGACTATTCTCTAGGGAGATGAGAGAATTTTATTTGTATGGTAGTTGTACTCTTGCTGAGTTACCATTATTTCCTCAACACATACATATATACTCGTATTTGAAACATTTGTTGTAACATCAAGCAGCATCGCATTGCTATTTCTCTACTCTCAACTGTATTCATACAAATTAATACAAAACAAATGTTTGTGCGCGTGTGAGTGCGTTTTATTTTAAATAAGCGAGCGCGTTGGCATTTCTATTTTCGTCGCGATGCGAATATTTCAAGTACCATTTTCAACAGTAACATACATTTATATAAAAATACCTAAAACCAGACAAATGTACATATATGCAATATTTTATATTGTTTTTGTTTTTATTTTTATTTTCGTTTTGAGTTTTATGGCTCTTTCGCTTGATTGCGACTGTCTGCGGGCAGAAATTAAATGTTCTTAGCAAAATAGCAAATCGGTCAATGTTTTGACTGCAAACAATTATTGCCATTTTTATTACACTCAAGTTTGTATTGAAATTGGAATTATCATTAAATCACTGACGTATACAAAAGCATATACATATATATGTATGTATGGATGTATGTATGTGTTGCTAAATTTAGCACTAAAACTTTTAAATTTTTACGACAATAAAAGTTTTACAATTTCAGTGAAATATTTTAGTGCACCTTTCGTTGCATATTTCATATCGTTTTGAGATTTTGTAATTTTCTATAAAAGCAAAATGTTAGTGCATTCATAATTGGACAGTCTGCAGCCCCCTTAAGTGTTTGATTAGACGTCCAAAAATGCGCTATTGCGCGGAAGATTTTTTATATGCCAAATTTCATTTGTGTTTTCGAGCACTCATTAAATATGGCGTGTGCCACGAATTTTTGGAATATAATTTAATACTAAAAAGTCATAAAAATGCATTTGAATTTAATTTTTTTGTGATTTTATACTACGCATGTATTATTTGAAAGGAATATATAGCAACATATATAAAATAAATTTGAAAAAAAAAATATTAAATACTGATATTCGCAGAAATTTTTTATGTTTTTATTATTACAAAAAAAAATATTTTTTTAAATATATATGTATATACATTTAAATAACTATTTTTCCATTAAACAAATTGTGAATATTTAATAATTTTGTTTTTTATATTTTAAGTACTTTTTAGAAATATTTTTATTTTTCGCAATATTTTTTTTCTTATTTTTACATTTTCCAAACTCAAATAGATGAAAACCTTTGAAAATTAATCCTAATTTTCCAATTTTTCTCCAATTCCTTTTCTCAACTTTTTGTCACTTTGATTGTTGTTGAATTATCTAAGTTGATAAGATAAAATAGTATTATTTAAAGCACAGTTTCTTATTCAAAACTTTTCGGAGCACAATTCAAATTGGTTTCAAATTTACCAAATTATTTTATTATAAATTTTTTAACACTTTTGAAATAGATGTATTTAGCTTATTTTATAAAAAAAAGATACGGAAGTATATTTATAAAAAAAAAGCTTTTAGGTAGTTTTGAAAGTGATTCCTAGTTTTCTGATATTTTGCTCAAATTTTATTTTTAATTACTAACTGTTGAATGTTTCAAAAGGAAAAACAAATTTTAAAAATTTTAATTTTGTTCTTTATTTTTCTACAATTTTTCAATTTGATGAAATCTTTTCACCAAACTGATGAAGTTTTTAAAATAAGAATTGTGACATTTCTTTATACTTTCATTTCGTTCTTTAAATTTTTCCAACATTTTTGACAGTTGCTCCTCATTTTTCTGTGTTTCGCTTATTTTGCTACTATTTTTCAATCTATTAAAATGTTATAGTGAAAGCGCCATGTAACAGTAATTCTGTGAGTCATCAGATTTAAAAATTTTTTTTCTATAACCTGGCTTCATATTAGCGCTTTTCAATTTTCGAATGAAAAAAAAAAAATTTTTTTGTTTTTTTTTTGTTGAAAAATAAAAATTAAGGCTAATCCTGCGTTTTTTTTAAATCTTTTTTTACTATTTGTACCAAAATAAAATAAAATCAAGCTTTGTTTTACTGAATTACTGGTTTTGAGTCAACAAATTTAAAATACGAATTTATGAAATTGTAACAATGCTTCTAAAATGTTAAGTCAACTTATTAGCATTTCCATTTTTTTTTGAGTGATTTTTCGTACTTTTCTGCTTGCTTTTTTATCATTTTTTATAAATAAACATTAAATATTTTAGTATCACAAAATCGGTCTTTTTTAAAAACACAATTTCAACCAAAAGAGTTGTTAAAAGCTGATATTATTTATCTTTATCTGCAAGTACATTTATTACACACACACCACCATACATAAATCACTCTACACACATACGTTTACGTACATACAAATATGACTCGTGAAATTTTTTCAGTCATACAATTTTCACTCCTTTTACCATAAAAACCATCAAAGTCAAACTCGCCACAACAAAAGCGTTCGTCCGGCAAAAATAAAAGATTTATTTACTTGTTGATAGTCGATAGCAAATACAAACACATACCAACAAATATTTGTAAGCACACACACACACACACATATGCTTATGCAGAGAATGCAAGTGTAGGGTTTATAATATATGTATCTACTTTATTAATTTGAACTTGTTTTAATATTTTTATTTTCATATATAAATTTGTCTTTCAATATTTTTCAATTTGATTTTTTTTAATTATTAATTTTCAAAAGATATAAAAATAAAGTTGTAAAAATAAAATATTTTAAAAATAGAATAAAAACATATTCTATACAAGTATGAGCTGATAGTCCTGCGCTTGCCAAATGACAAGAGAATAATGTCAATTGTCCTGCGAGCGCTGGCCTGTCCGCCATACCAAGCAACAAATTGGCTTTATAAAAAAATATAACACATTCAGAGTAATTAAAATGTATTGCGTTAAATTATTTCGAACATGACAAGCGATCATAAATCTCGAGTGTGAACAGTACTAGGATACTTAGAACCACCAGTGCTGTGTAAAGAGGTGGCATTGCACTCACTCGAAAGGAAAATTTAGAAAAAAAAAATTAATAATACAATTTTAAAAAAAAAATAACCTTCTATAATTGCAAGGAAAACAAGCAAAACATTTTAGTGTTAATGCCAAATGCGTGCAAAGATTGCGTGCTTGACGAGCACAAACGACGTTGCTCGAATGTGCCAATTTGTTATTTCCTCAAATACTCGTATTAACGTTAGAGCGGAAATTGACTATATCCGCTGTTTGGTTAAGTATTGATTGTTGTATGTAAATGAGAAGTGGGTGGGAGAGCGTAGGAGTGAGTGCACGAGAGTGAAGTAGTGTAAGAGTCTCCAACAAAGTGTTGAGTAGTGAGAGAACGGGTGAGGGCTTTAAGGTAATACTGAATGAGGCAGTGAAGTGAGTGAAGTAAGTGAGTGAATGAATGACACAATGAGTGAGCTGGGCAATGACGAAAAAGGAGGTAGTCATTAAATGAAAAAGGCACTGAGTGAGTTAGCAAAATGGGTGGGAGAGTGTAAGCGTGAGCAAGTAAATGTTTGCGAGTAAGTGAGTGAGTGAGTGGTGTGCTTGCCTTCCGCTATTTTTGTGAGCGACCTCTTCGCTCGCTTGCCGGCGTTTTGGTTTTGGTTTTTGTTTATATTCATTTCCCTCTAGGCTACGGATCTGCTAACAATGCAAGCGCTAACATTTGTTTTAAATTTATTTTTCCCAAGCGTGCACGCAAAGCGTTGCGAGCCAAAAAGCGCTTTCACGCTTTTCATAGCGAGCTCGTGCGCAAAAAAAGGGGGTTAAAAATTTTCGACTGTAACGCTGCGGATATTTTTTGAATAACTTCTTTGCCTGTTGAGTGTGTGTGTGTGTCTTTTTTTGGATGACTGCTGCAAATGCATTTGAATTTGTGTTGCATTTAATTGGCTGGTTTATTGTTTGATGATTTTCATGCGAATCTGAACGTATTTAAAATAACAAAAACATTGATGTTAATCAAATATAAATAAACATTTTTTTTAAATTTTTTTTTAAATTTTTTGTGTTCTTTTTGTATAGTAGCAAATAAGCAACAACAAACTTCTACACCACTACAAATACAATACACAGCTGCAGAGCTTCTTAAACTAAAACCAAAAAAAAAAAAATTTCACTCAAAAAATATTCTTTCAACAGCAAAGTTAACACTAAAAATACCACCAACAACAACAACAACACCAATACAACTGCACCAACTCAATTGTTTGCTATCGGTGTGAAACGACCGGAAATAGGCTGACCATTTCCGGTCGTATACATTTCAATTGCCTTAGCGCACACAAGCATTTTGCCGGCGGCGCATAAACGCGCAAAACCAGTACACAATTACAACTAAAACAACAACTTCACTTAAAATTAATTAAAAGAAAAGATAAACGCACACACACACACACACTCACTTAAAATGAATTTGATGTTTCGTAAGCACTTTCGCGAAGGTGGAGGTGGAAAGTCTGGTGTCGGCGGCAGTAAGCTGCAACCGAAGGTCAATCGTACGAAACGTTCACGTGACATGGGCGCTCAACAGGAGGATATTCATTATCGGACGCATTTATTCTTTGCACCCAGTCGCCCAGGCATTGATGTGGGGGAAGGTAGGCGTAGTACAAAAATGATGATGTTGATGTTGATGATGATTGCTGCACCATTCTGCAATAAGTCGCTTTAGAAAAATTCAATAAAAAAAAAATAAAAAACAAATTCAAAATTCCAAAATTTTTAAAATTAATAATCAAACATGCCGACTTCAATCCTTTAGATCAAAAATAAATGCTACACAACAAAAGTAAAAAAAAAGCACAATTAACTCAACTCACACACTGGAGCAGCAGCACCTGTAGAATGTTTTTGCTCGCTCGCGCGTCGCTACACCGCATTTTCTTAAGATTTTTCTATATCTTTTTACCTTCCATTCTTTCATTCTTTATTTCTTCTTTACCTCTAAACTTATGTGTCAAACACACCCAGCCATTGCTCTGATACTTATTTAATTAACAAACTCGAACCTAATAAACGAACGTTAGCGCTACTAATAATTTTATTATTAAAAATCAAGTAAATCCTTATACGCAATGCATTTAAAATCCTTTTTTTTTATAGATATTTGAAGTAAATTCGTATTTTTATTATATAAATATTTACACACTAAACATTGAGACATTACAAAGAATAAAATTGTATGCATTCATTCAGTTTAAAAAGTTCTTTTACCACTGAAATAAATGTGCCTTTGGATTGTGAAGGCTCATTTAAAAGAACACAAGAACCCATTTTCATGTCTAATAAAAGCGTATAGTTTCTCATGGTTAATGGTACTTTCAAATCTCTGAAAATAATGTTAAATCTCCCACCGGTGGATCTCTACGGTAAATTTCTGGCGGCCTGCAGTGCCGCTAGGCTAAATGCAGGTACTCTGCCCGACAACCCGATGAGGTTGGATTACATTTTACATCCTGCATTTTCTGGAAATAGATTCTACACAAGAATCCCAGAGAGGAGCGAATGGATAGGTATCGTGGACCTGGATCCAGGATCGACGGCTGTATACACAGATGGTTCCAAGTTAAACAAAAGATTAGGCAGCGGAATTCACTTTAGTGAACTCGATCTAAACCTTAGTCTTCGTTTACCGGACCACTGTAGTATTTTCCAGGCCGAACTAAATGCAATAATGGAAGCAGCTCGTGGCTCGTGGCCTTACAAGGTGCACATCTTTAGAACGAGGCATTACCATTTACTCTGACAGCCAGGCTGTTATCAAATCTCTGAATTCCTACGGTACAACCTCCAAGTTGGCCTTTGAATGCAGAGCAGCTCTTAACTAGCTGGCGGATATGTGCCCGTATGTGTTGTTTGGGTCCCTGGCTATAAGGACATTCCTGGCAACTGCCTGGCTGACGAAGTAGCAAGGAAAGGGACGGAACTAACTGCGATAAACTCTGCTCAAGGGGCGGGTTTACCCTTAGCATCATATAAACACAGATTAAAAGCTGAGCTTATGGGTAAGGTAAATTTAAGGTGGGCATCGGAGCTCACCTGACACATTGCCAGACAAATCTGGCCAGAAGCCGATGAGAGGCGCTCTAAAGTTCTCACTCAGAATAGTAGTTGGGGTGATAACCGGGCACTGCCTCATGGGCACGCACGGGGAAAGGCTAGGTTACCCAACAAACGATTTTTGCCGCAGTTGCCGATACGAGGAGGAGGTGGAGAGTATTGAGCACTATCTCTGCCACTGCCTCGGCTTGGCTAAGACGCGCAGTAAAGCTTTTAAAAGTTACTTTCTGGACTGTTTAGCTGACTTGAACTCGGCAAACATTTCCAACTTTCTACTCTACATTAAGCGCACAGGATGGTTCCATTTCTGAAAGAAGGGTGGGAGGGAATGCATGGCTTATGCCAGTGGTGTCACAATGGGCCTCTTACAGCCTAAGTGTACCACCGTGCTCCTGTGCGGGGGCAGCCACCCTAACCTAACCGAACCTAACCTAATGGTACTTTGTTTACGATCTTGTTAGATTGCCGAATTTAGCTAGTCTCTTTAGATCAATCGAAGATGTACTTGGCTTCTTTAATAGTTTTTTCGCGCTTGCTTATATAAATTATTTCGAAATTGCCTGACTTACAAAATTTCTTTTCGTTAAATGGCGTTTGTCACCGCGCAAATATAGAACTTTTTGGTTTTTATATAACAAATTGTTGTATAGAATATTGAGGCGTCCACAGTTAAATCCCAAAGGTTCGTTTGTTTTTTCTGTGCACGTTTTGCAGAAAAACTAGTTTAAAGTAGAGCCTTCCACTAGAGGAAACAAACAGGCACTCCGCAAGATGGCGCTTACTTAATATTTCTTTAGTGCCAAGTTGTTAACATCTACTTGCATAAACTTTAGAAAAGGAGTTATCGGTTATGCAGATGGCTTGGCACTTTTTATACTGTGGAATCTGAGTCGGAGTATTTAAACTTGGGGAAGGTGGTCTGCTAATTATCAGTACACGGTCAGTTCTGGCAAAACGAAACTTTTCTTGCAAACGATTATACTTGCAATCTCTGATCGAGATAAGTACGTTGGCTTGTTAAATACAGAAAGCTTTACGAAAAGCTCAAAACCATTGATAAAATATGAAAACTTTCGCTTAAGTAATTCATTGCCAAACCGATATCATATTTATATAAACTAAAGTTTTTAAGGGAGCTTAGTCTGTTGGAGTTCACTTGAGAGCCATACGAAAGCTGAAAACCCTGAGCGTGTACAATGGTTTGTTCTCATTAAAATCATTCCTAATATAACAGCTCAGAATGTGCCGGTCTTGATTCCGGCTGACAATTTCTCATTAACATCTCTCTAAGGAATCTTTGGAGTGACGATATTGTTCCTTCTGTTATCAGGAGACTTTCAACTTATTCACGGACGTATGTAAATTGAATGAGAGATTGAAGAAAATGTCTTTCGCAAGATACTGCCCTTCAGAGCACGCATCAGGCAAAGAGAGGTTGGAGGTTGTAATGTTCATTTTGGGACTTCTCTTGGAAGGACGACTCAATCAACATCAGCTCAGATGATACTAAGCCAATGAAAGTCATCTTCTTGACCGATCACTCTCCGTGTGTATTTTCTATGATACGATTCGGTTCAACTTTTTTGGTCTGTACACAAAGCGTACTACTCTCCTCTTTCGGAGTGTTTTGGCAAGGTTTCATTAACTCAGATAACTCAGTGCATTCTGGTGCTCTAGAGGAAAATATCTAACGAATTTTGTGTGTAGAAATAGTTAGTGGCGATTTTTCTTGGACACCTTTGGGTTCTTATGTAAATATATTCATGCGTTAGACAAATTTTTAGAGCTTCAAATACAATTTCAGTTCGTTATCAATATTTCTAATTCGTTTTTCCTTTAAATTTTCAATTTGTTGAAGTTCTTTGATGTGAGTTTATTTAATTAAAACTGAGTATGTTAACACACACATGCAAATGTACACAAATACAAATGCATTATAAGTTAAGTATATATTTATATATTACACACATTTATACACTCACTCTTACACTAAAACTAATACCAACAACAAAACAAAAACCAAAAACAAAAAAAAACAAAATTAAGTGAGCAAAAACAAAAAAACATTCTTTAAATCAACAGAACTCATTGCAGAAAGGTGCACTGCCTTATCGGGTGTGTGCACACAGTTATCGACCACCACAACATCATTTTCACTTCCACCTCAGCAATATGAAGTGGACGCACCGCAGCCCCTTGTCGATCGCAAGCCGTCCATATCTCTGTTAAGATGGAACAATAATGTTAGAGTACGGAATGATCAGGTTGCCACGGTGCTATCGAATGCGGCTGCAGCAACGACGGCGCGCTTTCAAGCTGCCAGGCAAGGTTTGAGTTACCGTTCACGTTTCCCGTTTAATATCACTGACAAAAAAAAAAAAAAATAAAACAAAACAAAACACAAAAAAATGAGATTAGCTCAAATAAAAATAATAACAACTTACGAATATAAGAAATTAAAAAAGTAAAAATCTGTATTTTAAGTAAATAAATATTTTTTTTTTTCGTTTTACTCGTATCAACAAAGCCTTTGCTGCAAAACTAATTCCTTGGCGCAGTGTTTGTATTTTTTTTTTTCTTTACAAATATTTAAACGTATTAATTTGTGCTGTCGTGCGCTCAATTAATTTGCCTATGCCTTAAGCGAAACATCAAAAACAAAAAAAAAAAAAAAAAAAAAACAATAAACAACTTCCTTTCCTTCCACACCCAATTCCAATCAAACCGCCACTTTGGCTTCCATCCAACCACCAATCAACTTTCTCCACTTACCACGTTCTCATATTGCAATTGAAATAAAATAATTAAATCGCGTAGATAACCTAACACAGGGGAACAATGGCCGGCGAACAAAAGGACCTCGGCGAGCAATGGCATTTTCTTATAAGAAGAACGTAAATATTTTCTATCGAAATTTGCGGTATAAAAAACAAAGTAACCTTGACCTCAGCGCTGTGCTTATGATTCAATTTAATTTAATTTGGTGTACGAGTAACAATTTCATATAAAAAATCTCGATAATGTGGTTTACGGTCTATAACTCTGCGATGTGTTGTTTTGTCGATTTATTGCTTTTGGAATACCGTGTTTCTTTTAATGATATTTTTATGCTTTCGATTAAGTAATACAAATGATTTAATTTTTCCCCTGTGCTGCTTCAAATTAAACAAATTTTTTTTAAACTAATCTACTAAAAGTTGAACAGAGTTTATAACTGTGAATAAGTGTTCATTAATGGTATTAATTCCAGCTTAATAAAATATGTATCGCTTGAATGTCATCGACAGTCAATAATAATTTTGCGCCTAAACATATTCTGTATAAATTATCGTTTGCTGTATTTTCGAAATTCGATTCCGAGTGCTTCTCTGTAGGAAAATCTAGGCAAACCGAATAGTGGTTCTTATCATGATAACAAAGAGTTACTACATTTTTTTTTCTAGTAAATATTATCTATCAACTTCAGTGCGTCTTATACAATAAAATGTTTCGAACTAGTTCATATTTCATTAGTTTAGAACTAGTTGTAAATTGGACAGATAAGATTTGGTTCACTCTACATAAGCACAAAACCTGATAATTTGGAACAATTTGAATTTTCGACACATAATATTCGTATTTTGATAGTACGATAAAAGGTATGAACTAGTTCGTTCTCTAACTAGTACGAAATTTTTCAGCAGAAGTTAGTACTTTTTGAGTTTAAAATTTTTTATTAAAAAGGCCGGAGAACTGATTTGTTAATGTAGTTCAGGCTTTCTCTAGAGGGTTCCTATGAACATTTAAAAAAATTTAAAAAAGTGCATAGTAATGCCAAATACAAAAATGTATTTAACAGTGTTAGAAAAACGTATTTTAAAGCGTTCTACTAAAGCACAAAAAACCTTAATTGTTTTTTTTTTGTAATCATTAAATTTTTGGGGCATAACCTTGGGTACCTCAAAATTTAAAATACTAAGCTTTGTTAAAGAAACGGGTCTTGGGTTACAATATTGTGAAAGGGTAAGCGAATTGAAACTTCATCTTTTGCAAGTATTAAGTTGAGCTTAAAGTGAAACAAGTTTCCAGGAACTTCTTAATAATTATTTTTATACTGTATCTTGTTGAAGCTTTCCTAAAGTCTAATTCGATATTAGAATATTTACATTTTCCATCGAATTTTTATGACAAAAATATACTTCAAAATATATATACAAATTACTAACTATAAATTAAGTTTTTCTTAAAAAAAGTTCCTTTACTGTCAAAATAAACTATACTAATAAAACTATGAAAATACCAGCAGAAGCTCATTCGTTTTTCTGCTCTCAAAATATCTTAAGCTTTACTTATCTGAAGATCACAAGAGAAAGTTTAAAAAGCTCTCAAAAACCCATATGTGTGTAAGTGTACTAACAAAAGTTCTTCGTGCTTTGGCAAAACCCAATAAAATTAAAAAAAAAACACTCGCCAAAGCTTTGTAAGGTTCCTCAAAAACGAAAGCTTCATAAAGCTTTGAGCAAACTAATTTTGTTTTTAAAGATGTCTAATTGTTACACTAACTAGCAATGCCCGCGTACACTTTACAATCACTAATTAGCACTTTTCGTTCTACGACTTCATTCTTCCAGTGAACTTCGGTGCCGACAATGGCGCAGGCACATCGGGTGCAGTGCGCTCCGAACCAATTTCATTGTCAGCGTTGGATCGTGATTGTTTCATAATACCAGTTCATAGTGTCGATCGCTTTCTGCCAGCGGGCATACCGGTAAGTCAATTGTGTGTTAGCAAATACGAGTAATTGCTTCTTAGAATAGTCTATCAGCCGTCCATCCTTGATTTTTTTTTCCTCTTAGCTACCCGCACCCTCGTCCGATGGCAAAACTAATAGTCCACTCAGCATACTCGAGGTATCCGATCCGAAATTATGTGTACTCGTGCATTTGATGAGCCCTTTGGAACCGATCGATCCAATGCTCGAATCACCGTTGGCGCATCCATTGCTGAAACAACGCGCCATTGCCGGTGAACTCGTCTCGGAGGTGCAGCAAGCGAATACGGCAGTGGGCGGTATGCTCTTGGCGAATATGGAAAAGAATGGTGAATGACGTGGGCATTTTTTTTTTGTTAGTGCTATACGATTGCTGATTTTCTGTTTTCGCCTCTTCCACAGCGGATTTTCCATTCATCTCTTACTACTTAATCAATACTACACAAACGGATCCATCGCACTTTTATTCGGGCATACGCGTATCGTCACTATCAAAATTCGAGCCGAAAGCACTCAAGTAAGTATTATGTACTCAATGTGTGAGGTGCGGTTTGATTTTTGGATGTCAAAACCAGTTCCGAAACAATTTTCTTTCCAGCTTAGCAAAAGTCTGAAAAGTTATCAGCATTGAGAGGTTAAGTTTATCTTAATTATATGTACTTTTGCCTCGGAAATTTTATACATGTAGGCTCTTCAAGCGAAATATAAAAGAACGTGGATACTAGAAGGGCAATCAATCCATGCACTTCTCGTTATAAATGATGTTCGAGTGTATTACATGTTTATGTTTTCTAAATTCCAGATGGTGCTATTTTTTTAAATTGCGATCTCTATAAAGTTGGAGCGTAAGATCTTCAGCTTCTGGGCCAAGCTATCGTTTTTGAGTTCGTTATGAATCTTAAATTGTGTACAAAAAGTACTTAAAATATCCGTCATAGTTCCAGCATTTTATGTTGGTGTTCAGACTGCAGTTTTTAATACCGTTTTGAAATATTTCTATAACAGAGCTTGTACTTTGGAAAATGTTCCACCGTCTAACGCTCCTCTCGTCAGGCAGGACAAGTGGTGGTCTAATGTTGTCACAGTTATTAAATCAAACGAAGCGACCAGCAGTTCTTCCAGTCGTGTTTTTATGGTGTTGGCATTCAAGAAGCCGAACTTAGATGTAATTTCTGCTCAGTTTGGGCTACGCAGGTTTGAGGCCCTTAATTTCGACTTAAATAGTAGTCTCTATTTTTGGATACTTCTATTCTCACTATCTGAAGATTAAACCCAGGACATACATATTATACTTAAATCCATGGTATTCTTCTCAAAGAATACTACCTCCGCTCTGTATAATGAATATTTGAAAAGATATAATTCTTGCAAAAAGGGGCAACTGAGATAGTTCGAAAAATATTAGAGAATAAATGCAGCTGCCAATTTATTTTATCGTACATATATATATTTTTTGTTTTCAATTTACATTTATATCTTTAGATATACTGCCGCACACACTTTAGACGTGTACAGCGAAGTGGCTGCCATCTGCCGTCCGCCATTGGCAATGTCGCCCAATGAAAGTGGTAGTTTCAAGAAGACACAAACCCCAGCAACAGGCTACATAATCAGTGTGTTTAAGGTAGGTAAATGAATATATCGCCCGGCTTTTATAGTGAAAAGCGACTAAGTCGATTTATTTTAATAACAGATTTCGATGCAAAGAAAAAGAAAACGTGAAATTGCATTGTTATTTTTAACTTTCATATAATATTTGAAAAAAGTATACTTAGCAGTTTTTAACTCTAAACCGACGATGTATGAGTGTGCACATTAAGGGTATCGATGTGAAGTGCATTAAAAATTCTTCTGGAACAAGGTTAATGCAAGACATTGTTTGCCTTGAAGAAGTGAAAGAAACTGAACTACTTTTGCGTTATTGTATTTGCATCGTTAAAGGATGTAAATTTTTTAGTTTTGTTGTATTAAATTATTTCGTAAAAAATTTTTTTTTAAGGTTTTCGAAGGCGACGATGGTGAACGATTCGAGAAAAATTGGTTATACTGGACGGGAGCAAGAATGTTATATCGGTGAGTAAAATATTGATCATCATCTTGTGACTGTAACTTAGACAATTCAACAAATTTTATATTTTTCCAAAGCGGATTTGTAAAAGAAATTTTTTTTTGCAAAAATTTTTTATAATGATATAACTCAAAATTCAAAAAAAAGCGAATGAATCAAAGTTTCAAACATTACACAAATTTTCCAATAACAAATTAATGAATTTTCGTAAAATTTAAAATTTTTAATTTTTAACCTCCAGAAAAATATTTGAGGAGGCAGTTTTATTATCCAATCAATTTCATTACAACAAAGTGCATGATGTTTCAAGTAAGCTTTAATTTTTTGAAAACTCAGTTTCGACAACTTTTTTAATACGTGCATTTTTTCTCGAATTTGTTATAAACTATATTTTTTATAAAAAAAGTTACGAAAAAACTGGCCATGAATAACATTTTCTCTAAGGCAAACAATTTATCATGTGGTCTATTGTTTGAGTCACAGTGAAAAAAACCCAATATTTTAAACAATGATTTACAATAAAATTTAAGAAAAATATATCAATAAATTCCAAAAATTGCAAATATAATTTTTTCAACCAAATAAATTTCTTTTCTCCCCTCACGACCAAAACAAAAAACAAAACAGTTATCTACCGCGCGCGGCTGGTCTACGCCGCATCGCACTGCATAAAAGTACTTCGCAACGCGGTGATAAAATGTATTTGTTGGTGTGCGAGTGTGCGGACTTGCTCAAGGATATCTCCTCAGCTGCCTTTTTGATTCCTGCATTGCGAGCGCGCCTCTGCGGCTATACAGGACTTTACAAGCCAATACAAGTATTCTAAGGTTATAAAAAGCAATAAAAAACAAAACTTACACAAAATTATAACGTAAAACAGCATAAAGAGCATACGGCGGAGGACAAAAGCAACAGATGTATGTATGTATACTCACACACATACATACAAATTTAATAAAATAAAATATTGAAGCAGTAGGGCACAATGAAACTTTTGGAAAATGCGCAACAAGAAAAAAATTAAGTTATAGCGTATTAAATTAAAAATTTTCATTTATTTCTAGAATACGAAATTGATAAATCAAAATATGTGCACTAAATTGAGCAAAAATTTTCGTATACACGTAAGATAAGGAAAAATACTAAAAAGCATCAAGTTTAGAGCAAAAGTAAAAAAGTAGAAAATAAGAATTAAATTAAAAATACAAATGTAGCAAATATATTTGAACAATCATCTGTTTAAGAATGAAAGGTGCTGACTTGGCAATAAAAATGGCAATACAATTTGGAGACTTGTGAACGAGAAATAAATGATGAGCACAGTTTTTGTATTCAAAAATACTTGCAATAAAATAAATTGCGTTTAAATTGAAGCTTAAACAATTTACGTAAATATTTAAGGCACGCAAAAATATAATATTTTTTTAGGTGCTTGTGCAAAAGTGCTTCAAAGTATTTGCAGCATAAAAAAATTGCAAAAATAAAGCTTTAATGATAGATTTATTAAACTTTTTCACTACACTAATCAGTAAAAGCTATGCAAATGTAGTTTGTTAAATAAAATAGGGCAATTTGTTCATTGTGAGAAATGCAAGCAAATTGGAAATTTAATATTTACTGTATGCAACAAAAAAATTAATATCGTATAATTGAGCAAATGTGCACAGAAATTGATTTAAAAAAAGCTTTCTGTTGTTTTCGGTATATTTTTAATATTTAAATTGTATTTAATTTTTTTTTCGTTTACTTTTCTTACCAATTTTTTTTAAAATATTTATATTTTAAATATATCCATTATATTTATTTTTCATTTATTAAATTTGTAATTGTGTTTTATAGTTTGTTTTGTTTTTTTTTTTTTTTTTTTTTCAACAATCACAATACCAATTTCTCAGTTTTTCTGGAAATAAAATTTTTTGTTACTAAATTAACCTCACTATTTTTCAAATTCTTATGTATTTAATTTCAAAACTTATATTTTATTATCCTTTAAATTAGTTTATTTGTTGGATTTCATTTAATTTGATTTTGTTTGACTTTTTGCTTTTACTTTTTCAATTTCAGTTCATTTTTTTTTTACTAAATTGATATTTAAATTAAATCAATCGCACTTCGTAGCATTTTGTTTTAATTCACTTATTAGTTTAAACTAATTTAATTTACATATTTTACATAATTATTTTTTTTTAATTAAAGCACTTTGTCTTAATTTATTTTAATTTGATCCAATTTGATTTAAATTAAGTAATATATGTTATTGTATAACTTAATTTATTTTAATTTGTTTCATTCCAAATTATTACTTATTGGGATAATAAAAAATAATTTATGTTTATTTAAAACTATTTATTAATTTTTTTTTTTAATGTTTTCATTTCATTTCTTTTTTTGAAGTTATTAAAATTTTCATCGCTTTTTTTTATAAAATTTGAGTTAAATTTATTTAATAGAATTAAATTTGGTTAAGTTAAATTAAGTTTAATATTACTTCGTTTGATTAGAGTTTTATATGTTTTAAAATATATATAATTGTTTTGAACTTTAGTTTTATTTAATTTCAGTTTTATTGAATTGAATTTAATTTTTGTAATTTTAATTAAACTTAGTTTAATTCAATTTAATTTAACATAAATTAATTTTATTGTTTTTAATCGAAATTAATTTTAATAAATTTAAATTTTCATCACCTCCTTGGCTTTGAACTCTTTTATTTTTTTGTTTTAGTTTTAATTTAAAATTTTATATACATTTTTTTTATTTTTCAATTTTGAGTCTAAGTATTTTATTTTTGTTTGAATTATTTTTAATTTTTTTTTTTCAACCAACTCTTGTATTAATTTAAAGGCTCACTAAATTAAAGGCGTAAATAAGCCGAAAGGGAGTTAAAAATTTCGTGAAATATAAATGAAGTAAACTTTTCTTGAATATTGCTCAAAAAGAATTGCAACTCGTTGCAATTTATTTCTTTGAAATCAGTTTGGTGCTTTTATACAGTTTAAAATTTAATTAATTACCATTGTATAAAGAGTCAGTGATTTAATGCTCAATTCGATATAAATATTACAATTAACTGCTGTGATAACTCAGCCTCTGTGGAGAGAAATACTAAGTATGACATATTCATGCATGTAAATAAATATAAAATAAATATATTTAAATATAAAAATAAACAATAACTTATTTTCATACACTTACTGCCACAGTGAAAAAGTTTATTAATGATTATTGAAATTGGTGCGTCTAATGGTGCTCTTAAATTTAAAATACATACTATATATAACATAAATATTAAAAATGCGAATAAAGTGGAATGTTGGGCTTAGGCTTCGTGCACACGGAGTTCATTAACGCTGCTTTCCCACAAAGTAGTTTCCTTGCACGACAAGTTTGGCAATATTAGTGTATATAGGCCATCATTTCACATTCTGGAAAGTAAAACGTAATTGCTTGAGTGCAGCGTTAAAAACGTTCATGTGCATCGGGCCTAAGAGTGTTAAAATATAATAAACAAAAGCCAAACAAAAAAATACTACCTTAAGCAAAATATTTTTTTCTTAATAGTAAAAATGCACTTTGACAAAATTAGTAAACGAATAAGAAAGCGAAAATAAAATGAAATAAATCTGGTCAGTCGTTTCTTCTCATTCACTCATTGTAACTGACCTTTCCAATTCAGAGGAAGCTTTCCTCTACCTTTCTGATACCACCAGCGGGTATCCATTTAAACCAATGACCGCTAGTTGGCTTGAAGCTAAGAAGGCTGTTTGGACTAGCTTAGGATATGAATAATTGCAATTCAAAAAAAAAAGCATAAGATAAATAAAGTTATGACTTCGCCAAAAACAAAAAATAAAGTAGGTACATGAAGAATAATAAATTATAATTCCCTTGAAAGGAAATATGTTAATTAGTTGAATTAAAAATATTAAAAACTAAAATAATTTCTGCAGCAAATTAATGCTTGACAACACAAAATAAAGTAAGAGAAAAAGGAATATAAAATAAAAATAAGTAGTACACAAAAAACGCTGTGATAAATAAAACCAAAATCAATTACGCAAAACAAATGCGAGCACAAGCAGCACAACGATAAAGCTGCAATTTCCAAATAGGAACATTTATTTAAAGCGATAAGTTTAATACTACAAAATTTTAATAACCTTAAAGTTTAACTCTAACAATAATTCAGATAAAATAAAATGTAATAAATAATGAAATAAGAAATTACTGAGTAATGCGCTAAACTTTTTAATTAGGAATTAAATGCCGACATTAAATGATTAACCACATATAACCGGCATAGAAGCGGTTATTATAAACTAATTAAATACAAAAACCAATATTTTAAGAAAACAATCAATGCAATATCAAGCTGAAATTAATCAAATAAATTCACTGCAAAAATTTTTAAATCAACTATTTAGTAGAAATGAACCAAGTACAACATTAATAAAAAAAAAAACAAGTATCACGAACACCAAAAATGCTTAAAAAAATAAACATTCTACATTCAGCAAAATTTGTATGAATACAATAGTTATAGTCAAATTAGTCTAAAATAATATATGTATATCTCTAAATTTCATTGACTTTGTTTCGCTTGTTATGGTATTTAGAATTTGTAAAAGCAAACAACTTTTATTTGTAAGGCTAGTCGATTGACTGGCTATTCAAACATAAAATTTAATTGAGCATTCAGTCTTTTACTCAATTATTAAATTAATTGCAATCAGTAAAATGTGCCATTAATAACTTTACAAATTGAGGCATTTCTAGGTCATAATTTGATTAAATGTCTAATCGAATAATTAATGTCTTCTTCTTTTGCGCATGGAAAAAATATTACAGGTAATTTACTATAATTTTCATTGTTAACTTTTACTGCAATTTTTTGTATCCAAAAATTTATAAATTACTTTGATTTTTTTTTTTAAATAATTTTATCAATAAGCTTTTGACCAAAAAAAGTTTTAAATTTTATTTGTTAATTCATGAAAAACAAAAAATTATTAATAACATTTTTATAAATAAATTTCAGGATTTTCGAAGATTTTATAAAAATACTATTGTATACGCCATTTTTTTGCATGCAAAAACATAAATTTTATTTTTTACTTTTTCCGACGTGCTCTTTGATTTTTAAATTCACGAAAAATTTTATTTAGAATCATTTATAACCATAAAACACTTTATTGTTTTTGCTTTATTTTTAAAATATTCAATATTTGCTTCCTTTCGAAATTATTTTATTTTAAAATTTTAAAAAATATTTTTTTTATATATAATTTAATAAAAATAAAATACATAAAATATTGACAAAGAACGTAAGGATATTTAAACATTTTTTTTTATAAGCCAATAATTTACATACATACATACATATGTATGTATGTTTAATTTTCAAAGTTTGTTTTTTAAAGCTTAGAAAACATCTACTTTTTGTCATATTCCCGATATATGTATTTACATACTAGATTAAACTTTTTTTGATTTTTTATTGAAAAAAAAAATTTTTTTTCAATCAATAATTAAAATAAATACAATATTGACCAATAAAAAAATATATTTACCAATTTAAAAAATATTTGTTTGACTTTAATAAGCAAAAAAAGAATTATAAAGCGGATAAATTTTTCATTTATGAGTTAAGATTGTTTTTTTTTTAATTTGGTGTTCTGAAATTTTTTTTGCTTTTATAAGGCTTCAACTTATTTTGTTCTTTGAAATTTACATTTAGTTTTTAATATTTTTTTTTCTGAAATTGTTGGTAACTTTTTCATACTAAAAAAAAACCTTTTTTTTGTACTATGACATTTTTATGAAATTTTTTTTAATGAAAGTCTCAAATGTGCTTTAAAGAAGTCTTCAATTAAAAAAATTCTGGAATTCCTTCTGTTTTGACAATGAAAGTAATTCAAATTCATCAAACAAAAAATAGTAGCTTAGCATTAAATACGATAAATTTATATGTAAATACACTTTTTCTACTAACAATCTACTTTCTCTAACAACTAACAAAAATGCCAGTTTAACGGTAATATCAAACATATAACGTATCAAAAGAATAAAAATCTACTCCTAAGTATTTATTTAAAAGTAACTAAGTACTTTCTTTTATTAAATAGAAAAATGTAAAAAACAGAAATAAGCAGTACCATTAAGCTAAAAAACCATGCTGACTAAATAAATTTTAAACTAAAACTTTTGTATGTTTTTTTTCTACAAAAAAAGCACTTTAAGTACGAACACTCTATTAAATTCTCATTGAAATCAACCGAAAATATTGTCATAAAATCGCGAAGTCCAACTATCTTCAGCGTTGCTCTGTGAATTTTTCATAAATAAAATATACTTTTCATATTTTTCAGCGGACGCCGGGCCCCAATGGGATTTGGGTTGAATGGCCTGGTGAAGTTTCTGGCAAAAAATCAAAAATTTATTAATTTAGGATTTATTAAATCAACAAAAAATCATCACTCACCTCCATAAAAGTGTTGCCCGGCTGTTTGTAGATGGTGTACAAAGCCCAGAAAGGCAGTTGGCCCACACCAACGAACCATATTAGCCATGCAATATTGTAAATGTACTCCGGATACTCAACACCCTTGTATTGGAGTGGCTTATAGTTGATCAGCGTATAGATGAGCACAAGAAACATAAGGCCCGGTGTGCATATCGCCCAGCAGATGCGCCAATAGAGACCCGTCTTTATGTTGCACATAAACTCAATGTCCTTGCAGAAGCGTTTGACGCCTAAAAGTATTAAACAAATGTTATCAAAATATACCTTGCAAAATTTGGACAAGTAGAGTGCGATCGAACGCACACTTACCATAAATCCATGAAATAGCTACAATCTCTCCTATAGCCAAAAAGAGTGCTATAAACGAACAGCCAAAGAAATCTACCAAGTTGAGTAGAAATTGACCGCCAGGTGTCGTATAAATGACGCCACAGAGAAAACTGAAGGTTGTAAAACCGATTGTTAACAACCATTGTGGTATGTGTTCAAAGCGATCCTTGAAAACTGCTATGACACACGAGGACATGCCAATATTGCTGCCAATACCTTAACAAGAAAATAAGTACACAAGTTATTACTCTCATGCTAACTCACCAACTCTCGCTCGCCTTCTTTCTCTCTCTCTCTCTATGTTTTACTCACCCAACACGAAAAGCATAACGAAGAAGAGCACCGCAAATAATTGTGGAAAATATTTAAATTTCGCTATAGCTTCTGGATATGAGATGAAGGCCAAACCGGCGCCACCCTTAACCACTTGCGATATATCCGTCGTATTCGTTTCCAAAGCAAGATTGCCAAGTATGCCGAAAATGACGCAGCCAGCGAGTATTGAAGTGCAGGAATCTATTGTGGTGACGATTATAACGTCCCTGTGTGGTGAGATAAGATAGAGGTGATCTTAATGAATGGCTACCATTTAAACAGTGGTGAATTAACCCATGATCGGCAGTGAATTAATTTGGCTGTCCCTATTTTAGTAGTCATGAAGCATGGGTATATTTATTTCATTTAGAAACATGATTTCAATACTTTAGAACATTTTAGAATTATGAAACGTACGCTTTGCTCTAAGAGTTAGCCAGAAGGTGCAGTGACCATTTTAGACTTTTTCTATTTAATAGAAGTTGCCACAAGGAAGAATAGCTCCTACTTGCACAAGACAACTTTTATTTAATGACCTCGAATGTACTTATAATAATATGACTCGTGAGTCTCTTTCAAATTAAGTTCTTTGAACACACAGAAAGTTAACAAAAAAATGAGGTGGGAAAGCAGCTTGAAATTTAGACTCTGATTTAGATATCACTTGTGTATTATCTTAATCAACAACGCTGTCCGTATGAATAATTCTATATAGGACATCGGAATATTCACTCACTTATGCACGCGCTTATGAAAATTATTGTATGAGGCATACACGATCAAAGGGCCAAAACAGATCGCCAACGAAAAGAACATCTGCGTAATCGCGGCATACCAAACCTGCCCGATAAAATAAAATAAAAAATTGAAACAAAAGCTAAAATCAAAAACAAAATATAAATCAATTGTTACATACATCCGGATTGAGTAGCTGATCCCATTGTGGTTTAAGAAAATAAACTATGCCATTCCAAGCGCCAGGCAATGTAAGCGCGCGTCCAAATAAAATAAAAAGTATCACATACGGAAATAAAGCGAGAAAATATGATGCTTTTCCCGAGCTTTGAATGCCTGCAAGGAAAAAGAAAATAGTTAATCAAATTCACAAACTACGTTAAATCAAATGAAACTACAGTAAAATTTACCCTTTATCAAGGTGACTGCAATTATTACCCATACAAGAAATAAGTAGAGCACAAGATCCCAACTTGGCATACCAATGCCATCTTCAATGTTGTCCTTTTCGTGCAGCGCTTCCTTGCTGATTGAGATTGACAATATTATCTTTATATATTACTTCCTTGAACCAAAATAACTATTCCTACTTACGTGAAAAATAACTCCGCCGATGAGATCAACTTTTTATGCGACACATTGCGGTTGTCGCTCGAGTTATAGGTGGAAATGGATACACAATTATCGCCCCATTCCGGCTGACATGTCGCCCAGGGTAATATTTCGGCAAAGGAAGCGAGCAAGTACTTGATAGTTAGCGCCATTATGGCGGCATAGTAGGTAGTTGCTAACGCTGTTGCGTAGGCTTGACCATAGGCGATACCTGTCAAGGGTGATATTATTAATGGAGTTGCTTTTTAGGACCCTCGTGGAATAAAAACCAAATTATCATCACTAGAAAGCAATCAATCCGAAAGCTTACAACAAACATGCGAAATGTAAGGTGAAATAGCATAGCTGTCTTGAATGCTTGCATTACAGTCGTTATGGCTAGCCTCTGAAAATGGACATTCTACCAGCGTTAGAGGTCGAAGCAGTCAACTGTCTCTCAATGAATGTCAGTTAAGATTTGTCCGTTATCGTCAACACAATACAAATATTCCCTGCTACTTTGATCCGACAAAAATTTCGCCTCTTTTTTGATATCGCTGTTTCAAAATTATCAGACTTGAGCTACTTGAAATATTTTCAATCGCTGAGCAACTAAAATCATTCTCTAACTTGTTAACATCTTCCACTAATGCTTACGAATAATTTAAATGTTAAATTAAATAATTTGCCATGCCATTAACCTTTCATAATTGGCGCCATATTGTAAACCTTCACCGCACCACAGCTCGCAAATTGTCCGATCAGCACTTCCATATAGTAAATTGGACGGCCGATCAGCAAAAGCACAATCACGTAAGGTATGACGAAGGCGCCACCGCCATTCTCTAGCGCTATGAAGGGGAAACGCCACACATTGCCCAGACCCACCGAGAGAGCGATGCACGAGAAGAGAAACTCAATTTCACGACTCCATTTTTCGCGTTCTCCACCACCACCGCTCTCCACCTCATCCGGTGCGGCAGCGATGACAAACTGTTAAGAGAATTTGAAGTTTACTTAAAAATGTGTGTTTTACGGAAGTTAATAGAGATTTTTTACGCACCATTTCGTCTTGTCTGGTGACGGAAATACTATTGGAATGCAAACGAACTACATTTGATGGATCCACTACGTCTGCTTCATATTTGTAATATTGTGATTTGGGCATAGTCGCCGATGAAGCAAGTGAAACTCCTGTTAGTTAATAGTTAGGAGCTTTGCCGTAAGAATTCCACTTTTAATTGAGATTGTAGTTTGATCTCTTATGTTGATATTTTGAAAAAAAATAAAAAATAAATAACAATAATTAAAAAATACAGAAACCTTAACTACAGCATACTGATAACACACACGCGAAAGTCATAAATATGCAAAATATGCTATGTTAAAATATGTACGTAAATATATTTGCATGTGAACAAATAAGTACTCCTGGAACTGTGATGCTTATCAAAATCGGCATCAATCAAATGTGCAGCGATTAAACTTGTGTAAATGCAATAATTAAATAAGTAAAAGTCTTTAAATAACAATCTGTTCTTGACTTTTTTGTCCTTTTTTTTATTTTTTTCAAAAATTACCTTGCCGCTGTGAGCACTTTTGATTTCAAATTAGTTTATGTCGACAAATACTATTAAATAATGCTGCCTAGCGAAGAGAATGCAGGAAGGTATAGTAGTTCAACACGGACCGGAATACGAGCGTTGGGTTGGAGGATGACAACGCCACAAAAAATGCGGGATAAAGTTGTTAGGGAATTTATTTTTTTTCATATTTTTTTATGAACATTTTTTGATTTGTTTTAAAGTTTTCGTAAAGTGTGATTTTTTTTTTGTGGAGTGTGAAATATGTAAGTATACTAATATTTAATTTCTAAAATATTAAAAATTAAAAAAAAAATAGTCTCAACAAAAATTTTGATGCCGTAATTATTATAAAATCGCTGTATTTTGCATTTTACATCAGTATCTGAATATTTTATATATGTACATAATTTATTTACTTAATTAAATTGTTTTTTTAGGTTGCAAAATTATTTTCCAATTCATGCTACTTAAATTTGTATCTCTTACGGTGGCAACTCTACACAGAAAGTAGTACATTAATATGTTTAAAGCATTAATAGTTTATTTTATAATTTGTTTGAAAGCTGGCGACCCTTTTTAAAAAACTACACTGAATAAACGCTTTTTCTAACCCCTTTTGTCTATATTTGATTTATTCTATATATTTAATTATTATTAAAAAAACCATTTCTAGATTGTAGCCATTTTTATATACGAGCATATTTTGATTAATATTGCTATATTGATAAATATACTTACTTATAATATATAAATTATTTTTTGCAACATTAGAAACTCTTTTAAAAATGAAAAAAAAAATTTAATTTTTTGATATCTATCTTTTGATATCTCTTATTCACGACTGTTAATGACTAAAACATTAACTAAACATTATTTATATAAATTCAATTTAACTTTCTTTGATTTACATAAATATTTAAAAAAAAAATGTATTTTTATCGCTATCCTAAGTGTGGTCTTTTAAACCATTCGTTGTTAAGGTTTTTGAATTCGATGTTTTAATATATTGGAGGTATGTCTCCCTATTCTATACCGAAAAATTTAATTTTTTTTAAATTGATTTTTCTAAAGTAAATAGTAGACCAGTGCTTGCATCTTCACTTGCTTCTTTCGAACTATAAGGCTGACAACACATTGAAAACGGCGGGCTATTACCAGAGTTGTCAAACTAATTTCTCAAAAACATATTAGTTGTTAGAATGGAAGAGCAAAGAACCATTTGTAAAAAAATAAAAAAAGGAAGACAAGAACGGTTGATAGAGTGCCTTTACACAAAAGTATGCGATGCAAAGTTTAGCGCGTTTATTCATTAACGTAAACTCACGTTGCGACAGTGAAGAGAATAATCAATTTTCTGAACTGTTAAATATGAATGATTTACATGAATTTTTTAACCATCATACGCTCATACAACTCGCCTTGTTATTCAGGTTTGCATACAAGAAAGACCGTGTAAAGGTGGCTTATTGCATGAAAAGACTATTACTACGTCATCGAATGGGTAGATGCTGTCAATTCGACAAAAACCGGACTAGCGCTTCTCATAGGTCGCAACTTTGGTTTCACTCGACCGTGGCTATTTCCAAATTAGATCTAAGTGTTTCTATATTTTTGAGCAATCAATAACGGCTGTCCTTCTTTTATGACAAATTTATGATTCCGCCGCTGCTTCCAAAAAAAAAATCGTATTGCCATCGACAAAACATTTGAAAAGAGATTTACAGCAAATCGGTGATAAGAACTTTTCCGATGAGTTTTATTCTTTGCACAATACGTTCATATGTATATGTATATTCAAGGTCAATAAGAAAGAAGCAGAAGCAGAATTGCTTTACTTTAGACAACAAACACTTCTTTCAAATCTGGGCAGCCATAAATGAACTTGAACAATTTGCATACATACCATACATTTGTATATAGTATGTTTCGAGTATGGCGCAATTTTCATTGATGATACATTTTTTCTTTTTCTATGACTTACTTTACATTTGATTGCTCAAGTTCAATGCTCGATATGCAAAAAATATTGTTTCTATGATTTATTTAATATTTATCAGGCACGCTCTGTGTGTCGGCAATTTTCTATCTGCATTATTATAAAAATATACATACATACATATTTAATTAAAAATAATAAATTAATCTACATATAAGTTTATATGTATTGAGTATTGGCTTAAATCATTTTAAGTAAAGGTATTCGCTTTCTGATGTATGTATTTGAAGAATTTGCTCTCGCAGCTGAAAAACGATTTCAGCTTGAATTTTGATCAGTGGATTGTGCAGTCATACAAATACAATTACACATAGGTATGTATGTACATTCGAAATATGTACACACGTAACGTAAAAGCAGCTGATACAAGCGAATATGTTTGTGCCATGCAAAAATATCAGCCTAAAACCTGACCAACCTCGAATTGTGCGGTTTTATCGGCGTCTCTTCAAGTCTTTACCGTTTCAGAATGTTATTACTTATTATTTAACGGATTTTTGGCAAGCAGTGTTTTTTGTTTGCAAAAATAAAGGCTTTTGAAAATTTTTTGTGGAATACCCATTCATTAAAAATATTTATTTGGAAAGATAAAAAATACCAGATTTGGCTACAACAACTTTGTAGTTGGTGTGGAAAAAAATAAGCAACTTCGTATGCAAAACTAAAAATTTTACCTTGTTTTGACCAGTTTTTTCTATTTATTTTTCATTTATCTAAATTTTTTTTATTCAGTTAATTATCCAACAAAAACTAAACTTGAAAGATTGTAATTTCTTGCAAAATAAATAATTTCTACTTCACCAAATCTTCAGTATATTTCGAAATTTTTTTTAAAAGTTGTTAAAGTCTTTAAAATAAATCGCTAGTTTTGATTTATTTTTGTCGAGATTTCGATTATACGTTATATGGAAGAAATACTAAAAAAAAATAATTAAAAATTTTTTTTTTGAAATTTTTAAAAATTATATTTTAATTTAAAAATTTTTTTTTATCTAAGTTTGAAATTTTGTATAAAGCTTCAATTTTTAGTTTATATAGATTTTGTTAGAGAATGAACTGCATTTTATAGAAAAATTTAAGAAATTTGAAATAAAAAAGAAAATAAATAATCAAAATTTTTGCGCGTTCAATTATTTTTTCGTCAGTATACCTACTCGTACATATATGTATTCCTTTCTTTGAGAGAAAATTAAAATTAATTTTCTAGGATCTCGCTGTTTTATAACTCTTGTTGTAGTAAACAATTGTAATAAGATATTTCAAAAACCGCTCAAGAAAGCTTAAGAAAAAAATGTGCATTAGTTTAAAAAAAAACACGTGTTTTCATTGAATTTTTTCTCTTGTCCAGTCCTTCAGTTATTTCCGAATGACTATTTTTGAGAATTTGAAAAAATATCGTTTCTCTTTATAATTCAGTGTGTTAACAAGGTTGTGGTAACTTTTAATGATTGCTTATAGTTGTGCAAAAAAAATTGCAAGTTTGGTCACTACTTAATTGCTAGATTATTACCATTATTCTTTAATAAAAACAAAATTATTTTTTTAACATAACTTCTATAAAGATGGTAGTTTAAATTAGAAAATATTTTTACGTAGTCAATTTAAATAGTTTCGTTGAAATTTTCAAAAATATGTGCTTATCTAATTCATTTCTTATTCAATATCGAACTCGTTAGATAGGCGTGTTAAGACGCCGTTAGTTAAAAAAACAAAAACGTTTTTATCTTAAATTGATCAATCTCGCTGTCAGCGAACTCGGTTTGCATAATAAAATAGAAAAATTATTTTGCATATTTAAATTGAATTAATAATTCAATCGTTATTCATTAAAAAAAATTGTACTTGGAAAAAGTGGTAATAATGACAATTTTTTACACGTGTTATTCAAATTTTTTAATGCCTACTTCTAGTCTACTTTTTTTTATATAAAGAAACAATTATTTTATAGGCTTAATTCATGCATTTAAAGCTTCTATGAAATTATTTAAATTGAAAATATGGAATTAAACGATACATAAATTTATTTGTTGCTACATTGTTGTTAACGTATTAACGTACATAGAGACTCTTATTAAATAAGAACGAAGCGTTTAGTTTTAAAAAACTTAATCTCAAATGCAAATAGAATGGCACTCAATAACTACTAATTAAGTGGGTTTTGATATTTTTACTTTGCTTCGATAGGTTATTGTTAAGACAATATTTTTATGAAACGTTATTCTTAGCAGAGCATTGTCACATATTTTTAATACAAAAACAAATCAATTTATTATAAAACAGAAATTTATATAAATTTTTTTTTACGTATGTATATACATACATACATATGCAGTTATATTAGCACAAAAAAAAATAATATTATGTGATCCAACGGAATCAAGAATTCTCTTTTTTTTACCACAGAATTTCGATAATAAGAGGTATAGTTATTATCGAAATTCTGTGTTAAAAACAAAAATAAAACAAAAATTATTTTTGGTGTTGCCACCCAATTTATAAAACAAAACCCAAAAAATAATTATAATGCTACATTAAATGATTGGTTTTGGAACTAATTTTCGTCATCCCTTGTCAAGTTTGGTTTTAAGACAAACCGATTTCGGCGTTGTGCCATCTTCAGTGTCATTTTTCGTTCTGCTTAATTTCATTAAATCTTAAAATATTAAATATATTAAGTTTAAAATGTGTGTATCTCAAAAAATTTGCTCAATACAATATTAATTCACACAAAACAATTTTTTCGAGGTTGCCAACTAATTTTTAATTGCAAAAATATAAACCAAAAATAAAAAAATTAACATTTTTGCATGTCAAACGAAACTGAAAAAAATTATAAGATTATTAGTAATGATAGAAAAGGTAACACAAATTCAAAAAACTTTTTTAAATGCCTTTTACGAAACAAATATAATAATTTAACATACTTAACTGAAAAATTTATATTAACCGAAAGTTGGTTATTATTAAAAAAAAAAGGCAATTAAAATAATGAATCTGAGAAGTCTTCAATCCAGTTATACTACTGAACAATGTTGCCACCTGTTTTCTCATTTAGCACAATTATATTTTTTTCTGATTTTTTATCTTTTCTTTGCACAATTTTTTTCTTTATAAAATTTATTGAAGACAATTTTTGGACCAGAGAAAAATTTTGAATATTTTTGTAATTTTTGGAAATGAAAATATTTTTGAAAAATTTTTAAATGCTAGGATAAGCCTATGAATGTTTTTCTAGAAACGATTTTAGAAAACATTTTGCGAATGAGACAAAAAAAATCCGCTTTAAAATTTTTAATGCCTTCAAAGATAATAGAAAAGCGACATTTTGACAAGTTTTGATTTTTTATTTTGTTTTAAAAGAATATAAAATATTTTTTAAATTGTTACAAAAAAAAATGTTTCAAAGTTTAAACAAACTTTAGTTTTTATATTTTATTTATAATTTAGTTCGGAATATTTAAAAAAAGAAGTTGAGTATGTGATTTCATAGCCCATTCATTTTTATGTTTATACTGTTCAACTTTCAAGTTGCTAAAAATATTTATAGATTTTTAAATTTATTTCCCATGTGTTCCATTTTGTTCCAAATAAAAATAAATTTAGTTAAAATCTTGCAAATGCGGCATTGAACTTCTGAATGTTATCGGCTAAAAAGCTGTTTACTCAAAAAAATAAATAAATAAAATTTTTTTTTTCAATTTCGTAATTTTGGTAAACACATAAATTGTATACAAAGTCCGAAATTTAGGTTTATATAGCTTTTGTTAGATGATGTCCCGTATTTTAATTGAAAAAATTACAAATTTGATAAAATAAAAAAATTTCAAAATTGAAAAAATTTAAAAATGCAAATTTGGAAAATTATCGGCTTTATACATATGTATGCATGTATACTCTAGACTACTATATTTCACTGTTTTTGGAAACTAATTTTTAATAATTTTTCAATGATAAAAATATTAAATTTTTTAAACCAATAAAATTGTTTTACAAGTCCTACAGGATCATAAAAAAAATGCACACACTTGTTTAAACACAAATAAAAATTTTCGCACTTTATTTTTAAATTTTCCACAGCTTTTACTTATGTTTGTCGCGCGAATTTCAAAGGATCTTTTTATTCTTCTATCAATGAGCACACGGAATTGTACATAAATTTACCGCAAGGATTGCGTTTGTACTATATCGGCGATTTTCTACTCGAATTACAACCGCGCGCTGACAGTTCGAAATACCGACTGAATTGTATTTAAAACGTCAGTGCAACGAATACGACGATCGAGCTAAAGTAATACACTTACGAGTATATTTTTGTATGCACGTATGCATGTGTGTATGCGCAATCACGTTTTCGTGTAGAAATATAAATATGAATTCAAGTCTAAGCAGCCTACTGAACGCATAAGAGTCTATATTAAAAAAGCTTATATGCAAATACATATTTAAACACTTAAGTAAATAAGAAACTAAAGATTTTATATGAAATAAGAAATCTTTAAAATCTTAAAAATGCTCGAACGCACCTGTGTAAATGCATCTGCAAAAGTACACCAAGTACTAAGTAAGTATTTATTTCATTGTGTTTAATAAAACGAATTTGTAGAAAGCGCTGGGTTTTGGTGGCAATTAGTTATGATTAAGCATATGAAGCTTGTTTTATTACAAACATATCTGACGAAGACACTTTAAATAATTATAAAGTGACGCCTTCTAATGTTGATAAAAAAATACGTTTATCTTATCAAGATCTGAGATCAAAAAGTTGTGGCGGGTAATAGCAGATCTTTTGAAATCACGTTTTTTTTTTGGTGCAACAGTTTTCAGAAATTTCACATACATTTCTTTAGAAATACTAACGAATCCAAACAATATTTGCTGATTAGTGCTTCCTAATATGTCGAATGTTTAGTGACTTATTGAACCACATTAATATTAAAACGATTATAAGCGGAAACCCCCTCTAAATACCAAGGACTTTGGAAAATTTCGTTGATACCCAACATTTATTTTTCACAAAAACTCGTACTTGCTTATCCACTGAACACGTGTTCAATAATAGAATATTCTCAAAATTTCTAAATTTCTTCTTCTTGTTACTCTCGTCCGGATATTACTACGTCAAAGCTGTTATGTCCTGTTATCTAACTTTTCAATCGCGAAGCATAAAAGGTATGCACATTGCTAATTACAGTTTAGCTCCGTTCATTATTAATCATAGCGCACAGTGTAACAAACAGGCTAAAAGTTGAAGATGAAAACAAATAAAAATTAATTCATCTAGATTTCGATTAGTAATCTCATAACGATTGTTATAATATGAAGCTGTGTTTGACAGACATATTTTTAAACAAATATTAATTAACTGAAACCAAACTCACCTTACTATGCGAACATTATTCACAGTTTACATATGTATATGTACATATAAATCATGATATTAAAAAATTTAATAATTGAAATTGATCTACAATTAAAACAAATTAAAAATGTTATTTATTATTGTTTGGTCATTTGATTGGATTAAGTTGTGAAGGGAAAAGAAGTAAAAAAACAAAAGCTCACACAGTGTAAGTTTAGCACAGCGCGCTTAGCTGCCGGTTTAAGTGTTACGTTGAAGTCGTGGGTTCGACTGCCGCAGAAGCCAAGAAGAAAGAAGTCTAATGAGGAGTTGTGGTGATCTCCGATAAAGCTGCTATAACTTCTACCGCTTTGAGTATTGTTGTTTTTTCCTCATAATTTTTTCCAAAAACTAATCGGTCTTAAAGCTCATAAACAATAATAAAAAAAAAATAATTAAAAATAATTGCATATAGATAATTGTTTGCATATTTTTTTTATAATTATTTAATTAAAAATTATAATTAGTTAAATTATTATTCGTGAACCTTAAAAAATAATGTTTATTTAATAATCATTATGGTAGTTAATCAGAATTGAATAGGTCTGGTGGAAGTCCTGCTGATTTAAGTAATCAACCCCTCCATAATCTAGCAGTTGTAAAATATTAGTAACAGACTCGATATATAAAAATAATCATAATTATTCGCCATAAAATAGTTCAAACTAGTCTTTAAAATTGAAAACTTTATTTGAATATTTTATTTTTGTATATTTATTCTTTTTAATTATTTTGCGCTCCATTAAATTTTGTTTGCTATGTTTTGAGTATAATAAAAAATAATTAACATCAATCCCAAGTATTTATGTAAAATTAAAAATTAAGCATTTACTTTTTTTTTTACTTCAATATGATTGTGATTAAATTAATCATAAATTCAGATTTGACTATTTTTTTATAACCGATGATCAAATTATGACTGTACCTCAAGTAATAACAACTAATCATTTAATTCTTAAAAATATGTATACGTTTAGAAATCACAAAATTTATTAATCAATAACTAATTTATTTGATTTTATGACTTTATTTATAAAAAGACTTGTGCTTCAAAGATTAAATTCAAATAAGTTCAACCAGTTAGTCCCAATGACTTATAATCTACTTTTAAATAAAGTTTACAGTCATCTCCAACTAAATCATATTTGATTAATTAGTCTTTAGTTCGTTTGTTTTTTACTTTTGCTAACGAATTTTTAACATCTAAAGAAAAACTTAAAACTTACTCGTTCCCACTGTAAATAACGGTCGGCATACACCACCGGATGCACGCACAAAGTCGTCTAAGAAAACATAATCCATTCGGCATCGCTTTTGCACATCATAATTATCATTCGTTTGATCTATGTATTCATGTTAATCAATGATTTCAATTGATTGTACCGATTTTCACAACAAGCGGCAATCAATCAAAATATTTATGGGATTCTATTCATGATTACTTATGCAGCAGTCAATACTAGTTGTTGCTAGTTTATTCTCTATAACATATATATGTTTGTATGTATTTACCTTTAGACATATATGTATATATGATTTTCTTAATCAAAAAGAGCTAAATTTTACTGATCTATATTCGTTTATTAATATAATTTTGATATACAAGTTAGTTTCCGGCTCAGCTGGACATTTGATTGCAATTAAACAGTTAATAAATTTCCAGAGCCAAAATAGGACCCAAGGTGCTTTTAACGCCTTGTTACATACATATTTACACTCACACACATGCATACGTAGAGATTCCATATTCGAAAATCAAAAACTAACAAACGTTACTGACACAATTCCACTACAATAACAATATCCTCTACAGCGAAGGATACTCTGCGTTTGCTCAATATACAATTATTAGTTTTGTTGATCATTCTTTCTGCACTCTAGGTTTCATATTTCTTCACATTGATATCGACCTGTCGTTTGCGTCGCCGTTCACTTGTGTAATAGTAAAGATTCTCATTGTAGTCATCTGATCCAGGAATGGGCTGGTAGATGAGATTCTTGCAGCCAGCATTGCCAAGCACATTGTGTTGGTATATGGCGCTATTTGGAGGGAGGGGAAAGAGAGCAGAAATGGAGAAAGTTAATTTTTATTCAAAATAGTGAGAAAATGCTCACTTTTAGACTAGGGATATTTGTAAGTAAATTAAAGAACGTAAATCGAATATGTCCGATTTATAGTTTTAAATATCGAAACTTGAGTTGATACAAAATCATTATCATTATCATTATCATTATCATTATCATTATCATTATCATTATCGTTATCATTTTCATTATCATTATCATTATCATTAGCATTATCATTATCATTATCATTATCATTATTATTATCATTATCGTTTTCATTATCATTATCATTATGATTATCATTATAATTGTAATTATCATTATCATTATAATTATAATTATCATTATCATTATCATTATCATTATCATTATCATTATCATTATTAATATGATTATCATTATCACTATAATTATAATTATCATTTTTATTATCATTATCATTATCAATATTATTGTTATTATCATTATCGTCAGTCATTATCATTATGCTCGTTATCATTATTATTTTCATTATTAACATTATCATTAGCATTATCCTCATTACCAACTTTAATTCAAGCTTTTTTAATGCTTATAAGCATTATAATATAATTTTATAAAATTTTTATCATTTTTTTAAATTTAACCTTTTTTTTGTAATTATAAAAAAATACCATTTAAATAAAATAACTCTTTTACAAACTCATGGCCAGCGATCCCTTAACAAAAATCACTCAAACTTAACTTTTAATAACTTAAAAATTAAAAAAATTTCATTCCATATTTTAATTTTTTCAGAAATAAAAAACTTGATTAAAACGGATAAAAAGTTTTGCATTCGATCTTTGGCTGCGATCGAAAGTGCTGATCGAAGGCAAAATTCCGTTCGACTGAAAATTCGACAGTAATGCACACTTCATAATACGATTTTGTTTCGATTTTCGATAACCAACAAAGATCGAAAATCAAATGCACTTCAAAATAAGGCCATAAATGTTGATCATATTCGCAAATGTGCATAATTAACAACACCTACATTGTTTGCTTGAGATGTGCAATCTCCTCCTCCATTCGCCCTATCTTCTCTTCTTGCTTCACACGCAACATTTGACCGCGCTCATTACTCTCCTCCAATAATTTAATCATATGCTCGTTACGTGTTAACTCCATTTGCTTGTGACTTAATGTGGAAAATAGATTATCGAACTCCTCCGATTTTGTACGCAGCTCATGGTTTAACTTCGTGAAGAGTTAAAAAAGAATATTACAATTACAATTGGTAAGGTTTTGACGCCCATAGCAGACTCACCCATACCTCATTGATGGCACTATTCTTTTCGCCAACATCGGAAAACATTTGATCCAATTGAATGCGCTGACTATTATCGTTCGTTTGCAGTGATTCAATTAATTCGCTACGCACTTCAAGCAACACGCTATCACGACGTATTTGCTCCTCCAGCTGTTCGATACTGCCATGTGCTGCGATCAATTCCATTTTTAACTTATCGATTTCGCGTTGTTTTTCAGCCTCAAACTGCAGCAATCTGTGGATCTGTAAGTATTTGTGAACGTAAAAATACACTACATTTTGTAAAACAAATGTGTCCGTGTGCGCGACAAACTTACCTCTGCCTTACTTTCCTTGGGCAGCTCTGTGCGCTCCTCTGCGTTCTTCTCACGTTCCAGTAGATCACTAAGACAATAAACCGTTAGAATACGCATTTTTTGGTTAGCAATCATTCATCTAAATTGCTACAAAGCGAAAGCGTAACTGCTTTGCCCTTTGCTTCTGTGTTTGTTTTTTTTTTTTGCTTCACCTTCAACTTACCGATTGCGTTCTTCTAGTTCAGCGATCTTGTCCCGCAACTTATCCATAGCGCACATTTTCTATTGAGTTTAGACAGCAAAGATATCATATTTCTGTCTCTTATTTTCACTTTCTTACCTGCTGCAGCTGATCAACTTGTTCCGCAAATTCTTGTCTCTCCCTTTCCAGTGCCTCTATTTTACCTTTCAATTTATGTATCTCTCTCTTGAACTCTTTCTCGTGATGCGTATGATCAGCTTGCGGTTTCGCTTGCATTGCTTCTTCTATTTCACGCTTGGCCTTATCGAGTTCAATCTCAAGCTTTTGTACCATTTCGATTTTCTCGTGCTTATCCTTCTTTTCATTGTTCAATTGGTTTTCGGCATTTATAAATTTCTTATTGAGAGCTTGAATGCTATGCGAGAGTTGAGCGATTGTGAAATAATTAGCGGTGAGATTAGAAAACTACCAACAAATTAAACAATTTCCAAGTACTCTGGAATTCATTATTAAATAATAATTGAGTTCCTCACGACGAGCTCAAAGAAAAGAGCTTCAAGTACACACAAGTGTGAGATGCCCAAGAAATTTGGCACTATTTTGAGTTATGTGATCGAAGCACTAATTTAAAGCGATCAATTAAATAAATACTCTTTCGAAGACCAACAAAAGTCGTTGATAGCCCAGCTATTTAATTTTTGAAAGCACAAACATAAATACTCAAACACACTTACTTATCTTTACAACTCTTGAGTTCCTCCAGAAGTTTTGCCTTCTCTGTATGTTCGTGTGTGCATTCTTCAGTGTTTTGTTGCAAAGTGCTTTTCAGTTTGTCGTGTTGTTTCTCCAAGTTCCGCAGTTTACGATTCATCTGTACGGTGTTGAGGAAGGCATACGATTGAATAGATTTCTCTAGTGACAAATGAACTTGAACAAACCTCAGCGATTTGAATTTCTCGCTTCGCTACATCGGCATCGGTTTTCTCCTTTAACCCTTTCTCCAAAGCTTCTAATTCTTCAGTGTGTATAGATTTTAGTTCCGCCAAACGTTTATCGGACATTTGCAATGCCTTCTTGCCATCCTAAGCGTTTGTGAGCAGAGTAAAATGGTTATTGTTTTAAGATAATTAAAAAGTTGAAAGTTTATTGCTTGCAATCACCTGTATTTCCTTTTGCATTTTAACAATTTGTGCGTCCATCTCGGCATCTCTGGCATTGGCTAGCGCATTAACACATTCAAAGAGATCTTGCAACTTTTTGCTCTGCAGGTAAGAAAGCGTGGAAGTTTAAGTAACATATTTGTCTGCACTTTAAATTTAAAAGATCAGGTTTTTTAAATTTCGAAACGAAAGCGCAAAAATTTCATGGCAAGCTTTTGTGAACTTCGCCACATTTCTGAAGCTTAAAAAGGGCTGATTTTAAGCGCAAGCTTTTATGAGCTTTCATTTTCAAAACTTTCGTAACTTCCACTCAGAAAGATTTATAAGCTTTCACTTTGAAAGCTTTTGTATTTTAACCTATCCAAATTAAGGGAGGCTCAATAGTTTCAGGGGCAAACTATTGTTAGTCTGCATAGTGCCTTTAAAGCATTCCAGCTTTTAAATACATAACTTTTATCTTCAAAGCTTACACCGCAGTATCGCTTGCTTACCTGTTCCTTTTCAAGCTTATTATTAGTTTCTTCTAAATTCAACACACGCTCCGCTTCACCTTTTGCCGATTGCATATCTTTCAGGTTATCCATCAGACACACGAGGCAACTGCCTACTGTAGCGCGCACTTTCTCCTTAAAATCATTTACAGACTCCGTCGCTTTAGTATACAAATAACATTGATTAAATCGACTAACAACCAAACTTTTTTACTTACGTAATTTCTTGGGCATTTTTATCATGTGATCTTCTTTCAGCACCAACTTGTACTCATCATTTTTAACCATTGTTATGAATTTATAGTCCGCCTTCAATTTATCGGCCGAGGTAAGTTTGAGCGTCTCAAACTTCTGCATAAAGTCTGTTTGCATATCCTGCAACTTGCGCTGCAGACTCTCGAATACTTTCAGTTTATTATTCTCGGCGACACGTTCGCGTGCGCTCAATATTTGCCCACTGCCGGGCTCGTGATCACCAACTGACGATGTGATTTTTGTGAGTTGCGGTAGAATCTCTTCACCTTTCCGATTGTCGCAGTTGCTGCGGCAGGACATTGTGCTGGCTGCAAGTGACGAGATATTGTAAGGAATTGTAGAAATAAAAGTGTCAACGAATTCCTATCATACCGCTTCGCTTCGAGATACCAACGCCTACGTTGCCGCGCGCTGTTTGCGCCTTTACATGCGGCACCTTCAGATTGGTCGAAGTGTTCGCCTTGAAACTCACTTTAGACATGTTCGGTTCGAGTTTCTTACCGATGCCGCCGCCGCCGCCGCCGCCGCCCAACTCTTTGATCGTCAAGCTGATCTTGGAGGCCGATCGCATTTGTTGGCGCTGACTGAGGCGCGGCGTAGTGACGGTCTTCATGGTTGCATTGCTACCGGGCTGTAAGAAAGTTTATTTTTCATACAAAAAACCAGAAGATTGTATATTCACAGATCACGCAAATGATTGTACGTACTGCGCGTTTCATGGGTATTCTCGTTAGCACGTTGTTCTGCGCCGATGCCAACTAAATAGTATACAGACAACAACGAAAAATGTACTTAAAAAATATATATAAAAGAAAATCAAAATATGTTTCGATTTCGACAGAGTTCTAGAGCAAAGTAGACTTGTGTTTATATTTTTAACGAGTGCGCTCGTACTCACAGTTTTCGATCTAGAGAGGTGTGGTTTCGCTTCAGTAGCGTTCCGAGGAGTGGATGTGGGCGTGGGTATTGCCGTCGTAGCGTTGTTGCTAGTCAAAACAATGGTCACTTTCTCAACTTCTGCATCCGCTGAGGTTGGCGGTTTCGAAGCCTCATTCTTTTGCTTGAAAATTTGCTCACCATTTAATTTAGTTATGGATTTGGAAAGGTCCTTACGTCCGGGCGATAGGGGGTTTGATACTATCAAAATATTACAATTCACATTAAATTCGCGCCTAGAAGTAGGCAACTTGCTCTTTGCCGTGCGTTCTTAAGCTCATGCTTGCCACACTTACCGACTTTGGTGCCACTGCCGGCACTATTTCTGCTTGGCGAAACATCCATTTTGCAAATTTTTTGTTAATGAAATTTCTTAAGTTTTAGATTAAGTTTCGCATTCAATTTGGCTTAAGAAGAAATTAATTTAAAAAATACGCTTGGCGAGACAAATTTTTTGTATTGTAAAAAATAGAATAAAAAATTTTCACTGACATTCATTTGAATTTTTATCAAGCGAATGCTTTAACTTTTTTTAATTAATAACAAAAAAATGTTTCTTTAAATTATTTACAAGTGTTTTATTTTCGCGCGGAAAGAAAATTTTAAAAGCAAAAAATTTAAAAACCAACGAAAAACACTATTAAAAAAGCGTTTTTGCCTATCGATACCTTCATTAGAAATGGTAGATGAGCAGACTGATCCCATTTCTGACATCATGAAAACCTGCTGGCAAAGATTGAGGAGTGGTCAAGCCTCTGAATTCTTTGTTGCACCATAACAACTCAGCTGAACCGCGGGCTTACCGGCGACCGCTCCTGTAAGAGAACAGTCTTGGTAGTTCTAGACTTTTCAAAGGCCACCTGCTTCAAGCGATGGATCGCGAATTAACTGAGTGGCTTCAAACGTCGGTGTTATTACGAGACAAATCGTCGAAACCGAGAAGAGTTAAGCAAGGAGCTCCCAGAGGGTGCCTATCCCCTCTATAGTGAGTTCCCCTCGCTCGCTGCCTACTGCACAATATTGAACGGCTTACGATTCCCTACTGGATTGAATATGACGTTTTCTCCAACTATTTCTCGAATGCCTGAATGTATGCGAAAGAGTTTGGCGGTGAACGAAGTTAATAAACATTCGGTACATTCGCGTCTCGGCGCTCACATCATAGCTGGTAGTGAAATTTATGGTCTACCTAGGTGCTAGACACATAGGCAATAAAACATCGCACTCAATAGGTTTGTTGTAATGCATGCATTTATTTATATAGAGTGCAGACAACAACAGCGCCTGATCTGACGGTCCTTGAAGAATTTGAAAGACCCCTCCGTAGATTTATGGATCTTTGCACTTGGACTACAACGAATACTGGTATCGTAGATGATTGAGCTGGGAGCTGGATGAGCTTTTTAAAGAGGAAATATGTAAATATTCAATATCTCCGTTGGTGGCCGCTGTGGTCGAGTGGGTAGCGATGCGTGCTACTACTCGATATGCCGCTGGGTTCGAGGTTCGAATTTCAACCAGGGCAAGTAAAATTTTAATCATAGAAAAAAAATTGTTTATAATAGCGGTCACCCCTCGGCTGGCAATGGCAAACCTTCAAGGGTATTTATGCCATTAAATAAATCTGCCGTTCAGAGTCGGGACCCATCATTTGTGGTATAATACAACGACTCAAACCACAAATGGTAGGAGAAGCTCGGCCAATCACTGAGCTACATAGTGTAAGCGCCAAACTATTAAATTATTATTTCCGTTGGCTGATGCGAAGGCCACTGGAGGTGGTAGATATATTGGTGGGTTGAGCTTAGCTTGGAGTTTACAATTGGCTCGAGGGTAAGTACATATTTTATAGTTTACATATTAGCGTAGAAAACCGATAAATAAGGATGAGTAGCATGGGCGTTACAAATGTACAAGACGATTGCTAATTTATGTTCTGCGTCATAGCTTTAGGCGCATTAAGCTGCGTTTAGATGAAGCGATTTTCGAAGTGATTCAACGCCACTTTAAAAGTTGAAGAGAAGTTTGTTGAAAACGCAGTTGAACCGCTTGGGAAATCTTTTATCTAATGCAATGACTTCTTACATTGGCAAGAAAATGTGTTAGTAATTCTGGAAGTATGAATCCCTGATAATATCCGCTTTTAGACGAAACATATTGATAAGGTCACGCCGGTTGTATTTTTAATAAGCGAATTTTTAAACACAAAACTTTAATATAACTGCAATTAATTGTTTTATTTAAATATTTTTTGTGATCATGGCCGAAGTCTCCTATTTGTAAGCTTGATTATATTGAAGGCAATAGTGAATACCCTTATTAAAAATGCAGCAAGACAAGAGCTCACACCTACTAGCCGCTCACTTGTATCAACAATCTTCTGCTTCTAACTAATTAGTATGCATTCGAAATGAGAGACTCAATACAAATCGTCTGCAGTCTGCGAGCATAAAATGCGGCAGAGAAATGGCGAAGTGGACAGACTGATTGATTGCATGATGAGCGCGTTAATCTAACGTGGTAAGGGTAGATTTACATACATACATACATACATACATACAGCTGAAGTATGTATGTAAGTTCATTCATTCACTCGTTGTTGTTGTAGTTGTTGTCGTTGCTTTCAACTACTCAAATGGTGCTCCAGACGCCAGCCAGAAGGCATGCATTGGGCCGCTTGATAATACAATAGCACCTTAGTTGCGGTTCAACTGGTGAGCGGACAAGTCGTAAAACGCGTGAAAATTACAAAAATTAATGCGGAAGTGTAGAAAATAAATTGTATGTTTATGTGTGTTGCTTAAATTAACTGATTTTTGAAAAAAAAAAGTTATAAAATAAAAAACAAAGAAGAAATTTTTGTTAAAAATTTAAAGGTAAATTTATTTGTTTTGCTTTTTAGAACTCTACAAATTTTTTGATCACCCGGAAGCCGCACAAGTGTATTGGGGTGCGTCGAAAGTGTTGCAAATAAAACTTTTCCGCGTGAAAAAAAAAAACAAAAAAATTGTGCCTACGAGTACATACATACATGGCTGCGTTATACATAAATTAGATTGAATCACTTTAATCAATTCTAATGTGCTAACAAGTAGAGACGTACTTGTACAAGCACTTACATACATACATATATATTTATATGTACATGTAAATATGTACATACACACAAATGCATAACAAATAAATATTTAGCTGTTGATTAATTTCAGAATTGTTTTTAAAAACACGCTGCATATTATTACGACTATCGGGGAATTAGCAAAAAATCAAACGATGTAATACTCGTAGTGTTGAAATTTGATACAAAAAAAAAAATACAAAAGAAAAATTGTTTTGCAACCCACGTGTATCAACTAAAAATAGTGCTAACGAAGCTACGAGATGCTTCTGGAAATTTTGAAATTTTTCATTTTGCACATTCAATTTAATTCAAATGACATTACAATTAATTGTTTGTAATTAATTAACACTGCAGTCGTCTGTCTGTTGTGCAAAATAAAGGGTCATTAATTTTTTTGTTTATGTAGTTTTTGTGATAAAAGTTCTTTGATTACATTTCCTCTTAGTATTAAAAATAGGTAAATATTTGTTAGAATTTTATTAAATGAAACATACGCAAGAAATCATGGGCATTACGAAGACGGTAACGTTATCGATATAACAGCAACATTGATAACAATAACAGCGCTGCAATGCTAATGGAACACCTCAAATAACCATACAGACGAATATATCCGGGCGAAAACTAACACTTGCTTTTATTTTTAAGGATGTGTTATGTTATAACGGCTGCTCCCCATCAATTGCTAGACCCAGGCACACTTATTGATTTACATATAAAAAAGTATGTGATGTTTGTCAAACGATCCTCTAGAACGAAATACAATTAATAAGAGTAACATTAGTCGTTCTCAAATTTGAAAAACCGCTGACGAAATGTATGCGAAGTCACTTCCGTCAAACTCTCGCCAGGCAATCGCACAGGTCTCCTCTTCCATCTCCTCTTCGTCGCAATAGTTGCGGCAAAAATAGTTTGCCTGAAAGCCCATTCTACTGGCACCTCTAACGAAGCAACCAGTCCCTTTCAAATTAATTGAAGTGAAAAAAAACTTTCCTTGCGAGCTAGCCTACCGGTGGGTTCTCGCGCCCATCATGAGTATCGTCCAAAACATGAGTATTTACTTACTCAAACATGCTTGCATCCAATCAGAACTCGCATGAGGACATAGTAATGCACGCCTCGCAAGAGCTAAATGTATCGGGATGTGACGTTTATTTTCTTACCAGTTTACTCAGAACCCACCCACATCTGAAAGTATCTCTACAAAGCGATAAGAGTTGTAGAACGGGTTTCTTAAGAGATAACTGGTTATGCCATAATTTGAAATGACCTTTCATAACAAGGAAGATTACCCCATAAGATCAGAACTATGAATAGTAGCTGAGTGCTTAAGGGTGATGAAGTGCTTAGATCTGCTTTCACTAATATTCGGTCTAATCTGTAGATCAGTACCTTTACATGGTAGCTAATTTGAAGGACAGCCTTTATGACTGTAGAATAAACTACTAAAGACTATATTAAAATTGATTGTCTATTGAGCCAAAGAATGGTCCACTTTTTTGACGTTAAAACAGTTTAAAATAAGCTGCAATAATTGGATTTTCGTAGGCAAGAAGTGATGGAGAAATCTTCTGAGTAGATCCTAAGTTATACAAGTAGAACTTGGAGGGCTTCTTGTAGAGAAATTCTTGGTCAAACAGAAGAAAACTGCTATCCATAATTTATGAGTGTGCAAATCTAAGGTAACTGGCCTAAATTATCTAATAGGCGAAGACTAAGAAAACGTTCTAGAGTCATGCAGGATATTAAACTGAAGAAAATATTTAAAATCATTTTTTTTTAATCACTTCCCAAAGCGCGCTGTTTTGTGACAAAAGCAAAAATCCCACAACGGATTACCCTTTATATGCACATTGCTAATGCCACAAAACATTGTTTAAGACTTGCAACGAACTATTTAAACATTACAGATCCAATAACCAACAAGCGAACGTCGTGTCGGCCAGAGCAAATCTTTAATAAGCAACAACAAGTGGAGGAGGATGAATTGGTTAGCGTTGATAATTTCTATTTCGGCGACAATTAATATAGCGCTCAGCTGTAGTCGAGTGCCGCCCGGCACGCAAACACCCAAATCACCAGTGGATGAGAGTTATATGGTATCGATAGCCGGAAATCCGCAAACATATATACCGGGACAAAAATACAATGGTATTGGCAAATTGAAAATATTTTTTATTTATGAACATTTAAAAACATACATATGTATGTACATACAATGTACATATTTGTAGTGGAAATAATATTTTAAAATAATAATAAATAGTAATTTAAATACTTTGCAGTTTCGCTCAATGCCTACAATGATCTGACCTTTATTAGCTTTATATTGGCATTGGAGAGCGTCAATGAAGCTGACACACAGGCAGACTTCGGTACGGTTGGCTACTTCGAGATCACCGATTTGGCGGAAACACGTTTCAGTCCACGTTGTCCGAATCTGATTGAGAACACCAATACGAATATGAAGACACGCGTGGAGGTGACGTGGGTGGCGCCAACAACCACCGGCAATGGTTGCATACTTATTAGAGCCACTGTAGTGCAGCATCGTGATGTTTGGTTTATGGACGATGGTTTTCTAACGAAACGCATATGCGAGGAGGAGGTCGATGATGTGGACACGCAACCAAGTATTGTCGATCCCTGCTGTGCATGCGATGAGGCAAAATATGAGGTTGGTGCGGTAATAAAGGAATATTTTAAGTGACATCTCATTGCATGTATATTTCAGTTGACTTTCGAAGGAAAGTGGTCACGTCATACACATCCCAAGGACTTTCCAGCAAATAGTTGGCGTACACGATTTAGTGACATTATTGGCGCCTCACACACCATCGACTATCGTTTCTGGACTTATGGCGAGCTGGCGAGTGAAGGATTGCGTGAGGTGGCCGAGCATGGTTCGACAAGAACACTGGAGAGTGAGTTAAAAGATAAGGTATTTAAAGTTGTGTGGACGCCAAATTAGCTGCAGGCTTATTTCATGTGACTCATTCAAAAATAATTTATGTTATGCATCTCACGAAATTTGCTTAAGTACCTCCTTCCTTACATAAGTATCTTCATTCTTAAACGCAGAGCGACAAAATACGAACAATCATAAAAGCGCGCGGCATCGCCTACCCTAACGTGACTGGCAAAACTTTTGCCGTCTTTCGCGTGGATTCGAAACATCATCTAATTTCGTTGGTATCAATGATAGATCCTTCACCGGATTGGATCGTTGGCATTTCAGGCTTAGAACTTTGCTTACCCAATTGCTCATGGGTGGAGAGCAAAGTACACAACCTCTATCCCTGGGATGCGGGTACGGATAGCGGACCCTCTTACATGGTAAATTATGAGTTAGTTTGCTTAGCGAATATGATTACAATAAACAACTGCCTCGTTTCAGTCTGCCGATCAACCACAAGTGCCTCCCGATGTTGTCAGACGCATAAAATCGAATTTTCCAAATGATCCACGCTCGCCATTTTACGATCCTACAGGTGCGCCAATGAAACCACTCGCCACATTGCATATCAATCGACGTAGGTTGTATGAAAAGACTTGCGAAGCTGTGCAAGGTGAGCTTAACTCAAGATTTAATATCTTAACAAATCTGTATTGAACACGTTTTTCTTTGCGCAAACAGAGGATGAGTCTGCCGAGTGTGCCACCTACCCGTGGGGCCACTGGAGTGAGTGTAGCGCCAAATGTGGTCCGGGCACACAGCAACGCACACGAGAGTACAAACAACCGGCATTGGCGCGGCGTTCTAGATGCCGCAGTGCTTTGCGTGAAGAGCAGCCGTGCACTGGACGCCGATGTGGTGCTGCGAACGAAGACAATTCAGATGAAGGTGAAAGCCAGAATGATTTTCAAGGTGGCGGACAAGATAATCCAGAGTGCGCGATCTCTGAGTGGGGAGAGTGGTCAACGTGTTCGGCCACCTGTGGTGCGGGTGTCATAATACGTTCACGACATTACCTAAACCCCAGAGCGAAGAAGAAGTGCCAAGTAAGCCGTATATTGTTTTGCTAAAAATAAATAAAATTTTTATAAATTCACCACTACCAACAGAAAGTAAGTAAGGTCCGACTGCAGGAAACACGCAAATGTGAAGGTCCCGAATGTGGTGGTGATTTGGCGAATGCTGCCGAAGGTGAAGCCGCTGCAGAGGATGGTGCAACCGCTGGCGAGGAGGAAAACGCTGTGGAGAATGAGCTGGGCGATGGCACGCGTGCCATCTATGGCGACAACAACGATGGCTTCCGTCGATTCAAGAGCTATAGTCAGAAGCGCGAGGACTACGTACCACCAGAGTGCGGCGTGTCACACTGGTCCGACTTTTCGCCTTGCATTGGACCATGCGGCAATACGGGCTACCGTCAAAGGCAACGCAAACTATGGAACAACGATGAGGTTTATGGTGTGGTCAATCCGAAATCGAACGGCAGCGATCCATGTCGTCATGTTAAGCGCGAAGAGACCGTAAATTGCTCAAATCCTGCCTGCGATACTATCGTGCCCCACTATTGCTTTGCCAGTCTCAAAACAAGCCCGTGTCGCGATGGCGACGTTACCAATTATTGGTACTACGACTATCCAACCGATCAATGCGCCATCTTTTGGGCCGATAAATGCGATAAGAATCGCAACAAATTCCCCTCGAAAGACGCATGTGAGTCAACTTGTCGTCAGCCGCGTCAAAAGATGGACATACAAAGCGAAAGTTTGCGTTTAGAGCAACAACCCGTCGATTGCATTGTCTCCGAATGGGAGGCGCGCGGATGCAATGTCACCTGCGGTGAGGGTATGCAGATTAAGACACGACGTGTGTTGCGACGCGCCAAATATGGCGGCAAGCCTTGTCCCAAGCACTTGGTGCGCTTAGAGAAATGCTATCAAAGCTGCGATGAGGTGTACACAATAAGTGGTGGTGTTAACTTTGGTGGTAGTACTGGCGATGGCAGCGACTACGATACACCAACTCGCAATCGTGGCAGCTATCTGAGCGCACGACAAATGCCGAGAAAGGATGATTGCCGCTACTCGGAGTGGTCGGCTTGGACGCCGTGTACAGCCAGTTGCGGCGACAACTCGATGCGTCAGAAAACACGAACATTGGTCAACACAGAGCTAAGTTATAGGTGTAAGGATCGTGTGCGTGTGGAGAAGTGCACTGTATTGCCGTGTCTGCTTGAGAGCAACGATCAGGATAGTCAGTGGTGAGACGAGTGGGTAGCGAATGATTAAAACGTGAAATATTGAGTTGAGGCCAAAGATAATTATTTTAATAAAACATTATTTATTGTACGCATGCTATAACATTTTATGAAACTTTAAAAAATGTATACGTACATATGTATGTATGTACACATCTATTAATTTTACAATTAGCTAGCGCTCATCCGTAGTTTAGTTATGTGTTTGTATTAGAACTACTTATCACAAAATACTCAAATACATAGAGAATCACATAAAATAAATTGTTTAATTTAATTAAAAGAACTACGAAACTTGAAATAGTACGAAAAGTAGAGCTTTACAGTTCGATAAGGAAAATGAGATAGGAAGGATGGTTCTGGTGGAGTTGATTTTTATTTGTATTTAATTTCTACAACTCGAAACTCTGGAAAATAGCCTTCGGAAGACTAGTAGAAAAGACGCCCGTAGCCTACAATACACGTAAGAAGATGATCAGCAAATTCTGGGGACTGAGACCAAAGCTGGTGCTGAGAGGTATGATTGATGTTAGATACATTTTTCATCTTATTTGAAAAAACTGGGGATGAAGCTTACAGGCAAAGTCGAATTTTCAAAGTTCGTGCCAATTACCTCAATAACATCAAATTCAACTTATGTCATTCTAACACAGACAACAGGCGGAACTATGATGCCCCAATATTTACAAACAATCACCACGTGTAGAATGAATATATGTATTTTTTTTTAGAAATTATTTGAGTCTTTGCATGCTGGAATGTCTGTAAACGAGAGCACAATTGATAATAGGCGCCGCAAAGTAATTCTCTACATAAATCCAATCACAAGCACTACTTATGTGCTTTTTTTTGTGTTATTTGCAAACAGTAGCGCATTGAGTGTATGACTAAATTTAAGGCGCCTCAAGCAGAGCCCTTTCCTCATCGACACTGTAGCTATGTACAAGTGATCATTTATACAGTTTTGATTGAGTTTGACGGAACGCACATAAAATGACCGCATCGAAATCACTTAGATCTAGATCAGTTGCATTCATTTGTAGTTGGTCTAGCCAGTAGAGTGATGCTGTCGTCCATATATATACTTAATGAGGTTCTTTAAAAAAACCACAAGAACAGCTGAGAGAGAGTGAGAGAAATGTTGCCTCATATATAATAAAATTTCGGCGCGTACACTATATAGCTCAGTGTTTGGCCGAGCTTCTCCTACCCTACGTCTTTATGTTATACCACAAAATGGAGGGACCTACAGTTTTGTGCCGACTCCGAACGGCAGATGTATTTATTGAGAAGCTTTTTCATGGCAAAAATACCCTCGGAGGTTTGCCATTGCCTGCCGAGGGGTGACCGCTATTAGAAAAAACTTGTTCTATGATTAAGATTTTACTTACCCTGACTGAGATTCGAACCTCGAACTCAACGGCATATCGAGTTATAGCACGCACCGCTACCAAATCGACCACAGAGGCCACTGTTGCCTCATAGTCCAAACTTTATCGGCGCAGAGGGAAGCCGGATTGAAATTTTTTATATTAATATCCTCAATCAAGTACACATCCGTAAAGTACGACTCTAGGTTAGTCTAAAAGTTTGTTATTTTATGTTTTGAGAGAAGAGAGAAAGAGAGAGAGAGATGCGTAGCATATCCTCGTACACCTGAGATAGTGTGAAAGAGATATCGTGTATATAGAGATAGCGAACTACAGTGGACAGCCAATGCAGCGATTACTTTAATTTTGTGGTGTCAAAGATGATGAGTGCGCTCTTCTAATGTTGTATGACACCATCAGAATCTGATTGTTACTGATACCAACTATCCAATGAGTCGAATGATGATACAAGTATAGTAACCATTTTTCTCTTAGTTGAAATTTGCTTCCCAGCGAAAGTTCTACCATTTCAATTTCAAAAAAGATGTCAACACTGACCAACGAACTACTTCGTAAGTTCATTATTGAAGCCTAATAAGACTTAAAATCAAATAATTTGCGAAAATGCTTATACAGAAAGTTTATGAAGGCGTTTTCATAATAACAAGTTTAAAAAAATCAACCCTGCAACATCCACATTCGGTTATGAAAGCTTATAAAATTAATAAAGGCTTAGTTTTTTAAATACAGGTGAAAGAAAAAAAAATGAATTTGTTGGAGATGGTGAAATAGCATTTTTTCGGCAGCCTCACGCGGCCCATCGGATCTTTCGACCTTTAATGTATTGTTCATCTAGGGACCAGTTTATGCGGGATAGCATTAAAGTGAAAACAATTTTTGCCGCCCTTAGACGGCACTTGAAAGCTCTGATCGAACCGCCACTGATTACAATCGGTAAATCTGCCGACTTGTCAATATATTTAAATAAATGTCAGTTCAAGCTTTCACATACTTATACTCGTATATGCTTTTTTATTACTCATGTTATAGTATGTATGTATTTATATTTGCATGTTTGACGATGAGTGAGACTTACGTGAGTACACTTACTCGCTTTATCGCTTCGAAGGCGCTATACATGACCAGTGATAAGCTAGTGACACAGTTTCAATATGCCGGGCAATTATGACAAAACGAAGAGCAATTAATTGTCTTTATTTTGTCAACATAAAACAGCTCTGACCACGATCAGGCGTGATGCGGAGACATAAACATAAAAATAAATGTTCGGAGAGCAGCATAAAACGAAATCACAACAATTTGGGCCTAACGCAAGTGACTATTCGAAGCCAATCGCCATTTATCGCGCGGCAATCGCATCGAGTGGAACAACTAAAAATTTGACAAGCAGCGGCAGTCGAGCACTTCGAACTTACTTCCGCTTTGCTTCAAGACATTTGTGTGCATTCAACTTTGCTTTACATTGGGCGAGAAAAAAAAAATTGCTTGCGAAATGTTAAGCTGGTTACAATTGTTTTTAGTGCTAGTTGCCATAGGCGGCGCATGGCAGTTATGTGATCGTAGGCCACAGGGTGCCACGTTTGAAGCCTCCGCGGTTAATGAGAATTTTCAAGTGGTTATCGAGGGAAATCCCAAGACTTATATACCAGGACAGCGTTACAATAGTGAGTAAAGCAAACAACATAGTGTTTCAATTAATAAAAAAATATTTTTTTCGTTATTTGCGCTTTCCAATATTTCTTAGTTTCCGTTGCCTGTGACGTGACGTTGAAGTTTATGAGCTTCACATTGGTTGTGGAGAATGAAAATTTCAGCAGTGCGAGTGACTCCGAAATGATAGGCTATTTCGAGCTCACCGACATCGCTGATACGCGTTTCAGTTCGACTTGTGAGAATATGATCGAGAGCACAAATGCAAATCCGAAAACAATCGTTAGCGTTGGCTGGACAGCGCCGAAGGATGGTTGCGTGCTAATTAGGGCAGCGGTATTGGAACATCGTAATGTTTGGTTCATTGATGATGGTTTCCTAACGAAACGCATCTGCCCGGAAGAGATTGATGAAGTGAACGGGCAGACGCCGCTTATGGAACCTTGTTGTGCATGCGATGAGGCAAAATATGAGGTAAGTTGCGAAAAGATATGATGAGCGTGAGTGAAAGGGAGAGAAAACTCGTAGAAGGTTAAAATATACGAGTGTGAATAACAAGAGATTGAGAGAGAGAGAGTGAGAGAGGAAGTAAAAGTAAAAAAAGATTAACAAAATATTAACAAAACGTATAAGCTCAAGCGGCAAGTTCAGTGCAACGGCATCACTTAATGTTAATACAACCAGAGATTTTTGTTATTTTCTTGTTTTCATCATGTTTTATTTTTTTAACAGCTCTTTGTAGAACGCGTATGGAGTCGCAATACACATCCGCGTGGATTCCCTGTCGAGGAGTGGCGCACACGTCTGAGTGGATTAATCGGAGCATCACATACAACAGATTATACATTTTGGCAATATAACTCGCATGCAAGTCACGGACTACAAGAATTCGCTGAGCATGGCATCACAAAATCGTTGGAAACGGAAATAAAGGCAGTCGATTGCATTCAGCTTTTCGTAGCGCTTAACACCTAAAATCTCACTGTTTCTCTCCATAGTCGGGCGATATACGTACGATCATCCGGGCGCCGGGTATTATGCATCGCGCAAATGTTATAGGTAGCACATTGGCTAATGTACGCGTCGATCCGCAGCATCATGTCATTTCGTTGATTTCAAAAATCGATCCTTCACCCGATTGGATAGTGGGCGTTGCCAGTTTGGAGCTATGCCTAGCCAATTGCACTTGGATTGGTGAGAAAGTATTGAATTTATATCCCTGGGACATTGGCACAGATGCTGGTCCATCTTACATGGTGCGTTTTTTGCGGCTAAAAGCGTGCCTTGAAATCATAACTTTTACTTGAATTATGCTTGCAGTCTCCCGATCAACCGCAAAAACCGCCAGACGTTGTACGGCGCTTAGAATCTACATTCCCAAACGATGAACGATCACCATTCTTTGATAAGGACGGCGGACCAATGAAACCAATAGCAATGCTTTATGTGCGACGAAAGAAATTGTATGAACGTGAATGTGAATCGGGTATGTAATGGTTGTTGTGGTGATCTACCCCTTTTTAGTTCGGGGAACGCAACTCTGGTTATACCACACTCGCAAAATATCTTGCCAATAGATTCTGGGCCCCTGTCCATGGCGCAGATGCCAACCAGAAACTAAGATCCCTCGTATTGGCGAACAACAGTTTCGCAAGGTGCTCGCGAGCACTGCCGCCCGCTTCATTCCATCTAGACGGAATTCTAGGGTCAACCGCATCTTCCGTCGGAAGCGGAAGCTTGAGCACGAAGCGTGACCACCTTCGTGAGGCCGAAACCAGTAACTCCCACGCGAGATTTAACGCGAAAATTCAGCGAGGAGTAGAGATATTTCGCCACAACAACAATAACACAAGCTTCTGATCGGATTAGTCACTTTTGTTGTTACTCGAATATTTCATGGTCTAATCTTTTGAATTCCAGCTGAAACCAAACAACTGGAATGCTCTACCTTCCCATGGAATGCTTGGAGCGAGTGTTCAACACGTTGCGGTCCCGGCACACAATTCCGAACGAGAGCCTACAGAGAACCCAGCGTAGCCGAAAGCTATAAATGTCAGGAGGTGTTGCAACAAACACGCAAATGTATGGGCACACAATGCGGAGCACCCAAAGTTGAGCTCAATAATGGCGAAGCAGGCAGTTGCGAATTGACTACTTGGAGCGCATGGACGCCATGTTCGCGGCAATGTGGACGCGGGAATTCAATACGCACGCGGGAATATGTGAAACCCGATGAACGCGAGCAGTGTTTGGTAAGACAAGGGTTTTAGAGGTATCAAGCAAATTTAATAATGTTTAAAAAATTGCAGAACGATAAACCTAAACAACTACAGGAACGAAGAAGTTGTGAAGGCAAGTATTGTGGTGGCAGGCAAACGCAATATGGTGGTGAGGAGGCAATGCTGCCAGAGAACGACAACGCAGATATACACACCTATCGAAATAATGAAGAAAACGAGAATCCCTATGAAGAAAATTATGCGAATCGGCTGCCACAACCTGAACAACTTGATTTTACCACCAAACGTCCAAACTCGAACAACTATGGACGCCAACCAGACTTTTCGTACGACAGGAATTTCGACGAACCGACATTTGATGAGCAAGAGAATACACAAACGGAACCATTTGACGATATTTACAAGCAACAAAGTGAGGAACTTGGAAATCGTGGCACGATGGCGCGTGAAGGAAATCGTTATGACGCGGGTGGTGGACGTTATGGTGCCAACAATCGACCCAACGATGACTTTGACAACGACAATCTGGGCGTTGGTATGCGCAAGGATTATAATGTTAACGGAAATAACGCAATATTAGTACAAGGTAGTGATTCGAGCAACTACAATGTGGTGCAAGAGTATTGCTTTGAGGTGCCGTCAGCGATGAGATTGCGTTGCGCACGCAATAATTTACCTCTTAAAAATTTCTGGTGTTACGATGCGGTTGATCGGCAGTGTAAAATATTTACCTCCGATCGTTGTGATGATAATAAGAATAAATTCATGACAATCGAGGCATGCGAGGACACCTGTCATATGCCGCATGAGAGACAACTACAAACGCAGTCAATAGATGAAGACGATGGCCAGTGGGACGGGCAGTATGGACAGTTCGGTCAGTCGGAGTCGTTGGTAAAGAAGCCGAGATGGAATGTGGCGCGTGAAAATCGGCGAAATCGGCAAAAACAATACGAACGCACTGTTGGCGATATTGGGTACAATGGTTACAATGGGTAAAAAGGGAGTTGTTGAGTTGAAGTTAAAAAAAATAAATAATAAAAATTATTATTTTAAAATGAAATAAAAATTAATATAAATTAGAAGAAGAATGAAAGAATGAATGGTAGGATATTTTTTGATGCTAAAAAAAAATATATATGTGCGTTTGTATGTACATAAGTATGCACGTATGCGCATCAAAATTATCAAGTCGTCGCTAGCTTGTTTGAATTTTTAGTTTTTCTTAGATTGGCGTTTTTAGCGAAGACTCCACAAATGCACGTATACACACATTATTTTCAAAACTCAATTCACTTTTAGCTTTGTCTGCCATTCACTGAGAGACAAATCAAGCATCTTATCAGAGGAACCGTACTTTGTGCGAACGAACTACAGTGACAAGCATAGAAAAAATTTAAAAATGTTACATATGTATGTATGTGCGAGCTTAAGTTGAAAACAAATACATTTGGAGCAGTCATTTCATAATTTTGTAACTGCGATATAGTCCGACATAGTATGGGCTATTATGAGGTAGCTGGAGCTCGTCGGCTGCCACAGGTTGGACTCCGATCACAGCATTCGTGGATCAGCAGATTGAGAAGATGTCGATAGTCTGTCGGTGGATGTGCCACGGGCATCGCCTTTAAGTCACTGTGTTCAGAGATTGTTTGATGGGCGTTCGGTCCTCGTCAGTTGGCCGATAGAGTCGCCATCTGATATGTCTGGCATTGGGCAGCAAACCGACCACACGGTGAGGAAGCGCCTTGTACGGCATGTCTGGAACTTCTAATCGAAGCTAACGAAAGTTTTTTTTTCGTGTTTGTCCCAAGCGCTGCCGCATTGCGACTTGAGACCTTTGTGCGTGCTGAAAAGGAGATCATGCTGTCGATGGTCTTCCAGTTGTTGGAACGGGGCTAACATTGACATAAATATTTCAATTCAGCACGACATTATACTGAAGACAAACAGTCCTGCGTACAGCAAAGACCCGGATTTTACATGACCACTGTCAGTTGTTTCGAGATCTTAGCTCTGAGGAACTATTTTTTTAATAGTTTTTCAACAAACTGCAGCCTAACTCCTCGAAGTTGAAACTATTTAATACCTTGCTTTACTTTCTGACTTCAGTACTTTGATCATAATATTTGTAAAAATGTTTCGACACTCATATCTCAAATTTGAATGTAGCTGTCGGCACTTTTGTGTCCACCACTGTATACATTATACCAATACTTAGCTTTTCATATACTAAATTTTATTTTTTTTTTCGAAAGTTTGCCATCTCCACTCAATTTAAAACAGTCTAAGCTGCATTCTAGCTGAGATTAGCAATCAGTTCACTTTTTAAATCGAACAAGTAAACAACGGTTTTAGTGAAATGGTAAGGCTCGGCAGCATATTCGTAGTGCTATTGCTAGCGGCAGCCAAGCAAATAGATGCGCTAATATGTAGCCGATATCCGGCATATACAAATATGACAAAGTCATTAGTCGATGAGAATTTTATGATAATAATCGCTGGAAATCCGCAAACGTACAGTTTGGGACAGCGCTATAATGGTGAGTGGAAAGAAAGTGTTTGCGTTGAATATAACCGGTGAGATTATGTACCTTTTTGAAAAAAAATGTCCAACTCCGACTTCAGAATATATATGTAAATATGTACATATACATAAATTAGAACGTAAGGACTTAATGAGATTTTTGTAGGTACGCAGAACTGGCTTCGTAGTTATCAGTTTTGAATTTCTCGAGACATTGAACTTGAACAAAAGCGCATCAATAAAAATGAATAGATTAAAATAATAGACAAAAATTACAAATAAAAAATGTGTGTTTGAAAAAACAAAACGCTTCATTGAGCTAAAACTTTGGCTTATCAAGAAGTTTTTCGAATTTGCTGTCGACTTTGCTTATTTCTAAACGCTTGAAGGTTGTGCAATTGTATATTGCGTGATTATTGTAAACTTATATACATATGTAAATATTTTTAAAAACAAATCGACAAAACTTTCAGATATGTACATATAAACATATGTATACTTTAATACTATTTACTAGCAAATAATCATAAGTAAATTAATTAATGTCGCTGAGTCATTTCAATAATCAAAGGTTCTAAATGGGCGCGACTGATTACAAACATAGAAACTTTCTACAACTATTTTTTATGTTTGTAAATATTTCGAATGACGTAAATTTTTGTTTAAAAACAAATAACAAGAAAATAATTTGCGCACATAGCAACTCACACTAGGAACCGCGAATTCGAAAAAAAATTTTACTGATATACATATTTACCATTTTTAAATAATAATAATATCGCTATTGATGTTTTTTATAAAATGATTTCGCACCGTGAATTGAAGCATTACAACGACGTCAACCTTTCGCGCATCGAATACTTTCCGTGCGGAAGCTATCGTATCGACTTGTGTGACATTACCTTGACAATGGAGCCGCTTGCTCTTTATTGGCTAAATTATGTCTATATCCTCTGATACACGTCTTACCCAATGCGCAAAGATGATCAAATCTTTCGATGAAACTTTCTCTTATAAACTCAAAGAGACGCCTCATTTTTCTACGTCATACATATATGAAACAAGACGAGAATGTGAAGCTCCAATGATGGGCTCTTATAAAAGATGTTGTTTATTTATGTATGTAGCATCAAGTTAAAGGAACGACTGTTAGGATATCACTCCGTCTGGGATATCATTTAGTTAGCATCATGCGACATGCATAGGTCGATCTCTTCCAATACCGACGAAACTCAACGCCACTTTCAATAGACCAATTAAAATTCAGAAACCGTGGCGGATACTTCTAACCGTGCTCGAAAATATTCGCTCACAAACCTCCATAATTCTCAACCGAGTAGGCTCTTAATTTAAGCAATATTTTACTTCAGCTTTCAGCCATTAATATCTGCAGAATTTTCTGAATACCAGTCATAAGATCGCTTTGTAGGAATTTACCGCGGTATTGAAACATTTCTATTGTTTACCTATTAACTGGCAGTTCGAGCTCTTTTACCACGATAAACACGTCGTGCTTTCCTTAACACTTCATCGCATCGATTAAGGCACATGACACCAGTTGCGCCTTTAGGCTCGTTGAAACTCTTTAACACGTAGTAAAGGTGGAATTTAACCATTTGAAGACAAATATGTAGATAAGCAGCAATCCATTTTTTGATCTAATCGTCTTTCTCTTTTTCCGACAAAGGCGTCTTTCTTTCATCATTATGTTGTATTAGGCTTGCAAGATCCGATTATTTTCTTAGTGCTTTCACGAAATCTCAAGCGAACTAGACTATTTGAACATATTTTCATCCAGGCGAAATGATAAGTTATAAACGGTAAAACTTTGCGGGTCATTGACTACACTACAGACCTTTTGGTCTTAACCGCTGTTCTAATATCATATATTTCTTTAATTTGACGACTGTGCTTATTCAGAACAAAAAAAAAAATTACAAAGTGGAGCTCGTCTCCTTCACTTTTCAAGAGAAAAATGAGATATCGAGTCCATTCCATAGAAAGTATTTTCGTTAATTTTATTTAATTTCAAAAACTCACACTTTTCTTTTTTCTCACAGTCAGTATTCAAGCATTCAATGGGCGACGCTTTATTGGCTTCAAGCTCGGGCTAGAGAATGACAATGGAGACCCAAGCGCAAATCAAGAACTTGGATCATTCGAAATACTCGATCCGCTAAGCACACGCCACGGTCTGGACTGTAGCAATATGGTGGAAAGTATAAATACCGCGCCAAAGACGCGCATTGATATAACTTGGGTAGCGCCCGAAAGTCCCGGCAGTGGTTGCGTGCTCATACGTACAATGTTGCTACAACATCGCGATGTTTGGTTCATGGATGATGGTGGTCTTACGCGACGCATCTGCGAAGAGAACACCGACGAAGTGGAAAGTACACCCTCGGGTACAGATGCGTATAGCTGCTGCGCTTGCGATGAGGCGCGCTATGAGGTTAGCAGCAAATATGCAGAAGTTTTATAATACAAGTAACTACTTACAATTTTATTATTTTTAATGCACAGCTCACTTTTGAAGGAACTTGGTCGCGCAATCTACACCCGAAAGACTTTCCCGAAAAGGGTTGGATAACACGTTTTAGCGACATTGTTGGCGCTTCGCATACGACTGACTATCGTTTCTGGGAATCTGGGAAAATGGCTTCTGAGGCTTTGCAAGAATTTGCGGAGCATGGTTCTGCGCTGAAGCTGGAGCGAGAATTTAGTTTTAACTTTAAGGTGTGTATTACTTTGTACGTGAATAAAGTCGAATTATTTTCAACAATAGCACTTTCTGTATTCTTCTAGAGTGGCAAAATTCGTACGATTGTCAAAGCGCGTGGTCTAGCTTACCCCAACTTGAATGGCATATCGTATGCTTCCATACGTGCCGATCCAGAACATCATTTTCTTTCGTTAGCTTCTAAAATAGATCCATCACCTGATTGGATTGTGGGGGTGTCCGGTGTGGAGTTGTGCTTGCCAAATTGCACTTGGTTGGAAGAGAAAACTATAACCTTATATCCGTGGGATATTGGCACTGATGCGGGACCTTCCTACACGGTGTGTACATACATACATACATATTATTTGGATAAGTTCTTGCGCAGATATTTTAATAATTATTTTGCAGTCACCAGATCAACCACAACTTCCAACCGATGTTGTACGTCGCATACGCTCCGACTTCCCAAACGATCCACGCTCACCATTTTACGACGAGAATGGCGCGGATATGTATCCCTTAGCTAAACTAAATATAAGACGACAGCGAATCTATGTGCGTCTCTGCGAGAATGAAGAATGTAAGTATTCCAATGAGTCAACGAAATCAGTTCATTTTGTTTACAACGCTTACAGCCAATAATTTGAATGTACCACGCGAATGCTACACTCATCCTTGGACGGCGTGGAGCGACTGTACCGTCAATTGTGGTAAAGGAATCCAATTTCGCACGCGCGTCTACAAGCAGCCAGAAGTGGCAAGCATCTTTAACTGCGAGCTGGAAACGCACCAGGAGCGCGCCTGCACGGGTGGAGAATGTGAATCGGAGGATGGACGATTTCCTAAAGTTTGGGGTAGTGACAGAAACGATGAATATGATTTCTCAGAAACACGCGATTGCCAATTGACAAGCTGGGGTGCTTGGTCACCCTGCAGTCGCTCCTGTGGTGAGGGTAATATGGTACGCAGACGTCAGTATGCGAATCCGATGGTGGCAGCTAGGTGTCAAGGTATGAACTTTGCACGCTTAATAGAATATCAGCGTTGCATGGGCCGAAAGTGTGTGAAAGAAGTGCGCGGTGGGGAATACGGAGAGGAAACGGAAGCGGAGCAAGAAGAAAAAGAAGTGCCGAAAGAAGATGCGGCTGAGGAAGAACGCGCAGGATGGAGAGGATATGCTAATGAGGAAACTGTTGCTGAGAATCAAAATGAGGAAGAAGACGAACAATTAAATTCCGCCAAAACTGGTTTAAGTGAAAAGCAACAATATCTTGGCAGAAACTATTACAATCGAATGGGACCAGTAAATCCAATGACCCAAACTGATGAAAGCGACAACGAGGATATCGAAGAGCAGCAAAATCGCTATGACTATGGTAAGGGGTATAACGAGGAAGAAGATGAACAATTCAAGTCCGCGAGTCCAGGTTTAAGCAACAAGCAGCATAATCGTGGTAGAAACTATTACGGTCGGGTAAGACCAATAAATCCAATGGCTCAAACTGCTGAAAGCAATGACGAGACTATCGAGAAGCAGCAAAATCGATATGATTATGGTAAGAGTCATAATGTAGCGGGAGGAGATGATGAACAGTTCAACTACGCGAGACCTGGCATAAGCAACAAACAACAAAATCGCGGAAGAAGCTATTACGGCCGAATAAAACCAATAGATTCAATGTCCCAAATAGTTGAAAACGATGACAAAAATAACAACGAGCAGGAAAATAATCGTTATGATTATGGTAAGGGATATAATATAGCGGGTCGAAGTAAAGTTGCTATGAATAAAATGCGCAAAGGCGAGATTATTAGCGCCGATAAGGATAAGGAGTTTGGATACCGAAAAGCGAACCGTTTTGGTTATAACAGCCGATATTCAGCGGCTGGTAGACAAAATGGCGCCGACAAAGAGGAAGAGGAGGAAGAGAACGATTTGGAAAGGCTAAACGACTTTGGATGGACTAAGAGCAGAAATCGTCGTCCTTATTCGCTTTTGGATACGAGAAAAGGAAATGAAGAGCATATTAATAAACTACCGGAAATACCTTCGTACTGTTTGCGAGCGCTAACTGCAATACCTTGCCTTAAACATAAAAAGATGAGAAATTACTGGTTCTACAACTACTGTGAAGATAAATGTATGATCTTTGCCGCAGATAGTTGTGATAGGAATTACAATAAATTTGTAACACTTAAACAGTGCGAGGAAATATGTCGGTCGCCTGGAAACGAAGAGTTGTTAAAGAAAAAACAACGCCACGACTGCCTTAAGTCAGGTGAGCGGTTGGTGCCTGTACACAGAGTGTATTCTACACATTAATGTATTTATGACACATCAAGTTTAGCGAATTTCTCATGTTTTTAGGTTAGACATGATTTTTAAAATTTAGGTTAGTTATTTTGTTTTAAAGATTTTAATAAAACTACAAAGCTAGGCACGAAGTTTGTCGATTTAGTGCCACTAAAATATATTTTGGTGAATGACATATAAGTGGCGTACCAATTCTAATACTTATGTAATGTACTCAGGCTTACGAGCATTTAAAATTAACAACCTCGAAAGTATCTTTAAAAAGACAATTTCTAGCCCATTTTATGTATTTCACTAAGAGTTTCTTGAATAGCGTCTGTTCCCTCATTGAAAACAAATTGAGATATGCATATTTAAAATGAGGTATAATATATATTTTTTTCTTTCTTACATTCGATGCGATTTATAATTTTTGATAACAAATAAAAGCTTATTGCGATCATAATTTATAATGTTTTTCAGTTAATCCTAGATCTACTATCCTGTTTACTGCTCTTTAATTTAAACCAGTATAAATATTTTGAAGCTAATAGTATGACTGTAAATACGCCAAATACAATAACAGGCTTTCGATTTTCCTCATTGAATGATGAGCTAAGATTTTTATTATTAACTACAACTAGCATTGTTGCAGCCGCACGCTGCGTAAGTAACTGCGTTGAGTAGTGCCGTGCACCGGCTATGTTATGGCTCCGAAGCAAGGACATCTCAAGTCATGCTTCATTCACAGTTTCAGTGATTGGCTTTAGTATTGGCTGTATATTAAATTTGATATGCGAACCTTTAACGCGCTTCTGTACAATGCGGCCAATTATTTCCGGTTCCTTTACACTCTTTTCGATAGTTTTTACAATTTGTTCACAATTTGTCATTTCGTCAGGACTACCTTGTATGAGTACGCAAACTTCGTGATTTTTCACCAACCATTTTGAGATGTGTTTGACGCGAGAGGTCAGATCATGAGCCGTGATGCGCGACCCGATTGTTAGCGATTTTTCAGACTTCTTTTCGGAGCTGAAAAGTGTAGATGTTAATTTTTGCAAATTCACCATAAAATGTAATGGAAATGTGATTTTACCTCTTCTTAAAATCAACTGCTCTCTCATCTACATCTTCAGAGAGCATTTCAGCTGCGGTCACTAACCTGCAAAAAAAAACAGTCAATGGAATTAAGGTACATACATACATATATGTATGTGTAATTGTGCAATGTCTTTATTTACATACTTGTAAATTGGTCGTTGCGTCTTCCCATCGAAATCTTTTTGCTTGACTAAATGCAGCTCACGGCGTTTTGCCAATTTTTGTGCCTCCTTCAAAGTTGTCACTGCGATGATTTGATTCGGTTGTACCAGCGTTATTTTTGATAATGGAGTTAAGATTTGTTGCTTCGCGACACCTTCATCGCTGGAAGCGCTAGCTGGCGCAGAAACCCTACCTGCGTTGGTGTTTTTCGTGCGAATGCAAGCTGATAGCTGGACGTTGTTGTGTGTGAGCGAACAGATCAAATTTCTGGTGGTTCTTTGGAGTAGTTGGTTCATTTTGGAACACTTTCACTTAAATCGGTATAAATAAATGGCGATGTGTTTTATGTTTAACTTTTTTTGTGTTTGTGTTTTGCTTATCAAACAGCTGTTGAAAACAGCTGTCCAAGCGATTATGGTTAGGAATGATCACTTTTTCAAATCGACTTTATCGCTAAGGATTTTTTTTACTTAAGTAGAGTAAATTGAAATAAATAAAATATTTATAAATTAAGTAAAAATCAAATAAAACTATAATAACTTGTAGTAATTTAAATTGAAATACAAACGTTTTAACTTTTTTTAATACTTTTATATACAATATAAATAAAATAAATTTATTTTCAATGTGATTATAAGACCAATTATATGAAAACCTTAATAAAATAGAAATTTAAAAATTTAAAACGAAATAATTTTAAACAAAATTAAGAAAATTCAAATATAAAAATAATTAAATAATGGGTTCTTTTGCTGGCTCGAAATGGAAAGGTCGCCAAAAATAAATGTTATTATGAAAATAATTAAAAAATATTAACATTAAATTTTATAAAGCATATTATTTATGCCATTTTATTTCAGTATTGAAGCGTTTGTTAAAACAAAAGATAAAATAAAATAAAATGTTATGCACACGAAAATGGCTCTGGGTTAGTTTGTGAACCAATCCCTAAATGCTACTCATATAGTCATAAACAAGTTTGAAATTATTCAGAACTAGTAAAGAAATGTTCCAAAACGGATCTGAAATAGTTACGAAATGAACTTGAACTAGTTCCGGAAAGGTGTTGAACAAATACGAAAATGCTCGCGCACCAATTCTGAGATGGCCTCGAACTAGTTCTGAACTATTCAATAAATCTCGGCAATTCTAAATTTTAGCGCTGGCGGGACCCAAGAAGTTGTTTACACGTCAGAAATCATAAGTTTTGTTTTTAATTTGCAATTTTATTCGTTTATGTAAGTTAAGCAGTAATAACTGCATATTTTAGGTTAGGTTAATGTATATAGTATATATTTAAGGATAATTATAATTTATTTTCATAAATTCAATATGTTAATGTTACTAAGTTTTCTTTCGCTTATAAATTTAAATAAATTCTAAGGAAAACAAAAATAAATAAGGAGCACATCTAGCGCTAGCTTCTATTTAGGTATTTTTGATTAATATATTATAATCAATACTCTACAAGCTTAAAATAAATTGTCATTTTAGATTATTTACAAACTGTGTCTCTTAAAATTAACTTATGAAATGCAAAATTTTGCGGAGAACTTTAATCACAACAAATTACTAACTATAAAGCTTTAAAATACTAAAAAAAAACGGACAACGAACTTTAAAAAAAATCTCAGGCATTGTACACTTAAAAGATTAATAAATTACAATAACATTAATTAACTGCCTTTGACTTTGCAGCATTTCTGGAATGCAAATCGATACAAAAAAATTGCATTTCATTTGCTAATTGCACCTTAGCCAATAGTAGATACTCAGCGTGATTACCAACAAGTAGCCTATTTAGACTCGCTGAATTTCGAAAAGTTTCACATCCGTGTCATACCATATGGATGGCCCTACGTTGCGTAGGTAGATGACACCCCAAATGTAAGTGCGGAACCAGGCGGTTGTGCCAGCATTAGCCTGATATTTTCGTATAAGTATGGGATGTGGCACGGGCAGCAAACCCACCAACGTGCCGTGTTGTAAAAATTTCAATATTTCCGACTCATCAGTCAGGCCCTTATCAATGCATATCTTCTCCACTTGTGGCACCAGTACCTGCAATAATCGCATTATAGTTTGCAAGGGCAACTTTGAACGCCACGATACGATCCATTCTGGTGTTGGCGTCCAGTGTTCAGCTGCTGCATTCGGCACCATACGTATGCTTCCGCGTGTAGCAACAGAAAGACGTGGCTGATTCTCTTTCGGTATGGAATTTTCTTCGTTTGAATTAAGCGAAGTATTGCTACGTCGCGATATGTCATGACGATTTGGACTAGTCGGTGTGCGATTGACCTGCTCGAATTGTGAGATATCTGAGGTACCATCTATGGTGGGCGTTTGTGAGTCTTCGGTGCTGGGATGTGCGGCTTCGCGTTCCGTCATTTGATTAATGGCCGGCGTGTCCAGCAGTGATGTTTTCAGTGTACCCGGTTCCGCAGGCAGTGCTTGAACGGCGTTTTCATCTTGCTTCTCACTTTGCTTATCTTGTGACTCGGTCTCAGACTCGAAATCCTCATCATCTGCATCGGCATTTAATTGACGTCCACTTAAAGCGGCAAGATTTTTTACATTCGTGTGCGGTACAGGCGGTATATTGAATTTACCCACTTTTCGACCACTCAAACACTTCGATATACCAGTCATGTCTGAGGGTAAATTTGCCATCGCATGGAATACGTGTCGTTTACGAATAATCGTATACACCAAATTAGAATTACCATCGAACTGGTATTGGATGATGTTGTTGAAGATTTCTAACAAAAAGAAAACCAAGTGATGATTATTTGGCGCGGACAGCAGAAACCATGGCGTGCTAAAAGCCTCCAGCAAATGCAACAGCTTTACACTAGCTACCATTGATAATGTCTTTAAATAAGGTGACACATTTACAAGTATGGTGAGTAGACAGTCGAATAGTGGTTGCAGACGCTGATGACCTGTTGCTATGATCTTATGGAAAACGGTTATAAGCAGATCAGCATGAGTGCCGGTGAAAACTGGTATATCCATCGGAACCGTGGCGGTGTATGGTTTATTAAGACGTACACCAAAGTTGCGCTCGCCTAAATGAATTACAGATTACTATCAAAACTATAAGAAATTAAATCAACGTTCATACCTGACAGTAGCAAAAGTATAAAAACTCCAATATGCATGAGTCCAACGCGAGATTGGTCGGCGCGCGAGTAGTTCAAGTGATATAATATTGGTATTAGTATATCCAAAACATCTGAACTTTTCAGAACAAAATAGAGGAACTTTTTGTTGAAATCACAGACCTTCCAAAATAGTATGAGCAATTCCTGATGGCAATGTAGTCGCTTTGTTGAATTGGGTAAATAATTTTGAACAAGAGGATTATTCAGAAGACGTGTTATGCCTTTCAGTATAAAATGAAAATCTTCATCGCGATGCACACGTGACAAATAATTTATAAACAAATTATCGCCGAATCCATCATCGTAGGTATTGGTGACCGGTGCAGAAGAGGACGTAGTTCGCCCTTGCACTTGGCGTTGCAGTTCTAACTGTTGTTGTTGGTGCAATATCATATCGTGATCTAACGTAACTATGAGTATCTGCAAGCAAGCTTCTACGAGCGGTTCTGTAGTGTCTGCAAACAACAAATGATTGTATGGCACACCCAAACCCACTGGATCATAAGCGCACACTGTGTTCAACAGTGAAGTAAAGAGAGGTAGAGCGTGTCGATTATCAGCTGACGTAAAGTAGGCAATCCACCTGTTCGGCTCATCGGTAAGGCTGTAGATGGTTTCCGAAAAGCATGTAAGCAAAAGTTTTAAAATTTCTGCGCGTCTCTTTTCCATGTTGGTATTTTTTGGAGGTGAATGCGCGAAACCAACACCTGCTTCCCAGATGTACTCACAGCTATCGATATTGGCTAGCTCCTCCGCCTTGTCTGGTCCAGCACGACGTGTGGCAGTCACCGTAAAGTCAGGACAAAATAATAAATCACACAAAGCATTTATTAACGATTGTGCCAGCGGTACAGGTTGTGTGCCTGTGTGTCGGGGCGATTTTTCACGTATCGCATCAGCTGCTTCAACAGATGTGGGCGTACTTCGTGTGGGCAGACTACTCCAGAAAAACTCACGCCATTTTTCGTCTTCGAATATATACGGCAGTATTCGTATTAATAGACGTACACAATTTAATACACACTGCTGCTCCACATGAGTGCGACAACTGTTATCCACGGCAACGGCCAACTTTTCGACGGCCTTGTAACATAATGTCGCCAAGTTGGCTGGATTATCATTACGTATATTTCGGATTTCTGCTGATGTTACTAAAGCGAACACATCCTCTAGTGTTGTTTGATGTCCATACCAAAATTGGTCCCAGAAGTGATCGTCGGTGTCGTCAATTTTCTGGTTCTTTTGGGTGAGCTGTACAATCGCCTTGCGGAAGTTCAGTTTTGAGTCAGAATTTCCCATATTGCGTATCCAAAAATCGATTTACAATTTGAAAACAGCACGAAACAAATGAGGAACTGGTCGGTAATATGCTGAAGAGTGTATGGATAGAACCAATTCTTCTAGGCGAATTTTATACCAGCAATATTTTCACTTTTCCACGATTTTTCAGAAGAAACCGAAAAACATCAACGTAGTAAAAATAATTCTACTTTCTTCCTGAATGCTGCCAGATTTCTGAGAGGAATTCCGTAAAGTAGAATAAAAATTTATAATATTGCTTTTCCTCACTTTCTCGTTTTTTTCTTTTGTTTTTATTTTAATTTTTTGTGACCTGCTCATCACCAGGTCACTATTTAAAAACTTTATTTTGAGACTAGTTCCCGAATTCAGTAAGTATAGTCAGTGTCTAATAAAGATATAAGTCACAATTTTAGACCAGTTGACATTCACATTCTTTGGTTTCAAAGTAAAGCCTCTAGTCTCAAAATAAAGTCCTTAACCCCTGAATTCAGTAAGCAATTTCATGTCCGAATTCAGTAACTTCGTATCATCAAGTCTCAAAATGAGCTAGAGATTATTGCTGCTCCTCCCTTTCACGTTTTATTCTTTTGTTTTTATTTGAATGTTTTGTGACCTGCTCATCACCAGGTCACTATTTAGAGACTTTATTTTGAGACTAGAGGCCTTATTTTGAAAATAAACAATTTCAACTGGTTTAAAATTGAAAATAAAAATAAAAGAAAAAATCGTGAACGCGAGGAAAAGCAATAATCCCTAGCTCATTTTGAGACTTGAGAGGAGACTGAGTTACTGAATTCGGGTATAAATAGTGACCTGGTGATGAGCAGTTCACAAAAAAATATAATTAAAACAAAAGAAAAAAACGTTAAACCCAGGAAAAGCAGTAATCTCCAGCTCAATTTTAGACTTGAGATGATATAAAGTTACTGAATCCGGGCATAGAGGCTTTATTTTGAATTAGAGACTGAGACAGCTTACTGAATTCGGGCATCTCTATCTCATTTTGAACCTTTAGATGATACAAAGTTACTGAATTCGGCATTAGCCTATAATAGAGACAAAAGTCACAATTTTAGACCAGTTGGCATTCATTAGTTTAAAAATAAGGCTTATAGTCTCAAAAGAAAGTCTCTAATTTGTGACATTGTTATGAGTAGGTCACAAAAAATTAAAAAAACAAAAAGAAAAAACTTGATAGCGAGGAAAAGCAAGAATCTCTAGCTCATTTTGAGACTTGAGACCAAGTTACTGAATCCGGGCATAGGTTGTATATGTCTAGAGATCCAGCCTATTGCCATATACATATGTCAACATAGGTTGCATTATTATAATGTACATTGATTTCTGCATGTTGTACATTTGAAGACAACCAACTCCTTAAAATAATTCCTATTCTCCAATTATTCACAGAGTTTTCGTTTGTGTTAATCAATGTATGTAGCTCATCTGAAACTCCAGCATTATTCACCGCAGCATTGCCATTCCAATTGGAACACTTCAAGTAAACAGCTGTCAACTCAATCCTATTAGCGAAACGTCATCACTTATTTGTCTATCGAGTAAAAATTGTCGTGGTCGCGTGGAAAATTTGTGTTTTTTCGTTATAAATTGCTTTAAAGATGCTCAACGATATGGAATAAATAAAGTGTCGATTGTAGCAGAAGACTGGCAAAAAAAATTATCTATAAAAAATTGTATTTGAGCTCCAATTGCAGCGCTAGAAAAGTAGTGCGTGTGCGTGTGTGTTTAGGCCTCTGCTACGGTTAAATCCGTGGCTCGGAAGGAAAATTTTTCTGCAAGCACATAGCCAAAAGGTCTTCAAAAATGACATTACCTGGTAATGGAATCTTTGTGGTGCGCGAGCAAATGTCCACGTTGATGACGGCGATGCGGCGTGGCTCGCGTTGGAATTCAACAGCTTACGTGGTAAGTGTGATAATTGCTTTTATAGAAATACTATAAACAAGTAAGGGACATTTGTCCGGAACATAGGTATGTTTTAATTAAATATATTTTTATTCATTTATGTTATTTTTATAGGATGAGGAAAAGGATGGTTTGATGAAAATGTTCGTTAATCTTAAAGAGATTTTGAGAAGTGTAGAGGATTTAAGATTAATAGAGCCCAATGTTTTTCTCGCGCCCTTCTTGGAGGTGATACGTACGGATGAGACAACAGGCGCGGTAACTAGTTTGGCGCTGGAAGCGATAAATGAATTTCTCTCTTCAGGGTTAATCGGTAAGTAGGTGCGATGGAAAATGTATTTGGGATAGGATTCAGAAAAGCCGGAAACTCGTAAAAAACCACAAAAAATAGAAAAGAAATAAATTTATCAAAATTCACTTCTTTGAGGTTTGCTGAAAAATTTATAGAAAAATAACTGCTTACATATCTTACCCATCTGTATCTGAGTTTAGCTTGAACACAGCTTGTACGGCAGCATTTGTTAATTACAACAACAACCTTTTTAAAATTATTTTTATACATCCCCTTACAGATCCAACTTCACTTAACCTCGCCACAACTGTCGAGAATATCGTCGATGCTGTTACGCATGCTCGGTTTATGGGTACCGATCAGTCATCAGATGGCGTTACGCTCTTTTCCGTTGTCGAAGTACTACACACACTTATGCGTTCGCCCGAAGGTTCAGTGCTCAGCAATGAGGCGGTATGCGAAGTGATGTTAAGTTGTTTCAAAATTTGCTTTGAACCACGTCTCAATGAGCTGCTGCGTCGTTATGCCAAGAAAGCGCTTAAAGATATGGTATGGCTACTCTTCATGCGCCTCCCACAATTCTCTGAAGATCGTAATGCGGCCAATGTTTTACGCAAATTTCAAATGATAGCCACCGCCATGGATCCAAATAAAAATAAACAGCGCAAAAAGATACAAAAAGTATCGCAAGCACCTAACGCGAACAATTTGGCAAAAAGTGCCACCGATGCAACAAAGTCGTCAGACACAGAACGGAAGTTATCAGCAACAGCAGCAGTGGATCCGCAGAGCCCACATTTGCAAGTGCCACACTTGAAAGCGCCACCCTTGGCCACTACGCCTGCAACACCGGCAGGTAATATACTCGATATGCAGGGAAAAATTACACAGACGCCAACCACAACACAAGATGCAGCAGATGGCGAAGCGGTCGCAACCACAGAGCCTACAATAAATGTCGAAAATTGTGGCGATTGTTCGGATGGCACAGAAGTTGGTACGCAGACGCAGCTGTTGGTGGTTGCAGAGCAGCAGTCGAACGAAATTGGCGCCACCTTAACAGCGCCATTAGTAGATGGCGAGGAAAATGAATTACAGGCAAATGGCGGCGGCAGTAGTGAATATATAAACTCTGTTGGCGTACGTTTCACACAACAAAATTCGATTGATGGCTCGGAGGGTGCGACAACGCTGTTGCCCTACGGACTGCCATGCATACAGGAGTTGTTTCGCTTTCTGATACTACTGTGCAATCCATTGGACAAGCAGAATACAGACACCATGATACATATGGGCTTGAGTTTGCTCACTGTGGCCTTTAAAGTGAGCGCAGATAATATCGGTAAATACGATACGCTGTTGGAGTTGGTCAGAGATGACTTGTGTAGAAATTTGTTTGCGGTAAGTTAAAGTAAAAAAGAGAGAGAGTCGCATATCCAAAATATTAACTGTGTTTTTTTTTTTAACTTTAGTTGCTGAACTCCGAGCGTTTAACCATTTTCGCCGCAGATCTACAACTATGCTTCCTGCTATTCGAATCGCTGCGTGGTCATTTGAAATTCCAAATGGAAGGATATCTCAAGAAGCTATCGGAGATTATTGCCAGCGATAGCCCGAAAACGCCTTACGAGATGCGCGAGCTCGCTTTGGACAATTTGCTGCAGCTTTGTCGCATACCCGGCTTCGTCTCAGAATTGTACATCAACTACGACTGCGATTTGTATTGCACCGATCTATTCGAAGGTCTCGTTAATTTGCTCTCCAAGTACACACTCTCCGCCACGAATGCAGTTTACAGCACACACATAATCTCAATGGATACGCTGACCTCTGTCATTGAAAATATTGAACAAAATTGTGTGCTTTCAAAGAATACCAACACTGAGGATAGCAATTCTAGTGTTGGCGTGGCCACATCTAAACGTCATTCGCGTCATAACTCCGAACTTGAGGGCATTATAATCGATGGCAACAACGATGACAATAAATCGGTTGTGGAGAATATTTCAAAATTTATCAATTGCTCATCGCGTTTGCGCATAGGCGCTGGTGGTATAGCCAATGCAGGTTTAACACGCGAATACCTAGCCAGTGTGAAGGAGAAGAAGCGTGTGCTAACACAAGGCACTGAGTTGTTCAATCAGCGGCCCGATAAGGGCATACAATATTTACAAGAGCATGGCATTCTCAGCGCTCAACTCGATCCCATGGAAGTGGCTTTGTTCTTGCGCGAAAATCCTGGTCTAGATAAGAAAATGATTGGCGAGTACATATCGAAAAAGAAAAATGTCGATTCTAAAATTTTAATGAATTTCGTGGACTCATTCGAGTTTGCCGGCTTGAGAGTGGATCAAGCGTTGCGTTTGTATTTGGAAACTTTCCGTTTGCCAGGCGAGGCGCCGCTTATCTTTCTTGTGCTCGAACACTTTGCCGACCATTGGCATGTGAGTTTGATATACGCATTGACTTTTCTCACAGAATTTGATAATTTTTATATGAACTTTGCTTGCAGAAACAAAATAACGAACCATTTGCCAATACTGATGCAGCTTTTAGTTTGGCTTATGCCATTATAATGTTGAATATGGATCAACATAATTCAAATGCGAAACGTCTTAATGTGCCCATGACACAGGAGGACTTTCTAAAGAACTTACGTGGACTAAATGGTGGCACGGACTTCGATCAGGAGATGCTTTCAAACGTTTTTAATGCAATCAAGCAAGTTTAATGTTTTTTTTTTATATATACATATATTTAGTTTAAACGTTATTGTAATACAATTATTTGTTTTACATGTAGAAACGAAGAAATTGTCATGCCAGCCGAACAGACGGGTTTGGTGCGCGAAAACTACTTGTGGAAGGTATTGCTGCGTCGTGGCATTGGCGCCGATGGCGTATTCAAATACGTTCAGGACTCTGCCTACGATTTGGAGGTTTTCAATCTGTTATGGGGTGCCTCGTTAAGCGCGCTCAGCTTTATGTTTGATAAGAGTACGGATCAAAGCTATCAACGTATACTAAGTGGTGAGTGTTTTGTATGTTTGTGGTTGGCTTAAAATTTGACTGTACCGTTAACATGAAAGTAAGCCAATAAGCGAATGCATAAATTTTCATTCATTTGGTTATCGTTATTCGAAAAATGGCAAATTAAAAATTAAAATTTGACATTCCAAAATTTGTGAAAATTTAAAAAATTTTAACTCAATAAACATATAATTTTTCTTCTAATTATTTAAAATTAAAAAAATGATTAAACATTTTTTATCAAAATTTCGAACATAAATAAAAATGTTGAATTTTTTCGAGTATGCCGTTTTGTAGCTAATTTCAAGTGCCTAAAAATTACCACCATTTTTTTGAAAATATTTTACTCGTCGCTTTTTGCAATTCATTCCATATAAAAATTAATTAAAATTATTTTTTAATTAAAATACCGTTCATTCTCTAAGAGAAACGATAAAAATCAATTTTTTAAACTTAACACAAAATGTACCAAATTTCTTCATAATTTCGAACTTAAAAAAAAAATGTATTATTTTTTCGGGTATGCCGTTTTGTAGCTAATTACCACCGATTTTTGAAAATTTGTTTACTCATCGCTTTTCACAATTATTTCAATATGAAAAAAAATATACGCAATTTTGCGTTACTTATATAAAGAAAAATTGCTAGTAGAAAATTGTGCAAAAATCAGTGCCAATTTGTTTATTTTTCCAATAAGCACATCGATATCTAAAACCCAAACAAGTGCCTTTCATACCATCAAAATATTAAAAATCCAAATTTCATACTTCAAATATTAAAAATAAATATTCCAACATTTTAGGCTTCACCAAATGTGCTGGCATTGCTGCCCACTACAACTTACATGCCAATTTCGATGCACTCATTTTAACGCTTTGTAAATTCACCACACTTTCGAATTTATCCCAACCGGAGGCACCCACTGTGACCAACAACGAACTCACACAATCTGTCAACTTTGGTTTCAACGCAAAGGCGCAGGCCGCAATGCGTACAGTGTTCGCGCTGGTGCACGATTATGGTGATTGTTTGCGTGAAGGTTGGAAGCATATATTGGAATTATTCTTACAATTATTCCGTCTAAAATTGCTGCCAAAATCATTGATTGAGGTTGAAGATTTTTGCGAGGAAAGTGGCAAAACACTATTGAAATTGGAAAAGCCCAGCCAGAAGCAGGAGGCAGGTCTATTTTCTAGTCTCTATTCGTATCTATCGTCGGAGGGTCAACGCGAGCCCACCTACGAGGAGCAAGAGTTTATCAAAATGGGCAAGAAATGCATAAAGGAATGTCAACTAGATCAGATGATACAGGAATCGAAATTCGTGCAGTTGGAATCGCTGCAAGAGTTGCTCAGAAATATTTTAACGTTAATTAAACCACCTACAGCGCATACGTTTGACGAGGGTGTGTCGTATAGCGAAGATGTTGTTGTTTTCTGGATGGAACTGCTAGTTAAAATAGTCATACAAAATCGCGATCGTATGATACATTTGTGGCCGGATGTGCGTGATCGCATCTATTTGCTATTGATCGGTGCCACCACTTTTAATTATGAATACCTGCTGAATCGCAGCATAGTGGCCGTACTAAAGTTGGCTATCTACTTGATGCGCAACGAGGAGTTGTGCCCCATCGTGCTGCAATCGCTCAAGATGTTGCTCACGCTGAAAGCACCAATCATCTTACGTATTTCGCGGCAAATTTCCACTGGCGTTTATGAGCTGCTCAAGACTTCAGCGCAGAATATACACTCGGAACAGGATTGGCAGATAATATTCACTATATTGGAGTGTGTAGGTGCTGGCGCAGTGCCACCAGAAATTGTTGACATCTTCTTGCCACAACTGCCGCTGGAGTTGAGCGGTGGCGCAAATTCGGAGGGCACGCTAAGCAGCGAGGAGGATTCAGGTTTGCCTGATCGCGGCTACATATCGGACACAGAGGCTAGTGTGAAGTCGCAACAGCTGGCACAGCCTAAGCAGCAGCAGCAGCAGCAGCAGCAATCTCACTCAAACATGAGCAGTCCATATCCATCGAGCCCCACAGCGGAAAACTGGATATTGGTGAATAAGGATAGCGAATTGACGACACATTCTCGGTACTAGAATATTTGAATTTATTGCTTTTATGTCTTACTAAGCTCTTGTTTTTTATTCTTACAAATTGTATAGCCCACAATCACCTCCCGCCGCTGGCACTTTGCCCAATTCCATACCCGCTCCGACGGCACTACCGCCATCACCGCTCATCTACAGCTGTAGGCTGGCCGAACACTCGCCCATAGCGCTCTTCAAGTGCTGGGATTCGCTGGCGTTTATCGTGCGCAATGTCGCACACATTACACCCTACAACTTTGAGTCATGCGTGCGCTGCATACGCACATTTGTGGAGTGTTGCCGCGATGGTGGCATTACACAACGCCGCAAGCTCGACACTGAGTTGGCGTCAAAGCCAGCGGCAGCCGCCGCCAATGCTGCTGCTGCGCAACGTCGCAAGGTAGCGGGAAAACGCACTGAACGCGATGCGCAACGCAGAGCGAACGCTGGCGGCGATTATTACGGTCAGGACCAGCGTGGCGGCGACAGCAAGGAGGAGGATTTGTGGCAGCGCTATGAAACGCTTTCCATACAATTGATCGACCTCATGTATACGTTGTATACGCGCACGGCGCAAATATTCCGTTGGTGGGCGGAGGAAGATTGCGCCGTGCCGCAGTGCTCGGCGCTATGGGCGCAAGGTTGGTGTCCGCTGTTGCAGGGCATCGCGCGCTTGGCTATGGATCGACGACGCGAGGTGCGCACCTATGCCATATCGTGTTTGCAGCAACGCGCCTTGCTAGTGCACGATTTGCAGACGTTGTCCGGTGCCGAGTGGGCGTCATGTTTCCAGCAAGTCCTCTTTCCTCTGCTCAACGAATTGCTGCCAGAGAGCGGCGCTGTTGCACATTTGGACATTGTGCTGTTGGAGGAGTCGCGCATACGCACGGCCACCATTATGTCGAAGGTCTTCTTGCATCATCTAACGCCGCTGATCGAATTGGGTGTGGCTTTCAACGAGCTCTGGGTTGATATACTCGATTACATCGAGCGTTTTATGAAAGTGGGCTCGGATATGTTGTCCGAGCAAATGTTGGAAATATTGAAAAATATGCTGTTGGTGATGCATTCGGTGCGCGTGTTCCACAATGACGATGGCACGCTTCAGCTGCCATTGTGGGAATTGACCTGGAAGCGTATTGGCGAATTTTTGCCGAACATCAAGGAGGAACTCTTTCACGACGAAGGTAAGCTTGTGCGAATGTGTGTGTATAAGTGAATGAAAATTGCAAAAATACTTGAGAAAAATCTGAAAGTGTGACAGTTGAGTTGTAGTTGAATAATAATTTTTCAATTCAAACCGAAATAGCGTTTCACCAACAAAATAACATACAGATAAATTTATTAAGCGCTGATTTAGCAAGTAATTGGCCTGTTTTGAGGAGCGATGTGCAGCATGTCGCTCGGCAAGGAAATGTGCTAAGGAGTGAACAAAAGTTTCAAGTTGATACAAAAGCCGCGCAACGAAAAATCAAAAAAATGTTGAAATTAAAATCGCAACTGCTGTTCAAGCGTCAAGCGTCAAGCGGCCATGGATAGCCAACTATCGAGCAGATAATTTATGTTTTAATAAATATTTAGCTGTGAACAAAACATTGAAGCGAGTTTGAGTAGAGAGCTTAGCTACTAACCTACACCACAATTTCGTATTTTCTACCTATTTACTTTTATAATGTTAAATTTCTTAATCTCACCGCAAAAAAAATTCTTATAAAATTTAGTATAAACACTAAAACATAATTGAATACCAAAAATTTAAGCCAATAAAAGCTTATTGCCGTAAGCTTGTTAAAAATTTTTTATAATTGCCACACAAAAAAAGTGAGGTTAGAAAAAAATTTAAAATAATATTTTTTTGTTTTTTTTAGCTCTTAATTCCGTTTGTATTAGTAGTTGCCACAATAGTTTAATTTCAAGTTAATGTGCATTTGTTTTTTACTAGAATAAATTTGTGGAGCGCATCATTTTTAAACCTACTTTTTACAATTTTTTCCTTTAAATATTTTTTTTTTTTGTGGTGTGGGGTATAGCTAGCATTTTGACATTTGTTTTATCATAAATTTAATTTCAAATTAACGACTCTCCGATTTTATGTTGAGAAAGCAACTGCAAAGCCGTTTTCAACATTAACTACTGTGGTCATCTCTTGTTCACAACTTTTATTCTTTATGACTTTTGTCACAGATATTTTATCGCACTCACACACACACACACACACACAAACTAACCAACAAACGCGTACACTTCTACGTATTTTATTTCGAATCTTGCAGATAATCGCGCTCAAGTGATGTCTGTAACAAATGCCGCCGCCGCCGCCGGCGCCGGCGCCGCAACGCCAACAACTTCAACTGAAAGTCCAACCTCACCTAACGGCATTGCAGCATTTAGAGCAGCGGAGATGCAAACAAATGCCGCACATCTAGTGTTGCTACCACCCACACCACTGGTTATGCCAGTGAATACGCTAGCGACGAATGCATTGCATGGTGTGCCTGAAGCAATTCACACGCAAAGTCCCAACTCCGCTGAGCTGGTGGGTTGTCATGTAAATTTTTGTTAATGTTAGCTTTCAGTAATTGCGACAAATTTACTTTACTTTTTTTCTTGTAGTTGATTACCGCGCAACGCCACACTCTGTCAGCGTCGTCCCCGCGTCACTCATTGGCTGTGTCGCCAATACCCACAACAAATCCGCTATTGCTACTGGGCGATACACCAATGTTAGTGCGTCCGGTACCGACTTCTATAGCGAAACCGATGACAGAAGCATCGCTAACATCCGTTATTGCTGCACCAGAAATTGTGGCTCCTCCAACAGCTGCGACTGTTAACAGCGCTGCGACCAGTTTACCTGATTTAGTTCATGACACTGCTCAGCTGTCCGGCAATTATACGTTAGCCGGCGCCCCAGCAATCGATAATCAGACGCAAGAGACATTGCCAAAACACACACAACTGACTCAGCAAGTTAGTAGCGCCAGTAAAACATTAGAAAATAACAACTTTAGCAGTTATTCGTACGCTATTGAGCTGCCGGAAACACCGCCTCCCGTAGCCGGAGTAAATACTGACGTAGTGCAACAAAAAAATCATGAACAGCAACAACAATTGCACCACCAATATTCAAATTACGCTGCTGCTCAGGCAGCCACCGCTCAGCAGCAATACGAACAGCAGCAGCACCAGCATCAGCAACAACAACAACAACAACACGCTTTATACAATCAACATACGATTGACGGCCACAAATCGGTCACAGCTGATGTACAAGAGCCGGCGCAAGAACAACCACAACCAGAACACCTCCAGCAGCTAGAGCAGCAATCTTTAGACCAACAGGTGGTCGATAATGTGCCAATAGTCAACCAAAATTCTTTATATTTAGCTGCACAGCAACAACAACCGCATCCTGCCATTATACAGAGCTTTTCATCGTCGTCAACCTCAGTACAATACCCAGTACAGCAACAACAAAGTGGGGGCACCGATATCTTTCAGGAATACCTAACAAATCCTTATAATTTAACATCGCCTAATGGACATACAGAGGTTACGCGCCAACCAGCGATTGCAAATGTGTTTGCCTCACCAGCCAGTTACTTCAATGCTAGCGTAGATCCCAGCTCAATACCGCCTGGCTCGGAGATGTTATATGGTCAGCCATAGAGCGTGAAACAAATACCAATTTTTTTTGCGCAAGTCGAGGTTGTTGTTAATTGCATACAAATAACGAATTGCATATACATACATACATACATATATCTAAGTAAATATACACACATACATACATATACATACATTGGATGTGCAAAACTTGTATTTGTGTGAATTTAATTTTGTTGCAAGCAACGTTTAATACAAATTACTTGAAAAGGATATAGAATTTTTAATAGCTTGCAAATGTATGCCTAACATTTAAAAATATTTACAAAAAAAAAACACTTTCTTAAGAAAGGTAGAAAAAATGTACAAGAAGCGAGTCCCCAGATAAAATATACATATACACATATAAATAAAAGTGTGAAATATAAATTTAAAAATCCGAGGTACATACATACATACATATATTAAATCACTCGTTTTTGTTTGTTGGATTTTACACGCTTAAAAAATATATAGTATATATTTACAACTAAATTGCAATGATTTATTTTTTTATTTACATTCCGTAATTGTTGGTTTTAAACACACATTTTTCTATAATATATTGAATGTTTTTTTTTAATAGTTGAATGTAGAGTAAAAAGACAAATAGCAAGCTTTCTTTGCCTAATAAAGGAGAGAAAAAATGAAGCGAAGAAATCATATGCATATGTCTACACGATTTTACAGATAATTTATTATAATTATTATTATTGTGTCTATGTGTAAAAATATTGTAAATACATACATTATAATAAATAAAAATATATACATAAAAAAAACAAATGTTTGATGTGATTTCATAGCTCGCCAAGTTGTACAATCTCATCTACGTAGGCGGAACTTCTCGGATTTAAAGCCAGCCAAGTAGAACTGTCAATTTACCAACATTGCTCAACAATTTATAGCTAATAATTTATATGGTTACAACAACAATTAGAAAAGACGAAACCAATACTTTAAATTGGTTGCCAACTAACGCATTGCTCAGGTATTAAAAAATGAATTAGCCATAATTAAAAGAAATTGATTCAGTACTTACATGCATTATAATTTTCTTATATCGCTTCATTGTTTGAACGTTGCTGTTATTTTTTTTATTTTATGCATACTCGCACATATGTACATATGCATTTATGTAGGTTCATATGTATGAACAAACATACATATATCTATTTTATTCGCCGGCGGCGACCTGCATACTTCTCTCGCAGAATTTTTCACTTACAAACTGAATAACCCTCACACACTAATATTTTTGCTTCATTTACACCTAGTGCACTCAGATTTTTATTGGTATTCAATGCAAATTGTATTTCTATAGCATTTTATACAAAACCATTTGCCTGTGTCGGCCTGAGGCGCTCACTTGCTCTTTTGAACTTTTCATTAGTAAAAAAAAAGTAGATAAAATTCACTGCCGGAATTAATTTTTCACTATATTCTTATAAAACGCACTAATCACTATTGAATTATTGAATATTTAAATTATTTTCGTTAACATTTATTGCAAATATTGCGATTTTTCAAATACATATGCCACATCCAAATAGCGCGCACTAATTTTTTCTTTATACATACACTCTCACCGAATTTTCAACAAATTAACTGGTTTTCAAATACATTTACTTCTCAATTTTTAATTTTCATTTCATATTTTACATACATATGTGTATATTATTATATTTGATATTCTAAAAGTGATGAAAGCGGAAGTTTTGGAGGCACTGGTAGGGTTGCACTTCCGTTCGGAAGATTTTAAGCTAACAATTCACAATAGTATTTTCATGATATAGATTTATGTATATTATACAATATTTATGTATCTATATTACTTAACGTTTATTATTAAATTTCTTTTTAAAATATATTTCATAGCATGTTTAATTTAACTAACTATTAATTGCATTTTTTGGTATATTATTGGCTCAGTTTTTTTTTTAATTTTCTGTATTTTAAATGAATTTATTTTGATGTAATATTTTATTATGTATTGTTAAAATTAAAAGCTTTTATTAGAGGGTAGTTTATTGTGAATGATCCATTTGATTTACAACGAACGGAAGAGCGACTCTGCCAATGCCGCTACAACATCCGCTATGTGCCAGTTCCGTTCTAACGAGTAAATTTTTTTCAGCTAAGCAACTAAAAATTTGTAATTTTTAAAGTAAATATCATAAAAGTTAATATGTGAATAGTTAAATAGTAGTGTGTATGCATTTTACACACATGAATAAAGCCAAATAATAATGCCGGTTGTGTTGTAAACAATGCAAGTGCAAACAAGTGAAAAGTGTGGTGGAAAAGTGAGCGCTCAATGTGGTGCAGGCAATTAATGCAATGTAAAATTTTTATACTTCAATATACTAAGTGGTTTTGTTAGAAATTCTTAATGCTATAGAAGTAAAGTAAAAGTAAAGTAAGTATTTAATGCCGGCAATATTTTTCATGCGGTTTATGCCCGAATTCAATAACATGGTATTATCTCAAATCTCAAAATGAGCTAGAGGCTATTGCTTTTTATCGCTTTCACGTCTTTTCCTTTCTAAAATTGTGACTTTTGTCTCTATTAGAGACATTAATAGAACTTGCATTTTTTTATTTAAAATATACTATGTGGATGTATAACAGGATATTTATAAAAATTTAAAACTTTTTAAGAACGTTTTTATTTTTTTAAATTTATTTATAAAAAATTTTTCGAAAAACTTCGAGTTTTGTAGCATATTAAATTTTTATTAACGTTGAATTTTGAGAATTCTATTTTTAAACAAAAGAAAAAAACTAACATGACACAACAAAGTGCATACTCGAAATTTTTCTAAAAAATAAAATTAAAGAATTAAAAATTTTGATAGCGAATTAGCAGTTTATATTTAATTTTTATTAGTTCTATGCAAGCTTTTAAATAAAATTTTATTTAAATAAATAAATAAATTTTGAAATCAATACCTTTCTTATCATATTATTTTTACCAAAAAGTTTTGCAAACACTTGTCAAATTGAGTCTTCAAAAATTGCTAAAAGCTCGTTCAAAAGAGTAGTGATAATTTTTTAATTTAATGCCGGCAAACGCTCTTCTGGGAGCGTTGCAAGTTTATCGTTTTGAGATTTGCAAATACTTGCTGTTTAATTTTTAATTATTAATTATGTAATTTTTTGCTTTCATTAATTTATTTTATTTTATTTTTTTTATTTATGCGGCTTCCCTGCATAACCGAAAAACTCACTCGAGAAAATGCGCCCTAAAGTTTGGAAGCTGTTTAAAAAATGCAGTTATTCGGTTTGCAAATGTCGAGAATTCAGCCACAATATTGAATATAAAAGTACTTATTTACATTCTTTCGAATAATTAACACCCACAGATGTCAAATTTTGCATTAAGGGTGTTCGCGTTACTGATAATTGTTACGAATTGTTACAAAATATTAAATAAATTTGCAAGGATTGGGAAATTTAGAGCGCAAAATGACATTTCATTTTAAGGGGAAGTTGCAAATTCTTGCTAGACAAATTTGCAAGCAAGAAAACAGCTAATTGCAATTTGGATAAATACGAAATTTTTGTTTCAGAGTTTTAGGGGCGAAAATTATTAAATATGGGTATTCAACATGCAAGAAGCAAGTAAAAGTTCGTTTGGTTAAGTTTCGTTAGTGGAATGTTTCAGGAAAACACTAATGCAACGTTTGTCATTTTGCATATTTGGATGCGGACAAAAATTAAATTAGCTGTTCGTTAAACTTGCAAGTTTCTGTAAATTTTGCGTTCACGTAGGAATTTACAAGGATTTCTCTTTGAGAGAGAATACTCTACAATTCTGAGAAAACTCATTGCTGGACTTTACACGAACAGACTTATTAACTCGATTTTGCAAAAAAGGGATTTTTTCGGTTATGCCGGGAAGCCACAGATTTAATTTTGTTAATACTCATCTGCTTTTTGGCATATGTGACATGCGATTTTTTTTTCGCTCCAACTTCAATAAACTACCAAATGTCAACTGCATACTCGTATGTACATACATATGTATGTATTTGACTGCTGATCGGTGTGGGGGTGTTTTTTTAATATGGCATAGTACTTGCAATTGTCCATACATTCTTCATACTGGTGCCATATTGTTTTAACAGCTCGAAAGATATTTTTTTTTTTTTTAATTTCATCTGAAATTTGACATCTTGGCTAGATATGCGTCACGCATGTGAACGAAAGAGTTTATTGGCGATTGAGAGAAGGCGAAAGGTGGTAAATTGTAAAGGGAATGCACACTGTTTTGTTCATAATTACTAGCACACTTGTATGATTGTAAAAAGTTACATTTTGATGATATGATTATTATATGTAGGAAGAAGTAAGGAATTCCTTGTTACCTACTCGTATGTACGCGTTTTGTTTTTGTTGTTCGTGCACTACTTGGCCTTTAACGAGACCTCACATTAGTCAATACAAAACGTGACAAATCCCAAATGCGCATAATTCGTTAGTTATTCTGAACAACAGTCAATCTGTTTGTGCACGTATTCCCAACTGGTCAAAATCCCTCAACCCTTTAATGAGCAAAGTTATTTCGAATTTTATCTTTAAATAAGTACAGTCAAATTCATTCATATTCATTAACAACATTTAAGCGCAGCACAACGGATTGCTCTAAAAATTTAATTTAAAAACAAAAAAAAACGCGTCAAATGTATTTGAATTACAAGCTTCGCGTTCTCTTGCTTTGCGTGATAAATTTCAATTGTTCGCTGCTGGTGCGCTCATGGCAAATGGATTTTAATCGAAATTTTCTTTGTAAACTAGGCAAGATTTTGCGAGCGCAAGAATTGATTTGGTTTCTCAGTGAGCAATTGAATACGACGAATAGTGTTGGCACACAGGATCTAATTAGCTCGGTTAGCGAGTGTTTGGGCATCACGCAGACTATTTTGAGCAATCATCCCGCTAAGCGTTTCATACAAACCGGGAATAAGAAAAACGCCATGAGTGTCGTTCTTACCACCTCACCGACAGATCCCATACTCCAAGTGCACGATCTCTCTTTGCATGGACGCCGTTTTTACTTCGGTTTATTGATCATGGTTAATGTGGTGCATGATTTCAACGTGGTGCCAGAGTATTTAATCGGTTTGAGTGAGCGTAGCTTGCGGAATACATTGCTGTATTTTTACAGCGTAAATCGTACAAACGAACTCTTTGGCATCACTGCGTATCCGGAGTTGAAATTTGAGAATCGTTCCAACTATTTTGAATATTTAAAGAATGAGATGAGTAAGGTTATAGCTGGTGCCGTTGATATGCAGGGTTATAAATTGTATACACCATTGCGACAGGATATGCCACAAGTCTTTAGTTATGTGAATGCAAATGGAAAGACCGTCTGGCAGGGTTCCACCTACAATGTATTGAAATTATTTACGAACTACTGCAATGGTACGTTGATTAGTTACGCAATGCCCAAGGATCGGCTGGGCGGTGACGAAATCGATATGAAGGCGGCGCTTGAGTTGATACGAAAGCGCGAGGTGAGCGTAATAGCTAGCGCATATGCGCTATTTCAGACGGATGAAAAGCTAAGCAATAGTTATCCGCTCATGGTGGTCCGTTGGTGCCTCATGGTGCCAATTTGGAATAGCGTTACAACATTGTACTACCTCACAAAACCATTCGACGAATTGACTTGGCTTGGTATAACTTGTGTTTTCGGTACGCTCGTGTTGACCAAGTTTCTTTGGCTTTGTTTGCAGGGGTCACAACAATTGGCGGCGCGCTTAAGTAATGGCGTTTTACACTGTTTTTGCCTGAGTACCGGCATTACAACACCGCGCATAATAAGAGCGCCACCTGTCGTACACTTTTTGATTTGCGCTACAATTTTCTTCTATGGCTTCTTTCTCACGGCCAACTATACCTCGCTGTTGGGTAGCATCTTTACGGTCACACTATTTCGTGCACAAATCAATACAATGGATGATCTCGTAAGACTAAATCTCTCAGTGATGATCATAGATTACGAACTGGATTTTTTACGCTCCAATGGCCATGAGCTGCCCGAGAACTTTTCGCGTTTAATCATGCCAGTGGATGTGGCTACATTTAGTAAACATCAACTGCAGCTTAATTCGAGTTTTGCCTACTTTGTGACCGAGGAAAAGTGGCACTTTTTGAATTTGCAGCAATTGTTCCTCAAGCAGGGCATTTTCAAGTTCACCGATATCTGTTTTGGTTCTTACCACTTAACCTATCCACTGCAGCCGGATTCTTTGATATATCGCAATTTGGAATATTACATCTATCGCATGCATTCTTCAGGTATGCTAAGTCATTACGAGCGCAACGCTTTCGACTATGCGACGCATGCAGGACACGTGAAACGCTTAACGGATATTACGGAGTTTACTTCGGCTGGTATGCAACATTTGTTTGTTATCTTTTGCATTCTGTTGGCTATATTTTGTGTAAGCATTTTTGTTTTTGTTGTAGAATTGTTGATTTATAGGGTGAACCGTAAGCAAAATTTAGCAAAACTGTAGTTTATTTAGATGTACATATGTATGAAATGTTAAAATAAATAAGTAGTAAAATGTTTCTTCTATTGTTTGGGTTGTGTATAATAACTGGGATTTTACATTGTCGGCAAGCGTCTGATGTTTTTTGGGACCATCTTCTCAAAGGCAAAGCTTCCCATTTGCCTTTCAAGTGCCGACCTTTATTTAATTAGGTGTAAAAACTAAGGTTTCCTTTTACAATGGGACATCGGAATTCACCGAGTTATTAGTAGATACAATTTCAATTTAAGTCTCTTATTCGGCGACTAACATAAAACTCGTTAAGTTATGGCGGTCAAAGCGATCGCATAGCAATAACTTAACGTAAGTGTACATTGTTTTTTTTTTCACCAAGTAGTCAATTTCGGACTCGAACCCAAACTAAAAGTTCCTAGCTGGTCGGTTGTTGCTTTCCATGCTGGACAGGTGGTCCTAAAGGTCGTATTTCAAGGTAAGGTTCTCTTTGATTGATTGCGAATAAGAAATGGACGACTTGTCGAAAGATCTGTTCAATAGATATACAGATGCTCGTGTGCGTGGTTTAGAGAGCCGAACGCTTTCTATTCGCTGGATTGGTTTTCGTAGCTCGGCAATGCTTGTAACTCAGCGCTTCGCCTTCCCGACTGCTCTCGAATAAGACTTCTGATGTGCTTGGGAGGTTGCTCATCATGTATTAAGTATGGTAATGAATGAAGCTCAAGAGCATTTTTTTCGGTGGGTTCCGTCAATCGCAGGAGATCGAATGAAACTAGTTTGCATATCAGAAACACTTTAAGTATATGCAATGATTTATTAAAAACATGCTGTTATTAATTTGTAGGCAAATAATTTTTTTTTTCTAATACCTATGCTTTACGTAGGCTGTGCATAATAGACTCTGCTAAATACAAAAAAAAGTTCATTAATATAAACGGGACTAAAACATAAGGACACAAGGAGTTTTCTACTAGACTTTTAAATTAGCATTTGTGAATTATGACTAGTTGGAGACGACGAATCGTGTGACGAAGTGGACAAAATCGACATTTTTCATAAAACTTAGCATTAGAGTGGGTCAATTTATTTCTCGACAAAGCGGTTATCAAAAACGTAAATTACGATGAATTCTAAGAAAATTTGCCCAAGAAATCATGGGTCTCAGATCAAAATCGAACTTCCGGTTTTAAATGAGAAACTTTTCGTATTTTTTATTTTGTAAAAATCAATCCAATTTCTGTTACACTGTCGATTGTTTGTTTGATTTGCACTTTTTTTTTGTTTCTTAATTTAATTGTTTGCTTTGACTTTATCAACTTCTCAGAGAAAGCAAAGCAACCCTGATGAATTACTAATAAAACAATTGTTTCCGAAAGCATGGTTTTGTATTATTTTGATACAATAATGCAGTTAGAAGTTTTTACTCAAGAAAGAAGCGAATCGAATATTACATTATCAAATCACTCGGAATCAAATTTGGTGTATATGTCAGATCCATATTTTACTGCTTTCGGTTTGCCAAGTGATTTACACGAACTAAATTTGGCCAATTGCCGCGATGTTTTAAAATATATTTTTTTTTTTGAGTAATCGGTGTAAAAATAGAAATAAAATGTTTTCGTACACATCTTTTTTTCCACAAGTGGCGAATAAATTGATTGAAATTTTTAGCAAATTGAATATTGGCATACTGACGAAGAAAACCATAATAAACAAGCTGAAAACCTTGCTGAATAAATATTGTAAAGAAACAAAAGGCACGTCTACATCTGAAAAATACATCGCATTTATCAAGACTATGAACAACTTATTCCATTTATATTAGAAAATGCAAGTGCAATTTACAAGAAAACTGACAATTCCAGCAGTCCTGGCGGATATTGTTGATTTGGATTTGGCTCCGACAGCTACTGAATATTCATCTTACCGGCCTGACTCATCAGATATGGACGTTGATGAAGATTTTGTGTTCAAAACACTAAATGCAGAAAGGTCAATTGTTCTTAAGCGCGGTTCGTATACGAAAAGGCTTGATACCCACAATTATGCTATGATGTGCGACAGATTTGGTATATCAGACAGAGTTGCTGTGTGTTTGGCTACAGCACTTTTTAAAGATATAGATTTCAAGGACGACAATGGGGAACTTGGTATTTTGGACAAATGTAAAGTAGCGCAAGAAAAGAAAAAATTCAGGGGTTCTGTGCATCAAAAACAATGCAGGAGTTCCTGCGTGCTGGCATTAATTATAAGCTTCACCCGAGAATGGTTAAAGAATTACACATCGTGGTTTTGCGAGAACCTAAAACCGAGCTCCTGGGTCATTTAACACTCAATTCTGAGGACGCTGGTACAAAACGAAAGCTATATTTTTCTATTCTTTTGGATATATTTGCTTATTAGTTTTTCTTTTTCATCATATTTTGTTTTTAATTTTAAACCAGAGATTTTTAAAACCCGATCTAAATACTAACATTTTATAAACATCTAATTTATTTTAAGAGTGTCACAACGTTTTAGTTCTTAAAATTACAAAAACCAGAAAACGGCATTGAGTGCGCTCGAGTGTGCATATTCATCATCCCTAAAATTTGATACAAGCAAGCACAGCCGTCTGCTGCTGTGCGCTCATTCATGCTCACTCATAAAACATAAGGCTGACATGTGCGGGATATATCATTACATTTTCGAGTGCGGTAGTTCACATGATTGGCCGTGCATGTGAAGGCGCAAACTTGCGCATGTACACACTTGAGTGCACTCGGGCATCTACTAATGGCGATTTCTTTTCTACAAAAAATGTTGCACTTCATTGCCCCGCTCTTGTGTGTACGTGCGCAGAGGGCAATGTTAAGGCAACATTTTCTGTAGAAAAGAAAACGCCATAAGTATTTATCCTATTATTTACAGATAAAAGAAACGACATAGTTAATTTTAATTAATATGTATTGTATACATTTATTTAACAAAAACATTTCATGAGATCCAACATGTAGGGTTAGTATTTAAAAAATTTTTAAATAGTAGGAGTTAAATTTAAAATGAAAATAAACATTTCCTAAGACTTAATTTAATTTCAAAGTTCTTAATCTGCTAGATAGAAAATTAAAGTTTTCTGGACAAAGTGTAATTCACACTAAGGATTTGTTCAGAAACAATATCTGCAGTATCTGCCATCTCACGTAAAAAAAAAAACAATACAAAAAATATGATAGAAAACACACTTAAGATCGCTAATCAACTACTGCTTGCAAAGAAAAATATTGTTACGGGTAACCCGAGTGGCTCGCAAACAACCCTTGAGTGTCGCGAGCGTTTGTCGCCGGCGAGTGTGTTACATATGTACATGCAACTTTGTATGCTGACGCAAATTTGTCCGACGGATAATGTAGCGAGCATGTATGCATCGTCATGATCGTATTGATCTATGAGCAAACAGACAAGCGACGGTTTGTACACGAAAACAATAAAGCATGCAAAATACGGCTACATGCGCGAGTATACACACAATTTCTGCACTCGTTGCAGTTCTCTGACAAAAACCATGAGCTTTTACATTTCTTGTGCATCATTTATTGATGATTTAATGGCTAATTTCATACAAAATTTGTTTAGTAATAACCTAAACATCCAAATTAGTCCGTTATCTATAGAGCTTTCGAAAGCTCATGAAATTTTCTTTCGAACAAACCCAAACATAACCACTTTTGTTAGTTTTCTTAAAAGATTCAATAACATTTTAGAATGTTTTAAATTTCTGTAGAGCACTTTCTCAAAATTGCAAGTATATAGAGATCATTAAGATTAACTTGATATGCATCACAAAAAGAATGCTGATGAGAAGGTGTAGCGGCCTTCGAAACAGCTGATTTTAGACCCATGGTTTCTTGGACAAATTTTCTTAAAATCCATCGTAGTTCACGATTTTGATAACCGCTTGGTGAATTTTTTTTGCTCCATACAAATTGATCCACTCTACTGAGCATATTAATTTTAAGTTTTCATTGTTTTATTTAATTAAAATTACCTTATTAAAAAATATTTGATTAAGGTCTTAAAAAGAACTTTTTCAAGAAAAGGTGAAAAATATTAAAAAAAAATAAATATATAAAAAAGACATTTTAAATAAACGTTCTACAAAAAATTGGCTTAATATACTTTAATTTTTGTTGAATTACTTGGTTCTGAAAGAAAAACTTCTTGAAAAACTTTCTATGTTTCTAATGGGTTGGGTTAATACGACACTCGATGGTAGTTAATATTTAATGGTCATCGCTTATCGACAAAGTGTGAGGTCGTTGAAAAAACGATCTTTGTTAAAATAGATGAGGAATCATTGCGTCGCCGCAGAACACTCTGTTTTGGAATATAAATACATTCGAATGCAAGTGAATAAATTAACCTGAAAAAAAAATTTTTTTAAATTAACATTTGGTAAAGTGTTTATTATGTTATTACTTTGATAATTCGTCAATATAAACGTGCTGGTACATTTTTATTTATTGATATACATACATATGTAAACATAAAACAATTTCTCTTTAATACAATTTTCTATAACTACTGCAGAAGTATACTGGTTACACAGGAAATCGCTAAGCGGGCAAAGCATCGACTTTAACTCTACTACAACTCAAACATTCAGCCAAAAAAACAATAAAACTTACTGTAAACATTGCTACTAACATGAGAAATACAACAATCAAATGCTGCATCCCAGCCGAAGTGTGCACCGAATTATCTGCCAGACGTCTCACCAAGCCCGCATGTACCGCATAATCGAAAGCTTTGCGCTCGTAATGACTCAACATACCCGAAGAATGCATACGATATATAAAGTACTCCAGACTGCGATGGAGAAAGGAGTCACGTTGCATGGGAAATGCGAGAAAGAAGGAGCCGAAGCAAATGTTGCTGAACTTAAAGTAGCCAGGCTTGAGGAATCGTTGCTGTAAATCGAGAAAGTGCCACTTTTCTTCGGTCACAAAATAGGCATAGCTCGTATTGAAACTATATTGGTGTTCTACGAAAGTAGCAATATCCACCGGATGGATTAAACGTAAAAAACTCTCCGGCAACTGCTCGTTATTGGTATGTAAAAACTCCAATTCATAATCGATAATTAACACAGTGATGTTTGCTTTTATAAGATCCTCCATTGTGTTGAATTGTGCGCGAAATAAATTGACGGTTAGAATGCTGCCCAGCAGAGAGGTGTAGTTGGCTGTGAGAAAGAAACCATAGAAGAAAAATGTTGTGAAAATTAAAAAATCCAAAACGGACGGCGCCGAAAGCGTTGCAGTAGGCACCGATATGCCCGTGCTTAAGCAGAAGCTGCGCAAAATGCTATCGCTTAAGCGTGCCGATAAATGATGTGTGCCCTGTAAGCAACACCACAAACACTGGACGAATAATAGGGCGCCAAAAACGCATAGAATGCCAAGCCAAGTTAAATCGTCGAATGGCTCCAAGGGATAAAACATTGTTGTGACACTATTTAAAACGGGCACCATTAAACACCAACGCACCACCGTTATCGGATAGCCCAAACCAATGCAGCTATTCTCGTAGAATAAAGCGTAAGCGTGCGCCAAAAAAGTGATTTCATCGCGACGCAGTAAATCCATTGCGGCCTTCATATCAATTAGATCACCACCAAGTCGATCGCATGGCATTTCGTAACTAACCAATGTGGCATTGATGTAATCGGTAAAAAGTTTGAGCATACTGAATATGCTACCCTGCCAGCGCGATATGCTGGTTTCACCTGGTGCATGAAATATACCCGGCAGATCTTGACGTAGTGGAGTGTGTAACTTGTAGCCCAAAGTATCCATGCCACCAGCCAGAAATAGTTTATACTTCGATGACATTTCAGCATAATAATTCGAACGATTTTCAATACTAAACACCGGAAAAAAAGTGTAACCGAAGACTTCGTTGCTGCCCTCTTGACTGGTATAGTAGAGTACAGCTTTTTGAAAGTGACGACGATGCAAATCGTGCAAGAAATGTGCAACAACAGCAAAGTCCGATATCACATTTAACATGATGACCAAATTTAATGAAAAGTGTCGGCCGAGTAGTGCGCGATTGTGCACTTGCATGATGGGATCTTTGGGATCTGTGGCAAAGACAATAACCAAAATTGTTTTCTTCATTTCCGTTTCAATCAAAGGCACTTCGGGACGTTTTGTCAGCACCGTTTGCGGTAGTTCGAGAAGTTCATTGATTTCCAACATGAATTCACTTAAACCCACACAATGTGCGTCATTCATTTGCTCGCTAATGAACCAACCAATATCTTGGGGTTGCACAAACTCTATCAAGGGTAGAAGATAATCTCTAATAAATTCACGATCCCAGCTTAGTATAGGCGTTGAAAGAGAGAGTAGCGCTATTATGATTATTGTCTTTATGCGAAATGGAAACATTTTGCGTTCAAATCTAAATTATGTGCAGCCGCGTCTTTTCGCCAAATGTAGACAACTGAGAAGTGGCTGTAGAAATGCAAAAGTATTTCAAATTGCACTTCAACAATTATTATTTATGATAAACTGCACACGTGCAAGCAGCATGGGGGAGTTTAAAGCATTTGACTTTAGTGAGCTTACGTGACCGTGTGCAATTACGGATTTTGCAGTGTTTACAAATATAAATATGTTGGTAAATAGATAAATATTTGTTGGCCCATTGCCAGCTGCAAACTGCACAAAACGATTTATGTAGCTGATTAACTGTAGGTACTCGTATCAGCGTTGTACTACTCATACGTTAATCGATTGTAATTCACCTCTCTGATGCTGTTGTGCTTCTTAACAAAATATTCCAGCGCGAAAACACAAGCACTCAACAGCAAACCCGTGGCTAAAACGATCCATGCAATCGTAAAGAATCTTAGATTCAATGGCTCAACAGGATAAGTATCGGTTAGTATTTGTGCATATTTTGCACGCACAGCTTGATTGAATGAACGCTCCTCCCATTGACTCCACAGGCCAGATTCGCGTATAATTAAAATGAATAGATTTAGCGTGTCATACCAAATGGCGCCACGTTGCACCGGTATCGCTTTGAAGACGGTGCCAAAACAAATTTTCGACAAATGAAAGTACGGTTGTATGAGTATGCGTTGTTGGCGATTCAAAAAATTCCATTGATCCTCTGTCACCACATAGGCGTAATTGCGATTTAATTTGTCCAAGATATCTTGAAATTCCTGTCATGGTATCTCGCGCAATAGACGCGATAGTGCGAGTATATGTTCGACATTATTTTGTTTGATTTCTGCAAAATCACTTAAGGTGATCAACACCTTTATGTTGGCATCCAACAAGTCCTGCACTGTATTGATGGGCGGCACAAACACCGGCTTCATATTGTAGGCTGTCAGATAGGGTGCATGATAGGCGGCCAATATGAAACCGAATACAAATAGCAAACTATAGAAGAGTAGCACACGCACATGTGCATTATGTAGTTTCACATTCATATTCGAACAGTACATAATTATAGCGCTGCTATGTAGAATATTGCGTGTTAGCGAACGTGTCGGTTGGTTTTCATTTGTTGGATATTCAATATATTTCATTAGTATTGCAATATAGAAGATGCCAAAGAGTAGACACGCGTAAATGTAGCGTCCAAAGGGCCAAACGATGTACCAATACTTGGGCAATTCATCCTCCAACGGCACCATAATACAATTCCTCACCCAATACAACGGATAGCTGAATTGTACATTGAGTGTGACATGCTTCACCATCGTTGCGCCATTCATCGATAAATTATACTCGCCGGTGTGTATGCGTTCATAGGTTTCCGAATAGTTTTCACTTATATCGCGATTCCATTTCAAATGCATTTGATGTTAATCAGCGAAATTCCATATGGTTTGCGCGTATGGACCAAAAAGTGCTGAAGAATCGCTAACATTGTTGCGCGCGAGAATATAGGCGCGTGGCACGTCATCGTAAAAGGGAGTTTTAAGTATCGCTGTATTGTTTGAAGACATTTTTTTGTTTGTTTATTTTTGAGCGCGACCAAACCTTTACTTGCGCCGCAGCGTGTGACAATCGATGTGGACACTGTGTGAAATTGCAACCGTATAGGCACTTTATATAGGCAAAGGCTTCCCTTGAGGTGTCACGAAAATGAAGGTTAATTTCGCAAAACAGCAAATTATCATAATGTGTGTGTGTGTGTGTGTGTAGTATAAGTAAGCGTATGTAGGCGGTAGGTTGTCATGTGCAAATGTTATTTACTTTTTGTGTTTTTACCTCTTTGCATGCGCCAACTCGATGAAGTTGAGCGATTGAAATCGATGCGGTAATTAAGATTGCCAATCGATGCGGCGTGACAGCGCCACGGGCAAGGAAAAAAGGTCATTAGAAAGTTTGACTGTTTTTTGTGAAATTTCAAGGCTTTGTTTAATAGAGTGTGACTACTTAAAAAAATAGTTAAAGGATGATTTGAAAGTGCACAGTGTCCTTGAAGAGTGAGTGATCGCATTTGTTTGAAATCATTGAATGAGACGATTACATTTTTTATGAAGAGATACATACATATACATATTTCACTAATAAAAATAATAATAATTTGACGCTTACACTATATATGTACATAGTACATAGCTCAGTGTTTGGTCGAGCTTCTCCTACCATTTGAGGTGTGCGTCTTTATATTCAACTACAAATGGAGGGACCTACAACTTTGTGCCGACTCCAAACGCCAGATGTATTTTATGAGAAGCTTTTTCATGGCAGAAATACCCTCGGAGATTCGAACCGCGAACTCAGCGGCATAACGAGTTATAGCACTAGCGGTGCGACCACAGCTAACTAAAGCGGTTTAAAAACAGGTGGAGAGTTCTTAGATTTTTGTACTTTATGTTACTGTATTTTAAAAACATAAAGGTAATCTTCTCAAAAAGATTTTAAAATTAATGTGCCTTTAAATATAATTAAATTAACGTTCAAGGGAAGTTAAATTGTTAAAGTTTCTTGAGATAACTAATCTGAATGAGTTAGATCATGTTCTCTTTAGCAAGTTGGCACGAACAAAGGCTGCTTGGAAGTCTAAAAAAATCATAGTAGCGATCTCTTAGAGCTGGCTTTACCATCTAATCTTAAGTTGAACTTAAGTTCTAGTTAAGACAAATCTTAGCTAAGACAAGTTTAAAATATTGTACACATTTGCGTTTCACAATGGAGACTTAAGTATGAAAAATATTTAATTCAGAACTATGGCAGCACCACAAGAATGTGCTTTATTATTCCATATTTCGACATTTGTGCAATTACAAAAGAACTCAAATAAATATATTTGTGTGTGGTTTATTCAAAGAGTATTTTTAAGTTAAAATATTACAGACAAGGCGAATTCATTAAATGTGGTGTTAAATCTATCAGCTGATTGTTGGTTGCATGTCAAATCAATAGTTTAGTTGCAAAATAATCAATTGTTCCGTTTAAATACCCGAAATTGAAAAATACGGTTCACTATAACTTTTTGCGGTGACTCTAATAGTGTAAAAATTATTTCGCGAAGGTTAAATACAAAGGAGATTAAGTTTGACAATAACCCTCCAAAGCGTTACATTTTTAGAATCGCTACCACCTTACATGAATTCGCCTTGATTACAGAATTAATATAATAATAATTATAGCGCGTACACTGTTAGATTTGTACACTTTTCAATTAATCCAAATACTGTATACGATCTTAAAAATTAATTTACACTATATAGCTCAGTTTTTGGCGGAGCTTCTCCTACCATTTGTGGTGTGCGTCTTTATATTATACCACAAAATGGAGGGACCTACAGTTTTGTGCCGACTCCGAACGGCCGATGTATTTAATGAGAAGCTTTTTCATGGCAGAAATACCCTCGGAGGTTTGCCATTGCCTGCCGAGGGGTGACCGCTATTAGAAAAAACTTTTTCTATTATTAAGATTTTGCTTGCCCTGACTGAGATTCGAACTTCGAACTCACCGGCATATCAAGTCATAGCACGCACCGCTACCAACTCGACCACAGCGGCCACCAATTATTGCATGGTTCCTGCGCCAAAATAAAGTAGTTTATATTTCTTGGGAAATAAAAGGTAAGTTCGGGTACGGATAATTATTGAAAGTTTTCGAAAACTATCAGCTTTTAGCGTTCGCGTACGCCAAAAACTAACAAAGTAGGGCAAATTGAGAGAGCAAAGTGACATTTTAATTTGAGGGGAAGCTGTTGGTTTCTGCTGGAAAAATTTTTGCCAGCAGAAATTTGCCAACAGCAAAACAGCTGATGAAAAACAGATGATTGCAATTCGCATAATTACGAAATTATTGTTTAAGAATTTTAAAGGTGGAAATTATAAAATATGAGTGTTAAACTAAGTTTCCTTAGTATAATGTGTCAAGAAAACCCGAATGCAATTATTTTCCATTTTGCATATTTGGATGCTGACAATAATTCAATCAGCTGTTTGTTGAATTTGCAAGTTTCTGCAAATTCTGCGTTCGCGTACTGTTTTGGATATTTTTCTTTGGTGAGAGAAGAGAAGACAATTTCACTGAATTTTGCTGTTACATATTTTCTGTTGGATATTGTAAACGAACGTACCTAATAAAGGAAACACATACCTGACAGTCTTATTTTATTTAAAATCGAAATAAGAACATTGCAAGCATTATTGACTCGAAATTGGTCGCGAAAATCTTTCTCATCGTACTTTACCTTAGTTCTCCTCAAAACAATACTATTTATTACTTCCATGTATTCTAAGTCAAATTCCATGTTTCGAAAATTCTTTAGATTTTCTCAATTATTGGTCTTTGCAATTTTATTTGGCTCTGTTAACAGAGGTTAGAGCAACTTAATACGGCAAATTCGGCGACTTACATCAGTTCTACATAAGTCGAGCTTAAGATTTGGTTGGTGAAACGCAAAATCTTAAACTAGACTCAAGTTTGACTTAAAAATGGATTGTAAAACCGGCCATTACTTTCCTTGTTTTTTATACTCTCTAATTACGTTTCTCTTTTCTTTTCTTCGTGTATTAAAAAATACATATCTGCCATTCGGAGTCGGCATTAAACTGCATTTGTCGTACAATATAGAGATGTTGGAAGAAGATCGGTCAAACAACAAGCTGTGTGATGTAGGCGCAAAATTATTATAAATATAAAAAAAAAAAATTGTAATTGCATACAAATGTTTCTTTTCTTTAATGTGCATAATTAAAAAAAAAAAAAAAAAATTTGAAAAAAAACAACGCCTTCATCCGTGACAATGTTCGATTTTTAGCGACCATTGCCGTGACCAGGATTCGAACCTGGGTTACTACAGCCACAATGTAGGGTCCTAACCACTAGACGATCACGGCTATTGAAGGCTTATCATCACAACGCTCTTTTTCGTAACACAAATACAAAAAACAAACAAATACATAAAAAAGCAAAACACATAAAGTCAAATGAGAAAATAAACAAAAAAAAAAATAACGGCTACAACAACAACCATGCATAGAGAAAGGCCAACTTTTCGTCCGCCATGTGCGTTTACAAATATAAATTACAAATTATGCGATAAACATTTTATTTTGTATAGAGCAATCGCACAACTGGGAGAGCATTTCGAGAGCGCCAGCCAGTGTATAGCAAGAAGAAGAAAAAACACAAAACACAAAAAGAAATAAACAAGCAACTATCGAGCGTCTTAGATGCAAAATATGTATTGGACAAAGCAGCTCACTGCTGATTTGGAATGTGTAAATACATACATACATACATATATACAAACACATACAGCCCGTTTGCCGGCTTTGCAGTTAGGCACTACACTCTGTTCACAAATTATAGCACAAACACTGCCAATATGTGACAATTTATTTTTCCCCCAATGATTTAAAATTATTTTTTCATTAAAACATCGTTAATTCTCCTACAAACACAATTAAAAAAATTTTTTTTTTAAAATATGTTATATAAAAAATGAAGAAGAAATTAATCAAAAAATTATAAAATTTTTGGTAATTTTTTACTGGCGCTCTTTCGCAATTCCTTCCATATAAAAATACAAATCGCGGTTTTGTCTTGTATGGAAGAAACTCCTGGTAAAAAAAATTGTCAAAAATCAGTGATAACTTGTAGACACTTGAAACTTGCACTTTTTCAGTTTAAAATTGAATAAGCTTCTCACAGAAATTCTAAACTTTTTTTTTTAAAGTTCGAAAAATTGGGAATTTGGAGTTAATTTTTTTCTTTTTAGAAAATGAACCACATTTTACTTGGAAAATAATTTTAATTAATTACCAGCAAAATAAAATGCCCAAATCTGTCAATATGTGGTTGTGCTATAATTTGTGCATAGAGTTAATATGTCGACTGCAGCCATAAATAGCGCATAACAACAAGAAATATACAAACAAACATACGTTAAATACAAGAAAATAAAAGCTTTCAGCTAAAAGTAAACAAATGAGCATTCAAATAAAACTTTCCGTTATCAAATCTAGCAATCGGTAGAAAAAAGTTTGCTTAAAGCAAACTTGCAAAAAAATGCGATTAGTTGGGGGTGATTCCGGAATAAGTCACAAAGGAGCAATCGACCTTTACAGCTTTCGATCACTCTACATGGTATTTTAATGTTTTCATTTTTCAAACATGTCCAGTAAATATGTGTATTCATTGTAGCCTTTCATACGTCAAGAGTATGAATAACTTGTTGTTATCAGGAATGTAATATTGAGAGACCAATCGTACAACACTCAACGAGGCTATGACTGTCTTACTAAACATCTTACTAGTCGATCTGATGGACATGCCATCCTAAGACTACTAGAACTAAAAAGCTGGAAAGCACATACTCGTATACTTACTGAGCAAAACGGATAAACTACTGCCGCAGAGGATCAAAAGTGAGAGCGTCATTTATACAAATAACAAGTAAAAAAAACTAAATTCGTGCGAAACTGATTTTTATATGCCCTCGCGATATATTTTTGTATGGTCGGTGACCATGATTTCATAAAATTCCCGCTTCTTTTTTTCAAATCGCAGCTAGTATTAAACTTTACAAAATTTCTTACAATAAATACTGAAAAACGAAGTTTTTTGCATTTTATAATTTTCCGTTATATGGAAGTTGGGCGTGGTTATGGTCCGACTTCAGAAATTATTATTTGTTCACCAAATTTTGTGGCGATTCCTTACATCGTTATTGAGATACCTACAGACGTTTCTTTATAATTGGGCGTGGTAACGCCCATTTTTCAAAATTTCATAAAAATCAAGTTTCTTAATTAAATATCTCTCTAAATATCAAATTTTAATTAATATGCTTCAATAGATAAAGAAAAAACGATATTTTTGCATTTTTCAAAATTTCCGTTATATGGGAGGTGGGCGAGGTTATGGTCCGATTTCAAAAATTTTTAACGATGATAACGGCGATATTGAGGAAAATATGTCCACCAAAATTTTATGACGATACCTTACACCGTTATTGAGATACAGAAAATGTTTCATAAGTGGGCGTGGCAATGCTCATTTTTCAAAATTTCATAAATCTCTTATTTCTTGGTTTAAAATCGCTCCAAATACCAAATTTCACTCAATTTGTTTTAATAGATACCGAAAAATGAAGTTTTGCATTTTCCAAAACTGCCGTTATATGGGAGATGGGCCTGGTTATAAACCGATTTCAAAAATTGTCTACGGTAATAATAGCGATGTCTAATATGTCCACGAAATTTTGTGACGATTGTGAGATACAGACATGTTTTCCTAAGCGAGCGATTTCTCTTCTCATTCTGATCATTTTACTATATATACGTTTCTTTTATGCTGTTACAAACAACTGTTATGCGAACAAATTTATAATACCCTTGATTTGATTTGATTTGATTTATTAAGGTTTAATGTATTAGTGCAATAAGATCTATATACATACATCTTTTGTAGCACAACATCGAGAAGGTATTACAATGAGACATTATAAACTATTAAAAATATTAAAAAAAAAAAAAAAAAAATTAAATAAAAAATTTAAATAAATAGAAACGAAAATTAAATGAACATATACTTAAAAATAAGGAACATTTGATAAATCTATACAATTTAAAAATATCTTATTTTATTAGATTCATAGTTACGTACTAGAGTTTTCTTAAGTATAGATATGTAGATGGGTCAACCAATTTTAGAAAAGTGGTTATATAAAGATTGTTTGTAGTTACTTTTGTTAATTTTGCTTCTAGTTGCAGAAGGAATGGAGTTCCATACCCTTATGGCATTGGCAAAAAACAGTCTGGTTGAGTTCTTGAATTAACGCTGGCCATACGAATAAATACGAGTACACGCCGCATTCATAATTTAAGGATGGCCGTCAAAGCGACTAGGAGTAACTTACACAATTTTTTTGCAGAAGCTTAATAGATAAACGGGACTTCAAACTATCAAACAAGTTTGGCTTATTTTCTGAGTGCGAGTAAACTCTCGTTTCGTGGTTTACTGATAAGATTAATAATAATTTGGCACGAACATCCTCCATTCATTGTTTGGCAGAGCTTCGCTTATCGTTTGTTGCGTGCGTCTTTTATGTTTTACCGCAAATGTCCTAAATCTAAATATTTTTCGTTCTCGTTGCACGGCAAAACTATTTCATTTAAAGCTTTAACATGGCCACCAAGAGGCTTGCCGTAACTTGTCAAGGCGGGACCGCTATTAGAAAAAACTTTTTCGTGGATTTTAGATTTTTTATAACTTGGCTGCGATTCGAACCTTAGATCGCAGTGGCATATCAAATCAACTTTCCACTATGACAATTACTCATACAGTGTGAATGCCCTGCGTTGTGTGGTTACATTATTTTGAAACAATCTAAACGAGCTTACGGCAGTTGTAGAGAGGAGACGGGTTCTGAAATCGCTGTTGTGTTTTTTGTTGCAACCATTGTGTGAGACATTTTAACGTTGGACATCAGCCGAGTGTCAGCGGTCATTATTTGAACTTGTACATCGATGTATTCAAAAGCCGCTGGCAAATCGTTCAACGAGCCACTATGGTTTTTTAACTCTTTTCTCTGACATTACACTTTTTTTTTTTTCAAAGTAAAAGTTCGCACTAATATTCTTATCGGCATAATCAAGACAGTTTACTTACATTTCATTTTTTTATTCTAATAAAATGCATTACAGCTCACACAATCATTCCACCACCCGCCGAGTTACATCGTTATAGTAATGCAGCTAACAATTATATTTATATAGACATTTTCGATGACAGTTTGCCCATAGCACTCGTATCGTTAGCCAAAGGCAATGTAACTTTATTAGCATCAACAATGTGAAAAATTACCAAACCAGCGCCGTTTGATTAAATTTAATTGCAACAAATCAACTTAATTTATTTAATTTGCTTATTACATTTGTGCACATTTTGTAAGCGATTAGTCATGTAAATAGTTAATAAAATTGTAATGAACAAATGTTTGAGAGTGTATGTAATGTACATATGTATATTTTAGCAGAGCGGTATAAAAAGAAAATCGCCTGTTTGGCGGCCATTAGTAGCCCTACAGGATGTTGATGTTGAAGTTGTTACTACACGGATTTGTCTGCGCGTTAGCGTTTAGCACCAACACGGCCAACACCGTCAACACTGCCAGCAACGTTAGCGCCACCTTTAATACAACCGCGCACGCTATCATCTTTGACGACATTTTGTTGCGTACTCTGAGTTTTTATCACATTTCAAATGTAGCGATTTTCATAGGCGCAAACGATGAAGACCACTCTTTGTTCACGGCTATAGTTGCCAGCTTGGATGGGCGACTTTTAGCGGCACGTTATATATTCACTTCTGCTGCTAAATCGATATCATCCGGCAATTCGTTACGTAATCATATTGCAAATGATGCGTTGAGCATCGTAATATGTGACACACCAAGCGATCAGATTTGGCGCGTCGTCGATCAGCGTTTGCGTAAACTACGCCACACCAAGCTGGTGGTTGTGTCGACAAGCGTATCATTTGAACCGTTGGAAATGTTTGCCAAACTATGGCAACTACAGTTTTTGGATGTTGTATTGTTGTACAACAATACAATATATCGTTATACGCCTTTTCCGAGTATAAAGATTTTTCGCGTCTATAATGGAACATCCAATCCTTTTTTACACAGAACCACCAATCTAAAGGGTTATCTGATCTCAACGCCCCTCGAGAATGATTTGCCACGCATCTTCTTTGTGAAAAATCATACCGGCCATATATCAAATATACGTGGCTTTGCCTTTCATATCTTTTCGAACTTTGTGCATCGCATGAATATGAGACTACGCATCATCAATCCTGAAGTTGTACACGAGGTAACGAGCAGCGTTAACGTAAGCCTCATTGCGCAACAACTTGCCAACCAAGAGCTGGAGATCTCTATGCATCCATATACGAGCATTGGCGAAGAGCAAGGCATAATTAGTTATCCAATTTTCAAGTTAGATTGTTGTCTCATTGTGCCATGGAAGAATGAAATATTGCGCTGTTGGTATCCGATACGTCCGCTCGAGTGGGGCAGTTGGATTGTTATAGGCGTTGCAGTTATTTACATCTCTGTGGCATTGGTGTGGACAAGTCCATGCGTGGCGCGCGATGCTCCATTTCTCACGAAATTATCACGCACATTCCTCGAGAGCTTATCACTTGTGGCCTTTCTAGCGCATACCTATCAATGTCAACAACCTTCTTTGCGCTACTTTCTGATCTACTTACAGCTAGCGCTTTTTGGATTTCTAGTCACCAGCTATTATAACAATCTACTCAGCAGCTTCTATACTGCCATCCTTGTCGGTGAACAATTGGATACATTTGAGTCGTTAATAGAGGCAAAATTGCCAATTTTAACTAAATTCCCAGAGATCCATATGGTCTTGGAGCAGGTACCACCGCGGCTGAAGCAAAGAATACAAAAGCTGATAGTAGGTGCAAATTCAAGTGTACAAATGACGCATCTTTTGCAATTCAATAGTTCTTTCGCGTATCCGGCCACCGACGAGCGTTGGAATTTTCTAACCTTACAAGAACAGTATTCGAGTAAACCTATCAGTCGATTTTCGAAAATTTGTTTGGGTAGTCCGAATATAGGCTTTCCGATGCGTCTGGATTCACATTTAGAACATGCGCTCAATCATTTCATTTTGGACGTACAAATGTCCGGACTGGACCAGTATTGGCTGACATCGGACTTCAACGATGCATTAGCGGAAGGCTATGTTAAGCTGGTTAGTATTGTTATGGCCATCAAAGCTATAGATCTGTACACGCTCTATGCCGCTTGGGCTTTATTGATTGGTGGTTTGAGCATTGCTTTTTGCGTGTTCTTAATAGAGATACGATATGCGGGTAAAGATGGAATTTCAATAGAAAAAAGTGAGCATAAATTGAGGATTGAGTCAACACAAGACAAACATGGAGATTTTAAGGAACCTATAAAAATGCAATGTATATGAAAATGTTACTTTCGTCTACTACTAAGCATTCGCCACTGATTTTTTATTATCCTCTATTTTAGAACATCTACTAATTAATATAATTTATTTTTGTCCTGTGCAATTTGTATTTTAATTTTAATTACATTAAATCTATATATAATATTAAAAAGAAAAAATGTTTATGTATGTCCTTTATAGGCGTCAAATGTACCTAACCGATTTTAATAAAATTTTTACATTTAGAGCATATAATCACTGGGCGTGTCATAGAGCAATGTCGTCGATAGGTGGCGCTGGAGTCGAGATATTTCTAAAATCCGTATTTACAGACCGATTTTATTAAAATTCAAAAGATTTATTAGGCTCCTAAACATAAATACCTTGTGTCGAGATATTTCTAAAACATTTTAAATAATGATTTCGTGTGTGAATTCTGGCAGCTCTAATTGGGCTTTTGGCATTCATTATTGCAAAAGGAAAGAGTCCCGATATGCTTAAGAATAAAGATTAGTTTTTATAATAATTTTCCAATTTTCCAATTACCCAAAATTGTGTTTTATTTCGCCATTATGTTAAGTCTGTCTGCTTCTCGTACGCAACAAAACAAATTTTTTTTTTTTTAAACAAATAAACAAAATGTATTTGTTTTTTTTTAGTGTAGTAACACACGCTGGGTATCCGCTGGTACTTAATAAAAGAAAATTTTTAAATAACTCTAACAACATTTTTGAAGAAGCTACATTACTACCATAAACCGATGATAGAGCTAAAAGAGCTGGATAGAAGTGTTATTTTTGGAAAAAGCGGTTTGATTCCCAATTGGTGTAAATTTAATAAAAAGAGATAATAATTATAATCCCAACTGTGCTTATGCTTTAACACCGCTCATGACGCACGGATTTAATTATTTTTTTTACATATGTATGTAGTGCCGAGTCATGAAAGGCAGCAGCAGTTTCGAGACTCTAAAACTGTTCAGCAATAGAAAAGCAAAGTTCATCAGATAATTTTAAATTTAAATAAGTTTGAATAGTAAAAGTTTTTGTGTATGTAGTCAATCATTTATTCAGAGTACAAAGTATAGGCTCCTTTATGTAAAAAAGTGCGTCAGAAATACCAAAAGAACCGGAGAGTGAAAGTTAAAGTCCTGGCATAAACTACGGATTGGCTCGTTTAATTCCACTTCCCTTCGGGCAGAAGAGGTGGGCTAGACGTCAAGCCTGTCAGTAACTGGCCTAATATTTCTCAACGACTAGCAAGCGTAGAAAGATTAATAAGTTTTAAACGATTAATATAGGGTGACAGGTTATACTGGGAATCCCAGCGAAACTCTCTAAGCGCAAAAATCAAGAATTGTTTTTGAATAGACTCAATCTTGTCCGAATATACTTGACAGCGTGGGTTCCAAACGATGTAACCACATTCTAGTATTGGGCTTACCAACTAGTACAAAGGTTACCGGATAAGAGCTAGAATACCTTAAAACAAATATCGAAAAACTTTAAGCGGTACGTGAACATTTAAATATTTAGAAAAATTTTAAGAAACTACTACAGTTGAATGACCACTTAAGAGCTTACAATCTGGACTCTAAAAAACTAGCGATTCAATCTACGCAAGCTTACTTTAAAAAAAAGTTTTCGTTTTATTCTCTCCTGGCGTACTTCAAAAATGAAAAATATAGACGAGACAGTGAGTCCCAAAGCCCAAACATACCAAATGGGTAAAAGAAACCGCAAGGATAGAGGTCTGATTTCTTCATCTATCAAAATGATTTTCACTAATTTTAAACGTACCGCATCGGCAAAGGCTGACCTCTGCCAATAGCCTAGGAAACCCGATTGCGAAGCATGCATAATGAATAACTTAAGCGGCTGTTCGAAATGTGAATCAGTATACAAGAGAAACACATGATGAAATGGACCCATACAAATGGCCGAACGGCGAAAGAGTGGCTGTTGGAGGAATTCTTGCTGCATTGTGAGAAACTCCCAACGATCAGTTTGTATGCTATAACCAAAACTCGTATTTAGCTTATCTCGATGCAAATCCATAAATATTTTGTCGACAATGTCGAGTTGTTTCAGAAATCGTGGCGGATATTGTTTTGGCATCAACTTGAGACGTTCATATTCATAATCAAATACTTTAATGCGCAAGTTAGCATTTATCACATCGTCCACCGTATCAATTTGTGGTGTAGGCAATGAAGTCACAAGATAGCTGGCAATCTTTGTCGTATACCAATTTGTCGTTATAAAGCCGAGCACAAAGAGACAAAAGAAAAGAAAGCACATCCGTAGATTGCGTGTGTTAAATAATGTTGTAGGTGGAATGCAAAGCATTAAACAAATCGCCTGTAGTAAAGCGATGCTGTATGCCTTGGTACGCTTTGGTGTACACAGCCACAGTGCGAGAGATATATAGATGACTGCGAATAGGACAAGCAACCAGGTGGTATATTGAAAACTATGTTTTAAGTAAAGATGTTCTGGCGCTCGATTGAGAAAGGGCACTATAATGCACCAATCATTGATGCCGATCGGATAACTAGTGCCCACTCGCTCGATAGAGAAAAGCTCCGTAACTGAATGTGGACTCAATTCGACGGTACGATTTGCGAAGAGTTCAATTATTTCCTTCATTTCGGTTGGTTCGTAAGAAGAGATTGTCTCAGATGAATCAATTAGAGTGACATTAATGGCTTTGACGAAGGTCATAAACAGTTTACCTGAAGTGCCACTGAATAGTACTTTATGCTGCTTGAAACGACGATCAAATATGCGCGGTAGGTCATAATGCGCCACTGTATCCAACATATAACCTTTAAAGTCTTGATAATAATCGACGAAGAAGTCTTCCACCAGCCAATTTTTAGTTTTGTTGATTATATTCAATTTAGGATATGGATTGAGTATATACACATTATCATGTATGGTTAGCAAAATCGTATTGAGAAATTGCTCATGCCATATCCAGGCGTATGTGTCACTTATAGGTTGCCAAAATCGCTTGCTACTCTCGGTATTTCTAGTTTCATTCAACGCGTACGATTCCATTACAGGGGAGAGTATAAATATAGTTTTTAGTATATGTACGCGTTTCATGCTCTCCGCTGTCAATGTCATGACTGAATCATTCGGTCCAGTAGTGAAGACCAGACTAAGCGCTGGACTGCTGATAAGATGCTGCATTGGATGAGCGGTTACATTAATACGATTGCTGCTAGTTATAATGACACTAGCTACTGAGGGGAACGCACCGAAGAAATCTGCAAAAAAAGCCACTGCCCACTCAGAGCTAAGATTAAAATATTCACTTATATAGAGTATGAAATTTTTAAATCGGTACACTTCGTAAAGCGCGCTTATCACTTCGATAACAAATGTAATATTAACTTGCTGTGTCATAGTGTTATTAGTACGCCAACTTGAGTTAAATCTTGCGAAACCTTGCAGCAACGCAGCAGACGTATTCAATGTGTATGCCATTTCTTGCTAGTGAGTACCTTTCGTCCAAGCTCCAAGTAAGCTACTCTATTTATTTATTGACTACAAGTACAGGTGAATTCGAGGGTGTGAGTAGTTGTAGAAGTTTATGAAAATTGGAAATCGCTGCAGCGGTAAATATTTTTACGATCCATTAAGTTGTTTGAAGACTTATGGCACTAATAAAATTCAATTTATAGCATAATCAAAGTTCTGTTCGCTAAATCGGAGTTAAAAAAATTGCCCACTTAACTCAAGGTTAGAGCAACGAAATAGCGAAAGTAGTGCACAGAGTAATTCTTTTATTCTCTTGCAGCAACGCATACTCGCGCCTAAATTCACAAAAAAATTGTTGTATCTAACAGATTAAAAATCGTAGTTTTTTGATTAAAACAGATGAGAATTCGCTCTATCAACCAACAATTAAACGTAAAACTGAAGAGTCATTGACTAAGTAACTTACATACAGTATAGGGGAACAGTCTTTTATGATGCGTAGTATGACTAATGCTCATCTCACAGCAGTAATAATTGGGATCTGTTTTCCCAAGTGTCGAGTACTAGGCTCTGAGCGCTGGGTTTGATATTGATTAATTGATTCATAATTTATGTATGTATATGCGGCGAATGATTTGGAAACATAGTAAAGCAACGTCCCCATCTTCATCGGTGGGAGTCTCAACAAAATTTGGAAACACTTTCTAAACTCTCGAATGAGTGATTTAGTGGGGTTTCACAAAATTATCAAATTCAGATCACTAATAAACTAATTCAAGTTCGGAAGTAACAAAAAGCTTCTGGGTAGGTAAATAAATAACAGGAAAATTAGTGCTGTTCTTAAATGAAAGTGCTATAAAATTAGCGATTCTCCATTTGCCGTTCGAAATACATATGTATGTATGAACATTGAGTACTTAAAGTGAAGAGTACTCGCTAATAGCGATTCACTCATAAATTGGCACGCGAAAGTGTTATTAGCAGTTCATTATTGACCGAAGCCATACATTTTCCTTCACAATGTAAATTAAAAAAGATTAAAAGCTTTATTTTACTGCGTTTTGCAAATGTTTTTTTTTTTAGTTATGTTTTTAAGAGGAAACATTTTTCATGAATAATATGAGTATGACAAACTTAAATATTATGCGAATGCGAAATTTTCCGGTTTAGGACACTACTTTGCACTATTGAAAAAAAAAAAAAAATAGGGAATGTCATCGAATCCAGGAATATTATAACACCAAGTGAGTTATAACTAAAACGCCAGCTTTTGTTAAGTGGCTATGTACAGTTGGTGACTTTAAAAGTAAGAAATGTTGATTTTTTTTACGGCGTCTGATTTCGACCCAACGAAGTGAATACTAAAATGCTTCATTGCTTTCATTCAGTCGCGTTAACAATACAAAATAATAACAACAATAATTGCATCAATGATAAACTGTTTTTATTATTATTGAGCGTTAACAATATGGAACCCTGTAGGAAAATTTTAATTAGCATTGGGATTAAAATGGGATTAGTTCATGTGATACTCAAACTGTGGCTACAACTTTTTCCAAAGTACTTCAGAAAGCATCACTTGAACTTCAGAATCCGTAAAATGTACTTCAAAAACTATAAACTATATTTCAGAATAGTTTATTGTACTTTGGAAAACGTAAAAAATATTTCAGAATTGTCAATTGTACTTCCGTAGCCGAAAAATGTATTTCAGAAACTGGAAATTGTACTTCAGAAAATGTAATTTGTACTTTAAACGCGGTCGTGCTCGCTCTGGTTGTAGAGCGGTTCAAATACTACCAGCGGCGCGAGGGCCCAACATGCATCTGATTGGAGCTATCGCTACTTGCGGAGTAGTAGCAATGGAGCGTCGGGTCATTTAAAGCTTTGGGCGCATATCAGTAGATTCATGCAGTGCTTCAAAAGTGGATAGATTTGGAAAACAACTTGCCACTCCCGATTAGAAAGTGAGATCACTAATTTTTACGCGACAAGCAGAGCAACACTCCTTCGTCTTGGGCCATATTCGTCGATGTTCAATCCAATCGAGAACATTTGGTCCAAAATTAAAACTTATATAAAGACACATATGGTTATTCCAGCTAGATTTGGTCCGGGCGTCGCACATAGGGATTTCCGTGGCTGAAATTCAAAAATGGCATGTTGTCTGATTTGAATGAAAATTTTACAGTTTGTTACCAACTATCTATACATTATTTTCCCAAAGTATTAGGATTCTATCTGCATTAGTTTTTTGTCCAGAACTGCCCAAAGTTGGTGAATGTGGAGAACATCAAAATTAGCAAAAAATTTACTCAAAAGTCAAATCATTGATACAATAAAACAACTATTGAAATTCAACTTTATTATTATTTTTCATTTATAATATGTATCAAAAAAAAATTTGCATCAAAGTCCATTGAAAAAAAATAATGCATAAAAAATTTTGTGGAACAACATAATTTGGACGTCAAAATTTCAATGTTCTTCAAATTCAAAGTGGTGCATCTTTTTAGCGCTGTCTACCGCTGTCGACATACATATACCGAATTAAAGCCTGAAGTCTCAGCTAAACGATAAAAAAAAATTCAGCTGCCCCAAATTGCCCCCCTTGAAAAAAACAATGAGATACTCTAAAATGGCAAGTTACCGCCCAAAAGTATGCAATATATAGCGTACTTTATAAACGTTTGCCTTTGAATGCAATTGTTTTTGGCACTGATTTCTTAACATTTTGTTGATATTTTTACCGTAATATTGAATATTGTTGAACAACAGTGAAAGTGATTAGAGGTCAAGTGATATCAAGTGCTGCAATGGAAAGTTTTAAAATTTCTTATTTAAGAATATGTGAACTTTTAATGGATACCAATAGTGATATTGACATAGTTGTTGAAATTATTGCGACTAATAATAGAAACATGACTCAAGTGGATGTTGCGAAATTTGAAACATTTTAAAAAAAAAATTTTGTGACAAAATTTAAAGAGAGATGGCAAAGAGCAAGACGTACGAGAACAAGATTTCTTGAAATGAATGAACAGTGGCTTACAAGTGATTATGTAGTGGAAGTTACTAACGAGACAGAAGCACCGAGCTGTTCTAGCATGGTTAAACGCGGACGACCAACTATTGCCTTCGAAAACAGTAAGCCGCGAACAAAGAGAACAAAACTGCATGAATTTTATGAAAACACCTCGGAAGAAATGGAAGATGTAAAAAAGTTGCTAAAAGAGACTTGATAAAAGAGAATTTAGTTGTATGGGAGGTGGGCGTAAAAGTGGGCGGATATTATTGAAATTTAACACCAACATATGTATATAATGTCATAAAAATGCTATGTACCAAAAATCAGTGCTGTAGGTCAAAAATTAAGTTTCACCTTAAATGGGAGGTGGGCGTAAAATAGGGGGCGTGATTTTGATTTTTTCATTTTTTCTTGATTGGAATCCAAAACAATGAAGTACAATTTTCATTTGCTGAAGTACATTTTACATATTCAGAAGTACAAATTACATTTTCTGAAGTACATTTTACAATTTATAAAGTACAATTGACTATTCTAAAATACTTTTTATGATTTCTGAAGTACAATTGACTAATCCGAAGTATATTTTACCGTTTCTGAAGTACTATTGGAAAAGCTGTATTTGCCATTAAGTTTCTTCCTTATTCAAGCGACTGCTGTAATAAGAAACCCGGTGATCATTCTATTTTTTTTTTAGCTGCAAACTAGTTCCAAGCTAATCCACTAATCCCAATAAAGCGAGTGTACTTATGTATGTACCATGATTATTTGGGAAATTCTGAGTGCGAATCTTCTTACAGGTACACATTCTTTCAAACTTTCATGTTGTTGTTTAATTTTGAAATGGCCATTGTCCTTCTAGCACCAAAATAAAAAACCTATCTAACTATTAAACCTTTCCTGCAGCGTTTACGATATACTTTCTCCCACGAACGCACACAAGTGTAAGTATCAGAGTGAATACTTGTTTGCTATTGAAATTTGATAGGAATTTATTGTTAAAACCGGTGCGTGTTTCGAGAAGTGGGTGGTGGGTGTTAAAAACTGTTGTGGGGAAACAATTTTGCTATTCATTGTTATTCGGCATGTGAAAGTCACAGATGTTCGACACACATTTTGTTAACAATAAATTGCCAAGTGAATGGTTGATGTTGATGAGGTGAGCGAGAGCACATACATACATTTACATTTATTTAAAGTACTAATAAAAAGGCGCTATGATGAAGGAAGCTAATCAAAAATAAGTTGTACTGTTCGTTGTAAGTCTAAGAAAGGAATTTAAATAGTTTGAAACATAAATTAACATACTTTCAGGCAAAGTTATTTAAAATAAAACTTACCTTTCGGAAAAAAAAGCGTAATCTGAAGTAATTTGCAAAATTTTTTACAGGAAAAATAACGATTAATGCGTGTTAGAGTTATTTCGAAATGAAAAATCCTTATATTTTATCATATCAAAAAAGTGTTCCTACTTGTTATTCAACTGTTCCCACTACAAAAGTTTACCTAAAATATGTACCAGCACCCGTTGGTTATGCCGTTTACTGTCAAACAGCTTCCACCACTATAATAATCTGTTCCCATTTTGGTTTTGAGCGCTATTTATAATCACTTCATTTATATAACAATTCGCTACAATTTTGAAATAAATCCTATACTTATGTCACTTTATTCAACGGCGCACGATTTTTCGTGCCACGTTTGTGTGAAAGTGCTATAACATTAATATGTACATTCAATTATATTAAATGTAATTGCATGCTAGTTATTGCCATAAATTTGCATGTAATCGTGTGAGAACAGTTGTAATCACAACAATATGCAAAGCTGATTGTAATAAAAATGCATTTTAACAATGACTTGCGAATTGCTTTGCCTATAGTTAAAGGAGGTCAAAGTCTGCCTGAGGTGTGAAATTAATTTTCCGATTCCATTAGATACTGCAATTTTTAAATTAGTTCTAAAAATTTTTTTTCGAAGCTTAGTTCATTTTTCAATTATGCGAATGCGCCCAATTTTGCTGTTTGGAGGAATGCAAATTACTTTAAAATATAATTGCATTATACATACTTGTCACCTTTTTAAATATTGAATTATATTGTCATTATTTCTTTTAAACTTTTGAAATTGAAGAGCTTGCAAAAAGTGCTCCCCATTACTTATTGAACCAGTAGTCACTTAAAATATGAATTTTAAATGAAAAGAAAGACATAACACTTTTTTTTTTACGTATAATCTCTATTTATTTAAATAGCTTTTTTCTCATTTGGTTTCTATTATTTGTTTGTAATTTTTATTATTTATGTCATTTTATTTTATTTTGGTATAATATTTAGAATTATTTTTATATATTTTCTGTATAATTCATGTTTCAATAGTTTAATTATATATTTTTATTTATTTATTTTTTCAATAAGTTAATGAGTACTTGTACACAAGTAGTTAATAATAAATTTTATAATAATTATAATAAAGTTTGAGAATTTTATTTTGCATTTCTTTCAATTTTCGCTGCGCACTGCTTTGTTTGACATTTGCATTTTGTATATTGTTTTTCTTCCATTCGCTTTATCGTTTATTATTTCGTTTTTATCGTAAATTGACGCAAAATTTCTTTTCAGTAAATTATAAGCAATTTCGTTTGTGCTTTTAATGTTTTTTTTTTTTTTTTTAAATTGCTCATATAGATTTACATATTTACTTAAATACACTATTTAACTGGGTTTGGTGTCGAAGTTAACCATTTAAAACTTTTTTTTTTAAATAATATCCAATGTTTTCATTTTCATTTGATCATTAATACAGAAATTGCAATTTTTTGTTTCAAATTTATTTGCATACATTTTCTATTATTTATTTATTTCTTTTTTTTTAACAAATACGTTCAACAACATATAGTTTTTGGCGTTCAATCATTACTACTTTGATAGATTGCGTATTTTGTTTGCGGGAATTCTGCTTTTCTACTGTTAATTAAATACTTTTTGAATTATAAATTTGGCTATTTTTCTATTAGCTGCTTATTTTAATTTGAATAAAATTGTTTGCTCGTTTTATTTTACTATATTTTTTTATTTGTAATTATGCTTAGTCAAAAGCATTGAAATCTTTTTGTGACTATTTCATAAATAAAAAAAGAAATTAAACCCAAGCAATATTGAAAGCCTATAATTTTAATAAACATAATTTAGAAAACTTAATATATGTAAATAACGATGTGCGCTCTTTTTTTGTTTTTAAACGTCATTTTCCTAGCAATGTAATTGGAAAACACGCGCCCCAAGTTATGCTCGCTCCATTATATGTCCCCGCTAAGTAATTTGCCATTGTATTATAGACAACTAACGGGGAGCATACTTTCTGGCGCAGTTCGACCGTTTATTAAAAATTAATATTTTTTTTATATTCTTACAGAATTTGCATACAATATTTCATTTGAGCAAATTTATTTATGTTAATCTCATTAAACTGTATTGCATTGTTTCCTATATTTACTTAATTTTCATTATTTTTTTTTTAATTGCCTCATAGTTTTGTGTATGGATGTACATATATTTTTTTGTTATAGTATATTTAGGGTTCCATAAAGAGCATAGAAATTAAAAAATAGACATTCAATGGCTGTAGATATTTTTTGCAAACACGTACAATGACATAGGTATTGTGTATTTTTATCGTTTTCTCTGCAGAATATTTGTGAAATGTTCCTGTTTTAAGTTTAGATATATCATATGTATGTATGTATATATTTTGGTGGTATATTGCAGTCAGCATTTTGTTTAAGAGAAATATTTTTTGTAGGTCTGTATGCAAGTTTTTATTCCATTAAGTATATTGCATCCAATACGTAAAAAATAAGCTATATTGGATCGCTGTAATCACATTTAAAATTCACCTATGGCTAAGTCATTCTTAAGTTTAATCCACCAAATAAACTTAATTTTTTTTTTCAGATATGCTTGTTATTTGCTTAAGTTGGAATATTGCTGAGAAATGTCTTGCTGGAAATCGGCATTCATCGTACTACATGAATATAATTTAAGAAGAAAATCAAATTTAAATTTGTCACCAACCTCAAAAAATGTTTACTGTCAGCGGCAAAGTACTTCACGCAGTTAAGGCAAAAATACTTGGTATATACTTAAAAATTTAATCAACTTTCAAAACAACTAACCATACTTTATTTACAGAACTGGCCTGACTGATTGCATAGAAGAGACACTTTGGCTTCAATTTAAGCGTTTAATTTTACATTTCAATATTTAGTGGTTCCGCATAATTCAAAAGTGGCATAATATTTAGGTTGGCGTTTATTTGAGATTGAAGTGAAAATGAAGCCTCCCTTTACTGCGCAAGTATATAATATTGAAGTTTTTCAAACAAACATCTCATTTCTTGTCTGAAAATCAACGAGATCGTGTTTTAAAGCAAGACTAAGTAGGTAACTGGCGGTTTATATTTTGGCTACATTTACTGCTGAAAAAGCTTGGTTTTGAAATAAGCTTTGCATATTTGGTTTGCCAAATTTCGCATAATTCAGAAGTGGCATATTAATTTGAATTTGTAGATGTACATACATATGTACACATTTGCTTGAGTGAATCGTGCAAAGATTTTGAGGTTATGTGAAAGAATCAAGTGAATTTGAGCATTTGCTTCAAAACTAATCCCAAAAGTTATCAGCTAGTACGTAATCCTTGGTACTAAAGTGAATTATCTAGACAGGCTAGAAAAATAAAGTTTTATCAAAGTTCATTAGTATCTCTTGCATTATAAGCATGCCAATGCGCAGATGGAGAAGGTAATACGTATATAAAATATTTGCGCAGATTTTGGTAAAATTTTGCTAGACCAATGTGACGAAGCTACATATATTATCCATAAGAGTTATATGCTAACCAATGCATATAAAAAAAAAATATGTACATTGTCTAGAAAATTGTGAATAAATCGATACTAAAGTTTTGATTTATCAAGCTTCTAATTAATCAACCTAAACACAGCACCTCCAAAAACCAGCGCCATTCCAGCTTCGCAAGGGTAGCATTTGCATAATAAATTTTCTAAAAACTTCCTTCCTTATTTATAGTGATTTAAGTACATATATACATTTTGCTTCGACGCTCACTTCCCTTCTTTATTTGGTGGAAAATAACATTGTATATGTATGTAAGTAGTATATCGTAGGCTACCCATCGATAAATGCTTTCAATTGCATTAGAGCAAAATATATAAATACGTGTATATACATATGTATGTATACAAAACGTACGGCTTTCATTAAATGGGACAGAAGAGTGAATAGGTTTTTAGTTCTTCTGTGTATGTATGTATGTACATATGTACTCGTATATATTAAATTTTAAGTTTATGTATGCAATTATGTAAGTATGTATGTGTATTTAGCTTTGCTTATATTACAAATTGATATTGTATATGTGTATTATCTCGTATATTTACTTATTGTATGTAATATGTAATTGTTACGTTATATGTATGTATGTATTTACGAGTTTGTGTGTGTAGCAAAACTACTTCCCATTTATTAACATGTGGTATCTATCGAATATTTATTTATGTTCATATGTAATTATTTGTATGTGTATGCTTCCGCGTTTAACTAGATCTAACATTGATTCTAATCATAATTATACATAGCTGGGTGTAAACAGCATTTTATTTGTATAAGGGTATTCACTATAGAGCTATTAATGCAGCATGTATGTACATGTGCATGTATGTTCATACATATTAAATATTTGGCCGGGATTGGGTCAGCATGTTTGCATGTTTGTCACTACTTGTTGTATTTTTTTTTGATATTTGTGTATGTATATTTTTTTTAAATTAATATTGTAAGTATGTAGATAATTATTTTTTCATACAGTTTTAGTAGAAATTATTACCAAAAAAGCATGTCGCAAACCACAGGAGTTGTTTCATTGCATATGTATTTGTAAGTATTTGCTTATAATTGAATGAGCGCAAGAAAGATTATAATAAAAATGTTTTAAATAAGTAATTTCAGTAAATCAAACCACGACTTAACTTGTTAAGGCTGCCCTTCAAAATTTGTCTGCAAAACTTTCAAAATGCTGCAAATACTGCACATACTATAGCTTGCGCGATGCTTTGGTGTATGACTTTTGCATTTTAAATTTATTTTTAACAATTAGCTTTACTTCGTACAAACGTTAAAACGTCTTGGAAAAATATACACGTATATAAATATTTATTTTTATAAGTATTTATATTTATATTTTTTTTAATTTAATAGGCGGTGGCATTTATTTTGGACTCGGTTTTCTTGAAAATTTAAAATATAAATAGTTGTTTATAGTAAAAATAGAATTGGTAGCGTTTACAAGTTAGCAAGTGCTTTTATAAATGTTCATATACGTACATATGTAGATTTTTATCGGAAATTATTAATTTATTTATTTTATTTTGTGTCATAAATTATTTTAAAAAATAACGCTATAGTAAAAAATCTAAAACTCCTTAAATACAAATAAAAATGTTAAATTGTTAGAAAAAATTAAAAGCGCATAATAAAACACGTTTGCTCTTTTCATAAAATTCGTTGGGAAGGAAACAAAAAGAAAAGTGTTGAAGAAAACATTAAAAAAAAAAGTTATTTAAAAACGTATATTTAAATTTTAATTATTTTAAAAATATATTTCTTTTCAATTTTTATTATTCATTTTACTATTTTAAAAATTTTGAAACTAAAAGAAAAAAGAAAATTTTTATTTCTGTATTTGAGCTCCCTTTAACATTCCTAATGTAGTAAAACAAAACTTGAGGCAAACAAATTTAATTATTTTCCATGAATTTACAGAATAAAATTTGATTCCAAAAGAAAAAAAGCTCAAAACTTGCGTTAAAGCTCCGCTTTTTTAAAGCTTTCAACTCGAATTCTCTAAGCTGGTAAGATGAATGTTTTCAAAAGCTTCAACTTAAACAAGGTTTTTTTTTACAATACGATTTTGAAACTACATTTAATACACCATAGTCTGCTATATGGTATTTGACATATCGTGATTACCAGGATGTAATTTTTCAAAATTTCTTTCTGTATTAAATGAACTTAAGCATTTTTCCATCAAAAAATTCCGCATGCGTTTAAAAAATTTTTAGAAATTTTTTTTTTCTATTTGTGTGTATTTATACTAAATATTTCAACTGAGTATTGTTTTCTTTAAATTTAAAATTTTAAATTTACACTATAACTTTTGCTTTTGGCAAACTTTGTTTTACCTGTTAATTTTTTACATTCAACTTTCATTTTTGCAATTTTTTCCTCATCTTGCTTATTAGCTAAAGTAACTTTTGTCTCAACAATATTTCTCTCTAAATATTTTAAAAATGTTTGCTCGTATTTCTAATATATATTAATACAATTTTTAGGTTTGTTTTTAATTTTTTTTTTTGTTTTTGTTTAATATTTTACAACTATTTATGCAAGTTTCTTAATTTTCAGTTTCGTTAAGTTTTACTTCGAATTGACATTAGGATCGCAATTTCCTCGCAGTGGAGGAAAAGTAATTATGCTTCGTACATCGTTTAATTACACACTATGCTACAAAAGTTTTTGTATAAGTAAAATATTGGTCGCTTATTTGACGATTACAATTTTTTTTTTATTAAAAAATTGCCACAAAAACTAAAAATGTGCAATTACATACACAAAAAGAAAACAAAAATTGCGGCCATAAGTTTTCTAATAAATTTGCTAAAAGCTTTTTTCAACTACTTAGCTAGTTTGTTTAAATTTTATTTTATGTATGTATGTGTGTGTGTGAGTGCAAGCTTGTAGGTGTGATGCTATATTTTTTTGTATTTCGCTAGTTGTTTTTATTATACTTAAGTGCTTACAAAACTACATATATATGTAATTACGTTAGTATGTATGTTAGTTTATATATATGTATGTATGTATATTCGATTTTATTCGCTGTTCTCCAAATATTTTTAATTCACTTAAATTTTCGTTTTAAAGATTCGCACATTGCTTTTATTTTATATTATTTTTCTGAAATTTTTATACCTTTTGTTTTTGGTGCCATATTTAACAAATTGTTGCAGCAGTTTTGGCGAAAGAAAACGCAGAACAGTTTATTTTGTATTTGTTTACTAATAAATATCCTTAAGTATACATTTAAGTACTCACATATGTAAATACATAACTTTATTTTATTATTATTTATCAATAATCGGAGTATCTGGGGAAAAATTCTAGATTTATATAATACATAAATTTGCCTTTGTTAGTTACTTAAGTTTAGGAAATGTTTGTTTCATTTTATTTATTGGTTTTGTTTGAATAAAAAATTTCCCTAAATTTTCGCAAATCGTAATTCATTGTTACTTTAATTTATTGAATATATGTAAGTATGTTTGTCTCTTTATTCTTTTTATGTAATGTATGTACATCAGTAGTAGTCATGTACACATACGATAGAGTTTGGAACTACGTTTAGCTAATGTATTTTTTTTTTTAATTTGAGTAATAAATGTATGTACTAAGTATATAATTCACATAAACAGCGAGTGTTTATTATTTATTCATTAACATTTCAAAAAAAAGTACTTGCTGAATTTAAAAACATTTTTATTCGTATTTACTCCAGCTACCGTTTTCTTGTCGAAATCGTCGTTCTAAAATAGTAGAAAACATTTATGTTCGTTGTTTTAATGAACAATTTTTGTACAAGCAATTACTTAAGCATTGAAACTGAAGTACAGTAGCCGGAATGTTATAAGCATTAGCTTACGAGTTCGATTCAAAAATCACAAAATAATTCAAACTTGAATCGTTTGAATCGGTTATGATATATTTTCGCAATTATCGCAATGTAGCGCTAACATTTACTTGCCTCGAAAAACTTTTGGGTCAAATTAAACCTCGAAAGCTTGCTACAAAATAACTCTAAATTTATTTCAAGCACAATTTTGTAACGATTTGAATAGGTTTGAAAGTTTTGTGCTTTAAGGTTTGCCTTTACTGACGTCGAGACTGAATTTTGAGGCTATTAAACTGGTATATTTTTTTTCACTACAGTACTTTCCATTTCTCGTCAATGAATTCTTAAAGGTTAAAACTTTACGCTTCTTATTAAGAGTGTCTTGCGAACATTTGAAACAGGTTGAAATGCTTTCAAATTTAAAAAAAACATCGCCTTTAAAAATATGTGGTTTACATGAAAGATTTACGAGAGTACACTTCCATTGAATCGGGCGAAATCAGTTTAAATTGTGATTTTCATTATACAGTCGTGTCTGGGTATAGTGAACACACTAAACAGTGAATGCCTCGATATAGTGAACAGCTAAAGTTTTACATTGAGTACTCTAAATAGTGAACGATAGAAAACCTTGTTATAGTGAACAAAAATTTAAAAGCTGCCTTGAGTAGACAGCAACGAATAATACAAAAAGGAATGAGAGTTGAAATCGGGTATACTGCTTATTGTTGCTGCAAAATCAGGGTACATCTATGAGGCTGTCTTTCGTCGAGTGCAAACTTTTTGTGGGCGAAATCTTTTCATTCAATGCTGAATGATTGATCGGGCAATCATGTCTTCGAAAAAATTTCTTTCTTTAAAAGAAAAATGTGAAATTGTTGAACAAATCGGAAAAGGTGTTAGTGTTTCCTCCTTGGCCAAGACATATGGAGTAGCTAAATCGACAATTTCGGGAATAAACAAAAAGTGCCGTAATATACTTTCTAACAAGGCAAATAGCGTACCTAAAAGGAAAACTCTTAGAAAAGGCGAGTATCCCCGCACGGAGAGGGCATTATTCATTAAAGCATTTTTTTGTTTTTATTGCCTTCACACATCTATTCTCGATTTCTTTCAAGGAGCTTAAAAATTTACATGTACATATGTATATAAATATCTCTTTTTTACCACTGTGTTGACTTGTTTTCTAAGAAATTTAATTAATAAACATAGAATGTTTTAAAAAAATGTATTCTAACGAACTTTTAAAATTATGGGCACAGAAAAATGTGATTTTTGAACAAATAAGAAAAGTTTTTGAAAAAAATTATCAGCCTTGATATAGTGAACAACCTAAATATAGTGAACAGGCCTTGCAATAATTAGTTCACAATATCCAGACGCGACTGTATCTTCAAAATAACCAGAAAAATTACTTTTTTAAATAATATTTTGCTAAATTAAAGCAGCTACTTTAGTATTTCTAAAAAAATTTCAAGAAAATACTATTTATATAAAATATTTAACTAGATTAGAAATTAAATTAATTTTTTAGAAAAATAACTTTCTTAAAATAATATTGTGTTAAATTAAAAATATAATGAGTACCTAATTTAAAACCCCTGAAACCGTTTAAAACGGTTAATTTATAAATTCTTAAAAAAATTCAAAAAATTTATATTTTTATGAAATATTTAATTAAATTAAAAATAAAAACGGCTGTAACCGGTTAAAACGGTTAGTTTTTTATATTTTAAATAATTCGAAAAATTCAGCTCAAGTATTAAAATTTTTCTAAATTTTCGTAAAAGAACTGCACTTTTATTGAATCGGGAAAACTGGTTATAAAGGTTATATTTATACATATGTATGTACATATGTACATATATGAAAGCCACAAAATATACTATTTAAATTTTTTTGTTAATTTGAATTAAAAGATACACAAGTAGTCCAATTATATTTTTTTAATTGCTTTAAATTTAAATATTTTTGCATTGCCTTTTTATTAGAAATTTTAAAAACTTAACGCCGCATTTGGTATGATTTTTTTGCGGTTGTATTTTTTTGCGGTTACCGCCTAAAAAGTGTAGAATATATTTGAAAGTTAGCTAACAATTTTTAATTTTTTTTTAATTCTCGTCTGTGTTGAAACTAGACGTGTTACGGAAGTATGCATAGGTATCTATGTACACGTGTATGCATTTGTTTTGTCTGCTATGAATTCATTATATGCGCCTAAATGCATGCTATCTATAGCTTTAATACCAACACTAACACAGCACACCCTTAAACATGCATTGGAATATTTTAAGAAATTCAACATTTTGTTGGCATTCGTTGCCATTAGATATGTGGATAATTTTTTCTCTAACGAATGTAAATCTTCTACATACATTTGCCTAAGTGGAACTACTAGAATAAATTGCAATATTTGATTGGCATTGTGGCAAACAGTATTCTTGACAAACTGCAATTGTCTCCATTTTACTTGGGTAACCTGATATTTGCATGAAATTTGTAGTAACAAAGCCATTGCACTTGTTGTTGCCTTTACTAGTAAACCACTTCCGAGCACTTCATTATCGAATTTTGGTTGTAATAATTTGAAATGCAACTGTAGAGTTGCTTCAATTACTCAATCAGTGTCAGTGCGGTTTTCATTGTACGAATTTCGACATGGATCAGTTGATAAAATATTCGAAAATTTACATAAGAGTTATCTAACATAACCACATATACACATACATACATATGTATGTAGGTACATAGTACTATAGTACTATATATGTAGATAGGAAGATTTGTGGTTGCATTCTGTTCGTGTTGGTGTGTTAAATATTTGTAATTTTCTTGGATTCTTACTTAGTTAACGAAATTTATTTAGAAGTTTGTTGTGAATGCAAAAGGTGTATGAAATTAATTGAAAAAGTTTGTATTGAAGCTATTTAAGGTTTCCGTTTTATCAAAACAAATGAAAATTAAATATAAACGAAGAAGAAGGTATTGAAGTATTTTTATAGGAAATATTTTTTATATAGTTTTTTGCAATACTATAACAAGCGATTGCAGTTAAAAAATAAGAAAGAACCCAAAAAAAAAATCGGTTACGATTCTTCAAAGAATCATACTACCAAAAAAATATTCAAATATGGCAAATGTATGTTAAATTATGCGTAAGAATACTTATGTCATATATATTATGAAAGGGTTGAACCGGATTCTCTTTCTCCAAGAATATTACGTTTGTAAGTTCATAAAGCAGTTTTAATTGAGTTATGCTCGTTTTATAAAAATATTATTAAAATCGTTAAAAAATGGAAGAAACGGTTGAATCGGTTATTCGTTTTTAACAGTTCAAACAATGAAAAATTGGTGTCATACTCGAAATGTATCAATGACTAGCTCAAATCATTCTAAAAACCGTTAAACGGGTTGAACCGGTTTAAGCGTGAGTCTTAGTTTTCAAGATTTAACGTATTGGGCGAATGCTCAATAAAGGATTGATCATCAAATTAATATACATAAATATGCCAAAATTCACAAATTACACAAAAACTTTGAATTTGAATTCGTATATTTTCATAAACCTACTAAATATTTTCGAAATGTTTCTGGAATGGCAGGATTCGCCACAGTTTAGATGAGCTTTTTACAAACTACAGTAGAAATTATAGATTAAAAAATAGATTTATGCGCTTTTCACTCAAAATATCGTAATTTATAATAAACGATTTAGACTGTCTAAGCCGGTTATGAAAAGACTTGAGATTTAAGTGTTTTAAAAAATCCAATAACATATTAGATATATTTACTTTATTTAACCCAAAGAACACTTAAAACCCTTGTACCAAGCATCAAATTCTAATATTCAAAAATGTACAAAAAGTTAAATAAGAATTAATAAAAATATGGTAATTCCATTTTTATGCACGCGCTATACCATTTTGCGACATGATAAACGAATCGGTTATGAACCGGTTTGAATCGGTTTGAATCGGTTCTGAATCGGTTTTAATATTTTTTTATTGTATAATTATTAGAAACATTAAAAATGTTATTAAGCGTTGTTAGTACTTACAAAATGGTCCTACTTTAGTATCTAGTACACTATAATACATACTTACCAACCCACAAAACAGAATTGTATAGCTTTGCACAACAAATTATGCTTGTCCTTTGCTATCAGCTTAACAAAATCAAAAATATAAACAATTACTACTTGCCAACTCAGCATAATAACTACATACATATGTACTTACTAAAAGAAAAACGCTTTACATGTAATTAAGTACGTTAATTATTTAGTGAGTCGTTAAAAGACATTGCATTGAGGTGCGCTTATCAGCAGTTAATCCCACTATGTTTGCATATGTATATCCTTTTCTCTCTCTCTCTTTCTGACTCTCCCTCTCACTCTCACTCTCACTTTACTCTCTCGCTTTTTACTTGCTTCAATGATTTTTAATTTAGCTGCAGCTCTTGTTTATTAACTACTTATTAGTATCTCTTCTTTTGTTAACAAGTTTATTTGTAGTGGCTTTTCTTGTTAATGTATTTGTTGTTATTGTAGCTGTATTTATACTGCATGTTCGATTGCGCTGTTGATGCCAATTGTTGTTGTACATAGGCTTTTAGGGATAGGCAATTGTATTAATAGCTAATTGATTGAGTGAAAGAGTAGTGGAGACTGTTTGATTGATTGATGGGATTGATTTGTTAGTTCGATTTTTGTCTGATGGTTTGTATGCTTCATATTTTGTTGTTATTGTTGTTGTTTGCTACATGTGGTTGGTATATGTATATGTACATAGGTGGAAGGACATACATACATATGTACATGCACATGGGCATTTGCTCTCTCTTTCTCTCTCTCCCTCTGTGTGTGTGTTCTTCTACTGCTCGGCACTACTGTAATGCTTGTGCTGTTGTTTTTGTTGTTGTTATTATTGTACTTGTTGTTTTTGCATTGTGGACTGTTAAACACAAAAATGATGGGGCGCAAATACTAACTAATTGTGCTTGGAATGCAGTTGTTTTCATTGTTGTTGCTGTTGTTGTTGTTCTTGTTCAGGTACTTGTGGGGACTTGTGCTGCATGAATAGTTTGGCTGGGTTCCGAAAAATTGTATCTAGGATGCATGTTTTTTTCATATTTTTCTTTGACGTTAATCTTTTTCTAGTAGTTGTTGTTGTTACTGATATTGTTGTTGTTGTTGTTGTTGTTGTTGTTGTTGTTGTTGTAGTAAAGGTAGTAGTGATTGTTGTTGAAGTTGTTTTTTTTTCTTACGTGAATGGAAAGGTGGCAATGCAGTAATAAAAACGGAAAAACACAACAAAAAACTAATTCCACTTTTTTTTTTTTGAAATAAAACAAACGGATTTTTTGTTGTTTTTTTTGGTGTATAAGTATCGTTTAAAGTTTATTGATCAAGATTTTCAAATTCTCATGCTTTGAGGGTATAATTTGTAGTTTGTTTAGTTTTTTTTTTTTTTTTGTTTTTTTTTGCTTATGTTTCAATGCATATTACATACTTTTAGGGGTATTCAACGGGTAATATAATTGTATGGAAAGGGGGGAGAGGGTGAGGGTTAGGGTAGGGGAAGAGGTGGTAGAAGGTAAGGGGAGAATGAAGGTATTGTGTCATATGGATAGTTGAGGTTGTAAGTTTTTTCTTTGTTGTTTTTATTTGATGATTTTGAGATTATTGTGGACATTTTGTGGAGTAGGTAGCAGTTAAGGGGTATATGGAACAAGGGGTTAGGGTGGTATTCAGGACGTATAAGTGGTTGTGTGTTGGCGGTTGACATGTTTCTTTTTAGTAAGTTAAGTATTCAATACTTGATTACTTACATAAATGTAATTGTGAGTTGCTACTTATCATTTCTTCTCTATGCTGTTAATGTTTTGCATTGTTTTTGTTTTTTTTTGTTTCTTGTATTTGTTTTGGTTTTTAGTTTACTGGTTTTTGTTTGTTGTCTTCTTTGTTTTTTTTTTTTTGTTTTTTGTTTTTTGTTTGCTCTTAAATTTTTGAGTTTCGTTTTAACAAGCTGCGCTGCACGCTTTGTTGCTTTTGTTTTTTTGTATACTGAATTTATTTTTGTTTTACTGTTTGCTGTTTGCTGTTTGCTGTCACTGTAGCTGTTTTTCAGTTTTCTGTTTAAACTTTTTAAGTTGTTGCCTTTATTTTGTAGCATTTTTGCACTCTGCCTGTTGCAGCAGTTTCGTATGATTTCTTTTTATTTTGAATTGTTGGGTTTGTTTTTTTTTTTTGTTGCAATGTTTTTGTTTGTGTTTCTAATGCAATATCCATACAACATGTAGTACTAATAATTTTAACAAATTGTATGTGTGTATTTTTAGTGTTTCGTTCGTTTTTGTGAGCGAGTGTACGCCTTTGGGTTGTCTAATTTGTTTTTTTTTTTCTGTTTGTTTTTTTTTTTTTTACACAAAGTAGTTTTTTTGCTTAATAAATATGCATGTATGTATGTATGTATGCATTGGTAAGTGTATGCGTGTATGCGTTTTTATTTTCGCTTCCAGCAAATATTCAAATGCGTTCAAAATTAATTTGGTTGCAAATTTGTGTGCTTGCTTTTGACTATGGCATTTTCGCCAACAGCGTCAATCTAATCGTGTCGGTCTGTTTTATTAATTGCATGTATGTATGTATCTGTGTGTGTTAAATGGGGTTAGCTATGCTTTGTATTTGTTTTTTTTTATTTTATTTTTTTCTTTGTCTGGCTAATAATTATTTTTAATTTGTATAATCTATCATATGTATCTTAATGCATAATATTGTTTTGTTTTGTTTTTTCTTTTCGTTTTTTAGACTTTATGCAATTTTTTCTCATGGAAATACTTTTCTAAAGAATTATGCATACATACAAATAAGTGAATTAAAGAATCACATGTATACATTGACTTATGTACATATGCATGTATGTATGTATGTATGTATGTATGTATATATGTATATGTTTAGTATGCGTATGCACGATGTCTAAGGTTAATTTTAGGAAAATCAGTTATGCAAGTATGTATGTATTCATGTTAGGTTATAATTAAGTATGTATGTATGTATGTATGAATAATGTATGTAGTAAATAGTTAAAAATGTTTGCGTTTTGTTTTTGTTTTTTTTTTGTTTTTTTGTTTTTGCTAATTTGTATAATTATGGTATTATGGAATATGTGAATATGTGTAACACTCGTACGCACGTACATATGTAAGCATGTATGTGTGTGTGTGTGTTTGAGTATCAATAGTGCACTTTATTTAAACAATGCATGTATGTATGTATGTATGTATGTATGTGTTTATGTACTTACATAAGTGCTAATGTATGTAAGCATGTAATCAATTATGTAGATGAATATTTATTATAGGTTATACATACATATGTATATGCAAGTATGTATGTTTGTAAGTATGTAAGTAAGTGTTAGTGCAAATGTAATTAATGACACATCAAACATTTAACGCACATTTGCGCTTCTTCTTATCGACGAATAAATATTTATAACTCTAAAAAAAAAAAAAAAAATTTTTTTTAATTATGCACTTAACCATTCGCATTACACTTAAACAGTTCGAATTAGATGAAAATATCAAATCACCAAAAGTATTTGCAATGCATATTAAACTGTAAAATGCTTAGCGCCTAAATGTAGACCAGCGTTGCCACTTTTGGTCTTTTCGGACCAAAATTGATCTGATTTTTTTACTTCCGTCCGCTTGTACGCTTAAAAGAATTTTGGTCTGTTTTGCGATATGAGTGTATGTTTTCATCAGTATAAAAAATTAATCATGAAAATACCATAAAATGTTGGGCGCTTGCCAAACTGGAGGGTGTAGTCTTACGGCTGATTGAACAATGGGATAGTTCAAGAGTGTATTTCGTTTCTTGTTTCTATAAAGATAATGGTATTCGACCAGCGCCAACTAAGCACACGAAATGAATACGAATCGTTAAAAATATAAATAAGGAATTTCAATTAGAAAGCTCGCAGTTACTATATTTGTACTGAGATATGAAATCAGTTTTCGTTTTAATACAAAACAGTTTTATTAAACGTAACGTTTGCGTTAATGGTGTCGATGTCGATTTTAAAAATAAACAGAACGATAAACTTGCATTCGAAATTTTGTTAGGAACTAAAGCAGAGATTTAGATGCACGAAAATTGCAGCGCAGCTGAAATTGTTGAAATTAAAGGAAATGAACTTTGTTTATACATTAAACTATTGCAACAAATTAGTAAACGCTTTGACTTTAAACGTGAAGATATTAAACTATTACAAATCATTACTCCGGACAAGTTCCTATTATTATAATTCCCTTAATTGTTTGTTGTGCTATAAAAGGTGTAAAACCTTATTGTACTAATCGTTAGCTTAATAAATGAAATGAAAAAATGAAATGAATGAGCCCTTGCATATACTTCCCTTAATCCTCAAATTTAGCGTTTTAGTTGACTGCGATATATGTAGACCACATTACAACGCAGTGGAACATGTTGAGGGTTAGTGACGTAAGTCTTTTTGCCGTTATGGACCTTGATACATTTTTGGTCGAAAGTAAGCTTCATGAAGAATGGACTTAACCAAAGCAGCTTTGCCGATCTCTCAAATTTTATATTTAATTTGCTTTCTCTTCCGCATAGTTCTGCCGCGGTTGAACGAAAGTTTTCTTCGTTGGCTTTGATTAAAACCAAGTTGCTTAATAGGCTTCAGTTGTGCACCATTAATAGCATTATGCTATGTAAATAACTAATCAATTTAAACAATCCGCACTACGTATGGTTGGGCAAAAAAGATTTGTCAAGATTTTAAGACATATTTTTTGTTGTTTTGAACTGTTATTCAGTTCTTTTGTTAAATGCGTAGTACGTCTTATATACATTCATTTAAGTGTTATTGCTTTTGAATTAAATTCAACAAATTGTTTTAAAATGTGAACTAATAGACTGTAAAAGACTTGCACATGAGTGCATTATTTTTTATGACACATAAAGCGGTGAATATTTAAGAAATGTTAAGTTTGAAAATAAATTAATAATTTAAAAATGAATTTAACGATAAAGCCAATTTTTCATTTGGTCGGTTGTGATCAAATTTGGTCGGACAATTTTTTTCAAGTGGCAACACTGATGTAGACCAAGGATGCATTTTAACGTTAAATTTAACCGTTCCGAAATGTTTTCTCTTGTTTCAGTTGAAACATTTCAAAATATTATCGTTAAAGCAATTATCATAATAAATTTCATTACGTTTTTAACCGAAACGAAATGCTGGCGTTAACGTTAAAACGTTAAGAAAAACGTTAAGAAAAACGCTGGAGATTCACTCGTCGCAAACAGAAGCGCAAACAGAAGCGCTGCATACTTTATAATATAATTTTGGCGCGTACACTATATAGTTCAGTGTTTGGCCGAGCTTCTCCTACCATTTGTGGTGTGCGTCTTTATATTATACCACAAATGGAGGGACCTACAGTTTTGTGCCGACTCCGAACGGCAGATGTATTTAATGAGAAGCTTTTTCATGGCAGAAATACCCTCGGAGGTTTGCCATTGCCTGCCGAGGGGTGACCGCTATTACAAAAAATTTTTCTATTAATATTTTGTTTGCCCTGACTGAGGTTCGAACCTCGAACCCAGCGGCATATCAAGTTATAGCACGCACCGCTACCAACTCGACCACAGCGGGCACGCTGCATACTTTTAGGCACATTAAAATTAACGAAAACGAATATTTTATAACGTTGCAACATTAACGATTTGATTTCCTTTTGATAACATGGCGCCGAAACGCAACAAACTCATTTCGTTAAGTTAATTTTGCTCGTTAACAAAACAAAATGGTATCGTTTCGTTTGTTGAGCAGCCCTGATGTAGACCATCTTTTAGATATTTTTTTTTATTGTGTTTTTTTTTTACTTGTAATTGCACGCACATGCCAAGCAATTACAAGCGCCACAATCGAAAAATCGTTGCTCTAACCAATTTATAGTCGAGAAAAGGATATACACGGACAGTTTGACTTTGTTCCAAGCGAGTCATACCGTTAGATATATGTATACATATTTCGCTGACTTGCATGCATAGGCACGACGTGTGACATGCTATAATTAAATGCTTTGTTACTGTAGTGTTCTTTTCTTGTGTACCTCGATCGTTTTATTTTACAAGAGTACTCTTCATATATTTCGGTGATTGTTACCTGAGTCCGAAACGCAGCATTCGCGAACGCAGAGCTACTCGCTTCGAATCGAACAAAATTGACAAATTTTCTTCACATGTTATCGAGTATTGTGTGTTCTCAAATGCAAATTACAAAACGAAATCGAGTTGTTATCGAATGCCGTGTTTCGCGCACTGATCCTACATGATCGTACAATGTCTCTGTGTACGAACTTTGAATGTGTTATGATCTCAATTGTTCGTGTGATGTCGCAGTGTACTACGTACGAGCGCTTTGATAATTTTTGCAAGCAATCACTATGAATTCGTTTACTCCGTAAAAAGTGATTTGATTCAAAGTGATACTCTGATGTCAACATTTGTGTATGATTCCATGAAATATAAGGTGTTACTGTGATCTTATGCGATGTGATGCAATCTAATAATTAATGTGTAATGATTTTGTGTATTTCGAACGCTTAATTCTCCAACCAAACTGCGACTATCACAACGACACCGCCGTTTTTATATGGTCGTCTAATGAGACACTGTTTGGCGATCTCACTTAATTTATGCGAACGTTGAAAGTGTTGTGGTCTACATAGTTTGATGATGCTGTGTTACAATGTAAATCGTGTCTTAATTCTGTGTATCGTTCAACTTTGCATTTGTAGTGATCTTTTTAGAAAGTGCTGTGTTTTATCGCGATCGTGTGCTGTCTCGTGTACTTGCAGCAAAGTGTGTAGAGCAGTTTTTTTTTTGATTTTTTTTTTTGATTTTAATTATTTTGCTTTTAACAGTTGATATTCAATTGGAACAGCTACAGTTTCTGACAATTTCGTGTGTGTGTGTTCATTTGGTGGTGGTGTTGGTTGGCGGCGTGCGTGTGCGTGTGTGTGTGTGTCTGTGCGTGCGCGCGTGTTGTCTTAAATTTCTCGAAGTTTTCATAGAAATCGATTATTCTGTATTTTTACTTTAATTCGCATTTGTATTTTTTCTGATGTGTGGAGTATTTTGAGTGTTGTAATTTTTTTTTTGTATATTAGTTTTGAATTGTTGTTGTTTGTTTGGTATTACTATATTGAGAGTTATTTGTGTTTATTTATAAGGTGTTTGTTGGTTTGTTTTTGTTTACCATTTTGGTATTGGCATACAATTGACACGCTATTACGCTGCTAGTCTACATGTACATAAGTATGTATGTATGTATATTTTGTGTGTATGTTTGTTTGTATGTACTCGTATGTATGTTTGTATGCATGTTCGGCGCTTTTTGTGCTGTGTGGTGTATTATTTTACTTTCAAGTAGTGTTTCAGTGTCTAACGTTTCAACCAATGTGTTTGTTGTTTTGTTTTTTTATTATTTCAACTACAACTACATACATACATATACTACATATAATATAGTATATAGTAAGTGATAATGGGTAAAAGTGTTTTAGGTTTTCTCTGTCTGTTTTTTTTTTCCCTTAAATTCGCCTTAGCTAACAAATACACTGCCTCGTTTTCCTCATTTATTTTTATTTTTTTAAATTTATTTATTTTTTTGTTCTCAACCAACGCTCTGCGCCTTACGCTATGCATAAAAGTTTACATATAGATTTATTATTTTATTTGATTTTTATAAATATTTTATTAATTCCCTTTTTATATGTATTTTTGCGCATGCGCCACGCGTTTTCTACGCGTTTTTGTGTGATTTAAAGTATTTTGATATATTTATGAATATATTTTTTCTCTCTCTGTTCAGTGTCGCTCGAGTATGTATGTATGTATGTGTTCGTTTATTTGTCCTATCCCGCTGTCTAAGTATGCGTGCGTGTGTGTGTGTGTGTATGTGTGTGTGTTTGTGTATGCGTGACGCATGCATTCCTATTCAATCGGTGTACACAGTTGCTTTGTCCTTGGTTTCCAGCCTTAACGACTGTTCTGTACTGCTGCTAAAAAAAAAACAAAAAAAAACGCAAAAAATAAATTGAAAAAGCTGCACAAAAAGCTATTTGAATCTTCATTTAATAATTAATATAATTGACTAACTAAATATAAGTATACAGCAAACATTTCATTTTTATTTTCTGCTGAGAGCCGCAGAAATTGAAATTTGCTTCTGTTATTTGCGTGTGGGTGGCTTATTTAAAAAACAAAAAAACAATAGTCAACAAAGAGTAACAACAAATGCGTAAATATTGCACTGAATCTTTGTTTTAAAAATAACTACTCAATATACTGAGTTGACAAAATTTAAATCATCACTGCAGAGTCTAAATTTAATAAAAATCACCTTTTGAGTAGAGCACTTTTTTTTCGGATACATTTAGTAAAAAATGGCATAAATGCATGTAAATAATTTTTTTGTAAATTAGCGGACATGATGCATTGGCCCGATAAATTTTAGTGCGCCTAAAAGTATGCCTTTCTCTATTGCCAGGCGAAGAAAATGAAACATATGTACTATGTACTTAAACTGATTCCAAAAAGTTATTTCAACAAGAAAAAAAATTATTAAAAAAAAATTTAGATAAAAAATATTAAATAAAAATTTTAAATTTAAAAAAAAAATTTTTGGGTGTTTAAAAATATTAGATACAAATTTATAACACAAATATTCATTTAAACATTTTTCAAAAAAATTGTTTGCCGAATTGGCGTACAAAAATGTGTCAATCGAAGTCTAAAAAGAAGTTATTTTTACACAAAAACTAAAAACAAATTTGTTTGGACAAAATCAGTTATTTTAGAGCAGTTTTTTTTTCATTTTGATAACGAAAATATTCTAAATCAAGCTAATTTAAATCTTAAACTTTCACATAGCGAAGTAAAATTTTCAAACTGAATATGTTTTAAGGTAACAATTTTTGCTGCGTAAACTTTAAAGAAAAGAAAAAAAATATTTAATGAAAACTCGGCTAGCGTAGCACAATAGGTAGCGTATTGGCTCTGCAACTCCGAGCTCCCGGGTTCAAAGCCTGAGAGAAGTGGTTATGAAAATTAAATTAAAAATAATTTAATTTAATAATCAAAAAAGAAGTCTGATGAGGAAATGTGGTGATTTCCGAAATAGTACTATAACTTCAACCATTGAAAGCTGTTGTTGTTTTTTTTTTTCACAAACAAATCTTCCATAAACTGGCCTTGAGCTCAATAAAATTATAAAATATTAATATTTAATGAAAATTTACATATTTTGCGGCTTGTATTTTTTTGGCCTTAAAATTAAGACCTCATAAATAATTCAGTACAAATTTTTAATTTAAAACACAAAAAAAAAATTTTCAAAAAATTTTTAAATTTTAATTTATTTTTCCAGTATGTTACACATGATAAGTAAACACACTCGACACCTACACAGGAGGCAGGGATGATTGAAATGACTTTTACCAAAAATCTTTTCGCCAAATTTTTTTTTTAAAGCATACTTTTAAACGCAGTAATAGTGGATTTGAAGAAAAAAAAAATTGAAATTTTTAAACAATACTTACAAACCTCCATTGAAAGCCGTTGCTGAAAGCAATTAAATTACATTTGACGATTGCGACAATTTAACGAAATGTATGTAGATTTATTAAAAAAATGTAAAATTTAAAAACTTTTAAAGTCAACGAGTTTATCAATGCCGCACTAAAAAGTAGACTTCAAACTGAGATTAATTGTTGCATGAAAGTTTGTAAAATTTGCTCGTAATGTGTGTGAGTTTTAAATGAGGCATAATTTTAGGATGCAAATTGAAGTTTTTATAAGAGCAGAACTTGAACAGGAGATGGTTATGAGTTTCAGCAAAGAACATAAATATATAAGAATGGACAACACGTTATTATTAGCAACGAGTGAATCTCCAGGGGCGTGCTTTCTTACTCTAGGCAATCAAAAAATTCATTTGAGCAAAAGAGAAAGCATGCCCCTGGAGATTCACTCGTTGCTTAAAGTAACGTGTTGTCCCTTCTTATACATTTATGTTCTTTGGTTTCAGTTAAATTTCTGTAATTCAATGATATGTAGTTTTAAAATTACGATACAATACTGGAAAAGTGCAAAAATGTAACGGATTGGCTAAAAATAAATGCTACTTAAAAAACAGAAAACAGTCAAACGGATTTTTAAGAGTTTCGCATAAAATAACAACGTCGCACAACAATATATATGTATATGTGTATGTAGACATATTTGCTTTAGTAAATAGTTAGCACTCAAAATATGCTTTCGATAACACAGGATAATAAGAAGTTGACAACCATTTTTTTTTTGCTAATTATTATTATTTTTTGTTTGCTTTGGAAACAAATTAGTATGTAAATAACAGCAAAAACAACGCTAATTTTTCCATTAACACAATTTAACAAAATCTAACAGAATTGTTTTTTTTTTTTTTTTTTTTAATAATTACTGCCTAAGTGAATTGAGATGAGCTTACAATAAAAAAAAATGTTACTACAAATATAAAAAACAAACGATTTTACATACATACGTATAGCTAACCGAACTAGTTACTCAAAAGATTTATTTTATTTTTTACGCTAGAGAATTTTGCTAATATTTTAACGTTATTTTTTTTTTTGAAATGCAAATGCAATTACAAGTTGCAAATAATAAAATTAAATACACAATTTTTTATAAATTTTTTTTTTATTAGCTTAAAATATTTATGGGTGACAAAAATACGTCTATTGCACCATATTTGAAAACTACAAGAACAACACACCGTTTGGGCGAGGCGTGAAAATGGTCACTAAAGAGGAAGTGTGTTTTACTTGAATAGCCGAAGGCGAGCAGAAATCAACTTTGCTCTGTGGTACAAGCATTTTAGTGCCGCTGAATCAGTTGAATTTTATAGAGAGTAGTTCTAAAAATAAATTCAGCTATGCAAATAGCTAGCTGAATACTTAATTCAGCTAAATTTACACAATTGTGCAATAACAACAAGTTAAAAATGTGATATCTAAACATATTTACAGTTCAATTGCATCAACTGTACGTCGTGAAACTGGCTGAATTTGTCAAAAAAAAACTTCAAGTAAACGCTATGAAATTTTTCAATTTTTCAGCTACAATTGTAACTTGCTGAATTTTCAATTTTTCAGCTACAATTGTAACTTGCTGAATTTGCCAAATAAGCAATTCAGCTATTGAAATGTTGTGCAGCTGATTGTATTTTGAAGCAATAACAAAAAGTACTTACAATTTTGAGAACAAATTATTTTCACACGAGTACATCCGCTTCGCCTCATTTTGGGGTCGCCTTGTAGTGCCTCAAATTCATATTGATAACTGTTTTGAAAGCCTCTTAAATTTTGCTTTCTCTCTTTTGTGTAAAAATTATATACTTTAAAGAAAAATACACACATTTTCTAATTATGTATTTGTTGCTTTTTCTCGCACTCTCTTCTTACGTGCCTTCTAACCAATTTCACTACGGCTAAGGGATATGCTTGTATTTCTAATTGTTTTTATGTCTCTTTTTTGCACACACTCTCTCTCTCTCTCTCTTTCTATTTCATTCTCCATAACTCAAGCAGTTTGCCAACACTTGCTTCTTTGTCATTTCGTTTCACTATTGCAGTTCTGTCCAGTCGTTTGTAACCTAATCAATTTATTTATTGTTACTTCGTTTTTTGCACTTAAGCTTAGAGAATATTTTTATAGACTTAGTAAGTTTTTTTGCGGGGTTTTTTGGAGTATTTTTTTGGTTTTTTTTTTTTTTTTGCTTTAAATACTTGTTGGATTTTTTTCTTTTATGTTCAAATTGAAAAATACATTTATATTGAAAATATGTATATAAATTTCGATATGTTAAAAATTCAGGATTTATCGTTCTTTTCGTATTTTGTTTTTTCTTTTCAACATTATTTTTTTTTTTGGCATATTCGGTTATTGTGTGGCTGCTTTGCGCTTTTTCAGTGTTTCTGACGCTCTTTTCTTTTCTTTCTTTATAAACACAATAAATTGGTTTTTTAGATTTTTCAACATTTTCCTCTTAGTTTTTTTTTATTCGTTTTATTTTATCATAACTATGTGTGTATACCAGCGCTTTGACGGCTTCGGGGTTTATTTAGCGCTTCAGTGGATTTTGCGGTGTTGCTCTGTGTGTGCAAAGCTTTTGTTTTGTAGTAGGTTTGTCATCTAGCTAAATACATACATAATTGTAAAAATATACAAACACATAGTGTATGCAAATGAATGTGGTGTTTTCTTGTGGATTTTTGGCGAATTTTTAGTATTTTGATGTTTTTTTTTAAATTTATTTTTATTGCATTCGCTGTGGCGTGGACTTGGTGGTGGTGGTGGTCGGCTTGTTTAGTCAATCGACTTTTTAGTTTTGTTATTTTTTTGTTTTCTTTTAATAAGGATTTGTTTATCGCATCGTTTCTGGGACATTTTAAAGGAGCTTTCTCAGCAGCACAACAACAATTCAATTGTTATTATTATAGCTTATAGGCTTGCGAGTTAGTTTGATCTGATATTGTGTCATCGTCAGTTATATAACATTTTTGAATATATTAACTATGTATATGTTTGCATGAGAAGCTATTAATTCGTTTTACTTAAACACCAACTTATACTTAGTTAAATATCTTAAATTTAAATATATTTAAGTAAGTGATTATTTGTCAAATTTCAATTCCTCCAAATTATATTCACAAATGAGCAAAAGTGGAGTTTTGTGGAAGCAGTAAAAATTATGTACAAGTAGCTAAGTAAATGAACTGCAAAAAGACAAAAAAAAATATAGAAAAACAAATTTTTAAAAAATTAAATTTTTTTTAAATTAAAAAAAATTAAAATTTTTTTTTTAAATAAAAAAAATTTCAACTGAAACCGTTTAAAGCTATTTTTTTTTGCTGGTCGCAGCTAAATTTTGACGAAATGTTATAAAAAATCCGCTGTTAAACTCACATCACTTTAACGCTGCATTAAGAAATATGTTGCTTGCAACATGTTGCTGAAAATAAAAATGGAAACATTGTTGTTTACCGATAACTTTTTGTTCTACCAAATTCGGAGAAGTTCGAATACACTTTGGAGGAAATGTTGCCAGCAACATGTTGCTGAAAATAATAATGGAAACATTGTTGTTTACCCATAACTTTTTGTTCTACCCAGTTCGGAAAAGTTCTAATACACTTTGGAAGAAATGTTGCCAGCAACATGTTGCTGAAAGTAAAAATGGAAACATTGTTGTTTACCCATAACTTTTTGTTCTACCCAATTCGGAGAAGTTCTAATACACTTTGGAAGAAATGTTGCCAGCAACATGTTGCTGAAAGTAAAAATGGAAACATTGTTGTTTACCCATAACTTTTTGTTCTACCCAATTCGGAGAAGTTCTAATACACTTTGGAAGAAATGTTGACAGCAACATGTTGCTGAAACATATTTCTGAAAGTATTACTAAGCTCATATCCACTTTAAAGGAACTGTGGGCCAAAAATGCTCAGTCAAATTATACTGTAATCGAAGAATGTGTGTTATTCAGCGCCAGTGATGCTCTCAAGAGCAAGAGCTGTCTAGCAAAAAAAAAAACTGTATTTAACAACACTACCAGTTCCTAAACTGACGCAGGATTGGGCGCATTAAATATAATTCAGCTAGCAAACTTCAAAGCTGAATAACTCTACTCTGCTGAATCAATGAGATTTCATAACGAAACTGCCATCGTGGATACTTTAAATGCCCAAAATACTGAAATCAATTCAGCAGCTTTTAAAATTCCCTAAAGCAAAAGATATACTAACTAATTTTAATTTTTAGCTAGTTAGAATGCTGAAAAATGAATTCAGCTGCGAAACTTAAGCGCTGAATAGCTAAAAGGTCAATTCAGCAACATTTTCAGCTAGCTATCGTTGACAAAAGCTGCCATACTTTTTTTTCTAAATAGTTCAGGATTGAGTAAATAACTAAAAATAAAAAAACACAAACTAATATTTTTTGGCTGAAAATCATTGTAATTTTTATTGTAAATATAAACCAAAAGTTGCGATTATGAAGAAAAGTAGATCATATTGGAGATTTTCCATTTTTTCTTTGTCAAACACACGCTTTTTGTTTTACTTTGCTCAAGAAAGTTAATATTCAACAAATAAAGATGACAAATGAAATTAAAATATAATACAATATTAATAATCGTAATTATTTTAATATTCTTAAACTAAGTAAAAAAAAAAATGTAATAAAAAGTTGGGAATTATAATTTATTATAATTATATAATAGAACAAAGAATAAACGTAGTTATAGCATGAAAAAATCTCTCAACACCATAACGAGTTTAAAAAACAAAAGGCAAAAATATATTTTTTTATTAACAAATTTATAGCAATTAAATTGTATCGCTTAATGCATTAATAAAAACTTAATATGTAACTTAAGTATGCTTTAGACATAAATATTTATGTACATATGTATATAAATGAGTGTTTAATCGATGTTTAATTGATTTTTGAACAAACAAAAAAAAAATGTGAGCGATGTGGGAATTTGTTTGGGCGCATTTACATATATCATAAATAAGTTATTTATTATAAACTACATGTGTAGTTGCCTTTTTATAAAATAGCTACCATGCAACGGCATTGCAATTATTTTTTAATACAAAAAAAAAAAAAATCAAAGAAAATTGTTCAATTGCTAGCATTTTGTTTTTTTCTTTGTATGCTTTTAAAAATTATTATTAGTTAGTAATTATTACTCTAGTTTAGGAGCTTCCAATGTCGTTGCTTTATGTTTGCCTTTTTACAAAAATTATTATTTGCTTATTTATTGTTTTGCTTTTATAAGCAATAATTGATTTGTTTTCTTTTTAATTTTTATTTATATTTTTAATGAGATGCTTTCCTACTGCCTTTTGCAAAATTTATGTTTTAAATGAATTGAAACTAATTTTATTTTTTGTTGTTGTTGTAAATTTGAATAAAACACTCATAGCTGAATTAAATTCAAATTTAATAATTATAATAATGCTAACAAACATAAAAAATAATAATTTTACATTATATCTCACTTAAATAGTAAATATAATTTTATATTTGCTTTAAACTGGTTTTTTTCTTTCTCCATTTGAATAAAGTATAAATAACGAAAACACTCTTCGAGCGCCACTGAAAAATGATAAATAAATTTGGAAACTAGTGATATTCAGCTCCAAGGCGCAGGAATTTTAATGAAAAATATTTAAACTTTTGTTTTTTTTTAGGATTTTTAACCGCTTTCCAACTAGCCGAACAGCAGAGCGCTATGGCTTTAAGCTTTCGTTTTCGAACAATCGATTAGTACCAAAAATAATTTTCTCATTGAATTCATTGAAAAAGTGTGTGTGATTATAACATCGGCAGTGAGCTTTCATTAGCTCGCAAATGTATATCTACTTTACTTACGTATAAGAAAAGCTCTGTGAAAGCGCTGCGCAAACTTTTGTTAGTTTATATTCAACAATTTGTTGGTAAACAAAGCTTTCATCATAGCCTTACAAAATAGTATGTAACAAGTACGCGTTTAAAAGCTTTATGCTTTGTTTGCTTCTTTCAATTTTATGCAAAACAAAACAGCATTCTTTTGCAAAGTTTTTCAAGTTTTGTGCTTAACTGGTTTTTTTTTTTTTTGCAATTTTATCAAATACCTTTTTCGCGGCAACTTTGAACGGATGTTTGTTTCGTAACTTTCGAAACCAAGCTTTTGCTTAACATCTCTCTCAAAGCTTTTCTTGAACTAAGCTTTAATTTCGCTTAATTTTTGCAAGCTTTCAATTCTCGAATTTAACCAAAAAAAAAACAAACAATCGAAGTTTATTACTTCATTTGTATGTCATTGCTGTCGCTCACTTGATGATTGCGCGCGTCCTTTTCCACACACACACACACACACTTATGTATGTATATACGCCAGTAGAGTTTCCATTGCAGATGCAGTCGTTTTTGCTGTTTTTGCAGAACTGACGTTAATGCGAAAAAAATATAGTTCATACATTTTACCTTAAAAAAAATAAAGCTTTAAAAATTCGTTGATTTTCAGCGAATATGCGTACAAGAAGTTTTACATTTTTCGCATTTGTGCGAAAGTGAATTTTTTTTTATTATGTTTTACTACACTTTTTTGCATAACCATAGACACCGACCGCTTTGCCCTGCTTGGCCCACTACCGATACTATTTTGCTGCTACTACCTTTTTCAGTGTATGTCGTCTTTGTGTTGGCATTTGCGTTTGCATGGAAATTAAATATACATAAATAATATAAATGTACACGTAAATTTCTTTGTATAAATGTATGTAACTAGCGCATAAAAAATATTAAAAATTCATTTTTTTTTTTCATTTGCTACTAATAAATTAATTTTAATAATTTTTAATTACACCTAATTTCGATATAACTGCCTTTTTTTTAGTATGTATGTATCTTAGTTGTTTTGTCACAACAAACTGCCTTGTTATCCTTACCACTTAAACTGCTGTTGTTGTTGTTGCCCTGCTAGCGCCTTATACTACTTTCTGTATTTCGTTTACTTGTCAACCATTGTACTATCATTAAAATGCCAATTTATCGTTAGTCCTGTGGTTGTTGATTCTATCATAACTGTTGTTGTTAAATTTTTTTTTGTCGCGCGCGCATATAAAAAACCCTAAATTTCGTCATTTTCTCTACAAATATACTTTTAGTTATCTCTGATATGGTTGTTTTGCCTTTATTGCTGATATTTTTCCTTTGCATTTCCAAGCTAACTTTCCCCGTTCCTCACTCTACACATTACTCTATTGCAGTGTTTGCAATTTGAAGGGTTTCGAGCAGCCAATTTTTCGGCAGCTAGTAGTGTTCGTATGCTTACATACAGCTGTTGAGAGTTTATGAGAAATAGTCGAGAGTTTGGTGAAGTAAAATTTTTCATTTCTTTTTTCACGTAAATTTAAATTTTTTTTTTTACGTAAATTTCACGAAAAAAGTATCAAAAGCTGAAGAAACAAGTAGCATATCTGTATTTCATTTTTTTTTTAAATTAAAAATCAGCGCCTAAATGTAGGCAACAATTCACTGCAAATCGCTTTGTATTCGTACTGTACTTTACATTTGTGGTCAATGCAGCAGCAGCAGCAACCAGCATTTCTATCAGGCGCCCATGAATGCACAGCATGTTAACAGTGCAAATTCTGTTAACAAAAGCATAAGTGCGCTTACAGAAATGTTAGTAAGCAGTGATTGTTGCTGTTGACTATTGACAGGCAGATGTTGGTTAGTTTGCTTTTTAAACACCAAAACACTAGATTGAAATGATTAATTTTAACTTTGAAAGTTACAGTATTTTGTTTTAAAACTTCTTTTTGCCGCTTTTGACTCGAAATCCATGAAGAAAAATATTCTATAATTCTTTCTCAATACTTTGTAGGATACAAAATACCACAAAAGTGACTGCGTTATGGCGCATTAAGTGTGTGAGTTTAAGCTCAATTTACATTTTTTACATTCATGCAGAAAATGCTAGTGAAAAATCTTAAGAAATACGTTTAAAGCTTACTTGCGTTATTTTCTTTGCGAAAGCGTAACAGCATCGATCGGCGTGCTACGTTTTCACAGAAGTTTCACCCATCAGCCTCTGCGCGTGGGTTGGTGCCGAAAGATATGTAGCTTGCCTTTATTTTTGTGCTTTTTCTTTTTTTAATTTTTTTCTCTTTCTCTCAACTGTTTTCCTTGCGCTCTTATCCCTCAATCTTTTCTTCTCAAACACTGACTCTCTTCTGCTTTTAATCTGTTCTTTTCTAGCCTGCCTCGTCCCATTTGTCCTTAATTTTCTTCTTGCTTGCTTTTTTTTTTACTTAGTAGCTCCTTTTCGTGTGCTTCATTTTAGAGTTTTTTGCTTTTGCGCGGCGTTTTTGCGCTCTTTCTAATGCTTTGTTTCCCTTTCGTTCTGTTCGCTATCTATTTTTTCTCTTTCTCTCTCGCTCTCGCTCTCTTTCTTATTTGTTTTATACATACATAAAAAGGGTAGTTGTGTTTTGTTGTTGCTTTGCTTCTAAATACATATACATACATATATTGTATATATGAAATAATACATACATATACATATATAGTAATTATAGTACTCATAATGTTCAGAATAAATTTAATAATTTTTTTTTATTAATAATTAATTATAATAGCTTTATCATATTTTCCATAAAATTAGAATTTTTTGTGTTTTAGTTCTTTCTTTCGCATTTTTACTGCATTAAATTATTTTAAATAATTTCAATTAATTTAATTTTTTAGCGCTTACTTACTTAGCATTCCATTTAGCTTACTTGTTTGGTTTTTTTGTTTTTTTTTTTTTGTGTTACTTCTTTTTATAATTATTTATTGGTAATATGTATAATATTTTGTTTAAAAATTATTAGAACAAAATATAATGTCTTTTGTTTGTTTTGTAGATTTCAGCTTGTGCTTACAGTGTGTTCACACAGATAATACATAAACTGTTTTTTTCTTTCGTTATAAATTTATTCCACATTTTGCCATCTACATACATACGTCTCTGTCCCTTTGTCTGCTAGTACAACAATCGTTTGTTGTTTTGTGTTTGTTTTTGTATCACCTTTTGACAAAATTCTTGGCTGCAGTTTTACTTAGATTTTTAAGCTTACATACAGTGTGTTATTTACGCTTTTTTATAGCTTAATTTTTTTTTAACTATTTCGTCAGCTTTTTACGTGTTTTAAAAAGTTTTTAACAACTTTAAAAAAAAAATTTTTTTCTGTGCCACTTTAAAAAAACTTGTTGGTGGCTTTGTAGAAAGCATGCTACATTTAACAGCTTCCAGCTTTCAGCTTTCCCTTTCACATTTATTTAATTAAATTTAAATTATTTTAAGTTTAAATTTTTTGTTTTCTGCTTTTTTTTTCTTTTCAACTACTACTAACTGAATTTTTAAATTCAATTCAAATTGCACACAATTCTGCTAAACTAATACACATTACTTTTATTTGTTTAAAAATATTTTTTTTCGTTTTTATTTTTACGCTACAAATATGTTGTTGTCTCGTTCGTGCTAAACACGTTGTTTCTTTTGTTTCTTTCGCACACTCTCACTCTCACCCTTCTTCGCTAACACTTACAGTAGAGCGAGAGCGCGAGTTTTTAGAAGTGGGGAAATATTTGAAGCAGCTTGACTTTTACACAAATTTTTCAGTTTTATATTTTTCACTATTATTTTACGAAATTTATTTCTTTGTTTTTGGATTTCAGCAAAAGTTTTTTTTTTGCTTGTCCCTTGCCTTATTTTGCTTATAAAAGTAGCGCGTTTCATTCTTAACTCGCTCTCCAATACTTTTTGTTGTATAATGTTGTTGCAATTTTTTTTGCGCTTGTGTTTTTTTTTTGAAATTTCTCCTCTAGCTTTTTTTTTTGTTTGGCTATTTTCTCTTCAACTAATATTTTGTATGTACTTTTCTTGCTTGCTCTTTGCTTCACAATATTTTCAAATCAAATTTATATTTCAACTAACGAATTTCAATGCAACTTTTTTTTAGTATATTTTTTTTTCTTTTTTAGCAATTATTTTCAATTTCAATTTGTTTTTGTTGCTAAATTTTTTTGCTCTTTAATTATGTTTATTTATTTGTGTTTAAAGATAAATTTTATATGTATGTATGTAAGTAAGTATATTTAAAACTAATGGTTTACGGAATTTCAAAATTACAAATTCAACAAGCGAAGGATTTTAGGCGAAGTTATAATAATTATAATAAATGTTGTAATGAAACAAATTATGTTAATACATATGTATGTACATATGTATGAGTAAATGAAAAAAAAAGAAAAAATGGAAGTGGTTTATAAAAATTATGAAACTAATTTAAAAACAATTGCAGCGTACCACATTAAGCCAATTCACATAGCATTTGCAAACAAAAATAATGCGCATGCGCGGCTCTTCTTGTTTTTTGTTTGCATATTGGCCTTTTAGACGCTTAGTTTTGCTTAGCTTTTGGGTAAAAGCGCATTTTTGCGCTTTCCTGCTCTTTTCACATTGCTTCACTCAAAGCAGCTTTCGTCTTTAACAAAATAATTTTCTTTTATACAATTCTATGCATATTTGTATGTATGTATGTATGCACATATTTATGTCTACATATTTCGATCCAGTCAAAATTATCTTCGTCAAGTGCATTGCTAATGCATTGATTCGAAAAAATTTCGGACATTAATGCGCGAAAAAAAAAATGAAAAATTAAAAGATATTATATAATATTTATAAATGTAGCTAATGATGCAATTTTAAGTTTAGTGTTTTTTAATTAATATAAATTAAAGTAATTTGTTTTTTTTGTTTTATAATTAAAAATAATTGTCGCATTTGAATACCAACGAAGTATACTAAGAAAAAATAAGTGCATTTGAGGCAAAAACGAATCTTGAAATTTCTTTGCTGTTCTCTCTCTCTCTCCCTCTCTCTTTCTTTCGTTGTCTCTTTGCGCTCCTTCTTAGTTTTGTATTTCTTAATTTCTCTTTGTTCTCATTTGTCTTGCAGCGCTGTCTCTCGCTCTTTGTATTCCGCACTAGTTTTAAATTTAATTTTATTGTTTTTGTTTTTTTTTTGATATTTTATTTTGCTTGCTTTCAATGTTGTGTCTATTTATATAGTATGTATGTTTGTGTTGTTGTTGCTGCTGCTGTTGTGGTTGTTGTTGTTGTTGTTGTTTAATTAGCTTAGAGGATTTGTATTAAATCTCAATTATATACGTCCGATTTAACTTCCGCTTCATTCTCTTTCTCGATCATACCCTCGTTGGCGGCATTATTCCAAGCGCCATTCATGCTCTTCGACGACGAGAAGCAGAGTTTCATGATGAAGGGGAATTTGGTACCTGCAACGACAGTGGAAATGGTAAGGGAAGTTAAATTTTGATGTGTAAAAAAAAAATGGCTGATTGCTATATTATATTTTAGCATACATACATAAGTAATACTATTTATGCCGGAATTCAGTAAGCTGTCTCAGTCTCTAATGCCGATAAAAGTCACATTTTTAGACTAGTTGGTATTCATTAGTCACAATATAATAGCTTTAGTCTCAAAATCAAGTTTCTATCTTGTGATCACAATAGGTCACAAAAAATTATGATAAAAATAAAATAAAATAAAAATTTTGAGACTTGTGATTATACCAAATTATGTACAGAGTACCGGCATTAATAGCTATAAATCGTTACAAAATTCTCTCTTCATTTTTTAAATCAATATACTAAAACTATTCATAATCTCCGATTTAAACATTTATTTTAAAAACATTAAAAACTAAATTTTTTTTTAAATATTAAAAATTAAGAAAAAAAAATTTAAAACTTAAATATTCTAAAAGCAAAAAAAGCAAAAAAAAAAATTGAAATGAAAAAATCTTGAAAACTTAAAACACGTATTTTAAAACAATTTTTTTTCCAGATTTTTTCGTAGACCAAATTTTGTGAAAGCAACAAAAATTATCAATTATCTAATAGCATTATTAGTTTTTTAATTCACACGCTTATTTGTTGATTTGTGAATTTTTTTTTGTAAACAATTTCCGAAATTTTTTTTTTTAAATATGCCAGAAAATAAAGACAATTCATTAAAATTTAAGTAGGCATGTATGTATAAAAATAATATATTCTACGATAACGACGTAATAAAAGTACAAATTTTTTGAAAAAAAAAAAAAAAATTTTAAAAAACAAGAAAACATTTTTATTTAATTTGAAGGAAAATTTATATATTAAAAAAAAGTAAATACGCTTATTTATTGATTTGTGCAAAATTCCAAAATTAAAAAAAAAATATGCAAAAAATACGAAAAGTCAATAAAAAAATTAATATACATATATATACATATATAAATTATATTATACGATTACGACGTAACGACTTTATAAAAAAAAAGTTTATAAAAAAATTGTAAGAAAGGTTTTAAAACATAAAAAAAAGGAAAATAAAAACTTACCTCCTAATCATTTATTTTGAAGCAGTGTCGTTTTTTGTGTGGAATGAAAAAAAATGTGAAAGTATTATAACATTTTTTTAGACATTATTTTTAAAGGGAAAAAAATGCTAAAGTAAAAATACAAACGCGCTCATTAGCTCATTTACAAGTATGCTACATATTACAATAAAATATTTGTATTTTTTTAATGCAAATCGAAATACGAGCTTTAAAATAAATTTAAATAAAATTCCGCAAAATATATTTAGTCAAAATAGTTAAGAAGGTGAACTTTTTGAACTACAAAAGAAAAATAAATTAAAAAATTTTTCATTATACTACGTAACAACAAACACTGTTATGAACACATTACGAACTGCAATATTTCAAAATTTAATATTTACATTTTTTTTTTGCAAACTCAAATACAGTTCAAATAACTAAACATCTACATTTGGTAGGTAAGTAGAATATATTAAAAACAAATTGTGTAAATAAAAAAGGATGGCAATGCAAACATTTTACTAGCACTAATTAAAAATCACTACGTGCCAAAAAAATTAGATTATTATATTTGCGTTTAATATTTAAGCTCTTAATAATTTTTATTTTAGTAAAATTTCCCTTTCACAACATTGCAAATAAACTCACCTTTTCCCTCGATTGGCAGATGATTACACTTCATGATGGCCAAAACGGCCTGTGAAATATTTGTGAACTCAATTAGGCCCGACGAGGAACGCTCTGTTTTGAGTGGGAATAGTCGCACCGATGTGGCGGGCACTTCTTTGATATTGAAAATGCCGATGAGCTGGTCTTCGGTCAAGCCAGGCGGTGTGTTGAAAAAGTGCAGAATCTGTAAACAAAAAAAAAAAAAAAAAGAAACAACGAAGTTATGTTAGAAGAACAAGAGAACAAATATATTTTGTAAAACAAGAGTGCAAAGATATTTTGTAGTCATTCACTACGATACACACACTTACCTTGCTCGGTGGTTGTATGCGATTTTTGCTGGCCTGTGCTGGCGACAAGAAACGATTGTTCTTTGAGCCGGTATACTCCTTAAAACTGGGTGTGTGATCGGGCAATAAAAATGGATTTATAACTTCGGACAGGAAATTTTGTTTGGAGAAGGCAATTTGGATTTTGCCAGCATTGCCGACGGGAATGTTGTTCAAATGTTGGACACAGCGTTCGACGGCGACCGAATCGCCCATTTGTACCATGGCGGTGCCCTCTTTGGTTTTCAGGAATTTAATCTAATGAAATGTTTCATTCGTAAGTTAACGTTAATTTATAAAATATGTTGGCATTGAAATATATATATGTACAAGTAAATATATTAATTTTATCGAAAACTGTCGTGAAGTGCGTTGGATTGCTTGGTTGCTAAGTTATTAAATTTAAATGTAAAATTTGAAAGCGTTTAAAAAAAGTTTTCAAACAAAGTAACATGTTGTTAAAAAAATTTCAGAATACTTTTTCTTATTGAATTTTAATAAATAAGTTAACAATTTTAGATCAAGTAAAAAACAAAAAAAAACTTTAAAAATTTAATTGCAGAGTTAAACTTTGTTGTTTTGTGTTTGCCCAAAAAAAAAAAATGTATGAAATTATTTTTTCGTCTAAAGCAAAGTACTAAGTTCGCGTTTCATGGGAAATGGCTGTCAAAATCCATACACATTAATTACATTGCCGTGAAATATGCGTGAAATTTCAAATGTAATTCACGGCAAAATTGTACTCAGTTCATGCCGTGGAAACATTGGGCAACATGCTAGCAACATAATGGCAGCAACATTTTTTTACCCGTATTTAAAATGTTCATGTCATTTAAGTTTGAGCGAAAAGTGACATTCGTTGAAATTGACAAGCCGTTTCAAATAAACAGAACATCGAAAAAAGCAAGTTCATTTAAAATAATAATTTTAAAATTCTATTCAGCCGTTTCCTTCTTTTTTTATAGGGGAGAGCACAGCAGCTATCATACAAAAGGCGAAAATCCAATTCATTGTGCAGAAAGTTTGCAGAACTGTCTAGTAAAACATGTTAAAAAGAACAAAGTTAGTTCTACGAGTATAATGTTTAAAAACACTCATTAAATTTTTTTTTAAGTAAAATACAGAGAATTCTCAAATAACATGTAAACTCAAGTTTAAAAGTTTCTACAAGAGATAAAATTATTAATTAATAAATACAGATTATTTTCAAAATTTTTGTTAGAAATTCTATGAGTATGCAATTTTGTAGGCCATTCCATCCTGGTAAATAAAATGCAAGTTTTAAGACACTAAAAATGACGGTTGACTTAAAAGAATTTTTTTTTTGGGAGGTGTTGCGTTTTTCCCCAACAAAATGTCAATCGGTACTTTTTAAAGTATGCAAGTTTTGCAGTTTATTGTTATAAAACTGCATACTCAAAAACATTAAAAAAATTTTTTAAACAAATTAGTATCTACTCTAAATGAAAATTTGTTAAATTATTTTCACACTTGCAAAAAGTTTTAAACTTGGATTTATATTTTTTTTGTTTGAGCATTCTCTATATTTTAATTGAAAAATATATCTATATGTATGTACATATATTGTCCAAATTTGTCAATATGTGGGTAGAAAGCTTAATTTTTGTTTGTTTACATTTGTTCAATTTTCATTTAGACGTTTTATCTCATTTGACAATCAATGCTGCCATGAAAATTCCACAGCAATTCAAATGCATGAAGCTGGCGAAATTTCACGGCTGTGAATGTGCTTAAGTTAAAACTCTATCAACATGTTTGAAAGCACAAATGTTGCGCAACATGTTGCCGAATAAGAGATGAAAGATAGTTTTCGTAATTGCCAACCGTTTTTGTTGGCTGTAAAATAAAAATACCTAAAACGTATGTATGTATTTGAAAAGTGCGATGTTGCGAAAAATTCTTGCATTTTTGAAACAATTTGTTATTTATATTTTTAATTTTTAACTTTCTTTTTTATTAAAAATTGTTTTTTTTACAACACCTGCCGGCCCTTTCAATTTGAAAACGTCCGGTCGTTTCGGAATATGATTTTAGTTTTTAACAAACCTTGAATATGTTGTTTTTGGGTCAATTTAGCAAGGAGACACGTATTTTTTCTTTTTGCCCAAACATTTTTTTTTGTTATTTTTTTTGCAAATGAAAAATATTTTAAAAATTTAATTTTTCAAAATGCGTTTTTTATTTTTTTTTCAAAAATTTTCCAAAGAAAATAGACAGTTGAAACTTTAATCTGGCCAACTGCCAACATTTAATGATCTAGAAAAGACTTGCAAACTGGCGCAGCATGTTGCTACGTTTAGATGTTGCTGTTAATAATATTACAAAAAAGTTTAATATACATTTACAATGTTTAACTTTAAGTGATATATTATTATTTATTTATTGCTGAAAAAGTTGATATTTATATTTTGCAAGAGAGTTAGGAAAATGTTAAGCGAACCTAGACAAATTGGAATTCTACTGCAACTGACAGTTTCAATAGTAGCGCAACATGTTGAAAAAAAAGTTGCAGCATGTCACAAGGGTCCGTAAAATTTTGTACAGTTCTATTTTGTTGCTGCTATTGGCTTGTTTGTTGAAAAAAAACAAATTCCAATTAGCTGTTATGTAGTCAAAAGGCCACACAATGTCTTTTATATCTCAAGACTTCACAACAACACACGTTTATTAAAACTGTAAACTGCTCAAAATTCAACATATTTTGTTATTCTTTAGCTTCATACATTATTTGCAGAAACCTAAGGCGATTGACGAATATTGCGCAACATGTTGCCACAAAACCAATTTACTCTAAGTCTCCAACATAAATCTTAATACTTTATGTGTTTGGTTTTTTTATTTCAACATCATTTTAATAGCTTTGATTTAATTAAATTTTGCGCAATTTATTGCTTTTTCGCCCGTTTTTTTCTTTCTTAACTTTTCAATGCATAAACAAGGAAATTCGCCTACAAACAGAAAGCCAAAGCGACTTTGATTTTTGTGCTAGTAGCCAAGTTGTGGCAAGCAAATCGCTCAGACACACTTGGAAGGCAGGTGGCGCGAGCAAGCGAAGCTAAGCGTACATATGTATGTATGTATGTATGTATTGCATATGCATAGTATAAACATACAATATAAAAAATGTATAGAAAGGCAACGAACTCGCTAGCTAGCTAGCCAGCCAGCCAATGGGTAATACATAGGTCCAGATAGTATGAACGAATAACTATGTATGTATCGGTATGTGTTCAACGAAGCCGGTTATAGGCCAAAGTGGTCGAAGGTAATTAGCTGTGCAATTGACGGATAAAAATTACTGTGCCTGCATGTGAAGAGTAATGCATTTAATGTACGCACAAACATAGCAAGAAGTAAGCAATTCAACTCTTGAGAGTTAAAAGCAATAAAATGTTGAAACATATGGTTCGACGATCGATCAACTTCAGCTGATACGAAACGTTACAAGTACTCTCTACATATATTTGCAGATGTGTATTTATGTATTCATACGTGTGTGTGTCACTGTGTGCGCTTGCATGTTGCATGCAACTGTGGCAGGTTCAATGCGCTCCAGCTATACACACACAGTACCGTCCATCAGCAGCTGCAAAGTTTATTAGAAATCATAGCTTTACTGGCACAAAAAAATAAAGAAAAATATATAAAAAAAAAAAAAAGTAAAACAAGTAGCCGCTACATTGGAGATTTTCACTTTCACTTATTGGCAACAAAATTGCTGCATTACTTTTCTCGCTTGTACTCGTAGTTGTTGCAATAGAAGCATTTGGTATTGCAATGTTGTAATATCGTGATAACTTGACTTGTGCTGTTGCTGTTTTTGGTGCAGCTATGCAATTTCTTCAATTACAACACGCAACTCAGGCAACGATTAACACAGTCCAACGAAATGCATTAAATTGAAATTTTTTTAAGTCTCTTTTTTAAATTTTTCGAAAAGCGCTTGTAAGGGGAAAATGGGTTTGGGTATCAAATAAATTTTAATGCATTTTCTGGTATTCATATATTTTTTATTGACAAGAAACAGTTGCCATAGGAGACGAATTTTTTTAACGAATAAACTAAAGCAACAAAAATGTTCGCCAATAAAAAAAATTGAAATAGAGAAAAGTTTGCTAGAATTTTTTACTGAACGTTTCTTAATTTTTAATTTATATATTTACATTTTTTTGAATTATACTAAATTTTTAAAAAATTTAAAACTAACATTTTTATTATTTGGCTTTGCTTTATACAATTTTCGTTATTTATAAAAAAATTCAAAATTAAAACAAATAAAACTTTTAGCAACCAGCTTTGTATATATAAAAAAAAATAAAATTAGCGCTCTTGCAAAACTCACATAACCTTAAATTTCAATTATTTTTTAAATAAAAAAAATTCAACAAATCTTCAAAAAATAACATATTTTAATAAAAATTTACATTGACGAACAAAGTCGAAAAATATTTAAATATACAGCAAAATTTTGAATACAATTTTTTTAATGATTTCATTTAAAATGTTGCAAATTAGATTAAATTTATTATTTTCTACTTTTGGTACAAAATTTTAAATTTTTTTGCACCTTATACGCATGCATATAATATTATTGTTATCGAAAATTTTATACTTTTCATGTTTCTTTAAATATTTATTCTTTTACATAAATATTTATTTCAAAAACGTTTAAAACCCATGGAAAGAAGAATACGGCGCAATAATAAATAGTTAAAATTATTATTTTTTTTTCTTTTAAACAAGTGAAATTTATTACATTATTTACATACAATAGATATTCTCAAAATACTAATTGCAAAGTTAAAACTATTGATTTGCGAATGTTTGTTTGAAAACATTCACAAAGTTTGAAAGTTGAATTTATAAAGCTTTTCTTTTATTACGAATAAACCTTTATCATATTCCCACTGTTGACAAATCTCATCGTGTGACTATTGTCAACCGCAGCGCCTAAAATTATGCCATCAAAATTGGTTATTTAATGCAAGAAATTACTAGTTGACAATAGTCAAGCGATTGTCAAAGATATGTAAGTCCTCTCGCATACAGCTATGTATGTACTACATTAAAAATAATTTTTTTAAGAAATTAAAGAAAATTCGAAGATTTCTCTTATCGTTTATGTATAAATTATTTTGGGCACATGCATCTGTACTGAAATTGAGATAATAACTAGGGAAAGGATTTAATGGAAGCTACCGAGAAATGATTTTATCTGATTTTTTTCTTCGTTTCGGTTCTATGAAAAACCAAATTGAATTATTAGTTGAGAATTACTTTCGACCTCTGGATTTCATTAAACAAATAGCTATAAATATAATTTAATGAAGCTTAGATAGTCCTTTATGATTGACTAGCAGCACCAGCTAACTCAAATTTTGATGGTCAAAGTATGAAGTCGTCAGCAAAAATGAAAATACCCAAGGAGACCTAAGCGAGGAGCAGAAGTTAATTGATAAGCGAGTGAAGAATTTATTGAGACTAAAGCAAATGGCTTTCGACGCGAGGAAAGGCGTCGCAAAAGCAGTCAAGCAGATTAACGCAATTATGTCAGCATACATATTTCAGTAGTGAAGGAAGGAAGGAAAAAGGACAGTCAGGACAAGGCAAACTTAAGTAGACAAAAAATAAGAAAAACGAGAAAAAACAAAACGCGGAAATAATGGAAGTTCGACATAGAACAGCTAAGTTTAGTAAACAGCCACAATAACAACAACAATGCCAACATCATTATCATCTAGTGGTGGCAACAACACACAATTATTTGCTGCTGTGCATTTTATGACATTTTCGCACGATTTAGCACACACAGAATTTAATTACTCGTAAACGTTGACAAACAAAAAGAAAAAAATTAAAACGTAGAGAATGGGGAGAGAACGAGTGAAGCGCAAGAAAATAAATGAAAATGCCAAAGTAACAATTGTGTTATCATTGTCATATCAAACGCCTCTAAGGCAAACAATATTTAAAAGCTTGGCAACATTTAAATCAGTTGAAAGCTAGCTGCAAATCTTCTCAGCTTAAGTTAATTTATTTTTTATTCATTGAAATTGTTCAAGATTTCCTTTGAAATTTATAAAGAATCAGCTTTTGGAGCTTAACTGCTTTCTGTGCTGTATGACTTATGAAAATGAAACAAATTAAAACTTATAAAAATTTTTCGAAGAAAATGCAGAACAGAATAATTTTTAATTATTTTTTTTTTAAATTCTTATCAATATTCATAGCGATGAAAATTAAAAAAAAAATAGCTGTGAAAAACTTATTGAAACTCGTTTCTTGCTTTTATAGAAATTATTTAAAACATATAAGAAACAAACTTTTCAACAAATAATTCAAAAATTTAACTTTCTTTTAAATACATATACATATGTATGTATGTAGGTATGCAAATATTCAAAAATTCGCTAAGCGAAAAATTTGTGTTTTCAGAGTGCGTTTCCTTTTTTTCGACACATTTGAAGACTGCACAATTTTGAACTTTGAGAAAATTTGTTTTTAAGAAAACCGATGACGAGAATTAAGAAGTAATTTTGTTTAAAAAATGAATAAATTTTGGAAATTCCTCGTTTCTTTATAATGTTTACGTTTTTAAAGTTTTTTAAACTAAAAAAAATCCAAAAAAAACATGTTTTGGATAAAATTTTAATATAGAAATTGTTGGAAAATTAAATAAATTTTGTTGGACACATCAAATAAGAGTTTTTCTAAATTGTTTACAAAAAATATTGAAGTATCGTTAGAAGAATAAATTATAAATTAACAAACTAAGAGTCATAAACTGTTGAAAAAATATTAAAATTATAAATTTCGTATCAAAAATTTTGTCAAGTTAAAAGAATTTTTTAATTGATTAAGTCAAAAAAAAATTTTCTAAAATTGTTTTTACGAAATTTGCACTTTTGGCAAACATTTTTAGTGAATAAAATAATAAAATTTAAATAAAAAATTATGGAAATATAAAAATATTGAATTACACAAATGTTACACATAATTCTAATTTTTGTAATGGAAAAACTTAAAGATTTAGTATAAAACTGGAAACATTTTAATTCGAATTTTGAAGTAAATTTTTTTTTAAATAAAGTATTTGTTATAAGTAAAAAAAAGTTTTAAATTCAATACTTTTTTCAAAATTTCTCAAAATATTTTGAAGTAAATTTTTTTAAAATAAAATATTTGTTATAAGTAAAAAAAAGTTTTAAATTCAATACTTTTTTCAAAATTTCTCAATTTATTAGAAACACAAAATTATTTTTGGTAATCCAATTAAATGTAAGCAAATAAATTCATGAAAACATATGCAATTGTTAAAGCCATTTTTTGTGCAAAATTTAATGAGTAGAGGCATGCGAACGGTGACCCTAAATTTAAAATTTATTGCCTAGATATCAGGGATAAACTACCCGAAAGAAAGCAATTTATTTAAAACACCATCGAATGTGAATAAAAGCCCATTGCATCAATTCATACATACATACATACATACATCCATATGTACATATATACGCACATATGTACATATGTACATATGTGCAAATATCTAAAAGCTCACACACAAACAAATTATAGGGTTAGTTAGATAATAAATTTGGAAAACTCATATTACCCAAAAGCATCCAAAATCTGGTCATTTGGATATGCGATTATGTACACCAGTGTGTTTGTACGTTTAATCGCCTAAAACTATGCTTCAATTTGGGATGTTAGGCAAAAAACGCCTCTGACAGCTTGTTTGGCCACAGAAATTTAAGCATTGAAATCCCTTTGTCTCAACTTCGCAAACACAATGTGGAGATATGGAATGAAATACATAGAAATAAAGCAAACACACACACACACACACACACACACACACACACACACATGCACAAATACACAACAGAAAAGGATACCAAGAAAATAGTGGCACAATTACATAGAATACAAAAAGCCAAGCGAAATTCCTCTAATGCCAATAAAAGAGACCTGAAGGCAAGTTAATTGTGATGACGTTGATATGTATATTTGTACATACATAAATGCGTACCCAGCGGGCTTTTTAATGCAAAAACATGGCACTGCTAGTTACTATTTGTATTTTGGAAATATAAACATTTTTGAAAATCGGTATTTCATAATTAACTTTTAGCATTTTGAAGCTATGACCGCAAAAATATATATTTGGAAAAACAGCTTTCACAAAAATCTATGAAAATACTCTCAAAACTAAGAATTATTATTTTTTAATGTCAAACATTTTTTTTTAATAACTTCAAAATACAAAATCACAAATACAAATCAGTTAAAACTGTTTATCAAATGGTACTGTTAAAGTAAATTTGAAACTTCAAAAGCGTTTTTCTCGAGATTATTTTTTGGTTTTTTGCTTATTTACTGACGTTAATTATGCAAATATTTGCAAGTTTAATTTTCAACTTAAAAAAATAGAAAAAAAAAATTCATAAAAAATTTCAAAATTTGTAAAAATCTTAACATTTTGTAAAATTCCTTAACAACTGCATATCTAATTAAAAGTTTTTGCGATTAACCTGTTACAATTTTTTTTAACTTATCATTCAATCTTCATAAATAAAAAAAAAATTGTCTAATGAGATTCTGATTAATCAGATTCTGAGTAGTAACTTTTTACAAAAAAAAAAAATAAGAAACAAATTATAATAACTATTGTAATCTGAGTAAATTTGTTATTTTTAAGATCTCTTTCAAAGCAAATTATTTGTTATCGTAGTATATAGTGAAAAAATTCAAAATATTTTACTTTTTTATACTTTCATATAGAAAGAAATGTGAAGTTATTAATCAGGGCTTGTGTTAATGATTGTGATTAATTATGGAATTAATAATTTTTATTAAATACAAAATTATGAATTAATCATAGAATTAGTAATTTTTATTAAACAAAAATTTATTTTTGATTAATTAATTTATCAACGAAAGATGTAAAAAATTCTGCTTGATTTCTGGCAATTTCTTTGTAACGGCCATAACTCAATTTTTTTCCACAATGCTGTAGATTTTCTTAAATTTTTTGTGCTAATGGGATGCTTTATGAAAGCGTTATTTTTCCTGTCTGCCATCATTTTTTATTACTTGAAACAAGCGACACAAATATCATGCAGGGAAACAATGGATACCCTACAACAATTTCTCTAGCAGTTCTTGTAATGAATAGTATGAAAAAAAAAATATACTTTTCGAGTATTCCGACTTATCAATTTAAAATAAGATATTCGATGATCAAAATTCAAAAAAAAAAATATACATTTACATATTTTGACACACAATTTCCATGAAATTCACCATAGTGCGTATCTACACAGCGCACGCATAATCAGAACACATACACAAACAAATAAACCTTTCTATGTATTTACACGTTCATGTATTTGTATTAACATATTTATAGCACACAGTGGAGTTCTGATCGAGCTATTGGGATGCTTAACGTCCGGCTGGCCAACCGAGCGGAAGGATGGACGAATGAAGGGATGAAAGTTGTGGCTAAAGTGCTCACTCACTCACTCACTCACTCACTAACTCTGTGTGTATGTATGTATTGTAAGTGTGTGTGTGTGATGCGTCGAAGAGATAAATGCCGAGCAGCGTCAGGTCAAATTGATTTACGCTGATTGGCATTTCAGTAGCGACAGGCTAGTGGCATTGTTTTTCTTCTGTTTTGCTATAACAATGCGTAGCTTACTTTAATGCATACATACAAATATACGAGTACACATACATATGTACATATGTATATGTGAGTCGGGATACGGCTGATGTACATATAGTCAATAATGTCACCGGCTGTTTTTCCTACTAAACATTTACATTTGTCCATATTCTATACGCATTTCCATTACATTACTTGTGCGCCTGAGGATATGCAGCGTTTTGATGCGAAGATATGTGCTCATATGCCATCATTTTTTATTACTATTGTTGTACCCTTTAATTTAGAATAGTATCGTTAAATGTACACACACACACATACAGACATACATACATACGTACATTGCTCTTATCCCGCTTTGGGAGCAACAACAACTAATGATGCATGCTAAGAATCTCATCGATAGTCCCACCTGTCATTTAGCTTGAACATTCTGAGTTAGCAAATTTGCTGCCAATTTATTATTAACTCGCACATACAATCGCACTCAAACTCAAACAGCCAATGACGACGAAGTGTGTGTGCGTGTATGTAGTTAGAAATGTTTTGCGATTTGTTGCCTGGTTACTGGTTGATTAAGTAGCCAAGCCAGAGCCATCAACATGTCAATATCTGCCATTTCATTAATGACCGTCGATTTTGCGGGTTAATGTTAGATGTAAGCAAATGTTGCAAATTAATGAAGGCGATAAAAAGTTACGACATTTTGTCGGTTCGTATTGAAAATATTAAAATTATTTGGCTAAATTTCCAATAAAAATTATTTATTAGCGAGAAGCCTGTGTTTATTTCATTAAAGTAAACATATCTTAAAAAGCAACTTAATAAATAAAAACTGGCCAAAACTGTTTAATTAAGCGATAATATAAATCTTTTACAATTTTATTGAGCTCAAGGTCAGTTTATGGAAGATTTTTTTGTGAAAAAACAACAAGGAAGATGAAATAAACACAACAGCCAACTCGGCTAGCGTAGCACAATAGGTAGCGTATTGGCTCTGCAACTCCGAGCTCCCGGGTTCAAAGCCTGAGAGAAGTGGTTATGAAAAATTAAATTAAAAATTTATTTAATTTAATAATCAAAAAGAAGTCTGATGAGGAAATGTGGTGATTTCCGAAATAGTACAATAACTTCAACCATTAAAAACGGTTGTTGTTTTTTCACAAAAAAATCTTCCATAAACTGGCCTTGAGCTCAATAAAATTGTAAACTATTAACATTTACTAGGCCAACAGAAAAATTAACAAACGATAATAGAAATCGATTAACGAAATGTCTATCGATATATCAATTTGTTAGCAACATCGTTGATCGATAATATTATTATTATTTAACGAATATAATTCCACAATTTTATTGGTTCTACCACTAAAACTATTCTTGTTCTTTCCAAATAAAAATCTTGCACAAACTGGGCTCGAACTTAATAAAATTCACGGTAAACCAGAATATATGGTATGTTATACAACTATTTACTCAATGTATTAACCTATCGACTATTTCAAAAAGATAATTTTTATCGATTAAACTTTTACTAATACTTGAAGAATTAACGATTAATAAAATATTTCTATGCGCGAGGAATGAAATGAATTTATTTTTTAATGTCGATTGTTACCTCGTTGACATTTTGCGATTATCGATTGTCCCAAAACGCCAGAACGCCGAACAAGGTTTGAAAGTATGGACCAGCAGGACACATATTTGATTACATATTGATTAGGAAAATTTTTAAGTGCTGAATTTTGCCATCAGTTCATTTATATCATTTCTAAATAATAATGGGTAGCGATCTTTTTGTCAATAGAAATTTAGGAATAATCAGAAAAACCACAAGTTAAACGTTTAAAAAGCCGATAAATTTAAGCCTAGATTCGAAGTTATCGAAATTTTCTAAGTTGGATAATTTGCTTAAGAAATTGTTGAATAAATAAGCCAATATTTATTAAGCTATTTGAGTTATTTCCATAAACTTTAGATGATTTAAAATATCGATAATATAACGATTATCGACATAAATAACGAAATTCATTTTGAATCAATAATAAAGCTATAATCGATTACATACAAATTTTGGCTATTAAAAATAACAATAGTTTATCAATAAATTATAAAGCTATTTAAGTTATTTCCATAAAGTTTAGATTATTTAAAATATCGATATAATAATCGATTACATAAATATTGTGGCTATCTAAAATAGCCATAGTTTAACGATAACATTTTTTCGGATGGACGATATTTGTGGCTTATCAAATTATGCCTCAATTGAGTTTATATGATGCCGTAATAAGTAATTTTTATGCTTCTTATTTGTGTTAACTTTTCTCTTTTTTTTCAAGATTTTATAAATACTTAGTCGCGCTTCACTCAGGCGCCGCCTTGTCTTTCCCTCAAGTGCTTTTTTTAACTAACTTTCTATACTTTCTATCTGTCCACTTAAAATTTATTGTGAAAATTTTCAAAATAGTAGGGAAACTCGCTAAGTGCAACCTTGCGACAATTTGCGGCGAAAACTTTCTTGTTAACAAAATATATTTATGTGCATAAATTGTAAGTAAATTAGAGCACATAAAACACTAGCCAGCTTAAGGGATTGCTTACACGCTTAAAAGCAATAAATATTAACGAGCATGTACTTAAATGGATGTATGTACATATGAAAAATGTAGTAGCTTATGATTTTTACTAAGTCAATTTTCATTAAGCATCTCTGCTTATTTGCTTTTCAATTTATGTTGCTTCTTCATATCCCTTCCAATTTGTTAACAGTTACTTTTTCCATTTCATACTTTTAATTGGATTAATTTTCATGCTGAAGCAGCACTTAAGTGCAGTATGAAGAAAGTTTTTATTGAAACTTTCTTTGCATAAAACTTATATTTTATTTCTTAGTTAGTTATTGTCGCTAGAGCAAAAGTTTTTTTTTTTGTAAACAATGCGATGGAATGATATGCAATGTTTTGTGGTTGTTTGTGTGGTTGCAGTGATACTGTATTTTTTGTATTACTTTAAATGCAGCATTTAATTGTAAAATTTCCAACGCAGTTGTAGAAAGAGAATGCGCGAGAGATTGAACGAAAGTTTGGGAGACCGGTGGCGTATACGTAATATTAAATTTTTATGTTTTAGTGAGTAAATAATTATTATTCAAATTAACTTTCTCTTGAAGCAATTACTGAGTGAAGTTTATTGTAATAATTTGCCTTGCAAATATAATTTCAATAAAAACAGAATACGAAATTTATTTCAAGAAATTTCTATTACTTCAAAAATCAAAACGAAGGTTGTTATAAATTTCGACGGATATTCAAATTAACATATTATAATGATATTTATAACTCTTTTAAATAAAAATCGATTAGCAAAAAGTGGATCCGTGAATAGAGCTCTACAAATAATATAAATGTAGCCAAAAAATTATTTTTAGTTATTTAAGAAATATAATTTAAAAAAAAAACATTCACATTATATACAATTTTATAAAGTGAAATTGAAAAAAAAAAATTCATTTGGTATATTTTGTAATTTAAATTTTGAATTCGCTTTGTTTTTGAATAATTCTTTCAATGATTTTCAATTAGAATCTTAAAATTTGTAAGCATCACAAACATTCTTAAAAATAACTTGATGTAATATGTACATATATTAAGATTAATTGCATATAATTTGATTTGCGTTAAACTATACCTTACAATCATATCAAACAAACACAAAAATTGAGAAAAGTTTGAAAAAATGTAAAAAAGGGTTTTGTGATTAAATCATTAAAATTTATAGAGGAGGCAAACATTAATAAAAAAAAATTTAAGAAAATTTTCTAAATTCTAAAAAAATTTTTTTGAAATTAAGCTTTAAAAATATTACAAAATATTGTTTTTTTAGTTATATTCTTTAGTTATTCTAAATTGTAAAATAAAAAATAAAAAAATATTTAATAATAAAAAACTTATAAATAAAATTGAAAGATAAATAAAATAAAAAAGAAAATAAAATAAATTTAAAATAGACTTTCTTATGCTTTCCTTTTGTTACATGGTTTACGACAAAACAAAATCAATATAATCACTAGCTTCAAACTTATGGAATACAAGGTTAATAAAAATTTAAAAAAAATTAAAAAAAAAAATTCTTTTAAAAAAAATATATAAAAAAAACAAGTATGCAGTGTTTTAGCGCATTTCATTTAAGCAAATAAAGCAAAAGATTGAAATCACTATTTTTTTTTTTAACTTTGAATGAAATTTTTTTTAAATTGAATTGGTTACTAAACTGCAAACTTAACTCTTTGAGCGACAAAATATTTTAAGTGCTTTCAACCCCTATAAGTGGCAAGGAAAATATTTTTCTGGTTTTTGTTATTAACAAAAAAATGTACAATTTTCGCACATACATAAATATTCTTCTATGCTGTGAGTCTGGCTGTTATAAATTTTAAACCTTTGCTACGCATAGAATAGAAAAAATGTACAATCGCCGCGTAGTACCTCAAAAATAGAAATAAGTCAAAAGTTAAACAGTTAAAAAGAAATTCAAAGATATTTTTTTTTTAATTTTATAAAGCTGTTATAAAGTTAAAAAAAACAAGCTTATATGAAAATTGTAAAAAGTAGATACAAATATTTTGTTCGAATTTGCCAAAATGAGGTTATGCTGCTATACGTTTATAGGAAACTTAACAATTTTTGTATGAGATTAAAATGTATGGAAAGCTAGCTAGTTAATTGGTCAGAGTTTCAAAAACTTTATAAAATTTTTTTATATGTACGAGTATACTAGAGTAAAGAATCGAATATAAAATGAACTGCTTCAATTATTCACTGTCTGAAATTAAAAAAATTCAAAAATTGGACACAATTGTATGCAAATGTATAGTTGTTGCGGTTAAGATTATAAAAGTCAAAATAAAATAAAACAAATTTAAACTAAGAAAATATTTATGTCTCCCTACTTTGTTATTTCTCTCCCTCTCAGTCGAAATTCTCTTTAAACATTTTCTAATGCTTCAAGTCTTTTACTTGGCCTGACTGGTGATTTATGTATATACAAATGTGCGTGCATGCGTGTGTGTTACCTACTGCACTTTGTATCGTTTTAATATTCATTTAGGGACTTTGCAAGGAAAAGTAAATATATATCTAACAACTCTGTAGACACTTGAACGGATATGAAAAGACAACAAACTTGCATTTATATGCAGTTCAACAAATAAACAAATACATATGCAAGGAGTTTGCTGATAAAATGGTAAGTCCTCAATAAAAAAGTACGCAAAAACTGCAAAGTTTCGTAAGTTCGGGAAAATATACTTAGTATATCAGAGCATATATGTTTGTATGTACATATCTACTCGTACATACATATGTATGAATGTATAGTATGTAATATACATATGTATGTATGTGCATTTCATCTACCAGCATAAACAAATTATTCAGTGCTCAGTTTGTTTACACAACTCTTAGGACCAACTTTGTTTGCAACTTGCACGAGCGCGCCCACACACACACACACACACACACGCTCCAGCAATTTCATGTAAACTGGTGGCGTGCACCTCAATCAATATGCGTAAGTGAGTATTAGATTGCTGTCGAACTTTTTATCTACTAAGCTTTTGCACACACACATGCATACGAGTATATTTATTTGTATATTCAGACACATTTGTATGCAAAGCATTTAGCCCGATTGTCCACACAACGAGTCAACGATATTGGACTTTATCTATTAGTTGCAACTAAACCAGTTGAATATTGGCACAAACAACAACCAAAGCAAACTACAACGCCGAACATTGATGCTAAATACACAAATGAATTTAAATTGCTGCAGTGGCCAAAATAATAGACACTCCAGATATTGCAAAGTTTTGAAAATTTTGTTCTTTATTTAATTTTGAGTAATGTTTTTTTATCTTAAAAAAAAAAAAAAAAAAAATAAGATTGTGCCAAAAACAGAAAGTAAGCAAAAAAAAAATATTTACGGTGGTTTATGGTACTTCGCTTCATTAAGTGTTAAAATTAAATTTAAGGTAAGCCAAAAAATATTTTCAAAATTCTTTTAAAAATTAAAAAAAAATTTTTTTTTTTAATAAAAGCATATGTTACAAGTTTTGAAAAACCTCAAAAAACCAGCAAATAATTGTCAAAATGTTTGTAAAAATTTACATTGAATTTCAAAAAATATTTAAATTCTGGTTGAAGTACCTAAACGAAATTTTGGTAATTTGAGTAGAAAAGTTATTCTGAAAATAATTTATTTTAAACTTATTAAATAAAATAGTTTATTTAGTAATAATGTAAAAAAAGTTAGCAGAAAAATTTTAAAATTCACATAATTTCTTAATAGAAATAATATTATCGAAAGTTTAGTTGAAAAACTAGAAACTTTGGTAATTTGAGTGTAAAGATTATCTATTTAGAAAATGGTTTTATTTTTTATTTTTAAAAAAGGGTTAATAAATGTTATATAAACAAAATTTCTGTTTAATTGAAATAAAAAACAATTAAAAATCTGCATAAACATATCAAACATTTTAAGGTAATTTTAATAACTTGGAAATTTTTAATTTTATTATTTCAATAGTAATTTTTCCTCAAAATTGTTTTTATACTAAATATCTGTAGAACTAAAAATATTCTGAAAATTTTTTCTATAAAAAAAAATATAAAATTTTTATATGTATAAATCAATAAGCTAAAATTTTTTTTTGGTACCAAATATATTCAGACAATTTTTAATTTTAATTTTTATTAATTATTTAACTGTCTTTTCAAAAGTCAAGTCTTTGTACAAATGAACAAATTTTGATATTAAACGTGAGCTAAAACCGAACAGATCATTGAGTAAATGCATAATAAAAATATCATAACATTAAAATTTTTCATATATTTTTTTTTTTTTAATTTAAACATGTAATCTTTGTTTTATGTAAAAAGTGGTTTATTCCATAATATAATCAAAATCAAAATTTATAGAAACAAACTCAGCTTAAATTTACTAAAAATCAAATTTTCACTAAAATAGAATAGGCTAAATAATTGCATAACATAAAGCTGTCTAAAAATTGGGATACACATTTTTTTTTAAATATTTAAAAATTTTCTTTTACAAATTTAAATAAATTTGGAAATTTTTCATAAAATTTATATATATACTACATATGTACATATACATATGTATGTATATGTATTTATGTACATATGTATGTATATGTATATTTTTTTTAAAAGGCCGTTAAAAACAAAGTTCTAACAAAATTTAGAAAAACTGAAATTATCAAAAAAATTATATATTGATTTCAGCCATTTTATATTTAAAATTGTTATACTAAAATTAAGTGAGCATAAAATTGCATACCAAACCAATTTCAAAAGCTTAAAATTTTACTAAATAATAATTTCCTAATTTTCTCTTTTCGTTGCAAAACGCTTGAAGCTTACATTTATAGGAATTTTGTTACAAATTGATTTTAATTAAAAAATAAAAAAAAAATTTGGTTCTACATTTTCCATTAGAAGTTGTTTCCATTATTTTGGCCATATTAATTTTACACGAGCACATCAACTATCTTCACAACCAACTGATAGCCAACAACAACAATGACAAAAGGCAAATATGCAGTTTAATGGAAATAAATTGGAAAAACTGCACAGGTCATTTGCATTGGCATTTCAATAAATATCTTTTCGAAAGCAAATAAATAAAAAAAAAGGACATACGCGTGCTTGGCAGGTGCATATGCACCGAGAAAAAGCAAACTCACTAGCCCGGCATGTAAATACAAATGCGTTTATTTGCATTTAACAGCACACATACACACACACACACACACACACACACACATATTTCGATGGATGCAAACAAGTATTAGTTGAATTGAGCGCATACACAATTGCACATTTGCACTTAGCCCACACGCGCAACATATCCCAAATTTGCTGAAAAATAGCCTTTGCACAGACTTTAGTTTTGTAGTAAATATGCAGCGCATTTTGCACAGGAAGTGTATAAATTTGCATTTTTCATTGCCTGCAAATTGTTGTGTTGTTGTTTTTTTTCTCATTTTCTTTATTTGAAATAAAATTCTATGTTGCAAATGAATTTCTCTATAATTCGGCAGTTCATTTTTTTTATGCTGTGCAAACAAATGTTACAATAAATTTAAGAATAACAATTTAAAGGCGGTAAAATATACTCAAACATTAATGCAATAAAATATGTTTTGAAAAGTATTTGTTAGCAGAAAATATAGACAAAAAGTGAGATGAAATATATACAAGAAAAAATGCAAACATTAAATATTTCATCTCAGCAAGTTAAGAAAGGCAATTGAAATTCGTTGTTTTTGCTCTGAAAATTTTATATTAATGTTATCAAGTGAAAAGTGTTTGGGAAATTTTATTCAAAAATTTTGTTTTAACTCAAAAAATAATATTATTTAAGTAAGTTAGCGAAGTAAAATATTTAAGCAGCAGTATGACGATTAGCAGAAAATGTTACCAACTTGCAAACATTATATTGTACGGGTACATACGAGTAGATTTATTTGAAATAAAATATTTAATTTACAGTAAAACAGAGTTTTTAAAAATTTTCTTATCTAGTTTCCGGAAAAGCATTTATTACATACTCTGTTCACAAATTTTAGCACATCAACACATTGACTGATTTGGGCATTTAAGTTTTCTTCTAATTTACTCAAATTATTTTTCAATAAAATATGGTGCAAGCTCTAAGAAAACCCAATATTTAAACAACTTACAAAATATACAATAGTTTAACCCTGGACGGTCATCCTTTTTTTTGTACATTAACGTCATCCTTCGTCAATATGACGACGACTTATTTCAAATCCATTTTCAGTAGGGTGTGAGTCGAAATAATGAACGCGTTTTATTTTTTTTTATTTATTTATTTCATTATTAATAAATACAAGTCAAAAATAAAAAGGAAAACTTATATTCTTTTAACTTAAAATTAATAATTCACAGTCTTCTATCAATTGGCTTCAACTTTAAGGCATTACCTTTTAAAAATAAAAAATCACAATTTGTGGCAGGAATTCTGATACAAGTCTTTGAGTTTCTTAAAACTAAATAATTAAACTTAAATAGAAAAATTAGCTTTTGAAGTTCAAACCTCAGATAAGACAGGAGGCACAAACATCAACTTTATGCTCTCCACATAGGTGTTTATGGCACTTTGCGCATACCACCTTCGTCATTCTTCGTTTGGAAGAAGGACACATGGCACAAATCTTCCGTTTCTTAGCTTCTGATGCCCGTATCATACTTTCTGATCCATTTTTAGGATGGTCAGGTCGTAAATTTATTATGTCATTTCTTACCGTAGTGGTAATTGTTGGCATATTAAGTCTGTCATCTAAGTGACTATCTATAAGACTAATAAAAAGCTTTTTCATAATTAATAGTACCTATTTCATTGCAAGATGACAGAAGATATACTATTTTGCTAGGTTTTGGTTTATAGGATAATAGAGTTAAATTTTGAGTGCATTCGTCTTGATCCACTTCCGTGTCAATACTTAGTTCACTAGTTTCGCTTTCCAACTCATCGTCATAGATTAAGGAGAGAAACTTCTCGATTTCCTCATCATTTAACGGTAGCTTAGTAGTCATGGCAAACGAAATAAACCCCTAATCGATCAAGAAAATAATACCACAAAAACCTGAAAGTTACATAAACGTCATCCTTCGTCAATTTGACTACGCCATAAAACATAACCGAAAAAAAAATCTACTTACGATTTGCGTGCTCCTCTGTATGTGTGCATTCAAAGAGAGTAAACAACCGACTATCGCTGTACGAAAGCGGAGATCAACACGAACAATTAAAAACATATTTACAGTGAAAATAAAATAGTTCGTAGTCATTTTGACGAAGGATGACCGTCTACGTCTAGGGTTAACAAAATTTTATAAAAATTTCGAATTTTTTAAAATGTGATTTTAGAATTTTTTTGAGTTAGCTGATTTAATTTTGGTGCGAGAAAGTGCAATTTCCAAGTGTCTACAAGTTATCACTGATTTTTGACATATTTTTTACTGGCAGTTTCCTTCATACAACGCAAACCCGCGAATATTTTTTATATCGAAAAACTTGCGAAAGAGCGTCAATAAAAAAATTGTCAAAAATCAGTGGCAATTCGTAGCCACTAGAAACTTGCACTTTGCACTAAAATTCAATGAGCTACATATCTGCATACCTCAAAAAATTCTAAAAAAAAAAACATTTAAAAACTTTTGATGAAATTTGGTGTTTTTTGGAGAATTACCGATATTTTAATTAAAAAATAATTGTAAATAATTGGAGGATAAATAAATTGCCCAAATGTGTCAATATGTGTTTCTGCTATAATATGTGAATAGAGTGTAGAACTGGAAGTTTTAGTAATGTAAGCTGTAAATGAAAGTAACTAGAAATTTTCTTCGATTTTTCACCAAAATTTTGAATTGTTTTGATTTTGTTTTGAGAAAATCCGCAAGTTACAACAAAAATTAACAATAATGTTGAGTCTGCCTAACAAACAAATTTAAATACACAAAATTTGTACAAAACAACAACTACACAGTCAAGTTGAAATAGCGGCGGAACAGTCGCACTTAATTGTAGTGAGTTGTAAAGGAAAAGGGGAAAATACCAACAGCTCACACAGCGTAAGCTTAGCTCAGGCTGTTGCGGCGTTGGCTTAAGTGTTACGTGGTGGTGCGGGTTCAACTCCCGCGGAAGCCCTGAAGATAGAAGTATGATGAGGAAATGAGAAGATTTCCGAAATAGTACTATAACTTCTACCGCTTTGGTGTTGTTGTTTTTTTTCAAAATTTTCCAACGAAAATTCGCCTTTAGCTTATTTAAAAATAAAATAATGAAATTTAACAGGTTACAAACAACGAAAGAAATTATATTTAATATATAACAAACAAGTTTTTAGTTACTTTTGATTTACGTTTTAATATACCAAAACCAATTGAGGTACAAATATGTAAACACGAAAAATTTCCAAAAGAAAAATTCCGATAAAAATATTTGCAATTTATGCATAAAAGTATTAGGAAAAAATTAAAAAAAGAAGAAACAGTTTGAATATTTTTGAAATTAAAAAAAAAAAAAAAATTTAAATAAAAAAAATTGGCAATTTCTATGAATACATACATATGTATGTATGTACGTCTGTAGAAATTTAAAATAAAATACTAATTTAAAATTTTTTGGATTATTTTTTTAATATCAAAATTAAAAAAAATTTTTTTTGCAGTTTTTATAACAAATTTATTAAAAATAGATGTAAAAAATACTGATTTATTAATTTTATTTTATAATCATGAAAAAAAAGAATCATTTCATCTTTTTAAGGCATTCATATAAAGAGGTAGCAAAAAAAATTTACTCTCAAGAAAAATCACAAGAAATCATTTTCTTTATTTTTGTTCCTTAAAAAAAAATACTTTGCCGTGGCTGGAAATTTACTTGCAAAAAAATATGTAAATATACGAGCATTTTTTTCTTGAGAGCTTTAGACAGATTTAAGAAATTTTTATAGAAGAAAATTTATTTTTCATAATATAAGCGATTTTAATAAAAACAACAGTCAGTTTCCCTTTTTGCTTACACCTTAATTGAATTTAGAATTTACCTAATTTCCATTAACATCTCATAAAGAAAATATTTCAAACAATGCTGTAAAAAATTTTTTTTATTTTTTTCGCATCCAACGCACACACGGCAAAATATTCGTTTCACGAAACGATAAATTGCGCGATTTAATTGATTTATGTATATGCATTTATAAATATGTACGTAAAAATAAATAGTTGTGGTGATTTTGATGGACTTACCCTTGCAACATTGCCGTATAAGCAAACCAAATTGAATAATTTATCTGTATTCGATGTGTCGTGATCCAAGCCATAAACCATCATGACAGCACCCTGGAGAGAAGGTATAATTTCCTAGAGTTAAAATGCGTAAATAAATATAAACTTCAAATGGCCAACGGGTTCTTTTTGTTTTAAATTGATTAATTACAAACAGTTATGCAGAATAAAGAGTGAGATAAAAAGTTAATAAAACAGATGTACATATACATAGATATTGTAGTTATGTGAGAAGATGATGTAATTGACTGTTAAATATGTAAGTATAGAGACGTGGAGTGAAAGAATTACGAAAGTTAAAATAAATTGAGTTTAAACATATGTTAGCATGTTTGTATGTATGTATGTATGTGTGTAGGATAGGAAGTGCAAGTGTGCTTTCACAAACAAATGCAAACTCTTTGCAACTGCTGTGAATTTCATCAGCCACTGTGCGCCAGTGCGTATACGCAACCTCGAAAACGGAGGCGGTTGCAGCAGCAGCGAAAAGCACAGCGGCCGCACTTTAAAGCCTCCACATACACACCTCCACGTACATACATACAACTAGATACATACATACACATATGTTTATAGTTTAAAGTCAGTGAATAAAAAAAAAAAGGAATTAAGGCTGCAGCGACTCACCTGTCCTTGTCCCTGTGCGGCGAATGCGACCGGTGCATTGCGTCCCGGTACCACAGTTGGCTCCTTCATCAGTCCGGTCGGATGTATGGTCGCGCCCTTCCAATTATCCGGTGTGGTGGCATGGAATTCCGCTGCGCCAAATGGTGGAAAAGCGGCGCCGGGTCCCAGTAGTGGTGGCTCTTTAAATTGACAAAAATTGTTTGGTGTGGATATGAGGCCAACTATGTATATTTTTGCAAATGTGTGTGATTTTTTTTTGTTGATTTTTTAAATTAATTTTATTTAGCATTTTATATATTTTTTATTTATTTTTTAATTGATGTGAATTTATGTAATTGTATTCAAGAGAATATCAAATTTGCGATAGGCGTTGTTAAATAATTTTAAATAAATATTTGTTATTTTGCGTGCGTTAATTATTACAACAACAAAAAAATTAATTAAGTTAAATATTCGTTCATGCAAAATTGGATTAATTTTTTTTTGTTTATAGATATTCATTCAACGTTTTTTATGGTGTATTTTTTACGAGTTGCCCAGTTTTTGTGTTAATTGTTGTTGATGTTTTCGAAATTTCGTTGTTGTATTGTAGATTATGTTTGTTGGATTTGATGCAGGACGCAAATTAACACATTTGAATGTATCCAAAAAAAAACGAGACAATGAAAAATAAGGAAGAAAAGAAAGAAAAAACGAAAAGCGCAACATTTAATGAATTAAGTCTTTGTTGATTTGGTTAATTAAATGTGAAATAATTTTACATGTAAATACTATACACATATTTTAATATAAAGTACACAAATATGCTTAAACATACAAAACTATGTATGTAATTCGTAGGTGGTGATACATGCATATAAACATTTTATTCTCTAAAGAGATACATACACACATATTTATGTATAAGGGCAAGGAAGGTTCTAAATGTACAAATATATAAATGTAAAAAGGGTTTAAGTCGAACACTTAAAAAAATGTAAGCAATCTATCTAGCATATTTATTGCTATCGATTTTAAATACGAACTTTTTTTTATTAAATTTTAAATTCAAAAAAAAAAATTAAATTGTTCTACAATAGAAATATTAGTATTTTATATGTTTTATATTTGTTTAACTCAAAAAATAACAAATAAATCATATATGTAAGTTGAAATTTTATACAAGTTTTTGAATTGTAGGTTAATAAGAAATGAAATTGAACTAAACCGCAAAAAAAAATTTCAAAATATCTATGTAAATTAAATTTTTTTTTCTAAATTTTCGTATTTGTGCAGGAAAAAATTAAAAACGCTAAATTTAAGAAAAATTATTTTCAGCAGAATTTCATATTAATCTAGCATATTTATTGCTATCGATTTTAAATACAAACTTTTTTTTATTAAATTTTAAATTAAAAAAAAAAAATTAAATTGTTCTACAATAGAAATATTAGTATTTTATATGTTTTATATTTGTTTAACTCAAAAAATAACAAATAAATCATATATGTAAGTTGAAATTTTATACAAGTTTTTGAATTGTAGGTTAATAAGAAATGAAATTGAACTAAACCGCAAAAAAAAATTTCAAAATATCTATGTAAATTAAATTTTTTTTTTCTAAATTTTCGTATTTGTGCAGGAAAAAATTAAAAACGCTAAATTTAAGAAAAATTATTTTCAGCAGAATTTCATATTAAAATTTTAATTTCTTTCATTGTTTTTGCTCTGAAATATGTTAAAATTAAAACTAAACCGAAAAAAAAAAATTTCAAAATATCTAAATTAAATTTTTTTTTTCAAAATTTTCGTATTTGTGCAGGAAAAAATTAAAAACGCTAAATTTAAGAAAAATAATTTTTCAGCAGAATTTCATATTAAAATTTTAATTTCTTTCATTGTTTTTGCTCTGAAATATGTATGTAAAAATTAAAATAATTTATTCCAACGAGGCTAAATTCATTTAGGGCCAGTTTTTCAGTGCTAGTTTAAACTCAGTTTAAACTAAGTTTAGTTAAACTCAGTTTAAATTTAAACTTAGTTTCCTTGCGCCCAAATAAATTTGTTGCAACCAAAACGAAGCAGTTAGCAAACAGCTGATAAGTTAAACTAAGTTTAACCGAGCACAATCGGCCGTTTAAACTTAGTTTAAACTCCGTTTAAAGTTGACTGAAAAACTGCATTCTGAGTTTAAACTTAGTTTAAACGACAAACAGAGTTCAACTTGCACTGAAAAACTGGCCCTTAATCTGCTTTTAAAATTGGAATATTTAAACTAACTTGCATACTTTTAGGCATTTTAGCTACATGAAAAGACACCAATCAAATATAGAAAATTTACACATTTTTTATTCGCTAACAACAAAAATTGCATACTTTTCGGCATGCAAACAAAATTTTAGGCTTTACTCACTAACGGGCCAACATAAAAATCGCGAATTACAAAAACAAATTCATAGCTATTACTGCCCGAGTTATCTCAAAGTTTTTTCTAAAAAAAATTTACGAAATGCGATATACAAAGAATATTTAAAAATTTTATATTTTTAGGCTTAGTAAAAAGGTGAGTTAGTGGATTTATTAGAAATATTTCTTAGAATTCAGTTGGGTATATCGAGCCTAAATATATGACAAAAATTAGCGAATGATATGAATGAATATGTACAATTGCGCCAGAAAGTATGAAAAAATATATTTTGAATATATGTATGTACTGTATATATATTTTAGCAGTTTTAAAGTGAGCCTTATTTAAGCCGTCAGTAGAGAATTGCTAGTCGAAATAAAGCATAAAAACTTGGTTGTATCAAAGAACATAAATGTATAAGAAGGGACAACACGTTACTTTAAGCAACGAGTGAATCTCCAGGGGCATGCTTTCTCTTTTGCTCAAATTAATTTTTTGATTGGCTAGAGTAAGAAAGCATGCCCCTGGAGATTCACTCGTTGCTAATAATAACGTGTTGTCCATTCTTATACATTTATGTTCTTTGGTTGTATGCACTCTCAAGCGAAAGTTGGCATCCTAAAAGTATGCATCAAAATTAATAACAAACGAATGCTTTTCAAGTGCTTGCTTAGGTTTTGTGCATACAAATTAATAAGGTTCAAGAAACCACTACTTGTGCTGATTTCTTTTCTGCGCCTTACATTAAAAGCTCTTTTTAAGCATATTAACATAAAGTACAAAGCGTAGAAAAAGTCTGTAAAATATCGTTACTTAATAACTAAGCAACTTCTTGCTTTGGAGATATCTAATAACCGCGACCGAACAAAACGCAACAACGCTGACAAGTCGTAAGCTTTATTTCTTTCGTTGATTAATATTTTACATGCGCTTTTTCGGCTTTTATGGCTTCCTTAGCTTTGTGTTTTCTATTTGATTAGTTTTTTTTTTTGGAAACACAATGTTTAGTCGAGCCTTCGGTCTTTCCGCTTGTTAAGCCGCAAGTCTTGTCTTCGTCTGCTTTTTACCGCAACACCGTTAAAGTTTAATTAATTTTAGGGCTTTCCGTCTACAAAAGCTTTGACAAAGCAATGGAAGAAATGAGAGCAAGAGGCAAGCAGTGAGAGGACAAAAAGGTGACGGGGAATTGCATGAATATAAATGAGCACATATGTATGTATGTATATACTACATACTCTTTACATAGTTAGCCAAATTAGTTAGCTCGTATGCCTGTGTTATGGTCTGCTCGGCAGCTTTTAAATATCAAAACTGTTTATATGAGTTTTGCATGCGAACTCGCAAAAGCAATTAATGGAAAGTTTTCTTTATATTTTCTAAACCAACATGCACTTTTTACGTCACAGCTACTCTTAAACGTAGCTAAATAGATAGTGAATTTGCATGTGTATTAGTTTATTTAGGTTGGTTTGTTTATAAAATTCGCGACAGTTTGCCACAAAATTGTTTGCATGCAATTTTCTCGGCACTCACGCTTCGCACATGCTTCGAAGTAAAGTAATATTTTTGTTGGTATATCTGGTGGTAAATAACGCTCATGGCTGTTGATAAATACATCAACAGCAACTTTTTCTACACACACACACACAGTGGCCCTCAAACTTGGATTGCCGTGCATAGCAGCGTGTCTTGGTTGTGGTAGTTTTTACTTTGGAACATATTTTCGAATTTCGACGTTTAGTAGCCAAAAGTTTTCAACGTCACACATACATATGTACATACATACATACATACAAACAAGCCGAGCATTTCAATACAATTTAGCTAACAACTTTTGGCAGTTTCACAACACAGTTTGTATCACCATTTTGTTTTTTAGTTTTCAAAGTGGCTTAAACTTTCAAGTTACAGGTGTTAGGTGAGCGGAAATTTAGACAAATTTATTTAGAACATTGTTCTATAGCTTGCAAACGCATTTTGGAATGGATCATAGACTTACGAGAATGCATGTATTCCAAGTTAAAAAAAAAATTCAGCTAAAATATACAAAGAAAATTTGGTATACAACTGAAAAAATTCAAAAATTTTTAATATTTTTTCGAAACTTTTAATTTTTTTTAAATTTTAAATTTTTTTCTCAAAAATGTTTAAATTATTTGATCAGTATTTTAAAAAAATGTTTGGTTTAGTGTTGTTTTATATTGTAGCCGATTCAATTTGCTTTCATAACACATGAAGCGATTTTAATTTTATGTGAAATACCCTACCGCAAAAAAATAAAATGAACAAAAATCATTGGTAATTTGAAACGATCTGAAATTTGCTCTTTGTCATACTTAGATATTACATTGTATACCCAAAAATTTTTTCGTTTTTCTTTGAAAAAAAAAAAAAATATATATTTATTTGAGTGGCAATTTTTTGAGTTTGTTCCAATTTCCTACGAAGTTTTTACTTGGTTAAGTTTAAATTATATTAAATCTCAAATTTTTCATAAATTTTATTTTTCATAAAATTAAGCGGAATATCGCGCTTTTGTGAGAATTTTTGAGCATGTAAATTTTTTATAAAAATATTTAAAGCGAAATTGTTGTATACGTATACAGCGTTCGTCAAAAGCTTCGAAAGTTTTTTAAACGATCTCCTAATTTGAATTTTATTTGATTATCAAATAATCAGATAGGTGAGATAGGCTACCAAGTTATTACAAGTGAAATTTTACAACACAAAGTTGAGCGTAAAAAGTGGAGTAAATAATAAAGTCAAAAATGGATAATGTTGTTATTATTTTAGCGGCTTGCAACATGATTGTAACATGATTTTTAAAATTATCTCATTATGAGCGCCATCTAGCGGGTATTAGCCGAGCAACTTGCAGTGCCTTTCAATTGGCTTCACTCATTTGCCCCCCCCCCCCGAGTTCATTGGGTGAAAAGAAGTAAAAGAAATCTGCAAAGAACTTATTAAGCACATTTTTCATCTACAAAATTTTATTTTTTAAATACATAAGCCTGCCTCAAACTATGCAACAGGATAGTCTAAAAACTGCCTTATCAAATCATGGGTACGAGAAGCAGGCGGTATTCGTTGACAAATGCTGCATATCTTTGTAATTAAAACAAAAAAATTTAGAAGCTTTTGCATACCAAAATTATCAAAACCATATGCTGCTAATAATACATTTCTGTGGACAAAGTAACTACCAACCAACCAGGCAAAAACACTACACACTACCTTTGCCATTCACTACAAAATTGCAGCTAACTCAAATCATCTGAAACATATCACTTCATACTCTGCCAAAAAAGGAGATTACATTAAAAACAAAAAAACTTTTATAACTACATTAGTACGCTGCGCATATGTTGAGCAGCGCATTTCTAAGTCATACATAGCAGCGACACCGTGTCGTATGAGTAATGTGCGAACATTGTGTGCGTACTTCCGTCATATGACAAACGAAAAAGTTTGTTGAGCAGAAAAAAAAATAACTAAAAGCAAACCGAAAAATTAAAAAAAAAACTAAAATGCAAACCAAACTTTACCACAACGCTTTCTTATGCTAAAGGCTTACACTCAAACTCACTTAGCGAATTAACTGCGTTGACGTACGCCCCGGCTGGTCGCCGTCGGTTTGCCTGGCGGGCCAATGAAACCAGCAGCTGTCAGAGGAGAGGTTAGAGCGCACAATTGGCTGTAACAAAAGTAACAGTCGTCGTGTTCTTTGCTACGCGACAGGTAACATTTTGAGTGCGTGTGTCTCTTTGAAGTAGTTCAACTCTTTTTTTTTTCTAGCGCGCTTGCGGCGCAAAAAGTTACAATTTCATTTCGGTACAATTTTTTTCTTCTCGAGTGAAACTGAAAAACGTTTTTGCTGTTATTATGGTCACGGTAAAAAAGTGCGCCTAAAGACACGACAGAAATAAATAAATAAAAAGGGCAGTAGTAAAAGTTTGAAAAGGGCTAAAAGCAAGACCAAAAAAAAACAAATGGAAAAAATTAGAAGTTTTTGTTTAATTAATGCATAACAAGCATAGAGAATATATTTAAAACTGTTATTAATGCATATAAATTTAATATAAGCAGCCTATTAAAATAATTTCGTTTAACAAGATCTTTCTTTTCATCAACAATATGCAGTTCATCTTGAGAAGACAACAATCAATCTTAACAAAAACATTTTTTAGTTAATTTATAACTAAAACCAGAAGAAATTTAAGTTTCTATCTTTATACTTTATTCACAAAAATGTTTAAAATTTTTGAAAATGATCAACTAAATTAAAAAAAAAAATTCTTAAAATTAATTTTTAGAAAACTTTTGAGTTTGCGTTTTTAATTCCATGTTTCTATTGTTGAGTTTAAGAATTTTTAATTATTGTCCAAAGGTTGTAGAAAAAAAACGAATTGTTCTTGCGTTATATGGGAGGAAAAGCGCAAAATTTAACAGCTTCATACTTAAAAATTTTCTAAAAAATTTAAAATTTTCCAAAGTATTTTTTTTGAATTTGTAATTTTTTTGCATATACTGTGCAAAGTTTGAAACTGCGTTTTTTGAAGTGTTAGCTAAAAAATTAGTTATAATTTTATTAAAAAATATTTAAAAAAAAATTTTTAAAAACAGAAAAAATTAAAATTTTTAGAATAATTCTTTTGGAATTAAACACTTTTTTTTTTTACTTAACAAAGTTTGAAACTTTTTTTCCAGTTTTTGGTTAATAAATTAATTATATTTTTTTAAATTTTTTTTTTAATTCTGAGAAAAAATTAAAAGTTTTTTATAACGATTTGTTTGGAAGTTTTTTTCTTAACTGTAAAAAGTGATTTTTTTTAGCTATTGTTAAAAAATTAATATTTGTTTAATGAAAAAATGTTTAAAAACAAAATATAAATTTTTTTTTTTGGCAAGTTGAAGTTGGAAGGTAAAGTTAGTGAAGAAATTTTTCAGTTACCGCAAATTTGCTCTTCTAGATAAGTATTTGAAGAAGTTTCTGAATTAAAGAGTCATTCACTAAAGCTTATTAAAAGAAACTGGTGATTTTCTGAGTATAGTTTTATTAAAATAATAAGCGGATTCATACAAATTTCTTGTTTATAAAAATTAAAAATATTACAAATAAAAATACTGCAATAGAGAGTGTGTGAAATGTAGAAAAATGCATGCGCAATTTATCATAAGCTAGGTAAAGATCTTTTGTAATTTTAAAGCCAGTTTTCTCAAGATAAAGTTTCAAACTTCTTCAAGCTTCCTTCCAGCTTGCTTTTATCCATTTCTAGCGCCGTCTTATCTTTCCCGCTTGCCATTCCACTCGCAAGGGTGTGTAGTTACATGCATACTCGCATATTACTTTCTTATCTTAATGCTGCTGTTTGTCTTCCTTTACCTCTTTTGCATTATTTGCACGCTGCTGCTGCTGTTACTTCCTCCCTCTCCAGCGTTCTTTTCACACAATTCCTGTAGACGTGTAGTCAGTGCAATTTGTGCATAATGTTTGCTCTCGTTATTTATGTGTTAGCGATTTTTTTCCGCTTCCTTTGTTACACTCTAATGTGCATGGGAACACACACACACATACACTTGCAGCAGCAGCAGCAACAAAAGCTTTCACGCATGTATACAAACATATAACAAGTAACATTTGCTGGCATATCCTTTGTTGCATCCTGCTGCTGGCTGTTGGCTGCTGCTCTTCGCACCCGCCGCCTGTGGCACGCATCCCGTTGTGCAATGCTTCCGCTTCCTTGCCACCATCATAAGCACCTTATACGAGTGTGTGTGTATACAAAACGCCCTGTTGTTGCTGCTAACTATTTGGCGTTTTTGCGAAACGAAAGAGTTTCTTTTTTCTGTGTTTTTTTTTCTGCAACTCGTTACTTGCACCGCTACTTGCACAGATGTTTGGCTCGCTGTTGGCTGGCACACGCTTATCTTCTGTGCTCGCAACGGTGTTTACACGCTTTTGCATTTGCTTTGCATATTTTGCCGCGCAAACAGTGAAATTATGCAGTTTTTTTTCAGCTGTTTGTTCGGCTAACACACACACACAAACACACGCGCGCACGCTCGCTCGCAGATAGCATTCTTTAGTAACAAATGTCAACTAAATAATAATGCTAGCCTCTTACTCACACTCGCACACGCATTTGCTGCGCTACACAAAAAGCGCCAAAGGCTCTACAATGTCTCTGGCACCTGGTTTTTTGTGGTTGCTGCTTCTAATCCTTTTAAAAGTTGCATTCATTTTTTTTGTTGTTGTTATTGTATGGTGTTTTTTTTTTGTACGCGCATTCACATATTCCACACAGCTCAGCTTCGTTCTCTTTGTTCGACTTTATTATAAATGCATTTATTTATGGCATTTTTGCAAGTTCGCATGTTAAAATTTATTTGTTGCATAAAGGTTGCCATTTGTGTGCGTTTTTTTTTCTGTGTGTGCGTTTTGCTTGGCTGAGGTGTTGGCGCAGCAAAAATACACATTTGTTTGCATATTTTTTTTTTGTTTTTTCTTCAGTTGATGGTGTCGCGAATCAAGTGGCGTGTAGTTCAAATAATGGACTTGGTACTTGGATGGTTGTTGGTTTGGTTGCTTGCATGAACTGAGTTGATTAACAACGTGCAAAAAAAAATAAAAATTGGAAAATTTTTGCAATCGTTTTAAAACAAGCGAGGGACGCGTAATTTCTTACAGAACGCGCTTGATTAGCGAATAAAGAAGTGGCTAATTGAGTTGAAGGCAGTGAAGCAAGGAATAAAAAGCAGAATATTCAAACAAATTTAGTTTCCTGGCACAGAATAACGCAGCTAGAATTTAAAGTGTTTGCTGCAAATACGTTTTTGTGAGACTGAATGAAATGGCGTTTTCAGCGACCTCCTAAAATATGAAAATGTTCTAAAAAGAATTGCTCAACGGAAGTTATTAAAAAAAAAAATTTAAAAAAAAATAAAAGAAAAAAAAATTGTTGCATATTTTTAGGGGACAGAAACATTAATTTTTCTGGTATTCTCAGATATCTTGAGATCTTGAAATCTTAAGTGAAGTTTTCTCTCAAACAATTTTATAGAACATTTAAGCCCTTTAGCGACTTCCTAAATGGTCATTTCATTCGGTCTCCGGTAGAAAGGGTGTCAAAAAAAAACTTTTCGTGTTCCGAAGACATTTGATGCAGAAAAAATAGGGAATTTTAGAGAAGCTCAAGCTGCTGATAGGGAAGAAATAGAAATTAAGGGAAAGTAACTGCGAATTTTTTCATCTATGTGGGAAAAATCACAAAATATTCTAGGCACATAAAATTATATAATAACACCGAAAAAAGTCGCAAAATAGATTTGAGAAATTAGTTAGAAAAACGTAGTAATCGTTTTAATTGAGTTTTGATTTAAATTAGTTTTTAAATAAAGTAACTAATTCCCAGATTTAATTGCTTATACCAATAAAAACAGCATTACCAAAACTTCCATCGAACCAAAACTAACCTCACCAACACACAACAACCGCCAAAGCGGCAAGTCAACAGGAAACAAACTGTTTCTGTTTGCCTTTGGCTTAAATAACACTTTCCACTAGGGAAAACATTTTATATTCAATATTAAGCGAAATGTATTTAAAATTAACTGGGCCAATTATCGCTTGTAAAACAAATCAATTTATGAACTCAAAAATATTAATTATGCATTAAATACAAAACGGTTCATATTAAATATGTTGCAACTACTAGTACATTAAAATTAGAAGAGTTTGCAACTACATACGTGATGTAAAGCCAGAAACTACACACACATACAATTGCATATAACTTTGCTAGCTGTCTATAAATGCATATGTGTATGTATATACAGAGGTATTTATTCGCAGTTAATTTCGAAGCATATGTATGCAAATAATTGCTAATATTCAATTACATACTTACATAAATATTTCACACTCCAATGGCTACTTTATGTAGAGCATTTAGTTAATTTCATACTATGTATGTATTTGTGGAAGGTAGCAAATTTGTTGTTTGTAGAGTAAATTTTTGTAATGAAGCGGAAGTATTTGAGGCTTGTGGAATAGTGAGAAGTTATGAAAGGCAAACTAAATATTTGAATACAAGCAGAACCTTTGTACTTCCTGCACATTAGCTTCTATATACATACATACATATGTATATGAAGTGAAAGCAATTTGTGCCTTTAATGAACAAGGGGACTTAATTTTAATACAATACTCGTTGGTTTTTCCTTTGCCATCATGGCGCTTACTGCCAAGTAAATAATACTACTCGCAAGCTTTACACTTTCATAGTATCAATCGCTTGAATTTATACAATTTAAATATATACTCGTATTTCAAATACAGTTTAGGTACGAGGTCTCAATATATGTAGGTTGCACAATTTTCCGCGAGGTGGCGCTGTTGTCATACCACTTAGCAAATTGGAATGACTACCCTTCATATATGAGGATTCGATAGGATTCACAAGGTGCCTTAAAGTGTCATAAAGTTATAAAATCATAAAAAAAATGTTAGTAGCATTTACTTTTGTTGTTGTTGAGGCATTGCAAAGAAAAGAGTTAAGTAGTAAAATTACATTACATCTTTGAATTTTTCAAAGTTTATAATTTTAAAATACTTAACGACGCTTTGTGATTTATTTTATAGTACGTATTCACATACTTTCTCGTAAAAAAGCTTTGCTATTACTTTTAGCACAAATATTTTACAGATTGCTCTCTAAAACATATTTAAAACGAGTTAATTTAAGTGTTCTGAAAAATTTAAGAAAAACCAAAAGCTTTCCACATGGAAGATTTCGAATTTTTTACAACACAAAAACTCTTATTTTCAGAAAATAAAATAAAAATAACCGTTGACGCATTAAATTTTTTTGTTTTTTGCTAGCTGATTTCCAAATATCCTTCCTTAAAAAAAAAAAAATAATATCAAACGAAAGTTGTTAGTGACTATAGATTTGCAATAAAATTAAAAAAAATAAATATAAAAACGAATACTTGAAAAATTTCTAAAAAAAAAAAATTTTTTGCTAGTTGATTTCCAAATATCCTTCCTTAAAAAAATAAAAATAATATTAAACGAAAGTTGTTAGTGACTATAGATTTGCAATAAAATTAAAAAAAAAAATAAAAAAACGAATACTTGAAAAATTTCTAAAAATTAAAAAAAAATGCATTTTCTTAAATGTTTCTTATTGAAAGGATTAAAAATTTTAGAGCTTTTAAAACTAAAATCCAAAAATATGCAAAATTTTTTATTGGAAGGACTTGAATTTTAATGAATTTGATGATTTCAAAATTTTTTTTTTTTAATTTAAACGAAGTTGGAAACTTGAAACCATTAATTATAGAATTAATTACAATTAAAAAAATATATATGAAAATAGCTCTCACAAAACGAATTCGTGGTTTAGTGGCTAAAGATACCGTTAATTTTGGACTTTCCTTTGATTTTTTCCTGTGGGTTTTGCATATTTTGCCTTATAAAAATTTTAAAAAAAAATATAAATGTATACTTTTATCAACCACAAACTTGAACAAACCTACAACTAAATTAAGTGAACCATAAAACTGAATACTTACTGAATTTACATACCCTAAAAAAATTATAAACAAAAGAATAACGAACAATTTGAATTTGCTGCACAATTTTCAGCTGTAATTTATATTGAAAATGTTATAAAATGCATGAAAATTAAAAAAAAAATAATACTATTGTGCCACTTACACAAACCATATATATTAGGTAAGTTGGCAGAAATGAATTTGCATATCCGAAAATAAATCAGTTTTCCGGCGGAAATAGAGTTAGTAGCGACGACGCAACTACTTAAAAAAAAAAATAGAAAATTGAATTGCTTTTGCACTAAAAGTTAACTATATTAGTGTTACAGTTATTTTGAATCAGAAACAAAAACAAAAAACAAAAAAACATATTAAGTGTGCATGGTCATGTGCCATAAAAAATGCAATATATCCTGTGCACAGCAATTACGAGTTGCTCAGTACGCTTTATGCAATTGTTATTGTTGTTTGTGTTTGTACAAATAGTGCATACAAATATGCCTTGGCGCTGTTTAGGTACTAAATGGCATTTTAGTGCTTCGAATTCCCCAGCTGCAAATGCTATTTACTGCTAAACAGCGTCAACTCGGCCAATTACGAAGCAAGGCAGAGTCAAACAAAATCGTAAATATAATAAAGTGAAGTGAGTTGATAGCGATGTGGGAGAAAGGGAAAAGGGTTGACAAATAGAGAGCAATGGAGAGGCAGAGATAGGGAGTAAGATAGAAAATGATTAGGAATAAGAAAGCTTAATAGAAAAAAATCATTTCAAACTACTGTAAGTTAATCCCCTAGAAGTTGGTTATCCACTCTACAAGTTCTCGGAAAGAACTCAAGAAACAACTCAATGCTAGTCAGGATTAATGCGGAAGCAATTTGGTAGAATTTTACTTTTTTTTCGTTATTTATTCTATTAATATAGAACTTGCTCCAAATTAATTTGGCATCCGCTTGAGATAAGTCTGGGGGTAATTTGGAAGTAGTTCGTGATCAGACCAGGTCAGATTCGGGATAACAGCCGTATCAATTCGAAATAAGCAATTAAAAGTTCGAGTATAAGAAAATACCTGTGCAAAACATTTTAAGTATCGCGTAAATTATATGGACACTCGTGTGGAACTAAATAGCAAACTAGTCTACAAATTTACAGCAATTTAACAGTAAAATTTCATATCGAATTACAAGCATATTTTTGACAGGAAAATCGTGAAAAAAAATTTGCTCACTCTAAATTACGATATCTCGGTCTAAATTAAGTAAAATAACATAAGTTTTATAAATTTGCTGAAAATGAAATGTTGGAAATTTTAACGAAATATTTTTTTTGAATTTTTCCAAAGTTTCTATAAAGTTAAAAGTTTTCAAAAAATTCTGCATTCAATTTTTCTCAAAAATTAAAAAAATTTTCATTATTAATTAAAACAAAAATTTATTTTATGAGTTTTAAAAAATTCAAGTTTCTTAATTTGGAAATTTTATGGAAATGTGTCAAAATTTGGCCTAGTACGAGTACAGTGCAAAAATTTTAAACTTCAAGAAAGTCGGTTAAAAATGAATTAAATGTAATAAATCTAAAATTCAAATTTTTACTTATGTATGTTTGTATGTATAAATTTATATAAATTTTCAAAAGATTGAAAATCAGAAACTTTTTCAATTTTAAAAACTTTTGTTAAATTATGACATTAATTTTAAAAATTATATTTTCTTAATCCTGATTTTAAAACTTCTAACGTAGGTGACAGTTTGTCAAATTCCCGCTAAATTTTGCATACATTTTTGTCTTGTATGAATCATTTTTTTAAGAAATTTCTAAAAGTTTTTTTTCAATGCCGAATTTTTTATAAATATTTACATACTGCTAAAAATATTTTAAAATTTTGCACTACATAAGTCAAAGCATTTTAATAATTAAAAAACTAAAAAAAAAAAAAAAAAATTTATATGAAATATATTCCGAATGTTATAAAAAAAATTACAAAGCAGTTGGAAGCACATCTTTTTATAGTTTCACATCGCCTTCTTTTCTCGTAACTATAGTTGTTAATGGGTTTAGGTTCACTTGCACTTCAAATCTGTTCCAAATTAGGTAAACTTCGTATGTGATTTTGTTTATTTTATATTTAGTTTTCCTACAAACCCTACAGCGGTAAGCAAATACTTATAACTATGTATGCACTCGTATGTTTATAACACAAACAAAGCGAGCGAGCAGCTGTTATAAAACTAAAAACCTTCTAATTTACCAAAACATGTCACATTGCAAGCAACTGCTTATGGCGTTCTTCTCGGTCGTTGTTGGTATTGTTGTGTGCAACAGCTGTTAACAATTTATAGGTTATTTGATTTTGGAATTTGCTGTTCAATTAAATCGCAGCAGGCGAACAGGCACGCACGCACTTTCAAAGAGACACAAACACACACACACACATACGCACACGCCACGTCACGTCACACGAATGCAAATATGTAGTTGAATTGAGCTAGCGGCCTGGCTGACTTGACTGGTTGGCTAGCTGTTGTGTGCTTTTGGCATACTAATATCACGCGTTACGTATACGCCCTGGCGGTTCGGAGGGTGGTAACACATGGCGTATGCGCAATTATTATGCTTGTATGTAGTACAATTTGTGTGAAGGCATGCATACACAAGAGTAGATGGCATTCTTGCATTGCCAATTGTTGTGTTTTCATTTATTTTTATTTCTATTTTCACTCTTACAATTGCGGTTTCGTAATTGTCAGCTGCAAATGTTGCCACACTTTCACATGCGCCAGAGGATAGGAAATTGTTAAATATTTTTAATCAAATTCATGCAAAATTTCATTTATGAATATAGCGGTAGTGTCGTTTTCAATTTATTGTTTGCTTTATTAAGCTTTTAGCGGCTTTGCAAAATGAAATTAGGATATTAATGTGCAGTTAAATCAAGCAAAACGACAGCAACGAGCAAGCAATGTGGTTTTTCATCATCAAGATGGAAAATAAACAAAAAAAAAAAATTAAATTATAAAAGCTTATTTTTTTCGTAAACTATTTTAATTGCACCGCGCACATTATATTTGTTTTTGTGCAAAATATTTTCATTCAATTTAAGCCGATTTAATTTTATGCGAAACTATTGTTCTTCAAGCTCATTGTTCAATATACAAGTATGTGTGTGTGTGTATATTTGTTAATACAACTACCGAGCAGCCTTTGTTTGCTTGCTGAGGTTGGCCGACGTGCGTGCTCGAAAAAAGACGGTGCTACAACAACGTGTGTGTGTGTGCGATGCAAAAATTTTGTTTGTTTGTTGCAGTTGCTTATCTTCTGCCACACAATGTCAGCCAGTTCTATAGTTTATATAATTAAATATGCTTGTTTAACTAGCATACTATACGTATACTTTGTACTGGCATTGTTGGCTTAACAATGCTAGCAGGCGAAAAGCGGAGGGACGGACGGACGGACGGATGAACGGATGGATAGTCGGTTAGCTCAGTTCACCAAACAATTGAGTGCTAAGCTCTTTTAGCGCCTCATTCAATTGTTTCGACAAAAAATAATGATTTTGTTTGTTTTTGTTTTCACTTTTCCATTAAGATAATATGCAAATTAAGTACTTAGAACATTTTGTGTTAATTAAAAAAAAAACGTTTTAGATATAACTAAATAAGTAAATAAATAAACTTGCCTACTTAGTAAATCAAATAATGAATGAATGATTAAAATAAATGAAACGTAAAGCATTTAACTGAAGTGGAGTCAAGTTATTTAGGTTAAATAAGGATACGATTATTCAAATAACGAGCAAATTAAGGCAGTCAACTAAAAATGTAAATGTTTACATAAAGAAATATTGCGTAAAATTTTCAAAATAAAAAAATTAATGTGCAAATTTTATAGGATACGTGAGACATGGTAAACATTTTTATTTTTTTTATATTGTTGAATAATTATGAAATTTTGATCCAAATTTGCTACTAAATTTTAACATTTAGTTTTTTAAAGCCATAAATCAAGAGAGCGAGGCAGAGAGAAAGGCGTAGAAATTCCTATTAAATTTAAAAGCGATTCGACTTTCTATGTAAATTTCCATATATTTTTATAATTTTACGTCAAAACTTTTTGAAAAATTTAAATTTATAAATATGGGAACGTTTCTTGTTATCGATATAAATAATTATTGTGGGCGACATCAAGATCAGCAATCTTATTAATCGATATTAATAGTAAATGTAATCGCACTCTCGTCATTTTTAACAATTTTTTTTACTGATTTTTAACAATTTTTTTACTGATTACAATTGCAATCGATTAAAATATTTTAGTAATCGATATATATCGATAACGTATCATATCTCTCCATTGCATCGACATTGTCACTGTTATCGCGGTCATAATCGATAGCATTAACGAATTAGTTATCGATATAGCTTTGTTATCGATATAAAAATCATTGCAATCGATATATTTATCGATTAACATATTCCATTAAGAAATTAAAATTGTTTTTTTACCACTAAAATGTGTATAGGATGCTGATAACAATTAAGATAAAAAGAGTCCATTGACCTGTGAACTGCATGGAAGTAGATTAACTCAAACTCACTATTATTAAAACTACTTCTCCTAAATCAATGTTCATAACTTTCCAAAAGTTAATTTTGTGCATTAGAAAAATGCACAAGAAGATTTAAATTTTACTTTAATATATTTTTAAACATAATCACAATTTTACGACACAATTTTAGGCGCACTCTTATTAACAATAATCAGAAAATGAATAACGTACCAGTCGTGGAAGTGTTGCATACTTTTAGGTAGACATATAAACATACTTTTCTTTGGACAATTATTAAACGCAGCAAATTTAAGCATCTACAGGCTGAAAATTATCTTTTATTTGCAATAAAAGTAAACTCATAAAGTAAGCACTTAAAAATGATTGGAGAGAATGGCTGTAATGATTCTATCAAGCAAAAGTATCTTATATGCTATGTTATTCGTTTTTTTTTCTAATAATAAATATACACTTACATGTATATTAATGACATTAATGCCACCCACAAGTAATCGATTCATGAAGAATGTACTTAGTGAACAAATTAATGTGATTTTCCTTTACCATTCTCTGCGATTTATGTTTGTTTGCCGCTGGTGAAAGCAACTTTCCAAACATCATAGGTATCTTCAAATATTCATCAATCATTCATTTATGTCGATGATGGCTTGCTAATGTCATTTAAGTAGCAGAAACACTCATCCAATCAAACAGTGTACACATACAGACATACTCGTTGTATAAAAATAAATCCCATAACACAACACAAGCATTTTAGTAATCAGTCAAAAATGCGTCAATATCAGTATCACTCACTGGCACACCCACTGCTCTTCCGGTACGGATACCATTTAAAGGTTTCTTTAAGTTCTTTTTCCCTTTACGAATTTGTTTTATATGAGTTTAGTTGTAACAAAAAATGCGCAATTCCATCATTGTCGTTGGCTCAGCGCGACGCTTTTGCCTAATATCCGCTTATCGCTATTCAGTCATCGAATTTACGCAAAATATTTTATGTACGAGTATATACAAACATAGTTGCATCTATTTTCGCTCTCATTGTTGTGCCATTCAGATTTCTATACATTTGTACTTATGTATATATATGTACATATAATCTCACATATTTTTCCATTATATTCATTTCCTTTGTTTCCTTCAATTTATTTTCTCTTACTGCTCATTCTGTTATTTTTTTCCACATATTTTTAGCGACAGCTGTGTCAGTTTATCGAATGTATTTCATCGTCAGAATTTTCATTCTGGTATGCCAGAAAATTACAATTGATCGATGTGAACTTGTAGAGTGAAGTTATAACTTTTTTTTTTGGGAAACTCTCTACGCAACTAAAAAAAGAAACTACTTTTCCATAGCACGCCGAAATTTATTCTATGGAGTCTGAGTGCGGTGTTGACAGTTGGCACAGTTGCAACGGACCGCCCACTTTGGAATGAGTGGAGTAGTTATTTTCCTTATTTTTCAAATAATTACTATTTATTTATTTAACGGTCTAGAGTCGATTAATTAGACAGCCGAAAATTTATCATCACAAAGGACAGGTATAATAGCTCAAGTCTCATCTCACCTACAGCTCATCATAGAAGGCTGAAAAAACTGTCCTGAATCAATTGAGCAGACTATAATTTTTATCATTGTCACAAACACTTTTACCTAATAGCCACAGGTGACCTGAAATTTGAGACAAACACTCCAACTTAATATATCCTAAAGCTGCCTCTAGACAAGCAATCATGTTGATCAATTGGAAAGCCATTAACGTTGCTCATTAATGTACAACAAACAGTTGTTATAAATGCGAGAATATTCTCTTTAACAGTAGCCATCGACGATCAATAATTTTGATTAAAACTTAGAGTTAATCGATTAGATGTCAGTACTCTTGATTAATTTATTAGTTAAGCATTGAGGATTATCAATAGAAAATTTGAATGAACCATCTGTGCCAATTCTGAATAAGCATTGGATTCGTGACTCACTGAAAAACATGGAAAAATCAACTTCGCAACCTAAAAACTAACTTTTGAAATTGTCAAGCCAAAATAAGTCTGCTTGATATTTTACGACAGATCGTGCAAGTCAAAAATTCATCTGATAATGAGTTTTTATTAAATTATGGATTGCTGGATAAGAGATTAACTGTAGCGAGCATAAAATAATTGACACAATTAAAGCGTTTGATCAACCAGTTTGCTCGTCTATAGAAGGCTTTACCTTAGGGTTTGAAAAAATAATTGCTTAGCGAAATTTCGTTGATTTCTTGTTTAAGTGGTGTGATTTTCACAAACACTTCTTAATTAAAAAATTCAACTTGTTATAAATCATTACTTGAATTTTAACAAAAGCAATCTAAATAATCCGCGGGCATTTGAAATGGTCAAACAATTAATTTTATACTCGCCCATTTACAATGTCTGCACATACTTGTATTTACATATATTTAAATTTACATATATGCATGCACTCTTATCGCAGTACAACTCAAATTCGCGCACACTAAATAATCGAGTTAAAATATTTGACAAGCTTACAGCCAGCTGCTTCAAAAGATTAATTGCAAAGTCTTAAATAAATAATATTGCCAATTAAGTAGCGCGCACAGTTCTAAGAAATGAAAATACAAAAAGCAAAAAAAAAAAAAACTTAAAAACTAATTGAAATTTTCAATGAAAAATGAAATATTGTAAGCTTTCGCGTAGCGTATTTGGTAATTTTTCAAATGAATTATATTGACTCATTGACACTCGCAGAGGCTTGTAAACAAGCGCGTTTGACGATGCCAACAAACATAGATGTTAAGAAAACAAATGTGTAAAAAAAAACAAAAACAAACACTAGTCAACTGACAGTTGCAATTATCCGTGAAATCTTAATTTTCTGCGCTCCAAATTGATTTTCCTAAAACAGCCATTGATAAATGAGTTTAAATTGGAGAGATTTTCATGACAGAGTGTTTATAGTGAATCGTTGACATTAGTGATAGAAGTATGTATATTTTTTAGAACTAGTGCATGTTTTGAATAGAAACAAAAATTGCAGGAACATTTTTTTAAACAAAGTGTTTGTCATGGTTGAAAAATTCTAGCCTGAGATCGGGTGTAGGTTATATCTTCTTCATTTGCAGTAAGAGTAATATTCAGATTTGTTTTAAGCTTATAGAAAACTTCACCACTTTAAAAAGGTTTGGTCCTATTCGAAATGGTCAAAATGAGATGCATATAAAACTAATTGCTGGTTCAAAATTTTCAAAAAAAAAAAAGAAAGGATACGTTAAGAACTAATTTACATTTCTGAAGAGTAAATCTGGTTCGTAAATACCACAACTAGAACTAGTTTTCATCTGCTGTATACAAAATTTAACTAGATCTAATTTGATTAATTTAAAATTGCTTAGGTACTATCGAAAAGGGGATGCATACTGGGGTATGTAACATAAATATAATGACTTATAATAATAATAATAATACCAACGATTTTTACCCTCCATTCCCACCAAAACCAACGCGAGGGGTGCATCCGCATGACGCACGGATTTAATTTTTATTTTTTTTAATGCCGGCTGTCGATACTCTAAAATGTTCAGCTACAGAATAAAAGTTCAACAGCTGATTTTAAATTTAAATTATTTTGGATAGAAAAAAAATATTTTAAAGCGTAATTGTGTATGTAATCCATTATCTATTGAGAGTACAAAGTATAGTATTCTTTATGTAAAAAAGTGAGTCGGAAATATCTAAAGGAACCGGAGTGAAAGTTAAAGTGTCCTGGCATAAACTACGGACTGGCTCATTTAATTCCAAATTATTTTTGCTATGTTTTAGAAAAAGCGACCGGAAATGCCTGGAAATTCGGGAGAGAACGTTCCACTTCACTTCGGCCACAAGAGTTGGGCTAGACGTGAAGTTTTAAACGTTAAATATACGTTGAAAGAAGTTATTGAATCAACTCACAACTGACGAATTTGGAACTTTGGAAGAAAATTATTACGGATTAGAGAATGAACACTGAATTCCTGTATTTTTCTGATAAATTTCGTACTGGTTAGAAACAATAACAAAGACAAACTGGTTCAATGAATTCCTCAAATTAGTAGTTTAAAATTGATGTTCATCAATGGAAAATGAGGTATAAAAACCTATACCAAACTTGACTAGTTTAAAACCGCTTCGGAGCTACGAAAAAAATATACATTGTTAACTGGTTGTCAACTGACGCAGACAGAACTCTTGAGAAATTGTGGAAAAATATATAAATAAGTCGCGTTTAACAAATTAAGAATAGGTTAGAAGCAACTGAAAAACGATAGATGCGTTATGAGAACTGTTATAAACAAGTTGGAAACTGATGAATTAAGAACCAGCATAGAAACAATGAGCTATCAAACGCTGACTGATTAAAACTGATTTAAACTATCGAAAACATAGTTATCTAGTTTCAAAATAAAGAACTGGAAACAAGTTTAGAAGTTGTTTACAACAGTTGCACATGTGAGTAGAATAAAAAGTAATTTGGAACTTAAAACAAATAAGCAGCAATAAGAAAACAATACGAGCTAGAAATTAAAACGAACTAGTTCATTAGCTGTGTTGGTAACAAATAAACTGGCTCACTTCTAACTTAGGGGCTGCCACTCAAATGTGAGCTGAGCACACAATAATGCACTTAGTTAAAAATGCCGCTTTCCCTCTGTAGAGTGGCACGAGAGCTACCCAAATATGACCACTTCACTGCCTCACTCGAGCATTGCACATTTGACACACACAAAAATTGTTGACGGTCATTAGTTGAAAATTGGTAAAATAATAAATGATTGTGGGTGGCTATTACGGCTAATGGCGGAAAACGACGCTTGTGGAAGGAAGACAAGAAGAAAAAAAAAAAACAAGGGAAAACTAAATAGCAATTTATGTGCCACCGAAAAAAAAAAACTTTCCGACGCTACTTACTATTTTGCTGAATATATTTTTTTTGTGATGTTCGTAATTATATACTTTTGTGCTAAGATGAATGGCAATGTTTGGAGGTGTGCGCGTGTGTAAGCAAACATTTTTTTTCTTTCGTTTTCTTGTTTTTTTTTTGTTTATTTTGTACGCGCCAGAAAATCTGACAGCTGTGCCGCGCTGCCTTGCACGCATTGACTGTTATTGACTCATGTCATTTAAAAGCTAGCAAATAAATCACAGCTATGTACATAATATATGAGTTTTTGTTGTGGCAATTGTTGTTGTTGTTGTTGCTGTTTATTATCGTTTGCTTGTTAAGCTTAACCTTTGCGCTTGTCATTTTGGAGTATGACCTGTGGTGAGGGGTTTAATTATGAAATAGATACAATTGTATTTACATGCCAAAGCACTTACAGGCTGAGTGAGCAAGGCGGCGGAGTATTGCGGGAGTGGGGCAAGCCGAGTTGTATGTTGTCGTACGTAGTGTAAACAAAAAGCAATTAATGTAGCTTTACTTAGAAGGCAAATTAACGGAGAAGCAAGCACACAAACTAACATTGTATATGACTACTTAGCACTAATGTTCGGTGAAATGATGTTTTAGGGAGGGAAAGTCTCAGCTGGAAGGGGATGGGGTGACTAGTTGCTTTAATTAACAAATACAAAAGGAATGTATGTAAGCGATAATTGTGTACGAGTAGATGCAAGTGAACAGGTATATATGTACATACATAAATGCTCACTACAAAAAAAAATAAATAGTTTAAAAAAAATAATAATAAAATATAAAAAATTAAAGCAAATTATTATCGTTTTAAAGTCAATATTGATCGGTAAAGTTTAATGAGCTCGTAAATATAGAATTACAACAATTAAGCGCTTATTTGCATAAAACTGGTTGGGTTACAAAATATCAAAAAATAAATTTAAAAAAATGAAATTAAACAAAAATTGGCATTTTTGCTAAATATGCCAATTTTTTATAATTAACATATTTTTTATTATCTTTCATTATATAGTTTTTTTTTACATTGTACTTGAATACAAACACTTGCATGTATGTATGCATGAATGTATGACTGTATTTATGCTTTCAACTTCATTGAAATGCTATTTAAATATCTCATTTGCTGCAATTGTTCCCGCTGCGATGCAACGAGTTTCTGATTTCGCACATTCAGCACAAAAAAAAAACGTAAAATAAAATAAATCGTGTGCATGATTTTGGCGTATTAAAACAACTGCAAATTTTGCCGATTGCAGAATTATTTACAATGCAAAGAAGAAAATATACATATTTAAATCAGGCGCCGAAGTTAACAATTTTTTGATGAAAATTGCCATTAAAAAATGAATGCAATTTTCTATAAGCTACCAAACTGTGTCTTTTTTTCAACGCGAATCAAATTTGACAAAAAAAAAATTTTGTAGTATTAAGACTAAATTAAAAAACAAACACTTATGTTTGATTTTTTTTTATAAATTCAAAGTATTTTTTTTATTTAAAAGATTCTAAATAACTTTTAATTTTGATTTTTATTGTTTACCACCTTTATAAGTATGACTGAAAAAATAAAAGTCGGTGAATAATTTACGTGTATTGCTGACTTTACCAAGACTGATTTTTATTGAAAACTTTAGTTGAAAATAAAAAAATTATTGGTATTAAAAAAAATTTTGATCAACATCAAAAACTAGTTGTTAATGAACGACTTTTATGTCATTAAAATTGTAACATGTCACGGTCTATTATCACATTAAAAAAAATAACATAAAATAAAAATTTAAAAAAATTACAAATTTATAAAAAAATTCTGACTGCTGTCTCTTTGACTTTTTTCCAGTTATAAGCTGCCACCAATACAAATATTAAGTATTTTAAGTGTTCTTTAATTTTTATTTGCTGAAATTTAATGCCATTAAAAAAACTTTTTATTCAAACTTTAAATAAAATAGTGATTTTAAAAAGTTCTAAGCCACACAATACGCTATAAGTACATACATATGTACATATGTATGTAAGAACCGAATCGAAAGAAATTGCTTAAACATTTTATATATTTTTTCCAATTAAAAAATTTAGAAATTTTCAAGCATTTCAAAAAAAATTTTAAGTAGACGGTAATCTTAGCTTGCCTAAAAACTAAAAAAAAAATTGAATTATGGAAAAATTTATGTTTTGGAATTGGTTTTTTTTGTTTAATATAGAAGTAAAATAAAAAAAACTACTTAAAAAATCGCAGGAAAATTGAAATACATTAAAAAAATTTTCTCGTTAATCAAGAGCTTACATTTTTTATACTAAATAATAAAAATCCTATTTCAATGGAAATTAAGATATCTTTAATTTTAGCCAAAAAAAATTTTAAGTTGCATACAAATTTTAACAAATCGTATGTTTTTTAAGGGTATTTATTATACGTTGCAGGGTTGGACTTATTTTTGAATTGGTTTTTACTAACATTATTTCTTAAAATATTTTGTCACACAATTGCATAAGTTTTAGCTAGCTTGATTTAAAAAAGCATTTGCTCCAAGGAAGTTACTGTGATAAATCGCAGTAAAAAAGGTTAAACAGCTAGTGAATGGTAGGATAACTATTTTTACTTTTACAAATTTCCTTAAACTTACCAAGTGCACTTAAAAGTATGCTTTCATATAAACTTAATAAAAAATTTCGCATTTGTACTAATACTTTGCGAAAGTCAAACGAGATTAGAAGTATACTTTCAGGCTACCATTATTTGCGGCAATGTTTACAGTAAGCTTTAAGCCAAACTATTTTCAATTTCATATACTCGTATTTCGCTAATAGCCAAGGAAAATCGAAAGCAAAATATTCAATTAAAATTAAGCGCGAAAATAATATCACAACTAAATTCGCCAGCTTCGCCAAGGAAAAGTAGGAAATTAAATCCTTACGCTTTGAAATTACGAAGGTTACGATATAAATATGTACTTAGTCATTGGAAAAGCGAATAATAATATTTTAATATTGCAAAAAGCACTTACAAGCGTAATAAATATGCGCACTGTGAAGAGAGAGAGAAAGAAAGGGCGAGCAGAAGGTAGAGCACCCAGTTGAGGACGCGAGTTGAGAAAGGCTGGCAAAAGCAGGCAGTTGGTAGGAGGATTGTAGGACAGCATACGTTGATTAAACTATAGACTGTTATGCTAATGCAGATAAATATTTCGTAATATAAACTTAAAGGCATTTAAATCAACAGTGCATGCGCGCTACTGAGCTCCTGAACCGAGTGACCTCCAGGCCAGCCAGAAAAAGCAACTCAGCCTGACGACGTGGGGAGGAGAAGAACATTGAAAAGTACGAATTTTTCGTAAAAGTGTCCCTTAGCGAATGCAACTGGGGAAATTGAAATGTTGATGGCAATGACTAGATAAAACAGCTAGTAAGGGAATAGATGATGTCGCAAAAGGAACAATAAAAATTGTGGAACGGAGATAGAAAGGGTGAAATAATTTAAAGGTTGGCAAGAAGCAAAGGTGCAGTAATGTGGAAATTTGCCATTGCAGGTGTGAGTGGAGCAAATTTCTATCGACCGGAGGCAGACAAGAGCAATGTAGGGCTAATAACCGAGTGAGTGAGTGGAGGTGGGAGCGAGACGCAAGTCTCAGTGACAAAACTGGGTAAATAGCTATGAATAATTCGATTGCCTGCAGCACAGAACAACAACAACAATAAAAGTAGTGATGCACAAGTGAATTGTTTAAAGTGGATTATCACAGCAATGCTACTAAGTAAACGGAAAGCTAAGAGCGCAGAATGCAGTAGGATTTTGTTTGGGTGCCAGGGTTGCGTCATTTCGCATATTCAAGTGCATCTGCCGTTCTGTTTGTCTGACTGTCTGACATTAATTTTCCGCTGCTCGTTCTCTCCCACGCTCTGATATCCTTTGATTAACGATTGACTGCATTCGCATTGCTTTTCTCTTCCACTGGAATGATTTTGTGCACTTTTGCCATTCATGCATTTGGTTTAGCTTAAAAACAGCAAAATTAACAACCAAAAAAAAAAACATTTTTTTAGAAGGTGTACGTATGTACATATGTATGTATGTTCATCTGGTGCCTTAAAGTCGATAGCGCAGTCAGGTTTATGACAATTGGCATGTATGGATTTGCGATCTTTTGGGTGTACGAAAAATAGAGTTTTCAGTGAAACTAAAATTGTAATTTACAAGCGAAATTATAAGTTTTGATAACAGAAAAAACAATTTTCTTTCGCTTTCGATTTTTTTTCACACATTTATTTTGTTAAAAACAAAAACGAAAAGAAAGTTCAAAGGTTAAAACCAGTTTCAAAATTTCAGTTAATTAAAAGAAATTTTTTTTTAAATATATTTTTCTCAATTTTCCGTCAAAAATATAATGAGAAACGGTAATTTAGTTGATACATAAAGTGAAAAAAATTTTCTTTTTGAATTTCGATGTAAACTTTTCAATAAAAAAGTTAAAAAATTGTGTTTAGAAATGTATTTAATTTAGAAATATATTTAACCAAATAAAATTTTTATTAACAAAATTAAAAAACGAAGTTTTCTTTCGCTTTAATTTTCTTAAAATTTTTACTTTGTAAAATTTAGACTAAAAACAATTAACAATATCGAAAATAAAAAAAAAAAAAAATATTTTAAAAAAATTCAAAAAAAAATTTTTTTTGGGGATAAATATATTACTTGTATGTATGTATGTACATATGTATGTATATACTTTGTTCCTGCTAAAAACTAGAAATAATAAAAAAGAAATAAAAAATGTGTGTCAAATAAAAAATTGCCTGGTTTAAGGCGCAGAAGCACAAACAGTAGTCAAGCGAAGAGATTTGTCACAGACATGGGAAAATCACTGTAAATCTTATCGATAAAATAGCGAAGGGAAAGTTTTCAGGATTTTTGAAAAATATCTTGACAACTGCACTAAATGAGCGCATAGAAACTATTGTTAAAAAATGTCATGCATTTGTTTTTCATGCACAGGCAGTAATACTAATAATTCGGCAAGCATTTTATAGCTTTAAAATATATATTCGTTAACTGACAATACGCCTTGCCTTACACAATTTAAATTTTTATTCTATTTTTAATTTAAATTTTTGAAAACTATTTTTTGGTATGATTTTTAATTTCTTAAAAGTTTTTTTATGTGTAATAGAAAATTGTGTACTTACTGGCACCACTCGTGGTGGTTGCTACGATATTGTTTGGCTGAAACTTACCTGAAAAGAGAAAAAAGAAGAAGTATAAGAATTTTAATGAATAAATACAAGCAAGCTGACTAACATTAAGCACACACATGTGTGAAATAATAAATAAAATTAAGTGAGTGTGTGTGTGTGTTTGTGTGCGTGTATAGCGCCAAAAAGTGTGCTTGCAATTGCTAGGTAAAAAGAGAAGCAAAAAACGGAAAATATTTTCACATCTTAATTTCCTAATGTTTTCAACACTTGACTTGAAGTGTCCTGTGACTCAGCGAGCGCCTGTTTCTCCCCTCTATAAGTGTGTGTGTATGGGTGTATTTGTGATTGTATGCCTACTGCAATGACATCTGTTTACTTGGACGCTATGCCACACTTGACCCAATTGCCCTGAGCTGACATCAGCCAAGATAAAAAAAAAAAATGGTACTAAAAGGAATAGCGCAAAAAAAGCAACTATTCTGAGTGAAGCAAAGACCGTCGCTGCACAGTGAAAAGTAGGCGCTTCTAATGTGGAGCTGCCACGCGTCTGACAGCAAAGCTGCAATGATTGCAATCACTTTTTCGCACGCAAACACAAGCACACCCACACAACGACGAACAAATGCCATATGTGGGCATTGACAGTGTGATTGTTTAGCTTTAGGCTTTGTGTGTGTGGCTATGTGTGTGTGTGGCTATGTGAGTGTGTGGATGACTTGCTGTGGCGATGGGCGTTTGCGCATCGCAGTTGTCAAATCGAAACGGATTCATCTTCATCGAGTTGAGTGTAGTGACATTTGGCGCAACGCGAGGATGTGGCAATGAGAGCAGAAAAAAAAAACAAATTGTGAACATATCAGGTATACTACAACAAACACTTATGTACCAGTACATACTTTCATGCAAAGCAGATGACATATATGCAATTCAAAAGATATGCAGAGGTCATGCCAGCATCAGGCAAATCATCTAATCTCTGTAATCGCCACTTTTTTCAAGTACGCAAAATGAATGCATGCAGCAAGTCACCAGCTGTCGCCAGCTGTTTGATTTAAATTGAGTCGCCAAGCGTCGTCATATTGAGTGACAAATCATGAAGAAATGCAAAAAAAAAAAATGCATTGTCAAGCATGTGTGTACACCTAAAAAGTGTACAAAAAGGAAAAAATAATAGCTTTAAGAAGGATCTAATAGCACACACAGAGATGTTGCGCTCTTTAAGCCATTTACGACTTTCAGTAGTTACCTGCAGTTCATCAAGCTTTGGCTCAAACATTGTTTTTGATGTGTCAAAAAAGTAATAAAAGCAGCTTTTGTTGCGAAAGTGAAGTTTTAGGACAAAAATCTGCTGACAAAAAATCAATAATTTTATTCAAATACCGCTTGAAAGTTTATTCAAACATGCTGTCAAGCATGCATATATTTTACTGTACTTGAATTTTAGTGATTTTTAATGAAAATTGCGAGAAAAGTATTAAAAATTACGGACACACAAAGTTCGTTTCAGATCTTCAATCAAGCTTTCAAGCTTACGAATGCAACTTTTGCAACGTGAATATTTAGTGTATTTTCAAAGACTTATTTTTTATGACAAGTAATAATTAAACGCACTTGAAAGGAAGTTTAAATATGGCAATGGTGCCGTCAAGCATGCTGCCAAGCATTGATTGCAAAATTTATATGCGCCACTTTAAAATACAATGTCTTGGTGAGAGAAATACACTTATGGATTTTTCAAAACATGACATGCAGTGCGCCTTGGAGAAGGCCCAGCATACAGTCAAGCATGCAATCGAGCATTGGGCTTTAACAACGTAAACTAGCAAAAATTGAGAAAAAGTTTTTTTAGTAAAAATATTAAGAGTTATTTGCAGTTTTATTTAATTCGATTTTTTTTTTAAATTTTTTTGATTCAATAAACGTAAAAAGTTATGAATTTTAGTTTAATCATGAGTGAATGTATGTTTATTATACATTAGAAGTAAAAATCTTGTTCGTTTTTAACATCAAGCTTACGTCAATCATATGTTCAATCACATTTAATTGACTTGTTTTTATTAACAAATATCTTTTTTCAACATCTTTTCAATGCATTTGGAAACTAAATTTGCAGAGAAAAGATTTTTTGCAGCAAAAAAACAAAAAAAAAATGTTAAAAACTAGCTGTTGTTACATCAAGCATAGCAATAACAAAAAAAAAATACGTTTTAGTGAAAAATGTTTATCACACTTCAAATAAAAAATGTTGACTAAAGCGTTAGTAGCTTCTTCGAAGTTAAGCTCAAGCATCAGCTTTCGGTTCAAGCATGAGAAAAGAGAAATATTTTGCAACAGGAGTAAGAAAGAGGGAAAACCTGATAGTTAAAAACATTTTTTGCGTCAAGCTTACATCAATCATAAGTTCAAGCATACTTTTTTTTTACCCATACAAGAAATTTGCGGTTTTTTGCAGGACATCCGTGAAGTACAGTAGGCAACTGAATTCACAGAAATAGTATTTTTTTTGCTTCATAAAAAAAAGTTAAGGCAGCTTTTCAGCTTAAGCTCCTAAAACATTTGCCCTTTTGCGGTTTGCGCTGGCTTAGTTTGCATTTGAAGCTCGTTAAGACAAAGAAAAAAAAGGTCAGAAATGAAACGAAATATGCAGCCACACTAGAACGCGCCTGCCAAACGTGTGAGATTAAGCCTTTTTTTCGAAAGCACTCAAGCGCCGCTTCAAGCCACTACTACTTCAGCGTGCCACTTCAACGCTAATGAGTTTCATCACCTTCAGAGTTAAAATATATGTACATGTGTATGTATGTATGCAGCCGCAAGTGCTTCAGCGCATGCAAAATCGCATATTAAAATAAACATTTGCTAGATGTGTGCATTTGTGTGCGTGTGCTTTAAGCAAATGTGGCCAAAATTCATAATCTGCGGTTGGCTGCTTGAGCTCACCACAAAATATTCACTTAAACTTTCTTTTGCAAATATTTTATTTTAATTTCATTTCTTTCACTTAAATTCAAGTTTCTATTTTACTTTACAACTGTGCAAAAGACAAATATAATTTTCTTCATATATGCGAAATATTTTGCCCTTTGCTTCAATTCGCCCCTGCCTCAATCAAGAAGTGAAAAAAGTTGCATAAAAGTGCGGTGGTAAGTGCTTTTTAAGGTCGACTGTCGGAGATGTTTTTGAGGGTAAGAAAGGATGGGACTTGATTTTTTCGCCCCTTTTCTTAGTAAAATGTGTATATGATTGTGTACGAAAAGGGTTGTGTCTTGTTTTTTTGAAATTTATTTTTTATTTATTCCATTGCGCGAGAATATTCAGTTTTTCAACACTTTCATACCGCAAATGGATTTTCAGCACAAATAAACGAAATACAAAGCTCTAAGTGAAAAGTTTTTGCTTGATAAAATGTTTAAAATATAAAAGTTTTGTGAGAAACAATGCAGATGGCGCGCGAAAGATTGAAAAAAAAAGTTGTTGCATTATGCCTTGAGCAGCTCAAAAAATAAAATGGATTAAAACACAGAAAATAAGAATTTAAAAAAAGTGCAAAAAGGCATTATATTATGCAACAGAATGTCGAAATTGCGTGATAGAATTTTATAAGGTTTTAAATTATTTGGACGTGTGTTCTTAAAATCAAAAAAGCGAAGTTTTTTAATGGAAAATACAAAATTTTTGATTTTAACATATACATATGTACATATGTATGTATGTTATGTATACTATACAAAGAGATTAAAAATATAAAATTTAAATATATAAAAATTATAAAAAAAGACAGAAAATGTAAAAAAAAACAAATCACGAAGCTAACAAAAAAAAATCATAAAATTAAACAACAACAATTCAGATAATTAAAAAACACAAATTTACATACGAAATCGTAAGAATAATGAGAATTACAAAATACAAAAAAATCATAAATTTCAGAAAATTCAAAACCAGCAATTTTTGATTTTTTAAAATAAATTTTTTAACTTTTTGGAAAATTAGTCAAATTTGAAATAAACATGATAATATCTACAAAATATGTAAATAATTTGAAAAGATACTTATAACAATTAATATTAAAAAAAAAATCATTTCTTACATGAAAAAAATTAAAAAACTAAATCATGAAAAAATTAGATACATACATAATATCAAACAATCAATCAAGTATTATTACGTAGAAAATTTGGGACATTGATAGAAAAATACTTAACTTCAAAAATATGTTAACATTCTAAATTTCATAAGAATTCACAAAATTCCGAATTAAAAAAAAAAATTATGAAATAAAAAATCATAAAATAAAAAAAGAAACTAAAAAAAATTTTTTTAATTTTATATTCATTTAAAAATTAGTCATATAAAAAGCCAGAAAAAATTCGTAGAACTTCTTACCGAAGTGCAAATTGTTAAAAAACAAGTACTGAAATTAAATTAAACAATTTTAAATTTACAAAAATCAGAAATGTTCTTAAAAAATTTACAAATTCTCAACATTTTCAAAAGAAAAAAATCATGATAATAAAAAATTTAATATAAATTGTTGATATCTTTTAAATTTTATTTGAATTTGAAAAGTGATAAGAATACTTTAAAAATAAAACATCCCTCAAATTCAGCTTATTTAAAATCGAATATGATATTAAACAAATTACAAAATTGCAAAAAAAAAAAATACTATGAAATTAAAAAAAAATTATCAAACACAGAAAATGCAAAATTTTAAATATTTATGTTTAATTGTAATTCTTTTTAAATTTAATTTTACTTCGCTTTATTGTGCTTGCTGTGTGTTAAGTTTTTCCATTTCAATTTTTTATATGTATGTTTTCTTTTAGTTTTTGTTTTGGTTTTATTTTTATTTTTAGTTTTATTTTGTTTATGTTTTGTTTTGTCTACTTTTTTTTTAATTTTATATTTAATTTAACTTAGTTTTATTTTTTAATGCTTCTTTATTTATTTTAATTCATTTTATAATAATTCATGTATTTTCTTTATTAATTTAAATTAAATTTTTAATTTCTTTTGTTTTGTTTTAACTTTTTTGAAATCATTTGCTTTATTTCGATTTGATCTTATTTAATTCAAACTACTCTTCTTTCATCTCGATCGCCAACATTCTTTTGATTTTGCATCGGTAGCAAGAAATTACCAACAACAACAGCAACAACAACTTCAATCAAAATTCCTTAGCACACATACTACATACATACATACATACATAAATACATAAATACTATCGAGTATTAGCAAGCTTACGGCATTAGTCCATTACCACACGCCAGCTTCTTTAATTCAATTGCATTGCATTTGAAGAACAAATAAATTTAAAAATCCATTACAATTACTGCTGCACTTACTCGTTCGCGCAAACTCATCCATCGTCGATACAGGGTGGGGAGCCCTGCTATTTTTAAAAATCAGCTCGCCGCCGGCGCTGCACTTTTTGCCTTTACTTTCGCAATTTCGCACAGAGCAGTCACCTATTTATAGGTCTAGAGATTTTGCCTTACAACAATAAATGTGAACACATAAACCAATACAATCACCACAATAACAACAACAACAACATGCCACTATTTTGGTATTTACAGCATAACAGCAAAATTCGAGTAATGATTAGATATTTGTATTGTCGTGTTGTTGTTGCATCTAGTGTACATAGTTGTGGTTTTTTCTTCTTCTTTTTTTTTTTGCATTGTACAGATCTTCCTGTCTGGCTGTCTGTCACTGTCACCACACACTGCACGTTGACAAATGACAAATTCGCAATTTTCGCAAAAAACAAAAATAAGAAAAATCGGAAAAACTGCCTGCCAACGTGCTGCTGTGTCGTGTCTTTCGGCTTGTTTTATTATTGCAATGCTCTGATAGTTTAACGGTTACGCACGCTGCAGATGTGTTTGTGAAATAATTAAGAGGATTTTAATCCATCTATCATTAGAGGATAATAGCGACGAAGAGAGTGCGAGAGATAGAGGGGGAGTGAGCGAGTGAGCGCAAAGGGTGGGGAAGCGTTGCAACGCATCGGCAGTAAATATTTCGAGAACTTACTTTGTATAGACGATGGCTGAATATAGTTTTAGCGACTGCCTGAAGTTCTTTGTTTTCTTTTTCTTTTGCTGTATTGTTGTTTTTGTTTGCTTGCTTGCCTCTGCCACTAAATTGTTAACGCGCTGTGCGACAACAATGCAGATCAGCAATGATTTTAATTTCGCAAAACAGGAAGATTCTGCCATTTCTTATATACAAACTCACAAATATATTTGGCCAAAATAATAGAGACGCTTCGTATTTTTAATATCGCGACTACTTTTTTCTTTAATATTAATAATACAAATTTCCTTTAATGGCATTTTTCTTGACAAAACTATAGCTAACTCCCTAAGATCAAGCGAAAAATAGACTAATAAGGAAATTGTAAAAGCAGTCTTACAACCGCAGGGAAACCAGATCGAGAAGCTCATGAAACCATAAGTTGAATCACTTATGTACAGATTTTTTTTTACAGAAGTCAAACTTTAACGTAAAATGTCAGAGTCCAAAACTCAGCTATCGTGTTTGAAATCGAAGGAAAGAAAAATTTTTTCAAATGAATAAAAATTTTAATTTCGATTCAAATTCGACCGAGCAACGATTTTAAAATATAAAGAAAGTCGATAACTTGAATATGCTCGTAAATACCTCATCAAGATCGTAGCAAGTTTTTTATTAGGCGAGGAGGAGTTTAAAGAATAAAAAACAATTGTTTTTTTAATCTTTTTTAAACATTAAATATTTGTTAATATTTATTTGTCAACATATAAAAAAAAATCATTAATATTGAATACGTTTAAAAACAAGTTAATGTAAAAAATTGGTTAAAAAACAACAATTAGTTATGGAATATATTGATTTTACAATATTAAAGAAAAATAATTTTTTCCAATATAAATTGCATGAGAAACTTTGAGCGCTTCCAGCGACCAAAATATAAAAATAGGAGTAAACTTTTCTGACCATAACTTTTTTGAAACTTATTTTTGACAATTTTCTTATAATAAAAAATCGCGGGTTTGCGAGTAAAAAAAAATTGTCAAAAATCAGCGATAACTTGTAGACGCTTGAAACTTGCACTTTCTTAGACTAAAATTTAATGAGCCTCATTGCATGCTCAAAAAAATTCTAAAAAAAAAATTATTTTATGTTTGGAATTATGTTGAAATTGAATCATTGTACAATTTTTGCATGGATTTCGTTCAAGAATGAACGGAAGTTTAATTGTAAAATAATTTTTAATTAGAAAAAAAAAAAAAAAATTGTACAAATGTGTCAATTTGCATACAGAGCGTATTGCCCATTAACTTGACACGTTTTGTTTTCTACTTCAGCTTGACGCTTCGCTACATTTTCTGATGAAATTAACGCCTTGAAAATGTGGGATGATGTAAACGCATTCACATACATTTTTACATATTTCAGTACGCATCTACATATTTACAATTGAACGACATGTAACTGCACGCCAGTGTCTGGCAGCGTAACTAGCAAGCTTTGAACTACGAAAAATTAAAAAAATATATATATACGCTGGCGCCAAATAATCAAAAAAAAGAGATAAAAATTTTTTTTTAGAAAAATTCAGAAAAATGGCAGCGCAACTAAATTGCGTACTAAAAAAAAAAGCCTCAAAAGCAAGTGCAAAAAAGAAGAAAAAAGCAGAAATTGTGAATAAATTCCTGACACTCAAACCGCAGCCAGAAGAAAGCTATTTACACAGACACACCACACACACACACAAACGCATTTACAGAGAAAGGAATATCGGCGCGAGGAGCATCTCAAGCGCCAGTCATCAGCAGTTACGCATTTTAATGAGTTTTTTAATTGAATTCGCTGCAAAGACAAGGAAAAACGCATTGCTTTCACCGAATGCCTCAAGCCAAACGCATAAAACGCTAAGCGTCGAATAGCGCGTCGAGCAGAGTAATTTGAGCAGAGTTTCAAAATGCAGCCGCTGAAGTTTTTTTAAAAGCAAAGAAAAAATAAAAACATTATAAAATATTATTCAAGTCATATGAATTCTACTTTGCACTTCTTTTATGTGCATTAAAAGCGTTCGCCAGTTGCCAGTTGCCAGCTGCTGTTGGTGCTGCTGCTCTGGCGTTGATTACACTTCAGAGAATATTAAATAGAGCATGTGCGTGTGTGCGTGCACAGGCATTTTGATAGCACACAGCCAGATTTGAGCAAACCCCAACGATGCGATGCGCTGCTCTAAGCGGCGGCGCGAAAATTTCAATTTGAATTTGCGGCAGCCAAAGAGGAGGAGGAGGAGGTGGAGGAGGCGCTGGCTTTAGGAATTTATGGAGTTATGAGAATGCAGAAATGAAGTAGTGCCAAAACAAAAGCCAGTGTTGAAGAAGAGAAAAGGAGCAGTTGAAATTTTTTTCAACTTTTTTTTTTATTTTCGAAAATTGTGTAAGGCGAAATTGAAGCGTTGGTTGAGAAATTGAAGCGCGAGATTCAATTTGAAGGCGTTTCGTGAAATGTTGTGAATAAGTAGGAAAAAATATTTTAGAAGATAGGAAAATGCGAAAAATATATTTTTTTAATTTTCATAAATTTACTGATATCGCTCAGAAACCAACAGTTTTTTTCCAAGTTAAAAAAAATATAATTTTGATAAACATTTCTTGCTAACATTTTAAATATTTTAGCTATGTTCTTGTCAATTTTCAGGCAATTCTGTAAATGTTTTCAACTTAGTTAATTTATGTGATTTGTTTTAAGAGCAAATTGAGAATGCACATTTATCAAAAAATTACTTCTTTTTTGCAAGCATCACAAAACAATTTAAAATAAACATACATACATATTAAAATAAGGACCCCACAGGCTTATTTTACATTTAATACGCTATTAAATATTAAAAAAAAAAAAAAATTAATTAAATGAAAAAAAAAATTATGAACAGTAAATTTTTATTTCGAAACATAATAAAAAAGTAGAAACAAAAATCAATCGATATTTTTAAGTTTTTTAAGATATTTTTAACTTGAGCTCTTGGACGCAACGCCTCAAAACAAAAAAAAACTCATCTTCTTTCTGCTTTAATTCTTATTCCCGTGCTATGTCAAGCCTGCAGCTTTTAGTACTCCGCATTGTCCTTTGCTCCGGAACATGAGGGAAGGCGACATTAGTGAAGTGAAGCTCATGACTGAGCTTATGTCCCTTTCGAGTATACTACCGACATTAACCTCAATAAAGCTCAATTGGATGGGTTTGTGGAATTTATCTCGATTACTTTTGCCGTCCATATCACACCGGAAGACTAGCGTCAGAGCACTTAAACATTTTCTCAACTCAAACAAGTGGCTATGCACTAGAGAAAAGGGTCGCAGGGATGGTTTTTCGGCATCACTTATCGTAAAAACAAATTAACGTCATCATCCACAAACAAGACAATTGAAGTTCTAGATCAAACCTATGGAACGTCAGAGTACACAGAAAATCGTTATTGGAATTAAATCTCCAGCAATAGTGGAAGAGGAACTCCGATCGCCACGTGAGTTTGAGGTCAGTTTGGCTCTATTATGATTTGGAGATTGTAGTAGACTCAATTGCCACTTGTCTGCTATCAAAACAACGATTCCAAACATGTTTATTTTTGGCACACGAAGATGCTCACACGTCGCTGGCCACCATCCCACACGGCCCATCAAGTCAAAACATCGAACATCGCGCTCTAAGTAATCGCCAGAAAGGCATAGTACACAGTGAACGAAGATACAGATGTGGCAGAATATCGCTCTTTGGCCAGCGATGTGATGCCTTTTGAGCTTTATAGAAAAGCCTTATGAATCCAGTATATCATCGCTATGAAGATTCGTAACATCCCGTGAACGCTTCTTTCATGAAAATGGCTCTTGCAAAGGCTGACGACCTCTTATCGCCCCAGCCACATTAGCTTAGCTCAGCTCAGTTCCTTCTACATCGAACCACTTCGTCTTGCATTCAATCACAACAGTGAAATAACTTCAACATGTCACATTATTTGCTGCCAACAAAGCTTTTACTTACCTCAATAAAGCAACAACAACAACAAAAAGTAAAACACTTCATTGCAAATGGAAATTTTAGTGTGAGAAGCAAGGGGTAGGAGAAGCAGCAAAGAAAATGAAGCAAAAACTAAAATGGCAAAATGAGAAAAGTCACCTTCGCTAAAGCAGTTGTTATTATTGTTGAAGTTGTTGTACGAATAATTGCCACAAATCTTCCGGCTGCTGTTTGTTTCGACGCTTTACGCAATACAATGCAGCAGTGACTTTATTGCAAAATATGCAACATTTATAGCGGTAAGCAACAACTAAAAACACAACAACAACAATAATAATAGGTCCGTTCCTTATCTCCCAGAAATAGTCAGAAATAGTCCGAAGTAGTCAGATTTAGTCCAAAAAGCGTTCCTTAACTTGAAAATCCTGTAGATGAGAGCAAAAATGAGAGAGTAAAATGTGACTCTTTTGTCAGAAGTTGCAAGATTTAGTCCGAAGAATTTTTGCTGGCAAAATCATGAATAGTGTCAAACTCAACTGACAGCTGACTTTTGTTAGAAAATATACATACACAAATAGTGAAAATAATCTAAAAACCTTAAAATGTACATAAATTGAAATGGAAGGTGGCAAGAAAATAATTGAAATCGTAAGTGTTTATCGTGGTTGTGCTTGTATGCATGTATTTTATACATACATTTGTCAATATTTCTTGCAGATTAGTGATGAAAGAGTTTGTGGTGCTTCTGGTGCCAATTTGAATGTGCCAAGAAACTTACTGGTGAACATTTAACATTAATCGGTAAATTATTAATTTTTATTTTTAAAAAGGTTCCAAATCTGCACTACGATCAAAACAAAATGACAGTTTTATTTGACATTAGTTTTGTTGTTGTCATTCTTCGGACCAAAAATTGGTTTTTTGCGTTCCTTTACTTTTTCTTGTTATTCTCTTTTAGTGAGCGGATTTTGCTTACGCTCTTGCATTTTGACACTTTTCAGATTTTAGTCAGAAAAGATAAGGAACGGACCTAATAATAAATATGCAGCAGCAGTAAGAAAATCGTTGGATAGGAAAAAACCGATAAAAGCGCAAAAAAAAAAAAATTGTCATATTTGTGCCGACGACGTAACGTTCCTGCCGTTGCATCTCTGTGTATATGTTTGTATGTTTGTTTGTTGGTTTATTTATGTTTTCATTTGTATTGCACGCGCGCTCAGCGATTGTGCAACAAGCGCGTCAACGACACATAAGCGGTGGAACAAACAAGCAGCAGCAAGAAAACTCCACTGACAACTTGACATGCGTACGTGACTTGTGTGTGTGTGTGAATGTATTTCTGCACATCTGCACTCTTTTTCATAAAAACAGTTGCGCTCCATTTTCACTTTTATCATGGCAATGCAGCGACAAGTTGCAACTTACTAGCCAACATCGACCCTGCGAAAACAGGTAAAAACTTGTGTTTTTCTACTTTTGCAACATTTTCGCCATTTTCCGCGCCGTATCTGCCTTTTCCTCTTTTCCTTTTTTTTCGCATTTTCCGCAAGTTTTTCGCCAATCGATCGACGGCGTCGGCTACATGAAAAACCTGCTCCAATTTGTTGTTGGCAGTGGCAATTTACAAATGCAGACTTACAAACAAACACACAAACAACTTACGACACTTGATGTGAGCGAGGAGCTCGTATTGTGCACTGCATGGATGTTACGGATTTACCATTTGGCTGGCGGGTGAAAAAATGGGAAAATTCCCGACCAACAACTCCATAATTTCATGAGCTACATTTGGCTTTAGCTCTGGCTCTCTTCACCGCCACGCTTTGCCCACACCAGTCACGTTGGAATAATGCTGCCGTAATGTCTCCATATGAATTTTGGGTTTCACATTCATGGGTGTGTATGTGTGTGTGTGTGTGGCGTTGTGTCGATTACGGGCGTTGAACGCATTTCTTCGTTTTTGCACGCAAAACCTGCACTGGACATCGTGCCAGTCTTGACAATAGCGGTGCGCATCCCAAAGCGGCGAATCAAAGCTGCAAGCCAAAGTTGATTGCAGTTTTGTAGCGGAAGAGCTTTTCGAAAACGTTCAATTTTTTTTTTAACTTCAAACTTTTCTCTAAAAAATGTGGCAGTATTTTTTTACGAATTTTGTCAGTTCTCTTCAATTGCAATACAGTTTTTCTTCTAACAAAAATCACCCAAACATAAGTTTCAAACTTCATATAAAATTCGTGATAATGCAACAAATTTCAAGTAGCTTTTAATTTCCACTGATATTTTTAATTTTCTTTTTACTAGCTTAATTTTTGTATTATCAACAGTTATTAACAAATTTTAAAATTATTTTTTTTCAAAAAAAATTTTAATTTTACTTTACATAAAGTGCGTTTTTAAATTTATTAAATTAAAAATTGCCAATCACTAATTTGATTACGTAAAAAAAAATGTATTTTCTGTTAAAAAAAAAGTTCCATTTCATACTAATTATTGCATAACATTTCTCCTTTTCTTCCATTCCATTCAAATTTAAAAATAAGATTTTAACACGGGTCAACACGAAATTTTACCTAGACTCAAAAGTATTAAATTTCGATTATTTAGTTCGTAATTAGACGAAAAAAAAATATATAACATGAAAAAGTTTGCTTTTGTGTTTATCATGTTTTCATTGTATTGGCGTTGATAACGTTGTTCGAAGCTCAAAATGTCCTGATGCAAACGTTCTCCTTGCCATCTAGAAGCAAACTTTATACGGAAAAAAGATATTTTCTTTTCGTTTTTGTTCATAATAAACCAGAATATCATAAAATAAACATTAGGACGAAGAACGAAAATTTTTTTGTAGAGCCGTGTAATATTTCAAAACCAGCTTTCAAATAATATAAACTACAAATTAAAAATTTTAATTCTTACACATTTTTTTAAATCCATTTTTTGAAATAAAATTTTTTAAATTATAATTAGTTTTTTCCGCATTTAAGGGGATATAAATTCTAAAGTTCAAAAACCTTTACAAATTTAAAATACTTCTTTAAACATAAATTTGTGAAATTCCATATTGGCATAATTACAATTAAACAAAATTTTTTAACCACGATTTTCAAAATAATTTTAAATTAGCAAAAATTGTATTAAAATTGGAATTATTAAAATATTTAAAGATATTAATATTGTACATATTTTAAGGCATGTGTGATTTCCAACCCTAATTTATTCAATAGAAAGACAAAAATGTAAACAAAAAAAATCAAAAAAAACTTAAAAAATCTGCCGCTAATATTGAAATTAGCGATCTCAGCATTCTGACTATTAGTTCCGCCTTTTGCAATTAAATTACAAACCAAATGTTCAATAACAATTCATAGTTGGTAATTTAAGAAGCTTGCGCGCATAAAATCTTTCAAACAATTTCAAAACTATATTTTTTGATATTACTAATTATTTTTAGCGCAGATCATCAATTAAACTCGATATGAAATCAATCAATTCGCATTGTTTGGCGATATTTTCGCACAAATCTACAATTTTCAACGGCCATAAAAACGAATGGCGGCATAAATACAGGAATGCCTTGCCATTTAAGAAAAAGAAGAAAAAAAAAAAGAAAATAAAATAAATGCAAAAAATTTAAGAAAACTGCACTCGTACAATAATAATAAATTTACACAAATAGACTGAATTGCTTTTCAATAGCGTTGTACGCAAATACTCGTACACTTTTCGATATTTTTACGCCACACAAAATGATAAAAACAAATAATTGAAGAAAAAAATTTAAGTGCGTTATGCAAGAAAAAACAAATGAAAATTATGTTTAATAATGACCTCACAAGTCTTGAATTTTTTTTTATTTTATTTTTTTTTTTTCTTGATGCATAAAAACCGCCTGTGGATTTTGCGTCAAAGATGTGGAAAGAAAAGCGCGCACATGAATAAGCAAAAGCGCGGTGAAAAATTTGTAGAAAAAAAAAGCTGTGAGAGTAGGCAGAAAATGTGGTAGCCCCCTTGCGCTCCGCGTCCGCCTGACAACGCATCCAAACGCTGCTGCTGTGCATTACGCGCTGCTGGTTAGCTGGTGGCTGGCATTGACCTCTCGTGTCAATTGAAATTTTCCGATTTGGAAAAATAATAATCTTTTCCGTGCGGTGAGCGGCCTCTGCTTGACTATTTATACATATATACTTTTTTTTGTTTTGTTTTTTTTTTTGGCGTTGCATGTTTTTGCTTGTACTTCGCGGCTGGCGATTTCAATTAATGACAAATAGCAGATTAAGCGGCCAAAGTCAATGTGAAGGCGGCAGTGATGAGTGTGAACAATGATTGTTGCTGATGTTTTGAGTGCTTTTATGTAGTTTTGTTTGTTCGTTTCTTTTTTCTTTTCAATGAAAATGTGAATTTTGTTGTTATTGCGCTGCAGCTATGCTCGCGCTTTCAAATTTGATGGTACAAAAATATTTGCGAGAATATCTTGGAAATATTTTTTTTTTCTACAAACAGCAGCAAAATCAGCTGGAATTTTGGCATTGCCAATATGAGTTGGCATATTTTAATTAAATTTAATTTATTGCTGGTCTCCCTATGCGCTTCAGTCCCACTGTGCGTGCTGGCAATATGTTTTTTTTAAGATTTTAAAATTCAATTATAGTTGTTTCATTTAATTTGGTTTTTTTTCCACGTTGCCATTTTTCAACCTACTTTTGCTTCATGTCTTTATTTTCATTCGAAATACGTTGTTTCTGGCACGCAGCAAGAAATTTATTTTGCGTAAACACGCAGCAACGCGACGACGACGACTGCAAATGGATTTGAGGCGGAAGTAACAACAAAACTTTTTGTTACGCATAAAACTTGCCAGCAAACTTCATAATAAAACGCGAATTGCAATTGATTGCAAATTTTCATGAATTTGTTAATTTCCATCATATTTTCAACGCTCTAAGAAACATTTGAACATTATTGCCATTTCCGTCTTCCGTTTCCTGTCACATTCATGCATGCGTTTACTTGCAAATTTGTCAAAAATTGTTTCACCACTGCAACTAATATATGTATATACATAAATTTTATGTGCATTTTTCGCTTAATGGCATGTAAAAACAAATAAAATCTTTTTTTGAAGAAAATCCAAAAAAAAATCTGTTTCACAATTTTCGTTTATTGCTTTTGCTTTGAAACATTTGACACATCTTGCCGACAGGCGGCAAAATAAACTTGTCAGGCGTGCATATTTTTGCAGCTGCAAATTGACAACGAAAACAACAACAATGACATTAGGCTGCATAAGTGCAAAAAAATCTAGAAATTTCAATTAAGGCAGTGCTAACGTGTTTGTCACTTGAGCTTAGCAAGTAAAAAATGGTAAAAAAATTCCATACAAAAATAAAAGTGTTGAAAATTGTTAGCGATTGAAATTTCTTCCGAGCGCAAATAACAATTTTACAACAAAAATGAAAAACCATTAGCAGCAATAAAATAATTACAAAATAAAACAATAAAAAGTATATTGTGAAATTTTTGAAAAAGCTTAAAAAATTTGAAAAAAATTATAAAAATTGTGAATTTCGTAAAAAAATAGTTTATTTTTTTAGTTTGCATTAAAGTTAAATTAACATTAACCTTTTCGACGCAAATAAGAATTTTATAAAAAAAAAAAATAACAATAAAATTTATTTTATTTAGATATTTAAAAATTGAAAACACATAAGTTTCAAGAAAATAGTTGAAATTGTGTAAATTTTTTTTTTGGTTCGAACAAAAGTTAAATTTTGGAAATGAATTAATACGAGTTAAAAATTTTATCTCATAAAATGAAAAATATGTTTCATAAAAATTTCGCACACTGACACAACATAATAATAATAAACCTTACGAAAAATTTAAATTTTTTTTGTGCTCTTCATAAAAATATCACTCGCATTGAAATTAAAATAAAACTCGATATGCAAGATTTACGAATTGTAAAAACATTTAAAAAATTTGTTTCAAATAGATTTTTTTTTTATTTTGAAATTAATAAAATACAAAGTCGTGTAAATAATACAATTATTACAATAAATTATAATAAATGCAAGAAAAGAAGGTTGTTTGTATTCTCGATAAAAATAGAAATTTTTTCTAGTCAAAAAAAAAATGTAATAAATTATTCAAATTTTTAAGCAGATTTTTTAACATTTCTGTCTTATTAAACGTAGTTCTTTACAATAATTGTTTTACATTATCTTTTATAAAATCAAAAAACCAGCTAATATTTCTCAGAAAAAATAAGAGAAAATCCCATCATTTGCCGCATTTCTCCATTTTTAAACCTATCACAATACCAAGTTCTTCTTTTCATTACTCGTTTTTTCCCAAGTCATTGCCCAACTGCCGCATTCCCTGCGAACAACAGCATTTCTTAAAAAATTTTTTTTTTTTGGAAAAACTGGCGCATTACGTTACTATATACATATTTCCATAGCATATTTGTCAGATAAGCATTTTATTGCAAATCCAGATCCATATTTCAATTCAATTCACCGCCGTTGCAGAGGACAGAAGACGGCCACAAATACAAATACAAACGAGTATGTAAGCGAAAGCAGGTGGCGTTGAACAGTGAAAATTGCATACCGCGGCACATTCGGTCGCGCAGTATCGACTATACAGCGTGTACCAATTCGAATATATCGCATGTGACATAAATCAATGTGGCAGTTATGGCTGTTCGGTAAAGGCTTGCCATCGCCGCCGCCGCCACCACCTGCGCCATTTGTTGGTAGTCATTTGGTAAGGCGGCCATAAATGTGAGCTGGTGACAGAGTGTGAGGTAATCGTGAAGGGGTGGGTGAATAGGCAGATTGGCTAGGCAGGTGTAAAGATACATACGAATATACATACATACACACATAGGAAAGTATAAAAGGAATGCAAGCAGGTGTGTAGATTTGGCGAAGGAATTTAGTTAGGGATTGGAGAAATATGAAGTGATATTAAAGACTACATTATTTTTTAATAATTAAAGAATTGCGAGTATCCATATCGTTTAGTACATTTCTCAAAGGTTGGGTTGCTAGACTTGGGCATTTCGAAAGTTAAACGAGTTTAGAGAGCCCCAGCGTTCCCTATATTTATATATTTACATATATTTAAACTTCAAACTGGAAACGAAATAAGGCTATTTAGAAGCAAAACGATCATCTTTTGTTGAGAAATGGATCCCACTTTGGATAATTAAATGAGTTATTATTTTAAATATTTTTGAGCTTTATGGCCGGCCGATTGGTTTATTGGAAATTATTAGGAAAAAAACAACAACACTCAAAGTGGTAGAAGTTATAGTACTATTTCGGAAATCACCACATTTCCTCATCAGACTTCTTTCTTCTTGGCTTCTGCGGGAGTCGAACCCGCAACAACATGCGCAATACTTAAGCCGGCAGCTAAACGCATTTAGCTAAGCAAACTCTAACAAAATAGAAATTGTACAAACAACAACTACACAGTCAAGTAGAAATAGCGGCAGTACAGCCGCACTTGATTGAAGTAAGTTGTGAAGGGAAAGTAGGAAAAATATCAACAGCTCACACTACGTAAGCTTAGCTGAATCTGATGAGGAAATGTGGTGATTTCCGAAATAGTACTATAACTTCTACCGCTTTGAGTATTGTTTTTTTTTCCTAATAATTTCCAATAAACCAATCGGCCATAAAGCTCAAAAATATTTAAAATAAAATAGTGAAATTGCCAAACAATAACTAATTAAATGAGTTATTTTTCGCGTTAAGTATTTTAAGCATTTTCGAAAGCTTTTGAAACATACCAAACATTTCGAAATCAACTTATGTATTCGTTTTTTGTTGCAGAGAACCACCCTATGTTAATGGTACTATACTAACCTACTGGTAATGTTCTTAAAACTTGTTTCGAAAAGTTTTCGCGATTCCGAAAATATTCTGAATTTTTCGGAATAGTGCAAATTTAGATTTTAGATATACGAATTACAATTCAAAATACTTTTAAATTTTAGTATTCTTATATTTTTTGGAGTCCGAAAATATTCGTAGGTTTTCGGAATAATTTGAAAGTTAATATTTTTAGTTTGATTTTAATAGTTAAATAAAAATCAAAAATAATAAAATTTAAAAACAATACAAAATATCGTCGTAAGTGCATTGACTATACTCTCAACGTCATATCGCGGCAATATAGAACGCACTTAAATTGCTAAGTCTGTTTTTTTTTTTTTGGACTTCCAACCTTTAATGTTCCTCGTGTGCGCCAGAGTCTTTGAAGTTTACACTTAGCGCTCGCAAAACTAAATCAAAGCAGCAATTTAATTAATGTGCAAATTTCAAAATTTCATTTTTTTCAACTCTGCGAATTATTTGTAAAAATTTGTAAAAAGATTTATGTATGTGCAACACACACACATACGCACACAAGCCACCCCTCAAAATACACCTGCGGCAGCCGCTGCTGCAACACCGACGCACCGCCGCATACCCTCCACTCATCCATATTGTAAGTCAATAGGTTTGACGTTAAAAATGTCTGAGTTTTACGAATGTTTCATGCAAAGTATTTGTTGACAATTCGTTTGCTTGAAATTGAAGGTGTCATGGCAACAAAAAATTAAAAATAAAAGATAGAAAGAAAAAAGCCAGCCGCCACGACAGATTTATAGTTTCGCAATTGAAAAATGCTGCTTTGCATATTTTTTATTTTAGTTTTCGCAATTTACATATTCCTTCTTACATTTGACCGAAAATAGGCGAGTGAATAATGAAACAGGCATTTCGCCAGTTTGTTAAATGTCTACCCTCTGCGCCGCCTTCTGCTTGGCTAGTGCCGTTCGCTTTTGCGGAGGCGTTGTTGCAAGCTAGCAAACATTTACATACAAATCCACATTTGTTGTTGCTTTAGTTGAGCGTGTGTTTGTCTGTAAATTCAGCTATTCGCAGAACATTCAAAAATACATTCGCAATTCTGAAATTGCAATTCGCAACATTAAAAGTTTCGACTAGTTGTACCGACATAACTCAAGTGGACATGAAATGAAATTGATTGAAATGTTCTGAACGCGCGCGAAAATGTTTTATACACATTTTGATTATAATTTTTTTTTTTATTTATTTATTATTTTTAAATTTTTTATTTTGAATTGGTTTATTTCGCTGCCACTTGAATGTGTTGCAAGCAAATAAAAGAATTTTATAAATAGTCAATGCATTGAAATATTTTGTGGGAAAATTTTGTGAGATCAAAGGAAAAATCTGAGAGCTCTGTGTAGCGAGTAAATAATAATAAAAGTGGTGACTTTCAGATGCAGAAATAAAATTAGTAGTTTAGAATAATAAGTATCTACTTGTGTGTGACTAATTTTGGTTTGATTGCTAAATCGAAACTTGTGAGTAAAAATAGAATGTTTATTAAAAAGTTTGGCAAGCAATATTTTTTAATTCGTTTTCATGAAAGATAAATTGATAGCGGATTTGTTAAAAAAGCTTCTAAAGTTTTTTAATAAAAAAATTTAACCAAAAAAACTAAAAAAAAAAATTAATTGCTTTTTTTAATTTTTTTTTTAATATAATAAAAATATGATGAGAAATTAATTTGAGATTCAATTGGTTAAATTATTAATAGAATCAAAAAAAAAATTATTCGAGAAATTTTTTTTATGCAAATATTTTTTGCAGCCCAGCTGTTCTTTGGGAAAATTTTTTTAAGAGAAAAATGTATTTAATACATTATTAAACATCATCATATAACTTTACTGGAAAGTATAATTTTTTTTTTACCTGCACACATTTTGCGAGCACATTTTTATTTTTCGACGTCATTTCGAACTAAATTGTTTCACGATTTTTCTATTTAAATTGCTTCATTACTCACACACGAAAAAAAAGTTATTACAAGTTATGTTAATGATGCTTGAGAAATATGAGTTTTCTCGCTATGAAATTAAAATAACAGCGTAATATTTCGCAGTTGTCAGCCGCACAACATAATTTGCAAATTTACGCCTTTTCGCTGTAAGAAAAATCGCTTTGTTACAAATTTGGTATATGGGGGTGTGTGTGTGTGTGTGAATGTGTTGCAAAATATATTTAAACATTCATAAAATGAAGCGAAAATGTGAGCGAAAAAAAATTTATATTTTTTTAGCATTCGAGAATGAGTAAGAAAACAATTTAAAATTATTAGGAGGAGCAAATTAAAAAAAAAAAGTTTTAAAGTAAAAGCGAACAGAGCTACAAATATACATTTGAGGAAAAGGTCACATCTGTTGCAAGTGCAGCTACACTCACACACACAGCGCCATAAAACATAGCTTTCGACGAATTGGAAGCCAAACGGAAGCTGTGTCAGCGAGACTAAAGAGTAGGAGGAGCACCCGGGTATAAACTAATTGACATGGAAGAGGAGGCAGCAAGCAAAGGGCGAAAGACGAAGGCCGCGAATGCTGTGGAAATGGAGCGGACTTAAGAGCGAGTTGTCAGACTTGGCGCGAACGCAGGACAGGAAATTAAGTTTGCAAATGAAACACAAAATTTTTAACTAACCGAGTGCAAGTGCTGCAGAAATTTTGATATGCGGAAAATAGCAGCAAAAAAAAATACTTCTCGAGTCGCTAGTTAAGCCATTGAAAATCTACACAAGAATTAAATTGCTGCATTTATATAACCAACCGTTGACTTTTGGGCTGTGGCATGCCACAAAATTATTTCGATTTTTTCAAAACACACTCGCTTTGAAATCGTTTATTAAATTCATATTCATTGAAATTTTGGCGCGAGTAGCATGGCCTCGATGAGTGAAATGAGTAGAAGGCAGTCAGCTAGAAATTTGAGGTAGACAGCAGCAGGTAGGCTGGTAGGCGAGGGGTTCGCTACAGCTCGTGAACGCTTCGGCTGCGCAAATGCAACGCTGTCTGGCTGAATGCACCGATTGGCCGTGAATCACTGATGATGACGTGCAAATTGTCAAGAGCGTAAATTTGTAATTTAAAGCAAAAAAAACAAAAACACAAACAAAAAATATTGCAACAAGACATCGAAAATAAAAGCACTTTGAAAAGCGGCAACAGCGGTGCGACAAACAAAAATGTAGCTGCATAGAAAAAAGTGGCAAATACTTAAATGCATGAGCAATACATAGACTGCTGTGTTGGGTAGATGTAATATTTTTTTTTACGTTTTACTAGTTTTGGTGCAGCTAACACATTTTGGTGCTCATTCAAAAATAATTTTGCAGCTGTCTGCTTTTACGAGGTATTAAATTTCGGAAAAGTTACTAATAGTTTTAAAAATGTCTGAAAACTCAACTTTATGTGATGCACGTGAAAAATAAAATTTTGATGCAAAAATCCCGAACGTGTGAGGGATCCCGACATCCCGTCTGTATTTATGTACATACATTCGAAATTGTTTTTGCTCGTTGAAGATGCAAAGTTCATAGTGTTTTACTTTTACATTATGTTGACGAAATGTGTCGAAATGTTTTCGTGATATCGAAATTTTTCGCAATTCTGCCATATTTCGGGATTCCGAAATTGCTTTCGGGCTTGTCGCAACTTGACAACTCATTGAAACAAAGATGGTGAAAGAGTAGACTTAAAAAAAACCAGGTATTTGAATTTATCCTCAAAGTCTTAAAAATATTATTATGGAAAACATATTACGTTAAAAAATTATGGATTATAAATGTTTTATTGTAGAAAATTTTGTTGATTAACATTGCGATAATTTATGTTTTGAATTAAAAAAAATTATTTAACTGCGATTATTAGAGGAAAGTATTGTTTAAATTTATTAGTTCTTTATATAATTTAAGGAATGAATGAATATCTTTATTATGTAATATACTCACATTTTTTTTTTAATTTTGTTAATTGATTTTTAAATATTTCTACAAATTAAAACATTTTTTCGATCAAAATTAGTCCCGAATTTCGGGATCCCGAAATTTAAAGTCGTTAATTTGCCTTATATTGTAAATTTGGACAAGTATTTCGTAACGAATTTCGGGATCGCGAAAATTAAACATTTTTTTCTGTGAGAGTATTTGTTAGTATTTCGTTTCGCATTTCGGGATTAAAAATTGAAAGTTATTAATTTTTCTTTGGGAATATTAAGAAATATTTCGTCAAAGAATGAAGCTTCAGATATCTTAAGGCAATGTTGCAATGATCACAATACCTTATAAAAAAACCGAAAGTTGAATTTTCGCAAAAAATTTGTATGCCAACTAGAAAAAGTAGCTCTTATTTTTTGTATCACGAAATTTGAAATTAAACGAAGCGACAACTTTAGAATTCCTCAAATTTTTTCTTGTATACGTGTAAGTGTGTACTTCCCTTTTTGAATTCGTTCTTATTAACATGTCCGTGTACTGTAGTCGCCATGGCATCTCTATTAGCCAACATGTTGTTGGCAGTATGCTTGACTGAGATTTAATTTTAACCGCCGCCAGTACTCGAACATACATATGTAGGACAAATGCGGATGCTACAAACAACACGAACAAGAACAATAACAACAAAAAAAAAAGTACTTGAGCTCAAAGCGTTTGCTATTGCATTGCAATTTCCACAAATTGAAAACAGAAAAAACTTTCACTTAAAACATTTGCTTTCCAGATGAATGCCACGAACAACTCGTAGCCGCTCATAGCTTCACTTACTACACTCCCCCCCGGCAACCATCTACAAATGTTGTTTCATAGTTAGTTGCCGATTAGATGCAAATATCTGTTATTTCGTTGCCAAAAGTGGATGGCAGCTAAGTATTTAGTCGCGGGTGGAAGCGATGCAAGCTAGCAAACCGAGCAACCAACCATTCAACCGGTCATTTATTTGGCAGCATTTTTTATGCTGCACAAGGAATCCATTAGAGTGAACCCGAAATTACTTGGTTAAAAGTTTAATTGAATAAGTTTTGTTGTAATTTAATGTTCATAATGTCGAGGCTATGTACTCTTGTAAAGTTCTCAGAATAGAGCTGAAAAATACGAAACACATATCTACTGTAACCGGTGTACTCAGTAGGCCAACAGAGCATTTACAGCCGCCATCTGCTGCATGCATGGCCGGAGTGCGGCGGAGGGGCGGGGGGAACGAGCGAGCGAGAACCAGCGGCAAAACATCATGTAAAGAATATGCAATTAATTTTTCACTTGACTCGGCAATTAGGCATTCAGCGCCACGCCACCAACAGTCAGTCCGTTCGTCAGTCAGTCAGTCAGTCAGTCAGTCAGTGAGTGAGTGTGGCTGGAGCAAGGAGAGCGCACTTCGCATTATGGTTCATTGGTTGTAGATGGGCGGTTGATTGCGTTGTAGATATTGAAAGACGGTAGAAAGGAGGCGGTGTAACTAAAGCCACCTTCAGTATATGCAAGTGAAATTACATTTTGTGACTCTTTCCGGTCGACGGCTGGTTGCAAAGTTGCATGGTGACAGTTCGTGGGAGCGATGGGAATGAGAATTGTCGCGAGCGAGTGGCGCGGAAGCGTGCCACGAGTAACTGTTTTCATCAGCATGTTGCAGCAACATTAGCGGTATTAATGCGAGTTTAATACACGTTGTGGCGGAATAAAGCAAGTGCAAGGATTTTGGTCAGAAAGGGAGGAGAGTAGACATTTTAAGGAAATGTACGAAAAAGAAAAAAAAAATGGCGGAAAAATAGATGTAAAAAAAATTTTTTTTTTTAATATACAAAACTTAAATAAATCGACATAACATAAAATAAAAAATTTAGCGACTAAAAGTATTTTTCAAATTAAATATTTAAATAGAAAATTAATTTAATTGCAAAATTAAAAAAAAAATTTAAAAAAACTTATAAGTGGCCATTTTCGTTATCTTCCATCTTGCGTTATTTTCCACTAAACATTTGCCTGATTTTACACGAATTTTCGTTGCGGTTAACAGAAAATTTTTAAGAGAGTATACACAATATGTTAATAGTATAATTGAAATTTCTTTATTTAAGATGATTTCGAAATCATGCGAAAGAGTATTTATTAAAAGAAATGAAAGTCATTAAAAAAAAAAATTTCAGAGTATTTTTTCAAAAATTTATATGAAATTCAAGGCTCCAATGATTTACAAAAATAAAAATTTTAATTAAAAAATGTAGAAAATTGTGAAGCTCATCTTAACTAATTGTAAAACATAAATTTTATTAAAATTTTCAGAAAATTCTAAATTTAAATAATATTTAAAAAACCTCTAAAATTAGAGCGAAATGTTTATTTAAAAAAAGTATTGTTTAAACAATAATTGTAATTGAAAACTTACAAAAAAAAATAAAAATTTCTAAAATAAATTAAACTTTTAATAGCTTAATAAAGACATCAGAGATTTTTTTATTCTCTTTTGAATGACCTCGGACATTTATATAGTTTTATATTAAAATCACCAAAAAATTTTAGTTTTAATTTTATTATTCAAAAACCTTAAATTTTCGTATGTTTTCAAAAGAAAAAATTTTCTTAACGAAGTTTGAAAAATCAAAATATCAAAATATTTTTTTTTTTTTTTTCATTTAAAAATTTCACATCCACATCTGAGGAGCTTAATACATTTTTTTTTGCATTTTAAAAAATACTCAGAAATTTATGAAATTAGTAATTTTAAAGACAAAAAATTTATACTTTTAAGAAATTTAACTGAGAATTGATAAAATCACAAAGTAAGAAGGCCTTTTTAAAATTTAGTTTGAAACGATTTTCGCTTTTTGAATTAAAAAAAAATTATTTTAAGCCAAAGCAGTAAATCATTGCAAGTCAAATAAAAATATGAAAGAATTCAACTGAAAAAATAAACGATGATTTGTAAATTGGAATTTCAAGAATTTAAAAACTTCATTTGAGTATTTTCTTCATTCATGCAATATTCAATTTAAATAAATTGCATAAATTTAAATAAAGAAAATTTGATTTATTTTTGCCATACACACTTAATCACTTAAGCTCCTTCTAATCTTACTACGCCACGTTACCGAACACTTGCAGTTGTTAAACCAACATTCGTGCGAGCAGCTACAAGCTTCTGTGGAATAGCGATTCCAGCAGCTAAATTGCGAAAACTAATCAAAAATTTCATTTATCTTCGATGCACAACATGAAATTCGGCTACTTCCGTTTGTCTTGGCAAAACTTTACATTTGGCCAAGGCAGTAAATCCCTTTGCAAACTAAGTACCAAACGACAGCTGCCAATAATCACGCCATCAAAAGCGACGTCATTTACATGCACACACACACACACACAAGTGAAATAACAGAGTAAAAGCGCATGAAAAGTGTCGCCAACAAGAAAATCAAAAGCAACGATGAATGCCAGACAAGGAGAGCGGCGAGTAAGTGTACAAAAGAAGATGCAAAGGACGATGCGATGATGAAGACGAAAATGTAACGACGATGATGAGGCAGACGACGAGGCCGACGACAATCCTCAGCCTGTCCAAATTGCCTTACGCTTCAAGTCCTTTAAGTCTTGTGTGCGCAAACGGACGAGCTTTTAGCAAATACTCAACGCTAAGTGCGTACCTTCGAGTGTGTGTGTGTGAGCGTGTATGTTAAGCGCATAACGCTTTGACTTTGACTACCGGATGCAGTTGATGATTGCAGTATTAAATTCTAAATGCATTGCATGTGAAGCAGAAATATGCGCCAGGACTGCCATTAAAAAGGTATCTATGAAATATTTAACGCATTGCATTGTTGGCAAGCAGAAATGTCATTACAGCAGTGAAGGACAGAAGGATAGCACAGCAGCCGCCAGGCAAAGTTGACGAAATGCAAGGCAACGAGAGGCAGTGTGTGTAGGGGGTGAAGGTAGTGAAGGGGATTAGTAAGGCGATCATCGTTTCTTTGGTTGCCAGCCAATGAGTTTTTCAGTTAGCAGGTAGAGGCCGAATGAGACGAGTGTGTGTGCGGTAAGTATGCGAAGCTGTTGGAGAGAAAGAATGTCTTCCGAGAGCAAAAAGTAGGTGATGAATGCGTTAACAAGTCAATAAAAGGGTATGCAGTGTAATGGCAGCGTATTAATACATTTTTTAGTTTGTCCATTAAGCACTTATGGCTTAAGATTAAACTTCATATACAAAAATAAAATTTTCGGTAAATTTTAATGATTGAATTTTAAGATAAGTCTAAAACTTTTTGACAGGTTTTAAATTTGTATTTCCAATTCACATTTATATTTTTGTATATTTTGTTTTGAATTAACTTTTTTTTATTATAGTGTTTTTTTTCAAATTTTTCATATACATATTAGTTTTGGTTTTTTAATTTCCTTTTTTTATTATTTTATCTTTTTTATTTGCTAGTATTTTATTTTTATTCTTCATATATGTACATTATATATTTTTATTTTGCTTTTTATTTAATTTTATTTAATTTTTGGTTTAATTTTCGAATGTTATGAAATTTTTCCAATTATATTTGTTTTTATTCTGCATTTATTTATATAATTTTTTTTGGTTAACAAGCATATTTGAAAATATTTTTTTTTATTTCGCTTTAATGTTTAATTTTAATTTTACTTTTACTTTAATCTTTTATTAATTTTACAATTTTGCGAGATTTTCAAATTGAAATTGTGCAAGTATTTTTTGCGTTATTTAACCTTAAATTTTTATATATCAATATTATGGTTTCATTTATAAAAAAACTAAATTCATTTTGAAAAGTTTAACAGAAATATAATCTCTTGGTTTTTTATTCCTAAAATATTTATTTAAATAGTTTTCTTATCAATTTTACCCATTTTAATCTTTTAGAGTTGAAACTAAATTTTTCGTGGCTATTTTTACAATTTTAAATTATTTTTAAACACAATTTTTTATTACTACGAGTATAAAGAAATTTTTAAAAATTTTGGAAATGTACGAAAAATTTAAGGCTCAATTTTTTTTATATTTTTCCATGGATTTTTAAATGTTAAGATTTTTAAAATTTTAATGGTACAAATTTTTTTTTTTATATAATTTTTTTAAGGTTAAACATAATTCCAATTAATTTTTTATTTTTTAAGCGTTTTGATTTATTTTTGCTTTATTTTCTTGCCCTCTCTATGTCTGTGACTCTTTGAAATATTTAAATTAAAAAATTTTTTTTTTCAAACTTCTCTACTACCACTTAGCCAAAGTCTCATGTTTGGAAGCGTGCCTTTTGTACGCAATTTATTTAACTTTATTGTCACTCATAGCTTGCATTTTATTTTGTGAGCTTTATAAGCTGTCAGTGTTTATTTTGTTTTTCAGCTCGTTACGCCAATCACAGACTTGCATTCACACACTCGTACACTCATACACATACATACATACATATGTTATATGAGATCGCACACACTCTGACACACATCGAATGCACTTTTCTCAAACAAATATCGTTATTTTCATATTATTCGCAATATTGTATAGAATTTTCTTACTTTTATTCCACCCACTCAAGTATTGATGCATTGCTTCCTGCAAAGTATGCTCCAAAAAAAAAAAAAACAACAGCAACAAAATCTGCTACTATTGTAAGCCAAAGCGAGTTGAGTTGACAGTTAAAATATTGACATAACGACGGGATAACAGAAATCTTGTGAATACGATGATATGAAAAATGCATATAAAAATGAAAAAAAAATATATGTAAAGAAATTGAGATATAAACATAAAACACAAAATAATATAAGGATGGAAATTTTCATTCGCTTGGAATCATGCTTTCGTATGTTTGTCTGTTACTTTATATGTGACAAATGCAGTTGAAATATTGATTCGGTTTATATAAACTTTCATGGGAAGAGAAGCAATATTCGGAGAGTTTAAATTTTACACGCATACACATACATATGTACATACATACAACATAAATACATACATTTGTACATATTGAATTAACGAAAATTTGAGTAAAAATTTATATTTGTGATTTATAGTGTCAGCAACTGAAACTATTTTAAAATTTTCACCAAATTTTAAATATTTGCATTGAAGAAGCGAAATATTGAAAATTTTTAATAAATTTATATTCTCAATTAAATTTTGCGTAAAATTTTTATTTGTAAGTGAACAAAGCTTTTTTTTTTTTTTAAATTACTACTCTAAAAATTACAAAGCCGCATAAACGAAATTTTTTTTGTATTTTTTAAAGCTACAACATGGCACACAAAATTCATTTATTTTATTTAGAATACTTATTTTTTATTTTTAGTGCTTAGTTCTGGTGACTAAAGACTTTAAGTAAATTATTGTGAGTTATTTTTTTTGTTAGTCTTACAAATAAAAAAAATTTTCAAAATATTCTGTCTTAAAATTTTTGGAAACTTATTTGAATTGTAGAAACTAAGCATAATACATTTATCACCACATTCAAAAAAATTTTAATATTTTTAAAATGTTTTATAAATAATACAATTTTATTAAAAAAAATTATTTTATAGAAATTTTTAAATCTATTTTATTTGTTAAATATTTAGGTTTTATACATTTCAGGCGATGTTCAAAATTTGAAGATAATTCCGCATAAATATTGCAAAGAATATTTAAAATGCATAATTCTGTGGTCACAAGCGATAATCGCCTAAGTCCTGTGTTAAAGCATAGGACTTAGCCGGTTATCGCTTGTGACCACAGAATTTTAAAATTGAAAAAAAAATTCGAATTTACATTTTTATAGTGCATTAAATGTTAGTGACTGAATTTTCCAAAGAAAATTAAAAAATTGGAACCCTAAAAGGACCATTTGGGGACTGTTTCAAAATTTTTTCTACTTTTTGACAATTGTGTGGTCTACTACCCGTATTCGCTTTATTTTAATAAATCTCGAAATGAGCATTGTGTGCATGCTATAAAAAGCTACGCTAAAATTTTATAGTAAGAGCTTAAAAAGTTTATGAACGATTCCAGCAAAGCAATGATGAATGCATGAAAAACGCATAAAAAATAAAAACGTTACAAAAGTCAGCAATCAAAAGAAAATGCAATAGTAAAATACGCAACGCGAAAAATATGAAATATTTACATAGTGAATAGTTTAAAAGGGAGTAAAATCGAAAAAAAAAATTCGCTACATAATTCAATACAATTCGGCAATACTGTGAATTTTTCAACAATGCCGCCGCAACAGTTTAAAAACCAAAGCGCTTGCATTCGGCGACCACATACATTTTTTGTGAAGCACATTAACAAAGACAAAAAAATAACCTACAAAAAAAGTGAACTTTTGCTATTAAATTTCATGACTATGAAACTCATAAAAATTAAACAATTTCCGCCCTTTCTTGGTTAACGAGCGCAGAGCAGTTACAAAATAGTCGCAGTCAGTCTGCTAGCGCGGAAGTGGAAAGCGGAGACATACACACACACATAGCAAACGGATGTAGTTGGTGAGTAGATTAAAATGCAAGCGGCGTGTGGCGGGTGTGTAGAGTATACGCGAAGACGAATTACATTGAATTGAAAGGAAACAAGCGAATACAAAAGAATAAAACCACAAAATTATATAGCGAAGAACAGCTGCACGCCCAAGCGTTTACAACCGAGTAAGCAAAAGTGAGAGTCGATGGAGCAGACAAGCTTTAATAGGCATACATTTGTACGACTTTCACATGAGTTAAAGCTCTACTACGAAACAATAGCTGTAACTCGTCGAAACACAGCTGTCTTGCCTTGCCTTTGCCGCGACGGTTGCTCATACGCAGCGGCGTACTAAGTGTGTTGACACATAGATTTTAATTCGTTTCTGCTACATTTAAATTGATTTGCGTTTCTAATTTGTGCTATTGTTACGTTTTCGTCCTTCCTTCCGTCCTTCCCTGCAACTTTTCTCTATTTAAATTATCTAAAATTTGCATTCTATTTAACGCGCTTCTTTTATCATCACTACTTTGATTTAATTAGCATTTTTCACTGCATTTAATTAGTTAGATTTGTTTGGCGTATTCGCCCTTTATTTTAGCCACAAATTTTATAATTGGTTTTGTGGTTTGGCGCAAATGTTTTGTAAACTGCAAGTGAAGCAGAACTGCCTAGAAATGTCGCAGCTTTATTGTCTCCTCTATCTCTTCTGTGGCTTTTGTGGCGCTTTTGTATGTTTTTTGTGTGTTTATTGTAAAAACAAAACAAATTTAATGAACACACATGTTGCGGTCAATTATGCGGGTAAAGCAGGTAGGGTAATAAACAAGAATGAGTTGGAGAAAATTAAGCTGGAAATGATCAACTTTAGTATTAATTAAAATGGCGCTGAAATTACATTTTTTTATTAATTAGCAAATTTAATCAACAAATTTCATTAACAAGCGGTTGGGCTAGGTAAACTATGCTGAACTTTTGCTGGCTTTTTGCAGCTGCTTATTTCTCGATCTGAACTATTAAATAGCGAAGGAAACAAAGTCAAGGTATGCAATTCGCGGTCTAAGAAGTTAAGGCCAATTTTGTTCTTAAATAGTTAGTTAAGAGAAGGTCAAAAGCAAGAGAGCCAAGAAATTTATTAAAAATAAAGGTATTTAATATAAAGTTATTAAACAAATTTTTAAAATGCAAAAATAAATAAATAAAAAATTTAAATTAAATGCTCTGCTCAAAATTAAAAAAAAAAATGCATAACAAATAAATAGCGCCTCAATCCCAAAATATTTTTTAAGGTATTAAAATTACATTTTATTTAAACATACATACATATGTACATATGTATGTACTTAACGGGCGCTTAAAAATATTTGAAAAACAATTCAGTACAGTTATAAACATTGGAAAAAAGCCTGGTTTAACAATTTTTTTTTTCAAATTTCAAAAGCACGTCATTAAAAAAATAATAATATCAAAAAAAAAAATATTAAGAAAACTCATTTTTACAAAAGTTTTTTTTTCAAATTTCAAAATTTAAAAAAATTTTATTTACATTTTTTTTTTGATTTCCTTAAAAACATTTGTATTTACATTTAAAAGTTTTATAAAAATATGACATTTAAAACAAAATTTATTGTTTTCAAAGACAATTTTTTTATGAGAAACAATAAACATCTCTTTTTATAATAATAAAAACGAACAACCCCTAAATACTAAAATACATACATACATACATACATATGTATGTAGGTAAATAAATAAAAAAATATGTAATTTAAGAAATCATAAAAAAAATTTAAAAATTTATAAAAAATTTTAAACAATTTACTTTTTAAAGTATTTTTAGAAAATTTTCATTTTGTAATGCAACATACAGTAAAAAAAATTAAATTAAAAACAAACAAAAAAAATGCATTAATAAACTGCATACACGCATCAGCATCTCACACACGCAGTTTTTCACCTGAGGCGAAAATTTTAGACTTGCTGAACATGCAAATTAAAAAAAAAAATTTACAAAATATTGCCAGAAAAGGAAATGTTTCTTTTAAAAACAGAGTTTGATGTTTGAAATAACAGAAGAGGTTTTTTCGCACAATATACATAAAAGAGAGGAGTTTAAAAAAAAAAAAATTTAATTAAACATTTACTAAATTTTCATTAAAAAGCTTATTTACACAAATTTCATAAAAATTATCATGCACTTATTAAAAATAAAAAATAAAAATTATGCAAATTAAAAAAAAAAATTATAAAAATATTATGTTTTCTTTCAAAAACACATTCGATGTAACAAAAAATAAACGTTTTTTTTAACATTTAATTGAAACAAATTCTTATACTTTTTATACAAAAAAAAAATAATAAATAAATAAAATTAATCACTTTTAATTAATATCTATGCAAAAGTATGAAAACAAAATAAATCGCAACCACAAAGTGCACTTAAATTAGAAACGAAACTGCAGAGCATACAACATAAAACAAACATCAAAAATGTAAATAAATAAAATAAATAGAAACCACAAACACACGAGCAATAGTAATTTAAATGATGCCACAGTAAGTTTAGTGAAAAGGAGAGAGAGGAAACGTGGTGGGCAGGCGACAGAGGGAGAAGGAGATGAGAATATAGGGGAGTAAGTGGAAATATATTGCAATATAAAAATAACTACTTTCATTTGAAATTAGCACAAAAGGCATCAAACTGCTTTGGCAGCGCTGGGAAACGGTTGAGGGCAAGACAGCCAGAGCGATGTATGCATGTATGTAGATACACACATACATACATATGTACATCAAATACAAACAAGTTTTTGGTTGACTGAGCATTTGAGTGCGCACTAGAACAACAACAAATATATGTATACATTTTTCATACAAACAAGAGATTGCTTATATGAAAAAAAAAATAATCAACAACTAAAAATATGAAGAACGAAAAAAAAAATAATTTTTATGAGCTAAAAGTATATTAATATGCGCGCACACATACATACATACATACCTACATACATACATACATAACTACACATGCATTAGATTTTTTTACGAGAAACAACTAATTTCCCCAGAGAGTCATATTTAGACGAGCAGAGGCAGCGAGAGCCTGCCTTCCGCCTTGCCTGGCAGTCGCTTAAGTGAACTCGGAATAAAAAAAATATTTGGTGGCCTTTTAGGCGTTCGACGATGCACCCAAAGAGTAAGTAATATTGACTGTATAAACTCTGTATGGATGTATGTTTGCATGTATGTATGCGCCTGTGTGTGAGTTAATGTTTGAGAAATGTATAAAATGTGAAATGAAATATTTGAATAAAATGTTTGAATGCAACGCGAAAGCGTAATAAATATAAATCAGCAGCAGGCGAAGGAAAAGTTGGCTAAGCCATCGCGAGGGAGGATACTTAGAGGCAGAGAAGGAGTAGGAGGCTACTTGACTTACAACGTCAGCGTTGCAATGCAGCAACGTTTTACCAGCGATTGATAGACTGTGAGAGGCAAGCTGATATTTTTTTTTTTTTTATCTTTTACGACTGACAGACACAACAACGAATACTTGAGCGCTGATACATCATTCACTTTGCCAATTGAAAAGCGAAGCAGAAGTGATATGCAGTCCTGTAAAATGGCAAGGCGCAGCAAATGGAGTGCTCGTAACTACTAAAGCTCAGTAAACCAGAATAATTTTATAAAAAAAAAATTAAATTAAATTTACCAACAGCAATGGCTTTGGGAATTGACTTGGAGAAATTGCAGTAATTTACATTTGGAAGACACTCTTAAATTGCTAAAGAAAATTATAATATTTTTGGTAGCACCAAGGCGTGAAGAGTACAAGCTGCCTTCCTCCCCTCTCGCACTCCCTCCACAAACATCTGCCTATTGCCGAAAAACAGAGCAACTCTACAAACTTCTCACAATTCCACAGAGCTGAGCTAATCAGTTATTTTGAAGTTAGTAAAAAAAAAAAAACAGTACTTCTTCATAAAGTAAACGTTTCTTTGTATGCGTGTCCGCGTGTCCCCGTGTGTGTGTGTGTGTGTGTGTATATGTGTGTGTGTGTGCGCGTGTGCGTGTTGTCAAAGGAGTAGCGCTAATTTTGAAACTAATTTGAAACTACTACTCACTGTAGGGCTGTGGGCGTGTTCCATAGAGCGGCTCTTGTAGCAGCGGTGATCGACCGTTTCCAATCTCCTTAACTGCAATTAAAGAGAGAAGACAGACAGTAGAGAGTAGTTGTTGTAGTAGTAGTTGTGGTGGCTTTTCAGCTAGTGGTAGTTGGTAGTTTTTTGATGGTTGTGGTTGTTGTAGTAGTAAGTGTAAATCACTTGATTTTGTTTGTACAACATTTTAGTCGTTAGTCTGTTTTTGGAAACGAACGTTTTTTTGTTTGTTTGTTTGTTTGTTTGTTTTTGCTCTTGTAGGAAATAAAGTAGTTTTGTGTGTGTGTACTAGAGTAGAACGCACAACAGAAATACGGAATTGAATTTTATATAAAAAACAACGCACAAAAAATATAAATATATATTTTAATTTAAACCAACCAGTTTGTTTTGTTTTCAATTTTTAATTGTGAGCACAACTTTCTCTGCATTTATTTGAGTTGATTAGTTTTTGCTACGCCACTTCCTCCCACACACACGCACACACACAGACACAAATACAAGCGCGCGTTAGAACAGCCATTTTTATCAGTGTGCAACAGGCGCAGTTGTTTTCGTAGTGAAAAAGTTCAACTGAGAACGCTTGTTAAGTTAAAAAAAAAAAAAATTCAAAAAATGTTTATAAAAATGTGCGAACTGAAAAATATTGTGATAGAAAATGAGCAACTCAGTTTCAAGTAAAAATTAATTAACATTTGAAACGACGAACTGAGTTGCTTCAATTCGATATTTGCTTGGTTGTTTCTTGTTTGGTTTGTTCTTAAAAAAAAAATTCAAATATTCTATAAATATTTTAAATACAATAAAAATAAGTTATGTGTATATATGATTTAAATTAATATATTTAAAATTTTGCAGCAAAAAAAGATGCGGTAATTGATTTGTTTTTAAAAAAATTTATTGTTACGAAGGCATCATTTTCATAGAAATTATATATTATTTTGTTGTAGCTCTTTTTCAGAGCAAATTAACAACATTAAAAATTTATATATAAAAAAAAAAGAGTATTACAAAATTAAAAACAACTTTGTACCTACAAAAACAATTAAGATACTGAGGCAGATATATTAAATGGATACTTTAGTGAGTCAAATAGAAAAAAAGTTAAATAAAGTAATGAAAAATTTAAGCAAAAACTAAATTGCACTTAAAAATTATACGATGATATTTTACTGTCAAAAATTTATATTTATTTATTTTTAAATAATATAATACTAAATATTGTAAGAAATTAATAAAAATCTTTCATAGAAAATTTAAAACAAAATATTAGAGAACAAGAAAAAATTTTTAAAAAACACAAGAGACGAATTTAAATTTTTATCATATTAAAAATTTTTTTATAAGAAAAACAAAACCAAAATTTTAACAAAATTGAACAAAGAAAATTTTACGAATTATAATCAATTCTTTGAAATGATAAAAATATTATATTAAAAAGTTATGAAAACTTTCTTTCGTAAGCGTAATTTTTAATTTTTGTAGAAAACAGAAAAATAAAATATTAAAAAAAAATGTTCTTATGAATTTATGTTTGAAATAGCTATGTATAACATACATGTACATATGTATGTACATACATATATTGCCGAATTAATTAAGAAGATATTTTTAGAAAAACACAAAAATCTTAAATGTACAAAATTTTACAAAAAAATATCTTAGAAAATAGAAAAAAAACACATATTAATATTACATTTATTAACAAATTAAATAATAATATGAAAATTTAAAATTCGATAAATATAAAAAAAAATTAGTAAGCATAAAAAAGAAGCATTAAATAAAAAATACAAAGTATGATTTTTACCTAATTTTTCTGAAATATCGAAAAAAAAACACCTAAAATTAACAAAATTGAATTTAAAACAATTTAAAGAAAAACAGAAAGCATATGTAAGTAAAAATATTATTAGAAGAAATAATTGGTAGTAGTCTGAATTAAAATCTAAAGCAGCATTTAAAAAAAAAAGGAAATACAATTAGTAGACAAAAATATATTTAGAAATAGAAAAAATCGGATAAAGCAAGAAAAGAAAAAATGACCAATACTACATATGTACATACATGTACAAGGAATTAAAATATTTGTTTTTTTTTTTTATTTTTACGGAAACTGTTGCAGAAAATGCAGAAAAACAACAAAAAAAATGTATTAACAACTTCAAAGAGAAATACAAATACATGTAAGATGAATTTGAATCAAACTAATTTAAATGTGACAAAAACGTTGGTCGAAAGTTTCAGAAAAAAAATTATATATGTATTTAGGTAAAAAAAGGATATGTTTAACAAAAGGTAAAGTAAAAAAGATATATGTATGTACATTAATAAAATAAACTAAAATTTAAAACCGCAATTCAACATCACTTCTAAGATGTTTCAAATTTCTATTTCAGTTGCTTTCTTGAAAATTTTTGAGGCGTGAAATTTCCTTGACGCAGGGGATTAGAAACGACCTGCAAGCAAGCTTATCTTAGTTTGAGTTTTAAAGCCTCCTATCGAAAGCCTTAACAATAAAAATCTATGCCCACACACATACGCACAGTTATAAAATTGAGCTTGCATTAAATTGCGAATATTTTTTTTTTATTTGAACTTCAAATACGGCAAATTCAGGTCAGCGCTTGGTATGTTTATGCGTTTTAATTTAGAAAAATGGAATTCATTAAAATTTACAGGCCGACAATACCGCCACAAACGCTAATAAAAATGTGCGCAAGCGTTTGGTAATGAAGTGGCAACACTATGCAGTATACAAAGGCATACATACATATGTATTTATGTATGTTTGTACGTACAGTTTTGGGCAAAATAATAGAAACATGATGTATTTAATATTTTTTTGTATTGCTTTTAAATTATGTTATTTTTTAATTTTTTCATTTCTAAACTTTTATAACTATTTTTATCATTATCAGTATTGTTCGCATTACCATTATAATTATCAATACCATTATCATTTATTATAATTATTTTCCTGGCCGTTTATACTACATATTTCAGTATCAATATTTTCATTGTCATTATTATCAAATTTTATCATTATCATTATTTTTATTATAATCATTATAATTACTATTACCATTACCATTATCAGTATCATTGTCATTATCATTTTCATTATCAGTATCATTATCATTATTATTAGCATAATCATTATCATTATCATTATCGTCAATATCATTATCATTAAACGTATCATTATCATTATCATTTTCATTATCATTATTATTAGCATAATCATTATCATTACCATTATCGTCAATATCATTATCATTATACGTATCATTATCATTATCATTTTCATTATCATTATTATTAGCATAATCATTATCATTATCATTATCGTCAATATCATTATCATTATACTTATCATTATCATCATTATCATTACCAATATCATTATCATTATCATTATCAATATCATTACCATTATCGTCATTATCATTATCATTATCGTCACCATTACCATCACGATTATCACTATCATTATCATCACCATTACCATCACCATTATCATTATCCATTCACATCTCAATACTCTATTAATTCTATTATTTTGACCAGAGCTGTACCTTTGCAAAATCTCTATTGGCGCATTTGCGAATTCATTCTAAGCCATGTAAAGCATTCAATGCTGGTCACAGCGACAACTTGTCCATATAAAAACTGGAACGTCAGTTTGCCCGTCCAAACGTGCGTCAGCTACCTGTTTGTTATGCCCATTTTAGAGCGACGAATTGCACCTGCAGTTGGAATTGAAACGCGACTTACATGTGAGTCAAGGTTATAAAACGTCAAAAAAAATAATAAAAAAAAAATAAAAATTTTAAAAATCACAAAACCATACACTTACTTATGTGCCTACTTTTAATTACAATACATGAACAACAACGGCAACGAACAGTTAATAAATGCATTTACGTTGGGAGCATATAAAAATTGCCATTCAACATAATTGACATGAAAAATCTGCTAGTTTTGGTATGGCGCACTGGCTGACTGACTTCTCAAAATGCCTGGGAACACTTCTAATGCACATGTATAGTGAGAAGTTGGTATGTATGAACGTGCGAGTGAGTAAAAAAAGCGGCTTGCCCCAAAAGCCACATCTCCACCATATCTCGTATTGCATGCTGCTTTTATTTGCCTATTGCTCGAGTTGCATTGCCAATTTTGTGGTATTCGCAATTCGCTTGACCACTTTAGAATGTTGTCAATTGCACTTTTATATGCACGAATATTATACAAATACATACATACATATGTGCATACATTGTATGTGAGTATTTTTTGCTGTAGCATTTTAAAAAGTTCGCCTCATAAATATTTATTGGTGATTTTTATAGTTTTCAATTTCCAAATATGGCACGAAAGTGGTGTTTTTGGTTAGCAATTGAAATTGCAAGTTATAAAAAAATGTGCTGTAGTTATACTTGTGAATGTAGTATAATAGTGCAGGTTGTAGATTTTCATTTTAAATGTTTTAAAATGGCAATTACTCGAAAAAAGAAACAATACAAATGAAATACAATTCGGTTTTGTGAATGAATACTTGATAATAATGTGGCAAAACCAATGTTAAGAAACGATTATCTATGTTTGGGTTTGTAGTTGAGCTATCAAAACAACTATTGAATATGGTATTTATATTCAAGGTAGAGAAGTCTCAATACATATAGGGGTTTTTTTCTTTTCATAGCCTTTGACAATTCGAATGCAAAGTGTTTGCAAAAGAGTTTTTTTTAAATTATACCTGAAATCGAAAGTTAGCTTAAAAATAGTATTTGAATCACTTTAAACGCCAACAGCGCCACCTACGCGTAAGTACAAGTGCTGTGCGCCTTGGTGTATGCAATGAAATGCTTACATGCGATGCGTTAATTGTTTCATAAATGGAAAATGTTCCACTAAAAAATATTCATTCAAAACTTAATCATAAATTTTTCGTAATTTTTTTTTTAAATATAAGATTTAAAAGATTTGAAAAATTTTATTTTTGCATGATGTAAATTTTGGGAAAAGCGATTTTTCTGTTGATCTAAATGTTTTAAACTCGTTTTGATTTTTTTAGTCTTAAAAAGATTAGTGTTTTAGTTAAATTTTTCAAAAAAATATTGTCTGAATTTTTTTTTTTAAATATTATTAAGGAAAAAATTGAGTTTTGAAAATATTCTATTTATAAGAATGTGATTTATAAATTTGAGTTTTTTTTTAAATAAAATTTTTGAAATTTTTTTTTTAAAGTGCAAATTTTGGTAAAAATTTGACTTCTGACAATCGCAAATTTGGGCAACGACATTCGAAGTAGAAACCGCGCGGTAAGTTTACGAGCTTTAGTATACCTTTAGGCGCTGACGGCATTCTTGTTATAAGCTTTTAAACAGTTTGGAACTTAACTAAACAACACAAAAATGTATGCTAACTCTAGTTTAGGTTTCGATAAGCTAAAAAAATAAAGAATGTGACCATCTAAATTAAAAAATTAGTCAAAAGTAACAATATTCATTACATATTTTTTTAAATAATAAAAAATATCTTTAAAAAAATAACAAAAAGTCATCACCAAAAAGACGAATGCTTTACACCTTCACCACACACATTTTGTGAAGCTCATCTCAAAACTATAACCGCACCTTATACAGAAATCAAATTTTGATAATTTTTGTTTTTGTTTTATTGAATTTTAATTTGGTTTATTCAAATGAAATTACAGTTAGTACTCTTACAAAAACCAACTGAACGGTAGCTTCAAACTTGGAAGAAAATTTACAAAACAAAAACATCTAACTTCAAATTTATTACTATTTTTTTTCTAGAAATTTTAGAATATTTTTGAGTATGCAGTTTAGCAGTTCATTTAATTTTAGTATAACAAAGTGCAAGCTTCAAATATCTAAAAGTTATCGTTGATTTTTGCATTTTTTTCCCAAAGGGTGCTGCGCAATTTTTTAAATATTAAAATACTTGATTATGAGTTGTAAGGAAGAAAATGAAGAAAGACGTCAGTAAAAAAAAAATTAAAAAAATCAACGGTTATTTATATCCACTTGAAAGATGCACTGCACTGTAATAAAATTGAATGTAAACCAAAAAAATAAAAATAAAATTATATATACGAACTTTTTACGAAACTTTTGAACTTTGCGATTATAGTTTTGAAATGTGATGTATGTATTATCGTAACACATGAAACATGTATATATACATATAAAAATCTTTAAATAAAATATATACACAAATAATACCTGCCACATATGCACTAGACACGCTCCACACGCCGCAGCACCGCAACACCGCACACGATTGCATCCCTGCACCGCCGCTTGCGCACACTTTGCTTTTTGCCAACGCCAGCCAGCACAACCACACTACCATCACACCACCACGCTACTACGCACACACTACTAACCACCCCACGGTTGCATAGAATCGTATGTTTCAATGATATTTTAATGCGCAGCTACTACCACAAAAATAATAGCTTAGAAAATAAATTTGTATCGAAATTGTTTTGTTTTTCCATTGATAATTTACAAAAAATTCAAAAACATTTCAAGCACTTTCAATCAAGCACGTATGTATGTACGTATTTGTTATTGTTGCATCACTTTAAGTTTCTTCTATTTGCTAGCAGCAGCAGCCCGATTTAGCGTTTTATATTTCCCTTGCCTTATTTGGAGTAGTTTTCGATTTGAATTCGAAGTGCTTTGGTTTAGCAACTTTTTAGAGCTTTCGCAATGATTCGGGTGCCTTACACGGACCTTGCGATTTCATTCGCTTAGCATACTTGCACTTTTTGCGGTAAGAATAATGGTAAGCTAGCATTTGTTATGGTTTTTAAAATAGTAGTAGAAATAGTAGCAGAAATAGTAGTAGTAGTAGTAGTGGTAACGGATTTATTAGTGGTAGCCGTAGAGTTGCCAGGTAGTGTGGCGACCGGCGGCAGTTGTTGGCACTGCATTTGTTCGATGCAGGCGTTAGTTAGAGTGGTTGTTGGGGTTGTTGTTGTAGTTGTTATCGTCGTCGTCGTCGTCGTTGCAGCTGTGGTCCTCGCTGTCGTTGCCGTCGCCATCATCGCTGTGGTCGTCGCCGTCATCCTTGCCGCCGCTAACCCTGCACACAGACAAACAATCGAGAATTGGCATTTTGAGTTTCAATTTTTTTCAATTGTTTAAATTTTGTTGCTTATTTTGTTTGGATATTTTGCATGAATTTATTTGGTTTTGCATATTTTTTTTTGTTTCTGGGCGAGCCTTTTGTTTGAGACTCGTGAGTTTCGTATTTATTTTGGGTAAATTTGCATGTTCTTATGTGCAAAAGTTTGCATAAAAATTTTGTTGAAGACATTTTTTTGTATGCTGATTTTTTTTGTTTTTTCTGTTGTTGTTTTTTTTTTTGCTTAGTATTGGTATTGTTATTTTTGTTTGCTGATTGAGAAATATATATAGAAAAATAATTTTCTGCTTTTTTTTTCTTGAATGCTGCATGGTAAGATTTTATTTGACTTGTCTGCTTGTTTGGTTTCTTGGTTGACAGGTTGGTTGGTTGGTTGGTTGGTTGGTGGGGGTTCTGATATTGAGAACTGACATTTTTGTAATATTTTTGATCTTTTGTTTTCTCAAAAATTTGTTACTCAAAATTTTTTCTTTTTTTTTTTTGTTTGTATTTTTTTCTTCTTGTAACCTTAGCAAAATCAAAAACTCGTTGTACTTGTTGTTATTGTGCTCTTTTGTTGATTCGAAATTGCATGTTTTTGAATTTTTTGGAAATATTTGTATGGTAAGAAAAAAATTCTAAACACAGTATCTTACGCTTTTTTCGCTAAAATATTGATATTAAACATGTTTATAATGTATTTCATAGAATATTTGTTGTTGTAGTTGCAGATTGTACGCAAATTTGTGTTTAAAAATTTGTTTGTTTTTGTGTTGAAATTAAATTTGATTTCGAAAGTTTTTAGTGAGAGAATTTCTTGTGTATGATTAAATACTTCTTTGACGAGTGTTGTTGTTGTGTTTTTAAAACCTGAATTAAATTTTTTGCGATATGTACAAATTTGAAAATTATACTTTTTGGAAAATATGGTTTTTTAAAACTGGTTTTGCAAACTTCTGGTTCTTAAATATGTGGTTTTGAAAAATGTAATTACAGAAAATTTTGATTCAAAAATATTTTTTAATTTTTTGATAAAAAACTAATTTCCAAAACTGACAAAAAAAAGTGTTAATTTTCGAAAAGATGTTGTTTGAAATTTTTACATTTTTTTCCAAATGAAGTTTTGAATCAATTAATTTTCCAAAACTATCGTTTTTGCGTTTGAAAAAGCGATTTCTAATAATAACTGTCGAAAAATTTGATTTTGAAAATATTGGTTTTTTGACAATTTTAAATTTTGAAAATTTAGACATATTTAATTAGATTTGTGAAAAACCTTGATTTGAAGAAAATGCGTTTTGGTTTTTGAAAAAGCTGATTTTTAAGAATTCCAAGTTGAAAAAAATTTTGGTTTAAAAAAGTATTTTTTAATATTGAATACTTGGAATAATATGGTTTTTAAATATGCGCGCAAATTTTGAAAATCGGTTTTTAAAAACTTTTTCTTTTCGAAAAAAAAAATTCTGTTGATTTTTAATTCAAAACGGGAAATGGGAGTTTTGAAAAAAAATTTTTGGGCTTTTTAATGCTTGAATCTTGCCTCCGCTCCGCACTACTTCGATGCGCTGGTATAATTATGTATGAATAATTTCCCCACTATCTTGCTAGCGCGTTTTTTTTTTCATTTTACCTTTGTGTTGTTAATTGTTGTTATTGCTGTTGGTTTTTTGTTAATTTTCCTCGAACATTTTGAGATATTAACTGCGCGTTAGAAATACTGTGATTTCGTTTCGTTCAGTCTGAGTGACAGTGTTATCTCCGAAGGGTGGGTTTAAAGTGTTTATGGTTTTTATTGTTGTAGGGCTTTGATGTAATATTGTGCTTTCTTTAAAGCCATATTGTGCTCATATTGTGCTGCTATTATATATAGCAGTTTGTGTTGTTATTTTGTGTGCGTTTTGTAGTTATCGAATGCTATCTAATGTGGAACCCAATAAAAACTATTACGAAATCATTTTACGTTTTTCGCTTTGAGTGATTGTTACTGTTGTTGTTATTTTGATGGTATATATTTGTGCATTTCATAAAAGAGTTATAAGCTTAATCACAAATGTTTCAGCATTGAAAGCATTCCCGCGCAAACCAAAAAAAAAAACAACCCGTTTCAAGTTCCTCTTTGGTGGATATGGAAATTTTTGCGAACAACAAAACAAAATAAACAGCATCTCAGGCCTACTCCTCTAACCATTCAAATTGTTTGGTATTTAGTTTATTGCTCTTTAGTTTTGTTAACAGCACAATCCGGCATATGGCTTTGCTATCGCCGGCCCCTAAAACCCCCAACCCTCCCAAAATCGCCTAGCTAATTTATATAAACTTTACAAATTTCGCTTGTCCGCAATATTAAGTGGATTTTTTTTCTCTGTTGTTGCTGTGACTTGATTGTTATTTGATTGTTGTTTGCTTGCTTGCTTGTTAATGTTTGTTTGCTTGTGCGTATGATTGTTGTTGTTGTTGATTTGTTGCTATTGTTTGTTTGTTCGCTTGCCTGTTTTGTTGGAAGTGCCTTTTATGTGACCTCACTCTGTGGACTAAATTCGCATTTTATTTGTTTTTGAGTCCTTTATAAAACCTGCCAAAACTTTTCTTGGACTTGCCGGTTTTTGGTTGACTGTTATTGTTTTTTTGTATTTGTTATTGTTCGTTTGTGACTCAAGCTGTTATTAAGCTTAGTTATTTTTTGTTGTTATGTTATTGTTGCAGTGTTTCGACCTGTCCTGTAATTGCTTTCCGTTTTTATTTAAGTTTTTTTGTTTTGGTTTTTTTTTATAAATTTTGTTCGGTTGTTAGTTAGCATGAACTTGAAAGTTTTGTTGTTAACTTTACGAGTGCTCGAGAGTTGGTGGCCGATGCGGCAAGCTGGTGGCGCGCAGTGGGTGTCGATCGTGTTGGTGGTAAAGGTGGCGGTGAAGGTATATTTAGTAGCATGATTTGTATATGTATAGAATGTACCTACCTGCAATTTTGGCTGAATCCAGTTGTAGTTTATCTTGTAGTTGTACGTTTTGTATTCAATTTTTTTTTGTACTTAAATTGTTTCATAAGCGTGTGTTTATATATTTTCTTTAAAAATAACTTAGTTTAAAACTAAAGTGTACACAGTGAGATACAGCTTTTCTAACCTGTTTTTGTGGTTAAATCATACAGGGCAGGTTCTACTTTAAGAAGATCTAGAGAGAAAAGGCCGAGGGGTAGAGAGTTTTCGTTTACAATTCGGTGCGGCAATTAATATCGAACGGTAACGAGAATATAAAAACCGAATTTGAGCGGTGTTTGAATATGCTAAAAAAGTTAATCGCAAAACCCTTCACAAAACCTTAAGTAAGAGCAAGAATCATGTGTTCTGAAAACAAGGTTTATAGTATGACTGTACTCTGCAAGATGGTTTGGACGTCGTTAAAAAAAATGAAAACTTTGAAGTAAATAAAAAAGTTATACATACATAAAAAAAAAGTTTTTATATGTATGTACATACTTATGTATATGAAATAAAATAAAACTTGAAAATATTTGATATCTTCAAAAAAATTTTAAATATTAAAATTAATTTCAAATTTAAAAATCATAAATTTTCAAGCATTAAAATTTTTTTTAAGATTAGTAGTTGGAGAATTTCAAAGCATTTTTAAAGAAAATTTTAAATAAAAACTCAATACCCTAAATTACCGTAACAAAATTTTGTAACTCAGAACCAAAAAAAGGAAAATTTTCAATTCCAATTGAATTTTGTATTTGCTTTCATTTTTAATACAGAGAAAAATTTTCCTACGTACACAGTTTTATAGCTCCTTAAATATTAATTCGTTAAATGCAAGTTCAGGTGTCTAACGATTACCGTTGAATTAAAAAAAAAATTTACTGTCAGTCTTCCGCAATTCCAAAAAAAAAATTGTATATACACAAAAATAATTTTTGTTAATTTTTTTTAATAATTTGTGCACTAACCATGTAAAAACGGTTTCAAACAGTGTTTGGCTAGGGCTTTAAAAAATGAAAAATATGGTTTAATAATATGTGTGGCAAATATTAGTTACAATTTTTTTTTTCGATTTTTATTAGTTTTTAAAAATAGTTAATTACTAGTTTATATGTAAATTTTTAACTGAAGAATGTTGACTTTGTTCGTTCTTCCACTTAATGAATTTGATAAAATGCTTTATTTGAAATTTTCATAAAAATTAATTTTCAATGAACTGCAAAATTATTGAAATTTAAACTAAAAAAACACATAAACTAAAAAAACACACATAATAAATGTTTTCAAATTGGTAAATATTTGTTTAAGGTATATCAATTCTTGTAATGCTATTTACATTTTTAAAAACTATTGCAATTAGTGCAAAATGTTCTCTAGTACCATAACAAAAGTTATACAATTGAAAATTTTAATTTTGAATTTCATAGAAGTCCAACTAAATTTACAGTTCATAAGGCAGCCGCATGACTAAACACTTTGAAAATTGCCGCAAGGTAACTTATAGCAAGAATCAGTTATTGTATGACCTTTACACCTATTCGACCAGAAGAACACCTACATTCAAACACACACACACACACGCACATCGACATATAACTACCGCCATTGTCATCATCGTTGTCACTTTTAGTAATGCAACAAAGGAAAATATTTATTTATTTATTCTAACGCTGGTCAACATTAGTGGCAATAAAATTTCCGCAAATAAAAGCGACAATATCATCAAAATGAAAGTGTAAAGAAGATGAGGCAAGGGGCAAGCAAGCGTTTGAGAAAATAACGACCAACCAAATAAAAGGAAATTACACTGAAGGACAACTGAAGGAGCAGCCGCACTGATAGATAAGCTGATGGATGAGTGCTGGACAATAGTAAGAAGTGGTAGCAACGGGACGAAGTAAAAAGAGTAGTTAAAGGGGAAGAAGTCGAAACAACAACAGCTAGCTGGTTGAATTGTTGTAGAAAAGTAGTTTGAAATAATGGTAAAGGAAATACATTTAAATGTATGTATGTATATATGTATGAGTGGTGTAAAAATGTATGCTTGTGTGTATGCGGGCAATTGTTATTTTGTAGCAGCTGCCTCGTCGTGGGAGTTGAAGTGTCCACTAAAGGCTTTAGCCAAGCGAGTGGGTGACGAAAATAAATGTTGATTTTGGCACAAGCGAATACACACACACACACACACACACACGCATATACATACTACATATATGTATGTATGTATGTACAAAATCAAGAAGAAGAATACCAACATTGTAATAAAATGCAAAGCAAATAGCTAAGAAAAAGTACAAGCGATTTAACGTAATCGGATCGAGTGTAATGGAAATTGCCGAAATGTGAGACGAAGCAAGACGAAAAGAGGTAGTGTTGAGCGATACGAAATGAAATGAAGTTGAACGAAAATGTGTGTGTATATCCGAACGTGTTTGTATTATGAAAAAAGGATGCGTGCATACATATTAGAGTGGTTCTACATATGCAATGATTTTCCATTATTATTATTTTTTTTTCTGAAACGTGTAAAACGTGGTTGGAAAAATATAATGGAAGCACGACGATGCTTTTTTTTATTTTTGTTAAATGTTTTTTCTTATAAAAAAATTTTAATTTAAAAACGTATGCAAAATTTAACCAAAAAATCAGTAAGTTTTCATCAAAAATTCAAAAACTTTGAATATTAGTTATTTTTCGTAAATTTTTGAAAAAATTTATTTCGAAATTCGTGCGAATTTTATTTAATTCGTTTTTGTATTGCCTAAAACATGAACAGTAAGTATTTCCAACTTCAAATAGTTAATTGTTGTACTTAAAAATGTATGAAACAGTTTTTTATAAAAATATATTTTAGCGTAAATTGAAAATTTTTGAAAAATATCATATTTAACACAACACAGGTCACTTTTAAATATTATAACAAATTTTTAATATTTTTTTAAACATTGACGAAAAATTTTTAAATGTATTAAAATTCAATCAATTTTGCTTTTAACCAACTTACTTTTGTCGTATAATCGTTTTTCCACATAAAACATTTAAAATTAAAACATTTAAGTGTTATAAAATTTTTAGGAATCCATTTTCATTTACCTCGTTTTTTCTGTGTTTTCTTTTGATACAATTTTTTTTTTTTAATTTTTTATGACAAAATATTATTATTTGGCGGTGATAGATCCTTTTTGGCACACATTTTTTACTTATATGAAAAATTAAAAATTTAAAGCTATTTTTAAACATATAAAAAAAATTAAATTTAAAAAAAAATATTCGATTTTTGCATTTTTAATATTTATTTTGTGAGATGAAAATTTTGTGTACATAATATGTTAATACTAAAATTTGTGTATATAAACTTAAGAAATTAAAATTATAAATAAATTTTGATTTTTAAATTTTAATTTTTACATTTAAAGTTAAAAATTATAAAAAAATAAAGACTTCCTTGGACGAGGATAAATGTGATTCTCCATCATAATTATTTGTACATCATATTTTGTTGTATTTGCATACAAATTTCTTTGTATCTATGTATGTACATACATACACACTTGTCGCTTAAGAAACCTATTTACAAAGCGGCTTGAGAAAAGCAATGGTTTTAGCAAACTTGCTGGCTGACTGTGTTTCTCCACATTCACTTGCAGGTTAAATGAAAAATGAGTGACACACACACACACATGCATACGCAAAATGTTAAACACACACAAGTGCAAATGTGGCCAGATGAAGAGGGGATTGAGTTGGGGACGAGCAAGTGGAACAATTGCATTAACAGAGAAGAACGAACACACGCATACACGCCCGCCAAGGAAGCAAATGCCAGAAAATTGAAGTGAAAGCACCAAAATATTATTAAATGAAATTAAAGCACTACATACACACTTATTTTATTTATACTACATAGAAATATGTGTATAAGGGATCGCACAAAAAATTGCCCAAATTCTTTCATACTAAAATATTTTGACAAAAAACGCAGTTTGATTATATCAAAAATTTTGAGTGAGTAAAAACGAAATTTTTTCACAAAAATATTTTTAAAACTACTACTTATGGTACATTGCATGAAAAAATTATTAGAAAAAAATTTATTGGAAAAAAATGTATTTAAAAAAAGATTTATTTGATGCATAAAATATTTATTTGAAAAATTAAATTTATAAACAAAATAATTTAAATGCATTTCTTAGAATTATCGTCTTATAAAAATTAAGGAAAATTTTAAATAAATAAAAAACGTTTCGCAATTTTTTCCTAGTGCGATTATTATTCATATGAAAAAGAAATTAATTAACAGTTGTAAGAAAAAAATTCAAGATTTTTTTTAATAAAAATAATAAAAAAATTATTTAAAAAAATTTTATAAAAAATTCCAAGTTAAATTATTTACTTGCGAAAACAATTTTATTTGAAACAAAATGTTTCATGGAGTAAAAAAAAAATAAAAATTTAAAAAATTCAATGATAAAAAAATAGAACACATACATACATACATACATAAATACTCTTTTTAAGTTTCTTTTACTATTTAGATTGAGCGTGAGTCTCCCCTAATGCATATTTATAGGTATATATGTATGTATGTATGTATGAACTTGTTATACAAAAATATATTCAGCATAACCAAACAGTTATTTCTGTAATTTAATTTCGCTTTTTGCGAACCCAAGTGTCCCATGAGTGAGTTCTCAACAAATGCTGTCCAGTGCGTGCGGACTTTGCTGTGTTGCCAACATCAAAGAATTTTGATGGGCTTTGGGAGAAAGTGCTCTTAATGCGAGCATACTGGTGTCTGTCTCTGTGTGTGTGTGCGTGTCTGTGTGTGTGTGTTTGACTATGCCCCAGTAATTGTGAATGCAATCACTTTTCCACCAACCAGAAAGCTTTGAGCAATTGCTTTTCCTTTATGTGCCAGATGATGAAGATTCATGAACATTTTCGAAGACTAGTTGAGTGACATACTCATATAATATGTGTGGAGGCAAAAGAAAGCTATTCAACTCAACTACAGATAGACAATTAAAGAGTTTAAAGAACGTTGAAGAGTGAACGAGAAAAAAAAACGACACGGAAGATGGTACAGCGCCGAAACCGGTTTGCCTCTAAACTAAACTTGACAAGGAATGACGGAAAATCGTTTCAAAATACAAGACTTTTTTACAGTAAGCTTCTTACTTGTTCGAGGTTGTACCCTTACGACCACTTCCTGCTTCTAAATAAGAAGAGCCCAATTAGAGGGGAGCCAATTGCTGGAATGAAAATCGCATAAAGAAGGGAAGCAAGAAACTTTCACAGATCCTGTGTCACATTAGGAATAGTTCGGAAAAAATTTCAGGTTTAGGATTGTCTGAAGTCAAGTTTGAAACTATCGGGACTATCTACGCAGTAGTTCGGTACCAGACTCGGGCATAATTGTTATACATATGTATACGCTTAAAGTCAATACAAAACTGATTTGGGAATTGTCACGCAAATATAGAAATCGATGTAAGACCAGTCGGTAAAAATTTTGGATAAGTTCAAGGCTAATCCTAAAAAACTTCGGTATCAACTCAGATACATTTTGGGAGTTTCTCGGGATCAATTCAAGATAGCTTTGCGAATATTGGAATTACTTTAAGAAGAGGGTTAAAACAAATCGAATCAGACCAATATTTTTCGATAACAGACCTAAACAATTTCGGTTCGATAACAGGACTATACTCGGCTAATCTTGAAATTATCTCGTTAAGAGTTTGAAACTAAACCGAGAACAATTTGGGACGATACTCTGGATATACAATGTATGTACATGTGCTAATCGATTTGAAATCCCAAATGAATTTGCGACCAGCCGGTGACAAACTAGGACAACTGAATGAGTTCGAGACAAGACCTACATACATATATACATAGCTAACTACCAACTCATTCTGAAGACAATGGCGTGTCTAATATTGAGTTTTACCCAATAAAAAAATTTCATTTAATTTGATTGGTCCTCGCTGTCATTCCGTTCGAAACTAATTAACTTCATGAACAATTAACTAATAATAAGTATTTCGTATTTTCAGCCACAATACAATACTAGCCCCAGTCGATTCACCGAAGCGAGTGAATATGTCACACACGGAGTGAGAAGATTGCTGCTGATTTTTTTACGAATTAACCAAAATAGCTGCCACAAGGACATAGTACACCGCCAGCTGCTATGTACAAAATCGACTAATTCGCTGAATTCACTGCATTCATTAGTAGAAAAGCGAAATATATAAATACCAAAATAGGCTCGTCCGCCACCAACTTACCCCAATACTGAAGCTCACAGAACATCTGGCAATGCTCTCAAGCACTCAACGTCATTACATTCCATTTCATTTCATTTAAATAGTGAAGGCCTGAGTGACGCTGCCGATTGAATTGAATTTAGTGCTAACTGTATGCGGCACGGAGAGAGGAGTGCACGCGCAATATAAAGCGAAGCAGCAACGAGTGAGTGAGTGAGTGAGCGAAGTGACTTGACAAAAGCTGTGTGATCGGTTGAATGTGCTGGCGGCGGGTGAGAAAGTCGAAGTGGAAGTGGAAGTGGAAACGTTGTCGCGCACTAGTTTTCTGAGCAAATATACTCGTATCTACCTTTGCGAGGCAAAAATTGCAATTTAAGGTAAAATGACGAACGAGCAACGAAGGCAGGTGAGCGATGGATGATAAAGAAGATAAAAGCCCAAGCCCATCCAAAGTGACAGCAACGAAAATCGAACGCCCTTGGTTTGAAAATACAATTGGAATGGAACAACACAATGCATGGTAATTTTTGATAAAACCAGCAATACACGAAAATAGCATAACAAAAACAACAATAACAACAGAGGCGATGCGACGCGCCAAGCAGCAACGCTAACGGCATAGGGCAACAAATCGCGTGACTAGCCAAAATTAAATCGCTGATGGCGCACAACAACAACGCGCTGGACTACCTACTGAGTTTACCTTGTTCATCACAAGCTTAATGCGGATTGATGGGATTGATTGGGGATGTCTGTTTGTGAGTGTGTGTGTGGTGTACCTAAGCAGTAGGAAGAAAATAGGCAAATAGAAATTGATGAGCGTGTAGGTGGAATGCGGCGGCTGTGGCGAGTAAGCAACAGCAGTGAGAAATTGGAAAGTATTAAGCGTGTAAACAATGTGCTCAGGGACAGAGAGCGAGAGAGAGGGGCGAGCGTATGAGGGGTTGGCGATTGATGGCGAAGGCCTTAAGCTACATTGAATTGAAAAGCGTGTGACTTGTCGTAAATACGAGTACTACATTGCGCAGGTAAGTACATAGGTGCCGAAAAAACAAAGGCAGTGTAATGAAATGGAATGCCTTGACAACAAAGTGAATTTTACTGATTTTACTGAGTAGGAAAATCGTTAACATTTCTGATTTTCGCTTTCTTGCAGGTGCCTGAAGCTGTTTCACGTCAGTTTAGTGCTATTCAGAGCACTACTTGGGTTCGACCAGAAATATTCAAATAAAATGAAAAGTACTCAGCGGTAAAAAAAAAATACATGAGATTAAAAGAGAGAGAAAAAAGTAAATTGGAGTTTGAAAAAATCGTATGAGTAGAAGGATCCACACACTATCGAAAAATATCATAAAAATATAAAATCATAAAAATGTTCAGTATTTTAAAATTTATTTTTGTTACGTTGCACTGAAAACGTTATTGAAATTTTATGATTTTACAACATAAAATAAACTTTTTGACTACTTATGAGTACACTTAGTAGATATGTATGTGTGTGAAATATCAATTTCAATGGGCATTAAAGTTATGAACATTTTTTGTATTAGAGGTCTGAAGTAAGTTATTGCATTGATTTCGTAAAATTCAAAAGTGGAATACAATTTAAAAATAATCATCAATCAATCATCTGAACCAAACCTGTTAAGTTTTGATTACTAATCGTAATCATTAGTAATCTGATTACTTTGTATTTGAGAGTGAAATAATTGATTACATTACGATTATCTTGGTCCCAACTAGATTACGTAATGATTACGATTACAAATAATCAAAAAATAATCATGATTACTCTAGATTACTGAAAAGAATCAAAAAGATTCAAAAATAATCAAAATAAATAATTGATTCTTTTCAGCGATTCTTTTTGATTCTTTTTGATTCTTTTCAATCCAAAACCTCAAACAACTTATTCTGATGATCAGAACTGGGAGCTTTCGCGATGGGGCTGATTATATTAAAGGGCTGAATTGCTATTAATAATAGCAAAAATATCATAATTTATAATATAATATTTATAATAATATAATATATGTATATACATATATACCTACTTACATATAAATGCATATATCTTAGAATCTGAGACTCAGATTATACAAAAAACAATTTAAAAAATTTTAATAAAAAAATGTCTTAAAATTTAAAGAGAAAAGTTGTTTGGTATTTTGGATTGAAAATAATCAAAAAGAATCAAAAAGAATCAAAAATAATCAAAAAGAATCCTGAATATAATCAATTATTTGTTTTGATTCTTTTTGATTCTTTTTGATTCTTTTCAGTAATCTAGAGTAATCCTGATTATTTTTTGATTATTTGTAATCGTAATCATTACGTATTCCCAATATTTGAAAGGCACAATTAAATAATAATTACAATTCTTTTTGGAAAATAATCTAACCGATTACTAATCGTAATCATAATTTAACAGCTATGATCTGAACTATTCTCAGACTATATTATAGGTAAGTAAAGTTCTTTAAAAAAAATTTTTTCATTGATTTCGTAAAACTCGAAAGTGGAATATATTAAGAGAAAAACTTAACTTCAAGATGGTGGTCAAGATGAATTCTCCTTCAGTTTTAAAAAATTATACAAGTTTTAGCAAACAAACATCACCCAAAATATGAGACACGATCTTCAAAGTATTGCAAATAAAGAATAGTTAAATTTCATCACTTGAGTTTATTTACTAAATTGGCAGTAGCCCAAATTTTGATGCCAAAACCAACATTTTTTGGAAATGGCTGGTTCGTGAATAATTGACTAACAATATATTTGAACTTCAACAGAAATAAATATTTTAGAATTCGGAATATTTTTGGTGAAACCTTTGCTCGCGTGCCAAACGAAATTGAAAAGCCAACAAATGCCTTCACTCCTGCCAGCCGCCCAAATATAGACAGCCCCTAAAGCAAATGATATATTTAATTGCAATTTTAGTGAATGCAAGAAGCTCTGCAGGCCAAACTATTAAATTGGAAAAGCTGCCTAACGTGAAATCGCTGAAGCTCAGGAGCTCAATAAAATTGCAGCACAAATACAAGGAAGTTCAAATGACTGGAAAATAAAAAGGAAACATGTGGGACAAATAACTGCAAGCAGGGGCATAAACGAAGCAATCGCAAGCAACAAAAATTTAAAAAAAAAAACTACGACAAAAAGTCTAGACATTTGTGCCGGCGGCTTGTGGAGAAGCAATAGATAAAATGAGCACACAAATTCAGCTGTCGGAGACACAAAACAACCGTAAACGCTGGAAAAAATACAAGCGGCAAAGCGACGGAGAAAAACTCTGCAGCACACCATAAAAAAAAAACACCAAACATAAAATAGACAAGTAACACTTCAAACAGACAACAAACGGTTTAGGGCGCAGGGCACATGGAGAATAAGCTATTAGGAGAGGAGCAGTGCGCGGCGAGCGGCAAAGCTACGCTCAAATTATTGCCGCCCATAACGAGCAGTCACGGTGACACCACGAGCCAAAGGTGGGCGGAAGCTGTGCAGCACGCTTTGAAGTGCCAACAACAATTTGCGCATTTTATTACAACCGAAAAAATAGAAAGGTAGTGCGACAAAGAGGAGGCAACAGGCAGCAGGCGACGCATCACTTTCATGGCATTGTCTGGCTGTAAGAGAGCTGGCAGCCAGTCACTCAGTCAGTCACTCAGTGTCACGAGCAACAAAAGCGATCGGATGGTAGGTGCTGCAACGGTCGTTGGCATTGCTGTCAGGATGACTTAACCGGCAGCGGTGGCGACCTTTGTGCGACAAGTGACAGCGAAAATGCAAAATAAACGAGCACACGACGAGATAACGGCAGAGCTGAGGTGAATAGAAAATACGCGAAATAAAGAGAAAAATTTAAAAAACGCGACAGAAAAAGATATAAATTTAAATGTGAAGGAAAAGTGTTTTAAAAAGTAAATACAAAAAAAAAATTATTAACACGCGTGGGTGTGTCTATAAAAAATTTGCGTCGTGACAGCGCGCGGCAATTAAATAACAGGTGCCAAAGCAGCCTACACCATCACAACAATGTCGTTGTGACTAACCAACACCACGCCGAAAGATTTAATGAATGTTGTAGCGTTGTTGGCGCAAACTGTTGAAGCGACGCTTGTCAGAGCGGATATGCCGGGCGACTAGTTGTCTACCAACGGCGCACAGACGCTCGCTGGCTGGCTGGCTGACTGGCTGGCTGGCTGATTGCTAGACATTTAAAATTTTTTATTCCAGCAATAAAAAGTGCGACCATCAAAAGCGAGTGTGGCAGAGCAAAACCACGACCAAAACGCAGCGCGAAAGTGGCGAAGCAGGCACACGAGCTGTCTTGTCTGACAACTATTTGCGAAACATATTTAAATTGTCGTCTAATTTGTCGCGCGCCGTTGCAACGGATCAGCAAGAGCAATAGAAACACAGCATAGCAGCAATAGCTGCAGCCACGGCATTCCACAATACATTTCACACACACACACACATGCTAAGAGCACATGGAGTCGGCAGTAGTAGCAGCAACAGCAGCAGTGGCGCAGGACGTGGCGTTCTTGGTGCCGGTGCTGTTGCTGGTGTTGCTGCTACTAACATCAACGTCCCCTCATAAATGACGGCAGCCGCGGACGGAGTACTCGTATGTGAGTGCGGCCATACCGAATGTGGGCGTCCACCATAAAGGCAAGCAGCAGCGCCGCCTCAGCCACTTTTCGCCACAAAGTTAATGGAAAATGTGGCAAATAATCATTTAGTGGATGTGAATGTTGTTGTTATGAGGCGCGCAGCGAGGCATTCATACATATGGCATTTTATAAATTGTTGACACTAATAGCCACATTCACACATTTAACGCTTTAATAAAAATTAAAATTGTAGCAAAATATGTTTGTGGTGCGACACGGGTATGTGATATGTATGAGCGTTTGATGGAAATTATATTAATTTTGATTACTTATTAGTATTGGTGCAAACATAAAATTGTTGAGTTTGTGGTAAGCGGAAGTTAGTCGTAGTTAATTCGGTTAAGTGACGTTGCAGTTGGCATATTATGTAAGTTGGAAATAATAATAACACAGTGTGGAGAAAAATTCACGAAAATGGCGCGCCTACATCATTTATTGAACCCGATATTTATCCCAGCTGTGTATTCAATTTGTGATGAGCGTCTGGGAGTCGATATCACAAATGGAGGACTCGATCTTCAGATGAGTTTCATATAACGCTTTTACATTACAGAAATATACTCGAAAATTTGCTAAAAACCTGTGCAGAGTTTATTGCTATTAGAAGAAACTTCAAAGTGGATGCCTTCAGTACATGAAAAAATAAAACTCTAAAGTGTCTCAAACAAAGTTCACTTTTCTGCTTCGATGGTGGTTACGTACACCTTCCTTTTCTGAACTAAGATTTTCTAAAAAAATAATCAGTTGGCATCTATGATGACAAGCATCAAGTAAGATGGAAGGTTCAGTCAATAGAACTTTTCCAAGAAGACTATTGGACAGCATATGGAGTTTAAATTCAAAGTTAAGATGTTAGCTCAATCCTTTCAAATATTTCCAAGTAACGCACAACTGACGATTGAATGCAAAACTCTATAACATTAAAAGCTTTAAATTTTTTGTTGAAGAACAATCTGCTTTGACGGTAAATCCAAATTATAATTTTTAGATAGATTTGGAGGTATGACACTTACATACATATGTATGTATGTGCATAGATGGATCTTGACTGTATGAGGGTACACATATTTATATGAAACCTTTTTCTTTACAAAAGAAATCTAACCTCCATAAATAAGAACAGCTTTCATGATAAATGTATCTATTAAAACAGTATTTCTCCCATTGAGAATTTTGCTTGCATAAAATATTTTCGGCACATTTCTGGTAAAGCGAAGGAACACAAGGTGGTTTTTAGTTGAAATATGTGTGTACATACATATATACATTTAATAAAAATTTCATATTTTGTAAATGTTTTGGTAAGTAAAGTTTTCTAAAAATTTCGAGATTGAATTCGGGATCGGCACTTTTGGCCTCCCACTAAATTTTTGTGGTGTAAATCAATATTTGGATCTTACCTACACGATTTCTTAATTTTTTCGAAAAAAAATTCGGGACTCTTTCGGGATCAGCATCGGGATTGAATATTTCAACGCACACTCAACTTTTGAAAAAAAGACACATATACAAATATTATTTTTTAAATACATCAGTGAGGAAAAATTTCGGGATTTGTGCGGGATCGAAATAGTTAACTGTTTTTTTTTTTTTAATTTCAGACCGGAGTAATTGTAGGAAAAGGAGCACTCGACTATTGATTTGTAGGTAAATTGATACTTACGCAGATGGATCTGAACTATATGAGGGGACTGTTTAAAGGGTACAAATATTAATATGAAACTTCTTAAGTAATCTAACCTCAATGACATGAGAGCAGCTTTCATTATATTTCTATTAAAACAGTATTTCCGCCATTGAGAATTTTGCTTGTTCACTTGACCTTAGCTTCATCGTTTACGGCGCTTTTAAATTGAATGGCTTTTATTCGAAAAACGAGCTTATCAGCCAATTGAGCTGAACGTAACTGCATAGAATTTATGTTTAAAATTTAATTGCTGTTGCTCGTCCTGCCAATTCAATGTACTACATTGTATTTGCATTTGAGTATACTAAATATATTGTTTTGTGTTTACTACTAACAAAGTATTGCGCTACATACATACTTATTTAGTGAATGTTATTGTTTTTGCTTACAGATTTATGACATTGTAAACGCTTTGTTTCAACTAAGAACCATTGTTGTTGGCCATACGTTCAATGGGTGTTGGGGAAAAACTTTTGATATTATTGTTGGTGTTAATTAATTATTGTCGTATTCTGCTCTCTTTTGTTTGCATTTTCAATAGCATTTTTTTTGTGCACATATTGTGATTTGGTAGTAGATAAATTTTTGGAAAGAATATATTTACAATTCACATTAATCAAAGGGGAGGATTTAGAGCAGATAAGTTGGTTGGGTTGGTTGGTTCTTGTTGTTTGCCTGTGTGCAATCAAGTTGAATTTTGGCTTATTTTTCCATAACAATTTTTTTATTTATTTGGTATAATTGTATAAAGTATTATTTTATTAAAAATAATTATATAGAGTTAAATGTTTAACGGCATTTGAAGTTGGATATTTTAAGTAGGTGTAAACAACTTATCGATGATGTTTTGTACAACTTTCGTCTTTTTGGTTGGGATTTTCGAAAAAAAATTTAATTGAGAAAATGTGTAAAAAAAAATTATGCAAAAAAGGGAATTATTTTTTTAAAATTTATTCTGCATTATTTTAAATACAATTTAAATTTTATTGAAGAAATAGAAAAAATAAAAAAAATTAATTGTACCACAAAATTATGAAAAAAGTTGTATAATAATTTTAACATATTTACTGCGCACACAATTTTATATTTCAGACGGCATTTTTTTTTTTAGGAGAAAAGGAATTTATTTTGAATTTTTAAACTGTTTTTTTTGTGTATTGATTGTATAGTATATTTACGTTTTAAGGAAGAACAGTTTAAAAGGTAATACAATTTTTTGTAATAAGAAGCTTAAAAAAATTATGCAAATTTTTGTGTACATATTTTTGCTTGCTAATTTTGATTTTAGAGAATATATCTATGTAAAAATAGAATTAAAGTTCTTTTTTTTAATTTCTTTAAATTTATTTAATTTTTCGTGTAAATCTTTTTAAATTGCAACTTAAACAAAATAACCAAATTTTGATGCAATAAAAAATTTCAAATTTATGCTGCTTAACAAAATGGCGTACAAATGCCAGCTCTTTTGTGTAATTGTGACGAATAATTTTTTAATATAGTTTATATGTATGTAACTGTGTAAATATGTGTAGGGGTAAAGAAAATGTGTAGCCAGCGAAAACGGCAGAATTTAAAAATATCAAAAAGTACAAAACTTGGATTTACTAAAACTTTAGTTTTTTTTTTAATTTTTTGTAAATTTAAAAATTTTTTATTTTAACCATTTTTGACATTAAAATTGTTAAGAGTTTTTGAATGTTTTAAAAGTTTAAAATTTTCTTTTTTTGTTGCTTGTAATTATTTATTGTTAAAGCTTTTAGAAAAATTGGCGCGATTATAATAAAATAAATAATTTTTTTTTCGAACTTTTTATTTTTTTGTTTAGTTTTTAATTTGCTTTTTTAATTTTGCTTTTTTTTTTGATTATTATTTTTTTAATGCATTTCTATTTTTATTAAATTTTGTCTGCTTTTCTCTGACTACACCTTGGTTTTTTGTGCTCTTATGAATTCGAAAAAATACAAGTATATTCCTATTTTCGCATTAATGCTATGAATTCTTTGTTCAACTTACCGGCGGTAAGTGTGTAGTCCCAGCTAGTATCGGGCTCATTTTTGTATACATTCAATTTTTCCGGCTGCAAAATGGGAAGAAAGAAAATGAAGTGTATTTTTAGTAAGGAAAAAAAATTAAAAGTCGAAAGATTCTAACTTTTCAAGTTGTTCTAATTAATATATTTTTGTTTTTATTATTGAAACCCATTTTTTTTTATTTATTTAAATACAATTTTAATTAACGTTTTTTTATTATTTTCAAATTTTTACACACACCTTTTTTTGTTTCCAAACTATTTAGGCATGCGAAATGCATGTATAATTTTAATTTTTTTATTTTTTTTTAATACATTTTTTTTTTTGATTAATTTTTTTTGTTACTATTTTTGCGTCATAGTTTTTATGAATTTTCTTTATAATTTTTTTGTTACTTTTTTTTATCATTAAGTTTTTTATGTTTTAGAGTTCATATAGTAATTATTTTTATTTTATAATTTTTTTTTGGAATATTCCGAAGTATAACTTTGGTTTAAATAGAATTTCTGTTTTTTCGTTTTGCTTGCTTTCCGCTAACATATTTTTCATTTCTATTCTTTGTTTTTTCAGTACTCATTTAGTTTTCCAACTATCAGCCATTCACTCACTCACCTTGGCATAATCAATTTTTAAAGTGCAGCAGCCCGAATAAATATCGGCACCATTTAAATTCTCCCGTGCTCTTGTTGCCGCATCAAGACTATCAAATTCTACCATGGCCTGAACGCCATTTTTCTTGAAAATAACAATGCGTAGCACTTGACCATGGGAATGGCAAATTTTGTGCAAAACATCCTGCAATGAAAAGAAGAGGAAAAATATGATAGAGTAAACAATTAATACTAATTAAAATTATATATTAAAACAAAATCATTAGAAATTTGTATGCTTGGTTTAAAAATTCTATAATAAAACCAGAAGAAAACATTCTCATAACTGACTTTCTTCATGGTGGTACACCGTGGCGTATACGCAACCATACTTTAAAAGCAAAATACGATAAGAATCATATTAAACAATAGTTGACGGAGTTTTCAATCTAAATTGCTGGGTCGAAAAGGGCACTGACTACGTGGATTCAACTTTGGTTTCCGATTTAAGTTTACTATTTTCAATTGTTCTTGCATAAAATATTTTCGGCACATTTCTTGTAAAGAGAAGGGACACAAAGTGGTTTTTAGTTGAAATATGTATGTATAATAAAAATTTCATATTTTGTAAATGTTTTAGTAAGTAAAGTTTTCTGAAAATTATCGGGATTGAATTCGGGATCGGCACTTTTGGTCTCACACTGAATTTCTGTTGTGTAAATCAATATTTAGATCTTATCTACACGTTTGCTTAATTTTTTCGAAAAAAATTCGGGACTCTTTCGGGATCAGCATCGGGATTGAATATTTCAACGCACACTCAACTTTTGTAAAAAAAAAAGAAACAAATATTATTTTTTAAAAAAGCAAAAATTTCGGAGCTTGTGCAGGATCGAAATAGTTACGTTTATCAGACACTAAACTTTTGTTTGAGAAACGGATATTTTGTTCTAAATAAATAAAATATCTAAAACTCTTTCGTGATGGGTATTAATTTTGACTATTTGAACGCACGTTGAGGAATCGTTTATTGAATTCAACTTCAATAATTTTTGTCAGTTTAATGAGCAGCAATTTCGGATTTTTTTTCGAAAAATACTACGTGAATGCAAATTTGCACGCAAATTAAAACTTTTTTGGAAAAATTAATTTTTGAATAAATTATAACAATTTGCTTTTAAAAGTAATTCATAGTTTAGTAAAACGTCTGAAGGAGTAAAAAAACTCACTTTATTGGCGAATATGTCTCGAAAGCTCTCGACGTTCAACTACTCTTTCTACACACAGTAAACGGTTAATTCTTTTAGACACTTAAAATTATTATTACTATTTTTGTCACCATTTTAATTTTTAAAAGGTTTTGCTGGCAAGAATAAAAACAATGAAACTTTAAAATATACAAAATCACAGCCTTCCACCAACACCACCGGGTACACTCTCTATTTTCGTCCTTTCGTCATTGTTCGTTGGAGACAAGTGCATGCATTTTTAACGTTGCATACTTGCAGGCGCACAGCCGAAAAACATCATCCACGACGAGTCGAGCAACATTCCGGGATAGCATCGTTGGTCATCAAAAGCACATTAAACAGAATCACAAAAGTACAACAGTGGGTGTAACAGCTAACATAGGTAGGGGATGTAAAGGGGGTATTCAGGACTGAAACGCGCAAGAAGCCGCACAGTTGCTGTCATTTTGCAAAAAAAATTTAATAAATATGTCATAGCGTGGCAGCGAACAGTTGGTCAGTAGAAATAGAGAGCCGGAAGTGAAGTGAGCGGGTTAAAGGGGAAGCAAAAGAGCATGAAGGAAGCAAGGAAGTAAGGCCGATTGAGCGCAAGTGTCCGAGGAGTTGTGCTGTATTTTAATTTTAATTTTTTATTTTTCAAAAACGAAAACAAAAACTTGTACCATTGTTTTTCTCATACGCCTTATGATACGCTCAGCAATTGCATGTAATTTCATAAAAGCAAAATAAGTACAAAAAAAAGAAGAAAAAAGCCAAAGGGGCAATAATCGACAAAGTTTCACAATTGCGAAAAGGTAGTAAAGTAAGCAGCAGTAAGTATTTATAAGTTTCTTTTTCTTTTCACTTAGTACTTTTGTGTCATAAAACTGTTTGCGAGTCTATTAAAAATGAATGAAATGTCACGAATCGGTGAAAAATTGCAAGCTTTAAGTAATTGAGCGGCAACTGCCAAAGAATGTGAAGAGTTAAATGTATTTGATTTCTGTGAAGTCTTCCCTTCTATACGACAAGTAACAAAAGAAAAGGGTTTGTCCATGCAAGCTTATATATCGCACCCTAAACCAAAAACCGTCACAACTCCAAATTTTTTAACATCGCTTTTTTCTCGTAAACCAATTCCCAGAAAACTTCCCAATATGCTCCGAAAATTTCTTCAACGTTACAACGAGTATCTTATTTACTGGAAAAGTACGCTTAAAATATTTCAACCATTTTTACATAAAATTGTTTACTTCTCTTGGATATTAAAAAAAAAATTGTAAATCCTTTTTCCACATAAGATAGTACACAGAATACTTCCCCAACTGCTCCAGAAATGTTTTCGTAGTTACTATCTTCTTTAACTGGAAAAGTATGATTTTAAATTATCATCATTATTGTAGAGACTGTTTGTTTTGCCTCTCCTGAACATTTCAGATTTTTTGAGTTGTGACTGTTTTTGGTTTAGGGTGCGATATGTCTAATATTACGCTGCTTTTCACTGTAATTCCATATTTTCCACACCCAGCAGATATGGTGCAACTATCAATCAGTTTTACGACACCTACAATGGCGCTGTTTTTTTGGGTAACCTTTTTTATAATTTTGTTTAAATTGTTGCTGCTAAGTCAAGCAGAACAGAGGGTGAAAAGATCTTGGAGAACAAAATAATTTATGGGAACAAATTCGTTAACTTAAGCGGTTGAGTGCTTAGAAAAGCTTAGACAAGTAATTTATTAACGGTAAAATGCTCCTGTAAATGGTAATGTAACAAGTTCGCCCAAAAATATGCGATATGAAAATGCAAGAATTTCAAGTCATAGCCATTTTTTTACAGTTAATGCATATTTTTAGGCTTACCAGGAAAGAGAATTAAAGCGCTTGTCGGGCGTATTTCCTGAAATTTATTATTTGTACGTTCCCTTTTATGCCTATTTTTGTTGTAAAAAGTCATGGATTTGTAAAGAATCGTGAAATCTAGAGATTTGTGGCCTCGAGAGTAGCTCTGACAATGGGGAGACAATAACTCAGGCTGCCTTCCTTTGGCTTGACAGAAGTTGTATTTAAAATAAATTATGAAGTGAAATTTCAAGAAAGAAGAAAATGTTTCATATTAATTTTATTGGTTAATTCCACTTCTGAAGAATGTGAAACCGCAAAGGCTGCCACAAATGCTGAATGAAAGTATTTAATGGTTACAGAGTACATTAACACATCCAAATTTAATTAACTCATTGCAAACATCCAGCCGGGCTCTTGAGAAGTTCTGTGTAATCGCTAGAAGTTAATATTTTAAGGAGAAAATTATTTGTTATGAATTTTTGGTGTATGTTATAAGAAAAATGGTATAGGTCGGTTGAGAATTTAAGGCAAATAATACAAAGGAATAAAACTACGAACTGATGAAGTGGATCATGTAGATAAGAAAGATTGAACAATTTGTTATGAGCACATTTTTCACTGAGACAGTCGCGTTCGTTACTTTTTCATTCATCTGTAATATGTTTGTAATTCTCAATCCGCTTATTAAATTTTTCGCATACATATTATGAGATCCCGAATGCTTCGCAGATATTTATCAAGCGTATTATGTAATTAAACTGTGTTTTCTTTAAGAGTGGATGCTTGCAGGGATTCAAAACTTCAATGGTTTACAGGAGTTCATATTACATTTCATCAACCGCTTAAAAACATACATACATATGTATGTGTCACTTGCTCACTGGCTTAAAAACACTAAAAGCTGATTGATGTTGCTTCACCACAACATTATTGCTCGCTTAAATTTTGAGCATTTAAGTTAAACGGAAAGTTGAAAAACTCTGCTACTTTTTAAATTAAACCACAATTTAAGCTTTAATGATATTCTGCTGGTTTACAAACTGATTAAACTGTCACAAAATGCCAGATGTTGTAAAAAGTTGCTTGCAACAAAATGTTGCATAAACTAGCAGACGCATATTTAACCAAATTTCCAAATGGCTAGCAAACTTGGCAAAGCGTTGTCGACCAAAGTAGATCTCTCCACGCATCAACAACGCTTGCATACCAAAACAACTGCTGAAATGTTGCATAAACTCCACAACAATGCTACGAACTTACGCAATCACACAAACAGCAAGCGAGAAAGAATAAACAAGAAAAAAAAACAAAAAAAAAAAACGCCAGCAACAGAGTTATTGTTTGCCATTTAGGGGTAAAACTGAAACAATTGCAACGATTTGACTGCGGTTGACGCGCGTTGGACCTCAAAAGCGAGGCAAGACCAGAGTGGACGAACAGTGACGGTGGAGTGCAAGGAAAAACAAATGGACAATGCATGAAAATTGCCAGCTACAGGCAGGCTATGCGCGACGAAGCGGCACACAAGAAAACCACAAACTTCGAAATGAACAGCACGAAACGCTGCGATGGGGCAAGCAGTTTAAACTAACGGATTGATGGTGTTGCAACAGCTCAAATTATAAAAGTGGTAGCGAAATGGTAAACTAGTGGCAATCCCGCTGACAATTCGCTGTGCTTCAGCTACTGAAGGGCGACCGTACAAACATGCAGCCGTGCAACGCTGGACGTGTGAAGGAATCACAAAGTGACGGCGTGTCTCACGGCGCTACGCAGCTCAGCGTATTTACAACCGAATAGCCAAGAGGCAGGAGCAGATTACTAAAATGCAACGGTGGCGGGCGGCGCAAGCACCACAGCAAGCTGCCGAGACGAACAGGGATACCGGCTAACGGGATAGTTGAGCAGCGAAGCGGAGAGCACTTGTGGCGGCCAAACAAAGAGGCGAACCGCGTACGACGAAAAAAAAAATACAACGAAAAGCGAAAAGTGTGGCAACAAAATGCATTAATAACTGTTTAAGTCACAGAAATATAAATCAGTGCAGTGCGAAGCAACTACCGCAAAACATGAACAACAACAGCGCACACGAACAGCGTGCGAGTAATCAAACAACAGCTGCAAGTACACGTAAAACAAACGACGAGCGAGCGTGAGAAAGCGATTTTTTTCTCGCGCGCATATTTTGATTTGTGAAGCCATCAGACATTAGTGAAGCACAACGATGACGACGACGACGACGATGATGATGATGATGATGATGATGAGCACGCAACTGTCGAGCACAAACGGCTGGTGAGGTGAGTTGAGATGATGTAACACATAGTTGTGGTCGGCGCTAACAATTCGGTACAACGAAATGCAGCGGTCAGAGTTGTTTCACTGCAAACAAACAACGGAAAAGTTTCGAAGGTGCAAAAAAAAAAATGGATGCGCAAAAGCGGGCAATCAAATAAGAGATAAGAGAATTAAAAAGAAAAAGTTACATTAGCAAGACGAAAAAACCAAAAGGACAACTTTCAAGAAATAAGTGGAAAAAAAGATTAAGTACGGTTGGGTAGCAATGCTTGGCAAGGGTAGATAACGACACGCCAAATCGACAGGGCCAAGTAACTAAGAAGCTGCACGACCAGTCCTAAGCGAGTGAAGTAATATTTAAAAAGTGAAAGGACGACGGAAAAGAAGGGAAATTTTTTTCGAAGCGCGAAAAAAGATATTTCTCGGGAAGGTTGTTGTTTCCTTGGAAACACGGTGAAAGTACGCCGGTGCGAACTCGCAGTTAATTATCAAAAAGAAAGGAAAAAACCAAAGATTTCGAAATAAGTAAAAAGGGGTTTATTTAGGCATGCACATATAAAAGTATGTGTCATGAAGAAATATGTGTTACAGAAAAGTTATGGCTAGATAGCTAAATTGGTATTTACGTTACCTTTATTCTGTGGATGGCTTGAACGGCGCTGTCGATGATCATCCAAAGACTGCCTGCTCAAACCGATCATCAGTTTTAGCAGATAATAATTTGCACGAATACCACCGGTAGTTTTCCCATCACACTGTAGCTTTGCAGCGAACAGCGGTGCATAAGAAAACCCCAGTGGTTCCCAACCATTGAAGGCTTTTGGCTTCAACAGTTGTGTTGGGAGTCATAATTGAGCTTTACGACTTGCGGGGGAGACACTTTCTTCTGACAAGTAATATCTAGGAATTTGTATCTAAAAACCTTAGAATACTAGGAGCCTAAGCCAAAGAGCGCAGCCAATTCATACAATCATCAAAATGGTTGCACTACGGTAGAAGCTTCGCAGGCCACAAGAAACGCAACAAAATAGCGCACCAATGCGCCACCACCAGACCACCGAGCTAAACATTTTTAAAGTACTTAAGGATTCAGTCGCATAAGCTAAAGAGAGGAATCCATATTGCACGAGAGTTATTCAAAACGAAAGGCTGACAATCTAACTAACACGTTTGCCTACAAAAGGTCACGATACATTTATGATGGCTTATGATGGGCTCCTCAATTTTGTTCGGTCATTCATAAATTTGAGATGGACTTGAGGGGACTTTCTTTTGTGAAGAACAAATACCCTTTTAGCCCATGCTGGCCTGTCCTATTAGCGTGTAAATCTCACACAGCCACGCTGACTGACTCGCTGTCATTAGCATTGACAATACAATGCAATCAGAAACACGAAACACGAGAAACAACAGTAAAAAGGCAGATAAGTAAGACAAGTTGGAAAGGGTAAGAAATTAAAGGTGTGAAAATGAAGGCGCAAAGCAACAATCAGAAGACCACAGCTAATGGTGTAAATCAAAAAGTGGGTCATTCTTCAGCATAAAAACGCAAGTTTTGTTTAGTCAAACACAAAGGTACTAAGTCGAGTTGCAATTTCAAGTCATTTGCGCCAAACAATAATAAGAAAAAATCGTGTTACGAGGTAACTTCCGAGCGATTCACAGATAACAAAAGACACAAAAGCAAAGGGTTAGAATTACCAGCACGTAAATGCAAGATTACACAAGCTGCACTCTAGCGCACCAAGAAAGTACACGTCAAGAAGAAGGTAGAAGAAAGACGAAAGACGAAGAAAATGTCGAAGCATCCACAAAAGCGAAAGAGTAAATTACCGTCATTTTTTATGTTTTTGTAATTTTTTGTTTTTTGTTCAATGCAACATAGCGACGAGCGTTAGTTAAAAGAGTTTAACGAGCAACAATTAGCGTGAAGAGGAAGTCGAAAAGTGCACTAATGAGTACCAAGTGGAAGTGGAAAAAGAAAATGACCAAGCCAAGTGCAAGAGTATGCAGTTGTAGTGAAAAATGAGAAGCTCTTTGGACACAGAAGATTGAAACTGCATGAAAGATGTGTGAAAGAGAGCGCAAAAACTCTACTCAATGCACTAGTTAAAGACAACGATTGGCTGCTTAATAAAGCAGTGAATAAAGTTCTGGGAACTCTAAAACAATAAAACAACAGAAGTGGAAAAATGGCAATTATTTATATTTTTATCAATACTTGAGAATTTTAAGATTATTCATGTCGCAGAGTCAAGAGGCAGACGCTATACACTCAAAGAAATGAACAACTAAACTTTTGATTAGAGGCAGAAGAAAAATGAAGCAGTGAATGTAGCTGTATGCAGCTAAGCTCGCAGTTTTACAAAAAAAATTAGCTGGGTTTTGGTATTCCAAAATTTCAATAGTTTCTTTCGTCCATTAGCGATTTCGAAAATATTTCTTTAATAAGTCTCACCTCATCAAGACGATACATTTACTCGCCGTTTTCCTTTAGGCTTTCAGTAAGAATATCTACTTATATTGTTCCAGTTGAGTTCTAGAAATAGCTCAGTGAGTTTAAGAGCAGGAAACAAGAAGCTCTCTCATTACAGATTTCTCTTAGCTTGTTTGATAGCTCTAAAGTATTCCTCCTGGATATTGCGAGTAAGGGATTTAAAATAGGCACAATTAGTTGGGAACCACGCTTTGAGAGACCGTCCATCTAATTGCTGCTCTCACACACTACTTACCTCGCAACCAAGGCGAATTTATCTTTTTGTAGGTTCCCAATTGGTTCAGAAGTGTTCATTACTCGATCACACATCTACAAAAACATGAATTCTTAGAGAAGTAATTTCGATGCATTGCTGAGATAATCAGTTGAGCGAAGTCTATCCAACAACTATTTCAAGAAGGTATCTAAAAATGTGACAAACACTGAAGACCTTTAGGACTACCGTTTAATCAACTTTTTAGAGAGTTTTAAAGAAAAAAAACGAACTCAAGTCTAGCTCAGGAAAGCAATTTAATTACTCTGATAGCTGAGCGGCAAACCAGATTTTGGGATCACAAGCAGTGCGCGGAAATTCTCTGGGAATGCATTGCACTACTCAATTCGATAGCATTGGATTACTTGCCGTAAAACTCATTTGAATACTTGGTAACAGCGGCAATCCAGGTCAGCTCAATACTCGTACAACCTAACAGAGAAGATGGCGCGGAAATAGTCCTAATATTATACAGACCATCCGGGGGCAAATGTGTATCTTGTTTACACAGTTAGAGCTGGGCGACGAAAAATCCGAGCAAGCGCAACTAAAAACTTCTGCTGCCCGAGAGTGGAGCGGTATCGGTGGAGTTTACTTCTCAGTCTCAGAAAGAAACAACTATCGGTCTACAACTTTTCCAACAGTATTTCAGAAAAACACAAATGTATTTCAGAAAAGATCGATTGTATTTCAGAAAAACTCAAATGTACATATTTCAGAACAGGCCAAATGTATTTCAGAAATTCAAAAATGTATTTCAGAAAACACACAAATGTATTACTTTCGTCTTTTCTGAAATACATTTGTGTTTTTCTGAAATACAATTTGTGTTTTTCTGAAATACATTTGTGATTTTCTGAAATACAATTTGTGTTTTTCTGAAATACAATTGTGCTTTTCTGAAATACAATTGTGCTTCTCTGAAATACATTTGCGTTTTTCTGAAATACAATTTGTGTTTTTCTGAAATACATTTGTGATTTTCTGAAATACAATTGAATCATTTCAGATGTCCCACTTTTGTTAAGTTGAAAGCCAGGCATCTTCAAACCCATTTCTTGCACAACTTCTTGTAAGCTGACAAAATAAATGTTTAGGACTTCATTATTAAGTGGAACAGGTAACAGGCCAACTAGCAGCACATATCTTAATCTCTTACACTAATAACTCACATTTATTCATTATGATTATATGAAGACTCTTGTACCGAAAATGTATCTCTTTCCAGGCCACGAGTTGGATGCCGATTTACGTTTTTTTTTTCTATAAGCTGTCTTGCAGTTAAAAACCATTGAATGCACCAAGAAATAAAAAAATTATAATTTCGAAAATACCTTCGCTTCTACTCGCCAGCTTTTAAATTAGGTAAATGCTTGGTAAGCTCACACACACACAGCGCTGCTCGAAAGCTACAAAAGCACTGCACACATTTGTATACAAAACAGCAATAAAGAAGAGTTCAAGCAGAGCATTTCACTTGTTCACAAATTCTACACAAACATGAACTACTTTAAGCTCGTTTGCTCAACAATTGTAAGTACTAAACGGAAATTTATTTCGGCCACAACAGCAAGCAAGCTAGAAAAACCAAGCGAAAAAATACTGCAAGCAACTCACCTAAATAATGCACAAACCAAAATGCATGACGGCAACTTGCATCACAACGAGGATGTACATAAGTATGTGTGGTATATCTTCACTATTATGCAACATTCTGCAACTCGAGAGTGCACATGTACAAACTCAAGACTTAAGTATTTGACAAATTGCAGTTACCAAAAGCCAAAATCTCCAAAACAACCGGACTAGCTGACTTTAAACAAGTGCAATTACAGAGTGCAGCAAATGGAGAACAATACACCAAAGCACTTGCATTCGCTGTCATGGGAGATCATACTTTCTGGGGAACAAGTGGGTGTGGGACTTGCCGGCAGAGGGACGGACACCCACGCTCGTACGCCACTTCTTGAAAATGTGCTAAACACAATTTTAAACAATGGCACGTACTCTACATTTGTGCTTTATGAAATGAAATGGAAATGAATAAGCGCCAACCGAAGTTGGAGGCAAAAGCGGCCGAGTAGAGGGCAAAATCAAAAAAAAATATATAAAACAGAAAAGACAGCAAGAAGACCACAAAAAAGTTGAAGAAATAAAAAGAAAAAAAGGGCAACTGAAAAATTTTATAGGTGGAAGGTAAGCAAACAAAGTTGGCATAGCAAGCAGCAAAGGCAAGGCAGGCGGCGCGAAGCAAGCAACGGCCGAAGTAAGTAAGTAAGTTAGTAAGTTGGTAAAGCAATCCAACTTGTATGTAAGTAAATAGGTGACTACAACGATTGACGTTGGCTATGTTGTTTTGCAGTAATTACGAACGTGAGTTGAAAGGGAAGTTTTGTAGACACAGTCGGCAACAAAGAACCAAATGTGCCATGAACATAAATAAAAATTAATGGGTGTTGAGCGAGCGAATAGAAAAAAAAAAAACAAAAATACAAAAGGGATGAGGGGGCACAACGACAACGCACAACTTGAGATGCAACTGGAAAACAAAGAACTGCAAGCAAGTAGCGCGATTTAAATGGCAGCGCCAACAGCAGCAGCAGCAGCAGTGCGGCAAAATGCACGTTGTAGCCATTAAAGCGATGAGAATGTTGCCAGAGCAGGGCGAGGGCTCGTAAATAAAATTAGAGTAAGCCAAGTGACGCATAGCAGCGCCGATGAGAAAGCAAAAAAAAAAACAGAAAACAACAAAAATCGCCAACAATAAGTGGAAGGATGTATACCTTAAATGCCAAGCTGCTACTTACATATTACTAGCCAGCAACAACGCGCCGAGCTAATTAAGTATGAACAACGAAGCGAAGAGAAGACGAACTATGTATGTATGTGTGTATGTGTGTACAAAAACACAAAAAGGCACACTCGCGTACATAATGAAGCAAACGTTCGTGCGATATGAGCTTTATTAGTTTATGTCTTCTATGTGCATACGAGTATGTGGCTATGCAGACTAGTAGGCAGCTAGACAAGCAAGCAGTTGAATTTATATTAATTGTATGTAATAAACTTAACATTAACTTGAAGGTTAAAGAGAGAGACAGAGACGAAGACGAAGACGAAGAGAGGCGATGCGCGCAGACGAGCGAATAAAATTATCGAGCGCGGTAGTGATTTGATGTGAGTACACACGACAGCTGGTAGCTAAAACAACAAGGCGCTTTGCTAGCTAGTGTAGCGACGAATAAGGATGCGATTTGTCGTAGTTTGTGTGTGTGTGTGTGTTGGTAATAAATCGTGAAGTTATGACAGAAAAATGTGGCTGGTTTCGTGTTTCGAGATACAAAAAAAAAAAAAAACAACGAGAAACTAAGTATATGCAAAGGGAGAAACTTCTAAGCTTGGAAAGAAACTAGAACGGATATACTCGTATAGCGAGCATTTGAGATTAGTCAACCAGCTTCGTATGACATATGTATGTTTGTAAGTAATTATAACCTTGAACAAGTTTTTAACTTTGTTGAGCTAGGTAATACAATGGAATCAAAACTTAACTTCAATCTTCATATCAATGCTACAATCAACAAAGCTAAGAGTGTTTTTGCGTTTTTAAAACGATGGTCAAAAGAATTAAGTTACCCCTACATTGCGAAGGCTCTTTTCACAACATTAGTGAGGCCAATACTGGAATATGAATCTGTAGTTTGAAACCCGCGCTCTGAAGTTCATTCTGACCGGATAGAGTCAGCAATTCAAAAACAATTTCTGCTTTTTGCTTTGAGAAATTTTCGCTGGAATTCCCAGTATAAACTGCCACCCTATATTAATCGTTTTAAATTTATTAATCTTCCTACGCTTGCTAGTCGCAGAGAAATGTTAGGCATAATATTTTTGGTCAAATTACTGACAGGCTTGACTGACGTCTAGCCCAACTCTTCTGGCCGATGTGAAGTGGAACGTTCCCTCCCGAATTTCCAGGCATTTCCGTCCGCTTTTTCTAAAACCTTGCAAAAATAGTTTCGAATTAAACGAGCCACTTCGTAGTTTATGGCAGGACTTTAACTTTCACTCCGGTTCCTTTAGATATTTCCGACTCACTTTTTTACATAAACTACATTACTATACTTTGTATACTCAATAGATGATGGATTACATACACAATTACGCTTTAAAACAATTTTTACTATCCAAAGTAATTTAAATATAAAATCAGCTGATGAACTTTCATTCTGTAGCTGAACAGTTTTAGAGTCTCGACACCCAACAAACTCCTGCCTTTCATGACTCGGCATTCCAAAAAAAAAAAAACATTTAAAAAAATCCGTGCGTCATGCGGAGGCACCCCTCCCGTCGGTTGGGCGGGAATGGAAGGTAAAAACTGTTGGGATTATTAAAAAAAAAAAAAAAAAGGCATTGTAGGTCATTCTCAGTAAAGCTTGAGGGACGACTTAGTGAAAACGTGAAGAAGCGCGTTTGTGTGGAAGGTATAATAATAATAACTTGGTGGGAGCCTACAGTTTTGTTCCGACTCCGAATGGCAGATGTATTTATGAGAAGCTTTTTTATGGCAGAAATACGATCGTAGGTTTGTCATTGCTTGCCCAGCGTAATCTAGGCCCTTGCCGCTTGATCTACCCAACGCAGAGGAAATCTTGTTGAAGACTTTCCGACTGGAGTGGTTTCATTCCTTCGGGGAACTTGTTCTAGCCAGCAAAGTCGCTGGATCTTGATTCGTTGCACAATGTCTACGTTCTTTGAAAGCTTGAACAGCTGAACGTTCCATCGGATGCTGTATTTGCCGTCGCGCAAAGTCGTAAAAGTGGATACATCTTTCGAAGAATCTATTTCTCGAACACGCCAAGGATCCTCCAAGTCACATTTAATGTACTCCACATCCAAGCTTCTATGCCGTACTTATAGAGACTTCGCAATCGGTAAAAACTGTGTCCGGAGCAAAGTGGTTAGAAAGCAGAATTTATGTTGCTCAGACGCCCTCACTTTAACGTATCTTTGAGCTAGCTACCTCCATTCACATTCATTCGAAATCTAATTTGCCTCTGACTAACTTTTTTAAGGTATATCTCAACTCATGCATCCGAACATGTATATTTTTTCGCCTACTTTGATCTTGCAAAGGTCAGAACATATGAAAGTAAACATCTTACTAATAGTTCTAACCAGGGACGGATCCAGAAAATATTTTTTGGGGGGGGGCCTTCCATTTATTCTCAACTTTTTACGATATTTTACATATTTTAAGATATTTGATTATAATCCATTATAAACATGGTTATAATAATATTAGGTAAAATGTTGAATGCATAAGGCCATCATAAAACGTCAGGAATTTAAAGTGCTTCATCGATTCTCCTGTTTTTCTGTGCCAAAATATCTAGTATTTGGTCACTAGTAACCTCAATGTCTCGATGAATATTTAGCAGCGCAGATATGTCCTTAATCTCGTGTCCGTGACTGGCAACGTGGCACTGATTTAAAAATATGTAAATGTGTTTGTAAAATTTGCAAATTACGAAGGCGGTTTGATAAGTCATTAACTTTTTTGGCAAAACACATTCTCTTTATCAACATATTCTCCTTTTAACTCTTTACACTTAGTCCAACTTTTTTCCAATTATTTTATTTTGACCCAAACCTCTTACCACACAACCATTTCTTTAAGTTTGGAAATAGAAAATAGTCGCATGGATTTTCGCCTTGGTGACAACACACGTGTTAATTCGCGCTTTTTTCGAGTATAAGCAATCAACCATCGCACGGATAGCTTTCTCATATGCAAATATTCATGTAAAATGTAATGTGGCTTCTCAGTTGAGATGCCTACAACCTCAGTCACCTCACGCATTTTCATTCTCCGGTCATCAAAGATCATTCCATGGATTTGATCGACAACTTTTTGTATTACTACTCAATTAAAGTTTATCAAATATAATAAAAAAAAAATATTGTAATTAATTGTCTTAAACTAAGAATTTACAAACAAAATCAATTAAATTCAATTTGAATAAGGCAATCCCATTTGTATTCCAGTTTCAGTATTATTTTTTAATGTTTTTGTCTAGAGTGAGTTTTTGTGTGTGAAAACACGGTTGAAATTTTTTGAGACCAACGATTATAGAGTTGAGAAAAAATGGGCGCTTTAGCTTTAATCTATCTCCTAAGCTGTCACCTCTAACTCTTGAGCTACCTGCGGTCTAATGAAACTTAAAAGCCGCTTATGTAGCTGTCAACAATCACCGAAAGCAGTTAGATTCCTCCTTTCGACGAGTTATCAGTTACAGTCCCAAAGAATGATGAGCCTATCCAATGCCCTGCTTGTTCTACGTTAGAACATAAAGCACAAGTTTCACTCTTGAGAAGCTGTTGGCATTTCATCCTTATTGAAAATATTTTTTTTATAAAAGAGTATGTGAATACAGACAATTACGAAGATGGGAAAGTAAGTAGATGATTAACAGCTATAAGAAATAGCTGATTAGCTTCTTTCTAATAAAAATATCTAGATATAGCCGATTATGGCAAAATCATTATAAATCTACATTTTCTTCTTACGTTAAGCTTGAAAAATAAGCAAAAAATACTTTCTCTAATATGCATAATCAGTGTAATCAGCGTCTAGTTTGGCGCAAAAAATGCTAAGTACTCAGTATCTACTTAACTTTGAACTTTCGTTGATATTATTGATTCCTTTGCGCTAACTGTGCCACACTTGTGTTGTCTTTAAAAATATTTCCTTCTCCTTTACACCCACACACACACATAGAAACACATTTACTGAGGCAAATAAATATATATGAAGCACCACAAATTACCTCACCTGGCACATACAAAACTTTTACTGTGCAACTGTGCTGATCGAAGAGATTATGATATGCAAACTACTCGCTCGCTTACTTGCTTGTTTGCAATAAGTCAGTTACACACGAAAGACCTACAGTCGATTTGTCAAGGAGTAACTTGAAATGTTATTTGGCGCTCTCCACCCTCCCCCACACGCAAAACCTTTTGCACTGAAAAACTCAAATCATAAGAAAAAGTGTAATCAGACAAAACAAAAAAATCTTGGATAACTAACTGCCAACTGACAAACAAGTTACTTGGTCGTTAGTTAGTTGAGTTCAGTGCGGTTGGCCGATCGATTTCGATGGCATATCACCGAGGAATTCATGAATTTCAATTGTGAAATTCGAAAGTATGTGTGTGTGTCAAAGTGGACAAGGTAGAAAAAATGGTTGAAGGCAGCGGGTGGTTAGAAATGGGTGTAAACGCCGCCGCAAGAGAAAAATCAAAGCGAAGAAAGTGGAAATGGAGTGAAAAGCTAGTGCCATTGAACAATGCAACTAAAAATCAAATATTCATTTCCTTTGTTGTTGCAAAGGTGCTGGTTTTAGGTGAATTGTATTTGGTTTGCTATTGAGTGAGTTTTTTGTTGTTAACATTGTGTTGGCTTTGCACGCCATCAAAATCAGTTTTTTGCGTCCGTTCAACGCCTTAAGCAATTTTCAAACATAATCAGTTTTTCTTACAACCGTTCGCACTGCCTTGCTTCCTTTCGTTTGGTCAGAAATTTGATTTTGATTCAAGTCTGCGAATTTTCTGCTATTCATACTTTGTTGCCACTCTCGTTGTTAGTTGTTATGTAAAAAATTTACGGAGTGGAGCGAGCGAAAGGGAAATATAAATTGGTGTTGGTTTGCTATCACACAGATACAAAAAAAAAAAAAGTGGGACCTTAAAGCTCTAATCTCTAGATTTTTCTTAGTCCTTTCATAAACCAATCAATTTATGATTACTTCGCTGTGGTGAGTTCGGGTGAGGTGTGGTGAGTTTACGTGTGGTGAGTTTAGATTTGATTGTTTGGATGTGGTGAGTTAAGGCGTGGTGAGTTTAGGTGTGGTGAGTTCAGTTGTGGTGAGCTCAAAACTGGTGAGCATAAGTATTTATTGCGAATTTCTTAATAGAGTGACGTGTGCTGTAATCCTGAGGGCATTTGGCAAGAAATCTGCTTTAGATGACCTCTGCTCTTTTCTTCTTTTTTCATTCTACACAAGAGCTTTGTTTTTTTTTCCTTTAAAATTGGTTTTATTTTCTTAATTGCCGACTTGTTTAGGCTTTCACTATTTTTGCGACTTGTGAGGAATTTAAATTGTTTCTTTTAATTGCACCGCCTGCCGTCCGTCTTCAGCTCACCTTTTTTTACACTTTAAACCTTTCTAGCCGCTGCTGAGTATTTTTTTCTGTATGTTTTTTATGCTGTCCATTTTTTATAGCCTCATATCGCTGCAAATTCAACACTAATTTGATTTTTATTGTTAGCTCAGCCGATGTTTCTCACCCGTCGCACCGAAGCTAGAACAACTCTGTACGCCCACTGTCACCGCTGATTTTGCTACACAATTGAATAGCAATTTTTTCCACCGTTGGCACTGAACATCCGCTTTATTGGTTTAAAAGAAATGTAAGTACAACTGTAGATGGCAGTTCAGTCCACACAGGCGGCTTCACGCCAATTGCTGTTGCCATGGCAATCGAAAAACTTACTCTTTGCAAGGACAACACGACGTGACACTCAAAATAAATGTCACAATGGTGGTAGCCACAAAATCGTGGTCGAAGTTTTTCTGCTGCATATTCTTCTCAGTTGAATGCATTGCTAATGGCCATGGATAGAATGGTGTGTTCGACCGAGTCGGGGGAGGGTTTATCAAGGTTTCGGGTGCTGCGTTCTCATCGCAATGACAATAGTGACTGTGGCAAGCGAAGTCAGTTGCTAAGTCATGCAATTGGATTTGAGTTCGTTCAGCAATTCATTTGCGCTTTAAGTTTATTTCCGTGTCCGGATTTTGTGTTTTGGTTAATAAATGCCAGTAGCTCGAAATGAAGTGGATAATAAAATGATGAATGTGTCAATTTAGAAGATGTGGTTGCTTGCATGTTAAATCGCCATTTTCGACTGCGTACAGAATTAGAAGACGTTCCGCAAGGATTGGATGGAATACAGATACGAGCTAAATCATCATTCATTTGATGAAGAGCACTTTTTAAATGTTTCTCACCGTTTGCTGAGCCCATCGAATGATGTTGATGAAACCCTTCAAATGGGATCACAGACTGGTGAAGCAAGGAATTAGTCGCCCTTTAGAAGCTTTAAGATATTTCAAAGGAACAATCGAATACATTGGTTTAGAAGATCCGCTATAATATTTTCTGCCTATGAACTGTGGAGACTAGTGCTTTACTGACAAGAGTTCCACAAACGTGGACAGTCTCTACCTTGGTCCTATGACGAACAGAACCGGCCTTAGTGGGGAAAAGATAACCGTACTGCTGCAGCAAAAACAAAAATATGGATTTCCGCACGCTTATATGAAGTCCTCAAAGCCACAATCAGGCAGACTCAGAGGAACTACATGAAGTTTTACAGCGGCAGTATAAAGAAACCATCTGAAGCTAACCAACTTCGGAAGATCTGAACAGAAAGTTCTTCGCATCTGAATAATATCCAAAAGCCTAATGGTAAATAAGCGGCATCACACAATGAACTTCTAAACAAACTCGCAAGTATCAGCTTTCCGGACTGGACTATGATAAAGCTTAGTGCCTTAACAAAAGCGCCATTCTTTGATGTGAGTTTTACGCACTGCGACGAGTTTTTAAAGTTTCTCGAGCCAAAAAGTTGGATTTATTTTTAAGAAAAAGAAAAGACGGATAAAGAGTCTCAACAAAACATCTAAAATGAGTGACCTAATGACTCCTTGAAAACGATTCAAAGGAACTCACTCAGGAAAACGAAAGCACGAATTTTCGCGGCAGTATAAGGGAACACTCGGAAGCTAACCAACTTCGGAAGGTCCGACCGAAAAGTTTTTTCTAAAATAAATTTATCTAAAAATCAAATAGTCAAAGAGTCATCTGATTACTCAAATTGCTCGGCGCATAATACATACATATGTACATATATCGAGAGTCACCATCCTTTCGTTTCAGGAGTTGTTAATAACAACGCGCTTCACTTTTAAATGGACAAAAAGGCACTCAACAATTCTCAACAAAAGCACTGACTTAAATAAAAGATATTGAAAAATATAAGCTTGCAAAACTCATGCAATTCAAACATTTTCCGCTTACAAATTTCCTCTACATTTGACACCAAATTTGCACTTACTTTTTCGAACACAAAAATAGCATACAACACACTTTTCATACAAATACTTTAAACAACAGCAATTTTCTTCGCCAGCATCGCACTTTGCATACCAATTTTAAGAATCACTCAACCGCCACTTCATGTTTTTCAACGGCCATGTTTTCTTCCGCCTTTTTGGAGCGTACGCGTACAAGGTTGCTGCCGACAGACAAAGTGACGTAAAGTACGACACATTAAATGGAAAGCATTCGTGTTAGCATATTCACTCGCTGGCTCGCTGTCTGGCTGGCTGACTGGCTCGCCGCGACACACAGCAACAGCGCAAAGTCAATCAATAGAGTCATCGTTTTAAATTGAATCGAAGCATACGCGAGAGCGTTGCGTATGTTTAATATTTTCCGCTAATCACTCATAATTTCTGATTTTTCTTCATTGTCATAGAAACACCGGCGCATTGTATCGGTGTTACTGGCGGGCGGACGGGCGTACATAGAAACCACCACTGGCGTGCCCTAATTCTGTTGTTGCCGCTCGCTTTCTTATTACTTTTGTTTATCATCCATTTGTTTGTTGGCCCGCTGACGCCTACGGGCCGCTGCAAACAAGCAAAAAAAAACACTTAGTCAGCACATTCGATCGAGCGAGCAGCTGATTCGTTGCGCTAGCCCTACAACAAACATTTGAGAAACTGACGTCGACAGCGACGTCTTGGCATTGTCATGTTTATGTCAAAAATGTAGTGTTGGCCATCATTTGACAACTTAATGAATTTTGTCTGCCTCCTCTCTCCACTCAGCTCCAAGTCGTATAAGTTGAATATGTCATGGCAACTATTGTTGTAGTTGTGCGTTCCATTTCACTTATTCAGCAAGTAAGTAATTGTTTGGTAGTTCAGAGCGGCAATAGCGCTGAAAGAATTATTTAATTTTTTTTGATTTTGGGAGCAGAGTTTTAAACGTTTGCAACTGCTCGTTAGCAACTGCTTGGGTTCTGGATGCGAAGCAGAAGTTAGCACATAACCCCCAATTTTTTTTCGAGCTTTTGAGGACAATAGTTAAATTCCCTGAAAATTTTTAAGTAAAATATGTGCAAAATGTATGATATTTATCTCCCACAAACTTAGTTACTTCAGATTCATAAAAATTTTTTTTTATTAAATTTTTTAAATGTTTTGACAAAAATTAAAAAAATCAAAAATTTTTCGCAAAATTAAAATTTTTTTTTGTTTTAATTTTTTTCTAATTTTTCGGACATGCAGTTTTAATAATTATTTTTTTATCAAAATTTTTAGACATGTTTAGGGCAAACAAATTTTAATAAAAAATTTTCGTTCATATTATATCTACTACATAAAACGAACAAAATGTTAAAGAAACATTGACAGCAATAATAAATTTAAACAAACAAAAGCGGCTGTGAATTTTACTTTACTATCTACATTTTAATAGTTATTTCGTAATATCACCAGTTAGTTACTTCAGATCCATGAACATTGTTTTTTTATTAAATTTTTTAAATGTTTTGACAAAAATTAATTAAAATTTATTTTTTTGCAAAATTTTTAATTTTTTTGTTCAAATTTTTTTTTATTTTTCGGACATGCAGATTTAAAAAATATTTTTTTTATCAAAATTTTTAGACATTTTTAGGGCAAACAAAATTTAATCAAAAATTTTCGTTCATATTATACTACATAAAACGAAAAAAATGTTAAAGAAAAGCGGCTGTGAATTTTACTTTACTAAATTTTATTAGTTATTTCGTAATATCACAAATTTCACAGATTTCAAATTTTTTTTTAATTTTGATGAAAATTTTTGATATTTTTTTTACAAAGGTACAATCAATAACTTTGTTGTGTGTTTTTATAAAATCAAAACTAAAATTGGATTCCTTTTTTATAAAAGAAAAAAAAATTGGAAAAATTAAATATTTTTACTGCTCATATGTATGTATGTATATTAGAAAACCTAAAGTCAAATAAAGTCGACTGTTTTCAGCCCCTTTTTTTAAAATGAATTCAATAGAAAATAATGAAAAAATCTTCTATCTACTGTAGCGTCGATTTTGTCTTGATAAATAAAACAAAAAAAAAAAACAGAAACAAAATGCGGATTTTTTATTTAATTTTCCCTTTTGCAAATACCGTCTAATGATTGTGGCTCCGCCAGTCCAAAACAAAGTGCTCTAGCTGAAAACAGGGCAAGTATTGCATACTTATAGAAATCAAATGCGATCCACACTGATTTTGCCAAGGTTACTACAACCAGTGCAACAACAACAATATCAAACTCATAAACACAGCGTTGCTTAGTAATAAGCCGAAAAGTATGCTAACTACCCTAGTTTCACGTCAGCAGCCTTTTCAAGGTAATCGCTAACACATGAAATTAGTTCTCCTCCACTCCATCGGCCCTTCCAACAAAACTCCACTAAATTCTGATAAAGTGTTTATTGCTTTCACCTAAGTATGCACGTGGAGGTCATGAAAATATTTCACAAATATTTGCAATCAACCGAAGTACTTCACATTCCGACGGTGACGTTGGCATCGATGATAATACCAACGAGCTATAACAACAACAATGCCGCTTTTCATAGCGCTGCTGTTGCATCAAACTAATACTTTCATACATACATAGCTTCTATTTTGACTAGTTGGGCAAGTGCGAAGTAGTGCCTGTTGCCTATTGTGTTGCAACAAGCAAGTGCGCCCAATGTCTGTTAAGTGTTTTTTAAAAAATGCAGCGCGTGCCAGCTGCAAAACTATCGGAAAAACTTGACGGGAAGAGCACGAGCATAGATAATGGCAACGATAGTGAAGGTACTTGAATGTGCTATCGGAGGCTTAGGCTCTTTGTGACAATAGCTGCCGCAGTTGGCCGCACCACCGCCGGCTTATTTATTGGCATGCCACATTTACAGGATACAGGAGACGTGTGATTTTGCAATGCCAGTCAAGCGAATGAGCGAGCGAGCCAGCAGTTAGACGGTGGGGGAGGCTTTTGTAATCGCCTGCTGCAACACAAGCCAAACACGCACACACACACACATAAGAAAGAAAAAAAGTACAATAAATACAACTAAAATGAGATAGCGTGCCCTGCTGTAGAAGCGGAAGGAAGGTGAGCTTTGTTGTTGTTTAGATATATAGTAGCTATTTGTAGTTGACGCTCGAAAACTCGTTAAGGCTTCTAGTGTTTAATCTAGTGTGACTTATTGTTATTGTTATTCGTAATATTGTGTTGAATGTTAAGCACTTTTTCATACTCTTTGATAGCTTGTAACGATTTTCTTTCTTTTTCCCATCTCAAGACCGATGGCGGCTTGTAAAACGAACAAAAAAACACAAAAAGCGACCAAGCTGCCAAGGAAACTACAAATAAAAAATAAGAAGATAACAGGAAAAAAAACCCGACATAATAAATGTTTTCTTAGATAGCGCACAACGAATTATGCCGAGTGATGGCAACACTGGTGCAACGTTTTAGCTTCGTTGGTTATCCGGCTTTTGATGCCTGTTTAATAGCTAAGAAAAATAGCACACAACCTTTATTGAATTCACTCGGCATAATAAGTTGCAGTGAAATTGCCACAAAATAAATCGTCAATTGAAATGATAGCAGCGAGATGTTCGTAATTAAATGGAGCATGGCATGGATAAATATGGAGCGATTTGTGCATATTATATGAACATGTGGAACACTCATTTATACTCAGAGTAAGAGAGAGAGAATAGTTATATAGATTATCGAGCTGTGCATATTATATGAACATGTGAAACACATTTTAACACTCAGAGAGTGACTGGGAAAGAGAGTCAGAAGATGGATGGCTTCAGACACAATTCGAGTCTCGAAATTTATACTGTCAGTACAGATAATAATTGATCAATTTCGTTCAATATCTATAGGCGTAGTTTCGAAATAATTTAAAGTTTCCGTAACCTCAATTTGTTGAGTTCTCCGTACAGAGATTGAATTGTTATTAGACCTCCGTGATGGATAACACATACCGAAAATTGTAATATGTTTTGGTATTTTTCCAGACGATAAGAAAATGTTGGCCAGCATTAAAAAAACTGTAATTTAAATATTTGAAAAATTTTTAAGGATCCCAGCAACCATCAAAAAAATATTTCTCAAACCTTGGAGAAATTCATAATTCTCATGTTGATATCCAACGTATTTCTCCAATTTTCTCAAACCTTGAAGAAATTCATAGTTCCCATGTTGATATCCAACGTATTTCTCAAATTTTCTCAAATCTTGGAGAAATTCATAGTTCTCAAGTTGATATACAAAGTATTTCTCCAACTCTGCTCATTTTTTGGGTATTTTCATATGTTTATCAAAAGCAATAAAGTACGAGTATAATGAATTTACGTACATTTATTCAAGGTGTTTTAAATTCAAAAGGAAGAAAATATATTTTCGATTTTTATTTCAGTACTGCTGACGTTTAAGACCAATTGGAGAATCACATTTGAGATCAAGTTGAGAACTAACTTTTTCTTAACTTGAGAATCATACAAAAAAAATGCCCTTTTGTTGAGAACACCTTCTCAACTTGAGATGCATTTGAGAAACAAAGTTGGAGGTTTGAGAAGTACCTTAGTTCTCAACTTAACCTCAAGTTGAGCTCAAGCCTAAATGGTTATTGGGATATGTTACATTTTCAAATTAGGTTCCGCAAAATTAATTTGCCATATCTCTCTCTCTTTCTCTCTTTCTTTGTCTCTCTCTCTCTCTTTATCTTCTTGTCTTCTCTATCAATCTCTCTCTGTTTATACCTCTCTGCCTTTGCCTGACTCTCTATCATACATAAATATATCCACCTCTATATAAATATATTCCACTCTATATTTCTCTCTCTCTATATACCATATATGTATATCCCTCTCTAAAACTCTCCATATACAATAAATACTTCCATCAGTTTCTGCCTTTCTCTATCTCTCAGCGTTATAAGAATGTTAAAAGCTAGATTGGAGCGGTTTATTATTCCAACCTCTTAAGTCACCTCCAAAAAGGGCGCGCATTCTCTGTCAACTCATCACAAGCGATAGGTTTGCGTTTTATTGCTACAAAAGTAAGAAAAAAAATAAAAATGTTTAAATTTTTGTAAGGGATCAACACTGGAAAGTCAAAAATAATAATAAAAAATAATTATAAAAATATTGAAATTAAGTTTGGTATGTTTTGAAATGAACTAACGCGGTTTTGCTTATGACATTCGGGCTTTCTCAGTGCCGTTATTCGTGTTCTATGGCTGCTCCGAGAGAAGTATACATTGTTTCAAGCTTTCAAAACGCTTACATGTTTACGCAGAACTTCCATGAAATTTTCAATCGCTACGTTCCAGCTACATTCTAACACGCACGAAACGCACAAAGCGCACCTTATCAAAAATTAGTCGCGGTGGCATGTGTCATGCTTTAATTGTGCCACATACGCTTTGCCAACTATTTATTTCAACTCAAAGCAAACAAAAAAAAAAAACACAGGTAAGTGCGTGCACATTTTATCAATTTTTCGTTTTTGTTACTGTGTATAAGTAATTAAAAAAAAACAAAACTTTTAATGACTAACGCTTAAGCGAGAAATTAGTTTTGGAACTTCAACGGTTAATAAAAGCTTTTAGTGAACAATGACAGTTGTTGAAAACGTTAAGAGAAAGTTGGTGGAACAACATTCAAATATTTATCAAGGCCAGAACATGTGTAAGAGGAGTTTAACTATAATAATAATAATCCCAACAAAAGAAACACAAATTGAACAAATTATAATAACCTATAAATAGTTTAGCAGTGAGCAAAAGCAGGTGAAATAAATAAATAAATGAAAATAAATTGTGCGTTAAGCCCAATTGCAGGCGTTGTAAATTAGCTGCATACTCTGCAGCAAAACACCTGCTACTCTTACGGCAAGCCTTTGCGCTGCATGCGAGGCATTTTCGCTCAACTAACTCGTCACGTCGCACTGTGGACGATTTATGGGAAATATTTGTATTATTTAAAAAAATAAATATGTGGACGATTTATGGGAAATATTTGTATTATTTAAAAAAATAAATATTGTAATTAAAATGAGTAGTTGAAGAAATGTTTATTAAAATTTAAAGGCACTATTTTTTTTCTACTTTATACGAGTATTTGCATTTCTAACTAGCTTGACGTATCTTGTTTTTAATTTCTAAAATTAAAGTAGGAAAAGTGTTTTTTAAAATTTGTGTCTTGTCTATGTTTGTCGTTTATTATTTACGAGTATTTTACGCTAGCCTCATATTAAATTTTTAAAGGTTTATGTGAAGAAAATATTTGGTAGCATACTTTTTAGCGCTTTACGATAAGTAAAAAGTAATTGTGAATTAATTGTAAATACAAATTTGTTTTACTTTTTATTTAAATTTGTTTTTGAGAAGCATCGTAAAATGGAGAGAATTAATTTATATGCCACAAGTTGGAGCAAATGCAAAAGGCTTAGCTCTAACTCTTGATTAATTTTAGCGCCTATAAGTATACCTAGATTTATACACTCGTTAAACTGACGTTAAAGAAATGTTTGGCAATTGATTTATAATATCTTTCTCATTATATGTAACATTCTTTTAGCCTTCCAGAAGTTTTTGAATTTAATTTGACACATTTCAGGAAGAAATGCATGGGTGAAATTGGACCCAAAGGTTAAAAAGTGAATTTGTAACAGTTAAAAATACTGCCGCGTTTTTGAGGTTAGTTTTATTAGTTCGGTATTTATTTAGATAAACCGATTAGGTCCATTTTTTGTTGTTTAATCCTGATTTATATACAAAAAAAAACAGTTAAATAAAAATGATCGAGACCATAGAAACATCACATAATTTTTTCCAAAAAACATGCCGCTTTGTGCCATTGTGCGTCGACAGGATAATTCGTTTCTTAGCTTTCAGATTTCGCGCACCTGCTAAACTGACACATAAAAAGCAATAACTAAAAAAAAGCCAAGGCATGAAGCTGGAGCAAGAAGATGTACTTGAAAACGCCTAAGCGCGCACATTAAAAATTTATATTTCAATTTTCAGCGCAGACTATAGCAAAAAAAACAGTACGGAAACCCATCAACATAGCCGCAAGAGTAATAATAAATGGTGAGAGTGAGAGTGAGTGCTCGTACGTCGCGCCGATGGGCACAGCGAAGTGAGTGCAATTCAAATTCATATCCAAATAGAAATGGCACACTGCCTCACACATCAATGTGGCGATGAAGGAAGCTGCCCTCTCCCTCCTGCTTCCTCTTAACACTGTAACTAAATTTTCACATGTGTTTTTTTTTTTGCTTACTCCGTTAGTCCTGTGCAGCTGCTGAATGTTGCAATGTAATAAAGTCATAAATAAAACAGCGGCCGCTTACTACAATGAAATTACATTTTATGCCGCAGTGATGGCTGGAAAGTTTTCTTTTATGTATAGCATGAAATTGTTGTTGGTTACAGGTGAAGCTGCGATGTACTAAGTAAATATTTGTTTGCGTGTGTGTGAGTGTGTTTGGCTGCTTTGGAGGCAGCTCCAGCCTATCTCGCTTATTGATGAAAAGAAGAAAAAATAATAATCAGCGTGAAATATGACCAGCGGCGCATAACTAGCGTCGTGCTTATTTATTTAACGCTGCGCTTCAAGGTTGTGGAGGAAAAATTGCAATTTTTTTAGCTTTCACTCGCTTAGGAGAGCTTGGCACATAAAAACTAATTGGAAAGAAAGCAGGAACTCCTTGAATAGGTGAGTACTTTCTTTCAACGTTCTTCAACGATCGAACCTCATTAACGACGCGGTCTCTACTGGCGTTTTGTATCTGCAAAGCTTGACTGCGAATGCTCTTATATCCGTCCAATGAAGGAATTTCGTCCATAAAAATATCCACCCTAAGAAGTGTTCTATTAATTTCTGATATCCCAAGTCAATGAGATTGTTTCGACATAGTTTGGGCCCGAGTAACCGAGCTTTTATTAGCTGCAAATAAGACACTTTCGCACAAAGCCACTAAAGTCACTTCGCCATCTTACAAATATATCTCTTTGAACCATACAGACAGTCGTGGTAAAGAAATGTGTATCGCAATGTGTAAGTATTGCCAGTCAAATGTTGTTTCAAAGATCCATAAGCTTATCCGGCTTAGGTTGAGAGTAAGTCTCTTGCTGTTTAGTGTTAGTGTATATCCAATTAACACTCTGTTTCGTAGTCATGTCGCAGGTTGGATGTGATCTAGAGCTCTGCGACTAAGTTTTGAGCTCCACTTATAAAGCTCTATGATAAAACTAAAGCATCGAATACTCAATGTTCAGGCAGACAGGGCCTATAAACGAGTTCAAACGAGTGCTTTCCATAATAGGAGATATCTAATTTTACTTTCCTCGAAGTTTTCACAGCGCAATGCCTTAAGCTGAGCTTATTTCAAAGTAAGAATGACACAGAGGAAGAAATTATTTCTCATCCGCGAGAACTATTTTGCTTTACAAAAAGGCAGGCTTTGAACACTGAATCGGTGAGCTTTGTAACGAAAGAAGTGTTCTGCAGCAAATAAATTCCGAGAATTCGGTTGCTGGCTGCTATCGTATGGGCACAAGCGTTTAAGATCTGAGATGTCTGCTGGTGAAAGCAAAGAATTTTACAGAGTAGAGAGTATTTGAAAGAGCAAAGGAGTAGTCATTTGACTTACAAAGAAAGCTCAGCAGAGTCTAGTCCAATTCAAAGTAGGAACTGTTTTATTTTAAGAATTTTTTCGAAAGCGAAAAACCCCAACCAGCGGAAGTGAAATGCGCGGAGCTCACAACATCGTCCCATCTCTGTTTGAGACTTCAGTCATAATTTAAATTACACAAAACTGCGGCAAGCGTTCAACATACTGAGTATTTTAGTCTTTTCCAGCATCCTCGCCAACACTTTAGTACCAAAATTCATTTTATCTAAACTGCCTTTCAACTCACTTTTATTTATGCTCATTTGCTTAACCGTTTGCCACACAATAGCGATCTGTTGTTCTCTACGCAACGTTGATTAGAAGCAATGGCAAGTTAGCCAAGCCAGCCAAGCCAGCAGCTGCAATCGCTCGAATTATAATTCAGTGGCTGCAGCTACCAAATAAGCCTTTATCCTTTGGTTAACCGACATCATGTGATATTGGTAATATCAACTCGAGAGGAGCTCGCTCACATACATTTTGGCGTATCTACAGCAACCAACAAATTGGTATGTGGCAGCAATGAGCATTAACAATTCTGGTCAATGACAAATGCAATATGGCCAACAAGCTGAATTGCGGTTAGCGTGTATAGAGTTTGTGAGCTCATTATACATACGCCAGCTAATTAAGGCAGTGCGCGTAGTATCTGTCCGTAAGTGCAATATTTTTGGTTGCAAACGGAAGGAAGTATCAATGGCGATGGCGATAAGCGAATCTTTGAATGTATTAGAAAATAGTGCGTGGAATGTTGATTTCCAGCTACTTTTGTTGCTGCTGTTGCTGCCGTTGCTGCGTCTAACCGAATAAAGTGCGGCAGTGGTTGGTGTAATGCGGTATTTTCCGCCTAAATGCGCATTGGCTAATTAGATTTTGTGGCCGCGGTTACGCGAATGCGGCATTGAATGGCAGAACGTCAGCTTTTTGGCGATTAAATAATTTTAAGCTGATTTTAGTTATGGTAATATTGCTCCTTTTGAAAAATTTTTTTTTTAGCAGCAGTTTGGGTTTTAGTTAATTCACATTTTAGAACGTAATTGGAGTGTTTTCAATGAAACGAGGCAAAGTCCCATGCTTATAGCAGTAAAGGCAGCTGTTTCCATGGTTGTAATTGCAAAAAAAACAGTGCACCTAAAAGTATGCCTTTAGTGCCTTACTACCACTATCGTTTACTCAACTTTTGATTCAATCATTAACTTGTGCAATTCTCAACTAGCTTACGGTAGATTCTTTTGTTAAGGTAGAGATTTTTAATCATTCAAATATGGAATTCTTACTCTTTTCGCTTTTCAATGCCGCGAGTCAGAGATTATTATTTTCTCTTAAAGCAAGATGATCGTTCTCTGGTAGAAATAGCTGGAACTTTTTAGAGCGAGAGCCTCATATTACTTTCAAACACGGCTACAACCTTTTCTCAATTTGTAACCTTTAAAACATATTCTTGTGCTTGTAAAATAATGACTTGTTGGCCTTGTCTTTTCGTTGTCTAGCAAGTAACCTCATTTATAATATAATAGCGGAGAAATTACTGAGCAGCTTAGGTTGAATTATCTGATGGCTTCGAAGTATTGTATGGCCTTGCAAATGTACGAGTACAAACATATGTATGTAAGCCTGCGGTCAAAACAATTGCATCACAGCGTGAAATATTTTTCATAATTGTGCTTTCGTTTGGCAATTTTTTTAACTAGTTTTAGAAATTTTGAAATATTTTATTTAAAAGTTACTCTTTTTTAATTGCTTTTTAATATTCTTTAATTAAAAAAAAAAAATTATATTTTTTAAAATCTCGTTATACGTTTGACTTTTGTTTTCGCGATGGTTTTATTTTTAGATTTTCTTTTAATATTTTTTTTTATTTTTCACTTGATATTTGGTAATGTTTGAAAAAATTTGTTAGCAAGTGTTATCTCAGAAATTACAATGCAATACAAAGGCATTTCTTTCGCAATTTGCTCTTGTATTGGTTGTTATTTTTTTGGGAGTAAATCGTTCCCTAAAAAATCGACTAAAAAGCTTGAAATTTTAAAGAAAATTCGCTGAGTTCTATATGTCACAAGTCTCTAGATTGGATTTATGATAAAAATTGTATGGGAGTAAATTGTTCCCTAAAAAATTCGATTGGCAAAGCTACGATTTTTAGGTCAACATTTTTTGGGAGCAATTTGTTCACTAAAAAAAATTAAAATTTCTAGCAATACTATTTGGCAAAAGCCTCTAGATTGGATTTATAGGTCAAAATTTAAATTTAGGTGAAAATAAGACAAATAAGAACGTAATTGTGGGAATAAAAATGTATCAAAACGTTGTGTTGTTTCTATAATTTTCACCATGGTTGTAAATTTGTATATATTGAGATATGTATGTACATAAAAAGATCCTAATAAACGCTATGTGGCCAGCAATTAAGCGCTTCACTGAAGCAATTCAGCGCTACAAATAACAAAAGCACCAACCACCGTCATCAACATATCGCACCGGTACTTGAAATTACAGCAAAAAGATAATAAAAAAAAGTACTTACATATATAAAAATTACAATAATAACAATAATAGATATGTATGTACATTTGACAGCTGTTGATGGGAGCATATGAATAGCGGCAATATGATCTCTACACACTCGACTTTCGACCGCAACTTAATTTGCTGTCTATTTTGAGCGGCAGTCTATGCGATTATTATTATACATATATTGTATATGAATATATGCAACTCCACATGTGTACGCGAGTATGTTCACAGAGATAGATAAGTAACTGTAATTGTTGAATGTCACAAAAGGCGAAATTGTCAGCGCGAACTTTGTTAGCAGCGGAGACAGAAAAGTGAAAAAAAAATAGCACAGCCACTAAGAAATATACAGTCATTATCTATTGAAATATGTAAGTATTCATTTATTTCATTTGTTAACAACGGAGGAATGGAGGGGTGTGCGCATGCGCGATGACAGTTGGAAGACAATCCGCAAGCGAGCGCAGCAAGTGCAAAGTGGCTTAGCCACAAAACGCCCATCGTCGTGCGTCGCAAATTGCATTGAAATGCAATGCGAAAACCGCCACTGCCACCGCCGACGGTGACACTCTCTCAAAGTCAGGCGTATAACTTTCACATCATTTTCTTTTGCTGCTGCTTCTTCTTCATAGTTGGCATAAAAGTTCAACGCTGCGGCGCAACTTCAAAGCGAAGCTGCGGTTCGAATAGATCACTTGCTGTGATCAGCAGCGGATTGGATGGTTGGGTGACGATGCGCACAAACAAGTGAATGAACGCATATGTATATTAAAGTGTTTATACATTTACAGCTAAGCGCGTAATAATAGAAACACGCGACAATTTTTCTTTTACTTCATTTATTTTTTTTTTTAACCCATCTAACTAAAAGTTTAAGCGATTAAAAAAAAAAATTTTTTTTTAATTTACCTAATAAAAAATTAATAGGAATTCCAAAAACTGTATAAAATACCAATGCAAAATTTAAAAATATTCCAAAGTTTCAAAAAATAGTATTGCAACAAATTTTCACTAATTTTTGAAACTTTTCATCAGCATTATAAATATTTTAGTAAGCTTTTTGTGTATTAAAAGAATGAAATGTATTGCAATTGAAATTTGAAAATTTAAAATTAAATTATTTTTTTTTAAAAACCCATCTAATTTAAAAAGAAATAAGAAAAAATGTAATAAAAAATTAATAGTAATTCCAAAAATTCTATTTCAAATTTTTTATAAAAATTTTTCTGCCCTAAAATTTAAGTAAATTTATAGAATAAAAAAATTTAACAAAATACCATTGAAAAATTTAAAGATATTCCAAAGTTTCAAAAAATTTTATTTCAACAAATTTTCACTAATATTTGAAATTTTCATCATCATAACAAATATTTTAATAAGCGTTTTGCGTATTAAAAAAAACTTTTAAATCAAAATTTACGAAAAATTTTGTATTATTTTGTATAAAATTCCAAAATTTTTTTAATACTTCATTTCATTCAAAAATATGTAATTCAAGGATTCAAAATAAAAAAAAGTGAGTTGGTATAAACGTGTTCAAAAACAGAAAAAAATCAACAAGTTTTTAATAAAATTTTAAACTAAAAAATAATTTTTACAAATTTTTTTTTAAAAACTTTTCTCTCAAAACCTCGAAAGTTTTGAATTGATTTAGCAAATTAAAATATGTGATATACAAATTTTACACTTTTGTGCTTTTTTAATTAAAATTTTTTTAAATTTAGAAATACTCAATAACTTTTTAATTTTTCTAAATTTTCTAAAAAAAATATTTAATTTGAGAGAAAAGTGTTCTTATTGTTTTTTTTTTACCAAATCATTTTCATTAGAGGCACCACAGCCAGCTCCTGTACTATACATACACACCGTTTTTTTTTTTTGCTGTAATTTCAATTGAACAGTGATCAGCTTTAAATGCTTGCTACTTTTGGCATTGGCACGCTTTCGCAGGCAGTCGGCTGGCAACCAAACAAAACAAAAAAGCAACACAAAAACCCAAATAACAATATAAACGTTTTAGACGCACTCACTTTGTACTCACTACATAATCACCACCACTTGGCATAACTCAGCACAAGCACATAAACATACTTGCAAACATATGTACATATGTACATACATACATACATACAAATGTTCTTTAAAGTCACTTATTTAACAATAAATTTGAAGGGACTCTGCGGACGAGTTTATTAGAAAATGGCCATGCAGCTAGCCAAATTGTCAATTAAGAGTCAAAGCGACTGGCTGACTTGGCTGGCAGTTGGCCACCATTTGAGCCAAGCAGCAACAGTTGTTTGGCTCTGGCGACAAAGCGAGACGGGCTCATTACAATAAATTTGTGTAAGTAGACAAATATGGACTCACATATGAACATATTTATTTATAAATATATTGAAATATGTGTGTAGCCATGTCTGGTTATGTGTCTGTGGCTTGTTAGTGGCGGCTAATGAGTGCAGTTATCGTGTCTGTTGTTGTTCGCTATTTGCGATACTTTAATGAAAATCGTATGAGCGCGTTACTGAAATTTTTTTTAATTACCTAAGTTTGGCAACAGCAATAATAACGGTATAATAATAAACTCCCTTTAAAGCAGTTCTACATTTTTTTTTTTTTTTTTAAGGTAAAAGAAGTTCGTGAAATCAGCTACAATGCCGGAAATATTTTATAGAATATGTTGTATATCTTTTAATTGCAAGTTTAAGTAACTAATAGAAAATGAATAAACAAATTTGTAGAACTTTATCTGTTTCCATATTTATCTTTAAAACGTCTTAAAAGCGTTGGAAAATACCATAAAGGCGTCCAAAAAAGCTTTAGGTAGTCCTAAATTATATGAAAAATTCAAAGAAAGCTGCAACTTTCACAATACTACATTCAATTTACGATACTAAGATTAACTAAAGATCTGTAAAAGCTCAGAAAAAGCTTTCGTTTATACAAAACTGTTTTACATCTACCTAATGGAAATTCACAGGAAAACTTAAAAATAGTTCCACTACACTTGTAAACTTAAAGCTCTACAAAACCCAATAAAGCTTCAGAAAATCAATTATAAAGCAAAAGTTTCAAATGGTTTTAAAATGCTCCATGAACTGGAAATTTTTTGACAATTGTTGATATAGCAACCTGCTTAAAGTCTCACATCTGTAGATTAAAAAGTTTCGAAAGTTTGTAGAAAAGCCCTGTAAAACTCAGATGTTTTCATATCTTCAAAGAAGTTATCAAATGTACGCAAAGGCGTTCTATAAAGCAGCGGAAAATTACATTTTCAGAAAAGCTCAGAAAGATTTTTGATATTTTTCGTTCAAAAATATTAAAATCTCTTAAAAGCTTTGAAAAACTTGTGAACTTCAACCTTTAATTTTTTTTAATTATACAGGATTGTGTTAAATAAAATATTGCCTCTTCAAGAGAGTGCAGCTTTCAAATTAAAAAATCGGAAAATATTTTATTTTTAACATACTCAAACAAAATTATGTTTTTTTTTTGTCGGCAACTTGGCAACGCCCGAAAGTGCTGAGCTTCCAAGCTCACAGTACGCATTTAAATTATGGAAAATTGCTATGGTGAACGAGGGCAAGACGAAGTATCTCCTGTCATCAAATAGACAGTCGGCACATTCACGACTGGGATCAAACATCACTGTTGACAGTTATAAGTAGAGGACTTCGTTTACTTAGGAACCAGCATTAACACCAATAACAGCGTCAGCCTTGAAATCCAACGCAGAATCTCTCTTGCCAACAAGTGCTACTTCGGACTGAGTAGGCAATTGCACAGTAAAGTCCTCTCTCGACGGACAAAAACCATACTCTATAAGTCTCTCATCATGCCCGTCCTCTTGTATGGCGCAGAAGCATGGACGATGACAACATCAGATGAGAGAGCTCTTAGAGTGTTCGAGAGAAAGATTCTTCGAAAGATTTATGGACCTTTGCGTCTTTGCGACGGCGAATACCGTGTACGATGGAACGATGAGCTGTACGAGCTGTACAATGACGTAGATATAGTGCAGCGGATTAAGAACCAGCGGCTCCGCTGGCTAGGCCACGTCGTACGAATGGATGAAATAGCTCCAGCCCTGAAGGTTTTTGACGCGGTACCCGCTGGTGGTAGCAGAGGAAAAGGAAGACCTCCTCTGCGTTGGAAAGACCAAGTGGAAAAAGACTTGGCTATACTTGGGATTTCCAATTGGCGCCAGTTAGCAAAAGATAGGGACAGCTGGCGTGCTTTGTTGACCTCGGCCAAAATCGCTTAGGCGGTTGTTGCGCGAATTAAGTAAGTAAGTAAGTAAGTAAGTAAAATTGCTATGGAATATTAAAAAGAATAAACTAATTGGGAAAAAAAGCTCATTCAAGCTTACGAAGCTTTCCAAAAATTTAAAAGGGAGAAAATGATTATTCAAGTTCAATTAATTCTAAAAACAAGTTTTCAAGAAATTTTGAAAATGTTATGGAAAACTCGAAGAAAATTTTAAAACGCTTTGGGAAATTTTAAAAAATCTCAGAAGCTTTTCAAATATGGGATTTTAAAGCAAGCTTAAGCAAATCTTTCCAGATATTGAAAAACAGAAAAACTCGCTCAAGCCTACAACTTTCTTTAAAAGCTTTCACTTTTCAGTCTCGCAATTACATATTTTATTATACAACGTAGTTGGATTTTTGTACAAAATATTTTCGAGGTTTTTCATAGTTTTGAGAATCGCTACTTCAGTTTTCGAATTTAATCAGTTAATAAGCTTTTCGGTAATCAACGCTGCGTATATCAACAAAATTTGCCAAAAATTACGACTAAAACTGAAGTATAGTAAGCCCAAAGCAACAACCAAATTCAAATTTGTGGCAACACAACAAACAACGAAATGCAAAGAAAGTCGGTTATTCCGGTTCATACTATGTCACATCATTAAGCTGCCATCCAACGACAACAGTGCCACACACGATTGCCTTTTGAGGCTTTGCAGCTTTTGCCTACTAATGCCACATAATGTCTGACTGCGAGAGCATTTCGACTTGCCGAATATGCCTACTTTTCCCCGCTATCATTTTACACTAGCTACCAAAGAGTCAATTTGGCTGGCACTTTAAGCCATCGCCCAGCCCAAAATAAGAATGAAAAAAAGAAAGGCTCTGCCAAGGCAATGCATTCACAGTTTTCTTAGCATACTTTTGGGGGCACGCGGCAAGCGGAAGCTTACGAGGAAGTAGCTTAGTGATATCGACAGCGAAGAGCCTGCTGTGCGATGCCTAATTTGCATGTGTATTTGTGTTTGCTATTATTAAGCTCTCCTCTGCCTTCTTCTCTTTCTGGCATTCACAATTGCTTATAGGCGCTTTTCTTACATTTCTTTATTGCCCGAACTTTTGCCTAGCGCTCACTTCATTTTTCTACTCAGTGTGTATCCAACAATCGACTATTGTTGGCAAACTCATATGACATTCAAGCATATTGTTTGTGGATATGTTATCGCGACGGCGAGGGCGGAAGGAGGAGCGGCGTCTCGCTGCTCACATCCTGCCAGCTTGCCAGCCAGCCAGCCAGCCAGCCAGCCAGCCAGCCAGCCAACCATCCAGCGGAAGCTTGCCAGGGCTCTAGTTGATGCTTCAATGCTTCAGCATTGGCCTGTTCGCTCGACTAGCAGATTATATCAATTTTCTTCTACATTTTTCACTTACTGTATTTATTATTGTTGTTCTCTTGCCGCTTGACTGCTGTCTAACTTTCTGCGCTGGCGATAAGCCGCCACTTCAAATGGCAGCTACCTAACTAAAGTAAGAAAGAAAGAAAAAAAAATTCAAATTCACTATCGACACCCACACAATCTTGGAGAGAGTAGTGTGAGGCTTGAAGACTCTGTATGCAACGCTCCTAATTTTTGTGTGTACGTATGTCAGGGTGTGTGTGTGTGCGCTTCCTCTGTGTTTGTTTACCGCTCTAAGCCGACAAGTGCAATGCTGGCAGTGCAAGTCCTGGCCGCCCAAGGATCATTGATATTTGATTTGTTATAATAGCGAATGGCTGTTGTGGAGGTGAGTGTGGGCAAGGCAGAGTGTACTTGATATATTCATATGATGCTGCTGCTGCTGCAAGTGCTTTTGTACGTGCGTATGTTAATACTATTTTTTATTACTTTTACGCCTCGAATGCGCACAGTAGCTTTAGCGTCAAGATTAAATAGTTTCTTTTTTGTTGGAATTTTTTTTTTTTTTTTGCTTTGAATGCTCAGGCATGCATGCTGGCAAATTTTTTCATGCATTCTACACAAATTCTTAGACTACATTCTTCATTGAACTGCCGTTTGCCTTCTCCTTGGCTGCCATTTCACAGCAGCTCGGGCTGTCTTTCTTTGGCTTGCATTCTATTGTGCAACTCTTTGCTTTGGCGCTGCAAGCTATTTTTTTTTTCAAACTAAGAACTTGTCAACTTAAGAATTGAATTATTTAAAAAGTTTCTGGCAAATTTTTCCTCTTCATTGTGCACACATTTTATTTTTTTTTTGCATAAAACATTTTTCTTGCAACTACTTTTTGTGGGATGGATTTTTATTTTATTTTTTGATGACTTCGGTTGGAATTACTGTTAAAAATTTCTTAAGAAAAACAAAAAAAAAAGTGTATATTTCTTAGCAATTTGCTCTCATTTTGCAAAACTTCTTTAATAAAGCGCGCAAGAGCAACACACATACAAGCATATGCAAATATATAATCGATTAGTCTCATAGCTGACAAACTTTTCGCATTAGCTAAGCACCAACGTATTTACATAAAAATATACATACATATGTACATACATATGTGCATATGGTTATGTTATGTATGTACACTAAAGGCCAAAATAATAGAATTCTGACGTGTTGTCGTTTGAAATTTTTTTTTTTTTTTTCATTTAAATTAAATTATTTTTTATAAAAATATATGTTCGTTAAAAAAAGCTCATGAGCAGACTTTTCAGTTTTTAAATAATGTTTTTGATTAAATTTGGAAATAGTAAGTTTAAATTAAAAAATACTAATTGTAAAATTTTTTTATAAAAATATTTTACTTTATGAATAATTTTTTAAACAACCATATTAATTTTAATTTAAAAGACTTTGAGGAAAATTTAAAAAAAAATTTCATTCCATTTGTATAAAAGCTCTTGCATGAATTACTTAGTACTAATATTTTTTCAGTTTTTAAATAATTTTTTTGATTAAATTTTTTTTTGTGTAATTTGTATTGAAAATTTTTGAAATAGTAAGTTTAAATTAAAAAATACTAATTGTAAAATTTTTTTATAAAAATATATTTATTTTATGAATAATTTTTTAAACAACCATATTAATTTTAATTTAAAAGACTTGGAGGAAAATTTAAAAAAAAATTTCATTTCATTTGTATAAAAGCTCTTGCATGAATTACTAAGTACTAATATTTTTTCAGTTAAGTTTCATATTTAAACTTTTTCTTTGGCTTTTTAAATATTTGTTTTTAATCAAAAATTTCGTTTTTTCATTTAATTTGAATCCAAGTTTTAAATAAAATATATTAATTATAATTAAAAAACTTTAAAGGAAATTTAAAAAAAGTGTTAATTCCATTAAAGTTTCGAGCATTTTCAGTGAATTATTTTTAATTTTTTTCTTTTGTATATGTAAGCTCATAAAAGCTTTTTAAAAGCCAATAAAAGCTTTTGAAAAGCTCATACCAGCTTTCCACAGCCTATACAAGTTTCGTATGATTCAAGTTTGAAACACGCTAAGGCGCTAAAAGCTTTTAAGTAGGTGCTAAAGTTCTGAATTCTTTTACGATCAACTTTGTTGCTTTGCTGTTTGACAGTACTCACATATTTAGTTTAAACTTACAATATACATATGTAGAATTAACACTGCAGCTTTCGTGGTGGTGTCAGAATTAAGAAAAATACAAAAACTTCAAGTAAGCTTTTAAGAAGCTTGAAAAAAAAATCTTTCAAAAGTCTTTAACTAAACTCAGAAATAGATAGCTTTAAAGAATGATATCAATATTAAAATCAAAAACTAAATATACCATAAATTTTCTACGCCTCGGAAACGCCTTAAATCGTTAAGCTTTTAAGCTCAAAAGTTAGGTAATTGTACACAAAACGAAATTTATCAACTAGCTGAAATGTTTAAATTTATAGCTATTTGTTGTGTGTTTGTATATTGAAATGTGTGTTCATTTTTTCATTTGTATAAATCAAACTTGCAGTACTCCTTGGTAGATTATCACGCACTAACCGCAGATTTTACGCAATAACACCGTGGGTGGTCGTACAGCTTATGATTTTGCGCAGTGAACTGAAAAAATATGGATAATAATAATAATTTTTTTCCCACACTTACACAATTTGCGTGCTTAACTACGCTCCATTTGCAAATTATGAACATGCGAAAAGTTTTAATATGAAAAACTTTGACGTGATGCCTGACAAATTTTGCAAGGAAATATATGTAAGAAAAATCAGCTTTTCGCACATAAGGCCCAGAAAATTTGTAAGTAGTTAAGTAACTTTAATATAGCAATAAGTTGATATTTCAGTCAAAATTAAACTCACCACATTACAGCTAAAAGTACTCTAAACTTTAGGGTGTCCCAGAGCTGCAGAAAATGGATAAAGACCATGCTTCCATCTTCGAAAGTGTCGGAGTAAAACGCAAAAGCGCTGATTATAAAATTCCTTACTCGACAGTTTATCGAGTATTTATCTGACACAAAACTTTGCAACGACGAAACTGAGATCTTCTCTGACGGCTCGAAAGTGGACACCGTACCTTGATCTGGCTTCGTGTATCTGCAAGCCTTAGCCAATGAAGCTTACAAGCTGTAGTGTGCGTATACATTAACAATATGCTAAAGACTGTTGGCTGGACTTCACAATGGAGCCGCCCTAAGATCAAGTAGCGAATTTTTTTTTTTAAAAGGTAGTCAAAAGCATAGTCCAATGTACCCCTATCGGAATTCTATGGAACAATTGAGACACCGGTGGACAACAAAATTCCGCCGGCTGTTTTAGGTTAAAACCTTGACGGGTTATTCTTCAATGTTTGTTACTTCGGCGTGTGACTACTTCTTGCCTTGCATCTCCGCAATCCTACCACTTTTGCATTTTAAAGAAAAAGGCTATTCATACAGACAATCACTCTTTTGAGTACAAACGTAAAGATGTAGACTAACGCAGCCGCAATAGACTACATTCAGAAAAGCTCAGCCGACGAATTCTCCCTTGTACAGTTGCTTAGACAAATGACGACATTCAGTTTTCGAGGTTAGGTTGGATTACTTTTGTTGGAATGCTCGAAGTGGATAAGATTGCTTGGGTGGTTGCGTTCGTTTACTTTTGTGGTGGATGGTCAGTCAGAATAGGTAAGATTGCCTTGGTGGTTGAGTTGGATCTCGTTTGATGGGACGGTCCAATAGAACCAGATTCTGAGTCGTCGGTTCATTGTTTTGTTAGTTTTTTGGTCAGTCGAAATGGATTAGTTTCCTAGACTGGTGGCTGCGTGTGGTCGAAAACGACATTGGCGTTTGTGCGCAAGGCTTGAACGCCCTAACCTAGCATAAACATTTTGGAAGACCAACGAAGTTTTTATTGCACAACAACTCATATCTAAACATTTTAAATTGCTACACATAAGCGCTGCTCCGTGTGCTCAGACTGTACAATGTGAGTGCCACAAAACGTTTATTGCGAGCTCGCCACCAGTAAAATAAGCAAAATATCAGAGAGTAAACAAACTATTTTATTATTTTAGCAACATCAAAGCTCGAACGTTTAAATAACCAATAGGGAATTAAATTTCAAACATTGCAAGCAAAACAGCATTTTTTCGCACAGCACATTTTCAGCTATTTCAATGGCTGACCACCATCAACAACAGCACCACTACCACTATCCACCTCCAGCAGCACCGCATCGTCGTCATCCACGTCTTTGTCCACTGTGTGCATTGAATTCTAATCTCAATTCGCGTCCTGCCAAACCAACGAATGGCCATTGTTGTTGCGTTGCAATATTGGCTATCTTGATTTGCTGTTGTTCAAATGTGTGCACATCAATGGCAACGAGCAAGCACACACACACACACACACACACTCACATTTCCTGCCCGGGATAGTCTATAAAAATCGTATAAATGTTGGGGAGACATAAATAAATTGATATGCATAACGGCTAGAGAGCACGTAGCGAGTGTGGCAATTCAGCGTCATTGGGTCTGAAGCTATGTTGTGCAGCTACAATAAACGAATACATAGAAAATGCATGTGTGTGTGTGTGTGTGTGTGTGTTTACATAAAAATCCAGTGTCCCTACACGAAAACCGACAACACTTTTACGTTAGCTGGCTGCACGGCGCGTGCATTACTTTCGCGCTATTTGACCGGCATTGTTGTTGCTGCATTGGCATTTCCCTAGTCCCACTAAGCTGCTGGTAGATGTTGCTAAGCCGTGTCTTTTGCTTTCGTTTCTTTATTTTCCCCCCCTACGCGTTATCATCTTCCCTGCGCTTGTTTAACCAAAGCTGCTGTTTGTCTCTTTCGCTACCTCGCGCTCGTTGCTGCTGGTCGGTCGGCTGTGAGTTTATCTTCCGCTTCGCTTGTGTCTGTGTATTTCGCGCTTTTGCAGTTCGACTTCACGTTCTTTAATTTAGTTTGTTGTTGTTTTTGTTGTTGCATGGGTAATGCGCTTTAAGCTGCCGTCAACAGCGGCGTGAGTGAATGCGCCAGCAGCTTTAATTTAAAGCGAGTGAAGACGGCTGGCAGGCAGATAGCGGATGTGGGTGGCGGAAAATCCTTTTGTTACAACAGCACCGAATTTGTTTTTTCGTTTGTTGCATCTGTTTTTGTTGTTGTTGTTGATATGCAATACACACGCCGACGTTAGCTGGCAGGCTGTCACTCAATTTTGCACTCGTTGCACTCTTTTTCTGCTGGCTTTTTTTTGTTGTTATACAATATAGCATATGCATACCACAGATCACGAGGGCTAAGAGGAAGCATTCTTTTTTATGGACGTAACCGTTTCATATTGCTAACGAGTGGTCGTGGTTTAGATGATACTCCTCATATTTAGTGGTATAATGTTAAATAAAATTCTCAAGCTGATAAAATAGGACTCAAGCCACTTAGGCAAAGAACGTCCTAAGAGAAAATTCTAAGTTGATATCATCTCATAGCTCGCCAAAAAGCTGCGCCAGTATGGATCTTTTCACACGGCTTGGATTTATCAGACCAAAAAAATGCAACATTTTCGCTTAAACTCCCGTCAAATAATGTGCGAGCTTGTATGTAATTATCGAAAGCAAATTGTAGATTTTTTAACACAAGAAGTCCCTCAACTGCCAGGAAAAAACTTGCGACTTTTCATGTTTCAACCTTGGAAGATGACGCTGCTGATTTCAAAGCTTTCTTTATACTCGTATACAATAAAATGATTTTTGAAATACGCTAGCGATTTTTTGCTGATACTTTTTCAACAATTAGGAGCCGTAAGTTTTTGCTAGTGTTAAAAGAAAATGTCGCTTCTCATCTGTACAGCGACAACTGCATTTTTTTTTTTAATTTTTTTCCCCCACTCAGTCATCCGCATGTCCTCAACATGCTGTCACTGCTATCGGGCTAAACTGAGCTCTTTTAGCCGCAACATCCTTGCCAGAGCCTGCAAGCGAGCGAGGTTGTTGCACGCTCAATGGGCGCGGCTGGCTGTTGTACACTTAGGCGCCACTCAGCGCTGCACTTCGCCGTTTATTTTGCATTTTTCTACACATATTTTTGCAAGCAGGCTTCCTTCGCCCTGCAACCTGTAGGTGCCACTGGTACCTCTATATACAACATAACCTAACGATATATTCTTGGTTTGTTTTTTTTTTTTTTTTTTTTTTTTCAAATAAAAACACTCTACGTAACTTGGCTAAATGGCGGCTGTAACGAGGCTAAAACGCGTTTATATTAAAGTACATACATACGTATGTTTGTATGTACATAAGTATGTATGCCAGCGGAATGATATGGATATCACCGGCTTCTAATGGCTCACTCACATAAAGTGATGCAAAAAAAAAAAAAATGAATATCATAGAAAAGAAAAAAGTACTACATATTCACATAAAAATGTACGAATGTTTGTCACCATAAATGCGTCTGAGTACACGTGCACTTACCACTGTGATGGGATAGAATGGATTTATGATGGTGAAGAGTAGAATGTGATTTGGCCGCGTAGTTTCCGGGCGTTTTCGTCGCAGATCATCATTGGATTTGTTGAGCAAAGCCTGTTGCTGGCTTTGTTGTACGACCGCCTGGAAGAAAAAAGAAGTAACGAATATTAAAAAAATGAGAACATGTGTTTAAGCAAACAATGTGGCATTAAAAATGTTGCGGCTGCTCCAAAAAATATGGAGCAAATATGATAGAAAATATTTTAGTGATTTGTTCTACATATTGCGTTGCGAGCATTTTACGTGCATTTTTAAAAGCAAGTGGCAGATTTTTTGCTTGCTATTTTATAAATTTTTAATCGTCTGATTTTTTTTTTTGCTTTTGCTTTAGTGCAATTATCAAGCGAAAGATGGCGTTGAGTAGCAAATATAAATTGCACCGACAAGATTTTGTATACTCCGCGTAGATAAGCAGAATGGTGAAAGCAAGTTGATGAGAAAATTTAATTTGAAACATTTTGTGGCAAAAACATTGGGTACAAACCAAAATATAAATAATTGTAAATATTTCGGAAATAAATTTAAATTTTAAAATAAATTTAAAAACTATGTATGTATGTATATATTTTTTTTTAAAAGTAATTAAGTGGAAAAATGCAAGTTTCAGAAAATAAATTTATATAAAGAAAAAATAAAAAGATTTACGCGCGTCAAAAATTATATTTTTTTAATGTATAAACATTAATGAAAATTGGCATATGTAGATAAGCAGATTTAATTTTAAAAAATTTTGGAGAAATTTGTAAAAAAAATTTAATTTTTAAAAATTTAGAAAAATTTTAATTTTGTTTAAAATTTTATTTTGCGTTTAAAAAAAAACTGGCAAAAATTATTAAGTGAAATTTTTATTTTAATGCAAACAGTTTTAATTTTAAAAAATTTTGGAAAAAGGTTTACGCTCATATGAACATACATATACATACATATGTATGTATGTATAAAAATAAAAACAAAAATTAGTTGTACAATTTTAATTTTCAAATATTTAGAAAAAATTTTAATTTGTTTAAACACAAATGGCAAAAATAATAAAGTGAATATATACAACAAATTTTATATTACCCCAAAAATAATTAAAATTGTATGTAAAAACTAAAAAATATAACAATTTAAGAAATGTTTTGAAAAAATTTTGGAACACTTTTTTTTTAATACGAGCATTTCATTTTAAAAATTTGTTTAAAAATTTACTTTGACATTCGTACATATGATTTTCAACATGTGCTCAGCTTTCAAGCGAAACTGCTGCAGCTGTCAATTAGTAAGAAAAATACGAGCAAACCATAACTTCTCAATTAGTAAGAAAAACATTTTTTTTACCAGCTATAAGTGAAAAAGTCTGACGAAAAATATTTAGACCATAGAAATTGAAAGCACTTTAAAGAGTTTGAATGCCACAAATAAACAGGAAAGAAATTCGTCCATAGACGCCTATCAAGCATTAAAATCTGTACAAGAGAAAGCAAACCTTTCTTTGACTGATGTACATACATATGTACCCCAATAACTAGCGAACTAAAAAAAAAACAAAATTTAGGTGAAACATGCGGTACAAATGCGAACAAATGGAAAATGGAAATTAGAGCAAGCGTGGTGGAATGAAGCAATGCCGAAAATAAATTTCAGTAATATACATTAATATAACAGTACATTAGTGTACAAGAAACGTTTATTAAAACGTTGTTGTTGTATGTACATACATACATACCTACATACATACAATGCACACATCCATTACTAGCACGCAAGCAACAACAACAGCAGCAACACCTTTCCTCTTCCCCGCTCATTCAATCAGCTAACATGAAAGACGTCAAACTACTGTCAATCAATTGAAAACATTTTAGGTTTTTTTTTTTCAAAAGAAGAAGAAGAAGAGGCGAAATCGAAGCAGGAGCTAGCGGGTGGTAGAAATCTATCAACGGTAGCATGAAAAATTTTCTTTTCATTTTGTACTTAGTATGTATGAATTGACACCTGAGCGTTGTTTGGCTCTTGTAGTGCTTGTGTTTTACATGTGCTTTTTGTTGTTGTTACTTTTTTTTTATTAATAGATTTCATTTAAAAAGCAACTAATGAATTTACTACATTTTGCGCTGATCATCTTACCCGCCCGCCTTGACAGTGTGATCAAGCAAGGAAGCATTTTAATGAGTTGTTGCATGTCAAAAATTAAAAAAAAAAAAAAAAATTGACAATTGTATCACCATGCAAAATGTCATGAGCACGGAATGTGTCAAGGTAGCTAAAAAAAATTTAATTTTTAAATAACAATTTTTAATATAAGAAACTAAAATCGTTCTCTCTGAACTGACAAGCGAAATTTAGAACGAAAAATAAGCGAAAGTGGCAGCAGGAAAAGAAGAGCATGTCAAAAGTGGATTGTGAAATTTTGCTACAATTAACTAGTTACCAACTAGTTTTAATGGAGAGGAGAACAGTCCTTACCACTTAGTTTTACCTAAAAATTCTTTTAAACGAATTGAATAAGACTAGTTATAACATTATTTTCCATTAGTCGAGTTCTGATGATACTAGTTCATAAAGAGACTAGCAATAAATATACGATATTACCCTTAACTAAATAAAATAATAGCTGGAACCAATTGTTATACCTTGAACACAAATTCAATGTGTCTTACACATTTGCCGTATGTTGCTTTATAAAATGCTGCTCGTCAGATGGCGCTACAGTAGCTTCAAAAATTAAATATGTAGTTTTCATCTTTTTTACAGTTTTAATGAGAATCAATAAACGTGTATACATCTAATACACCCGCTAGGTGGCGCTGGAGTCGACCTTTCGTATAAAATCGAATTTATTATCCGATATTCATAATTTTTAAAATATTAAAAAATTTTAAAATATTGTAAAAAGAGGTGATATACCAAGGTATTAGAAAAATTAATTACCACAAGGCGTGCCGGAGTGCGTTACGCCGTTAGCGAATAAACGTAGAGTACCACGTCTGCCCTGCTTCTCTTTAGCTATTGTTTGCAAATTTAAATATATTTTTTTACACATTTCACATTCACTACAGCTAAAGAATAACCCAAATATTTTTATGTATACACAAAGCATACCGCCATAACACAAAAACTCTCAAATTTGCCTGCCGCATTGCATAATTTAATAATTATATTAATTGCTTCAACACTTCTATTTGTTTAATTTTTTTTCTCTAGATCACGTAAAATTGCCTAATGTCTTTTGTTTCAAATGCTTTTCACATTTTTTCAATTCTAACATATTTTCCCACTTTTGTTACTTTGTTACTTTGCTACTTGCTGCCTGCTGTTTGCTGTTGAACGTTTGTTATTTGCTTAATTGCCTGCCATTAACTCATTTAAAGCCGGTCAAGTCAGCATTGCTTTGTGGCTCAACAGAGATTTGAGTGGAAGTAAAGAAAGAAACCAAATGTGGAACAATTAGATAAAATAAAGAGGACAAAAAAAAAACAACAATCTTATTTGTGTTACTTGGCCTTTTGTCGCACAAGTTGTTGTTTAGGTTTTTTTTTACGCGCGGCGAACGTTTGACATTATTACGCAATGCGCATAGTTAAATGGCGTAAAATGAAAGGAAAGAAAAAAAATGACGAAATAGCGTAGAAAATTAGCGAATAATTTGTGATGTTTCTATAGAGCTAAAATATAATTCGCACAGCTCTGTGATTCAGCTGTTTAGAGCTCGGCTTCGGTGACAATTGCAATCATTTCATAACTAAGAAAGCTTATAGACGTTTTACAGCCCGTTGGCTCAGTAAAATGTTGCAACTCAGTTTGAGGCGTTATGAACTCAAATGTTATATAACAAGAGATATCGTGCCGATGAAAAATATGCACGTGCAAAATATCACTTCATCAAAATCAAGTCTTAGTGGGATCTTTCCATTATATTCCTAAATTGTTTATAAGAAATATAAAAAGTTGATCTGAGCGCCACCTGTTGAGTTTTCAATTGCATTTCCGATCACCACATGCTTCGCGGTTAGAACTTATTGTAAGCTTTAGACTTTTCACGCCTGCCAGAGACGAGGTAAAACAAAGCGGGGAAATGAAATAAGCTACAAATCTTCTACCGGGGAATGTTTATTTATAAAGCAAGTGTACAACATTTCATCAGTAGTGTGAGAGTGATTCACATAGCTGAGCCTTTTCTTTATCGATACGTACAACTCTTTAAAGTTACAATCTTTAAACCACTGGAGAAAGCACATCACCGAAATCGGTTTGTCACCAAACAAAACATTTCACAAAGGATGACTCATCCCAAATAACAGACTTTTTCCATTTTTCTTACACTTTAATTGCTAAACTTTCTCGCTTGGATTCTTCTTGGATGAAGTCTAGATGAAAGCTTTAATTGACGTACGTAATTAATAATGCCCTTAAACTATTCGTATTGTAAGAACCCTAATTATACTCACTCTCTGAAGTTAAAAAAAATTCGTTGTCCAAAGACCGCAACAGCCATCCTCTCTGCAACTCCTTTTATCGCTTTGAATGTGACAGCTTTTAAGTATTTTTCTTTACTTTCTTTAGAACTAAAAATTTTATTTTTTTTACTTTTCTTTTTAAAATGCGCATTTTAAGGTGGACTTCGGAGTTACAGTTCAAACGCCATTATGACCGCCACAAAACAAACGTTTGGCCTCATAATTTTTCAGCAAGATGACGAGCCTTTAGCGCACTCAAGTAGTTTGGTAAAAAAAATAAGTGTCGTAAAAAAACACAAGAAAAAAAAAAGTATACGAAAAAAGTTGAAGTTGAAGTAATGATGCAAGAAAACAAGGGAAAATTGCAGTGAGCCATATAAAACGCTTTTTTTGCATAATGTTGAATGGCGGAGCTAAGCAAAAAAAAAAAAAAGGAAAAACAAAGGAAACCGAGTAACAACTAACTACTTTACTTAGCAACGCTGCAAAATAGCTGACACGTACAGCCGACGTTAATGGCAGTTGCGAAGTATTGAAATTTTAATTTTTATTCTTTTGTAGTACCAAGTTTTGTAATTTAATTTGTTTTTTTTTTCTCTTTGAGCACAAAACCATATTTCTCAAACTAATAGTGTAGATTTTTTATGATTTCATTTAGTACATTTCGCGCCACACACATACACCCCATTAACGACAGAGGCCATCCTGATTTTATGCGTCATTAACTTGTGGCAAGTTAAGCAAAAATTTCAGCAAAATTAAGAAAAAAGGCAACACGAAAAATGTCGTCAAATATGAATTATGATTAATTGTTGTCTGCAAAAATATTTAATTATATTTTTTAAATTTGAATTTTCCTAAATTTTAAATATCTTAATAAAATTTTTATTTAAAGTTCTTCAAAACTCGAACTTACAATTTTTTAAATAATTTACTAAAAAAAATTAAATTTAATAAACTTAACAAATTTTCTTGAATGTCACACATTGTTATAATTACAAAAAAATTGTTTAGTTTCACAAATTGCCTTATGTTTAAAAATATCTTATATTAAAAAATATTATTTTTCAAACATTTTTAAAATACCTTTAGATCTTAAAGCTTCAAAAATATTCAAACAAATACCTTAAATTCAAAAATACTTATTTTTATAATTTTAAATAGCTAATTCCAAAATTCCTGAAATTAATACCATATTCTTACGTTTTTTCTTTTTGTAATTTCGGGTAAAGTTTTCAAACTTAAGTTTTTCGAATTTCATAACACTACACAATTTTAAAAACTTGAAAATTTCTACAATTTTGGAATTAAAAAAAACCATTTTAGAAATAATGTAAAAAATAAAATTAAGTTGTTTTAAGCTTTATTGATTTCCCAAAATTTTACACAATTTCATTCCTGTTTTCAAAATTTCACAAAGGCAGAAATTCCAAAAAATTTTCAAAATTCAAAATTTTTTCAAATGTGAATATTTGCCCAAAATTGTAAAATTGGCTATTTCAATTATTTTCAAAAATCCAAAATTTCACATAACATCAAAAAATCTTCAAGTTTGTAATTTCGAATTTTTTTTAAATGTTTCTTAAATGGCAAAAAAAAATTTCCCATTCTTATGCCATATACGAATGTCACAAAAAATAAAATCAAACGCAAAATATAAGAAACATTACAAAAATTAAAGCCAACAGCCGGATAAAGCAGGCAGCAAGTATGAAATCAAAAAAAAATAAAAAAAATAAAATATTAATGTGCATATTTATTGCCGCCCATAAACAACAAAAACAATTCGAGCGCGGCAAGTGAACGCCTTCGCCTTCGCCTCGCTTTTTATTATTTATTAGCTAACGCGCGCGCCACTACCACTTCCAGCGCGCAGCACTGTCGAACGGAACAAGTTGTGCGCGCGTACGATGAACAACAACAAAAACAACAACAACATGAACAACCACAATCGCCTGCTTAGCGCGCACAAATTATTTAATTAAACGTGATTTTAATGATTTTATAAATAATTTTATATTTAGTATTTATGTATGTTGATGAACCACACGGCCGAAGGCGCAGCCAAAAACCGCTGATTAGTCGTCGTGTGTGTGTGCTTATTAAATTTGCAAAATATTGTCAATAAAATATAATTGCTTTTGTGTTGGTTTGTTTTTGGCTTTTACATGCACATTAACATTTTATATTCACATTAAAATTTGTTTTTGCCGCGTTGCGCGCGCTTTCAACTCTACGTCTGCTGTGTACGTATGTATCTACATACATACTCGTACAAGCTTCATAACTGCATGATGACGCTCTGGATGGATCATGAGGAGATGAGTCGCCGGTTGTGAATAATAAAAATTATGAGTGTAAAAATTTATGAAAATGTGTGCTCTATATTTTAATTTGTTTTATGAAAATTTGTCACATGTCGACTAAGGTGTGAGATGATGAGAAGTGTTGCAGAACTTGCGAACAAAATATTGTACATAGTGACATGAAATATGTAATACACTGCTTAGCATATTTATAAGACGATCACATATTTTATCCGTATTATTTTTCAATTAAAATGCTGGCCAATGGCAAATAAAAACGAACAAAATTTCTTTTAAAGTTAATTTTTTTTTTTAATTAAAAAAAATTTTTTTTTGAGAATTTTCAATTTTTTATTTTAAAATTTTTTGTTGTACCACAGTTTTATAGCTTATTATACCTTATATCAATAAAGTATAAATTTGAAGTAGCTACATACATATTGTTAATTTTTGTAAAACTTGTGAACAAAATATTTTAGTGAAATGTAGTAATACTCTGCCGGCCATTCTCTATTAAAAGTAGAAAATAAAAAATATATAAAAAAAAATAAAAAAAGTATTAAACAAATTTTAGCGTGTTTTTTTTTTTAATTTTTAAAATTTTGTTTGTACCGCAGTTTTAAAACTTATTAAATTTTACATCAATAAAATACAAATTTGAAGTAGCTACAAAGCTACCAATAATTTTTAATTTTATTAAAACTTTTGAAAAAAATATTTTAGCGAAATGTAGTAATAGATACTCGTACACTGCCGGCCATTCTCAATTAAAAGCAGAAAATAAAAAATTAATAAAAAAAAATTTTTTTGGTACCACAGTTTTATAACTTTTTAAATTTTATTGTAAAAAAGGGGAAATTTAAAGTAACTTCAAATTCTTCCTCTCAGTTAAAAAAAATTTAAATCGGCCGTAATTTGTAGCAACTTAAAACAAGCACTAGAATTTAATGGAGTACAAAACTGCTTACTCGAAAAAAAGAGTTCTAAAAAAATGTAAATTTATTTAAACTTTGATGAAAGAAATTTTTTTTCTACTAACTTTCAAAATTGTATTTTTTTTTCATTTTTTTTAAAGAAATTCTGCTTTATTGTTATTGAAAAATAAATTGTATTTTAAGAAAAGCAAAAAATTTACTAAAATTTTTTAAATATTGTGGAATTTTTTAAATTTTTTTATTACATAATTTGCTTTTATTTAAGAAATTTTTTATTCTCAATTAATTTCCAGCACAAATGCATTTCCTCTACTACAATTCAAACCCTTCCACTTACATTGCCAGTAAGCAAATCGTTCTTGAATTTAAATATACAATTTGTTTTCCTTACATTGTTTATTGTTCCAAAGCAAACATGTCTAAATAAGAAATGGCTCACTTAAGTAAATTCACTTTATCGACAGCTAGCCAACAGCGAAATGTTTATCTAAAATCTTTATAATTGCTTTAAAAAAATTAAATTCAATGCAATTTTGTAGAAAATAATTCAAAGGAAATAAACGTAAGTGTATGTGCGTGTGTGGCTGTGTAAACGTTTGATTGTGTGTTGGCATTTACGTTATTTCCTCAACACTTGACAGCAGCATGTTTCGAATCTACCGCTCCCACGCTCTTCGCCTTTCCCCCTCTTTCGGTACTGCACTTGTCACCACATTGCAGTCACTTCATCTCTCACGATGTATTTCCCTTAACTAACTCAAATCTTTACATTCTGCCACTTCTGCTTGAGTATTCAATTGAGCGAGCGGCTTGCTGTTGCTATCAGCATCACAATCAAATCAGCGTCATCGATAAAAATCTAAACACACACACACACACACGCACACAACCAACATACGCTTTTGGGTGTTTTGAATTGTTGTTGCTTTTTCATTTGTTGCTTCTCAAATGTTTTGACTACCGATGCTTTGGCGTTGTTGTTGGTGACTAGCTGGCTGCTTGGCTGCCTTTCAATGTGTATGTTTGTGTGTGTGTGTGTGTGTGTGTTTATCGCTGCTTTGGTCGTAAATTATGAATGCGCAATGAATCAATTCGAATGGCTATAAATGCCAAATTTGTGGATTCAAAACAAATCAAGCAGAGTGACCACAAAAAAAAAAAAAAAACAACAAAAAAACGAGAAGAGAAAAAAAATGCGGAAAATGCTGAAGCGGATGAGAAGCTGCTGCGCGTGAATGAGTATACACACACATACATGAGTAGTCGTGGCGGTAGCGGCGACAGCATTTGAATTCTTGTTGGGTGAGTCGTAGGGTCAAGCTGGGCGCGGATGCATTTCGATTGACAGGCGCGCAGCGCAGCAAGGAAGTGCTCGAATATAAAATTTAATGAATGAATTGAATGAGTGGACGAATGGTTGAGTGACTGGGTGAGTGAGTGAGTCAAGTGGTAGTGCGTTGAATGAAAAATTGAGGAAAACATACAGAGTGAATATGAAAAGCGATGGATGGAGTTATTATTAATTAAAAATGTATTTATTTTCAGTAATAAATATTCGATAGTTTAATTTTATTTCCGATTATTTTGTATCAATAATTTAGGTATCTTTTCTCAGTTATCACTTATCGACATTTTTGTATGCATCTATGAAAATTTTATTTATCGATATTTCGATTAGTATCGTAGTTTTTTATTATTCTGATTTTAATCGTTTATTTGTAAGTGATTTTTTTTTGCTATCGTCATTTTACTTATGGAAATTTTCGCGCTTATCGAAATTTTTTAAAGGTAGTTTTTGGTAATTATCGTTTTTTTTTTGTATCGATAACGCTAATGGTTTCAGCATCAGCAAGTTTATCGGTAGAGAAACTTTTAGTCATACAATTTTTTATTTTTAAAGTCATGCCGAAATTTCAAAGCTTTCAAAATATATTTTATGCATCAAAAAGTGTGTAGATATCGAAATTTTTGTAAGCATCGAAATTTGTTACTATCAAAATTTTTGTATGGAGCTATGGATATTGAATTTTGTATTTTTATTGCTAAAGCTGTCAATTTTGTTATCGATATCGATAAGTATTGTAATCGTTATCGAAATTATGGGCATTATCACAATCATTAGCGCTGTTGTAATTTGTTTTTATATTAAAAAATTGTATCGCTTTCTTTGAACGACATTTCTACTGTTATCGATAACGTTAATGCTATTTATATAAGCCTAATCTTTTAGTACTGCAATCGGCATCATTATGAGTATCTCAATCGTCTTTTATGGTGTTGTTTTTGTAAATAATATAATAGTTATCGCAATTGTTATCGTTATCGGCGATGTTATCGTTATCAATATTCATATTTTATGACGCTTATCAACGTCAGCATTTTATATTACCTCTCCTCTGCGGGGCATTTATTTAAAATTTTAAAAAATCCCAGCAAATATGTAAATACATTTGAGGTAAGATGTATTTCTTTGAGCAAAATGTATAGAGGCGCTAACTGCAGTGTGGTGTGATTTAAGATTAAAGTTTCATATTATTTTTAGAAAGCTCTACGATTATTGCACAAAAAATTGGTAAAAAAAAAGGTTTCAAGGAGTATTTTTGTATTCGAAATCAAAAGTGTATTGAACTCTTTTTTTCTTTTGCGAGCTTTAAATAAAAATATGTTTCTTCTACTATATTTATCGCCCGAAAATATTACTTCAGCGTACTACCACATTTTTCCAGTCAAATCTAAACCATCCAACAATATTGACTACGCTCATCTCTTGCTTAGAGTTTCCGATTTAAAAATACATAAAAATCGCCGACGTTCCGAACTCTAGCGTTCATCCAAAACTAAGACGTTCACGCTTCACTCGATTTCTGATGGCCCCCAAAGGCACTGCTCATCAATGTCAATTAAATTAAAATTGTCCAAAGCAAATAAAATAATTTGTCGACAACATGCAATACATAAAGTCTATTTAAGACAACGCAAATTATTCATATAAGAATAGACGTAAATGTTTGTGTGTGTGTGTAACGAAAAAGAGTGCGCGGCGCAATGTGAAAATGTGATATTAATTTGCCACGCTAAATTCTCATTCGCCATTAAGAATGACAAATCCACCGAAAATCTTTTTCTTTCCACATACAACACACACACATATGTACATATGTATGTATAAACATATATTCAAGTGTATGCTTGTATGTACTTATACACTTGAACATAGTTGGTAAACATTAAGAGTAATTAAGAATTAAATTTTTGTCATCATAAATTTTCTATGAATTCACTCAAAGTCGAAGGCGAAAATGAACGCGACGCGACGCACAGCTCTGAGACCAGGCCCACCGAAAACACACACACATGTACACTAAAACGTGATGCGCCACAAGGAGGCAAGAGCGCAGACAGGCAGCTGGATGAAAATAGCGGCGAAGCAGCCGAAATACCAGCAAACGCAGCTATAAATAAACCAAATTGCTGGCTGCGGCGTGGCGTTGCGTGGCGCGCGCAGAAGAGCGGAGCAAGGAGGGGCGCGCAGTGCTCTGTTGCCCGTCCAACAACACATGTAAAAATGTAGCGCGCTAAGCCTACAGCAAGATGCACCTCCACCTGAGTTACTAAAACATCAACATCGCGCTCTACGCTCACTTGTCGGCACTGTCATAAGCGATTAACGCAGCGTACGCAACGTCAAGGCAATGGCGTCTAACAAAACGCTGACACACACGACGAAAACGTAAATCAACACACAACTCAAAGAACAACAAAATGTAATGTTAAAAACAACAACAACAACAGCAATCACAACGCACGCATGACTAGCAATAAAAATAAACAGCAAGTTGCATGTGCGCATTAAAATTAAAATTTTTAGGCACGGCGGTAGGTAGACGCGCGAGGCAAGCGCCACACCTGACAACGCACAAATCGGCAAGGGGGCGGGCAGTGGTTGCGCGGTGAAGAATGCTGGTGCGTGCATCGAATGCACTTAACTTGCTATAAATTAACACCGACAGCTCAGTTTGGCTGGTGGTGCGCTGTCCAGCGAACAAGCGCGCGCTTGCGACCGACCGCTCACCCACCCATCCAACCAATAATAGTCGATCAGTCGCAGCCGCAGCAGTCGTCTGCGGTCTGCAATGCACCATCACAATATGTGAACGCGTTGGGCGCTCAAAATTTGCAAATACAATAATTCATTTTATTAGTTGCAATTTGCACAAATTTAGGGAATCTAGCACGCGGCAGGTAGACCGAGCGACTAGGCGTCGTTGGATGCGGACGGGGACGCGCAGCAAGGCGGCGAACAACCGCTTGTGGTCGCTACGCGTTGCACACAACATAAAATTTGTACGCTTTCGTTTTCATTTCTTGCTTGCAATTAGCGTTCGTCCAAGTTGCCACATAAAATTGCCACGTCTCGCTCGCATTTGTGTGCTTTGCATTTTTGCGTGAGATCATCATGAAGTTGTCTGGCGGCGGTTGCCCCTATCGCTACGCACCGTCTACGTTGCATTTGTCAGCAGTCATTGCATTCCTTGTGCGGCGGCTGGGTTTCTAAAATTGCCTTCACTTCTATTTTCTCTGCTGTATATTTTTGAAATTTCGATTTTTCGAAATTTTTGGAATTGGTCGGATCTGTTCGGAATTAAAAAAAAGCATCGATCTTTTGCTTGTCATCAAAACTTAAGGCATTTAAAATACTTAAAGATTGTCGCGGAAGGAGATTAAGTATGAAGATTAAAAAAAAAGAAACAAGTTGTGCGTAATCCTCCCAAGATCACACAGTTCATTGTAAAGATCTTGTGGCAGGTCAGGAGTTGAACTAACTAGCAAGCCAAACAAGTTGTTCCGGACTCGTTCTATGCAAAGTAGGAACTCGGCCGTACTGTGGAATCCTACATATCAGCTCCTACATCTTAGCCAAACTGTGCTCTGTCTTGACGTTTACTAAATTTATATCCTCTCCCATGCGTGTCACCATTATAAAGTCGTCAAATATTTTACTAATTGAGAGTCATATGAATCGAGGCGGAAGGCAACTTCTGAAGGCTTCCGCAAGAGACTTATTGCGGATGTTGTAGCCATCGGTCATCAACACTTCAATTATATCAAAAATCTCTCCACAAATGGCAGCTTACAGACTTGGCTACGACTGTGAAATAGGCTTGGTCATAGAGGTCGGAGGCACAGCACTACAAGATATCACATCTCTTGTGAACCCCTCTCTGTGGGTTTCAAATGCCTGACTAGAGGCTCAAAATGGCTCGATTCTTTACAGCAGAAATCACACCTCAGAAGTGGAATTGGTTCTTCGTTTTTGGTGAGACTTCATGCCACCACTGAGCCGAGCAGCTCCACTTCAAGTTGTTCTCCACTGACGTGTAAAATGGTTGGGGTTAACGGGATTACATCGCCGAAACAAGAAAAATTAACTGGGAAAAAGAAGAGTATTTCCATCGCGAAGAATCTCCAGTCTTTGGAATATACCACTTTGAGTTATCTTTAGAATGCTTTCAGATTTAACATAAAAATTAAAATTAAAATAATCTCTGTGCGCTAAGCCAATTTTTGGGATTGCAAGTATGAGACGTTATCGATATTTTGTCTGCGTTATTTTAAAAAATCATTCGATTGAAAGGTTGTCAACGGTAGGGCACCTGTATTGCGCTTTATCGTTAGTAAATGGACAAAGTACGTAGAAGCTACAAAACATGAAGCGCTGGCAAAATCTAAATATTGATATTGATGATTTCTATTCAAAGAAACAATTTTACAAAAATATTTGCTCAAAAATACTTTCGCTATCTTAGTAGCAGTTGTGTCTACTTATAATTTTTTTTTTTAGTTTTGCATTTGACTATTTACCACCAAAGCGCATTGTATTGAACACTCAATCGTGAGCACTTCAACTGTCAGCGAGCTGTCAAAGTGTGAGTGAGCGCGATCTCATTGCCATTTACCTCAAACTCTTCGCTTCGAATGCACTTGAATCGAACGAGAAAGCATGAGAGCTAAGAGGATCTGCGCCACCGAATTTCGCGGCCGAGTGCGAAGAAAGACAATTGTTTTCTATCAAATGTCAATCACTTTGATGAAACTATTTCTATTCTTATTTTCGTTTCGAAAAAAAACTTTTCGCCGTATGCACCTTGTAAGCTGACACCTTAAATGTGGCTGTCGAGTGCTAAAAAAAAAAATAGAAAATACTTGACTTTAAAGGAAACGAGTCGATAGATATGTTGAAACAGTGACAGTTGCTGTTGCTAAATGAGAATTGGATAGATGTTGCAGAGTAGGTTAGGAAATAAGGAGCTAGAAAGAGAAAAAGCAATAAAGAGAGAGATAAAGAGAAAGAGAGAGAAAAATAGTGGAGTTAAAGGAAGAGAGATAGGATGAAATGAAACACGAACCGAATCTATGCAAAAAGTGTGTCAAATGAGGATTGAAATATTTAAGACTTGTGGACAATAGATTTTAATGGCGCGAAATCGAAACTAATTTTGAAAGCTCGCATAAGAACTAGGAAAAGTTATCAAACCTATTGCCTAAGACGCGCCAACTCCCAAAGCTTATGTTACTAATTAAATTAGCTCCCAAAAAACAACAACCCAAAAGGCAAAGCGCTGCCAAGCGACATTTAGCGGCGCCGAAATTTAGCGACAATTTAAATTTATATTTCGTTCCAAACGCGCGCACAACACACAAACACACACACTCATCGGCGCGCGCGCACTTTTGCGCATAGTGCGCCAATTAAAAAATACGCAACAATTGTTGGCAGCCGAAATGCAATGTGTTTGATGGCGCGACGCGGCTTGCAAAACATATAGCGAATTCCAAGCGACGCAACAGCTATGTACACGCATACATAGTAGGTACAAAAAAAAATATTGTTGCATACTTTCATTAGCATTACAGCCCGCCAGGGCAGCAGTGGGGCGCGTCAAAGATGGATTGTAGTGAAATTTGCAGTGACAACGCAAAATCTGCGCATTTTTACTGATGCAGAAAAGCAAGCAAACAAAGAGAAGTAAATGCGCAATACGTTTTTAGCACGCCGAGGAGCACAGCGCCGTAAGGGCGCATAAAGCAGCGCGCCAAAAATGTTTTGTTGCCAAGAAAATTGCATGTGAAAGAAAAATGCCGGCTAGCACATGTGCTTCACATGCAAAGAAAAGCAATACGGCGCGCACGCCGCGCTGCGCTATATACGCGCTAGTACGCGCAAAATTTCCACAGCAAGTGCTAGATGTTTTTTGAGTAGCGCGCGACAAGTGGTATTGCTTGAAAATTGTTATTTTATTTTTTACTAAGACTTCGCGCGCTGTTCGATTTTGAGTTAAACGTAAGAATACGTGCACACGCTACCGCGTCACAAACATATTTTGCTATGTTTTTGCCAATACATACTAATGCATGTTGGGCTGTCATTTCAATTGCAGGCGACATATTTCAACGACTCTTTCCCACTATTATAGTGTGGTACAAGCTATTGCTTTCCACAAAATTCATTCGCTGCGGTGCGCGCCGCGATTTGGCCTTCTCCATCGTCATCCTAACGCTAGCCTAGCGCGTTTCACCAATTCGCTTTGGTTCGCTGTTGTTATTATTATTGTTGTTGCTGATCGTGTTGTCAATTTCTTGATGCTATCTCGCACGCTGTCTAGCTAAACAAACAACATGTTTACTATGTAGCTTGCAATTAGTTGCAATAGTTTGAATTTTACTGCCGTGATCCGCAACGCTCTCAGCCGCAAGCCGCGCGCTACATTTTTTTAGAATTTACTTACTTAAAAAAAGAACGCGGTAGATGGCGCACCTAAATTGTTAGTCGCGATGAGCTCATTCAAACTTTACACGTACATATCAATGTAGGTATCAATAACTCGACCCAATTTTCTACGCTCCGCCGCGCGCTATACAGCGCAATCAAATGCTTTAATTAAATGAAGTGCTCAAGTAGCGCGCGTATGTTAAAAGAAGCGGTAAGCGTTTGTGTGTCTAAGAACTGCTTTGCATTAGCAAAGCGCGTCCGAGTTAAAAAATTCCAAGTCTTCAAAAAATCAGCCACCATAATTTAATTATAAAAGCGCGCCGCATAAGCACTGTCACTTTTGCAAATGCGCTCCAATTGCAGCAACCGCTTGTAACCAACCGAAAATAGTAGCGCTTTCATCAAAAACTCACAAAATAATTAAATAACTCAAAAATGTAGCGGCGCGTGAAGAAAAGCTAGGCGGCGCGCGCAGCAATACAAATCAGTTCTAGTGATATGAGTACAAAAGAAGTACGCGACATTACGGCGTCGAGGAAATTGAAAATGCTGTGAGGCAACAAGTTTGAACGCTGCCGATTTACTGGCCACTAAACGACTGGCAACCAGTTTCGACTAGTAGACCGTCAGCTAGTACTAAGTAAAGCGCCGGCCAATTATACATTTGTTTCCTTGAAGTACAAGTGAATGCCTACCAACTAGCAGCCGCGCTAGCCGCGCGTGTATCTAACCACGTCAGCGCGTTGTGCGTAATGTTTTCTTTTAAAAGTAATGCGCCTACATTTTTTTTTTTACTTTCGTATATTTATTGAGCACGCATTTTTGTTGCCATTTCATTATTGGTCGCCGGCAAATAACTTTGCTGTCGAAAGCGGCATTTGTGTGAATTTGCGAATCGTACAGCTGATGAATGTGTAAAATTAAATTTTTGACGGAAGTTTTAAAATTTTTTTTATTTTTCTTTTTCAGGAAACTTTCAATATAAAGAACATAAAACATGAATGAGTTTTTTTTTTTTAAATATACAAATTATTGATGGTTGGCAAGAAGCACAGAATTGTGAGAAAACTTGAAGAAATTTAAGTTCCAAAAAGAATTGAAATAAGTTACTTAAAATATGGTTTGCCCTCAGCTGGATTCAGCAAAAAGCATTTTTTGTACGAAACGCAAAGAAAAATTTAAAATATCAATAAAATACGAAAAAGAAATTATAAAAAAAAAAATTTTTAATTAAAAAAATTTAACAAAAAATAAAAGTAACTAAAATGCGATGTATGTAATAAATTTGTTATGAAAAAAGAAAGCTTCTTAAAAATAATCGAAAAAGTGAAAATAATAGTCAACCAAAAAAAATGTATCAAACACCTAACAAAAATCTTTAACATTTATAAATATAAAAAAATACGAATACTCGTGTGTCAAACCAAAATCGCTTCAAAGTTTTTAATTAAAAAATGTTAAACCAAGAAAAGTGAGAAATATTATAAAATCAAAAATGTTTATTAAAATCAAATATATTTGAAAAGAGCAAAAATAATCAAGTCAATCCTAAATAAAAACTCCCGGGAATTTTTACTCACTTTCCCATGTTAAAGCAATGGGAGTAGGGAACATATTCCACGGCCATTTTTATTCAGAACAGGGCTGAATAAAAAATGTAAATGAAAACGTAAATAATTTAAAATAAAAAATATAATATTTAAGAAAAAATCACGAAAATCAAAAACGACTGAAATTAAATAAAAAAAATTAGGAAAATTGTAGAAATTATCAAACAAAATGGAAAATTATAAAATTCTAAATGATAAAAAATATAAAAAAAATACCCTACAAAAAAAAACCAAAAATTATAAAAATATCAATTAATTTTTTTAAAATTATTTTTGAATTTTTCTTTTAATGATATATAATTTTTGTTTATTCTTCATTTTTATTACAATGTTTACAAATTACATGCTTACGCAAAAGCAATAATATTCCAATGGATTACAAAATTTATTTCCGGGTCTGCGCTTATAACAAAATAAATTTAAATTTTACGATTTTCTTTTTTTAGGCAAATTGTCTCATCACTAACTACTAAAAGAAAATCTATGACGTGAAAAAAAAACTATTCCATCAAAAGTATATTAACATGTCAAGCGAACGAAAAGCAGCGAAAGAGAAGACAAAAACAGCCGGCGGCGCTCAAAGCACATCGAACGACCGCAACATATCAAAAGTTTGGCGAAAAACTGCCAAACTAGAAATAAACGAAAACAGCGACATAACAAACCGCAAAGCAACTGTAGTTGAAGAGGCAAGCAAACGAAAACAAAGTTGAGAGAAAACACACAAAATTTAATTAGACTAAAACAACAAGGTAAACGCTTTTGAAAATAGTACTCGCAAGTAGTTCAGCTTCATTGGCAGCGTTAATAGGCAGAAAAACACGTAAAAAGCATTCCCGATGCTATGCGGCAAACAACGCGCGCATACACAACGCCACTGAGCGCAGAGCGATGATGAACATTTGTGTGGGAGGGGGCGGTCAACTGGACAGCTAGAGCTCGTTGGCGGGAGCCGCAAAGAAGCATTAGTCACATATGGTGCCGCTGGGCGCGCGCATACAACCAAGGCTAACAAAAAAAAAGAAGAAATGAGACTGACTGACTGATTCCTCCTCACCCGCTCGCTCTCTCTTCCTCTATGTCTATATTTCTCAGCATCGTTGGCCGCTTGCTCAATGTAACCCTTTAAACTCGCCATTTTACCCAATTTCAAATGTAAATAATGAACGCGCGGTCGTTAATGTGTTAATCTCAAAGCGAAATTACGCCGCCGCGCTGTGAAATGCAAATAAAGTAATGAGGCGAAAATCCAAACAAAAGGAATGATCCCACAGACTGGCGGTGCCGCGTTTGTGACGCAACCGGCAAGCGCGCGCTCATACAGCATCAACGCTTCACCTTCACTTTCATTGGTAAAAAAAAATAAAAAATAAACAAGCGCGCACTATTTGCTCGTTAAACAGCCAGCCAGCCAGCAAGCAGACGCCGCATTTGTGGACCGTAGTATGTACATATGTATGCACGTTGGCTGTGTGTGTGTGTGTTTGAGCGTTGGCGGCGGCGAGCGCGTGAATAGTGTACTAGTATGTACTACATATACAGACAGATAGGCTTAGCGGAGGTGTTGATGTGTTCACGCAAAGGTCGCGCCGTTGCTGATAACAAAAGATGGTGGTGTGCTAGCGCACACACACTAAAGCTTTGACAGCGTACTTCCTCATTTGGTAATCACTGCTTGAGCAAATAGCGCGTTGAGAGCATCGAGCGCTGTTTTGCTTACAAACGGTGCGAACGGTGGGTGCTGCGGCGGCGTTGACAGTTGTGAGAAATCGCGGCGCCATACGAATTTTATGCTTGGCTATGCGTTTTACTGCAATGTCAATAAAAGGTGCCATTTTTATTTGCTGTTTGGTCGTTGAACTGTGTAAAAGCTTTATTTTTACTTTACATGAAGAGTAAGAAGTGTACGACGGCGGGGATTTTGTAGTACTTGCTGTGGTCAGTCAGATGAAAAGCAATCATTCATTGAAAGCTTCAAGCTTTCACAAGATTTTAAAGATGTTTAGAGTTTTTGGTATTAGTTATGCAAAATTTCAAATTTTTCGATTTAAATTTTAAGTATATTTTTCTGGTAAACTGTAAAAGCAAAACAAAATTAAACAAAAAAAATAAAACATGTTTTGAGATTTTTCAAAAAAAAAAAAAGAAAAAAAAATTGACGAAGTTATTTTAAATTTACAGCACAATCTTAAATTTTGTTTAAAACATATTTTTTATAACTATAAGCCATATTTAGAAGAACAGTTTATATGAAAAAATTTTTTTTAAAAATTGGCTCAATTTTTCTATCAATATCAAGTAAAAAAATATATGTATATACTCGAATGTATTTCATTGAATAGCTTTAAATTTTACCGAAACTATGTGTGAGTGAAAATAATGCACAGCAAAAGTTCACTTCAAATATTTGCTAAAATTTTAACTTTAAAAGTCTTGTTTGAAATTCACTGATTAATATACATAAATAAATTAGAGAAGGGCTTTTTCAATTCGCAAAAAAAATTGACAATAATTTTAATTTTGAAAATTAAAAAAAAAATTGGAATAAGTGTTGCTAACTATACGAAAAATTTAGGAAAATTCGACAAATTTTCATCTAATTTTTTTTTAATAGATATTTCAATGAATCTATGGTTTTAAATTGCAGGTTTAAAAAAGCTAAAAATTTATCGTAATTTTTCGAAATCTTTTTGTTGTAGTATGGCACATTATTTTTGTCAAAGAAAAACAAATTCGAAAAAGCTTTGTGTAACGAGCTACACCTTTTAAAAACAAAAACTCCAATGCATATTTCCAAAGCCGATTAAAGAGTGATTAATTTAATAAATTTGATTTTTTAGTTATTAATAAAAAAATTAGCAAATTAAAAAAAAAAAAAAAAATGCCGAATGGAAATTATATCGTAAAAAAGAGCGCTGCATACAGTTTTTAGTGCAAAATGAGCTTCAAACATAAATATATACATATTTCAATATACTAACTTAATTTAAATTAAACGAAAAATAAAAATTCGTTTCACAATAACTTTAAAACTAAAATAAAAAAAAATTAAAAAAAACAATTTTTCTTTTACAAAGCTAGCTATTCTATCATTTTGTTTGGCTAGATGCTTCCATATATTCACTTTTCAGATACAGATTTTCACTTTTCAAACAGTTTACATGTTTCCTTATAGAGTTTATCTTTAACGTTGCCTTGTGTTGACATAGCCCAAGGAATCGCTTATTTATTTATTTTTGTTTTTTTTTTTTGTTTGTTTTGTGGAACATTACCTACTATTTGAATATCATTAAATTGAAATTGCTTTTGTTATTATTTAAATTCAAGCAGCCTCGTTTTATTATACTCACAACAAAAAAAGTTGTCTTGCCTTCGCGGCCTGTGTTTTTTTTTTCGTTGTTGTTGTTGTTTACCCTCATTTGTTTCTTTAACGCTTTTGCTTTTATTTATTGCACTTTTGTTTTCTTAATTCTCACCAGCGGATCTGATAACGCTTAGCGCCAACAACAAGCAATGAGTATACTCTCGTACGGGGATCCGTTGTGATGACACACGTGTGTGGAACTTTTCTCTGGCATTCACAGCTTTGTTTGCCCAGTTGTTGGCATTGGAGTTGTTGCCCTACGACTTTACTAGCCGTCGTTGAAGGTGTGAACGAACTGACACCTTTGCTGGCGCGCTCGTCCACCCAACGACGTATGTCTGTATGTACATATGTATGTCTAGCAGCAAGCAGCCACCAGCCACCAGCAGCTGTCAACCAATTTTCACCGCCGCCTGCACTGCGTTGCGCTTGGAGCTTGTGTGGAGGCGGCTTGGCTTGCTGCTTGCTGGCGTTCCATCGCTGCCGTGAATGCCTCGACAAATATGCCCCAAAATTATGTTAATAAACAAATTGTAAATTAAAGCATTATTGCAGTGCGGCGCATCCCTTCCCCTCCCCCGCCAATTCTTGCACTTCTTTGTTTTTATTTTACACTCAACTTGCAATTTGAAAATTTCGCCTACTTGCGAATGTTTTTGCATTTCGGAGTAAGAGAATACATTTGACCGTGTAGAGTTTTTTTTTGTTTTCTTTTGCAGCGCTTCGCGTATGGAAAGCACGCGAAAAAGCGTAAAAAAATGTACATACAAAATACGAGTAAAAGCTATGCAAATTTTACAGTAATGACATAAAAATAGTGGCTCCGTAAAAAATTAAAATAAATTTTATGAAAAGCATTTCACTGGTCGTGGATGCTCTGCAATTTTTGGAAAAAAAAAACGCGAAAATGTAATGCACGGCTGCTGGTAAGGTCCAAGCGCTGTGTGGTATTAGGGCGAATGGTGAGCTCAAATACTACTTAATGAATCGACGACCTATTGTAGTTGCACTCATACTCATGGGTACAAATGTGTGTGTGTGTGTTTAGAAAAAACTCTATAATGAGATGAGTTACTCACATTTGCTGCTCAATCATATGTATGTACAATATGTACACATTTTTCTTTCTTTTACACTTAAATTCACAATGCCGTTATCCGAGTTGATGAAAAAGCGAAATATTAAAATTAAAAAAAAAAAAATTTAAATTAAAAAAAAAAATTTAAATAAAAAAAACAAATCTACTTAAAAAAATGTTTAATTTAATAACCTTAGCAACTCAAACAAATAATTGAGAGTTGCGTAAAAAGGAAATTATTTATTTAATGTTAATTTAATTTCTTTAATGAAAATTTTTAAAATTTAATTTATATAATTTAAATTGAATGTTTTTTATTTAATTTCTATAATTTAAATATAAATATTGTGACCAAATTTTTTGAAGGCAAATCAAATTTTTTGTATTTCTACCTCATTGATTTTAATTTAATTTTAATTTTTTTTTACTTAATTATATTAATGGAATTTTAATTTGTTTAATGGAATTTTAATATCTTTGATTCAAAAGGAAATTTAAATTTTTTTATTTGAACTATTTAATTAAAATTTAATTTAATTTCTTTAATGTAAATTTTATTTTTAATTTAATTTTTTTCTATTTAAAATTAAATAAACAAATTTTAAAATTAAATTCTTTGATTTCAGTTAAAATTTTAATAATTGTAATTTGATGTCTTTAATTCAAATTTAAACATCTTTAACTTAATTTATTTAATGTAAACTTTGTTTTTTAATTTTTTTTTTTGTTGATTTCAAATTATATACATTTTTCTTTTAATTTAATTTCTTTGATTTGGATTGAAATATTGAATTTTTTAATTAAACTTATTTAACTTAATTTCTTAAATTTTTTTACATTTAATTTCTTTGGCTTTAATTCAAATTGCTTTCATTTTATTTCTTTATTTTAAAATTCAATGAAATTAAAAACATATATTTTAATTAAAAGATACATATGTACATACATGTATGTACATACATACATACATACATACATATGTATGATTTCTCAATTTAATCTCTTATTTGGTTTAATTCAAGCATATCTAAATTAAAAACATGAAATAAAAAATATTTAAATTAAGAAAAATAATTTTTATTTTTATTTTGTAATTTAAATCTTGTTATTAATACATTAACAAAAAATTTTATATTTTTCGCATGGAGTACATATGAAAACAATTTTTTTTAATTATCGATAACTTAGTATGGAAAAAAATTTTACTCCGACGGCATTTTCGGAAAAAAGTTTAATGAGATTATGATACTCCGATATTTTGGAAAATGCTCGACTTTTAAGTAACGAAAATGACATGGCATTAAATATAAAAAAATATTCGTTGAATTGAATAAAAAAATTGTGCGTATAACAATGTTGAAAAAATCTCCGATCAATAACTTTGAAAAGCGATTTGTTAATGATTTAGAAAAAAAGTAGTGGGCTAAGGTACTCAATATGCTGAATGACATCCGCTTCATAGTTATGAAAAAATAAATTACTAAGATTGGGAAATTCGTTATCATAAAATATTTTCTATCTATAGTTTAACGAAATCGAAAGAATATGAACAACCCCGATATTTTAGAAAACACTGGATTCCATGTAAGGAAAATCAATTAATCTGATTCATAGTTTAAAGAAAAGTTAAATGGACTTGAAGTACTCGATACAGTTGTACTATGTCAAAGAAATTTAAAGCCTGAAAAAAAATTTTGAAAAAATATTTTGAAAAAGATTATACATTTCCTCAAAAAAAGGATACTGAAATTGATAAAAACAAAAAAAAAATAAAAAAATATTATGAAATAAAATATTTTGAAAAGGATTAAAAATTTCCTTAACAAAGCGTATTGAAGTTGATTATAAACCGTTCTCCAATTGATTGCTTTAAATCTTCTGACCAAATTAGATTATGCTTGTACATATGTACATACATACATACAAATTCAAATTAAAGTCATAAAAAAACTGCATTATCACGTATTTAAATATACGGTTTGGTTCTTTCAAATATGCTCTCCCGCAGTAAACAAGATCAAACAACACAAAAAAAGCATCAGAAGCAAAAAAAATTATAATAATGAAACCCAACCAGCGCTCGTTCACTCGCCCGAAAGCTAAAGTTTTATTTTGCAATTTGTGTTGTTGTCGCTTATTTTACTCAAACACGTCATTTTGTGCGTTTGCATTGTTGCATTCGCCGTAGTGCCAATGTAGCTGTTGCTCGTTTGTGCCGAAAAAGTAGGTCAAATAACCAGAAAAGATAAAGCATTGAACTGAGAAAAAAAAAAGAAAGAAAAGTACTTGCAAAAAAAGTTCGACTTGCCGAAATTTCATAATACATAAAGAGAAAGAACGATGTGGAGGGAGCAACAGAAGCAAGTTAGTGTGTATGTGAGCACAAAAAAAAAACCAAACGAAAAAAAAATCAATGCGAAGATCAAGATTTTCGGGTTGAGAAAACAAAGCCACAGTCACGAGACACACACTCAAACATCAGAGAATGCGAACTCGGCGCGAGAAAGCCAAAGTTTTGCGCATGTGCAGCGTGTTTTGATAAGGCAGGCATTTGCAATTGCCTTCTTAGTTATAATCGTTAACAATTTTTTTTGTTATTATTTTGAAATAGTTTTTTATATGAAAATACAAATTTTTTATTTTCGAAAAGTTAAAAAATTAATTAAATACAGGCATGTTCTGAAAATCGTACGATTTAAATTCGGTACGATTTGCTTAAAATATTTTTGGTTATTTTTTATGAAGAGATTAAGTATTTTACCTTAAAACTGTAAAAGAATTATAAATGTGTAATTTACATAAATTATTTTAATATCATAAATATAAATCGTACGAGTTTGAGAAAATACCTGATAGATTTTTTTTTGAAATAAATAATGTTATATTCTTATTATAATAAATATTTCGTGCATATTGGAATATTTACTTATTGGAATTGAAAACTAGAAGGTTTTCCAATATTAAGGAATGTCTTTAAACTTTAAAACTGTAGTTAAAAATATTTGAATTAATCTTGTTCAAAAATGTAGTATATTACATATAATAAATTTTAAATTTTGAATTTATAAAGCTGTGTTTTCTAACATAGAATGCGGACACACATATTTTTATTTCTTGTTTTTGAAACTACAAAATTAAAATTGTATTTCTTTTGATTAAATTTTTTTAAAACTTATATTTTGTGGTCAAAAATTAAACATTTATTTTCTTTGAGCAATGCAATATGCTGGAATTTTAATGAAAATTTTCAAAAATATTATATAAATAATAAAATGTGTTTAATTAAAAAATGTTTAAAACTTGTTAATTCAGATACAATTGAAAATTATAAATATATTTTCCTTAATATCGAAAAAAATTAAACATTTATTTTCTTTGAGCAATGCAATATGCTGAAATTTTAATGCAAATTTTCAAAAATATGATAATATAAATAATAAAATTTGTTTCATTACAAATTTTTAAATATTTGTTAATTTAGATTCAATTGAAAATTAAAAATTTATTTTCCTTAATATCGATATTTTTAAATTGCATTTCAGCCTTTCAAAAATAAGGAAAAATAAATAATTGAAATTTAAAAGGCATAGAAACATTTTTTATTTTGGCAAAAGTTTGGAAAACTGAAAATCTGGAATTTTTCTGGTACTTCAAAACTATGACAAGAGAGAAAATTTGAATTAATAGATATGTACATGTCCTACACAAATTTTGAAAATTTTTTAACGCCGTAAAAAAATTGAGTTTATAATTCAGAAATTTCATTAACTGTTGTTAATATTTTTAAAACTGTGTTAATATAAAAAAATAAAGATAAGAGAATTTACAAAATAGCATTTTTTAGCAAATACAAATTTTAAAAACTTGTAAATAGTGTTCAAAAATACGTACACATTCATTTTCGCCACATAGCAGAATATTCTGAAATTTTATAAAAATTAAAATTTTAATAAAATTTATATTTTACAAAAACTATAATTTTATAAAAATTTAAATTTTATACAGAATTAAATTCAGCGTAAGTACTACATTTCTAAAAACCAAAAAATTTTGTAAGAAAATAAAAGAAAGATAATTTATAGTATTTTTGATATTAATGTTTTCTTTCAATTGCTTTTCAAAATTGAAAACTTTCAAAAATTATATTTTTTATATATAAAAATTTTGTTCTTTGTTATTTTATATACATACATACATATGTATATAAAATATTGAATGCGCATATGCAGCAATATGAATACAATAAAGAAGTTCGAAAATTAAGTGTTTTTTATTTTTTTTTTTTTTACACTTCTGTGGTAATTTTTTCATAAAAAGAAGGTTTACAAACATGAAAAACATTCAAAACTTGTCAATTAATCATGTTTCTATTTCTTTGGCAATAGGTGTATGTACATACATACATATGTTTATACATAATACACATGCACACATGCGCACATACACACAAGTTTATTTTACTTGCTTTTTTCTCAATTCTTTCATACTTTCCACTCGCACGTGCTTTTTTTATACATTTTTTACATTCACTTTTCCTCCCAAATTTCTTACACATTTCAATGCCCTCCCAAAGTGCCTTTCATTTAACGAGTTTTTGGTGCGTAATTTTTATATTTTTACTTCACTTGAATAGTTTTTTTTCTTTTTTCTTCATGTTTCAAACCCTTCTTTTGCTGCTTACATTTTCTGCCGCCACCTCGCCGCTACAGGCAAGCCAAAACATTTCATTGCTTTCCATTTGCTGCATGTTTTGCCGACGATGACGATTTGCCGTTTGCACTTTTTTTTATTATTTTTCCTTCAATTTTAACTTTTTATTTTACTCTTTACTTTTATTTTTGTTAATTTTTGTCGTTTTTATTGTTATTATTATTTTTTTTGCTTTCTCCACACTGTTCGTTCACTGTTTTAACGAGAAACCTCATGCGGGTCACACGAGATCGCACGCGAAAAATCCACTAAATTATTTTGGAAAAGGGAAAAAAAAAGTTACGACTTTGCTGCTTTCCAGCAGCGCGTTGCAGTTTTGTGAAAGAATCGACGCAGGCAAAAAGGTGACATACGAAAGCAAAGTAACAAAAATGAACACACTCCAAAGGCAACAAACGTCATTGGGGTACCGTTATGTGAGCGCACATGCGCCTTTCACATAAATTGCAAGGGGAAAACACAACACGAACATACAAAGGTGTAAACGAATTAAAATTTTTTTTTTTGGATTTTGGTTTTGTGGGCTCATTCTCGCAAACGCTCTCAAATCCTGTTCGCCAATTGACGCTCAATTCAAGGTAGAGCAGTCTTACATTACATACATACATACTCGTACATGCACATGTGAACTGTTTGTTTATACTCCCTTTCACATTTTCATTTATAGCTCAACTTCAAATGAGCTAATTTTTTAAAATGTAATATTCGATTCCTTTACCTCCAAATAGCAGTCAGCACGATCGTATCTTAGCTGCGATCTATGAATATCGGTGAAATGTTTTCTTAAGAAATTGCAAGCTGCATTTAAATATGTTTCTTGTTTTAATGTACATCCTCAACAGTTTTAGTTGAGATCAAAGACAACTTTAAAAGTGATTCCTCTTCGATCAATACTGTTCCCAGTCCAACGTCGCTGTTTTTCAGAGTATAAGTGAAAGTTGAGTTAAGAAATTTTGCTCAGATTTTAATCTTGCAAGTATTGTAGTCTACCAAGCTTTTCCAACGTTTTGTAGCTTATCCCTACTCTACTTTGCACTATCATTTTCTTTTAACAAAATGCCTTCCATCATGATCCTCGGTATGTATGTATTTTTTTTTTTTAAGAAGTTCCTCACCTTTTTCTTATTACTAACTCCTCTAATGTAAATCCTCAAAAGTTTTAGTTGAGATCAAACTCAAGCTTCTATATTTACAACTTTAAAAGTGATTCGTCATCAATACAATCAATACAGAGACCCCAACGTCGCTGTTTTTCAGAGTATGAGTGAAAGTTGAGTTAAAAATTTTCCTCAGATTTTAAAGTTGATCTTTATCATTGTTTACTAAAGTCGACTTCATCTGTGTGCTGTCTTGTAAGTATAATAGACTCCTGTAGCTCAAATTTTGTAGTTAATCACTTCTCTTTTTCTCCTCACTATTATTTTTCCATAGCAAAATGCCTTCGATCACGATCTTCCGTATTCAATTATTAAAAAATTGTGTTGGTAAATATTCTATAAACACTTAAACACACATTCTCACAAAAAAGTGTTGAGATGAAACTGCAAATGCTTTTATTTTGAAGCTTTTCGCTGTACTGAGTGTCATTTGTGCTTTCTAAAAATTAACTTTGTTCTAAAGCGATCTTTAGAATTTGATATTTTTTTAGGTGATCCTCAACCATCCTACAACGATGGATCCACTCTTAAAAGAGGCAAAAAAGTAATTAAAAGATTTAGCTCACCGAGAGTACTGTTAAAAAACAAAAGCTCATGCTTTGAAGCTGTTCCCTTTTTTGTTTCTCTTATTTTTCTACGAATTTAAGGTTTGTATAAGTACGTATATTTTTTTAGCTTGCTTGTATTCGCAAACCAAATGCCTGTTGACTATCATTTCATATTTACTAACAATCAGCTATTATCAACCCTCTTTAAAAACTCATAAAACTAATGCGACTATCAACAAATTGACTTAAATGCTTTTTTTTTTTTTGAACACAAACTATTCGCTGCGAAATCAAAACACCCGCGCTCTCCCCAAACTCTGTGCGCTGCAAGAGCTACAAATCAACATGAAATTTGTTTACATTCAAACTCTTCCCACATACGACCTCATCTAATCGACTTCTTTTGTTTCGCCCGAAAGCAATCGGAGACGCATAACTTGTCAGCTGTACATAAAAATATTTACACTACACTCGCTTGGAAAAAGTGCAAAAAGGGAGCGAGAAATAGAGAGAGATAGTGAGTGATTGTAAAGGGCCAGTTCATTGAGTGCAACGTGTGAGAAGTGGGAGGCGAAGTTGGCCATAAATTAAGGCTGTCATTAACTGCGAAAAAAACCAAAATGATTGCCACGATCGACAGCGATCAACGATCATTTCGCAAACATTATTCTCACTCCCTCTTTGGCTCTCGCCCACTTTCGTGCTCTCTCTCTCTCTAGTGTTCCTTCAACCGCTGATTGCAGCTGGAAATAAGCAATTGCATTTGTTGGCATTCTCTTTGCCTTGAAATTTCATTACAACGATCACGATCACGCTGCAGATCGTTGTTGGTTTTTTGATCACTTTAAGATCGCTCCTCTAAAAATGTATGCGTCACTCACCGCGCTTCGAACCCAAGAGCAACTGTGGTTGGCTCGTTGAGGCAGGTATCTACATAGATACGTAAAGATAAATTTGTTGTTATATTTTCTTTGGCAGCGTAATTGCATTGTTTGCTGTTGTTTGTGTTGTCGAATTTGTTATTACTGCGGTTTCGATATGTTTATATGTATACTTTCTTAATTTTCGATCGACTTTGAGGTAGAAGCGAATTCGGTGTGTGTATGTAAGTAAGTAATTTTTGCGGTTATGCAGTTGTTATTGCATTTTTGATGTTTTTTTTTTATTACTTTTGGTTGCATTCACGAGTATTCTTTCTTATTTTTTCAATATGTTTCTTTCTTCGTTGTTGTTGCTGCTGTTCAATTGAATGTTTAAGCCAAGTTTTGTGGGTCAGCGAAATTCAATGCGCAAACAAAAATTCAGTTGCAAACGATTTTGTGTGTACGTGTGTTCGTACAATTGTATGTACTTACATATGTATGTCTGTCTGTATGTGTGTGTCCACACGAATGGTAAGAAAACGTTATAAAATCGCACGTCCACAAACGTAAATCTTGCAGCAAATGTGAATACATTGACTTATTTGTGCAGCCTTTGCTGGCGTGGCAAAGAAAGCGGCAAGCTTACATTGCATATTTGTTTTTTTATTTTGCGAGAAAAAAATTCAAATATGCAAAGATCTCGCAGGGTTATCTTACTGAAATTTCAAATGTTTTTAAATTACGTAAAATAAAAATGTTTTTTATTGGATTTTTTCAAACTTTCATAATTCTGAAATATACAAGTCATTTACTACTCTAAAAATAAAAAATATATTAAAATGAAAAAGCTTATATTTGAATAAAAAATCTAAAATTGCAACAGTAAAAAATTTTATTTTAACAATATTTTTTAACAATCGAAATCCTTTTATTTTGTAAATTCAAAAAATTGAGTAAAATAAAATTTCTAATTTTTTTAATTAAAATCGAAGTTTTTGAGAAAGAAATATCATATACCAAATTTTTTAATTTTAAAGAAATTTGTTTAGCGGAATTTGTAAAATTTCCAAATTCTGAAAAATTTCATTGCTTCTTAATCGAATTTGAAATAAAAACTTAAAAAATTGTTATATTAAAAAATATTATTAGCTTATTTGTAAAAAAAAATTTTTTTTAGAGATTTCAAAAACAACTAATTATGTACATATAATTTCAAAAAGTTTTTATTTGATTTTCAAAAGGTTTTAAATTATTTTAAAATGGTCATATGGATATGTAACTCAAAATTTTTTAAATTGCGTTTAATTTAATGAAAAATAAGCAATATTCTAATTTCAGAAATTTATAAAAAAATATTTTAAAAATCAATTCTGTAAATGCAATAATTTTTTAGTTTGAACATACATACATATTTATTTAACTCCTATTTTTCTTATGGCTTGAACTTCGTTTTACTTAAGGCAAATAACAAAACAAAATTAAAACTTATACTTTTTAACCTAAAATTTAAATTTTTAAAACTATAAAATTTGTGTGAAATTCTATTTATATGTATGTATGTATGTATTTACATATTTTCATAATTTTTTTAAGTTTAAAATTTTTATCGTAATTTCTTAAAATATTTGAATTGAAATATGTTTTATGTATGTATGTATGTAAATTTTTTTTCTTGTTTTTTTTTTATTACCATGGAAATTTTTTTTTAATTTGGAAATTTAAATTTGTTAAATTCATAAAATTCACGTGAGGATTTTATATTTTAACAACGATTGAAACTAAAAATTTCATGAATTTATTATGTAAAAAAAATATTATATTATTCTCATTAATTTGGATTCGAAATTTTTTGTTTAATAAATCCATCAAATTCTTAAGTTCATAAATTGATAGTAAAAAAAAATGTGTGAACGAGACTGTTTGATTTTTAAAATTGTTATTCGCTAAATTTATTGAGTTCTTAGACATTTTAGTTTACCATTTTCTTTAAAGTAGTTTCTTGGATATATTTTTGTTTGTCTCAAGTCTCAAAAATATTTTAAATTCTTGAACTCAGACATTCATATACTCTGGTTTTACAGCCAGTTTCACGAAAGCAATTTAAATGAAAAAATATTTTAGTTTTCTGAATTTCATATAAAAACTGTGAGAGAAGGAACAAAGAAGCAAGTGGCATTCAAATTGCTGCCGAAAGCGGCTTTTTAAAAACATCCTTTATATATCGATTTGAAAAATGTATTACACACCGTTATTTTTTCTATATGCTGAATTATTTTTTTTTTAACATTCATTAATTTGAAATTCTGCGCTCATATTAAAAGCTCATTTAATTGATTTAAAACCAATTAATTCTCTATTTTATAATAATAACTTGATTACAACAGGCGTTCGAATGCCGCCAATTAGCGGCTGGTTTAGCTGGTTCGGACAGCATATTTCAAAACAAAGGCAACAACTATTGCGACAACAACAATAACAACAACAACAACAACGAAACACTCTCACTTATTTAGCACATATTTTGCTATGGTTTAGCACCGATTCGTTATACCTGCAGTTGCAAATACTTTTTTCTTTTTTTTTTTGTTTCACGTTCAACTTTTTTATTTCCCCAACTCCATTATTGCAGTTGCTTTTGCTATCGCTGCTAGCCGATCGCCAGGCAAGCAAAACATGCAACTACCCCTGCATACCACCGCTCCTCCCGCGGTGCATTTTTGTTGGGGCCTGCAGCAGAGACACGCTCCAAATACAAAAAAAACACACATACACACCAATGCAAGTCACAAGCAAGAAAAATAAAAAAAAACATGATACTCGTTTCAAAAGTTCAGAACAAAACGGCTTTGCTTGTGCATTCGGGCAATTGCAAATATAACGAAAAAAAAAAGTATAACAGAAAACTCGGCAAAAGCAAAGGCCAAACCGCTAACTAAAACCAGTCGTAGTTGCTTGCGCACCGCCGCGCTGCGTCTCGCGCTCAAATGCGGTTCGATTGCAGGCGACGTTTGTCGGAACAAACGAATGGATAGCCATTGTGGACTGTGTTGTGCGCTTTTTGCAGTCACTGTAATATGCATGCACGACGCGGTGCAACGTTATTTCTTGTTTTTGTTGTTGCAGTTGCATTTGCTGTCTCGTCCAAAGTAGCTCCATTGAAGGTGAACCAGAACATCAAAAAACAAAAAGATTTGTTTTTATTTCGTTGCATTTTATTGTTATTGCTGTTGTTGCAATGCACTTTGGCTGTTGGCTTTGTTGTTGTTTTTATTGTTGTTCCATGTTTTGCCTTTTTCCAATGAAATGCGCACAGCTTTACGAACAGGTTTGCGCGAGCGCCCCAAACAAGCGTCAGCCAAACACAGCTAAGGCTTGAAGAACGAGCGTCCCAAACAAGAACAAGAACAGCCGCAAAAGGATTTTCGTTTGACTTTTGTACCAAAATGGTGATTTGTAAACGCATTCGAATGAACAACAACATGCTGTAACTGAGATTTTGTTCAAGCAAAAAGCGATTGTGAATGTATTGAATGCTTTGCTGGTTTATTTTTTGAATTTACTCCCGAAGAATTGAGACTAGATTGGCGTCGCACATACCTAACCGTTAAAAACAAAAAGAGTTTTAAAATAGGTTTAATTTTTCCTGAAATACATTTGTGTTTCTCTAAATTTAATTTGAGGGGTTCTGCAATACATTTGAGCTGTTCGGAAAATTGATTCGAGTTTCTTTGAAACATTTTTAGCCTTCTCGAAAATAAACTTTGTCTGTTCCAAAATAGATTCTAGGATTTCTAAAGTACTATTGATGAAGTTGTCTGAACTACAAGAAGACCGAAAGATAGAGAAACCGGAACTTTTTTCCAGCAAAATACTCAAGAGCGGTACACTTAAGTGACACTTAGGGCCAGTTTTTCAGTGCAAGTTAAACTCTGTTTGCCGTTTAAACTAAGTTTAAACTCAGCATGCTTGTTTTTCAGTCAACTTTAAACGTAGTTTAAACTAAGTTTAAACGGCCGATCTGGCACGGTTAAACTCCGTTTAACGAATCAGCTGTTCGCCAACTACTTTATTTTGGTTGCAACAAATATTTGACCGCAAGGTCCTCTAATTGAATTTTTATTTTTAAAAAATGGATATTTCCTCTGGTGAAAGTGACACAGAAGTAAGCGAAATACTTACAATTACTATATTAAGAAGAAAAAGAGTAATATCTACTCATCCGAATCATTTTGATATTTTTGACGAAAAGGATTATTTAGCAATGGCATCAAATTGTCAACAAACATCAGCTGTTGTCTTATCTAGATAAAGAAAAAAACAATGTTGCCATACAAAATGGCCAATGTTAACTGCGGCCTTAAACTTGCACTGAAAAACAACTGTCCAGTTTAAACTTAGTTTAAATTTAATCTGAGTTTAACTAAACTCCGTTTAAACTGAGTTTAAACCAGCACTGAAAAACTGGCCCTTAAAGGCACTCAGAACAAAGCGATTGATGGCGAGTTTAATCGAAAACATTTTCTGTGTTTTAAAATTTAATTTGGCCGTTTCTGCAATACATTTGAGCTGTTCGGAAAACTGATTCGAGTTTCTTTGAAACATTTTTAGCTTTCTCGAAAAAAAATTTTGTCTGTTCCATAATAGTTTTGAGTATTTCTAAAATACTATTGATAAAGTTGTCTGAACTACAAGAAGAACGAGAGATAGATTAACCGGAACTTTTTTCCAGCAAAATACCCAAGAGCAGTACACTTAAGTGACACTTAAAGGCAATCAGGAGAACAAAGCGATTAATGGCGATAACATTTTCTGTGTTTTAAGAGCAATGCTTCCCCATCCAAATTTTTTTAAAGTATTGAAATCGGATTAAATTGCAAGACTGAATTTATAGCACAACTACATATTGACATATTCGGGCACTTTATTTTTCTTCGACTTAATTAAAATTATTTTTCAAATAAATTATAGTTTATTTTCTATGAAAACCCATAAACACCAGTTGTAAAATGATTTACAAGTTGTAAAATGATTTAACAAAATTACATTAAAATTTAAAACTTTTTAATAAATAAAATTTCTGAATTTTTTTGAGTATGCAGTTTTTTCGCTTATTCAATTTTATTCTGAGAAAGTGCAAGTTTCAAGTGTCTACAAGTGAGACATGAATTTAGACAATTTTTTTTGCTGGCTGTTTCCTGCATACAACGCAAACCCGCGATAGTTTTTTATATGGAAGAACTTGCGAAAGACCGTCAGTAAAAAAAATTGTCAAAAATCATTCGTAATTCGTAGTCACTAGAAACTTCCACGTTTTTGTACTAAAATTGAATGAGCTACATATCTGCATATCCCGAATATTTTGTTTGTTTTTTTTAATTGGAAACATTGATGAAATTTTGATTAATGTTTTTTACATTTTTTATAATATTTCGAAAGTTGTTTTTAATGAATTTTGTTAATTAACTTGTTTAAATGTGTCTATTATATACATATGTATATTTTTTAGTGCTATAATACGTGAAGAGAGTATACTTTCTTTTAACTGCAAAGTTTGATGCTCATTTCTGTAACGGAAAAGCTTTGCTTTAACGACTCTGCAGGACACCTTTTTTTGAAACAATTTCAGATTATTTCAGATATTTATCAAAACTGGGAATTCTGAACAAGCTCAGGAACTATAGAGGAATATCTTATCTACGACTGAGAAATCGTTGATATCATAAACAAAGGAAAGAATTAATGGCAGGGTTGATTCAATCGTCAGTTGTTATAAAGGGACACTGAAGGAGTACACAGCAAAATAATAACTCAGAAACATAATTCTAGAGAATACAAGTGGCTTGTTGAGTAAAATATAAGTTTGTTCATCGACGAAAACATATTATCATACCTAGAATTAATCTATCAACACAATGCTGAAACAAGTGGAAAGTGAAAGAGTTCCTTGATATTTTTTGTTCATATCTTACAGCTTTTCGAACAGAGGCGAAAATTCTTTCAAGGTGTAGTCGGAAATTCTTAGCAATTTTAGAGTAGGAATTTATGAAATCGCGTCAGCACTACCATCCAAAGTATTGACGAATTCTAAAGAAAATCGGCTAAGATCTGACTTAGGGAAATTGCTTCTATTTTAATACGATTTTTTGGTTCTTCAACCTTTTGAACGAAGCTCGATGCGTTTACATTTTGTAACAAATTTATTAAAAATCGTACGAAATTCTTATTGCTAGTAACTGAGAGGAATCAACCGATGTAACGAGTTCTTTAGTTAAGTATGTATGTATGTATATACTCAATCATTTTTTCGACGAAATTCATGTCTCCAATGAAAGATCATCCCAGGTAGCTTGAATTGCGTACTTCATACTCTTTGAAAGTCGCTGCCGGGTATTAAAGAGTTACACTTCTTTGTCTGTTGAATTAACTCATTACAAAGTGTATTTATGTACACTTCATAAAAACTATGCTATGAATAAAAATGTGACTAAGTCTACGATTTTGTGCGAGTACGTGACGTGATCGCTAAACACATGCAAAAGGGGAAAATAATAAGAAAATCGTTGAAAGGCGCAAAAAATATTTTAATAGTAATGAAATATTTTTATTGGCTTTTAAGAACTAAAACACCACGAAATTACGCCACATATCAAATTAAAATTGCCCAATATCAACAGAAAATCCATTAAGCCGCTAACGTGTACAGTAGCCGAAAGTGAAAAAATTAGCTCAATTTAGGTTGGAAAATGTAGTTGTTTAGCCAGAAGCAAGTGTGTACTAAAACTAGCAATGCTGATTTTCGCTTTTTTTTTTTTTAAATTAAATTTGTTTATTTTTTTTCGCTTTAATTTATGCTACGCAATTTGTGCGTATGCCATGGAATGTAAAAGCAAATTAAAAAAAGAGCGCAACAATAACAATTTCTAGAAGTTGCTTTACAGTAAAACAAATACAATGAAGACACTCGAAATAAGTAGAAAAACATTAAGCAAAAAATTAAAAAAAAAAATGTAGTGCCTGTACTTGTGAGCAACAGCGGCACGAAAACCAAAATGGCTTATACGAAAATGGAATTGCATGAATACTGAGTTGATATTTTGGTATGGCTTGCTGGAAGTCCAAATTGTTTACCTACTTGGCAAAAGAATAGGCGTTGGCTTTACAAGCTCGGCAAAGAAAATTAACTAAACGAAGCGTCGGCAGTATAAATGCTTTGCGTTTGATTGAGAAAAAAGCGCATAACATCATATTTGTTTGCTTGCAGGTTTCGTTCAAAAGCTGCGCTGACGTTTTAAAATATAAAAAACGAATAGCGGCTGTGACAAAAATTGCACAAAAATTAGAGAAAAAATTATTTTAACAAAAAATTATGAAAATAAAAAAAGGTTTAAAAGAAAACTTGACAAAATAAAAAATTAAAGAAAAACTCATTTTGAAAAAAAAAAAATATTTTGAACATAAATAATTTCTTGAAAAAAAAAATTCTGAAGAGAATAAATTTTTTAATCAAACAGTTTTTGAACAGAAAGCAATTTTTCGCAGGAAAAAAAATGTTGAGAAAAAACAAATTTAAAATGAACAATTTTTTTAATAAAAAAAGCCAAAGGAAAAGTGCCTAAGAAAAGAAAAAACTTTTGAAGATTTGTTATGTAATAACGAGCATCGGCCATCGAATTAATAAATAAAATGTTTACATAAATTATTAGAAATTGGTTCTTACATTTACAATTTATGGGACGCTTAACACTGTTGAAAGTTAATAAAAAAAAATTGTTTTGAAGACAGACTATATTTTATATTTTAATTTTTGAATAGTAAAAAGTTTTTGTAAACAAAAGTTTGATGATAAAAAGAAAAATTAGGAAAAAAAAATTTTTTAGAGGAAATTTTTTTCTTCCCAGTATTTATTAGCATCGCTGAGTACTTTTGACCAGATATTACAAAAAATTATATTTTTTTGAGAAAATATTCTGAAAAAGTCTTATACGAAATAACAATTTTTTATGGAACCATTTCGTAAATAAAAGATTTTTTAAATGAAAAAATTTTTCGATCAGCAAACGATTTAAAAAATTATATTTTCAAAGAATATAAAATTTTATTTTTTTGAAAATTAAATTTTGTAAAGAAACATTTTTGAAAATAAAAAGGTTTTTGAAAAAAATTAATTTTTTGAGTAATGTTTTGAAATCCATTTTGTTTTAAAAAAAATTCAATTTGAAATTTTCAAAACTTAAACTTTGTGCAATTAGAAAATTCCAAAACTGATCAACTGGTGGAAGGATTTTCGACTTTCTAATTTCGGAAAGATAAATGTGAAATAAGTTTTTCAAAGAACATCATAAAAAATATATAAAAATAAGACGCACACTAACAAATACGGTTTTTCTTAGATAATCAAAACGGTTTGAAATGAAAATTATACAAAATAAATAAACAAAAGTAAATAGCAAACAATAGAATTATTCAAAAAAAAAAATTCGAAAATAAGTTCAAATGTAGGGGTGCACAGATTCCTTTTGATTAATTTTAAGAAATTGCATTTAACGGGCAGAGACACAGCTTTATATCGACGTCATAAACCAGCTATTTCGGAAATTTTTCCATACGTACAACAACACGCAACGAAAGTGAAAATAGTTAACTGCAAAGCGATGAGGAGTAGGAACTTATACGTTTGTTTGTATTTAAATTTGTATACTCGTATTTATAAAATAAATTATAAACATGCAAAGTGAGCAGCGGTCAATGTTCGATGGTCAATGTTTTGTTGATTATCTTCGTTGTTGTTGTTATTGTTATTGCGAGTACATTTGAAAAATGTTGCATTGAAAAAAAAAAGTAAGTGAAAAACTGGCAAAAACAACAGCGCGCTAACGGGTTTCAACACACATGTTGTTTATGCCTACACAAGGATATAAATATGTTTTGTTAAAGTGTGTGTGTGTGTGTGCATGTATTTACACATAAATTTGTGCGTAAGCAAATCGCTAGTAAGGCCAACGGCTGAAAGAAAGCGTCAAGTCAGCAGAATTTTTCGCTGAAACAAGCTGCCACATTGAATCAAAAGCAACTGCATTAACAATAGATGAATAAAAAGAATAAGAAGAAATGAAAACAAAACCAAAATCAAATTACAATAAATGCAGATCGACTTAAATAACACAATCCAAACACACACATGCACATTTATGTACATACATACATACATACAAATATACGCTTTAGTATGTGAGATGTGTGTTTGCGCGCTCATTTTCGCTACTCTTCGCATTTATTTATTTAATTTGTAGCATTATTTATTTATATGTACATTTGTGTACATTTAATTGTTGTTATGACAGAAGTCACTAGCGCAAATTGATACCTTCGCGATTTGAAAACAACTGAATGGCAGGGGCCAAATGTGGCTTACAGTCCGTTAAGTGAGAAGCTAAGTAAGTAAGCAACACTGCCTGATTTGAGCATACGCACATTGTATTCACTTTTAAATAGCTACTAAATTAAATATAAAAAATATTTTTGAGAAAATAAGTTGAACTTTGCAACTTTAATATGAGCAAGTGAACCAAAATGAACAACAAACAAACAAGTAAAAAAAAAAGCTGTCTTCGGCTATGCCGAAAGCTTCATACCTTTCCTGAATGGAAGAAATGTATGAGAGCCATACATAATTATTTATTTATATGATATTATTTATTTTGATTGCTATATAATAGTCCAAATATTGCTTAATATTTGTGGAAAATTTCAAGACTTTAGCTGATGAAATGGAGCGGTTTTCGTGCTAAATGAAATATCTGAAAAATCAGTTATATTGGAGCTCTTTGTTATGTATCTTTGATCTATAAGATTTTCACTGGTCTTATAGAATTTAGTATAGCGGACCTGCTTGCAAAATTTCAGGCCTCTAGCTTTTTAAATGAAGAAGTTATGAAGCAAAATTTGATATCTGCACAATCGGCTTCTATATACATACGTTATAGTCGTCCGATCTGGCCGGTTCCGACAAATGTCTAATAAAATGTAAAAAGACATCTGACTGCCAAGTTTCATTAAAATAGCTCAAAAACTGAGGGACTAGTTTGCGTTCAAACAGACGGACAGACACACAGACAGACGATGTTCATCACCCTGATCATATCGGTATATGTACTTTTTGATAGGTCTAACTCTTATCGTTTTGGTACTTAGAAACATCGGACCAACGTTTGTGTAAAAAATAATACTTGACTAGCACCGAAGATGCTTTACTGGAGCTGAACTTCCTAATCACTGAATTGAATATGAAAGAGGGAATGTCAATAGGTTAGTTTCTAAGCGAAGAGCACACACAAGACGGCCAACACTTGCTGTTAAACCCTCCGGAACTGTATTGCTAGTCTTTCAAAAAGTTTCTTCTCCTCAATATGTACATGGAAAACCGTTTAGAGAACTTAAAAAAAAATATTCTTACAGATTGACCTCATCTAAAGCCTGTAGAAAGAATCTCAAAGACTTCAAAAACAATCTGACTGTTAGCAATTGGCAAAGCTTTTGCAGTTCTCAACTTCCATTAGCTTGTTTCAAGATAAGTTTCAAGCGAGAGTCCCGTAAGGCTCATGGTTAATCCTCACTGACGTCCTAGTTCAACTACCGAAACGTACAGTTGATAACATTCCAGGGAAGTGGTTTGTATCTGTATTTCCATCATTCTTTTGTAATATTTCTAATAATTTTTTTCTTCCTCCTTGGATCTAATGTCTGCTATTTTCTCCGAGCATTCAGATCTCTGTAACATTTTTCATTTTCAATACTACAGCAACACTAGTGAAGGAGTGGTTTCAAATCATCGAACAGCTTGTTTGAAGCTAAGATTTTGCAACCAAAACTAACACTAGCCTTCAAAGTCTGAACAGTCAAACTTGAAGGCCTTGTGAGGACAACACTCCAAAAGTGAGAGCTACATACTATTGTGAATGGATGTACGATGAATTCATGAAGTCGTTTTAGGAAATGTAAAGTAAGTAGAAGCTGCCATCAAAATCCATTTTCGATGATTGCCACAACTCCAGTCTTTGCGTTTCGCGATTGAGTCAAACTGAATGTGATAGTTAAGCAAATGCAGTCACAACAAGAATGCGCAATTTCCGTCAGCAAAAAGAGGACAACGGACGTTTTATTTCTCTTCAAAAATCATTCCAAAATAATTGCCATCAATTGCCAAACTAGTGTTTTCCCCCCCAAAAAAAAAAAAAAGTCAGCTCGAGCTAAAATACGAAAATTTTGCCACTTAAGGAAAAGTAATTGATTTCAGCACATCGCCAAAAGTTTGCGATTGGTGTGCGACACTTCGGCTATTGCAAACTGTAATGAGGCAACAATGATAACAATAACAACAACAGCATCATATGCGGGCGCCAGGCGTTTACAAAAGCGTGTTAACAATGTAACACTACACAAATATGTACTTGGCAAGTATTTAAGCTGTAATTGTAGATTCAAAAGGTAATGCTGGTATGGAAATACTATGCTATGTACGAGTATGTACTATGTATGTATGTATGTGTGTATGTCTGAAATTGTGTTGATAACTTTAAACATATTTGCGTGTATATACATAGTGTCCGTTTGCTCGAAGATAGCTCAAAAAAGTCATTTAATTACGGCTAAAACGCGTTTAAAGCGCAATGAGAGCATTTAACGAGCGCGCAGGTATTTCATTTCACATGCACACACATATGTACATATATACTTATGTACGAATACATACATATGTACATATATGTACATACATACATCTGTATCTATACATGTTTTTATGCCATTTATCTAGTACGTTCGGAGCCTTTTGTACATGTTTAACTAAGCTAACATGTTATTTTCTGCAGCGTTAGTTACACTTAAATGCGCCATAAATGCCGAAACAAAGTTTCGTGAAGAGCGGCGCAGAGTGCAGCTGGAGGGCTTTCTAGCCGCCATTAAGCGAGTGCTAGCTTTTCATAGTTAAGTAAATGCATATGTATGTATGTATGTATGTACATATGTATGTATGTATGTGCGATATTTACAGCAACGACGAGTTTTGGGAAAACTTGTATTGATATGATTAGTTTGAAAGTTTGTGCAAAATTAAAAAAAAATATTATTTTAAGTATCGAAAATTTTCAAATTAGATGTTTAACATATTTTTTTTTATATTCAATTCTTAGTTCACTTAGTAAACAAGTTTAATGTTTCAGAAAGTTTTAAATTTTTATTTTTTTATTTCAAATTCTGCAAAATTAAAATCTTGCAATTATAGCACTATGTCCAAAATTTAAAAAAAATATCTAATTATTAAATTTTGAAATATTTGAAATTTTAGTTGAAGCATATTTTTTGGAATACAATTCAAAACTGCCTAGTGAAAAAACGTTCAACTTTTTTTAATTTGATATTCTGCAAAATTAACGAAATTAAAATTTTATAAGATTTTAACTCCATATACATATGTATGTATACGCACATATATGTATGTATGTACATACATATGTATGTATATTTTTTTGAATATATTTTTAAATTTCACTTAAAAAAATATGTGTAATATTTAAAATTTTATTTTTTAGCATATCAAATTATGCAAAGTCAAAAAAAAATAAACAAACAGTTATGTATGTATGTACATATTTAAAATTTTCAAACATATTCTTATTTTAGTTTTTAGCAATTCCAAATTCATACAATATTTATTTTATTATACCATTTTTCGAATTGTACATGCAAAATTAACACAAAAAAAATTATACAATTTTCAAGTAAACTGAATTAATATTTCTAGCATATTTTTTTGGAAGATACCACTTTTATAAATTTTTATTTCATTGTAACAAAATCTTTAAAATTTCAATAATTAAATTTAAAAAAATTTTAAACTTTTCAAATTTTATGATTTTAAAAATACTGCACATATGTAAATATTTAATGTGCTATAAAACAGTATAAGCAAAATAATTTTTTTTTTAAATTATGACTAAATGTTTTGCAATTTTTTTGACATTGCGCTAATTTTTTTTTCAATTTCCAATTGGTTTAAATTTTGAATTTGAGACTTTGTGGTTTATAAAACATAATTATATAACGTAATAAAAATCATTCAAAACTTGCCGTGTTTCTATTATTTTTTCCATAACTGTACATGTTGCGCTACATTTTTCAAGCCTATTTGCCATTTCTAGCTCCGCCAAAAAGTCGTTGCGCTGGCAGCGAATTTTCCAGCTCCCCACAGCTTTGATTTTAATTTACGAAACAAAACAATTTTAGTGTACAGAATACGATTAGCGAGCTGAAGTAGTGTGCTGATAGCACATAGAGAGACATTTTTTGTAATTGGTGTGTAAGGGAACTTAAGACATCTGATACTCGAGATTTTCATCCACAATCAATTTGCAAAAAAAAAACAAGAAGTTTGAGTTTGATATTGTAATATTTTTTTTTTCAGTTGCTTTCCATTCTACTTACTGAGGCTACTTTCGCTTCCAAGACGCTAGAGCACAATTGCATTAGCAGAAACTAAAACATTGAAATGGCGAGAGAATTAATCGTACTAAACAGAAATGTTTCTGTGTAAATTTTGTAAAATTACAAAATGTGCTGAAATGCTACCTCCTACCTGCGTCGAAATTCATGCTGTGTGAAAACAAAATTTCGTCTTAATGTAAAACAGATCTATACACAAAACAAGTTCATTAAAGTGATCACGTGATTCCAAATCAAATAAAAACAAGAGAACTATTTCATTACGTTTTCGAATGTGCGAAATAAATATTTTCGAAATTTTCAGTAAATATTATTTACTCGCATGCTTATGTGTTGCATTACAGAGCGAATATATGTATGTATGTATGTATGTGAGAATACAACTGCAGGAAAAACGCATACACTTGCATATGAAATATCACACACACTCAAGCCAATTCAATAATTGCTGAATTCAACCAACGAAAAACAAACTTTAAACGCCGAGCATTTAATTGGCTCATTATGACGCTTTTGGAATACTACTTTATTGTCTAACTGTGGATTACCAACCGAACTGAAGCGCATGAAGTAACAAAAGAGAGAGGAAAGTTTATAAATTTCCCAGCAGCAGTCAGTCATCAGTAATTATTTTAAATTGTATTTTCATAATTTACTACCCATTGTGTGGCAATTTTCGCATAAATTGTTTCAGTTTTCTTCACTCACTAGCACAGATGAGAGAAGTTAATGTGCTGTAATTGGTGCATTATCGAAGTTATTTAAAAAATTTACACATTTCAATCAAAAATTAAATTTTTCTCTATACAATCTCAAAAAACCAAATAACATTAAGTCGAACGGCGCTGGTGAGTTAAAGAAACGCGGACAAAGAAGTGTAGCGCGAATGCGCAAAGTTATGCATAGAAGAAATGGATGCAAACGAAAATGAAGCACCTTGGAAAATCGGTCAAAAGTCTCATTTTGCAGAAGGCAAGTGCTTTCCATGAAGCACTTCAAACCTCTTACAAGTGCAGCAAGAAATAAATGAAGTGCTAAGAACATATTTTCATAACGAAATAATAAGAAACGATACAATATGACAAAATCAAGCAATATGTCAAACACTTTTGCCAACTAATTGTTTTTACTTTATACAGAGAGAATTGCAAAGCGAGAAGAAAATTTAAATGGGGAAAACAGAAAATAAAGCGCATAAAAATATCCATAAAGAATGTACATATGTATATGTAAAATGTAAGAAAAATTAAATTCTAGCAATATAAATTTTGGCAAATAAATGAAGCAGCAAAGTGTTTGCACAAGTGCAGCTCATCGATACTCTCGCTTGGACGATCGGTGAGAAGTTATTAAAGAAATGAAGTGCGATACTTCAAATTAATGACTTTTTAATTAAAATGAGAAGTGTAAGTGAAAAGAAGTTGTTGCAAATGCTAGAAGCGATAGAATAAATAAATGACCGTTGCCATTTAATGCATGAGTTTTTTTTGTAGTGAGCTTTTTATACGAAAACAGCTGAAACGGCAAGTTTTTACCTAACAGATTTGTATTAATAAAATGGAAAAAGTTTTATTTAATAACTTTGGAAACGTCTTTAAATTACTTTCTGCTTTTTCTTAAGAGTTTCTGAGAAGAGGAAAGAAAAAGGTTATTAAACGGCAGCAGTTTACAAAGCTTGGGTATAAATCACTCCCACAAAAACAAACTGAAAATATTTGCAAAGAAATTTGGCACAACTGAATTTAAACGATTTGTTTTATTTACGGAAATGATTAGTTAAAAAAAAGCATGGGAATAAATCACTCCCATACAATTTAACTCATATTTCAACACAAAAATTGAACACACTTCTTTTCAAAGGGCTTCTTAATTTAGGCGCGTTATTTATTAAAAATAGCATGGGAATAAATCACTCCCACAAAATTTTACTCGAATTTTAACATAAAAATTAAACAAACTTGTTTTTAAACGGTTTTTTAATTTAATGGAATTATTTGTTTCCATGGAAGTTTTAAAAAATACTCGTACAATTTTAACAAATATATTTTTTTACTTTGTTTATATTATTATCTCAAAATAGTTCGTTTTGGGGATATTTTACTAAAACGTTATGCCCATTTAAACTTTCATAAAAGAGTTACTTTCTATTGAGAAGTATGCAAAATAATAAGCTTGGAAGACCGCCAGAGGTTTATTATATTCTAGGAAAGTATTTCTCAGAAAAAGTTTGAGCGAAAGATTTTATGTACGTTGCCGGAAATAAAATAAGACATACTACAGCGGAATTTTCTTGAATTTATAAAATTGCTGGAGTGAAAATAGTCTAGAAACATATTTTGACAACACAGAGAATTTATCAGCTACAAATCAAAAGAACAAATCGAATTTACTCTTTTATAGCAGTTTTGGGAAAGAACAATTATGTACATGAAAAATATTGCAGTTTTTTCAGGAGATGGAAAATAAAACAGCCTAAGCTCACTGAAAAATTTTAAAATCTTTCAAAATTTAATGAAAAAATTAAAATAAACAAAATACCTATTGTATGTAGCTTGCCACACGCACATTTTCGAGGTGCCGCTTGCAAACTTTGCACTCCCAATTACACCCTCATAACCTCCAACAAACTTTGCTAGCATCTCGAAGTAATGATTATCTACACTTTCCTGCTGAAATGACGCCTCGATGCAGTGCGAGAGTGAAAAGAAAAAATAAAATACAAAAAAGTTCTTACAAAACTTTGACAGCCTTTCAGAATGCGATCTCAACGACCCGTGCGCTATTACCTCACCTCTGCTACTACGCCCTTTGACTTTTGCAATACTCACACACACACATTCATATGTCAATATATGTGTACGTAATACATATGTATGCAAAGCTTTTTACATGTAAGCACGAACTTTGGCAGTAGAAAGTTTCGTCATTTGCGCTCGTTATTCATTTTATTTATATTTTATTTATTCCGCCTCATAAAAAAAGTGTGTGCTTACATAAAATAAAACAACGTTTTTTACATCTACATACATACATGTACATATGTATGTATATATTATTTATTCTGCTCTAATTTGTCTTGGCTTTTGTTTAATTTGTATTTCAGTGGCACTACGTGCGGGATTGACTACGAATTTAGGCAGGGTAGCGCACAGGATGCGGGCGATGGTTTGGCGAATTAGAAGAGTGCAAGGATCGTACTTTGTGTAAGAGTGAGAAAATGAATTGTAGCATAAATGATGAACTCGCTTGTGGACGACTGCAAACAAAAAAGGTTGCTTTTATGGTTATGTAACTATTTGCTCTATAAATAATTAATTCACGCGAAAGCTAAAGGGTACACTAGAAATATGTAAATTAAAAAAAAAAAAAATTATTATAAATCGTTTATGGGGCCTTAGCGGAAGCTATTTAGTTATATGACTACGCATGGTTGAATTTACATTCCTCTATAACTTAAAATTGCATAATCATATCATATTATATTTATTATTTTTTTTTTTTTTTACTTTCATGCGACTGTTTTAGCTGATGAGATTTTGTGCAAATATTATCTCGAAGTTTCAAGAAGTTTGATGCATACGGTACAATTTATACTATAAGAGCAAACAATTCGTTAAGACTCAACGCCGAAAACTTAGCTGCGTGCTGTTGCATACCAATGTTTGGAAAATTTACGTTAAAAAATACTTCATTGCTGTTTCGTTATATTTTTTTGAGTTTATTATAATTTTAAATATTTTTTATAATGCATGTACGTATTTACTTAAATTTTTTGTTTGTTTATAATTATGTTTTATCATTTCCTATTATAATATTTAATTAATTTTTTTTCAATTTCATTTTGTTGCTACCATTTTTTATTTTTTTATTTTTTTATATATTATTTTTTTTATTTATTATTTAAATTTTTTTTTTTATTATCTGAAAATTGTTTTCTTTATTTTACCTTAAAATAAATTTTTATTTCATTTTTGTAATAATTTTTTATTTTCTTTTTTTTGAATATTTATTTCATCTTTATTAATTTTTTAATTGTTCTTTATTATAAAATTTTTTTCTTGACTTAAACATTTATGTTTTCTTTGGCTTTTACTTATTTTTTTATATTTATATCAAATTTATAATTTTTTTTATATTAATTTTTTTTATATTATTTTTTTTTATTTGTTTTTTATCATTTTACATTTTACAATTTTTATTGAGCTCAAGGCCAGTTTATGAAAGATTTTTGAGAAAAAACAACAACAGTTTTTTAATGGTAGAAATTATAGTACTATTTCGGAAATCACCACATTTCCTCATCATTTACATTTTGTTTATATTTTTTATTTTTAAATTTTTTTTGATTTTATCTATTTAAGATATTCTAATAACTTTTAATTTCGAGAAACTATTTGCTTATATGTACATATTTAAAATTTTTTTAAATTTGATTTTTTTTTTCTTTTTTATCTTAATAAATAAAATTTTTTTTAATTTTCGTAATTTACTTATTTTCATTTAATTTTTATTATTAAATATATAGGCATTTTATTTAAATGATCTTATTCAATTATTTATAATTTTTTTATATTTCATTGAATATTTAATTTATTTATGGTTTATTTTAAATTTTTGTACATTATCTTCTTTTTTTTTACTTTTAAGATATACATATGTCGCACATACATACATACATACATATTTTTTTTAGTACCTATTTTTTTCGAATGTTTGATTTTTTGCAACTGCATATAAAATTTAATTGAATTTATGTATAACTCTTTTTTTCCTATTTTTGTTAACACATTTGCGTTGTCTTTTGAATTTTGTTTAATATTTGTACATTTTCCTTGTTTACGTTTTTCCAACTTTTTTTTTTTGTATTGTTTCAAAATTCTTACTTTTGTGCTTTTTGTTTTGTGCTTATTTTTTAGATTTTTGTAGTATTTAAACTTAAAAAAAAAATTCCACATCAGCATTTCTTAATACTTTTACAACATTGCGATTATTTTCCCCTTTTTAAACTAAAAGAAGAATCAAATTTAATAAGAAAAAAATTCTTTTTTTTTTTTGCCTGCTGACAACAACAAATCGGTCTATTTGTTGCACACGTTTCTCAATGCTTCGATTAATGCACGCATTAAAAGCCTCGGTCGGCCAGATTTCAAGCACGCCACCTTCTGCCAAGCGGCTAAAGTAAAAGGCTCGCAATGCCAGCGGGAAAAGTATTTGTTTGGAGAGTGAACGAACAGAAGCACATAGGCAAGTACATATGTACATTTATATTTATTTACATACATATATACAAACTTCTACACGTGCAGGCTCACGCACTCGCATGGCTACATACAAATACATACATAAACAATTTTTTCATCTATGTGTTTGTAGAAATGAAATAGCAGAAATTCATCATGCTGACATGTGCTTTCTTCTGCCACTTTTTCTGCTACATCATTTACTCTATCCTAATATACATACATACACACATACATATGTATTTAGCCTTATTCTTTTAACCTCTTCTTTCGTTTGTTGTGCAAACGTACCAGCAATTCATTGACTCGAACCAGCTAGAGTCTGTCGGCCAGGCGGCACATCCAGTCCGCCAAGTCAGCGCGTCGGACGGACAGCGTTGTTAACTTATCCGTTATCCATTTAGTCAACATATTTGTGTCATATTTTTTTTGCATTGCCGACTATCTAATTTTTCCAGCCCACGCAGACGCTGCCCAATTCTGATTAATGCGAGTAAAATAAGTGTTTCAGCAATTGTTGATGTTTTTTTGTTTTGCATTTTTTTTTTTTTTTTTTTTTAATTTTTTCCCCTCCGATTTGCAGTGAGTTGCTCGCATTTTGCTAACACAAACAAGCGTGTTTAAGCCACGTACATACGAGAAAGTTTGTTGATAGGAATTGCTGTTGTTGCCATTTTCGCCGGCCATGTGTCACATCAGTGTCAGCACTTAGTCAGCCAACTCGTTTTGTTGAGTTTCGCAGAAATTGTCCATGGATATGCGACACTTGCAAAGCGACATATGTTTCTAACTACATTGTATGTATGTATGTACGTAAGTATGTATGCATGTATGTATGTACACAACGGTACTTAAAAACATGTGCAATTCTAATTGTTGTATTCTCTGCAAACTTTGTTGGCATTGAATTTAAGTGGCAAAAAAAAACGAATGTGGATTTTTAATGGGCAAACGAGCTATCCGACCATGAAGTGTCAGATGGAAATTTGAAGGTAAGAAAATCAAAAAAAAAATTAAAAAAAAACATAAAAGTAAAATTTTAAACCTGAGAAATGTAATTATTAAAAATTAAATCACTTTTTAAGAAATTTAAAAATTGTAGACCTGTAGCGAAGGTAATATTCGATGGCAGTGGCAGCCATGAAATGGAGTGAGTGTGTCACCCAACTTAGCAATATTCATCTCGCATGTCTATTCAATATTCTTCATATCTCTTCACCCTGTACTCGGATTGATAGAGATTGACATGAACAGGGATTTTATGGAAGATACTTACATACATATATGGCTATGAACAGCTAGCTCAGCTCGAAAACGGGATCTACAACGATAAACTAAAGGTTCGCTTTCGTTCCCTAGTACTCTTTTGTATGTAGCTGATCACTCAAAACGATATACATACATACATACATATAAATCATTCGGGAACACAGTTATGAAATTCCGAAAACACTTACCGTAAGTAAGGTCTATCATGAATTTCGTTGTCAAGTGTCGGGAAAATGCTATCATCAATTCCGACGTGATCATGAAGTTCTTACGAAATTTCGAAATTCGCAATTTTCACATTTATTCGTGAGAATAATTTACGAACGCTTTCACTTATCGGGAGAAGTGAAAACAATAATTAAACAAAGAGTTGGTAACACTCATTCGAACTTAGCGTAACAGTTGGCAACGTAAACTACGAAAACGTCGGAATTGCTGACAGCATTTTTACCGCATTCGTGATGAGAGTTCATTCGGAATCATTGATTGGGCTATTAAAAGCCTTGCTCACTACTGGCCGAGGTCAACAAAGAAAGGTTATTTTACTACAATTCTAAGAGTGGAACACTACAGATAGTCCACACAAGACGCGTGTCGTCGATGTAAAGATAAACTCAGAAACACGTTCTAAGATAACCAGAAGACGAACACGATCACTTTCCATAGGAGACCAGAGCACTCCTGTGATCACAGCTTATTCTCTTTGAAAAAATTCACTATTGAAGAAGCTGTAAGCTTAAGTTAAAACGTTCCGAATTAATTGGGAAACACCTAGACAACTTGTCATTGGTTGTATTCATTGCATACCTCTTCAATGTAGCCACACTGCTCCACAAAATCAGGAGCCGAACGAGAGTTTTTGACAGGAGTTGGCTCGATGCTTTTAGACCTTCAAACAGAGCTTTTTTGCAAACTTTATGTGGATCGTCTGAACGATCATTAGGCAAACTTTCAGAGAGCGACAAGGTAGTCTGGAGTATATTTTTTTACAAAGATCTTACTTGAGGACGACGGCGGACATCACTTAAAATAGAATAACAACGCTTTTCGAAAGATATTGAAGTGCCTAAAATCATACCTATTAAATTAAAACTCTTAGTCGCAAAAAGACAGAGCCGCGGCCATCACGGTGATATTTTATATTAAAATGTTCTTTTTAAAGTCTTTGGATACTTACATATTTCTTTCTCTAAAACGATAACAACCGACAATCGACAAGGTTAGGAGAAGTGTTGAATGCTCATTAAAAAAACCCTAAATAGCCGATTCCAGTCCGGCGAGTACTCGGAAGTGTCTGGGAGCCAAGATTTTTGAATCTGAGCTTGGCAAAAGCTTAGTAGTTGCAAAGATAAGGTTGAGCTGATTCCAACTCAAAAGGCCTCTATACAACTCCGAATTCTGGAGTTCGCGCGTTGCCCGAGAATTACGTTTCGCCAATGCCTAGAGTAGCAGGGAAACTCAATACTAACTCTTGGGCGGAGCCCGACTTAGTTTTGACGATTAAGAGCTTCTAAATAGAAGTTAAAGCACAGATTGATGAAGTCGTAGAGGTGCAGTAGGCAGAGGGGAATATGCGATTCGAGTTCGTTCCCATTTTACAAATTAACTTCCATCCTTTTAATTCAAAAATCTGCTCGATTTCAAAAATCGACTCTGTAATTCAGATTAGTTTTGAAGGGTCATTGTTATACCAAAATGTTTGCGACCTCGATTCCACCCTTACACCTTCGCCAGCTTAGCACACTTCACTCCGCTCCTACAACCACTCAACGAAGAGATTGTCAGGCATAGCATTTAGAGCGCAACAATTGGTAATTCAAACGCTGCACAAGGATTCGTATTCAAATTAGAATGCCAAAGCCACTAAAACGAAACGAACGACAACAACACTTGCCGAAAGTGAATGAATGAACGAGCGAACGAATCGAAGAATGAATGAATAGCAAATAATGCACGACGCCGCACGTTTTCCCAAATCAAAAGAAAAAAAAAAGCAGGGATATTGATAACAGCGAAAAATAAATGAAGGCAAAGAACTTACAAAAAAAACAAAACAAGTGTGAAGCAACGCAGTTCGCAAATGCCGCTTTGTTAAAAATACAAAAGCACCAATGGCCTAATTCGTCACGAAATATTGGAGGAAGGCGCAAAAAAAAACAGAATCGCATTTATGCAAAGACGCGCTAAATGTTAAGAATTCATATGAATCCGAGAGAATTATGCATAGATGATGACAAGAAAAGCGATTGCTCGAGGTGTTGAGGGATGTGGCGCTGGTGGGAGGAAAAATTGAGATTTGCAGGCGGCAACGCGCAAATTGGAAAAACCAATGAAAAAGGACTTAATGAAAATGGAAGCAGAATTGCACGATTCATTGAAAGGCTGAATTGGATGGATGAATGGCTTTCAGAGCTAGGGGAGGAACGATTGTGAGGAGCGGAAAGGGACGAAGTGTTATATTATTGTGAGCCGAATTATTGATTACCAACTAAATAGAACGAGTGGCTGGCGCAGATAATAACAATGAAGTGAAAATAATTGAAAAGTGGCAATTTTCGCAGAGCCTTGCTCTCCTTCTTCTTTGCTCTCTACCGCTCTCACTCTCGCATACTCGCTAACTCTTTCGTATTGCCTCACTTGCAGTGCAATCAGAAATATATTAAAAAGTTGTAAAAAATGTATGCTGTAATTGGTGTAAAAAATTCAAGTGTATAATGAAAATTTCAAAGCAATGAGTAATTTGCAGAAATTTTCGTTTATTTTTATATTTCCAATGTTCTTTTGCTTTGATTTTGTTTTTAATAATCATAAAAAATGTACGTCCGCGATCAAGTCAATTAGTGAATGAGTGACAGCAAGGCCGGAAAGGGCTAGAATTAGTGGATATTAATGGCACAATGGATACTAAGAAGGCAATGAGAGGCAGTAAAAAAAAAAAAAAAGATACAAAGGAACGGTTAATGGAACCGAATTGAAAAATAAAACGATGTAAAGATTTAATTTAAAAAAAAAAAAACTTAGTAAGCTTAAGAAAATAGAAAAACTAAAAAGAAATTTATTAACAAATATGCAAAAAAAGGAAAATATCTAGGAGAAACAAATTGAAAGAAATTTCAAAGCAACAGCAAAGCCGAAAACGGCGGAAATTAACGAATAAAGCAACCATTGTGGCAGTGCAAAAATTCTTTAAAAAAGTAATTAACAAGCAAGTTTAAATAAGTAAAATGAAAATATATATAAAAAAAAACTTTAATAATTCAAAAACAAAAATCAATTATAAATTTTTCAAAAATTTTTAAACAAATAATAAAAAACTATATATTTTACAAACTAAAAAAAAAAACCAATATTTAGTTTACAAAACCAAATTTAAAAAATAATGTGGAAAATCATTGGCAAGCAAAATAAATAAAAAAAAATAAAAAATTTGTAAGTATTTTTATTTCACAAAATTTTATAAAATTTATGTTGACAAAACAATTTTAGCAGTTTATTCATAAAAAAAGGTAAACAAATAATATTTAAGATATTACTTTTGATAAGAAAAATACTTTTAATAAAAATAACCTAAAAGTATATTTAAAACATGTGTAGTCAACTAAAAAAGTAATTTAAAATTTAAAATTTTTTTTTCATTTGATGAATTTGATTTTCAACATTTTTTTTCTTTTAATTGAATAACAAGTCCCAAAAATCTTTAAATTCACATTATAATAAATATGTGTTCTTAAAAAGTAAAAAAAAGTTTTTTTAGTTAAAATAAAAAATATGGCAAAAATGTCAAAAGCAAAAAAAAAAATAATAAATAAATACTTTAAAAGTTCTGTCAAAAACAAATGCAATCAATTTAAGAGAAAAAACGATTCAAAAAAAAATTAATTAACTGACCACAAAACCAAGGGATTTTTATAAAAAGGTTTTACATAAATATACAAACTGGTAGAAGAGTTAAAAAAGGAGACAAATTAAAAGAGTAAACAGTAAAAACCCGATTTGAGTTTGAAAAATTTATTTTTTTAAAGGAATGTGGGAAAAATTAAAAAAAAAACCTTCAAAAAACTTGAAAATTAATAATTAAATAAAATCATTTAAAGATGCATAAAATCATTTGTACGACCTTTTTATATTTTTGGAGTATACAAATTAAAAACGATTCACAATCACAAAAGTCGCGTAATGCAAAAAAAAAATAAAAGAAAAAAATGTTGGACAAAAGTATAAACAATTTGTAAAAGATGAACTGAAACCTCAAAAATCACTCAACAGTCAAAGAAAAAATTTGCTGCATTTCAGATCGTATCGCAAATGCATACATACATACATACATACATACATATGTATGTAGCTACCAAAAATCGAGAAGCCAAACAGAAAAAAGAAAAAAAAACCAAAAAAAGAAGATAAAAACGTATGCTAACGGTATTTGTTAAGTCATATCCCGCAGCTAAGCAACAACAAAAGCAATAGCAGCGAAAGCAACCCCAAAAATACGGACCTATGTACATACATACATACATATGTATGTACATAGGTACGCGAGTGTGTGTATGTGTTTGTGTGTGTGTGGCGACCGGGAGCCTATCGACGCACCAAACAACCGCATATATAGCCGCAATTTTCAGTTTTGTGTGATTAGAATTTTCAATTTTGTTTTTCAGTTTTCAGTCCCCTTTGCCTTAACTACAACAAGGCGCTCATATAAAGGCGAAAAAGCGTGTGTGCGCGGGCAAGAGTGAAGAGACGCACAAATTTCTATGAAGAAATTTAGAAAAGAAAAAAAAAACACAAAATCATAACTCAACGTTTGGTATGTGTTTACAAAAATGAAATTACGAAATTGCGTTTATTTTTTTCGATAATATACTTTTTTTTCACGTACTTTTATTCATACTTTTATTTACTTTATTGAAGCGTTGAATGGCTTTTTTTATGATAGTATTTAAAGAAATCAATGAAATATTGAAACGATTTGCAACGCATACATACATACACACAGACATATGTACATATGTATGTACATGCACATTCATAATTGGGCAATGTAAAGTGAGTTCATGATTTTTGTTTTGAAAATCAATAAATAGTAATTTTATTTTTAAAATTTGTGTGTTTTCGACAAAAAATTGCTGTACTGACCAATCCACAGATTGCTTTGAAGATAGCAGGCCACATTTATACGGAGAGCAAAAAAAAAAAATTAAACAAAATTAAAATTTTTTCTGCAGTCAAGTAAAGTAAACAAATTTTTCTTAATACTTATTTTAAATGAAGACATTTATGTGCTTTAAAACATTAAAGAATTTACAAAGCAAATTTCTGTATTTAAAAAATAGCAAAAATTGTAAAATATTCAATTAAAAAACTTTTAACCGCTTTTTGGCAGGTATCCAAACTAATTAAAAATCGAAAAGATTTACACCTTAGTTTTGAAAAACTATTTGCAAACATATTTAAAAATGTAAATAAATTGAAAAAAATTTCAACCAAATCGTATCAAATTTCATTTCACATGGCATACAGAATTCTCAGTTTTTTGGCGACCTTTCGAAAATTTAAAATTTTTTTAAATATATTTTACTTAAATTTTTTTTTTTATTTAAAATTTTATTCAAACCCTATAACTAATTTAATTTACAGATTTAACTAAAATTTCGTTTTTCAAAACATTAAATTTATTGTAATTTACGACTTCGTTTATATTTTTTTTAATTATTTAGCATTTGTTTAGTATAATTGGCAAATCTTAAATTTTTTTAATTTATAAATATTTAAATAATTACCTACAATTTTAATAAAATACATACATATTTTAAAAATGCTTTCATTTTGCCAATAATAAATTAGTTGAAGAAGGCAAAAGAGCCTATGAAATCAATTAAAAAAAAAAAGTTTTTATATTTGCACTGTTTGTTAAATACATATATCGAGGAGCAAAAAATCTATGTCCTCGTGATTACACAGAAAATTTTTAATACTATATTTGACATTTTCAGAAAGCTTTCGTTAAGGTTTTTGCAAAAGCTTTAAGCTTTCTCCACGAGCTTTTATGAACCTGTTTTAGGCTATCTTATAGAATCGCCATTTATTTCAAAATTCTGGAAAAAAAAACTTTTGTTAAAGCGTTCACAGCAATTTGCTGAAAATTTCTAAAATAAACTTCAAGTAAGCTTTCATATATTTTTCTTTTCGTTTTTGGAAAAAAATAAAACTTACAAATTCACAAAGGACTTCCAAATTCTGTAGTAAAAACTTACAAACGTAAAAGCTTTAAACTTTCACAGCAGAGCAGTTTGTTTAAACATTGAATTTCCATGCCAAATATTCGCACATGAAAATATAGGCCACACGCAATACTAAGAGAAAAAAAGTTTGAAACGAAAGTACATTTGCCGCAATAAACCAATGAAGGAATTAAGACCAACGGCAAAACGAAAATGGCAAGCAAGTGGATTATTATTTTTTGTTTGTTTTTACCGACCGACCATTCGTAAGTAAAGACATGGAGAATAAAATGAATTGATACAAAATAATACGAAATAAAATGAATTTGATTGGTTTAAGTTGGATTGCATTTTATGGCAATTGGATTGTACTATGAAAGGGGATAGATAGAAGAAGAAGCAGCAGAAGACCACACAATACCGCAAGCCCAACAAAATTTTCAAGTGATGTTAACAAAGCGGCCCACTGAGGTACGGTGCGCGATGGGCAACTCGAACGTGTGTCGTTCTGTTTTTTTTTTTTTTTTTTGTTATCTTTATTTATTTTTTTGTTTATTTTTTTTTTGTTTTTGGGCGTCAGGAGGTGGTGGCAATGAAAGCATTCTGCAGCGGTTGCTCTATGGCAGAACTAATGGGAAATTCGTTCGTATTTCAGTCACGCGCGCTTGTCGGGCGGCTGACACAAATGCATACATACAGACATACATATGTATGTATGTACATGTAGATACGCATAGACATACATTATATTCATACATTGCGGCAAGTGGCTACAATTCCTGCTCATGCTAGCGGTACTGTAGCGATTTCCTGTTCAACGAAAAAGTATACAAATTTCGAATGAAGTAATAAAATGCTTATCAATCAAATGGAAAAAAAAAATATTGACTTGAGGGTGGATTGAATAGAATGTACTTACATAAATTGAAATAAAAGACAAAAGACAATGAACTCCTTACTTGGACTAATAATTACTCTGTCGAGCCAGCGGCTCTTAAAAATTTTGTATTGCATAGACCGACTCGAAATCGACCGACTCTAACATACTCTGATTACCAACGTACATTCTTACTAAAAGTGTAGTTAACATTTCACCCAAGTCAGGTGTAGGGACTACTCGGTAGCCGTCTTCTTTTGAGCAATCGTTGAACGGCCGAGAGACTCGCCTAACTTTCAAGTAATTACTTAGGCTTTATTTACCAAGCTTAAGCTGTCTCGTAGAACTCGGCTTATGCGAAGAAACTTTAAGGAGTCCCCAAGGAGTGTCAAAGCATCGATCTCTTTCGACCCTCCCAAAGAAGCATGTAAAATATAAGGATACTACGAGGAGTCGTTTCGAGAATAAAGAAGAAGAGAAGTATATCTTTAAAGCATCTCAGATTCTTAAAATCGCTACCGTTAAACATACTTAGCAAGGTTTCTAAATTAGTCAAGCTCAAACGATATTTTAGCCGCTGTCTAATGACTCGGACGACTTTGTTGTCGATCCTTCTTCGCCCTTCAGTCGTGGAAACTGCAGTTTTCGACTATGAAACTAAAGGTTCTTTCCGTACCAGGTTTGTTTTAAAAAAAGCGAAGCTTCTTTTGATATTGAACTTTGTCAAAGCTACGTCCATTTCTACCGCAGGAGCACATAAATTAGTAATTTCATAATCTGATTTTGATACGAATTGTATAGAGACGCTCGTTCAGTAAAAGGAACCGCCATTTTATGGCCCAAGGAGTGTCAAAGCATCTCTTACTTTCTCTCTCTCTCGTTTTCTCTCTCTCTCACTAAATTTGCGCTGTCGTAAATCACTACACATCATGAGTTTAGCTACTTCCATAAGTTTTATACAAAATTGTGTTTCAATAACTTTTCCCACACTTAACGAGCGCTCATTATACGTCAATAATTCGTCAATTACTTACTGATTATGAATAAAAATATTTCTGTATATTTATATATTCTAATCCAAATAACTCTATTCAATTCGATATTCCGCTAACGACCGGCAATTTTGCATTCATATTTTAATAACCTCCAGCAATGGGGAGGCGCACTCAATAGCCCTACATTTTCAGCTTTCCAGCCATTTGTAGCCATAAATTAAATCGACACAATAAACTAAACACTCAATGCTCACATATTTGTATAGGTTTAATGGTGGTGGTGTGTGTTTGTGGACGAAGTTAGCCACCCTCCAGCAGACTTCCTCTACAACAGCCTGCACTATTCGTTATCATTACCGACCGCCTTCATTCGCCTGCCTGCAACGCTACACACAGCTTGACCTATTTGTCCGCCCTCAATCGCATCAATCGCTGGCAAAACATACATAGTTTTCATTTGATTTTGAGTAGCATATCTAACGGCGTCGAGTGTTTATAAAATACATTATTGCCATCTTATTGCTGCTTTTTAGACTTCATATGGGCATACAACAAATTAATGTTGATAAGTGTCGTTATTTCTATGGAAAAGCAGAAACGGAGTTGGGATCGCATTCGATACTCGACAATGAATGGTCGTTGCCGTTGATTTCTGTGGGTTTTGTTTATGGAAAAACTTTTTAACGTTTCCACTTTCGAATATCACAATCAGTTAAAGTAGAAAGAGGCGTTAGCTTGCAAGCAATTCAGTTTTGGAGCCTAAAGAAACTGTCGACTAAACTGTTGACTTCACATCTCAAAGCGTTGAATATTATTCGCCATACTTAGTTAGTGGTAGATGTTGGGCGTCTAAAGCAAACTCATGACGGAAGGAAGGCGCTATTACTCGCAAGAATTAATAGCAAGAATGAATACACCCTGGAAAATTGCTGGCACTAGTCATTGCGTAGCCGCGATCACCTAGCAACAGTTAGAACACTTTGCTTTCTCTTTCTCTGATCTACTTTCTCTTTCAATTACATGCGAATACTGCGCGAAGACTCGAGAGTAGTTTGCCAAAAAAAAAAAACGGCTAGACTAATTAAATTGGCTAGCCAGCCGCTTTTACTGAGGATTGACGAAGCAAAAGAGCTATGTTTTACTTAGAAGGTGGCTACGCGTCAGCTTGCCAAGAACCGTCTGAAATCAGTGTAATGCTTATGTAGAATGATATTTTTAAATCGGTTAATATTAATCGAACTTCTTAGTCTAACTTAGCCACAAATCTTTTTATATCGTAGACGACCTAACCAGAGATTGTCCGTGGGAATTCAAACAATTGCTGCATTCAAGTTTTGCGAAACTCTTTCTAGTTTCTTTTTGAGCAGATAAGACGATATAGTAAGCTGACTTTCGCTGTATTTGGAGTTAAGTTCTTAAGTAATTAATATATATTAAATAATTTTCATAAACTTAATGAGAATTTCAAAGGTTTTCGTGTAAGCGAATGAAACAATAAAATTAAAATGATTAAGAAGGCGGGCGTACAATAACAATTACTTAAATGCCTTTGCTGCAAATGTACTTTAGTGGTAAACTAAAAAGTTATTTCCATTCACACATGACCAGCAATAATGTCTTACTACTTCTACGCGAGAAACGCTTGGTAGTTTAGTGTGTTTATTGAAGACAGTCAGCTGGGGTTTTGAGCTATATATTTGCTCGTTACTATGCCAATTGCTATTTCCGCTGCGTTGCGTTGCCATAACTGAGTCTGCGTTATGACGTATTATGAGACGACAACAACGACGATGACGACGACGTTCGCATTCAACTGTTATGCCAATAATTATAATCGTTATTATAATTATTATATGAGTACTAAAAATAGCGCGTACAACAACAACAACGCCAAGTCATCATCAATAAAAAATAATGGCAAATAGCGGCGACAACAGCAAGAGTAAATGAAACAGGAAATTGCGAATATTCAAAGAAAAAGGTGAAAACAAACAAATTGAGCGCGGTATTCGTGTAATGTACGACCAGTAAAAGTAAGTACAAAATGGTGCCTATTGTAAGCGAGCAATTTTTCCAGCAATTAGTCTAATAACACGCATACATATGCAGAGCTTTTCTAGTAAATTATGATGAACTGCGCGATTCAAGGTGACATTCTTAAATGTCCCGCCGCAGCACACAACACCCACCATCACCACCCACGCAAACACAAATCAAAAACCCTCCACGCTAATGCAGCTAGCTGTCTTTTCTTGTCTTCTAATTGAGGTTATGTTATGACATGCAACAAGGAGACTTACTAGTTTGACAAGTTGACAAGCCGAGTACTGCATAGCTCCTTCTATGTAAGTGCGACGAAGGAGAACGAACCAGCTCTTCTACGAACAATATGTCCCTTTCTGCGATAGCTCAATGAGGAGCTTTTAATACTTATTACCTGCCAGCGAATGTAATCGATATATGCAAATATGTTGGAGTCTTTTTGAAAGCAGTAGCAGAAGAAAATGCTTGGCAAGCTGTAATGGTCGATTTAAAATGCAAAATGTAAATACAAATTTTTTTTCTTTGTCAACAGAGTGAAGACGGCAATGTATGCTTGGTGTGCTGGTTGGTGTTTGTGAATAACCCACGCATTAGAATGGCGAGCTGTAGAGTTGGGTGGTTGCCGTTAATAAATTTTAATAAGTGTCACATTGGTACTTCAAAGTAGACAAAAGTGAGTGCGTTTGTGCGTGGTATACTGGCATTTGGTGCCGATCATAATATCGATAGATATATTTAGATTTACAATAACAATCGTTAATTATACACAGCGTTAAACATTTAAAATTTCGATTACAATAACGATAAACATATTAAAATTTTCGATAACAATCGATAAATATTTGGTTATCGATTAATTTAATTACATAACATTTAATCGATATTATCGGCAAGGATGTGTGGCTGCAAAATTCGATAAATATATCGATAACATGACTAAACATATCGATAACAATTAAAATAAATATCGATAACTCTGCATAATCGAGTTGGTATGTTCGCTTTTTAATACTCTTCATACACTGTACACCGAACAAGCGGATAAGGACTCATAAAATATGATTTTGCTGCAATATAAACTCTACATGCTGTGGCCGGAGTCAGCAGTCAGCAGTCAAGTCAGCATAAATTTTAAGCAGCCACGCGCAGACATACTACTATGCACATATGTACATATGTATTGTATGTATGTACCCTTTAATATAAAATATTTCGAAAGCTTCGAAGAATATTTTTGGTATCCGTGTGGCGCTGCAGGGTAGAGCAGTGTGAGGTTATGATATATTTCTCAATGTCTAACAACCCGCTGGTGGTTTGGGGCGTCGTGAAAATGCAACGTAACTGTACGCAGAAACTGCATTTACAGTTGAGTATGAGTTTGTCTGTGTGTGTGTAGGTGGAGTGGCATAAAGATAGCAATGACGATATGTAAGTTTAAAACGTCGTGCGATAGCCAAAGTTCAGTTCGGTTATCGGCAATGTTGAATACTTGGACATTTATGTGCATGACCATGGCTGACCTGCAGCACCCCTCCACCCGCGCCTACTCAACCAAGGAAAAGTACTTACTTCAGCGTATGCGCCTGCCAACACGGCTATCACCCGCGCACCTGTGCAAATTTAATTCAATATGGTTGGCAACGCACGTTCGTTCGCTGCCTGTCACACACACACGCGCGCGACCGCGATGGATGCGTTTATCTACAATATGGCGTCATTCGTTAATGGAATTATTAATGTCAAGTGGCAGGTTTTTGAAAATTTCCCCAACAACGCGTAGATGCCAGCGAATTTCAGTGCGAGGAAGTGAGGGCAACCGAACGCACGAAAGGGGCGCCAACAATTGCAGTGGCAAAGGTTGAAAAAAAACCAAACGTAGGATAATCGCAATGGCCAAGAGTGTGCGAGGAAAAGATTTGCGAGCGGAATATGCGTGTATGAGGTGCTTCTAAATCAAGCGAGCGGAATGCGGGAAGCGAGAAGAATGCGTTGCAAACAAAAGGTGGGCCATTGGCCAAAGCAATGATTCAGCAGTCGAACGGCCCGTAGAACAGAAGCTTGGCATTGGAGGTTGCTCGCTTGTTGCTGACTGCTGATTGTTGATGGATATTGGGTAGTGGGTGGTGGCTGATGGCTGACGGCGGACGGCGCTTGTGTCTGCGTATGTTTGGCGCGTAGTCACCGCCGCCGCCGCCGCCGCCACCACCGCCCGCACTCACATTAATTAATTTCACTTTTCTTGTTCACTTTGTATTTGGTTTTTGTTGTTGTTTGAGCTATTCATTTGCTGGCAAGTGCAAGTTAATGCATTTTGCATTTTGTTTGTACTGGAATGGAATGGAATGTAATGAATTGACGTTGTCGTTTGCAATCAAAATTGCAGTTGCCTGCAGCGCACAAATTTGCATTTGTTGCAAAAGTGTTGCCAAGGGGGCGACGTTGGATAGAATAAACTGGCAGATGTGCTGCTGGTGCTGCTGGTGCTGCATCGAGCAGATAAAGGTTCGTGCAAACAGATATGTTTGTGCATCTGGATGAGTGCAACAACCACTTTTTCAAGTGAATTTTTGGCCAAGCCAAAAGCAAGTCAAAATGAGGGAAATTTATGAAAAACAATGGCAGGAGGCAAGGCGGCAAGGCGGCAAGGCGCCAGTCAGCAACAAATGAAGCCAATGATGCACAAGTAAGGGTGGTGCTGTGGCATCCAAGAGATGAGGGGGAAGTGAGCGGTTTTTTTTTTTGTTTTTGTACAGGTTGAGCACTGCGTATGTGTGTGTGTGTGTGTGTGTGTGTTAGTCTTGTTTGCATAAAATGCACTCGAGCTAGTTTTGTGGTCCAGCGTCTAATGGCATAAATGCAAATAAATTAAATTTACAAATTGCTGATGGTGCTATAATTTGTGGAATTTCTTTTGAAGATTTTGTGAGTTGAATTAAAAAAAAGCTGCCATTTGCCATCATGGAATTTTAATTTTTTCAGATTATTAACTTTTTGGTAAACTTTTTTTCAAATTTTCTAGTTTGCTTGAGGCTTTAACATTTTTTTTTTTTTTAATTTCAATTTTTAACACAATATTAGTGTTACAATTTTTTTCTTAATCTTGAAAAAAAAATTTTAAAATTTTAGATTTTACAATTTTTTTTTGTATTACTGGTTTTCTTTTGTTCAATATTTTTTGTATTTTCAAAATCTTTTTTAAATATTGATACACATTTTTTGGAATTTTTTGTCACAGTATTTTTTGTATTTTCAAAATCTTTTTTAAATATTGATACACATTTTTTGGAATTTTTTGTCACAGTACGTGTTCGAGGCTTAAACTTATGTAAATTTTTCTTTACATTAAAATTTAACTAATATTTTTATAATTTTATTGAGCTCAAGGCCAGTTTATGAAAGATTTGTTTGTGAAAAAACAACAACAGTTTTTAATGGTTGAAGTTATAGTACTATTTCGGAAATCACCACATTTCCTCATCAGACTTCTTTTTGATTATTAAATTATAAAATGGAGAAAGTCCACCTTAAATTGTGTTTTTTTTTCACTATTGAAATGAAATTTTTATTTAAATTTTTAAAATTATTTAAAATGGTTCATATTAAAATATTGTTTACACATTTCAGGTCTTTCATGAATTCAAGAAATTTTAACTTGTTGAAAAATTTGTTTATGTATTTTGTTTTAATTTTAAAATTTTTAAATGCGTTTACTAAATTTTTCCCCTAAAGTCATTAAATTATAAAAATGTAGAAACTGTTTAAAAAAATACTTTTGCAATTTGAATCGCTTTTGTTTCTACGCAAACTTTTTCTTTTATTTTAATTGTTTAATCTCTTTTGTTTTCATTTTAGATTTTCATATTTTTTACTAAAAATGGTATTTGTGATAAATTTTGTAATTTAATTTTTGTGAAAATAAAAAAATTATGGAATCTTTCATAAAAAAGTTATTTAAAGAAGTTTACTAACGACACAAAACAAAAACACAAGTCATTTTTCCAATTTAATTTTTTACGGGCACGAAAATTTTCAAAAACAATATTGTAAAAAAAAAGTTTTTTCTACATTAAATTATGTAATTCAAAATTTTCTATTGAAAAAAATAAAAAAATTTATTAAAAAACAAATATCTTAAATATAATAACATAACCTTGTAATTACAAAATATCAATAATTAAAAAAGTTAACAATAAATTAAATAGAAATTTACTAAAAATTTTAAATGGAACTATTTGAAAAATTGTTAGAAAATTGTTTTTATAATTTTTAAAGCAATATTTAACATATTTTATGCAAAACTTCTTAAAAATTTCTTAGAAATTATTTACAAATTTTTAAAATCTTCAAAAAATTTTTAATACGATTTTATTCATTTTCAAACGTAAGACAAAAATTTTTTTTATGTTTTAATGTTCTTAAGTTAACACTTCGCCAACACTTAAGCAGCGAAAAGAGGAGAAAAAAGAAAAGTAAAAAATTGGTTTCACCAACACCAACGTTTGTTTAGCTACAAAGGGCCCAAAAAATAATCAATTATATGGCCAGCTAAAACTTTGAGATACAAATGTACTTTGATAAAATCCTAGGGACCCACCATTGATTTCCTTAATAAATTCAAAGCACAAATAAAAACCCACACATTAATATACCCTTGTGGGCCGCACCAAAGGACATAAATGGCCAAAGCTGTGTCATAAAATGAAAACAAATGACAAGCCTGAAAGCACTTTAAGCAAAAAGCAAATAAAGGAAATGCACAAGATTACTTAAGCCAAGGACTACGTGTAGACCGCTCGCATGTGTAATACGCGCTAAATGCGATTGGAAGGCAGTGCTTATCAACAGCAAGCAGCCGCAAAAGGAGCAAGATGATAAGATAGAAAAAGGAACATGGCAATGAGTGTCACTGAAATTGTGTGCAAGGAAGCGCCATTGCCGTTAAGAATACAAATGTGAATATGCGCTGCCCACACATCCTTTTAGGGACACACAAAGCGACTAAAAATCGCCGATGCCGCCGTAGATGCCTTCAACGTGTGTCTACGCACAACAAACGCGAATGCAGGCGCCTAAAAGTATGCGCCCAATTTGGAGGAGGAGGAAAGACTTAGAAGAAAGTATCGTCGTTTGTGTGTAAATCTTGAGAGAAACATTGAAAAAGCACGCGCAACACCCACTTCCGGCTACAAGCAGATCAAGCCGTGTATAGGTGGCTTAGTATACCTATCAAGTACGCGTCTAACCAACCGGTCTTATGCGGATTATATGGCATACTGTTAGGGGCGCACTCGCAAACTTGCTGCCTAGTGTAATATTTCCTGCAATAAACGCGCTGATACTCGTACGATGCCACAACCACGACAGAGAACGGCATAGAGGGAGCCTAAAGGTATGCCACGCAATAGTTAAACGATGGCTCTTCAACATGACACGACCGCACAGGCGACTGGCACACGGATGCTGGGTGAGTGAGTGAGCGAGTGAGTGAATGCATAGTCGTATTGAGTGAATGCTGTTCAAGCGCTGCCTGACGTTGAGTGAAGTATAAAATATGTGTGCCCGTGTGCTCAGCGTCAGCACCAACAGCATCCCTGGCATTTAATTGCGACAACTAAAAGTATGCAACAGTTTCTACATACACACACAAACGCGCGCGCGCTCCAAAACTACATAAGAGGTAAAACGACGAATTAAGAGCATTTGCTAAGACATTAACGAGAAGTACAGAGAAGCACCTACTTGAGTGGAAAATGAAGAGGCAGGCTGGCAGTGGCAGCAGGATATGTGCAAAGGAGATTATAAACATTTGTGCACACATTGTGACCGGAGGCATTGTGAGCGCGGTGGTAATGCGCCTAAAAGTGGACGACTACAAGTTTTTTTTTTAACACACACATACACACTTTCTTCAAAATATGGTAGGTAACGCGCTTTGTATCAGCTGTTTACCATTTATTAAATTGAATTTTTATGTAAAGCTTATGGTTTTTTTTTATTTTTTAAACTAAAAAATAGTGGAAATTAGGAAATGCGAAAAAATGTGTCAATAAATCTGTCAACATACAATCAGATATAAAGTGTTTCCTCAACTGACGCGTACTCGCATACCGTTGTGGTGCGCTCTCTATATTTTAGTGTTGCGAGAGCACCACTAAAACGATTGCATACTTGTTGGCGTACACCAACTACAATTACATACTATATACCTACATTGAATGGCGTGTGGCCACTAGTTGGGCGATTGCGCTTGAACGACAAGCGTTGCCCAATTACAAAAACTTCGCATTTACCAAAATTGTGAAAATGTGAAAGAAGCCGCATGTAACGGCACTGTTATCTATAAACATTCACATAGCATACTTTCAGACACATTTTCTGATCGCTAAGCATACATTTCAGCGCACAACAAACATACCTACACGATTATCGCTTACACATACACACAATAAATACTTTATTTATACGCTAACAACCAGCCAAACGCATTGAATGCGCGTTGAAAACTTCCGAACAGCAGAAAATCGATTTTTAACCAACCCCTAAAAGCAGGCAATACTTTTTTGCTATCAGTCGTCGGGTATAAAACAAACAACTTCATTGCAAAACTTCAGTTACCGGCGGCGTATGAGCGAAAAGCGAAGCAGAGGCAAACGGAAAAAGGTAAAAATGCTGCTTTCGTGTTGTTGCTATTGGATGATAGACGCCATTTGCCAAATGCCAGAACTACAAACACAAAGTGTGTATGAAAATTGCAACTATTTGAAGAAGTCATAAATGCACAGCATCCAGTAAATGGAATTATAAAAAAAATTAAAAGTTTTCGCCAACAGTACACATTTCTTTTCACTTCTTTGCTTACTAATTTTAAGTATTGAAAACATATCAAATTTTCTTTTTTCGTTTCTTAAACTTCATTTCCACTTACCCTTGCATGCAGATGCACATCCGTTTCGCCCGGCTGTTGTACGCCGGTGCGTATTTTCTTATTTTGCGGCCCATCGCTTATAATGCCACCCCCTCCGCCACCGCCACTGCCATTGCTGGCGCCGTTGTATGGCATTGTGGTCGCCGTTGCGAAGTTGATGTCCGTTATGGTCTGTTGATGAATTATCTTGGCGACGTTCAATGGGCCGGGTGGTGAAATAAAGTATTCCAGCGCTACTGCTGTTTGCGACACAACGCGTTCGAAAATATGTGAAAACGCTACGTGGAGCGCTTTCCAATGTAATAAACTCGCTGGCTGACTGGAGCTGGAGTTGGAGCTGGAGCGCTTTTGTTAGCTTACTCCGGCTGAGCGCTTTGTATGTCGCTTTTCGCTTTTTTTCTCGCTGACTTTACCTTTGCTGCAGCACTTAATTGGGTGCTGTGCGTTTTGTTTGCAATGCTTTAAACTCTTTCAATAAAGATTTCACACAGTATTTTCTACTTGTTTAAGGTATTTTTTTTTTGTCGAATGTCCTTCGCTAGCGCAGTCTGCTTTGTCAGCGACTTTTCGTTGTCTGCGTATATATGTAAGCACTATGAGCTCTTACTAGTTTAGTTTGCTTGTCTAACTCCTTCGCAGTTGGTATAACTAATGTTGGCTGATGTCTGGTTTTGTTTGCTGTTGCCACCTTCTTGTCTGCTTGCTTGTTTGGATCAGCTGTTTTGCACGAACGAACGTTGGCAATGATAGAGAGAAAAACGAAAAAGTTGTTTATTAGTCGCTTTATGCTTCTGTTTGTGAGGAAATACAATATTGCCAGTTGTTACAAAAATTTATAAATTTAGCTAATTATAATTTGAAAATTATATATGTATGTACATAATCACTCACTGCTGACAATTTTGAACAATTAAATTTTGTTTAATTAATTGTCGTTACTTCTTAATTAATATGCAGTTAATTTCATAACAAAATGCATAAAACCCTAAGTTTCAAAGCTGAAAACAAAATTTGAAAAGGAAAATTTTCATAGAACTTTCTTTAAATTTTGAAATTTTTAAAAAAATTTTCAAATTTACTATATAATTAAAAAAAAATGCATAGAAGTTTCATTAAATTTAAAAATTTTACATTTTTTTAAATTCATCGTCGATTTTGATAAAAAATAAGTTATGAGATTAAATTAGAGGATTTGTGTGGTGTTAAAAAAAATTTAAAAACATTTTGCAATACAGTGCCTTTATGGCATTTTATAAGTTTTCTATTTTTGGTAAATTTTTTTTAGTTTTTTGTATAATTTTTTGTTTTCATTTTTGTTGTTATTTTTTTCTCAAAATTTTTTGTAAATTTTTAAACTTTTTTTTTGGTTTATTATTTTTATTTGCTTTTTTATATTTTTTTTCTTCTATTTTTTATGGTTTTATATTTTCATTGTTGTTTATTTTTTATTATTTTTAATTATAATTTTTATTTTATTTTGCAGGATTTATTTTTTACTTAAAATGAATTAATTGTTTTAATTTTTTTTTACATACATATATATTTTACGATTTTTATATAAAAAAACATACGTTATTTATAAAAAAAAAAACTTGGTCGTTTTTTTTCGAATGCGGTTACCAGGGGTGAATAAAAAATAAAAGAAATTAATAAAAAAGCATGTTGTTCCGAAAATATTTCAATTTCTTAGTTTTTTTTTACATAATACATACATATATCAAATATTTTAAGATTTTTATTAGCCTTTTTTGTTTTTTTTTTTTTTTTCAAATAAAATCTTTCACCAACTGGCCTCGAGCTCAATCAAATTTTTTGAATTATTATACAATATCAAATAAATAATCTGTAAGCACATAATTTTTGTTTGAAACTTACAAAAGCGCAAATATTTTGATTTTTTTTTAATATTTATTTTAAATTAATTCATTCTCTTAAAAGTAATTTGAAATTTTGGTTCTTTCCTCTTAAAATATTCAACAAAAAAATCACTAAAAAATCATCTCGGCATTAATATAAAGTTTGGAAATTGAAATTCTTAATCCAAGCCTCCTCATGACACAAGAGCTTGAAAATTATTTTTGAACATTTCCAAACCTGACTTATCCGCCAATCACACACGCTGACAAATATCTTTTCAGTAAGTAATTTACCCATTCTTCTTGTTACTCACTGTTTATATGTATGTATGTATGCAGTAAAACTTTCTGCAGTTTTTATTTTTCATGAAAATTTTGATAACTTGCAATTTTATTAAATGCAGTCTGAAAATAGTCGCAATGTTTATTTGTGTTTACCGAAAAATAAATGTACAAATATCAAAAGTAAAATGTATACTAAAATAATTTCAGTTTGAATTTTAAAATTTGAATTTAAATAATAGATTACTACGTATTTGAATTTCCACAAGTTTGGCAAGTGAATTTAAGAAATATATATTTGAAGCGTTTGTTTGGCTGAAACCCGTAACTCCGTCTACGTAGCTTACTTCTTTTTCATTTAACTAAACAATAATGAAAGTATATTTTTTTTTTATTTCATATGAATTGGTCTGTAAATGGAGAATTTTTTTAATATTCCGACTACAGCGCCATCTAGAGTACATCTTTTTAATACGAGTGCCACTAAAATTTAATACAAATTTACGAATTGTAACAAAATTAGTGGCTGATGAGCAAATAAGAGGCAAATTCAGATAGAGAAGATCCATTAAATTAGGCATCAGCAGTAAATGTAAAGATTTGTGTGCCTTAAATCGTAAAAGGAGTCGTTAAAAATTATTGAGTTTTCCTTTTTTTGGGATTTGTAGGTAAAGTATGTTAGTTAGTAAAAATAACAATAGGTAAATCATTATTGCTGTCAAGCACTAAATACATATTTAATTTCTCCCAACAAGGCACTCAAAAAGTAAAGAAATGTTGAAATTCTTAAATTTTTTAAAAATCAAAGGTTTTCATTGCCTACTATATTTGTAGTTCATTCCTTTAAAGACCAAGCGACTATCCCTATCATATAACTCGCATACGAGTCAGTTTTTCATTGACAAATAAAATACTTTTTTACCAAATGTAACATATTTAAAGGCAGTCAAAATATATTTTGCATTGATGCTTTTGAGTTCATAACATTTTTAAGTAGCGCCTAAAATTATGCGCTAATAAGTTTGATACAATTTTCCGAACTGAAGTAAAAGGGGCTTTACTGCGAGATACATGAAAATATTGTTAATTTCACTACAAGAAAAATGTGTAAAACTGTCTAAGTTACTTTTTACATTACTTGCCAAGTTTGTTATCCCTCCTGAAGAGAATAGAAAATTGTGGAGCAAATTTAGAACTCAACTATAATACTTTGTTCCTGCGAGGTTTGATATGGAAAATTTAGTATTTTCAGTTGAACTTCCTTTACTATAACATCAACCATTTTCAAACAGTGAAAATAATTGAATAAACAACCTTAATTTCCTTATAAAAACTGCTTTCCTCTTCAACATTTGACGTCGACGGAAAAGCTAAAGAATAATTTTCTGTTCAACGTTCCACAATATTTTCGAATAGTTGGCAACATTCGATTGGCAACATAAAGCAAAGCAGACGATAATTACAATATAAATGGAAGAAAAACATTGCCTAGACGACAAAGCAAAGGCCAGAGCGCGATGAAAACACACAAAAGGAAAAAAACTAATAGATGGAGGGTGGCGGAAAACAACCCTCCAACGAAAGGATAAACGCTGCTGCCGCGTGGAATACTTTGCGGAGAGAGAGAGAGAGGAGAAAAACACAATCGAACGAGTCGAATAGTAAAAAGTAATAACTTCAGATAGACGGAAAATGTTGAAAACGCAAAACAAAGCAAACAAAGCGAGCTAGTGGAAAGCGAAGTGGGTGGCGGGGTGAGACTAGGCGAGCGAGGCGAGATTACCTGGTGGAATAAGGGAAGGGCGCAAACAAAGAAACTTGTAATACAAGTTTAGAAAAGCGTGCGGCAGCAGGATAAAGCGAGGAAGTGGGGCGAAGTGAAGGAAAACGCGAATAGCGCGGCAAAGGCAAGCGAGCAATAACATTTTGTTAGCAGCAACGAGCGCAGCAAACTGGGATTGATGGAATGAAGTGAAAAACTGATTGTATAGTGACGAAACAATATTGCGAGCTGATAGCGACGAAATGCTTGATTCGAAGGGAAATTAGAAAGAAGAAAGAGCTGAAAGCGTTGGGTGGAAAATCACACAGAAAATATGTGTGTGTGTGTGTGTGTGTGTGTGTGTGTGTGTAAGCACTCGAAATATGGAATTATTGCAATAATGTAACTAAAGCTTGATCGAATGACTGCTCGATGGCATGCAACATAGATGATTACACACACACATATACACGAGAATATTGTGTGTTTTGTGACAAAGGACACAACTAAACATCATTCTACTACGCTTGGCGTTATTCATCCCTCAAGCGGCCTGCACTTCGTGAGGGTTTGTATGGCGTAGATAAACAAAGTAGCTTTTTTCCAGCACTTGAAATTAACTTTTGATAACCACGAATGAGAGCAAGAACTCAAGAAAAGCGATGGGGGCACAACATTTTCTTGAACTCGCTTGTTTTTCGTGCTTTAGAGTTTGCAAAACAAACAAAAAACCACTCTACGGTTCGAAATATCACGCAATCAATATTTGAAGGTAAGACCAAAGAGAGCGAATTTGACACTTGGACTAGTGGAACAAAACACAAAAAACACGAAGAGCAGACAGCTGACGGGTTCTCAGTGACAAGCAAAATTTCGTTCGCCAAAATATTTACAAAATCCGCACCATATATTTTTATTCTTATATTTTTCTCAATTAAAGTACAAAAAGGTCCCAAGCCAAATCCCCATAAATCTAAGTTTCAAACTTTATAAAGGCTTTTAAACGATTTAACAAATTTTCATTTGAAGTGAACATTTTTCTCAAGAGTTTTTTAATTATTTTCGTTTTTTATTCGCCCTAAAAACACAATTTTTAAATGAAATTTAAAAAAATTTGTATTATAAAAAATTAAGTGATTTCAAAAAATGTACTGTTATCTGTAGGGTTTATAATATATGTATCTACTTTATTAATTTAAACTTGTTTTAATATTTTTATTTTCATATGTACATATATAAATTTGTCTTTCAATATTTTTCAATTTGATTTTTTAATAATTAATTTTCTGGATGTATAAAATAAAAGTTGTAAAAATAAAATATTTTAAAAATAGAATAAAAACATATTCTATATTGGCGATCCTGCCGAAAAGACAACCACTGCTTTTGAAAACGTTAAACAACTCTTTGCTCAACAAACTTTACTTACTCATTTTGATAAAAATGGTAAATTATCACTTGCTGTAGATGCATCAAATGTAGCAATTGGTGCAGTTTTACAACAATTTAGTAACAACACTTTAGAACCACTTGCTTATTTTTCACGAAAATTATCTTCTACAGAAATGAATTACTCAACATTTGACAGAGAACTTTTAGCCATATACAATTCAATTAAACATTTTAAACATTTTCTTGAAGGTAGAATTTTCACAATATACACTGATCATAAACCTTTAACACATGTTCTAAATTCAAAAACAGATAGATCACCTCGACAAATTAGACATCTTGAGTACATTGCACAATTTACAAATGATATTCAATACATTTCTGGAAAAGAAAACATTGTTGCTGACACACTTTCACGTATTTCAGATATTAACACAATTTTAACTCAAGATATTAATTTTCAAACTTTGTATAAAGAACAACAAAAAGACCAAACTCTTCATGACTTAATTTCTGACAAAAATTGTAACAATAATTTAAAAGAAATTAATATTCCAGTTCTTAATCTCAATATTTGGTGTGATATTTCTCAACAACCTTTTAGACCTTTTGTTCCAAATTCTATGAAGAATATAATTTTTGATAAAATCCATTCTTTATCACATCCTAGTGTTCGTACTACTAGACGTTTAATTCAATCAAAATATTTTTGGCCTAAGATGCGTAAAGAAATTAATAGTTGGACTTCCGCATGTATTAACTGCCAGAAATCAAAAATTTCTAAATATACTAAAACACCAGTACAAAAAATTAATATACGATATGGACGATTTGAACACATACATATGGATCTTGTTGGTCCATTACCTGTTTCAAAAGAAAATCGTTACATTTTAACTATAATTGACAGACATACACGTTGGCCAGAAGCTTATCCACTTAAAGATATTTCAGCGAATACAATTGCCAAAACATTTGTACAAAATTATATTCCCCGTTTCGGCGTTCCACTTAATATAACAGTAGATCAAGGATCACAATTTACATCAAAATTATTTACTGAATTAACAAAATTATTAGGATCTCAGAAAATTCATACATCTCCTTATCATCCTCAATCAAATGGAATGATTGAAAGATTTCATAGAACCTTAAAAACTGCTATTACAGCATCAAACGATTCAATTCACTGGTCTGAAATTCTTCCTTGGATTTTATTGGGACTTCGTATATCTATTAAAGATGATTTAAAATGTTCTTCTACAGAATTAGTTTACGGACAAACACTCAGATTACCTGGAGAATTAATCGTTTCAAATAATAATAACAATAATGAATTTGATAATACAATGGAAACACTTTCCAAACTGAGAGAACATTTTTCACACGTTCGTTCAAAAATTGTACATCATAATAAAGAAGATTTTTTTGTTCCCAGAAATTTGGATACTTGCGAATATGTGTTTGTTAAAGTTATTCATAGGTCAAATCTACAACCACCTTATGAAGGCCCATTTAAAGTTATCTCTAAACACAATAAAGTATTCAAAATTCAAAAAGGTAACTTAATCAAAACAATTTCCATAGACTTATTAAAACCTGCACATACAATTTCAATTCCAGTTCACTAACACTTCCAAAGAAAACCAAAAAAATTACATTTAATATTAATTAATTTTTTTTTTTAATTGGAGGGGGAGTATATGTAGGGTTTATAATATATGTATCTACTTTATTAATTTAAACTTGTTTTAATATTTTTATTTTCATATGTATATAAATTTGTCTTTCAATATTTTTCAATTTCATTTTTTAATAATTAATTTTCTGGATGTATAAAATAAAAGTTGTAAAAATAAAATATTTTAAAAATAGAATAAAAACATATTCTATATTATCAACGAAAGCTGTTTAAATAAAAATTTATTTTGATTTTTGAAATTTTCTTAAAAACTTAAAAAAAATTGCTGGTCAGACCTGCTGTTGAAGAAATACATTTTTAAAGCATCTGAAAATCTTAATTATATTTCTTTTTCTAAATTTGGACATTTAAAAATTAGTTTTTAGTTAGAAATTTTTTTTTGTGAAATTATTCCCTCGCTGCTTAAAATCATTTTAGTGTCACACAAAGCCTAAAAGACAATTTAATTTTTTGTTTATTCATTAAACCTTTGTTTGCATTTGTTTTAATTGAATTATAAAAATATTTAACAATAAAAGAAAATAATAAATAATTAATAAAAATTAATTTAGAGTTTTCTTTTGAGTCTCCTTAGTTTCTGACAAAAATAAGAAAAAAAAATAGTCAGTTCCTTATTTTGAAAAAAAAAAAATCATTTACTAATTAACATTTTCACAGTGCCTAATTAATTAATATTCGACAGTTAACTGTCGATTTTCAATATAGAAAAGAGAATTAACTCACCACAGCGAAAATGTTCCTTAAATAAAAGAAATTAATTTGCACTAAAAATATGTTAGCAATTTGAAATTTTTTCTAGTTTCTAAAATTTTACAAACAAAATTTTTTAGTTGGAAAACTGTTTTTTGGCTTGTATCTCTCAAAAAATTTAAAATTAAATATAATTTTACCATTTAAAAAAAAAGTATGTGAATGCGAATAAATTCGATAACCTCTAATTTATAGTCCCAAATTTAAAATTATACCAAAATACATAGTCACGACATTAAATTAGCAAATTAGTACCTTTTTACTTTTATGGTAATTTCGTTTTATCTTCCTTTTAATACTTTTCCTTATTTTTTTATTTAAATTTTTAGTAATTTTTTTCGTTATTTGTAACTGAAAAGATACTTCGAATAAATTAATAGAACAAGTGTTGGTTATTTATTTACTGTAATCTAATATATAACATTTTTCAAATGTATAAACTTAAAATTCAATTAAATTTAATTTTTTTTGAATAAACAGTTTTGTAGCTTACAAAATTGAAGTAAAGTGCAAGAGCCAAAACGCTTAATATGGACGCTGATATTGATTGTTTTGCTGCATTTACTGCGAAGAAATTAAAAAAATCAGTGGTAAATTTTAGAAACTTTTAATTTGCACTTTACCTTACTAAAATTTTATGTAAAAGTTTTTTTTTAAATATGTTCGAAATTTTATTAAAATTTGGTCGAAATTCTCCTATATTTGTATGAAGTTTAAAATTTGGTTGTATATGTTTTTTTTTTTGGAATGACCTGCATTTTTATAAAAAATAAGAAATTAGATTAAAAAAATTAAAAGTTCGCATTTGCATTAATTTTGTATGACACTTTTTTTGCGTATAATTTATAATTTTTTCGTTAAAATAACATTTTTTTATTTTAAATTTAGAGACGTTTTAATTTTATTATTTTTATGAAATTTATTTTTAAAAATTGCATTTATATTACTAATTACATTTTTTTCCAATTTTTGAAAAATTATTACGCATAATTATAGGTAGTGCAAACACTTTTAAGTATTAAACAGATATAGCAAAGCAAATTGTTTATTTGTTATGCAGAGTCGACTTTATCTTGACTTTTGCAACACTTTTGTTATAAGCAATTGTAAATTTTAAAATTTCACTATTTTATACAAATTGTATTTACATATTTTTGCAACTTTGATTTTTGTAAATTAAATTGATACACAATTTTTCAGCGAATTTCGATGTCGATTGGCAGCATTTTTTTCTGTTTATGGCATCTCTTTCTATTTCGTGCAAAAGCGAACAGTTTTCCCTATCAATTTTTTCACCTTTCTCTTAATGTGTTTATTTTTATCAACGCCTAAGGGTTCTCAACTTTTTTTTAGATACATACATACATACATACATACATATGTTTGTAATTGAAATTTTTCTAGCTTTCTGTTATTTCCAATTTGTTTGCGAATTCTACAACTTTTTGACTTTGCATTCCGCATGTCCCAAATTCTTACGCTTGCAGTTTGTCGCCATTTAGCAGCAAAACCAACACACACACACACACACACATACGCAAGCAAGCAAGGGAAATCAGAAAATTTCCTTATTTTTCTCTGCTATTATCAACCACTTTTCGCTTACTACTCTAATTCGTTGCGCCCGTGCGCCTCTGACGGACGCGAAGAGGACGAGGAAAGTCACAAAAATTTCTTCAAGTCCACAATTCTTCATATTCAATATTATTCAATTTACTCACTTTTCTATATTTACATACATATGTATATTGGGTGTTAATTTTGCGCTTACAAATTCGTAAAGCGGTTTTGCTCTTGCGTGGTTTTTATTTTAAGCGAAAACTGCACTTTTTTTCATTTAACTTTAGCAAAAAACGTTCACCTTTTCTTAATACAACTTTTTGTATTTCAAATTAAATTTAATTCAATTCTTGACAGTGTCAAAACTTTCAAGGCCTACTTTGGCGACTGTTGAGAATTTTTGTTTTTTTGTTTTCGAACAAAAAAAAATTTTTTTTTTTGTATTTTTTTTTTTTGTGACTCAAATTTCAAATTTTCGCTAAGTAATGATTTCCTTACCACTTTTTTTTGTTGATGTTATTTTTTCAAAAATAAAATATTTAACACCACGTAAAGTAGAATTTTGCTACTGGATTTACACTTTTTCGGATTTGTGAAAGCAGAGTGCTTTTTAACTTTTGTAGCTATTGAATTTAGCGTGAAGGAAAATTTGCTCGACAATATGCGTCTGCTTGATGGCGTTGCTGGCACTCTTCTGGACGATGATGGTCTCCGCTTCATCCAAATGTATAGCCGACAACGCCAAAAGGGCTGCAAGACGCTCAAAACGCTGCCGCCGCTGTCGCTGCCGACGCAACGTTACTGGCTGTTGGTGGCTCTTTTGCGGCGCGCAAGTGGAGCCTGCGCATTAAACGAAGTTGACAAACCAACCCCCAGAGTCATAGACACACACACAGGCACGCAGCTTTAGTGGGAGTAGCGTTTTTTGTTAGACAGGTTGCAGCGCGCCAGATTCCAAACGTTATCAGCGGCGTTGCAATGCCGAGAGTTAGCGAACATACGTCGCCAAGAGAGCTTTTGCGCCTGCACGTACTGAACTATTGTATAAACATATGTACATATGTACATAGCAAACGAGCACTTTAAGGGTTGCAAGTGACGTTAAAATATTTGTTCGGTAGAATACGTTGCGAGGGGGTGTTTTCGCCTTTCATGGCTCGTCGTATATCTACGGCTGCGAATCTGCAAGTCTGCGAACAACTTCCCAACTCAATTTACCTTTCGTATGACAAAAAAAAAGGCAGTAAAAGCTGCGTGTTCTACGTCCGCAATAGTCGCATATGAGTGTTCGTAGATTTATTCGCTGCATGGGAGTCACTTTTCACCTTTCTCTAACGTCTCCGACTCTGTCTCTCACCCTCCGCTCTCTCTCTCTGAACTAACCGCTTTAACTTTTCCCCTTTATCGTACTCCTTCGGCTCTCAGCACTATGACTTTCAGCGCTTGACAACATAGCAACTACGCTTGCTATTACTTTTGTTGTTGAAAGAGCGCGCGAGCGCAAACTCTTATCAATGCAGAATGCATTTCATTGCGCATGTGAAGAGTATGGAAAATTGAGTGTTTTGGTTAATATGAAAACTCTGCTAACTCAACCTGCTGGTCGGCTGATGGCGCGAGGGTTAATTAGTTTATACGAAGTAACTTAGAATATTCAAAATTTTACGCTTGGACCTTTTATAGGATATCTTAAAGCACTTCCTTGTCCTCCAAATATTTTTAAAGCACTCTTTAGTAGACCGGAGATTGCTGGTTGCCGCTATAAGCAACCATAATTCAATTCCACATAACTAATTAACTTCAACCTTATTTACGGAGTAGACGAAGAGCTTTGCATTCCACAGACCACCCCAATCATGTATTAATCACTAAACTTTAAATCAGCTGGCACCACAGTAAGGTTTCTGGTATTAATTGAGTAGCGTCAGAGTCTTATTGACGACATCTCTGCGCGCTCGGTTCCCACAACTCCGCAGACTTTATTTGATAAAGCCTTTATGAATGCTTGTCTACTTGAAAAGCTTACAATGATTTGGTCGTTTATAACTTCCGAATGGTTTATTCTGTCACTGTTTAAAATTACCAGCACCGTAGCCTGAAACACAGTTGAACAAATGTGTACCGGAAAAGAGAGTTTGTTACCGGGTCGACGTGTGCTTGAGGCCATTCAATTATCAGTTTTCGATCCCTGTGTATGGAGTATGAAGCCTATGGACATCCGTTAGTACCACCTTATTAATCTCGAATTTTAGCTTTCGTGTTTCCAGCCAAGGCAAATTATATAGCGCTGGAGTCGGAAATTCTACAGCTTTTTAACTCGAGAGTTCTCTTCGGAAGACAAGTTAAAATTCTAATCCGATGTGGTGATCCGTTGGAGTGACATATTTTCTAGCAAATGTCTTCGTTCATTCGAGAATGGTGTCTAAATGTGTGACTCTTCATGATCTGGGGAAGGAAGTACGTTTTCCCGAAAAAAAACTCTATTTTGTTTAAGTTAACGTGATGCTAACTTGGTAACTTCTCATACAATTTGGCATGACTTGAACCATCGACTTGATGGAACATCAGTGACGAACTCAAGCAGAAAACCACTACCCTTCAGAAATAATTTTCATTACAGTATGCAAACTCGCTTTCCCTTACAATTGGCATGAGTCTCACTTGCGTGATATTAGAAAATCGGTTCCTATGATGAACAATGAATCACTACGGCCCCTGAACAATTGCACCTTAGTACTAAGTTACCTAAGAAATTGAGCTCACTATCAGTGGTGAAAAAAAAAACCGTATAAGTCACCAACTAATGAACTCTCCTATAGAAGCCTCCATAGGATGTTTGGACGGAAGATAAAGAGAGGGAATTGTGAAAAACTCATACGAATAAGAATTCTCTTGGTATCTTCAGATGATCGACGGAAATTTAAGGGTTCATGGAGCTATACAAATAGCGAATATTGCTGAGTTGAAAACGATTTGGTTTCAGCGTTGCATCATCTTCGGTGTAATTTCTCATTCAAAACTAACATTCCACCATAACAGAAAAGTAAATAAATATCTAAGATGAAGACATTTTTTTTTACGTCGGCAAACCTATACAGCAAATAATTTTTAGTATTTGAGAATGCTCTTGAAAAGCGTCGAAAATAAATCTGAAGATCTGAAGATCTCTGAAAGTTTCAGTTGTATAATATAAGCGAGCATTTTGACCAACATTAGCTGCATACAAAGAGCAACAAATGAACACCTAGAATGTAAAGGTTTTGGAGATTCTTTCGATAAGCTCCTCAAAAGTGCATAAGAAAAACTCTACCATAGTTTTTTTTTAACCTTTCGAGTATAAGCAAGTGCCACAGACGATGAAGTGTTGTACTCTGTAGGCGCAAGACAATCGGATGATTTAAAATGTTGTACAAAAAATGGTAGGAGTAGGACGAATTTTTTGTGTGTTGGCGAGTACAAGCGGAGACTTAAATAGGTACTTGGTTTCTCTTACTAGCTTTAATGGATCTCAAGAAGGAGGACAAAAGTCGAGCAAATCGTGTGCTTTTCATAGATTAAAAGTTTGAAGGCTTTATTTAATTGAAAAATATTTTATGATCCTCTACTACTCAAATCAAGAGTCAAGTGCAGTAGCTGCACTACAAAAAAGCACAAATGTAAGCCTTCCTTTTCAAAGGTTATTGTACTGATATTGTAAGCGCAATACAAATTAACTCTATTCGAATCTTTATTTAATGATATTTTTTTAGTAGCAATTAAAATTGCAATAAAATGACAAACTTCATTTTCCTGCTATTTTCAGGCTATTGGTTTTTTAAAATGCCGCTGTAAGAGTTTTCATAGTAACTATGTATTTTCATATGTACATATGTATGTAGAAATGTATGCATAAAACACACATACATATGTAAGTATATATGTATGTATGTACATAGATGAGACTCGTTTGGTCATTACACAGTTTGCCGACGGCAAGAAGACTGGTTCGACAACAATTGTTACCGGACTATAATGGAAAACTTGTTTCTCCTAGCTACCTCAGCTGGTCGCGCGAGCAAGTGGAGGAAATTTTCCTGTAATGTCTAGCTAACATACATACATACATACATAAATATATATATGTATCTACAAATGGACAAATATGTATGAATGTAAGGATTTTATACACACGAGTCTGTATTTATCTATGGATCTGTGTTGGCAGACGGAAAGATATTTAATATGATGAAAATATACATTAAAGTTTAAAGTTCGCATCGATGGAAGAGAAAAAAGAAGGGTTGTGGAAGAGTAAAAAAAAAAAAGCAAATTCAAGTAAATTTACAAATTAATTAATTGTACATTTATCAGGCAGAGGGATACTACTAACTAACTTTTAAGGAGGTGGCGGATTTTTGAGGCTAACAATTTTTTCTTTAAAACTTAAAAGCAGCGAAATAGAAACTAATATTTTATAATTAAAATTTAAGTTATAAATCTATGAGTTAGTATAAGTAAGCTTGAACTTATGAGAAAGAAAGGAGTGAAAAAATATATTTTTAATAGTGAAGGTACAACTACATATTGACACATTTGAGCCTTTATTTTTCTTCAAATTAATTAAAATAATTTTTTAAGTTCAATCTGGTTTAATCATTCAATGGAAAAATCATAAATATCAATTTTTTAAACTATTTACAAAATGTACAATGATTTATCAAAATTTAATAAAAATTTCGAACATTTAAAAAAAAAAGTTTTTAAAATTTTTTAGTATGCAGTTTTTTGGCTCATTTAATTTTAGACTTCTAATTAATTAAAATAAGTTTTTAAGTTCAATCTGGTTCAATCATTCAATGGTAAAATCATAAATATCAATTTTTTAAACTACTTAGAAAATGTACAATGATTTATCAAAATTTTATAAAAATTTCGAACATAAAAAAAAAAAAGTTTTTAAAATTTTTTAGTATGCAGTTTTTTGGCTCATTTAATTTTAGACTTCAAATAAATTTAAATAATTTTTCAAATTGAATATTTTTCAATCATTCATTGGAAAAATCATAAATATCAATTTTTTAAACTATTTACAAAATGTACAATTTTTTATAAAAATTTCGAACATTTAAAATAAAAAGTTTTTAAAATTTTTTAGTATGCAGTTTTTTGGCTCATTTAATTTTTGACTTCAAATAAATTAAAATAATTTTTAAAATTCAATATTTTTCAATCATTCAATGGAAAAATCATAAATATCAATTTTTTAAACTACATATTTACAAAATGTAAAATGATTTATCAAAATTTAATAAAAATTTCTAACATTTAAAAAAAAAGCTTTTAAAATTTTTTAGTATGCAGTTTTTTGGCTCATTTTCAATTTTAGTCTGAGAAAGTGCAAGTTTCAAGTGTCTACAAATTATATGTAACTGATTTTTGACAATTTTTTTAATTGGCAGTTTCCACCATACAATCGCGTAAAGTTTTTGTATGGAAAAAAATTTTCAAAAATCAGTGGTAATTCGTATCCACTAGAAATTTGAACTTTGTTGTACTAAAATTTAATGAGCTACATACATATGTATGTACATATCTGTATACCCCAAAAAAATTCTAAATTTTTTTTTTAAGTTCGAAGTAATGATAAATGTTTTTTAGCATTTTTATAAATAAAAAAAAAATTATAATTATATTAAATAATTGAAGGATAAATAAATTGTGCAAATGAGTCAATATGTGTTTGTGAATGTATACTTGTGTATGTATGTATGTATGTATGTATATACATATATCTTCATTTAAGGCAAACGCATGTAAATATGGTATCGAAAGAAAAGTAACTACAAAAATTTCGAACATTGAGTTAAACACTTTAAAACTTCCCCACACAAAGCAATGTTGTTTGTAAGAGCACGTCAAGAAAATTGTCTTTAACCTTGCAACTTGAAAGTCAAAAACAAAGTTTTTTTTTTGTTTAAAAGTACGCAAGTTTATGTCACACCGCAGGAGGGTTGCTCTTGCGTACATACAAATACACTGTGGAAATATACGCAGTGTACGTTAAAATCATTTTTTTTAAGCTTTAAGAGTGAGCGATTGCATTAGAAAATTTTCCAAGTACCTACAACTTTTTAAAATATTCACAATTTTTTTTATTTTTTATCAATCCATTTGGTTTTTTAATAAATATTTATGTACGGAGTTCAATAAGTTAAAGCAAAGTTTCAATCTGAGTAAACAATTTTCAATTTTTTAATAAATGATTTTAGAAATTTTTGTAGCTTTTAGAAAATTTAAAGGTACGCAGTTTTGTTGTTTATTCAATTTTTGTATGAAAAAGTGGAAGTGTCAAGTGGCTCAAAATTGCCGTTCTCGAAAATCTTTTTACCGACGCAATTGAAGTAATTTTCCTCCATACAACTCACAAACCAAATCCATTTTTATAAAAAAATTCTCAAAAGTTAACGGTACTTTTGAACTACTTGAAACCCGCACATTGTTATAAAAATATAGAAAAGCCTTCAAACTGCATATTCAGAATTTTTATAAAACCAAAAAAAAAAATTAAAAAGCGCTTTTTAAAAGATAAAAAAAATTTTGATAACAATTTTTTAACAGATGAATTAGAAAATTTTGGTTTAAATCTTCAAACTTTTTCATCAGCAGCTTTAGAAAATTTAAGCGTAAGCATTTATTTATTTAGCCCAATAAATTTTAGTACAATAACATATAAGTTTCAAAACGGTAAAAATTACCGTTGATTTTTAAGAATTTTTAATATCAAACTCAAAATTGTATATTCATTAAAATATAAAAATTGTTGGTAAATTTTCAACGTATTTTGTTGTTGCATTAGCATAGTTATTTGCAAATGCGATGATGTGAGCTGCCTGAATGAAAAACTGTTTTTTTATTTTACAAAAATTCTTTGTTGAACTTATTATTAATAACGCATTCACATTTTAATTTTTTGTAAAAATAGTTTATAGTTTTACATTTGATAGTTGTATGTATTATTTTTGCTTTTCTGAATAAAAAATAACAAATTTCAAAAAAAAAATATTGAATTTTTATTTCTTCACCATCAAATGATTGAAACGCAGAATAATTATTTTTAAATGCAATAAGTTCGTAGTTTGATTTAGAGATAATCGAAGTTTTCGTTCAAACTTAAATGCAGCAAATTTCAAATTTTTTGTTTCAAATACGATTTGAAATTTTGTTATTTGACATTTATAATTTTTTTAACGTGTTTAAATTTTTTAATTTTTTTGATATGTAGAATTTTTTTTATTAGTTTTTAAAATTTCTTTCTAACTTTTTTAAACTTAAACCTCCTTCTTAATTTACTTGTGCATGTACATATTTAAAAAAAAATTTAAATAATTATGTGTTCATAATTTTTTTATTTTTATATAAAAAATTGTCTGCCTTTATTTCAATTAAAATATGAAGAAGTAATGAAATGTTATTTTTAATAAAAATTCAGCAATTTGACGAAATTCACTGCTGTAGGACTATATTTTTTTTTATTTTCATACCTTTCTATATTTGAATTTTAATTTGTCTACAATCAGCAAATTTGGTTTATCACATTTTTTATTAGAGGTATTCACCCTTTTGAGTATAAAATTGACAAGAGTGTATTTCAGCCAAAAAACAGCAAAAAAAACTTCACACGAGTATTGAAATTACATGGAGTGAAAAAGACTATTGTTATTTATTGGCTGTTTGTATAAGGAAAATATAAATTTTGTTAAGTTTTAAATGACCTTTTTTTAAAAAATTAATCGTTGACAATTTTATAGAGCTCTAGGCCAGTTTATGAAAGATTTATTTTGGTTCAAATCTAGGAAGCGGTGATGAAAAAAAATGTGTTAAAAAGGCTGATAAGAAGATGTGGCGGCTTTAATTTCTACCAGTAAAACTGTTGTTGTTTTTTGCAAACATAAATCTATAATGAATTGGTCTCGAGGTCAATAAAATTGCCAATGATTAATAAGAAAAATAAACACAGCCAAGCGTTTTAAAAAAATAAAAATTTATATTTAAAATGTTTTATGAAGCAAGATTTTCATAAAATGTTTCTACTTTTGAGTATGTAAAGCATTTTAAAACTACATATTTTAATTTGAATGAATTTTAATGTTTAAATTAAAAAATTTATTATTTTTAAAATAAAAATGCAGCAATAAATTAATAATAGATTTTTTATCTTCACAAAAAATATAATTGAAAAGCCTTCAACGGATTCGAAGTCAGTCACTGACTTTCCTTGTTTAGAAAACTATTTGTACGGAACCTCAATAGAAGAAATATTTATATCTTTTGAGCATATTTAGAAACCGTTTCTTAAAGCTCAGTTTAATTTTTAAACTACTTGAGAGGAAGACTTTACTGAAAAAAAATACTTCTCAATGAAATTTTTTCATGTAGAATTAGATTTCAGCTCAAGTATAAAAATTTTGTTAAACAAAAATATCTCGTTAGAAACTATAAAGCAGATCAGACTATTAGTTCCGCTTGCAAAAATGGATATTTTTATATTTTCTTTTATTTATTTAATTTTTTTTTTTTAAGTTCGATGGCCAAATTATGTTGCTAAAAAGCACACGCACACCGCTATTTGCTACTCGGAAGTAAAATATTTATCTAGTTAAAATGTAATAATTCAATTACCCGTTCAAAGCACGTCTTCCTCAAACTGCCACTGTTTGCGTTTTTTATTTTATTTTTTAAATTTTTGCTTGAGCTGCTGCTGCTGCACCGCTATTTCAACACGTTCTGGCGTTGCACTTTCACTTTACCGACGGTCAGGCGATCGGTCGGTAATTTTTATAGTCTTTTTTTTTTGCTTTTGCGTGCTTAAATAGTTTCTCGACTGCTTGCTTATTTTCCACCAACTCACTCGCTTCTTTTTCAGCTACGCTTCATCAAAAACTCAGCTGCAGCTTGAAGACTTCAACGAAAACTGCAGTTTTTCTGGTATTTTCACGAGCTTTTTTTAAATTTTGCCTTTACAAGTTTTCGCTGCTTTTTTGCAACGCTACAAATACGAACACAATAATGGCCAACTTCGGCTTTAACACAAATTGACATACACACACATATGTACGTACACCCTTGGTAAGGGGGGGGCGGCGGGCGAGAGAGAGCGTGCGCGCGCGCGTACAAACACACAACGAATTGGTGGAGGCGGCGTAAGAGGTGATGGTTGCAGAAGGCTATGCGCTTAGCTCTTCCTGCTGGCGAGGAGCGTTTGGAGTGATTGCTGGTTTTGCCTTTCTTTTGTTTTGAAAAATTTCAATTTATTGGCGAACAAGTTGCGCGCGGAGTTGCACACTTAAATATTTATACAAATAAACTTGCTATTTAAAGTGGAGCTTTTTTTTTTTTGTAGGATTTTTAGGCGATCATTTTGCCAATGGCTTGGATTTTGAGCCGATTTGCGATTTTTCTGCAAAATTTCACACAAATTGCACTTTTTCGCTTTCGCGCTGCACTTTTTCTGGCGTGTATATGTGTTTTTGTTGTTGCCTTTGTTGTTGTCTTCTGCAATGTACTATGTTTTAAAATGCAATTGTGTGTGTATGTGGCTCTGTGTGTTTGTGATTTTAAGTTAATTTCTTTATATTTCTTTTTTATTTTAGAGTTTTAAAGTTTGTTAGTTGCGCTGTTTTGTTGCCGTGTGTGTGTGTATGTGTTTATATCTATGTACATTTGTTTGTATGTATGTATGTATGCATTGGTGGCATGTATTTTTATATACAATTGTTTTTATGTACATAGAAGATAAGTAGTATGTGTCTCTACACTGTTGCTAGTTGTTCTTAATGTTTGCTGTTGTTGTTATTATTGTTATTTGTTGTTGTAATTGTTTTTCTCTGCTGTTAGTGGTGGTTCAAGTGTTTGGTGGTGTTTTTCCTTTCTACCTTTTTTTTTTGCTTTTCTCAGCTTTATACACAGCTAACTCTTTTTTTTTTGCGTGAGTAAGCTTTTCCCTTATTTGCCTTTGTTGCACTTGTTGTTGTTGTTGTTGTTGCACACTTGCTTCAGCTGCTTTCTGCAATCGCCACTTTTTTTTTTTCTACTTGCCTGACGATTTTCTTCTATTCGCTGCACTCATAAACGAATTTTTTTGCACAAATTTAATTGCTTGCGGCTTTTGTAGAATCGATTTTGACTTTTGCAATTTGGCTTCGATTTTCTTCCTTTTCAATGACTTTAAATGCTTTTCACCAATGCGATTTCACAAAATTTGCAATTTTATAACTTTAGAGCACAGCAGAAAATTTTAATATTTGGTCGCTCGGTATGTTGGCTTGTATGTTTGGTTTTAGACCCGCTCAGCACCTCCGATTCGCTTCAAAGTACAATTGGTACTAAAAAAAAATTGGCCCCAAATGTGAAAAAGAGAAAATTCATTTCGCCAACACGAATCGGGCGCTACGTGAATGCATATGTATGTATGCATATGTATATGTACATATGTGCATATGGCTGGCTGTGGTAGGGAGCGACGAGTGCTGCGCAGCAGTTGTCCGAACGTTGTACGCTAAAAAGGGGAAAAGCGGCAGCAAACAGCAGCAGAAGGTGCGACGTACAGTGGGTAAAGATGAGAAATGTTATTGGTAAAAATATGTTTTTTAAGTTTATGTATTTATAAGTTTTAAACATATACGAATTTGGAGATTAAGCATTTCTGTGCAGATTTTTTCTTTTCAAATTACTCATTTCGTCTAACGAACAGACGTGTCTGAACATTAATTCATCGAATTTGCTTTAGTTCCTAACTCTGCTTGCTCTCTATGCAGAAATTAATAACGATGGCGGCTTTTTGGTAAGAAAATTTTATGTAAAGACGTAAGAAATAGTCGATCAAAAATGTAATTAATAGAAATAAAATAATTTTTTTACTGAAATTTTTTAATACTTCACTTTAGATATTTTTATCGATAAAATTATGCGAAAATATCATATTATAAAACCACTTACCATATACTAATATATATGTATTTATGTATCATGGGAAGACTGTTTTCACAGTATTTAATCTATTTTCTCGCGAAAAAAATATACACCTTAGCCGAATTTAAAAATTTAAATACCACTGTAATTAAAAAACTAAACGAAAATATTCAAATGAAGAGCAAATAATTAACATAGAGTAATATTTAAACGGTCGACCCAGTTAATGTATTAAATTTCGATAGTAAAATTTTTATTTGAGAAAAAATCGAAAAAAATCGGAATAGTCAGGAAAAATGAAAAAAAAAAAAAAAGCATGTCATTCAAATAATCGGAAAATACAAAAATACTCGACAATAATCAAATATTACTGTAGTAGTATATATACATATGTATGTACTAAAATTATCGTACAATTTCTGATAGCTTCGTGATTTCAAATTTCACAGGTTAAAAATATATGGTCATAATCATAGTCAAGTTAAAGTCAACTCTTAAGTAAGAGTCAGCTTTTTTGACAGATATCTAATCGAAAAGTATGTAGGTCAAAAAGCTGCTACTAACTTTAAAGTCGACTTTAAATTGACTATGAATATGGCCCATAGATAGCAGAGCAAATATTAAAAATTATGTAAAAGCAAATCATGTTCCTTAACACATTATTCTCGATGATGATCAAATATGTTGATTATATTAAAATAATTTTCATATTTAGCTTATTATTAATTGCTTGATCACGTAAGAAAAAAAATATTTTAGAAGCGAATTAAAATTAGCTTTTATTGATTGAATAAGCATAATTGTACAAAGTACTTGCATACATATAAAATTACATATAATTAATTTTTTATTTTTGTTGCAATTGTCGTGCACAGAATAATTAAACAAAGACCGTAGAAATCTATATGGCAAATTTTCTACAAGATTTAATATAAATTAATATATTTTCATTATAAGTATTAATATTATTTAAAAATGTTTGCTAAATTTTTGCTCGTACAGTGAATTTATTAAAAATTTATGAGTTACAAAACTGCATACATTTTTATATATGTACATATACAGCCGTGCCCCCGGTTTCACATTCACAAATTTCCCTGTGGACTTGTTTTGAAATCACATGTTTGGTGCTCCCAATTTCACATTCACATAAATTTTTGTGAATTGAATCCGAATGCTTGGTTGAATGTGAAATGAAAAGTAAATGACAAAAAGTGTGTGAATGTTTAAATTATTTTCGATTGGAATAACTTTTAAAATATTCTTTGATGTTGGCAGAAGCCATTTATGACATTTCTGTATTAGTTATACATTGAAATATGCGTATTTTTAAGTGTTTTGCAGATGAGTCCTTAAAAAAGCATACAAAGCTGAATCCGAAAGGGAAATTTCAACAACAGTTGTTTGTGAATTGCCACAACGATAACCGATATGTGTGACAGGAATGACCTGATTTGCGAAGAAATTTGTGAAATTGGAAGCACACTAATTCACTTTCACAGGAAATTTTTAAAACAACATTGTAGAATTTAAATGTGAAACTGGGAGCAAGGCAGACAATTTTTGTTTAATAATTGGCAATTTTATTTGGATCGAGGCCAGTTTATTGAAGATTTTATTTGGAACTTGGACTCGAGCTTAATAAAATTGTCAATTATTAAACACTTATAAGGCCGACAGAAAAATAACAAAATTCATATTAATGTTTTTTTTGTGGGATGTTATCTTTTAATTTTTTTAAATTATTTTAATGTGAAATTGATATACAACTTGAAGCTTAAGTTTATAGGTTTTTTTTTTAGATATTATTAGATTTTTTCAATTTTGAATTTTGTATGTATTTGACTCTGTGCGCAAAATTTCACATGCAACTATGTATGTACGTTTCAAATCGCTACACTGTGTACCTGCTCGGCTGGGGGAGGCACAAGCTTTTCGCTGTGGCGTGTACCGAGTCGGTAACGAATGTAATTGCTTTTTGCCTTTTCTTCAATTGTAAATTGTAGCCACAATACCGAGCGAACACCAAAATGTTGCGGCCGCTGCAAGACGCGAACAGCATAGCGAGCGAATGCTCATAGAGGCCCGAAGAGCAAATCCATTCATACATACTTTTGTACATGCAAATGTGCAGAAGTATACGCGAAGAGTACAACTCACAACAGTAGCCAGAGCAGCGACAAACACAGTGATAACAACAAAACTAAAGAACAGGAGCATGAAAAGCGGCAGCAACAGCAGCAGCCACCATAAAAGCACAACAAAAACAACATATAAAACAATAGCGCAATTCGTGTAAGTACACGAGCAATCGTAGTCGCCGTCGTCTCACTTTAGCAGCTAGCAAGTATTGTTGTAATTGAATGTAATTGTTGGGCTCGACTGCCGGATAGGCTGTAAGCAAACATACAAACATACATATATATGTACATACTTATGTACATAAATACGTAAGTATGTATGTATGTAAGCCCACTTATGTTTGCATGTAACTACAGAGCGAACGCTGAGTGGCGAAGCGGCAGAGATGAATTCGCCGTGCGCATGAAAAATGAGAAAGAGTGACCAGCGCGCAGACAGTGAAGGCGAGATGTTGAGCGCAGAAAGTGGCAAGTGCGTGCGTGTGGGTGTGTGTGCATGTGTGCGTGGCAAGTAGCCGAAGGGTCGAGCGCAAGAGAGCGCTGAAACGTTGCCGCAGAGAAGTAGCCAACAAAAAAAATTAATAAAAAAAAGACAAACCAATAACACAAACAACAAGCGAAAGCATGAAAACGAATGCCGAACAACAAACAGGCGAGTAACAATTTTCAAGCGTCGCAAAGTGAAAAAAAAAATACCATTTCAGAGTAGGTACATAGTGAAATATTGTTTGCGGTGTAATAAATGCATTAAAAATGGCTGTAAAACTCAAATGCGCCTACTTGTGCTTGTTTGTATGGCTGTATGTAATATACAACGCAATATGTGTACAAGCAAGCGCTTCTACATACATACATACATATGTACATATTTACTTACCACAAAAAGGGCTCCACGTAGTACGTACTTCGGTGGTTGGTATCTCTCACAGCCGGCGACCAAATGTTTGATTTCGAAAACTTTGTTTACCTTCTTCTTTTCTTTTTATTTTTTTTTTGAATAAAAAGTATTTTAATTGCACCAAAGAATCAGCAAAATTGACACTCGCGTGAATACTAAGCGGTTATTTGTATTCTTTTTTTATGAATCAAACAAGAAAAACACAACGTGTATCGCGAATTTGCTGCTGCAGCTCAATTTCACACGCAAAATAATTTAATACAATACGAATTGTCTGTCCAATTGTGACTGACTTCCGAGTTGCTTGAACGCGAGTGTTTTGGCTTGAATTTTGATTTTGGTCTTTTTTGGCTTTATTGCTGTTGTTTTTGCGGCGAATATATCTCGCTGTGGTACATACATACATACAAACAACAAAGTGGCTGAGTAAGCGTGGCTGACTGAACGGTAAATTCATGACGTTTCATAAACCATATTCATATACATATGTAGAGCGCACAGCAAGCACAAGAGAGACAACTGACCGAAGATGAAATGAAGAGTGGCGGCCACAATTGATTCAGGAAATGAGCGCGAGCGTGAGAGCGCGCGACGACCAGTTAAAGTGAGCGCGCGCGCCCACAACAATATGGTTGTACATACATACGTACATACATTGTATTTACATACAGACATACGAAAGCAAATTGTGCCAGAGGCGCACTTGCATTGGACTGAGCTCTTTGGAGTGCTTTTTATCAATTTTGTGGACTTATTACAAAAGTGTTATTTACATATGTACATACTTTTTAAAATGTTTAGTTATAAGCCGGAGACGTTTTTAATGGAACGAAATTTTTTGTATTAAAGTTTCACCTTACCACAACTCACCAAAACTAAATCCACCATATACATATTTACTCACCGCACTTAAGCTTATCACTCTTAGAATCACCTCGTCGCAATTAATCACACTTCCATTCATCATATGTAAACTCATCACAACTTAGCCCACCATATCTAAACCAAAGAACGTATACATCTCGGCTTATCTCACCACAAAGAAAACCAACTGCTTCAAGTTAGATTTTTATATCAATTAACGTACGGCAAATTCCTTCTGGTATGGTGCAATATGCCGAGATGTTTTGTGAGCGGAAGGGAATGAAATTAACAACTTCTTTGTAATATACGTTCTTTGTCCAAACAAACAAACTCACCACGCTTAAACTCACCACACTTAAACTCACTATTTATGAGCTTAACTAACCTAAACTCGCCATATTTAATCCAAACACTTACATATGTATGTTTGTATCTCACTTGCTAATAGTGAACGAAGTCTCCTGATTCCAAATGGTCACATTTCATGTTATCTTTTTTGTTCTTAATCTCTCGTTAATTAATTCTAAAATCCGCTTGTTTGTGCCTTTTTCGCTTTCGTCGATTTTTTTCAATTCAACCGATTCTTCCCATACATATATGATTCCTCTGAATTTCTACAAAAATCGAATCAATCTCTTGGAATAAATCAGTACTTGTCCTCTTCCAGACTAAATAAACTTACAAACATAATACATACTAAACCAGTATGAATTTAAAAAAAAAAATGTAAAACTGCTCAAACCTTGAAATTTGCAAGTTTTGATTGGCAGTTTTAAGTTCTTCCAGAAGCAAACAGGCAAGAAATGTAAGCTATATAAACTTTGAATTTGACTTTAACTTAATGTTGTACAATATTTTAACTAAAAATTTAATTAAACCAAGTTTCTTTGTTTTTCAATATGTAAATGAAGAGCGTGGTTATATAAGTAAGAAGGAACAGGACAGAAACTTACTCGGCAATCTTAGTACACCTTGTAGTGTTTTAGCTTTTCAGCCCAAGGTTTCTTGGTGCGACCCTTGGAAAAAGTGTTGAATGAAAGATATAAATTTTTAACCACAATCTTTTCTTCGCTTTTGTCCTTGTGTTTTTGTTTTAACTTATATTGTATGTACATATTTTTCGACAGTACTGTCCACAAATCGATTACTACTATAAAGGGTATGTACGTATGGAGAAATGTTACATTGCGTTTGTTTGTCAATCATTTGAAAGGCTAACCATTCTCTCTTCGCTTCGACGCTCTCTCTCTCTCTTTTTTTTTTTCTTTCCCTCTCTCTCTCTCGCCGCGAACACACTCTTAAATGCACTTGTTCATAATCTTTCGATGCAGTCGCATGTGTTTAACTGCTGACTCAATCTTCGTCGCTTTGTGTATGCATTTTTATGCAGCTGACGGTGCAGCGATTGCGCGAGTCAAGCAGCAGCAGCAAGTTTGAACATAAACACACGCACTTGTTCCTTATTTGCGAGAAGATCAGCATACGGCTGTCTATCGCATTGGTATTTCTCTTACGACCTTTTCAGATAGACCGCTTGCTTCGTGTTGGGTGACAGTTTGTATTATTTGTACTAAAAGTGCATTCAATGCAAAATGACAGATGGAGCACTGTGAATAAGCGCGATTTTCATTGCCATTTTATTGAGTAAATGAAAATTTTTTTATTGAAAAACAAAAACTGTTTTATTGGTAGAAGCTATGGTTCCTTTTTTCGAAAATGACCAGACTTTTATTTATTCTTCATCACCGCTTCGCAGTTCAAACCCAACAATTTTGAGTTGCTTGCATTTCAATTAGCCGACTTCGCTAACATCTGCGGTTACCCAGAGATCTAGAAGATGTATTAGTCTTGCATTCAATCGTTTAGCCATTCAGGCAGGATGCTACTGCCTAAGCGTCTTCTAATGTGTGTGTTCTATGTTGCGTTCATATTTGGTCCAACCTATCGCTATTATAGGGTCCACAGATTTTTCTTTCTTAAACCAAAAACTCTAAGTTGAGCTGGCTAGAAGATAGCTTTCCAGCTCTTTGAATTATTTTTGCGAGCAGGGGCTTGTTCCGTCCTATTTTTTGTTTTGTCCAGCATGCATAGATTGCCATACACTGATGATGACCTGGAATCTACTTTCAAAGCAGAGAGAACAATAATGCGGTTAAGCAGGTCATACACATCGGGGCTCTAAGGCTATTATTTTAGAAATTCTGATTTATTATTCTTTTACTTCCGTTTTTGGGAAGTGCTCCAGTTCTTCTAAATACCTAGGCGGCTCTTGCGGTTTTCTCGAGCAACATTTCGTGTCTTGTCGTTCGCTCAAAATTAAATAATGCGTGAGTTTTTTTATGACGTGTGGTTTTCAATGAGGCTATACTTTTTTCGGAGTTGTTCATTTTTACAGCTGTTAATTAATTTGTATCCAGTTTGGTTTGCCATTTCAAGACGCCTTGGAAGAGAATTTTCGTCGCGTTATTGCTGACATACGGCCCCAATTGCTGCAAAAAGTGGTCGAGTGACTGAGCGGTGACTTACCCGTAATCATTTTCAAAACATAATGGCAAAAACTTATCATTATAATAAAGCTAAATTCCTGGCCATATCATTAAATTATATGCGTTTTATTTCTTCCTAAAAAACCACATGTCTAAAACACCATTTACAATGAAAATTAGTTAATTTAAAATAAATCATAAAGGTTGTTCATGCCATGCTGGTTATCTGGTTATGTGGTTACTTTTCAGTTTTCAACAACAAAGTACACAGTGTTTTTATTAAATTTTCATGAATCTATAATCCTTCTACTAAATTTATACTTTCTCCATTTTAAATATTCCCCGTCGAAGCTTACTAATCCACTTCTTGCTGATATACAACATACATAAGTGCAGTAAGTAACAGGAGAGGAGAAGCTTTCAGAGAAATTTTGAGTCGTCAAAGATTTGCACTACCCGTTTCTGGAATAAGTAGCGAAAATTATTAATCGATTACTTGGCTAAAGGCACTACAATGAATGACTAAAAACGTAAAATTCTACAGACAGAATTTGGCAGAGTTAGATTTCTTCAAGATAATGAATTCGTCTATTCACATCGCTCGGTTTGCGACAGATTTCTCAATACTCATAGGTACGAGAATAAAATAAATCGATCGCTTACCCTACGCTCTTGATGTAGTATCTTCGAGTGATTGTGTTTTTTTTTTGCAAAACATAAGAAGTGAAATTTAAAATTATTTTATCGAAATTTTTAATATGAAAACAATATCGATATTTTTACTGTAAGTATCGATTTTATTGACAATAACTAGTTTTTTTCATATTTTAAATATGCTAAAATCACAATATTTCAAAAGTAATTCACACAGTTTATTACAATCGCTTTTAGTCTTATCGGTAATGATTTTTATTGATAGCAACAAAGTTTCGTTAAGTTCCGATAATTTTTTACTTTGTTAAATTTAATCAATTTACTTATGTATATACCGATTAGTTTTCGATAAAATAAAAAAATCGCTAACTTATCGGTTCACATTTATCGATAATATATCGATAAAGTTGTGAATATATTGACAAAAACTATCAGTTTAAAGCTAGTATTCGATAAAATACTGAGTTATCGATGACGTATCGACTAATCGATATTTTTACGTATACTTTCTTACCAAGCTGCTCTTCGAATTACTTGAAGCGGTCTAGAAATGCAAAATTTAATTGCCGCTAAAATATCTACATTGTAACAATAAATCCCTTTTAACCAAAGCTTCAACTAAAATTTTCAAAGGGAAGAACTTTTTATAAACATCTAACTAAATTATGGATTGTCCGCCCTACTGCCGTAATACCTGCACACACACACAACAATTATTTTCTCTCCACTTTCGGGCACATCGCTTCGCCTATTCCAAACTATCCATCAGTCACTCATCATTGAGCGTGAAAAACAAGCTAGCGCCTGGCACTCTTGCGCCGCGACCGCCCGCCCACGCTACACCTGCCAACGACAACCAGAAAAAATCAAACTATCAAACTCTGCTTTGGAAAAGAGATACAACAATTGTTAAGCTTTTGGGTACGATGCCTTAACAAGGCAACAAAATTGTCCTAAACGAGTCACCAGAAAAAAAAAACTAAAATGTGTGCCAAAGTGGAGAAAATGTGCAATAAAAATTGGTTGAAAAAAAATACGAAATAACAACGCTATTAGATCGAACACACACAAACACAGAGACAGACAGAAAATCTGTGGAAAAACTCAGCGAATAGATAAACAAACAAATTGACAGGCTAACGGACATTTTTTCTGTTTTTTTTTATTTTTATTTTTTTGGACAGGCACCAAACTTCTAGGCAAACGCTTTGGTGCAAAAGTGACGGATAACAAGGTGACGGTGTGGAAAATCGCTTCAAGTAAATGTTACTAAAAAAGAAAAAAATAGCACGACGAAATAAAAATAGGAAAATTGGCTAGCGGCGAGAGTAGATAAAATTGAAATAAATGTGGACTAGCAAGACTACCTACATATCTAGCTTCATACAAAGCGAGCAACAACAACACCAGCCCAGCTAGTCAACATAGCCACTTTAAACGCCTAAAACTAGGCCAACTAGTAAATAATTTAAAATTGAATAAATGCGAACAATTTGCGTCTTAAAGCCTAGCGGTTATGCGAAATTTATTTATTTAGCTAGCCATCACTTGCCTTTTCGTCTTCTACCTACATACATAAATAAATAAATACTTGGCCATGATAAATGTCGGCCGCAGTTAAATAAATGTACAACAATTTATTTAATAAAAAAAAATCACTTAAGTTCAAAGCGAAAGCAATAATATACTCGTCCATTCGTATGTTGGTGCATACGCTTAAAATGAAAATAAATAAATGCGCCTGCATATCGAGCGATCTTCGATTAAACAATTTTCTGTGCATTAACGTCGTTTGCCATCTCTTGCAGTGTTGGGAAATTTCAATAAATTTGATGCTCGCCACTATTCCCACTTCGCTTGACCACACAATATAGTTTGGCTTTGCGCTTATCTTTCTAGCATTTCAACGCCCGCCATTGCTGATTGTTTATCTGCTTTGTTTTATTATTGTTTTTTTTTTTTGTTGCCACTATTATTGTCGGCAAGTCCACGAGCCGCAGTTATGCGTACAATTTTATATGCGCGTCCAATACAATGAAGCTAACAAGCAATTCAAGCAAACACTTTCCCAATCAATATAAATTAAATTAAAATTTGCAATATCCTTTGGCAAAGGAGCAAGCGATTTAAATACGGATGAAGATGTTTATTTTGGGGGATAAGCCGTTGAATTATTTGGGCTAATAAATAGAGTATTTGATAGTGCGAAACATTTTTTTTTTTAAATATTGCAGTTGTGATCTCTCGTGCTCTTACAGCTTAAAACTTTATATTTCATTAGATTTGTCTGCTTTTCGGACTCATTGAAGCGCCCATCGAGCTACTAATAGCGTTGAGCCGAGCTAAAACAAGTCATTTTGCTCAAAAAAACTCTGTTACAGATAAAGGAGCCTGTTTCCAGCTGATATCTGGCACAAAAGACAAACAAAAATAGTCGAATTAAGTCTTTCAATGGCAGGCAACTGAAAAATCTCAGCACTTTGTTGGAATATCAGACCAAATTTTAACCTGCTCTTTTACCTAGGCTGAACTTTATGCTAAGAGTTGACGAAGAGAAAATATCTTTAGTGGCTTCTTATGTATCTTTAAGCAAGTGTTTTTGCTTAACTTCATCAGGGTTAGATGAGGTTAGGTTAGGTGAAGTTTACTAAAACTCCGATATTGTTCACTCAATGGACATGAAGCCCATTTGTAAGTCCAATAGACTTACCTCAGAAATCTTCAAAGTAACGCTGTACGACTTATGAGCGATGCAAGGAATTTTTAATCACCCTAAAACCTAAAGCTCTAACCAACAAGAAGAGCTCTTCGCCCACCATATAGCTTCTTAAGAAAGCTTGCTATCACATAAAAAGTAGTTCAGCAGGTTGCTGTTACTTCTGGGGACACAATTACAGTTGCACAGATAATTTCAAAGTCGACTGCTACCTCTATGTACGAACACTCTAACCGACGCAAGAAAATTCATATTTAAAGTGCGTTGTACTTTTGGTTTACGTTTGAAAGAGAATAAGCGATGGGAGAAACAAGGTACAGATTGCTTTGGATTTTGTTACGACACGTAATGAAACGCAAAAAGACTCAACTACCGAATACTGTCATGTACTTCGTCTCGTGATGAGTGTCTCGTCAAAATTCAAAATCACTCTAATTTCGGCTCTCACTCTCCAAGGAAAGATATGTGATTAAAGAGGGTTTATATGAGCCTTATGAGCACTTTTTCCGTCATGTTATTAACATTGTACTTGGTCATGTTAATGACGCAAAAAATGTGAAGGAGATCTAATAAATATCCCACATTTGGGAAATCCAGCGCTTTTGAAAAACCTCCACAAATAGACTGCAGCACGCCAGCTTTTTGTGTCTCTTGCTAGATGTCGCCAATTGCAAATGCCAAGCATACTTAAGTCCTTCATCGCTTGATCTTTTCAATGCAGAGGTGAACTTTAACTTCCCCTTCCACTATTACAGAGTGCAACGTCGAATACTTTAAGGACTCGAGTTCTTTCATTCTTTCGAGCTAAATGACAAAACCAGCGGAGCTGCTCGATCATTTCATTGTGTACATATGTGTTCTTGTAAAGCTTGTACTGCTCAACGTTCCATCATCTGCCGTATTCGCCATCACAGAGTCGTAAAGGTTCATAAACTATTCGAAGAATTTTTTCATTTGACTTCTCTAAGAACCTTCTGTCCTTTTGTTCTCATCGTTCAAGCTTTTGCGCCAAGCAATACGATGGACATTATGAGTTATTTTAAGATTATCGGGTTGGTTTGACAAAAGAGGTGTTTACTGTTCAATTGACTACTTAGTTCGAAGTGGCAGTTCTTTGTGAAACTAAAACCCGTGGTTTACAAATCATTCTTGACAGAATAAAATTCAACTGAAGTTTTGAATAACAGAATATGAATGCATGAGATCAGATTAGAGTTTTTATATTTTCTCGCGGAATCAGCAATCTTCTTAAGATCGTGCATTCAAATCTAGGAAATCGCCGCCAAAAAGGAATTGATTAATGTTAGAAGTTACTTAGTAACCCGTGATGTTTGTAGTTGGGGTTTAAGCAAAGAAAAAACACTTAGCAAATTGAAGAAACCTCGCTGTTCGTTTTGGTACCAAAGGACATTTCACACAGTGTGAGTACAATGATTTAACAAAATTCCATAAAAATGTCGAATTTTAAAAAAAAATTTGAGTATACAGTTTTGCAGCCGATGCAATTTTAGTATAACAAAGTGCAGGTTTCGAGTATCTACATATTACCACTGATTTTTGACAATTTTTTGTTTTGCTTTTGCGCAATTCCTGCCACATAAAATACTCGTCTAATCGCGGATTTGCGATTTATGGAAGAATCTGCCAGTAAAAAAATCGTTAAAAATCAGTGATAACTTGTAGGCACTGTAAACTTGCACTTTGCTATGTTAAAATTGAATGAGCTACAAAAGTGAATAATCAGAAAAATTCTAAAAAATTTTTTTTAAATCGGAATTTTTTTAAAATTTTGGTAAATATTGTACATTTTGCATAAAATTTAAGAATTAATTTTTATAGTTTTTATATTATAGAATATTTTATTTGAATAATTATTTTTAAATAGTAACAAGAAAAATTATTTCTACAAATGCTATTTTGGACTATGAAAGCGATTGGCTAAAATTAGTATTTCTTTAAAATTTCCTTCAGAATTTTAAATTGATATAACGGTGAACAAAGCTATGTATGTACATCTGTATTAATTGTGTAAAAATAATTGTTTTGAAAAGCACTTGTTTTTGCCGACTAAAAGAATTTCCGCTGAATATAGTACATAGACGCCAAATAGTTTGCACATCGCCTTGGGTTTTTTTTTTGTTTTTTTTTTTAATTTCCTCTCGAATTTGCAATTTTTTATTTTATTTTATTTCATCTTCTATATAACAAAACAATTTACAATCATTAGACGTACGCCATTCGCCAACAGCGACGGCAATTCAATGCAAATTCTCAAATCCCAAAACCAGTGAGTGAGTGAGAAGCAACAAAATATTTTGCATTTGAATGGCCAAACGCCGCCCCGAAATGCAACGATGGATTTTTGCAAGTGCACTCAAACAATTCATACACACCACAAACATACAAATCTACATAAATATTTTAGTATATAAATAAATGAAATTTGAAAAATTGGCGAATGCATTTTGTATACCTGAAATCATGAGCGACAACTAAAGAGCAGGAAAATCGATTTAAAATGTAAAATTTATACAACAACAACAATGTAAAAGCAATAAGAAAATATTTATGTTTGTCTGAAAATGCATATCACAATTTTGATTTAATTGATGAAATGCAAGAGGCGTGCGAATATTTTTGGCAATGCAAATGCAAAATTTCAAAGCGAAGAGTGTGCAAAATATGAACAATTTGTAGGTGTGTGTGTTGTGTGTGTGTGTGTTTCACTTATTGCCGCTAAATGAGCAACAAATCAGAAATATGAATGGCAATTTTCATGTGAAAAATATGCAATGCCCAGCACGCCCATAAATACACACACACACACATGTGAGCCTTGATTTGCTTGCATACACTCATTCGTGTATTTCCCGATTTTTAATAACTAACCTCTGATTCACTTATAAATTTAACACAAACGCTCATGTGATCACTTTGACATTTGTTTTTCTTTATTAATTTTTAAAATTTAATTTTTTTGATTTTAATTAAACATTTTTTTTTTTGCCTTTCTTCTCGCCAGCGCATTCGCAATAATTATTTGCTCTTGCCGCTGCTTATTGTTGTTGTTGCTGTTGTTGCCTTGCACTGTATGGCTATTTTTAAACGCTTCACTTGTACAATTTAATTAATGCTCATTTAATTGTCTTGGTGCAACAGAAATATCCACCAATGATTGGTATGTGTGTGCCTTGGCTCAAATGGCCAAAACTGTTAATGCATTTTCGAATGCAATGTGTTTTTTTGTTTTCAAATAATTTTTATTTTTTTATATCTTCTATGCTCTATGAATGTATGTATGTATGTATATGTCGAGTACTAGTGAAATGAATGCATTTGATAGACAGCTTACAAGTGAAACAAGATATTTATATGTCTTATATACGGAAATTACAAATAACTTGTCAAATTTTATTTTAACGTGGACCGAGTTTTGCCAAGGAGTGAAATGGGTAATGATTTGCTTTAAATTTCGTTGATTGTGTTTTCTTTGGTGCGTTTTTCATCCACTCAGAGTTGCATTTTACCATCCGCTCGACAAAGACGAAGCGTGAACAGCAGTAAGGCAGCATCATTCTTCTTTTTTTATTGCACTACAACCGTGTGTCGGTTTGGGCTGAGACCGGAAAAACATCTCCGGCTCCATCACTCCTTCGCTAGGCAGCTTATTATTATTTAGCGGGCTTAGTATCAAGCTCTATTAGGCTAACGCTTTAAGTTGTCACTCCATTCTTAAGCTGTTTACGAAATTAAACACTTTGGTGGATGGAGACTAACGTCGCTCCCCTAGAAATGTATAAGCCTGAGTCCACTTGTACGCGGGCATTCACACTGTATATGCTCAGATATATCCTCATCCAGGTCACAATATCTGCAGTCGGTAACCTCCGAGAGTTCTCTCTGTTGAGATTGAGTAGTCTTTCAGCGGCATCACGGGACGGACATATGAACCTCTTGGATTGTCTATTACCCTTTGACGATCGCCATTGGGCTGAGATTCATAAGTCCTTTCACTGAAACTGAAGCAGACTGGGTTCTTGGCTGAGCTGTTAAATGTCGGCGATCAAGAGCTGATAGGACGTATGTAGGAAGATATAGTTTTTTTTGCATTCTTTAGAATGTGATACTGCTATTTGCGCCAACTAACGTTTGAGTAAATGCACAATACTATATGAAAGACTTTATCAGTGTGGCTTTGGGTCTAGTAAATCCACTATTAACCAGAAACTTCACAGCACGCCAAATCCTCGAAAAGATCCTAGATAAACAATTCAACAAACACGAACTTATTGCTGATCTTAAAGTCACTTTTATGCCACGAAAAGATGCTGTAATGTCTAAGTTTAGGATCCCCACAAATATTTTATTGCTTTGTGGAGTAACGTTGAGCACAAGTTGAAGCTCTCCCAAAATTGAGAACGACCTCTCCGAGTTCTAAAAGACACAATGAGGTTTGGGACACTTTCGGGCAACTTCTTCTTTATAAGAAAAAATGGGACAACAATGAACATTATTGAAGACAGGCTGTTGTAAAGAGGTGACAAAGCTAGCTGAAAGTTGCTGAATGCTACTTGATAAATAAGTGACAACAAAGTCAGCTCAAGGATCATGAGGTATTTCCTGTAACTTAAGTGACTGTTGCTCTTGCGAAATGCGCCACCCTCAGCTGATATACGATGAAGTTTCTAGGAAGGTGGGAAAACTCGCAAATCGCACTCAAAAATCATAAGTCGAAGGGTAAAAGGCAATCAAACAAATTCCTGATTCCTTGCCGTGGAGTCTCTGAGCGACTGTTAGCTTTAGGAGAGCGTTTATAAGAACTCTCACTGGAAAACTGACCGAACTCTAGGTAACACCGTCTCTAAATAGCCGTGAGCAAGTTTTGTGGGCTGGTTCAGCCTTTGAGTAAAACGCTTTGGAAAGCTTGTTTTAAATTTCGTTTGGTTTTTCAGAGCTTTGAATATTTTGTGAGATTTTTAAAAACAATATTTAGAGAGAAAAACTGATGCTTATTATTATAATTAAAAAAGAAATCATTTTAAAGAACATTTCAGAGTTCAAGGCAATTGTAACTGCAGAAAAACTTTTATAAAAATTAAAATTTTAATTAAAAAAAAAAATAATGCAAGTAAAAAAAATGTTAGTTGCATAAAAAATTTTAAAAAATTTTAAATTGAAATTCAAACAAATTAATGCAAGTAAAAGCATTTAAAAAAAACATCGCGCACAAATCTGTGTAATTCATTTACACTCTATTTCACTAATGTTAATTCCAAAACTTTCAGTTCCTAAATAAAATGGAACTAAAAATCCAACTTCGAATTTTCACAAACATTTCCATACACATGCCATTTCAGCCGCTTCGCACGCCACTTTTAAAGTAATTGTTTTTATGCGAAATAAATGGCAAGCAAGAAAGCAAACATTTGCTGTTTACTTAAGATTTACTCACTTAACGTAATCTCTTTCTAAATTCGTTATTTTCCTAATTTCTTCCTCCTTTTCGCTTTCCTCTCTCTCTTTCATTCTCTCGCTCGCTCGCTCTCCCCTCTCTTTCACTAAAATTTAATGCTTAAAATCGTGTCGCTTGCGCGAGCCAAGCAATAGCGGAAGCTTTGTGATAAGAACTTCAACCACCGGAAGACATTCTATACCCAAGCGAATTCGGTATCTGGTTGCAGATTTTATGGGAAAATTAGAAAATTGCGAAATACACGCACACGCACGCACACATCAACGAGGCCAGTTACAAGGATGCGCGAATATCGAATGTAACTAAATGAAAATAAATTTGATAGCTTTTGTGGAAAATTGTTTTAGATAACCTATTTTTGTTGTATCATATAAGGTCATTAAAATTTATTATCTCAAGGGAAGGTTACGGCAAACGAAGGTATTTAGTGGGTGTTTATAGCAAGGTACGATTCTCGTAATTACAAATCAGCGCTTTCCACACAGAAATTCGCTAATTTTCTCTTCTGCGTAAATTTGATGTGAGAAACATTTTTTCTCCTCCTTTTTTGCTAACGTTGTAGCACCTTAGAAGCCTTTTCAGTTGCGTTTTAAAAAGCGCATCAACCGTTTCTTTGCTCTCGTGCTGAATGACGTTTATTTGAAACCATAAATAAAAACTTAAGCTTTCTTTACTTGGTCTTTTCTAAGCAGTATTTCTTTCGTAGGACATTACCTTACTATAACTCTTGAACTCTACAATGACAACGAAGCAGAAGAAATGTGATAGGAGACTTTGAAAAATCGGTTTGAGTTCACTGGAAGAAAATTTCACTTTTTAGTTGGTTTCTTAGTTCAAAAAAGCACTCATGGCAAGCGAAAGTCCTCAAAACTGGTTCGATGAAGTCCTCTTCAAACTTTTTTAAAATCATCAGTTTTTGTCTGCCTAAAACCTTATCCATCCAAATTCTGATGCACATTGAAATCTCCTTCAAGATTTACCATTTCTAAACTTCCCCGCTATCACAGAACAGTGTGAGAAACTACGTCCTCCTCGATGCCGTCAGCCCATTTCTTGACGATATTCTCTAAGCAGAAGCAACTCTTGGTAGAATTTTTTAGACAATTTTTCTGTCGGCTAGCATCTCAAACACTACGCTCTCAAGTATGTTCGCCTCTCTCTTTCTCTTTCTCTGACTCTGTCTCTCTCCTTGTCAAGGAGAAAACGCGACATCTGACGTGAATATTTTGCTTTTCCAGAGGCATCTTGGCTGATGCGAGGAAATTTCTAAATTATTTTAAGATTCTCGTATATGGCAATCTAACAAGAGACTAGAAGCATTTTATCAATTTGAAATATATTTTAATGCTTCAAGCTTTTCTTGTCGGTGAAGACGATTGTAGGGAATGCACTGTGTGCAGATAACTTGTTTGAAATTAAAAAAAAAAAACAATTAAATTAGTAAAAAACATTTTTCATTGATTTTTTGGCTTATATGAAAATTGTTTGTATTCATTCAAATTTTTAAACAAATTTGGTTTATTAGTTGATATTAAAAATAAAGAAATTACAGATTTAACTACAAAGTTAAAAGTTTCTGGATCAACTGCTTTTTGCGATATATTCTTACTTAAGATACCAATTTCTGAAAATAAATTTACCAATCTTTTAAACGATTTTCCTTCAATTACCTGTGAACCAGATTACACTAAATCAATGCAACACCAAACGCTTCACAGAATTGAAACACAAGGAGTTTTACCTTTTTCAAAACCTCGTCGTCTTGATCCTATTAACATTAAAATAGCAAAAACAGAATTTGTATTTTTAATTAAAACGGGTATATACAGACCTTCGAACTCTCATATTGCATCTCCTTTACATTTGGTTCCCAAAAAAGGATCAAATGATTGGAGATCTTGTGGCGATTACCGAAGACTCAATTTAATTACTATACCTGATCGTTATCTGTTACCTCACATTGATGATTTAAATATTGATTTAAAGAAAAAAAATATTTTCAAAAGCATTTTTGGAACAGACAAATTCGATTTTTTAAGTTACGAAATTTCAAATAAAGGAATCAGACCTTTTACGGAACAAATTGAAACTATTACAAATTTTGAAAAAATATTTTTGGGTATGGTTAATTACTATCATAGATATATGAACATGTTAGCAACAGAACTCGGTCCTTTGCACGAAATGCTAACATTTGCAACAAAAACTAAATTTAAACAATTCAACTGGACAGAGAAAACTTTAAAATGTAAAGAAACTTTTTACTCAGAAAACATTACACACACATTTAAAATACCCAATAAACATTTAGGCTTGAGCTCAACTTGAGGTTAAGTTGAGAACTAAGGTGCTTCTCAAACCTCCAACGTTGTTTCTCAAGTGCATCTCAAGTTGAGAATCATAGCGTTCTCAACAAAAAGGGCATTTTTTTTGTATGGCAATAATTATGATTCTCAAGTTGAGAAAAAGTTAGTTCTCAACTTGATCTCAAATGTGATTCTCCAATTGGTCTCAAACGTTTAGTAGCAGTACTGAAATAAAAATCGAAAATATATTTTCTTCCTTTTGAATTTAAAACACCGTGAATAAATGTATGTAAATTCATTATACTCGTACTTTATTGCTTTTGATAGTCATATGAAAATACCAGAAAAATGATAAGAGTTGTAGAAATACGTTGGATATCAACTTGAGAACTATGAATTTCTCAAAGGTTTGAGAAAATTGGAGAAATACGTTGGATATCAACTTGAGAACTATGAATTTCTCCAAGGTTTGAGAAATTTGGAGAAATACGTTGGATATCAACTTGAGAACTATGAATTTCTCCAAGGTTTGAGAAATATTTTTTTAATGTTTGTTGGGTACTATTCAATTTGTTAAAATACATACATTTTTCATTGATTTTTTTGTTCATAAGAAAATTTGTATTCATTCAAATTTATATACTTTAGAAATAAAAAAAAAAAACTTTTTGTATATAACAAATTAAATTAAATATTTTAAATATCTAAGCACGATAAGCATTGGAGGGAGCAAATAAGTACTAGTAAGGAAAAAAAAGTACTCGCCGTAATTTGGAAAAAAAAACCGTTATAAAAATTGTACAAGGAATACTGAGAATAAATGACATGAAAAAAAGGAATTAAAAAATCTCTTTCCCCCTTTACTTGGTTTTTGAGTACAGACATTAAATAAATGTTAAAAATAATAGTAAGAACTTATGACGAGTACAGAATCGGACCTTTTGAAATGGGTCCAGCTATTCTTGAATTTTTGTACTATTGTATAGCTATAGTATGAATCATTTTAGAGCAATCGATTATTATGTATGTATGTATATACTAGTATGAATAGAATAATAATAAAACAACAGAATTAAAGTGGAAAACAGCTTAGCTGAAAAAACACTATTTATTTAACTGCCGTCTTAATTTCACTTTTTACATTTAATGTTTTTGTTTAAATCTTTGATTATAATCTTTAATATACATACATATGTGCATAAGAATATATATATACATATGTATGTATTATGTTTATCTAAAAATGTTTTCACAATTTCTTGAAAAACTTTAAATAATTTTACACCGTCCTTAGCTCAAATCGCAGACGCAGAACGTAAAAAATTAGCAGTCCTGTTAAAGTGTGCAAAAGTGGTTTGATAATTTTGAATAAAAAAATGCCGATGCCTATGGACTCATCGCAAAACAGAAATATGTTCAGGCTAGAGACCAAATGTGTGGTTCGGAAAAATTGCTTTTACAAGCAGAAACAGTAAGTGATTATAACGGATGAGTTTCAGCGTAATCTGCACAATATCTTAATTGTGTTGAGCAATTAATAGATGACTATGAGGAGGTGGCCTTAGCACCGAAACAATGACCTGTAGAGCTGTAACTCATTCCTGATGGTGTTATTAAACTATTTCGTCAGTCACCGAGTCGCTTATCAGCAGATGAAGCAGTTAAAAATCCGGTCGACGAATGGCTGAAGCAGGACATTGTACGGAAGTCGTCATCGAAAGCAGCTAGTAGAGTGATCGTTGATAAAAAAAAAAGCATCACACACTCAGAGTTTGCATATACTACAGAAAATTAAACAGTATGGTGCTGGATGACTGCTTTCCAGTGCCACTAATCGAAGACGTCATAGTTAAGCTGCAGGGGGTACGTAGGTTTACGGTTATGGATCTGGAAAACGGGGTCGAAGAACGCAGCAAAGCATAAACAGCGTTCGTCACGCGCGAAGGACTTTTTGAGTTTAGTAGAGCGCCTTTTGGATTCAACAATTCTCCATCAGCGTTTATGCGTTTCCTGATCCATATTTTTCAGGAACTTGTCAACGAAAGTATAATGCGTTTATTTGTACATGGACGACATCGTTGTTTTCACCACATCACCTAAAGAGTGCATGCAGAAACCAAAGTTGGGCAGCGTTGGCAAAATCGTGAAATATATTCTGTAAAGATATGAATGTGAATATACATTTCATGATTTCATATTTCGCACAAATCTTACCTCAAAAGTAACGGAAATGCTGGAATACCAATTAAAACACATTAAATTACATTTTAACGCAAATAAATACTTAGATTTACTTACCTCAATTACAAATTTTCACACAATTTTGTAAAAACAAAATGTAAATAAATTATTGTCAGTTTGTCAGTAATTCCAACGCAAATTTTTGTTCACAAAAGTACCATATTATTTATTTTGTATGGAATAGTTATAGAATATTGACTAAGTGTACATTACTGAAATTAACACAGCGAGAAATGCCAAGATTTACAATTATGTCATTTGTTGACTTCACCTGTATATAATTTCACCATGACGATTAGGATCAAGCTTACTTTATTAGCAAATGTTTCTGAGTCAAAAATCTTTTTGATTACTTTAGAGCACAAAAATTATTACTGCACTGAGTTGTATTTAGACCAGCTAAGATCATAGTAGAAGACACCAGTCCAAAGTGAATAGCGGTAGATCGCCTTTCCCTCAGTTCGCTTTGGGTCCTGGTTTTCAAGCTTTTGCTCTCAAATCATAATTCTCAAAACGTTAGTCAAATTCTTCTTCGCCGAAAAGAAGGATGTATGTATGTGAAGCTTTGTAGAATATTCTTTCGAGTCTGAAACTCGGTGCTCAACCCTGCGGAATTTCGTTTTAAAATGACAAGACAGACATCAATTTAAGCCACACCTCAGAGTAGACAGAACTACCATTTAACCAAATATTTCGGTGAAAATGCATTCAAACTCTTTCCCTTCAGCCTTTCTAATACAAAGCGAAGAAATTAAAGAAATTAAAGTAGAAAATTAGGTGGAGCAAAAGAAAATTAGTGGCGTACAGCATTTGCAACATTTTTAATTATTTTCCTGGGGCAGACAGTGAGGATAGCAATTCGGCTGTTTTTAGCATGATTCAATAATAAAAGGTTTTGCAATAAAGCAGCCCTCTCGTTTCCGCATGACAAATCGGCTCCTTAACTCATGAAGAATGTTGCATATTTATCACTTTAAATAGTAGTATATTGTAAACCTCTTCCTATAAAAAAAAGCGTTGGCATTACTCAATCGTTTGTCTAATTTCTAATTTTTTCACTATTGACATTTGATTTTGTGATAGCGTGAATTCGGGTAAGTTTTACAAAAAGTTTATGTTATTTTGTAATAATTTAGCAATTTTTCAAATATATCTTATTTGCAGTATAGTTAACCATCACTTATGAAAAGCGAACTCTTATGTGGGACATTATTTGCATTTGTTGTTTACATTATGATAAATACATTTATTTTCAGAATATACATTTTCCCCAGTCAGCGCTATAAAGTTTATTCCGTTTTCGTTAATTTTAATGTGCCTAAAAGTATGCAGCGCTTCTGTTTGCGACGAGTGAATCTTCAGCGTTTTTCGTAACGTTTTAACGTTAACGCCAGCATTTCGTTTCGATTAAAAACGTGATGAAATTTATTATGATAATTGCTTTAACGATAATATTTTGAAATGTTTCAACCGAAACAAGAGAAAACATTTCGGAACGGTTAAATTTAACGTTAAAATGCATCCTTGCTATAAACATACATTTGAGTATACGTTTCCATCGTCAATCGCCTGATGCTTTGTTTCAACTGCAAAGCGATTACATACACACGTAAGTAAAACTAAAAAGGAGTAACTACAACTAAATATAAGTATTTTAATGATTGAACCTTTTTGTTCTTTCGGACGTTTGGTGTTGCAACTATAAATCGACCTTTTCTTTAAAAACTTTTACTTACATCTACCAAGCAGCGACAGCTTATCGTAAGTGTTTACTTTAAATATTTTTATATTTAAATTAATGACACAATGGATACAAAACGCCGTCTTACACAATTCACAAACACTTCTGCAAATTTTAAAAATATTTAAATTTATTCAAATTTAATAAAGATATTGAATAAAATAATAATTGTATAGAAAAGGTGGGTATTAAAATAAATATATGTATGTATATTTGAATAAAAACAATATTAATTAGCAATAGTAATACTTATAACAATAAAGTAATAGTAATTATACAAATTTAAGAAGTGGAATTGAATGTTTTAAGGAGGCAGTTAAATTAATGGGTACCGCTGACATGATGGGAGGTATGTATATGCAATTTTTTCTAGGCAAGCAGTCGCAAACACACAGTATTTCCAGGTCCGCTGAGTGTAGAAGCGGTTGGTATGTTTATTTGTGGTGAGTTTATTTTTACAGCGCTTAGGAGTATTGAGATCAGGTAAACATATTAAACACTTTTTTTCATCCTGAAGAAACTTTACAACAGTTTAATGAAGGATATACTTATACAAATAAGTACATAAGTATATCGCTTAATATGATATTAATATTTGTTTTATAAATTTTAATAGGCTCATTCTGACTGTCTTCACGACGATGCGTTGGAGTATATAGCTGGTAATATAAGTATAATACGCAAACTCAAACTAAGTGAATTGGTGTCCAATGAGCCCACATTTACATGGGTTGACACCGTCTCCAAAGGTGCATTAGTTAAGCCTACATAGCTCTGACTTTTTCAATAAAATTAAGCAGCCAACGGCAATGAAATATATGGCGACTCATCCATAACTGAGAAACTACTTGCGTGTAGTGAAAACGTGTCAATATAAAAAGACTTTTTTTCAAATGCCGAATGTATTTCCGCGTAAAGTATCTAAACAAATGCACAATAGGTAGCGTATTGGCTCTGCAACTCCGAGCTCCCGGGTTCAAAGCCTGAGAGAAGTGGTTATGAAAAATTAAATTAAAAATTAATTTAATTTAATAATCAAAAATAAGTCTGATGAGGAAATGTGGTGATTTCCGAAATAGTACTATAACTTCAACCATTAAAAACTGTTGTTGTTTTTTCACAAACAAATCTTCCATAAACTGGCCTTGAGCTTAATAAAATTATAAAATATTAAATGCATGAAGAAAATAAAGACTAGCCATTAATAGGTGTTAAAGCTACAGTTGTTTTAAAGTTAGCTACTTTCTGATACCTTAATTGTAAAACGTTTTACCTAAAATTAACTAATTATAATGAAATTTGTAAAATTATGTACCTTTACAGAAATCCTAATTTACCAAATAAAAGTGGTTTTTCTCGTTAGAGTTTCCACTATAACCATGTTGTTTTATTTATAATCTTGAAAAAAAAATAACTCCGCAAAAAATATGTAGGCAATGCAAAATTTTTAATTCTTAAATTTTTTGTGAATATTTGGATATTTGTTATAGCTCAACAAATTCAAATAAAATTTAACAGGAAAGCAGGAACCTATTTTGGAAGATAGCATACTTTTTATGAAATGTAATTGAAAATGGCTGTGCTGACGGAATTGGTGCGGATGCATATTTATAAATAAAAGCATTTGCAAGTTCATAGAGAAAACTATAGGTTAATTTTTGATATCGGTTTTCTCAGAATATATGAATATATTTCTCAGAATATATGTTGTTACACACAACCACGTACAACACAATGGTTGACTTATTTTTTATTTTGAATTTCATTCTTTATACATACATATGTACATATATTTTGTTTATGCAAAATTTCGCAGGTATAAGCTAGTTCTGCGTACTTTCAAAATACAACTATATATAGATTAAGGAATGTCAGATCATAGCTGTCAGTAAGTACAGAATCTTTTATAATTGAATCATGTGTTTTTAGAATATCACATTGAGAGTGGAAACAATTTCACTGATGAAGAAATATATTTTCGTAGTGCCAAACACCGTGGAAAGGCCCATGATTCAATTATACAAGGTTGGATACTTATTGACGTTTAAGTTTTCCGACTGCCTTGTAAGGTTGCATTTAGGAAGGTCTTATAAAGGGGAAAATATTTTATCCCTTTTCGCGCAAAGGTAGTAGAAAAGTAGGTAACTAGTAGCGAAATGCGGTTTGTACATAGAATGAAACATATTTGCAGAAGTTTGATATTTCAATTTAATATAATATAACCGAATATTCAACCACACATGTATGTACATATATACATAGCACCTTAATACAACAAACTATATAAACAAAATACGCAAGTGTGATTTAGAAGCAAATATTTTTTACACATTTTATTAACAAAAACAATGTGATTTCAACCTTTTTAAAGTTTTTACATGCAGAAAATAGAACTATCACGTTTGGAAAAATTTTGATAATACATTTTTCTTTAATTCAATATCAATTTTAGCAACCAAAATAAGAGGTATATATTAAAAGCCCAGTAACTAGGATTGTATACAAATTTCATTACAATTTCAAACTTTTTTAAAAATATTAATTACCATTTTTGTAGATCATAAAATTGTAAGATTCAAGTCACTAAAAATGTAACATTAGTTGTTCGATCAAATTTTTTTTTTATATGGAAAACACCACAGAATACCTTCATCAAAATATTAACGGAATTTTTATTGATATACGTCTGTTAGAAATCAAGTAAAGACGTTAGTCAAAACTGGTCAAAATACTAATAAATGTTCTTCTATTCGATATTTTAACTGTATAATTTTATGGTTCTTATTATTTATATAAATTCTTTTTTTTTTATTTTATGTTATTTTATATAAAATATATACAGTAAAAAATTTAAAAACAATAAATGCTTTCTTGGAAAAAAAATATCAAACAAATTCGATTATTTAATGTAAGGCATTCTGAAATAATTTAAAAACTACAAAAAGGCAACAGTGTTGCCTGCCATGCCATTTCACAAGAAAAGTACTAATTTCCACGTGTTTGAAAACATTTTTTTTTCCTTAAATTAAAAGAGAGCAACACAGGCTACTTTAAGGCAGCGTGCAAGAGTGAGACAACTGCCTAGTTATCCAACCTTGTATAATTGAATCATGGGAAAGGCCGACAATTGATATAAAAATATATTTCAACAATAGCCTGACAGCAATTAATTTGTTTTAGCATTTCATCAATGTCGAAATAATGAAATTTTTGAAAGTAAAAGGGGTGTAAAAATTATATATACTTATATGCTTATATATACTTATGTACATGTATGTACATATGTATGTGTGTGTGTGTGCACATCATGAAAAATTTTCTTCAGAGTAACTAATTGCAATTAAAATACTTTTTCATGCGACACAACTCAATGCGATTAAATTAGCCCAAAATACAAAATTTTGTATACGAAATTAAATTAACAATTCGTACTAAAAGCAAATATTTCGATTTTCAACACCAAAAATTTAAATGTTAACATTTAATAAAAAACAAACAAAAAATGTTAACATAAGCAAAAAACAACGAAAAATTGCAAGCAAACAGACAGACAGACAGACACTGCGGCTGAAGATCGACAGATAAAAGGCGCGCGAAGGTTCATTAACAAGAACGTGCAACAACAACAATGCATTTTGCATTTCAAATTCGTGCACAATTGTAGCCATAGAAGAGTACGTACATACATACATACATGCATTTGCAACATGCAACAGCGCCACCGCGCAACAGCACTTGCAACATGCCACGTGTTTATTTGTAGATTGTTTTTCGATGTTTTGAATTGTAATGACAAAACCGAAACCAGAAACTGAAAAAGCAAATGCAAATTTCACATTTCGGTGGCAAATTGTGAAACAACGAGCAACAACAACCACCAACAACCACCAACAACACAAAACACATACTTACAAAAACAAATCAGAGTAAAAGACAAGCAAAATTTTAAATTCAGTGCAAATGGAAAAGTGCTTTGCGAGGCATGCAAAGTTGACACGCGGTAGAGCGCTTCTAAGGGAGGGGGGGTGGCGACAAAAACGGGTGATAGAGTGTTTTTGTAGTGGCAAGCGTTGCACACACACACACACATGCCACATACATACAGATATTCGATTTGATGGCTGTGTGCCGATGCCGCCGCTATTGGCGGTGATGCTTTTGCGGTGTTGGCTGCCTGTTGCGGTGACTGCCACAATTGTTTTGCGCACGCTGCCATAGCAATTGGTATGTTAAACAGCAACAACAATACGCCAGCTGATGCTGCAACACATAATTAATGCGTTTGGCCGCAAGCGAACGAGCGAAAAGGCCAAAATGCGCGTCGATAGAGCAACAGCAGCCGCGACCGACCGCCACAAGAACACACCTACAGACAAACACACACACACACACACACACACACACACACACACACACGCAGTGTGTATGTTTTTAAAACAAGAAAGTCGAGTTTTTAAAATCGTTCTCTAAAAAAAGCAAAATTTAAGTGAAAATAGGAAGCCTTAAAGAGGGATTCGCCACACAACTTACCTGGGAAGTTCCTGGTGATCCGTTTTAAGCTCCAAGTGTGCGGGTGATACTGGTTTTCGACGGAAAACCAGAAAATTCGCGGAAAACCAAACATTCCTTTTGTTTTTTTTCCTTTTCTACCCCTTCTTTTAGAAATCGCGCGAAAATAACTTTTGTGAAAATAAAAAAGTGAAACAAACAATACTGCTAAAAGGCAAACGTGCTGAAACAGTTGTCAAATACAGCTGAGCTTCTCTTCCAAGAACAGGAACAGCTGCTAGCAAAGCGAAACTCAGTGACAGTTGCGAAAGCACTGTACTAGTGCAGTGACTACTAAACAGGCTTCTAAGCACTGGAACAATAGGGTGGGTCTTAAATACATAAAAATAATATTTTAAAAGAATATAAAAATAAAATATAAATATAATCGTAATATAAAAGCACAAATAACTAATAAAGTAATATACATCATACAATAACTAATAATAATAATAACGGAAAATAATATTAATAAAATTAATCGCAATAACCGAATAAAAGACTAAACGCGTATTATCAACATAAATTAAAATAACCCAATAAATTAAATAGCAATAATATTTATACATTAATAAATTAAAACACAACATATAATAACTAACAATACCAATAATAAAAGAAATAACAAATCAAATAGTAAACGCAAACATATAACTTATATTAAACTTAACGGAATAAAACCGAAAAACAATAATAAAAAAAAAAAAAAAACAATAACAATAATAATAATAATAAATCTAATCGATAATAACAATAACTAATAACATAGATATATATAATCAGGATAGAAACAAATAAATAAGATACCCCAACGTGAACCCACACTATGAGTGTGACCAGATCGCCCCCTTCAGGGCGAAATATCGGGGAATCCGGAGGTCCCACTACATCGGGCATTACTATCAATGACAGCGTGTCTTTAATGAATCCTTTCGCGAAGCGTCCCCGGTTAATGCTACAGGAACCAGAAGACGCCCCACAGGGGGCCCCGAGAGGTCTTAAAGCCACATTGAGCGCCGAGAAGATGGGCGGAAACACGCGGTCGCATTCCTCTCCGCCGGACATTAGCCGCGTTGAGTCACGCATCGTAAACAATCCAATGTTACTGGAGGCGTGCCCCAGGGGTCAGTCCTTGGACCGCTCCTTTGGAATATTATGTATGATGGCATCCTGAGAATAGAAAAAGCAGAAGGAGTGTCTATTATAGGATACGCTGATGATATCGCGGTCGTAGTGGTCGGAAAACACTTAGTAGACGTGTCACGCATGTGCACCGACACCATAGCCTCCGCCAAAACATGGCTTCAAACAGCAGGATTAGAGTTAGCGGAACATAAGACTGAAGCGCTGCTAATGACCAGCCGGAAAAGAGTTGAAAACATCCAAATAAGAATAGGAGGCCACACTGTAGATTCCAGCCCAACCATCAAATATCTCGGTGTCATACTCGACCGTCGTCTGAGCTTCAAGGATCATCTTAATTATGCTAGCGAGAAGGCGAGAAAAGTCAGCACAGCTCTAGCAAGACTCATGCCAAATATAGGAGGTCCAAAACAACATAGAAGGAAACTGCTTGCGACGGTCAGTTCGTCCATCCTGATGTACGCAGCCCCAGTATGGGAAACCGCTACCTCTGTAACTTCATATATGAGAGCACCAGCTTCAGTGCACAGACTATCGTCTTTAAGGGTGTGCTGCGCGTTCGGGACAGTGTCAGATGAAGCAGCAAATTTGCTAGCAGGAAGATGTCCGATGGACATAGCTGCCAGAGCGGCAGCAGAGATCAAGCGCAGTCCAAGCGAACGCAGCAAAATAATGCAACAAAGCATCGACGAGTGGCAGAAAAGGTGGGACTCGTCCTCGAAAGGTCGATGGACAAAGAAATTGATCCCAAATGTAGGCGAATGGACCAAAAGAAAACACGGAGATACTGATTTCTACCTCACGCAGTTCCTCACCGGGCATGGCTGTCTCCGCCAATACTTACATAAGTACAAACATGCCGATCATCCCCACTGCCTACATTGCGATGGGAAAACTGAAAACGCAGAGCACGTACTAATGGATTGCCACAGATTTGATTATGAACGCAACCACCTGAAACAATGTATAGGCGGTGCCGTGACCCCCGAGGGCTTACTGAAAGCCATGTTGGCTGAAGAAAATATATGGAAAAAGGGCGCAGACATCATCACGGCGGTAATGAAACGGTTAAGAATAGACGAGCGAAACGCGAATCGCGCAAACTAAGAACGCACGCTGAGTGAAGACGAAGAATAACGTCCAGTGCCTGCCCTGCGAAGTAATATCGGAATTGATAGTCCCGCAGGGGCGCCACAGGCCCAGCGTACGAAGGAGGTTGGGTTTAGTCCGTAGGTGCCAGGAGGCAAATCGGGCATGCGGGCAGCACGGGCTGCTCGTATCTATGAAGATTCCTCCTCCCTGGTCGTAACCGAAAAAAAAAAAAAAAAAAAAAAAAAAAAACACACACACACGCATACATGCAAGCATTTGTGAAGAAAATATGTGAGCGCTTCGCATAGTTAATGGGACATGCAAACGACAAGTGGCATTTTGTTTGTTGCGGCGCGCGCAAAACATTCAACTGTCCATCTGTCTAGGCATTCGCGCAGCCAACCATCCAACGAGATCCATCCATCTATACAACCATCCATCCATCCATCCATCCATCCAACTATCCTTTCGTCTATTCATTTCTCGCCCAATGCGCCAAGCACAGCCAGCTAACTGCCGCGTTGCCAACATGGTCCGCCGCCCAAGTGGGTTGTACTGGCCGCGCCGATAAACGCGCACTTTTGTTTGGCGCGACTAACCATCTTAAATATCTAGGCATTTACGCGTAATTCAATCGACAACATACACAACTGAGTCTTCAGTTGTTGCAAACACACTTGAAGATCGTCAGCCGTACGCTTGTTGCTGCTCCTGTCACATCTCAGCCGCCATCTTCGTACGTTCGTTCGTACAAACATTTTGTTTTCAAATGCTCACACACAAGTTCGGGAAGTCTTTTGTGTCGCCTCAATCGCCGTGCAAAAAGAAAGTGCAATGTTTTATTCGGTGACAGGGCCACTGATGACATGCCTTGGCGGCCCAATGACAGCCGCGGCAGTCACATCAGCAGCATCAGCGAACCGGCAAGCGGCTAAGCGAACAACACATTCTCGGCATACCAATGCGCTGAGACAAGTGCCCGGCGTTGGATCAGTTTATTAAATGGGTGTGAAATCGATGAGATCGCTGATGATAGGACCAATAATGTACATTCAGCGTCGGATTTTATGCTTAGCAAGAAAATATGTTTTAGGGATGCCAACGCGAAAATACGCCTACGGTTGGTCGTTGTTTTATAGTGGTCCATAATTCCACTTCCAAAAGTATATACATATACACATCTTCCGTAGATCACTGACACAATCAGATCGCTAAATATATTCATTAAGTTTTCGGTACTAAGGATTACCGAAGCGAATTGGCCGACATTCGCTGAGAATGTTTGTAGTTGTCATTTAGCTTTCAAGTCAACTCCTAAGCATTCATCTCCCAAAGTTTGCTGACCAAATTCTATTCATAGAAATACCGACAAGCTTTGGCCGACATTCGCTGAGTGATTATCTAGACTAGAACCTAAAACTAAACTAGCGCCCTGATTTGTGGTTGAACCCACTGTAAGTATTCACTATCAAGCTAATGATCGTTTTAGCTCAACGAGATGGCAAAGAATCTTTTCATTTCTATCCGCTTGCTCGAAACTGCAAGTGACTCAGCAGTGTTGGTCTGAAAATATCGAATTTTTTGAACTACTTTGAAGGTTTGTTTTCAATTTGGCATAGGCGAACCAGATTTCTTTTGCAATGCTTCGATACTTCATTCAATCGTGTGAATTATACATGTTAGTTGTTCTCACTTTACAACTCATAACTGGCACAAGTCTGGCTAATTTGTCGGGGACTCAGACCAGAGAGTTGTCTATAGCTCTGATATAACAAAGGTTGAAGTTGAATATTCCATGAAATAGCCGTTTGATTGACTTGATTTCAGAGTCTCATTGAATGAACAATAAAAGTACTCCTAAACTCTCAAGCTTGTCAATCCAATATCTTTCAAAACTAACCACAACTTTTTGACCTTTTAACAGGGAGATTTACGCGATAACAGCACAGTTTTTTTTTCTTTGTAGACGCTGTAGTAGGTCCCATAGCTACATTTTATAGAATAATCCGTCAGTTGTAAAGTTCTTAAACTCATGAAGTTCAGAGCTGAGAAGGAGGTAAATTAAAAACCCATAGCCTAACTAGCATCAAATGATATTAGTACAAGCATTCTTGTGCCTTCACAACGCAGAACCACCGCAGTTTTTGTTTTTTTTTTTCACACCAAACACAGAAAACCAAAACTATCTAACACCCTGTTAGCTAACAAACTACAAACTACAAATATTTGGCAAATGCAAATCACAGACTGACAAGTTAAAAATAAACGACTGCATACATCGTACAACAACTATGAATTACGAATTGCATTTCAAGCGCGTAAGTGTTGCATTTAAAAGTGCAAGTATAGCATATAAATTGAAATTAAATCAAATAGATTTGTATAAAATAAAATATAAAATGTCATTTGAACTAAATTGAAGTAGGCAGTTGTGGGCAGCGATGACTAATTCCACAAATTTTCGAAAAGTTTAAATTTAGAGTAAGTAACAACTGCTCGGTGTAAACGAGGCGAGTAGTTGAGGTAGTGCATAGCTAGGTTTGCTTTCAAATTGTTTGGGTATTTAGGTTGGATTACAGCGTTGCATTGTCGCAATGGATTATTGGCTGTGAAGTGTCACTAAATCAAAATCTATTGCACTTCGTTGCCGCTTGCGTGTATTAAATTTAATCAATTTATTACTTTGATTGCAAAGCGCCAATGCTGCTGTGTAATTATTATTATTTGTATATAATATTTAATGAAGTTATTTCCGTCACAGAGCGCTCTTCAGCTTGTTTATTTTTTTGGGAATTTCATGCGCACAAATCATTCCCAAAAATGACAAGATAGTGCGTTTAAGCCTTTTATCTTAGGATATAATGCTTTTAGGTTAACGCTAATAAATGTTTCAACCAACGGACCTTACGAAGTTATTGATTCAAGTTTCATCTTCTCAGCGTCATTGAACTAGATAAATCTTTAGAATCGAACCAATGGAGCGCTTTACCCAGAAACTTTTGTAATAGGATTTCGTCAAAGCAAAAAAAAATACCAAATGATAGGAAGAATACTCATGAGCACACCGACGTAAGCAACTTTCCGGCGGACTGGGAACCATCACTGATTGTTCTTTCACACAATCAAGGGCGGTGCAAAGAAGTAAACGAGCTCCGCAACTGAATAAGATACCTAAGTAATACAGATCTCGACCATTTTTGATGGCCAGCTGGGGAGGAGATAGAATAAATAATTCTGATAAAGTAAATCTATCGTCAATCTGGTCAAGTTCGAAACAGTGTCAGAAAAGTTGTTTGTCCACCTTTAATCGGGCAGCGATGGGAACTCTCTAACAAGTGTAAATACTTCAGAGCCATTCTCGTTATAGAAAAAATGGTTTTGAAATTTTGAGTAGGCAGTTTGAATACGCAGTTGCTCTAACACACCTTTTATTTTTGAAAGGAAAGTTTGTTTGTTTAGTAATCGCGCATGATACAAATATTTTTAGAGGTACTTTCATGATTAAATTATAAAAGGTTAGGTAAATAATGACATTCGAATTTTTACACTCCCTTATAAAGGGTTGTTTTACGAAGTATGGAAAACGGGTAATATTTTGTTACCCTTTCTTAACAAGTAAATAATAAGTAGTAAAATGTTAGTGATTTCTTAAATTAAAAATTTCGAAGATATTTCATTTAAATTAAGAAATACAATAGCTACGCTTACAAAATTTAAATAATTATGCACTTCTTGGTAGATATTTTTTTTTTAATTTTTACCTAGCCAATAAATTTTCAATATATTCGTCCAAAGAACTAAACGATTTTATGTTATAAGGAAAATATAAGTTATTTATATAGTTTATTCCATTTATTTATATACCATTGGAATCAGGGTTAATCTTAATATTGTGATGAACCACTGGACGGTGAAAGGACCAAAAATTTTATTCCGATAAATAGTAAGTGACTTTATGAAGTTAATGGAGTTGTAGGAAAACCACAATAATTCGAGATTTTAGAAAGAAATCTTTATATATTAAAAGAAAAATAAATCAAACTTCATTACTCAATAATTTCGTTCTTACAAATTCTTGTTTTTGGCAATTGGATGATTATTTTCAATTTATTTAAACCCATTCTTTCTAAAAATTACAAAACTTTCCACGCTGTCACATCGATTTTATATGTGAAAAGCGTTCAATGACAAAGCCAGGTTATTTATACACATTTACATGAAATATTTACGAGACGGGGTCAATCTTGTAATCAGAATAAATGCTGCCATTAAAATCCGGACTTAAACTTACCGTTTACGCGCACAGAAGAAACAAAAAGTGTTGCTTGTTAGTTTTTGGTATTGAAAAGTTTTAAGGTAACTACTATTATTATTTTTAAGAAGCAACACGGTTTTGAGGCTAAGGGAGCCATTTGACAGAAAGTGAGCGAGCTAGCTGCTTATCGAGCTAACCTTTTATAATTGAATCATGAGGTACTTTCACTTTTAATTTTTTTGACAGAAACAGTGTTCGACAGCAGACGCCCAATATTGCCACTACTTTAAAATAGACATTGGGGATTTTAATTTTAATTTTATTGTATTTTAAAAACAAATCGTGTAAATTTTGTAAATGTATGTATGTACGTATGTACATATGTTTCATTTATGGGATGTATGTATATTTTTTCACCAACGCCATGGTATTTTATTTATGAATTTACATAAATGTACAATTTGTGGCCTATTCTTTAAACCGAGCAAACGATATGCTCTAATAGAATTCAAAAAAATAAAATAAAAACAATATAGTGCGGTTAAAATCAAAGCCTTTACGATTTTTTAAGCCTTAAAGTTGTATTTACAAGAGGAATTTTTTTGACAGGCTTTAATTGCCTGGCAAAAATGACTTGCAGTCGCCCAGATAAATTAATACTACATTAATTTTACATTTGAAGACTTTTACGATATCGCAATTAAAGTTTGAAATTTAATTTCCCAAAAAAGTCTTGGAGAATATTATTAGTTCACGAAAATCTTAAATTGTTTTATTTTTATTGTTTATTCTTAATTACTTTTGAATTTATGAAGGATTTTCTTCAGTCAAACTTTGTCGTATGTTACATTTGCAGGAATGTGTATGACAAACGACTAAATGTGATACAAATTATACTCAATATATCGAAAGCTAAATAAGATATCAAAAAAAGAATAACGCATTATAAATGGCTTGATAGATGCGGAATAACTGCATTATTAACTTTATTTGCAATATTTTCGCATACAACATTTAATTATCCGTGCCACAATACGAAATAATTTAAAAAAAAATTTAAATTTTAGAGATTTTAAGATTTTGTCCAAGGTAATTGACAATATTTTTCCGCGTGTTCAAAGCACGGAATTTATATGTAGAATTTTCGTATATAAAAAATATTAGAGACTTACGACAAAATTTTACTAAATATCTCCGACTCTAAAGGAGAAATCCAAAAAAGGATAGTGCCATTTAAAAGATCTTAATTAGTTAAGTATAACTACATTATTTCGACTCCCGCAGAAGCCAAGAAGAAAGAAGTCTGATTAGGAAATGTGGTGAATTCCGAAATAATATAACTTCTACCCGCTTTGGGTATTGTTGTTTTTTCCTAATAATAAATGCAGCTTTGCACATATTCAAATTTTGTTTCTGTTGCCCTTGTTTTTCTTTATGCGAAAAATAGAGGATTTTCTTAATAAGGAATTGGTAGCACGCAAATTCGGAACACTGTTTCTGTCAAATGGTTAATATGGCGTCTGAAATGAGAGAGTGAAACTACCTTTAAAAATGAATGTATCATGGTAATCGCGGATATTCTAGAAACTAAATGCAATTCTAAGTTATAGATAGCTGAGTTTTTATTTTCTGTAAACTATTTCCATAGTTTTCCCTGAACTACATAGATTGGTGAAACAATTTCAGAAGTCTTAAACGAATCTCGTTGCCACAAGTTGGGCAGAAGGATTTATCTATTAAAGCTCTCCTCGAAACTTAGTCAACGAACTTGGGCTGAGTAAAACTACAATCTCTGGAAGGTACTCCGCTTTGAAGTTTATACTCCGGAGTTACAGCTCTTCGAAGAAATTATATTTTAAAATCGAACGTACTCGTAGAAAGGACGTTTGCGAAGTTTCCCAAAAAAATAAAAAAAAATAAAAAACCAAGCAGATTCTGCCATTACTGAGATAATCCCAAACCATCGCCAGCAAAAGCTTTGCGAAGGGAGATCAGCTACATTTTGCACAACTCAATACGTCCTTAGCGATTTCTCAGCTAAATTGTATAATTACTCGTATATAAAATAATTAGTATTTGAAATTTGCTCGTAAACTGTCAGCGTCGTTAAGCGTCATAAAATTTGATATCTCAAATCCTACAACAGAGTGCGAACTGTCACATACCATTTAAGTTTGATATATTTTACATTTGTAGGTACATTAGTGTCGGTTACAATTTGTATTTAATTAATGAGGCAGAAGGTCAAAGCCAAGCACAAATTTTATTAAGCTAAAAAATTTTCATTTACTTTTTTCTTCAAAAACTAAATTTTTTCATACATTTCTTCATAACAGAGATTTGCGAATCTTCGGGGTTTCAGCTCGTATTCAGCTTATGGAAAGTGAAGCTGAATAAAGTGCTGAAATCTTAAAAGACCGTAAGATGTGGTATGAAGTCTCTTATCTTAGTTGGTTACGAACAGCCGCGAGGAAATATAGCAAATTTTTGGTTTTGCGTGGAATTCTATTTTTTTTTATATTTTTCTTGCGGATGAGACACTCTAATCTTTATATAGTACTTTTCCTAAATGAAATTCACTTGCACCAGTCGCCAGGCGTCACGTCGCATGCACGCTCATTAATAACTGTTCTTATGCAGCACATTTATGTTATTACATAATTTAGATAAATATTCAGAGCTTACATTTATATGCATACTGACATGTGTCCCAGTAATAATTTGTTTGAAGAACCATAGACAATTCGGCCTATTCTCTGAATTCAACTAATTTTGAAGCCCGATGGTCTGCTAAGTGTAGAGGAGATAGCTTCGAAGTCCATTGTGATATCTGAAGAAAAAAGCTTTTCCTGAACCTACATTTGAACATACTTAAACAATCACGATCTTTGGCTTCCATGAATACAGAAGTGCAGACCGTTCTCACAAGAAGGTTGTAAATAATTACCTAAACTTTAAAGACCTTGCGGAAAGTTTTTAATTAGTATGAAACAAACTTGCGTTCTTTCTTAACCTAACGAATGCGGCACTCTAATGGTGTCTGGGTTAGTCCAGTAGAGCCGCTGACCTCATCATTAAATTCCTATCGAGTTAAACAATATTGGCTTGCGCTCATCGATCGCTTCTTTTATTGCACACAACGAAGCCGAGCTAAGAGCGGGCAACTTCCACCAAGCTTTTAAAAACAGTAGTTATCAGGAAACAAAGAGGCGAATAGCTTGGCTATGAATATTTCGGACACAACCCTTTGGAAAGAGTTAATAAAACACCTAAATAACCTCTTTAAAGATAATTTTTCAACACGTTTTATCGGATGAATGCAAGCTAAGGCGATACTCGCACTCACTCGAAGATCTCAGGAGATCGAAATGTTGTCAAAATTGGAGTGAATGATGAACTTCTAAGCAGCCGAACACATCTCCTATATTATTTATATGTCTTATGTTGTAGAAAGTAAATATGTTAAACAACCAGAAAGACTGTTATAGCCAACTTATTTCTGTTAAGCCCACAAATTATATTGCGGACAACGTCATGAGAGGCTGCCTCAATTGATCTATCCTTCTGGTAACAACATTAAGCTTTGCTGAGAGCATCTTGAATCACACAGCGAGAGATTTTAAGATCCATTAGTGTCTCTATTTCCTATAGAAGAAACCATAAGAAGTTGACTGGTAGCTTCCCAGATTTAGTTGTCAACTTCATTCTCACTAAAGGAGTTGGGTTTTTAAGGTAGCAGCCAGCAAGAGGTTCACTTAGATATTGATAGTCCATTGTGGTAGCACTAAAAAAGTTGCCTTCGCAGAAAAAACGATAACGACCCGGAGTATTTATGGTGTGCGAGCCAAGGTGTTTGAAACTGAGCCTTTGCGAAAGCAGCGCAACTGAGAACGTAGTATTGGGTTGATTCCACCTCATTATTCACCATACAGCAAACGCAACTCAGGTCTAAGACGATGTTCAGTGCCCGGTCGGGACGCCTATCAAAGCTGAGAGTAGTGGTCAAAAGGATTTTGCAACTTTGAATGTCGGTGTTTCCGCCCAGCATTCGCTGAGCCGATTGTAAGCTCAATTTTCAAAGAGCAGGAATCCCAATGCTTTTTCTCCCCGGAGTGATTTCCTCTGTTGTGCCTTGATGAGCACGAAAAAAAAACGTTAGTTTCCTTAGCGCTTATAGCACTGTGTCCTCAAATAAGTGAAAAATGTGAATTGGCAATTTTAGAGGTTAAGTTCGCTGGGTTGTGGGCGAAAACAATTGGCGTCGCACGTACAAATGTTAATGAATAAATGAGCAGAAACACACATTAATGTAATTTGCACGCATTTAGATACAAACATACACATGCGCATAACAACAACAACAATAACAACAATTATATGAACCATCAAAATGAAGTGGCAAGGAAGCGTGTGATGCTATCACTGTGTACATTTGGGTGGCAAACTTTCTCAACTGCTCGTCGCTGCTAAGTCGACTGACGCGATTTATGAATGTTTATATGTATGTACATAAGTATAGTATTTTCCAAAATATCCTGCAACGAATGTGAGTAGTTTCCTGTAAAGTTTACATCTCACTTCCACGCAATATCTTGAGTGGCGTTGCTTAGTTGGATTTTTTTTTTTTCATTCTCTTTCTTATTATCTTCGCCGCCTTATGGCATGACATGAAGGTTAGCAGCGCGAATCGAGAATATTGCATTACTTTCGCTTGTCATTTGTAACTGTGTTTGTTTGTCTGTCGGAGTTGCAAATGTGGTTTATATAATATAAACCGATTGCGCTGGGAAGTGTGCTTCCATTGTGTGGATGGGGAGAACACAACTGGTGATATGTAGCTCTATAGGATTTCACGTTTCACGCGCTGTCATACACGGCGTATACGTGTCGGAGTTGGAGATTTGCACTGCTTCTAGTACTCTTTCCACTGATGATAATGTTTTCCCGTTGACTCGCCGTTGATGGCTCTTGAAGCATCCAAAATTTACGGTGGAGTGTATGTGTGAACTTATGGGTGTGTATTTGTTAGCATTTGTGGAACGATATACTAAGAAATTTTTGTGTTGAAAGCGAAATTTTTGCTGTCATTGCTCTGGCGAAACATTGAGATTAATATCAAATATTTATGAATAAGCAGTGCAGCGGAGCAGTGGAGAGCAGGAAAATTAACCACTAAAAGACTGTTGCCCGCTTTCTAAACATCTTGAAACCTCGCCGCTCAATTTCCGACAAGTTATTCGAAAAGACAGGTGTCTTATCGTCCTTCTTCTCGGATAAACGAATGTTTGCACAGGAAATGGCCAATGAACTCTAGCTCATTGTCATCATTGCAGCTTAAATAAATAAATGCCCGCCTTCTACTTCGCGCATCAAGCGATAGTCAAAAGGGAAGCGAAATTTTGTAGGCGTTTGCGACTGAAAACAAACTCATAAACTTAGTTCATCAAATCTTGCCTCAGACAATTTTTTCGCGCACTTAACCGTTCCTTTGATTCTCAAAGAAAATCTATAAACCTCGAACGCTACATACCATAGGTCAACGGTTAGTTGTCCAAACATTATTAGATACAAATCGAATTAGTTTTTGCTAAATTAAGAACTTTGATCGATGTTTAATCCTCTGAAAGACAGGCGAGTTTTAAGGTTAAAAAATTCATTACTCACTTACTTATAAGTATACTGAATTGGCAGAGTGACCGACTAAGCGATTTTGGCTGAGCTGGCAATTGGAAATTCGAAGTGTAGCCAAGTCTTTTACCACTTGATCTAACCAACGCAGAAGAGTTCTTTCTTTTCCTTGGCCAGCACCAGCGGATACCGCATCGAAAACCTTCAGGGCTGGAGCTATTTCATCCATTCGAATCACATGGCCTAGCCAGCAGACTAGCTGGTTCATTAGGTCTCAGTTTGAAAGACGATACAGTCATCTCAAAGTCTGTAAGCTTCCTTCAAAGTGGGCAGCCTAAAAGTATGTAAGCTTTACGCAATTAGAGTATCTGCCTATTTGGCAGTCATCCATCTGCAGCGACCGTTGTTAAAATCCTATTCACTTCAGGCGGGCAAATGAGCGACAAAATTGTGTCTTAAGTCGACCAACTAAGAAATAAATTCGTATGAGTTCGGTTGGGGTATCAATCTAATCGGAAGATATTCTCTTGCGTTGTCCTGCAACTTTCTGTAAACTAATTCGAACACGTGGCTTGGGATCTTGACCATCTTTTGACTACCAGTTGGTGCTCTTCTTCAAATACAACAATAAGTGAGTAAGTAAACTAAGGCCAAAGTACGAACTATTTGTGATTTCAGACAGACTCAGCTCTTCGAACTAACATTCCCTGAGCTCTGGCCATTCCACGAGGATGATGAGGACGTGCTGGGAGGAGTTTAAACATGCTCATGTATATAGTTGAGCCCCTTAGTATTAGGAGCTCATTTATAAAGCATCATTCATTGTACATAAATATTTTAGAGTAGCTGACGTAATCTTGGTAATTGTGTACCCAAGAAAATGTAATTGTTAAACGAAATTGTGTAGGCCATACTCGTTAAATGAGCTTTCACCACTGCCTTCGACTGCATTAATTTTGCGCTGCATAACAGTAATAGTAACAGTTAAATCTCTACGAAATCCTTTTAATGTCGTTTTCTGTCATTTTAGCTTCGGCGTTATGGCGCTGAGTGGCCGTCACTCTTAAGTGCAAAAGCGATTGTGCTCATCTTACTTTATTTGCCACTCAAAAAAGCATTACCCATCGAAGTACAAACGAATGTGCTTGCCCATAAATGAGAATGAATATGTTATAGAAATAAGGCGTAAATTAGGGTGTGCCAAAAATTGCATAGAGTGTAAAGTGTTCATGAAGCAAGGAGAAATTAACGAAGACTGAAAGAAAGTTGGTGTTGAAACATTAAAAAAAAGGTGTAGATAAGAACATTTCAAGGCGCAAGAATGCCAAATCCTTCACATTTTTCAAACTAGCTATTTTTTGTAAATTTAAGAGAAGCGATAAATGAGAAGGAGAAAAAATTGTCACACTCAAAAAAACAGTGTTCATTGAACAAATCGAACCTCCCTAATATTTACGCAAACGTAATATGAAACTCCAATTGCTTTGCATTACACACACTTCTCTTTCAATAAAACATTCATATTTATGTGTGTACATAGCGAATCGTCAGTGTGTAACTAATAAGTGTGAGCTTAATATCCTTAGACGAGCCAAAGCGGGCGGAAAATCGACAAGAACGTGGGAGATTACATTTGAAAGCGTTTGAAGTTAATAGTGGCGATTGATATTGAACTCGAACGAGTGTCACAGGGGAAAGAAATAAACAAAATATGATGATAAATTTAAATTATATTTGAAAATAGAAGGCGAAGAAACAAAGAATCGTGCAATTTTAGAGATCAAGATGAAGTCCAAACTGTGGGGGACTTAAAACTTAAGCAATTTTTGTTAAATGTTTAGGAGCTAAATTACTTAGTATTGCACTGATTTTGCAATTCTAATGAATATTTTTTAATAAAATCGTATACAATTTTCTTTAATGATATTAAATATTTTAGTGCAAAGTAGCAATTAAAAAAAAATTGAATCATTTAAAAATTTTAAATAATATATCTAAAGAATTTTTACCAAGGCTAAAATAAAAAAAAAAATATTTTTTAATTTTATAGCTCAAGCAATTTTAGAGATCAAGATGTAGTCCAAACTGTGAGGGACTTAAAAATTAAGTTATTTTTGTAAAATTTTTAGGAGCTAAATTACTAAAACCCTGATTTTGCAGTTCTAATGAATATTTTTTAATAAAATCTTATGCAATTTTCTTGTATTATATTAACTATTTTAGTGCAAAGTAGCAATTTAAAAAATTAAATCATTTAAAATTTTTAAATGATATAAAGAATTTTCACCAAGGCTTAAATTAAAAAAAAAAAAAATTTTAATATTTTTTAATTTTATAGCTCCATAAAATTTGCAACAAAAAGTGTATGCCAAAAAATAATAACAAAACTGACTTTCAAAACATAAACAATGAATGATTCAAATATTTATACGGCCAAAAAATGACAAAAAATATTCTCAATACAAATTTATAAGAAATTATTTATAATTAATAAATGTTATATAATTAAATTTTGCGCTTAAAAATTCTTCAAATTAAAAAAAATATTCTCTTTAATTGTTATGAGCTAAAGGGCAGTTTTATGCGAAAAAATAATTAAGGAAAAAACAATTATAATAGAAAAAATTTCATGTAATACACTTTGACATTGGTCACTTGCACTTGTGCTATAAAATTTAAAAAGAAATGGCATAATTTTTACAAAGTTTTTTTTTCATCATACAATATAAACATACAAACATACATACATATGTATATGTATGTACATAGGTACATATAATTTTTTCTTAAATTTTTTTTTTAATTTTTTAAATTTTATAGCTCAATAAATTTTCCATCAAAAAGTTCAAGGACTTAGTAAATATGCTAATTTTTTGTTGTTTATATGTGTTTTTTTCGGCGTAAAACAAATATTATAATAAAAACAATTTCATCAAACACACTTTGACATTGGCCGCTTGCACTTTGTGATATAAAATTAATTAATTATTAATTTTGACGAAATTTTTTTTTGAATCATATACATACATATGTATATGTATTTATAAAATATTTCTATTCGTATTGATGAACGATAAATATTTGCTTTACATTTATTATCCAAAGCAGGAAAACCGTTTTGTTTTTTTCAAAACTACTCCTTTCTCTCCACTTTGCACTACAAAATTTTATACATATACATAAACAAAAATAAAATCAAAAATCTGGCTTAACTCACCTCGTCTTAGATTTCATAAAAAAGGATCCCTTATTTAAATTGGTTGAAAAACGCTGCGCTTACAAATTATAGCACAACCGCATATTTACATATTCGCACAATTTATTTTTCTTCTAATTAATTTAAATTATTCTCTAATAAAAATCATAAAACCCTATTTTTTAAACTTTATACAAAATGTACAATGATTTAACAAAATTTCCAACTTTTTAAAACAAATTTTTAGAATATTTCTAAGTAAGCAGCAGTAAGAAGAATTCACTTTCTTTATAACTTGTAGGATTTACTTTAAAAACGTTTCTCATGATTGCCGCCAGTTGTATTATTAAATTCAATTTGACGATGACAAATTAAGTTCAATCCATTTCACTTTATTTCATGGTAACATTTCTTTCAAGAACCACCCCAACAACCTCCAATAAATTCAGTTTGTAAAAGAGCTTTAATATTCATTTGCCTAACAGTCATCATTTCCTAAGGACTATCGCCACTACATTTACATACATATGTACTTATGTATGTATGTGTGTATGTATGTATGTGCATTCTTGGCCAATGAATAAAAGCAGCAACATGGTAATTTACATAATTTTTTCTAAGGACAATACATAGATTTACATTTTAGGCATAAAATTGAGTAGCAAACGCCCTAACTTAGTTGGCTTTGCACAGATTTTGTGCGTCCGCCCCCTGCTAGTTTGAAATTAATGTAGGGCGAACTGTCTTGAAAATTTACATAGATACATACATGTACATGTACATATATACATACTTGCTATTTATATATATAAAATAAATATTTATTTTTTAACATTTTGATGGATGTTAGTGGAAATTTTAGCAGCAGGTAGAGCGAAATTGCAACAGATTTTAAGGCTATCGAACTCTCGATCAATAACAGAAAATTTATACTTATGTGTATAAAAAAAGATTGCAAATTTTTACAAAATCTTTAAAAATTTAAAAAAAAAATGTAATACTTTTTTCCAATTTCCGTGCAAGTATCAAATGGTTAAAATGTACACTCGATTTTCGAGATTTTTTTTTTGCAGAGGGGATGTAATTTACTTCCATTTAACGTTTTATACAGAACATTCTAAAAAAAATTTGAAAAATTTTAGAGATTTTTTAATATTTAAGATCGAACTGTCTTTTGAATGAAAATGATTGAAAATTTGATAATGTTAATGATCTGATATCAGAAAAAATGTTTTAAAAATTTTTTAAATTCTTTAAAGAATTTTTTCTATTTGTTTAATTTTTATATTTATTTAAATGGTTTCTGTTTAAGGTCGAACAGTTTTTTTAATGAAAATAATTGAAAATTTGATAACGTTTAAAATGTTCTTTAAAAATTTGAAATTTTAAAAGCTTAATTTTTTAAAAATTGTTTAATTTTTATATCGATTCAAATGATTTCTGTTAAGGATCGAACTGTTTTTTTTTTTGAATGAAAACGATTGAAACTTTCTTAATGTTGATGACCTGAAATTAAAACAAAAATCTTTAAAAATTTTAAAATTTTAATGAAGATTTGTTAATATTTGTTTAATTTGTATGTGTATTTAAATAGTTTCTGTTAAAGATCGAAATATTTTTTGAATGAAAATTATCAAAAGCTAAGTAGCGAATAATATTATTTGAAATTTTCTCGAATATGATGCATGTGATACATATGAACACATACATACATTATGTTTGTAATCACTAAATATAATAATGAATTAAGAAAATTGCGTTACCTTGCAAGCAATTAAATATACTTAATAGAATAATAGCTTGAAAAATAAAAATTTTCTGACTTTTTTAGGCATAGTTTTAGAGGTAGTGAGAAATTCCATTTTTTAATTCAGAACGTCTAAAAGTATGCAACAAAATATAGCCTGCCACATTTTCAAACTGTTTTTGTAAGAAACTACAAAGTCAACGCCAGCAGCGACGTTAACAAAAGCAACGCAGCGCTGCAGCCACCGCTCTATATATGAAATTTTTATTTATTTATTTATTTAAACAACATATCATACAAATAAATTTATAAAATATGGACTGGTGCCGAGTTGCAGGACTATTAGCACCGCTTTTAAATATATGAAATATGTGATATGTCACTGTTGGCAGCTACAATTTTGAAGTAGTCAAGGATTTTGTATACCTTGGATCCAGCATAAACACCTCCAACAATGTCAGCCTTGAAATCAAGCGAAGAATAACACTTGCCAACACGTGCTAATTTGGGCTCGGTAGGCAGTTGAAAAGCAGAGCCCTTTCTCGACGAACGAAAACCTCGCTCTACAAATCTCTCATCATGCCTGTCCTTTTATATGGCGCAGAATCATGGACGATGTTGACCAGCGATGAGTAGGATTTGGGGGCTTTCGAGAGAAATGTTCTTCGCAAGATGTATGGTCCTGTTCGCGTAAGCGACGAGTACCGAACAAGATGGAATGACGAACTCTATGAGCTGTATAATGGTATGGACATAGTCAATCGCATAAAAATTCAACGACTGCGATGGCTTGGCCATGTCGTTCGCATGGATGATGATGCTCCGGTGAAAAATCCTTCGAATCGGCACCCATGGGTGGGCAACGAAGGCAAGGGCGCCCAAGAACACACTGGAAGGACCAAGTGCAGTAGGACCTGTCAACGCTTGGTATGAGTAATTGGCGTAACCTCACGAAGGAGAGAGGGAACAGGCGAAGCTTTTTGATCTCGGCCTAAACCGACAAACGGTTGTAGCACCTTAAAAGAAGAAGAAGATATTACTTACTCCACACAGCAGCTTTTACAAATCTCGTACAAAGTTCCTATTTAATTGCGGAAGAAAAACACACTTCAGGACACTGAGCTTATTGCGACCAATCGCAGCACTGACAAAAATTTGCACTCAACTTTTGGCAAAGATATTTCACTTAAATGCAAACGCGGCTGCATTTTAAAAAAAAAATACACTTCATTTGCATTGATTTTTAATGTTTAAATAACAATTTTCACAAATTTATCACACACGAACCAAATTTAGAAGAGCAAAAGTTGAAATGGCGGCAAATGCGTTGCGCGAATATATTTTTAATATTTATATATGGTATGCACTATGCAATTTAAAAAGTGATGGAGAAATTATGCTTGTATTCAATCGAATTAGTGGACGGTTCTGCATTACTATTTTGAACGACGTATTGAAACTTGGAGAGCACTTCATAGTGAAGTCAAATTAAAGAGCGCAAGAAATTAAAAATTTAGTCAAATCACAATTTACTTTACTGGCATTGACGCGCATAAATTATTATAAGTTTTCAGTTTTTTTCTATATATAGACACTTTTTTAACCTCCCTTGACCAGACAAATGTCCCATCAGTTTAAAAATTTTACGCGCGAATACCGCAACTGCTTTTTACAACGCACTGGCAACTCAGCGCATTGACAGTTTCCGCCGCCATTTCAACCGATGTGTTTAAGTTTCCGTGTCGCGTGTGAGTAATTTATGGAAATTGTGATTTGTGAAATAAAAAAATAATGCAAATGAAGTGTTTAGTTGAAAATATTGTAGTAATGTTTGCATTTATGTGAAAATAAGTGAAATTTGCTGACGTGTTTGGTTTTAAGCTGAATCACTGTGCAAGTTGCTGTGCGAAGCAGTATAGCAAGTGCTGTGATCAAGCAGAACGTGTGGAAGTACTTTTACTTTCTAAATTACTAAGGAAATGTATGTACATATGCAAGTGCAAATGATACTAGGTGAAATAAACTAGGTTATTTTAACAACAAAAAATTCAGTAAAGATTAGCTTTCCGGCGAGAGCTCTCTGCATATTTGGGGCAGAGCAGCGTTGCTTGCGGAATAATTGCTTTTGCCACTTTTTAGTTCACATTACACAAAATTAAGGAACTTCCTACTTGGCCTTTCCAAATTAAGTGCCAACCTAGACTCAACTTTCACCACTGGTTTACATACATAGAATGCAAATATATATGTATAAATATATAAAAATTTGCCCTCTCTTGCTTTTCAGCAGCCTCCGTTTACATACTCGTATGTAAAGTTTCGTGGCAGTTTTTTTTGAGCGGAAAAACAAGTTAATCGATTTTGATTAATAAAACATTTGATGAGTAACTCTCTGTTGGTTGGAAGGACAAATGATAGTGTCACATTCGATGGGGGGAGAGATGACGGCTACTGAACTTACTAAGTGCTTTTTGTTGCTTTTAATAACTTTGAATTCAGTTGCTATTTATAATTTGTTCAGGCCTAAAATTGGTATCTTTTTTACTTATAGTTGTTTTTTTATAATTCTAACAATTTAAATGCACAACATTTTTTAAGCATTCATTAAAAAATTAATATAATTTTAGAATAGTGCATTTTCAAAAAGAATTATGTTTGCATATTTTTAAAAATTTCAAAAATTAAAATTTGCAAAATTTTATAAAAGCTTATAAAATTTGTTTTTAATTGTAAAAAAGTGTATTACCAAATACATTTTATTTACATAAGTATATTTTTTATGATTTAAAAAAATAAAATTTGCAAATTATTGAAAGTATGTATTTATTTAATATTTTAAATAAATTTCTTTAAAATGTGCAATACTTATACATAATTTTCGATTTTATTGCCTAGAAGTCCCTTTTTTTTAAGATTAACTTTTGGTCACAAAAATTTTCAAACCCAAGAAAAATGTGTTGAATTTTTTCTGTATTCTTTTTAACTTAAAATTCGTAAAATTTATTGAGAATATACATTCATACATATGTATATACATACATATGTGTGTATACAGAACTAATTAAAAAAAATGTGTTTTAACTATGCGGATTCAATGAAAATATTTAAAAAATGAAAGAAAAATGCTAAATTAATTATTTTATTATTTAGTTTTTATGTCAAATAAGTAAAACTTATTGTGAAAGTATAAAATCTAAAATTTATAAAATATGCACGAATTTATATTGTAAATAAAAAATTTTGAAAAAATTTTTTTTTTCAATTTAGAACTATAATTGAAATTATAGTCCAAAAAAATGTTCATAATTTCGAACAAAATTCATATGTGATTAAAAATAAATAAATTCTTAAATATTTAAGTTACTATCCAAGTTCGTACTCTTTAAAAAAATAAAATTTATTTTCATTTTTACTTCTTAAAAAAAAATTGATTTATTTATTCAAATTAAATTACTACATATTAAAGTGTTTTCATTTTCAATTGAACTTTTCACTTTCATTAGAAAAAAATTATTTAGCAATTTAATGTATTTAAAAATTTAATATCTCTGAATGCGCAAATTGTTTTTCAAAAAGTGAATTTTTAAGTTTCGCTTTTAGTTAAATGAGAAGAAAATGTTTAATATTTTTCAATTATATTTTTTTATCAAATTTGTTTTACAAAATTTTTTTAATTTTTTTCATTTCGAAAAATATGTTTATATTGGAAATTTTCTCAAAAAAATTGGATTTTAAATTATTTTGTTTTTATATTATAAGTATTTTTTTTTTGAATTGCAAGAACTTTATAGGAATTTTTTTTTAATTTCTCCAAAACTTTAAACATTTTTTTTTCATTTTTGATTTTTAAATTATTTAATACTTTTTTTTAATTTCTCCAAAACTTTAAACATTTTTATTTTTCATTTTGGATTTTTAAATAATTTCATACATTTTTTCACAATAATTTCACTTTGTATTTACTAAATGATTAAAATTTTCCTAGCTCAGTTTTCCTAAATAAAATTGTATGTTGTTGGTCAATATATTCCCTGTAATTAATCAGATTTATAGTATTCCATTTTAGAGCGCAAATTTCGTGGTCCAACAAACTACTAGTTTACTATTTATTGTTAAAAGTTTTCTATTTTTAAAGAAAAAACAAATGCGCTGATAACGAGCCATTTCAATGCTCGCCAACTGTTTGGTCATTATCAAATCCAGCAGACGTCGTCCACAAGGAGTAGCAAATTTGGCTCACAACAACAGCAAAACCTTTTACAATACTTGCTATTATTGTTGTTATTGCCATTGTTTTTGTTGTTGTAGCGAGAATGGAATGCTGCCATTAGACATATCCATAAATACATAGTAAGTGATAGTGATGGGCGAGGTAAAAACGCATAACAACATGGCGCGGCACACAACAAAAATTAAATTTATTGCATAACATTGGCGGCAACGCGTGCAACAAATGCGTTTGCATCATGAAAAGTGGCACCTACCCAAAAAGCGAAGAGATATGTATGTATGTATGTAACTTGCAGCATCAAGGTGTGGTAGAGCAGCCAGTGGGGGGGAGGTTTAAATATTATAGAGAAAGTTGTATGCAATTTGTTTGTATGTGAAGTGCAGAGGTAGAAAAGTGTTGAATTAGGGATGTTCTTTTATTCTTTAACATAAAATGTTAAATATTAAAATTTCTCTACTATCCAGACCACATCTTCAAATTGTAACGCTTAATAACTTTTAAATTTATCGGATTTTTGTTTCAACATTTTCATTTGCATTTTCAACAAAAAAAAAAAAAAAATAGCTAGTTGCCAGTGTGAAAATGCAACACAGTTAAGGGCATCCCTCGTGCGTTTACAGGACATAACCGCGCACATTCCTGCTCATCACTTGTTTGCAACTTAAGTTGCACCACGATAGCTGGTGTATTTTTGGTGTTGCAACACCTTTCGTATCATCTCAATAATTACTTCCTCTTACCACGCCCTACACGCCACATTGCTGCTGCAAGTGCTGAAAGAAATATGGCCGAATAGTTACGCTCGACACCACCGCCACCTGTTGTTTCCAGCCAAGACAGGAGCGTTGCACAATTTTAGTGCGAGTAGATATCCCACCCATGGCTACTTTCCACGCTTCACTTTTCACCGGCTATTCGTTAAAGTACTCGTATGTAGTGTGGCTTGGCAGGGTATGTCTCCAGACTAGAGCTACTCAACAGCGAGTTTGTTTTGTATGAAAGCCTACTAAATCGTAAAATATTCAATAGTCTTATTGATCTTTAGATCAATGTCCAATGACGACGTATTATTGCATTCGATCGACATTCTATGCATCAAACCTACAAAAGAATGTTATGTTTCTTCTAAAAACAGTATGCCAGAGATAGTTTACCGGAAAGCTAGCTCAATGCCCAAGACGGCGCACAGAGCAAACTCCTTAGACTTCCAGGCACTTTTGATCTCACTAACCAATAAATCTGTAAATTGCAAAATATTTCAAAGAAGCATTTTAGTCACAGTATTTTGTTCTGTGCAGAAAGATCGAGCGATTTCCGTTTGGATCTCAAACATTATTATCAGAGTGAGCTCCACATTTCAGAATAAATTTAGATATATGTACGAGGTAACTTAAATAGAGCCCTCTGTAGAAGCAGTCATGAAAGTAGGCTTGAATGCTTGGAAGCCAGAGCTTTCTTACAAGATGAGTTTATGATTAATGTTACAGCGTGCGATTTGTGCTTCGACAAATTTGTCGAGCTAATGAATCTCCTATTAAGGTAACCATGGAAACATCGAGTGGAAAGGATTTTGATCATGCAAAAACTTACCTATACAAGATTATTCCATAAGCAACACGAGAATTTCACCCAACTGCTAGCTGTGCTATTCAAATAATTTAAAAAAAAATTGCATACTTCAAGGCGCTTTCATTGCTAATTCAGCCACTAGACATTATGCAACAATTCAAACACAAAGTAATCTGACTCTACCAAATCGATATACCAGCTAGCCTCGTTCACCTGGACTAATTGTGCCGGATGCGCGCCCATTAACGAGCTAAACGTAGTGAAAAGTTAGATAATTTTACATGCACCTGCTGGAAAATACGGCGCATAGCGAATGTAAGCGCAGGGCAATTTAATTAAGATTAATATAGTTTGATAGTTGGATGGCATTGCAGTGACGTGTAGGAAAGCAGCGCAAGTAAATGTCAAAGCTGCAGGCTCGACTAAACGAATACATTTTTTAGCATCACGATAATGATGCATACATACATAGATATGTTTATAACAATAAAAATAATAGTAATAATAAATTGGCGCTTACACTATACAGCTCAGTATTTGGCCGAACTTCTCCTGTAATTTATGGTGTGCGCCTTTATATTCTAACACAAATGGAGGGACCTACAGTTGTTTGCCTTCTCCGAACGGCAGATGTATTTTATGTGAGGCTTTTTCATGGCAGTAATACCGTCGAAGGTTTGCCATTGTCTGCCGAGGGGTGACCGCTATTTTTCTATAATTTAAATTTTACTTGCCCTGGCTGAGATTCGAACTTCGAGCGGCATATCGAGCTATAGCACGCCCCACTATCCACTCGACCACAGCGGTCAGCTGTAATAATTCTTTGTGTAAAAACGACTAAGCAGCGCAAACGTTAATGAAGGCAAACAAATTAATCAAATTAGCGGGTAGAAAAATTGCGTGTGAAATTTTTTGTGATTAAATTCTTTTTGTTTTTTTTTTTGGAAGCCTAAAGTCAAACGAATTGCTGCAAATTTTTCAATTTAATGCTTTAATATATCAAATACATTTATTTGAAAATTTTCACCCAAAAATTTTCGCTTCATTAACACTTATTTTGCACAAAGCGCGTGCGAACTTTCACTCAAACTTGTATATGCTTTCTTCTACAGTTGTCTAATAGGCTTAAAATTGCTGAAATTTTTATGTATGTAAATAAATTTATAACAAAAACACGCACGACTTTTTATTTATATAGCAAAGTGTGCGCCCGGTTTATCAAAGCCTGATATTTCCATTAGCCAGCAATTTCTACCCTTACTAACTGCCATACAGTTGACACTTCTTACGCATGTCGTTACTCGTGGTCTCTACTCACCCGCTTGCTACTCATGTTAAACGGAATTTCTTTATCAGACAACATAAATATTATTTATGATCGCCGGCAGTAAACTGTAAATGCGCGAATGAAGACAAGCGAAAGATATACCGTTGCAATGCGAATGCTTGTTACGGGTTGGAAGGGCGTACAAGTATGCGCCAACTTTACATAAAAACAAAAAAAACAAAAATATTGTAGAAAAGCAGTTCAGGAATTTTGCTAAATATGTGTAACAGATGATAAGAAAAAAGCTTTTGTAGGATACTAGTGCAATACTTTATTTGTTATTAATAAAATTTTAAAAACTATTTAAAATAAAACAATCCAGAAATAAATTTTTTCCGAAGCACAAAATTAATAAAATATTTTTTTTTTATTAAATGTATTATTAAAACAAAAATTAATTAAAAATTTAAAAAAATATTATTATTATTATAACAAAAAAAAAATATTTTTATATTTTTTATTAATTTTCCTAAAGAAAGGAAAAATATATCGCTGAATAATTTTCTGTTTTTGAAAAACGTACGTTGCAATTAGATATACATACATATGTACATACAATCATATTTCATATACGAATTGAATTTTATTCATTATTACAAAATAAAATATAAATGTTTATTTTATTTAGTTTCTTTTTCCAATTTCTTTGGAAAAAATATACCTCGGAATAATTTTAAATTCTTATCACGTACATATCTCAAAGACGAGGCGATTTTTTATTTATTATTTAAACAAAAATAAATGTTTTTTTTTTTTGATTATTGTTAATTTTTCTTTATACATACATATGTATGTACATATATGTACATATGTATCTCTGAATAAAATTACTTTTTTGGAAAATTTTACATGCTAAACGCGTATCTTGAAATTAAGTAATTTTTCTCTAGAACAGCTTAAAATAAAATTATTTTGAGCGGCGAGCTTTGAGGCTTTTAAAGAAATCTCTTTTTATAACACTTCTTAATTAATTTTCTATGACAAACTGTGCCTAAAATTATGCAACAATCAATTTGACAAAATGCCGCAAACAATTTCGCAAATTTTCTATTAAATTTAATTTACTTAATAGAATTTTTGCAACAAACACCTAAGAAAGTTTACAATAACATCAACCCGAAGACAAAAAAGTAAAAAAAAAGTAAATATTAAATTATGGCAACCTTTTTAATACAAAATCTTTAAGAATAAAAAAAAAGAATTAAAATTATTTTTCAAAGTAATTTTATTAATTTGTGTTATAAATATTCAACTTCTAAATATTTTAATCACGTATCGCATAGTCGACTCACTTTTCGCTAGAAAAGTCAAATATCGTTTTAATAACACTTTTTCATAAATTTTTTATTTGTAGTTGCGCCTAAAACTATGCAATATAAAAAATTTTATTTCACACGAAAATGTGCCGCTATTTCGAGATACAGAATAAGACAATTTTAATTTGATTTAGTAATTTTTACTATCAAACATGTTAAGAAATAATTATTTTCACCGAAAAAGAAAAAAAATAATAATGACATTCTTGTTAAAAAATTTCTTGCTGTTTATTTAAAATTTTTTATATAAAAAAAAAATTACAAAATTTTCATGAAAAAGGGAGTCTTTGGAATATTTCACATCAGTCTTAAAGACTCGTCTTTTACCGAAAAAGACCGTCTCTTGGATTTGAGCCAAATACACTAAGAAAATGGTTATAAACCTAAATGATTTTACAATTGCAGTGACCCTTACTAATCTTCACACTCGTTATATTTATGACTGCTACCACGAATTCATTGTGCCACCCTCTAATAAAAAAAAGGCATGCTCGAACATTTGCAATACTTTCAAAAGAATTTCAATTCCGAAGAAGTTGCTGATGAACGAAGCAGCGGGTGAGAGTGTATGGCAAGAGTTTTTATTTTGTTTCGTGCTCGCTGCATTTGTATTTGTATTTGTTTTCAGCAGCATGAATTGAATTTATAATCCGTACATGAGTAAAAATTAAATATTATTATTGCATGTTCATATACGATTTCGGTTTGATAAGTCAGTGAGCTTTTGAATAAGACATTTTTTTTTCGGTAAAAAAATATTCTCCAATTTTGTTATTCCTACCAAATAATAGCTTTTCTCAAGACTCTCAAAATTGGCGTTTGTTTCATTTGACTCAAACCTCTAAACACCCAGCCATTTCTTAAGTTTTGAAAATAGTAAATAGTCGCGCTCAATCTGGAGAATGTGCTGGATGGGGTCGCAGTTCGTTGCCCAATTCAAGAATTTTTGGCAATCCTGTGAAGTCGTCACACAGCAGTCGCGGCACCCATCGCTCGGATAGCTTTTGCATGTCCAAATGTTCGTGTAAAATGTCTTCTACCCGTTTAGCTGAGATGTTTATAGCCTCAGCCACCTCACGCACTATCAATCTCCGGTCGCACACTATCATTCCATGTTGTTTTTATCGACGTTTGCTGGCGTAAGAACCTCTTTTGAGCCATTGAAATTATGGGAGCAGTGTCCCAATAGTATTCGACAAGCCTTTCTTTGGTTTCGGTGATCCATTTTTTATGCAAAAATAATGCTTAATCAACACACGTAAATGACTTTTTTCCATTTTTTGTTAAGACTCAAGAGGTTATTTGCTTTCAATGGCTGTCCAGCATAAACTGAATTACTCAGTTAAGGGCAGCAGTGAGGTGTTCGCTTATTCGACTTTTTTGTAAAACCGGTTTTCGAATTATTCGAAAAATGGCAATTTGAAAAAAACCGGTCCTAAGCTTTTAAATCAAGAAAAAACCGGATACGCCGGTCTTGTTCCAAGTAAGAAATAAGCCACATCAATGTATGTACATATAACTCAATGCAATTATTTCTATGAAATATTTCTTTTGAAAATAAAATGTATTTAAATTTCCGAGTTCAGTTGGCAGTCTCTAATGGAGACGAAATCACAATTTAAGACCAGTTGGCATTAATTGAGCAGGTCAAACAAATTAAGAGGAAAACAAAAAAAAAAAAATAAAAGCGAGGAAGACAATAATCTTCAACTCATACATAGACTTAAATTTTAAAACTTGAGATTAAACCAAATTGCTGAATTGCACATTAAACAAACTGAGCGAGCTATAAGGACTTATTGTAAGTAAGCAGGTCTTCTATTGAAAACTATCGTGGTATAGCTAAGCTCTCTTCTATCCCGAAGTTGTTTGAAGCTATTGTTACCAATCCAAAGACTTATCCGATTTCCTCAATAATAACAAATTGCCAACATGACTTCTGTAAGGGCAAATCAACCATTATAAATTTACTTGAATTTACCACCCATGTTTCAAATGGATTTAGGGAATACATTGATATTTTTTTATAGTTTTTAAAATCATTCAGCCGGCCTCCCACAAAATAAATAACTATGTACGTCCTAGAACATGTAAACAGTTTTGTTGACCTGGGTTTTGGTATGGATTGTAAACTCAATTTTAATTTTCATATTAGTTCCACAGTTAATAAAGCAAGGGGTGTGCTGGCTTTTGTAAAGCGTTGTTCAAAGGAATTCCGCAACTCGTATATAATTAAAACACTTTTTACTTCATTGGTAAGACCAATACTGGAGTATGCTTCTATAGTTTGGAATCCTCGTTATCAGGTCCACTCAGACCAACTAGAGTCAATGCAAAAACAATTCTTACTTTTTGCTTTGAGAAATCTTCGATGGGATTCGCCATACAATCTGCGCACTTACACTAGTCGTTTAAAACTTATTAATCTTCCTGCACTTTCGAGTCGCAGAGAAATGTTAGGTATAATATTTATGGTAAAATTAGTCAATGGATGGATCTCAAGTCCATTTCTTCTGGAGCAAACTTTAAACCACTTTTCTTGAAACTATGCAGAACTAACTTTGATTTGAATGAACCGTTTCGGGGTTTATGCCAAGCCTTTAACAATCACTGCAGCACCTTTGATGTATCGGACACACTTTTTATAATTAAAAGAACTGTTCTATCCTCTCTTAATAACAGCTAACGATCCAATTTTCTTACTTTGCATTTCTCTCACTTTGTATTCGGCTGATGAATTCTTATTCTGTAGCTGAGCAGCTTGGGATCTCGACGCTTAACAAACTTTCTTCTGTCACGACTCGGCACCAAAGATTTGTATATAAAAAAACATTTGGAGACTAAAAAAAACCGATTAATTAGAAGTTCGAAATATCAAGATTTCAAAAAAAAAACGGTACAAAAATTTACGAAAAAACCGAAGAAAACCGGTTTGAAAAAAACCGAGTCAATCACTCTAGGCAGCAGTGATAAAATTAAATCTTCTGCGCGGCAAATTCCAAAAGTCACTGACTAATCAAATCGCCCTCGTTCATGTGAAAAATTAATACATAATTACTGCAAGAGATAAAAGAGCATTTTTACACTAAATAATTTAATGTTTATGCACCAAAGTCCGTGACATATTCGGGCTGCTAGCAGCTGAGGGAATTTTGCGAATGTGAAGGTGTCTTGAATTTTTCTCATACACTTAAATACGACTACATACGAACAAGCAGGAATATGTGTATAAATATGAAAAGCATGCAACACATATGCACATTGCACACACACACACACACACACACACACACAGATAAATATTCAACTCATTCGTAAATTTTATTTCTTTTAATTTATTTATTTTTTTTTTTGTGCTCTAACTAAATTTATGGCCACAGCAACTTTGTACACTACACGCGCTCAACGGAAAGGTGAGCAAGCGCACATTTTGTGGCGACCGCGCCTGAAAGTATGCCTTGCAGCGTTGTAATCATGGTCGCTTTCATTCAATCGCTCGGCGAGGCAAATGAAATGAAAAGAAAACGTTTGCGGCATGCACAGCTCATTTTTGGCACAATGGCGCAACAACAACAATGCCAAAAGAATAAGTTACCTGCCCTCAAGCGCACAAAGCGAACAAACGCAATCAAATGTTTCATGTCAAACGACGAAACGAAATTGTCGTATAACAAAAGCAATCAAAGTAAGAAAAACTTTGCTAATTTTTAACAAAAACATATGTTCATACATACATACCTACACATTTACTTTTTATTTTATTTTATTTTCCATCTCTTTCGTCATTTATCTCGTTTTTTTTTTAAATTTATTTTGCTTTGTTGTCTGTCGTTGGAACAAGTTTGCTTGAATAATAAGCGAATTCCATTTCCTGATTTGCTTTGTTGATGATCGGCGACCGCTTGACTGACAGCGAAATATCGAGGGAATGGAAGATGGCTTTGAAAGCAAAATTAAAAAAAAAAAAAGAGACAAAGGAATGATAAATGCTGAAGTATTGCTGAAAATATAAAGTCATCGAAATTTAAAATTTTGCGCTTAGAGTTTTCTAGATAATAATAATGAGTGATTAATAAGTGTATCGTTTTAGTTATCGATAAGTGTATCGTTTTAGTTATCGATAAGTGTATCGTTGTCGTTATCGACATTGGCATCAATATTGTTGCATTCGATATCTTCGCCGGCATTGCTATTGTCATCATTATTGGTATTGCTTTCGTTATTGTTATCGATATCATAATTCGTATTCGATAAGATTAAAAAAAAATAATCTTAAACCATCATTTGTGCTCACTTGTCAGGCTTTGATCAACATTTTTTTTCTTTTTTGCTTTTTCTTTAATATGAAAATGTCTTTCATTCTATTACGTTACCATTTTTTTTGCAGTTGTCGTGACTATTTTTTTTTATATGACAGTTGAGCAGTCACCTGCTGGTGATGTGTACATTCACCTTATGAAATAAATATTTCGTAAACATTACTCGAACGACACACTTTCACACATGTCACGCATATGCCAATGCGGTTCGATATTTTATTTTTGATATGTTTTTCGGGAATGTAGCATGAATCATGAGAATGAGGGAGGCAAATATTAAATCGTACTATAATTTTTATAATCTCTATCAGAGGTATGCACTAAAAAATAAGAAATTTGGGTTTGAGAGTTGAATAAAAAAATAAAAGAAAAAATGATTGTAAATATTATCTTAAAAAGGGAGATCGGGGAAATAATTTGAGTAGCAAAAATATTAAATAAAGACCGCAGATTTTGTTGTCAGTTAATGATTTTTATTTTTGGTATATTATAAGGTGTTGTTGAACGTTTTACAATTTGTGTTTTTTCAATAGTTTTGTGCTTTTAAGTGCTTCACGATTATCATTCTTTAGTATTTATTAAAAATTTATTTGTAGAATGCGTAGTTTTCACAATCTTTCTCTAATTTAATTTTTCTACTTTTCGTTTAATCTCATTGCATTTCATACATATGTATATGCATAGATATATTTGCTCTCATTTGCTTTTCATTTACTATTTTAATTCTCATTTTATTTGCAATGTTCCTTTTCATTTGCTCTTACTCCTTCATTTGCTTGTTTGCTCTCATTCCTTTATTTTCTTTGTTTTCCTCGTTTACTTGCACATTTTATTTTTTTTTCGTTTCTTAAATCTCATTCTCTTTCCATCAATTAACTTTCTTTTTACAATCTCTTTACTTTTGCTTTGCTTCTTTCCGTTCCCGCTTAAGTTTTGTTTCAATATTTTCTTTCCATTTCTTTCAATGCCTTCACAATTTTTTCACTTTATCATATTTGTTTATAACCTTAACTACATTTTTTGCTTTCCCTCCCTAACTGCTCTTCCTTATCGTCCCTGTTTCCAGTTTTTTCTCTCTTTTCCTTTCTATATATTTTATATTCATTCGTTTTTGTTAATTTGCTTTCTACAACTTTTTCTATCAATTTTGTCTTCCGTTTTTTCAATTCTTTTCCGTTGTGTAGTTTCATTTGACATTGGCATCATCGGTCTTAACAACCGCGCAGTTAGTTCTGCCTTCTCCAAACTGGATAGAGAAGCGAAGCGAATGGGCCTGAAGGTGAACGAGGGCAAGACGAAGTATCCCTTGACATCAAATAGACAGTCGGCACATTCGCGACTGGGATCTAACATCACTGTTGACAGATTGCATAGTAAAGTCCTCTCTCTCGAGAAAGATTATTCGAAAGAGATATGGACCTTTGTGTCTTTGCGACGGCAAATACCGCGTACGATGGAACGATGAGCTGTACGAGGACGTAGATATTGTGCAGCGGATTAAAAACGAGCGCCTCCGCTTGCTAGGTCACGTCGTTCCGATGGATACCTTTTATTTAACATATTTTCCTTTATTCCATCTTTTTCAACAATCATTTTTTTTTTTTTTTCTTTTACTGAGGTGTCTTCGGTTTGATACCACTTCCAGCCCTTACCTTACTTTCCTTTACTCCGATTTCTGCTGCTTTCATTTCTTATTGTTCTTGGACATTTCCCTTAAGTTTTCCCTTCCTTTTTCTTTAATAATTTTCTGTTGCGTATTTGTTTACTTTCCTGCTTTGTTACATGCCCTGTCCTAGCCCGTCGTTTTGTATCTAATCTTTTTTTTTTCTTTTTTATCCTTAGTCCCTTTTTAATATGAATTCTTTTCCGTTACTTTTCTATATTTGCCCTTTATTTTCTGTTCTTTTCTTTTATATTCTTTCTTTTATTATTTTATTTATTCTTCTCATGTTTCCCCTTTATTGACTATATTTTCTCTATTCTTGGTTTTCCTTCATTATTCTTATCTCCCGTCCTTGCCCGATTTAATTACTTTCCTTCACTCACTTTGAATTCTCACTCTCCTTTCTATCTTTTTTAATTTTTACCTTTCTATTTTTCTTATTTTTTCTTTGTATTTTCCTTCTCTGTTGCCTTGCAATAAGCATTTCTGCAAAAAACGCGCACGAAGCCAGCGTCCAACCAATGCCCAATATATAGAAGGCCAATGTAAAATGCTGCAAGCTCAGAGGCGTGTAAAGTGACGTCTCGATATTCGATTTTAATATGGGAGTGGGCGCTGCCCGTTGCAACCAGTAGTCGATAAGGCCGGACTGATGCAGTTCCAGGGAGAGCATCTTTACGATTCCCTGGAAAGGAGAACCACTTTTCAAAGCGAATAATTGATGCTACGGTGGTGTACACAATTCTCCTTCAGCGAGTCTATAATACGGACGCTCTAGACGAACTTGACTTTTCTCGAACCATGCCCACTTGTGTAACGACATCAAATAAGCTCGAGATAAATTTACTTTTGAAATAGAAGTTGTTTTTGAGTTCTCCATTAATTCTATTCGCGATCGAAGGGATCGGGGTAGCATATCAGTATCAAAATAAAGTGTTTTTTCCAATTGGAATATCGAAATTTTGAGATCGGTTTGCAGAAAGTCCTCGGCGGTACGTATTTTAGGCATCAGCGGTCTGGCACTGAGCAAAGAAGTAAGACCACCGGCAAAGATGCTGGCAATTACCATTAGGAGCGCCAACAAATATCCGAATAGTAAGCGTCGTTTAGTAGTAAATATACAATAGTGTGGTAGTGATTGAGTAAGAAGCAATTTTAGCGCAAGTGTAATGTAAAGACCAATGTCTCGACCACACTTACGCTTGTACCGTTGCCCCAAGAAACCAACTACCAGAACGAGACTCAAAAATGTAAGTCCCAATGCTAGCCATGTGCATTTGTCGAATGTATACCAAATGTACCAATCTGGGGGGATCTCCCGCTCGACGGGTAGAACCAAACACATTTTTGTACGATAAAGTGGATAAGTGGAGTTCAAATGTTCATATTTTCCTTCGACCGGCAAAAGCATATTTGCCCACATATCAATTTTACCAACCAACGTCCGATCCCATGGGTCAGCGAACACCGAGTAAGTACCATTTACTTTCTGCATAAAAACATGAAGAAAGTGACCGACAAGGCCACCGAGTTCCGTTTGATTAGGCACCTGTTTGAAATAAAGATAAGAAAGAAATTTTTAAGTAACGAAACCACCAAAAAATGTTGCTCGCATAGCAACACCCTTCTTACCGTATACACAAACGGCAAATCGTTGATGACAGTCACGTTAAAGTTATAACCCAAAACATTGTCGTGCTTCCGCCAGAAAAAACTACTAATATTTCTGGCATCCAAAACGATAATACGCTGCTTGGGAAACGGCTGGTAAGTGCGTACTTCCATCGTCGTCTCATTGGCGCGATAAATCAGCACCAAATTGAGCATATTTTTTTGCCAGAAAAAGTCGAAAAACCCCTGCATTTCCTCCATCTTAGGTGTCGTTTTGGTAACAAACATCATTGAAATATTTCGGTGGTATTGTAGAGTATTGAAGACTTGCTGTACTCGCAGTTCATCTAAGAGATTGTCCATGAAAACTAGCGCTAGACTCTTAGTGTTAAGAAAACTCTTAACATTTGTAGAAAATTCACTTTTCACGATGATTTGTGGTATCTGTAGACGCGTCTGAAGTTCATGTTCTATGCCATCACTAGGGAACGACTCAGTTGGAAAGTGTATAAGATTGTCCAATGGCTGAGCATTGTGCTGATATGACACAAAGTCGACAATCAGACTGTAATTGGTCAGAAAATGTGTTAAACAATATAGAAACTTGCAGTGTTGCATTTTAAACTTGTACACGATGTTCGACGACTACAGGCACTGTGACCGTAAAGGCGTTGTGCTTGATTAATATATCGACAGGTTTAGTTAAAAGCAACCGTTTATTTGCTAAGTTGGTAAGTCGCGTTGAAGGACGGGTTATTGAAAAGCAAATGGCGTGAGGCGACCAAGCACAGGCAGTGCCTTTGTTCGCATATTATCGTACACATAATTCACGATTAGCATAGTCTGATGTTTACCCAAGTTAAGTCTTTGTAGTGGTGAGCTGATTTGAATCTCTTTGTACGCCACTTGAAGTTTATTTTAATTAACTCAACCTGGCGATAGGAAGTTTTGAGGCTAATGATTATCAGCTATTTCTTATAATAATTATGCTTTAGAAGGCTGTTTAATAGAAAACGAATGCCTCCAATTAGTGGTATCTTCTTGCCTATCAGAATTTAAGACTAATATTTGATCTTACCACTCACACACAATTATTTGACTTGATGTTTGCCCAAGCACACTGTGCTAATTGTAAATAATGTGTACGACAATATGGGAACAAAGACGCTTCCTTCGTTTGATTGCTCACGCCAACTGTTTTCTAACGCAAAACGTATCAAAACTTCGTTCAACTTTAATTACAATAGGCCATCCTTCAACGCGACTTACCAACTTAGCAAATAAACGGTTGCTTTTAATTAAACCTGTCGATATATTAATTAAGCACAACGCCTTTACGGTCACAGTGCCTGTAGTCGTCGAACATCGTGTACAAGTTTAAAATGCAACACTGCAAGTTTCTATATTGTTTAACACATTTTCTGACCAATTACAGTCTGATTGTCGACTTTGTGTCATATCAGCACAATGCTCAGCCATTGGACAATCTTATACACTTTCCAACTGAGTCGTTCCCTAGTGATGGCATAGAACATGAACTTCAGACGCGTCTACAGATACCACAAATCATCGTGAAAAGTGAATTTTCTACAAATGTTAAGAGTTTTCTTAACACTAAGAGTCTAGCGCTAGTTTTCATGGACAATCTCTTAGATGAACTGCGAGTACAGCAAGTCTTCAATACTCTACAACACCACCGAAATATTTCAATGATGTTTGTTACCAAAACGACACCTAAGATGGAGGAAATGCAGGGGTTTTTCGACTTTTTCTGGCAAAAAAATATGCTCAATTTGGTGCTGATTTATCGCGCCAATGAGACGACGATGGAAGTACGCACTTACCAGCCGTTTCCCAAGCAGCGTATTATCGCTTTGGATGCCAGAAATTTTAGTAGTTTTTTCTGGCGGAAGCACGACAATGTTTTGGGTTATAACTTTAACGTGACTTTCTTTAGTGATTTGCCGATTGTGTATACGGTAAGAAGGGTGTTGCTATGCGAGCAACATTTTTTGGTGGTTTCGTTACTTAAAAATTTCTTTCTTATCTTTATTTCAAACAGGTGCCTAATCAAACGGAACTCGGTGGCCTTGTCGGTCACTTTCTTCATGTATTTATGCAGAAAGTAAATGGTACTTACTCGGTCCTCCCTAAGCCATGGGATCGGACGTTGGCTGGTAAAATTGATATATGGGCAAATATGCTTTTGCCGGTCGATGGAAAATATGAAGATTTGAACTCCACTTATCCACTTTATCGTACAAAAATGTGTTTGGTTCTACCCGTCGAGCGGGAGATCCCCCCAGATTGGTACATTTGGTATACATTCGACAAATGCACATGGCTAGCATTGGGACTTACATTTATGAGTCTCGTTCTGGTAGTTGGTTTCTTGGGGCAACGGTACAAGCGTAAGTGTGGTCGAGACATTGGTCTTTACATTACACTTGCGCTAAAATTGCTTCTTACTCAATCACTACCACACTATTGTATATTTACTACTAAACGACGCTTACTATTCGGATATTTGTTGGCGCTCCTCATGATATTTGTAAGCATCTTTGCCGGTGGTCTTACTTCTTTGCTCAGTGCCAGACCGCTGATGCCTAAAATACGTACCGCCGAGGACTTTCTGCAAACCGATCTCAAAATTTCGATATTCAAATTGGAAAAAACATTTTATTTTGATACTGATATGTTACCCCGATCCCTTCGATCGCGTATAGAATTAATCGAAAACTCAAACAAAACTTCTATTTTACAAGTCAATTTATCTCGAGCTTATTTGATGTCGTTACATAAGTGGGCATGGTTCGAAAAAAGTCAAGCCCGTCTAGACCGACCGTATTATAGACTCGCTGCAGGAGAATTGTGTACACCACCGTAGCATCAATTATTCGCTTTGAAAAGTGGTTCTCCTTTCCAGGGAATCGTAAAGATGCTCTCCCTGGAACTGCATCAGTCCGGCCTTATCGACTACTGGTTGCAACGGGCAGCGCCCACTCCCATATTAGAATCGAATATCGAGACTTTGCCACTTTACGCGCCTCTGAGCTTGCAGCATTTTACATTGGCCTTCTATATATTGGGCATTGGTTGGACGCTGGCTTCGTGCGCGTTTTGTGCAGAATTGCTTATTGCAAGGCAACAGAGAAGGAAAATACAAAGAAAAAATTAGAAAAATTGAAAGGTCAAAATTAAAAGAGATAGAAAAGAGAGTGAGAATTCAAAGTGAGCGAAGGTAAGTAATTAAATCGGGCAAGGACGGGAGATATGAATAATGAAGGAAAACCAAGAATAGAGAAAATAAAGCCAATAAGAGGAAAAACGAGAAGAAGAAATAAGATAATAAAAGAAAGAATATAAAAGAAAAGAACAGAAAATAAAGGACAAATGTTGAAAAGGAACGGAAAGGAAGGGACTAAGTAGGAAAAAGGAACAAAAATGTTTAGATTGAAAATTGATTTGCTAGAACAGGGAAAGTAACAAAGCAGGAAAGAAAAAAAGATAAAAATACGCAAGTGAAAAGTATAGAAGAAAAGGGAAAGAAAAACTGAAGGGAAATGTCAAAGAAAAATAAGAAGAAAAAACAGCAGAAATATAAGTAAAGGAAAAGTAAGGAAAGGGCTGAAAGTAGGATCGAACCGAAGATACCTCAGTAAAAGAAAATGATTGTAGAAAAGGATGGTATGCAATAGGGAAAGTAGAAGGAATCGAAAAGCGAAGAAACTGATAAGCAAAGGAAAATAACAGAAATAAAACGTATGATAGCGAAAACAAGTAAAAAAATAAAAATTAAACTACACAACGGAAAAGAATTGAAGAAAAGGAAGACGAAATTGAGAGAGAAATTTGTAGAAAGAAAAGTAACAAGAATGAATGAATATAAAAAATATATAAAGGAAAAGAGAGAAAAAACTGGAAACAGGGACGATAAGGAAGGAAGAGCAGTTAGGGAGGGAGAGCAAAAGATTTAGTTAAAGTTATAAAAAAAATGGATAAAGAGGAAAAATTGCAAAGGAATTGAAAGAAATGGAAAGAAAAGATTGAAACAAAACTTAAGCGGGAACGGAGAGAAGGAAAGCAAAAGTAGAAAGATTGTAAAAAGTAAGTTAATTGATGGAAAGAAAATGAGATTAAAGAAACGAAAAAAAATTAAATGTGCAAGTACGAGTATATGCAAGTAAACGAGGAAAACAAATAAATTAAAGGAATGAGAGCAAAAAAGCAAATGAAGGTATAACAGCGAATGAAATGGAACATTGCAAATAAAATGAGAATTAAAATAGTAAATGGAAAGCAAATGAGAGCAGATATATGTATGTATGTATGAAATGCAATGAGATTAAATAAAAAGTAGAAAAACTAAGTTGAAGACAAATTTTAAAAACTACGCATTCTACAAATAATAAATACAAGTTTTAAAATTTAATAAAAAATTAACGAATGACAATCGTAAAGCACTTAAAAGCACAAAACTATTGAAAAAACATACAAATTGTAACACGTTCAACAACACCTTATAATATACCAAAAATAAAAATCTTTAACTGACAACATAATGTAATGGCAGTCTATATTAAATTTGTTATACCTTTCATAGAAATGGTATATTAACGTTGGTCCGATGTTTCTAAGTACCAGAACGATAAGAGTTAGACCCATCAAAAAGTACATATACCGATATGATCAGGGTGACGATCATCGTCCTTCTGTATGTCTGTCCTCCTGTCCGTCTGTTTGAACGCAAACTAGTCCCTCAGTTTTTGAGCTATTTTAATGAAAATTGGCAGTCAGATGTCTTTTTACATTTTATTAGACATTTGTCGGAACCGGTCAGATCGAACGACTATAACGTACATATGTATGTAGGAGTCGATTGTTCATATATCATATTTTGCTTCATAACTTCTTCCTTTAAAAAGCTAGAAGTCTGAAATTTTGCAAGAAGGTCCGCTATACTAAGTTCTATAAGACCAGTGAAAATCTTATAGATCAAAGAAACATAACATATAGCTCACATATAACACTGATTGTTCAGATATTTCATTTAGCATGAAAACCCCTCCATTTAAGCAGCTAAAGTCTTGAAATTTTGCACAAAGACTGGGTATAGTGAGAACTAATGTAGTAGTGAAAATCATTAAAATCGGATAAATAGAACATATAGCTGCCCTACAATCGATTGTTCAGATATTGCATTTTTAGCCAAAACTTTGTCATTTAATCAGCTGGAGACTTGAAATTTCGCTAAAATATAAGTCCGATAAGTAAGATAATCAACGATTTTAATAAAATAACAGGGTTTTCACAATTTGTTCCATTCATAAAAGGTATGGTAGGTAGATTGTCCTTGACCCATTTGAAAATGGGCAAAATCGGACAATAACCACGCCCACCTGCCATATAACGGCAATTGTGGAAAATGCAAAAATTGCTATGTATGTATATTGTGTGTCGTTCGAGTAATGTTTACGAAATATTTATTTCATAAGGAGAAAGTACACATCAGGTGACTGCGATATAAACCGCTCAACTGTCATATAAAAAATATTCAGGACAACTGCAAAAAAAAAGGCACATCAAATACATACATAGCCGCAAACTTTTTTTTTGAACTTTTTTCATATTTTATTTTAATTTGAATTGTCAAATTTCTTTGTGATAAGAATGCATGATTTAATTATAAAAGGTTATGTACTTGCTGTCAGCTAAATTCTGACACTCCTTTATCTATAGTCGTATTTTGGAAGTACGCAGAAAGGGGGAACAATTTGATCCCTTTTTGCGAAAAAGTATTAGGAAAATACTAAGTAAAATACGTATTAAAATAATAATTTTTAATTAATTATTAAATTTTTGTACTAACTATCTTATATCTGCGAAATTTTACCCTTCCATTTTATACAAATAAATATGTGGAGATTTAACTCTATTTTAATTGGCAAATAATAAATATATAAGGTCGAACCATGAGCCAGCAAAAGGACTAAATTTAAAATGGAAAGGTCAATATTATCAATAAAAATTTAAATTAAAAAAACCCCAATCGTCGTGGTTGTGTATAAAAACACAATTCCAGTTCTCTATCGCACATATGTACGAGTATATATTTTCCGAGAAATACGGTATTAAAAATTCAGAGGTGAGGCCATACCACTTCCAATAATTATTTATAGATCCCTCAGTCTATCTCATCCCAACTTATTGCTATTAAAAAAAAAAAATTCTATCTTTTAATGCAGGCTATAAACTATATTCCTGCAACTCGGTGACCTCTTTTGACATGATTATATTACAAACATAAAAACTTTCAAATTTTAAATATTTGGATTATACAATATTCCGTATTTAGATATTGCAAATTTGGTCGCAATCGGCATCGAATAGCATCGCTATACATCGAAAGCGATAATTTTAATTTTGCTTTAAAGTCGTGTCTCTAATTCTCTGAAAAGAAAAAAATTTAATTCTGATCCTCTTAGAACTGAAGATACTAATAACTGATAGAGTGGGAAAGATTTATACATTCCGATTTTCACAACGGGCCTGTAAATTTTTGAAATGAAAATAAAAGCATATAATTATTGTAGAAACTGTCACGATATACCCCATTTTTATATATACATACATATTTACTCAAAAACGAAATCTTAAATAATTTGGTATCGTCTTCGGGAAAGTTCGTTAATTCGCAAGGAAACACCAAGTGTTAGAAGGAATCTGTAAACAAAGTGGTTCAATTATTATAATTTCTATATTATTATATTGCTATATTAGAGCGCAGTTACCCACCGATGTGTACGTACCGTTCTGCGGTGATTAATTTCAATAACAAGGCTCATAAAATAGGTCGGCCATTTCTACGCCGGTGGACAACTGCGATCTTACATTTAACTTACGTGTGAGTTAGAAGACGGTGGTTTTGCATTTGGGCATGTCGGTCGAAGAAACGTTTAAATGAAAAGGTCTAATTATAAGAATTTCCCTTAATAAATGCAGTTCGTATACCATTTAACTTACATATGTACGTGTGCGTGCCTTCAAAAATTGCTATAGATCGGCAGCAGGAAGACGCTCCAGTCGATCGACGATGGACACTGTTCGGAAAATATATGTATGTACATTCACAATTATAATCCGTGCGATGTGTGGGGAACGATGTTCTGCAAATAAATATGTATGTATGTTAGATGTATCATTGGTGTAAAAAAAAAATTGGTATTTACTCACGAGCTTCTCGGCCACCAAAGTTCAAATAATATTCCACTGAAGGGATCGCATTCGAAGTATTGTGGTTAATTACACTGTAAATAAGGTATAACAGATGTTTTAATTGAAAAATTGTTATATTGTTATGAAATGACATTAATTTTTGCAAAACTCACCCAAAATTCTTGCAATCACAAAATCAAATGTCAACATTGAAAAAATTATAAATTAGACAAACGAGTCAGTAATGCCAACGCTTTTTTTAATATGAAGATGTTTTCAATATACTACTATAACAAGTGAAAACTGTAGAATATGCAACATTCTTCATGAGTTAAATAGCCGATTTGTCATGCGGGAAAGAGTGAGCTGCTTTATTACAGCATGATTCAACTATGAAAGGTTAGCTCGATAAGCAGCTAGCTCGCTCACTTTTTGTGAAATGGCTCCCTTAGCATCAATACCGTGTTGCTTCTTAAAAATAATAATAGTACATAGTAACCTCAAAACTTTTTAATACCAAAAACTAACAGGCAACACTTTTGGTTTCTTATGTGATCGTAAACAGTAAGTTTAAATCCGGATTTTAATGAAGGCATTTTTTCTGATTACAAGATTGACCCCGTCTTGTAAATATTTCAAGTAAATGTGTATAAATGACGCGCTTATAAATTCGATGTGACAAAGTGGAAAGTTTTGTTATTTCTAAAAGGAATGGGTTTAAATAAATTAAAAATAATGTGACATAATAATCATCCAAATGCCAAAAACATGAATTTGTAAGAACTAAATTCTTGAGTTATGAAGTTTGATTTATTTTTCTTTTAATATATAAACATTTCTTTCTAAAATTTCGAATTATTGGGGTTTTTCTCACAACTCCATTAACTCTATAAAGTCACTTACTATTTATCGGAATTAAAATGTTTGGTACTTTCACCCTCCAAGGGTTCATCACAATACAATTAAGAATAACCCTGATACCGATGGTAAATAAATAAATGGAATAAACCAAATAAATAACTTCTTCGTAGTAAGAAAGCTATACTTGTCGCAAAATAATGCAAATGAGGCTTCGTTGACTTGGGTTAACGAAGTGTCCGGGAGCACCTTGACCTAGCCATCTAGCGAGTTTTTGGCTATAATCAAAAGCCTGGAGCTGGTATTTTGAAAATTTTAATGGCGCAAAAATAAAATCGTGCCCAAGTTCTATAGAAACCCTGATTGCATGTACCCAACACATAAGCACCAGCAATGATGTGAAAAAGCTTCTTTATTTTAAAACTCGGAGCTTAACATAATTTTAGCTTGCAGTTTTAATATTCTTACTAAATGGCAGTTAAATTAATTAATTGAGGTAAGACTACTTTTGATTGTCATTTAAGCACAAAATTTCTTGCAAATTAGTTAAAATTAACATATTGTATTCTACCACTATTTGCAAACTTTCCATACTATGCTACTCCTAGTTTCACAAAAAGGGAACGCATTATTTACCCTTTTTCCGTACTTCGTTTATGCAACCTTTTGTAAGGGAGCGTCAAAACTTTCTTGTCAATATTGATCTAACCTTTTATTATTGAATCATGTTATTACTGAACCTTTTATTATTGAATCATGATCATGATGGAATAATGAAAGGTGTTGTACGTTGTGACAGCGCCAGATTGAACGCCCTTAGCTCAATGTTGTATTTTGGAAGTATTAGAGAAACGGGAACAAAAGAAGGCCGTTTTTAGGAAAAAGTACAAACGAGTGAAGATATTTACATAAAATTTAACCACAATGATTGGAATATTATGAATTTTATATGAAAACTGACAAAAAAAATTAATAATATAATTTGTATTTACGTACAAGTTTTTAGTGTATTTGGATGCCAAAATTAAAAAAGACAAATTTCTTCGATAATGATTATTCTTTAGAAATTAATGTAAAATGTTCAAATATGACGCAAATGCATTCAAACCGAACCAACAACATAACAATGTTTGTCCAGCGATTAACTATTTTTCGGAAAAGTGGGGGTTCCCCCTGGGTTTCCCACGTTAATATAGTTAATAACTAATGATTGAAAAAACTGAAGGTAATCCTCAATGGTTATGAGCATAAAAGCACTGAAGGCGGGATTTTTAGGAAAGAAAAACTAATTGATAACTGAAAAAGCATAAATATACAGGTTCATGGAGTTCCTTTAGCCTTTATGGTATAATTACTAGAATACAATATCCATAGCTTAAATTGAATATAAAATTAGCTTGTTAAAAGGACGAGCGGAGAAAACGAAAAATTGACGTTGACGAGAAGATCGAGTCGGTTGCAGGCGGCTTTTGAGAAATGGGAGTTCTTCTATGACGATTATTTTATGGAGCAGCGTCAATCATTTAAATTTGAGCAGATTATCGAACGAAATGGAGGATATCTTCAGAGCTCATAGAGAAATATTAACTATTTTTGATACTTTATCAAAAACCGGACTTTTTTTTGTCCAATAATGCCAATAAAATTGTTTTTCCTGTCTTCCGAAATGAACCCCAGAGCTTTATTCCACTTAATAATTTAACAAATAATGTTTTAATATACAAACAATTTTTATAAAAACTTATTCGAACTCTCGCTTTTTGAAAACCTTTTACCAGCAAATGAGAAAAATTATCCAAAATGTCAAAACAATCGATAATACATATTATAAGTTCCACATGAAAAACTTAATTTTCTGCTACAATTCAACATATTTTTTACAAAACTGGTAACCAAATTCGGCAAAGGAACAACACAGTTTCTAAGGGCGTTTAAGATGGCTGATTTAGAGCGAGAAGTTGCCAACGTACAACACCTTTCATTATTGCATCATGAATCATGATAAGAATGTTTTTAGTACAATTCAAGGTAGTTGATAAAATATTTTTAAAAATTTAGCTTTAAAAAGCAAAAACAAAATATACAGAGCTCAAATTTTTTTTTTTAATTTTTCTACTGCTGCTACCTATTGAATGTGCCTTGGTATCGATATATTTAGAACTAAAGACATTTTCATATTAAAGAAAAAGCTAAAAAGAGACAAAAATGGCTTTCTACAAAATAAGAAAGCATTTACTCAAAAGACGGACAAAGTAGTGGTGGTATCCCTACTCAAAGAGAGCAGGAGGGATCTTGATTATGGGCCACAATTCTTGGTATTCTCGATCATACACTGCGCGCACCTTGTTCCAATCTGTCTGGAGAAAAAAGATAATATGGAGTTTTTTTTTCGCCATTTCCTATTAAGTTTGGTTAGGATACAAACTAGTTACTACGTTGTACTTTGTGATTTATCTCTGCAAATATAACCGCAACCATTTCGTACTCTTCACATTCAATCGATTGGTTTAGGAATTTGATCACAGTTGATATTTAATTTCAAGCCCGTGAGTTGTGAGTCTCTAATATGGTATTGAATCGAGTTTGTCGGAGTCACCTCATAAAATGTGTCTCTCATTGCGCCTTGTGTCGATATCTTAGCCAATTCGGCTACTAGAACCCGAGATATAGCCGCCGAAATTAATTCATTTGCAACCATTTTATGTTATGTAGAAATCAAGAATTTTCGACCAGAGTAAATGCAGTCCATATCGCAGTGCCAAAATCACGAGTGGAATATTAGCTTCAAAAATAATTGATGCAATTTCTTTGCTGCTTTACAGCGCAAACCGCCAAAAAAAAATTATTCTAATTTAATTTGCATTAAAACGTCCGTCCATCAGTCGACCTTGACAGCGATGACTGAAGTGTATAATTTGTGAAGCACAAATCCTCGGCGGCAGCACAGCTTTGAATCATCATGCTTTCATTTTATACTTACATATATGTACATATGTACATACATACCTCCAGCATCAGGTATCAGAGTAATTTTTTATGAATTGTGCAATTGCATTTTGCATCAATGCGAAACGAATCGACTGGAAAATGCTTTGGACGAGAAAAAAAATTGAGGGGAAAAACGAAAAGGAGCCACAGCCCACGTACAAACTACAAACCGGCAATGCTCGCTGGTAATGCCACCACCTACTTCGTGGACATTTGGCGAGTGGCATGTAGCATGTGCTAATCGTATGTGTGGCATGTGGCAAGAGCACACACAGACACACACATATGTACATACATGCATAGCGTGCTTATGAGCGTGTTTATTCTACGCTCACCATTCTCGCTGCTACGTGCCCGAGCCAAGGCTCGAATATACTTTCGCACAGACATAAATATGTATGTATGTATTTACCGCCACTCCCGCCGCATGCAACGGCCGTAGCTGAAAGCAATAGACAGGTGAAAATTATTGTGATTGCAATGCATTGCAGGCGGCAGGCGCGGCATGTGGCAGCGCACAGGACATACCATGGCAGCTGCATGCAACAACCACATTTCTCGTCTAATTCCATTCTACACTCCTTCGGCCGCTTGTCCTCTCTGTCAAAAAAAAAAAAAAATGTATGCTCGTATCGTTTCGTGTGGAATGTTTGTGAATTTGTTTGTGTTTGCCTATTCCGTTGCTGTTTGTGTTCACTTCACTATGTACGTTTGTTCGGCTTGTTTGCCGCGTATTCTTGGTTACTCATACGTCCCGTGGGCTGGCCGTACTCCTCCTCTTCCTCCTCCTCCTCCTTTAGCCAACTTTGTTCGCGGGAATGCCTACCAGCAACTATGTATGTGCTTGCTGCCGGCGCTTAGACATGCGACAAATGTCATTGCATTGTAGGATAAGCAGCTGCTGCGGTGTAGTTTCTATATAGCAATGCCTAGCCAGTGGTCAGTTAGCGTGGATTAAGACAAGTGCAGATTATTTAATGAACTCGCTACGTGTGGGCGGTCATTCGTATGCATTGTTGGTGACTAATTGCAGTAAGATGAGGTGCCTGTCGGTTGGTGTGACGACACACGAGGGAAGGCAGGTGTACAGCAGACTGGCATGTGGCAGGGAAGTAATTAATTGGAGTTTGAACTTGTAAACATGCTTGGTTTGGCATGTATGTAAGTTCGCTTAAACACATTTGATTGCAGGTATGGACCGTTGACTTCGCAACAACTCAAGCCACTATGTTCTGGATCTTTTGTGCTAAGAAATATGGAGAAGTGTAAGTGTAAGACAAAATTTTTTCATCCATTCGAACCGTCTGGTGTGAGTGCCTTGAGTGCCTTTCGCTTCTAACAAATTTGCTTTTGTATAGAATATGAATGAAGATCGACTGCTTAGCGATGCTTTGTTGAAAACTGTCGAAAAATACATCTGAAGCTTCATCGTCAACCAAGCAAGTGCTACTAAATGGTGGCTCGATGTTACATTTGGTAGCCAATTTTTAATTCTAATCACGACAAGCTTGTGTGATCCACACTAAGCTTGTGTAATCCACAGTTTACTAATTCATTAGTTTCATAAGAGTACTTAAGGTAAGAAACTCTTTTGTGCGGAACCACTAATTTCCTACTTATTAATTTATATTGTTTTTCATTTAAAAAGTAATTCTTTATTCTCTAACGAAAAACCTTGAAAATTCATGTTTTATTGATTACACAAAATTTACAAAAATTAAAAAAAAAAATTCAACAAAATTTTAAATTTTTTCAAAAGATATTTGCGAATTTTTTGAGTATGCAGTCTTCTAGCTCATTCAATTTTAGCAGAACAAAGTGCAAATTTCAAGTGCCTACAAATTACCACTAATTTCTGAAAATTTTTTTACTTTTTCGCAGTTTCTTCCATATGAAAAAAATCATTATCAAGAAAAATCCAACGCCAGTAAAAAAAAAACATCAAAAAAGCACGGTAATATGTAGCTACTTAAAATCTACACTTATTGATACAAAAATTAAATAAAATAAAAAAATTGCATACCTAAAAAAATTTAAATTTTTGTTTTAAATTCAAAATTTATGAAATTTTGTTAAATAATTGTGCATAAAAGTATAAAGTTTAAAAATGGTTTTTTATGTTGATTTTAATTTTACTTCTGCTTATAGAAAATTGTCTCTAAAAAATGTAACTGCACATTCCACATTTCGAACATTTATTCAGTCTTGCCTTTGCCAGCTAAAGCGGTCAGCATACATATAATTAGTGCTGACATCCTGCACTAACTGCAATTTAACAATTATGCCCCAATTACGAACGATTTAGTATTTTGCTGAGAACTATGTAATTTGCGGTCACTGAAAATTTATTGGCATATAAACATATGTACATACATACACATTGACAAAATGTACGAGTAAATGCATAGTAAACAAATGTGAGCAAATTGAAGTCCCATTGACTTTAATTCGATGCGTTTTTTGTTTGAGAATAAGGCCTGATTATATCCTAAGAAATCACTTCAATTCAATTTTAAATCCTCGTTTAGTCTTCGAAAAAAAAAAAAAGGATAATGGATTGGCCAATAGAAGTGTTTTCACCTCACTGCCCTGATTTGCGGCCTTTAAAAATTTGCTCGAGAAGGTGGAGAGATAGTTCTGCCGAATGGTTGTTATGTTTGGTGAGGCGTAAGATTTTGGTTTACCATATTAATTTGGTATTTTAATACTTTGTTAAAAGTGAACTCTGTCGTTTATTCCTGTTCTATCATTATTGGAGGATCTTCCTTATTCACCGTCATTGTATGCCTGAGCATCTCCACCTACACAGACATCACTTCAAGGTATGAGTTTGTGGGATGCGACGAGTGTAGGAAGACACTGATAAAGCTCTATATATGTACACGTACTGATCAAAGCTTGAAGGAAGAGTCCATTTAATAGCCTTCAGTCAGAAGTTCACCGTTTTTTCAAAGTCTTTGATTGGCTCAATGATTGTCTAAACGCCTTATGTTGCATTGAACTGATTGATATGATCTAAGCGGTTTAGCAAGAGACTGTATGCTGGGAGAGTGTACCATCGAGTTTGTCTTGCTCAGTAAGTTGAAAATGGAGCACTATCTGACCAAGTTGGAAATATGAAAGTTAGATGTTGCAAACACAACGTGCTTTTGACCCACACTATCACTGAGCATTGTCCAATTGGATCTCACGCTGTGAAACTAAACATGTCAACTGATTAGTACTAACGTAGTAAGGATTCTGATTTCGAAGAGGTGGAATACTCAGAGTATTACGGAGTGAGAAAACACTCTCACTCTCACTTTTTAAGTAATTTGGAAAAGCTCTCTGGGACCCATGTGGTCCTGTAGTGTACATTTTGATCGGGAATAAGATCTGAACTGTAAGTTAGTAGAAAATTTGTATCCTGCAACAGCACATCCATAGTCCATTATATATTCAAACAATCGTCAAGGAATGACTTATTCAAGCGAACACAACTTTAGATGAAATACGATTTGATCTTCTCAACTTGATCCCTTAAATAATACTTATGTACCTGTCTATGGACAGGGCATCGAACTTTCAATTGCTATGGCTCACACTCTTCAAAAACTTGTGCAGGTTAAATGTCGAAAAGGGACCTTAAATGCACCTTTTTAGTAATACTTTGGTAACCTTTAGGCGCTTTAAAATTCAATGATCGATTTAAGACTCACCAGAAAGTGCTATGACAATTTTCAATTATTGACCGCAAGAAACCAAAAAAAAAACATAAGGGAAATGAGTTTGCTGAGCCAACTAGCTGGGAGTTGCTTAACGACTGTGCGTGTAGAGGACGGAATGAGTTTTGATGTATATTGGAACGATCTTTCGACATCCCTTGTCAAGTTGTGTTTGGAGACTAGCGATTTCAATTGTGTACATTTTGTTGATCCCGGGATTTTCGAGATCTGAAAACAAAATCCCGAAACAGTCTCGGGATCCCGAAGTTTTGATTCGTAAATTTTAAATGCACCTATGAACATAAAGTAAAATTACTTTAAATCACTGTTTGGGACCAATATTAAATATTAATATATTATCATTCAGTAAAAAAAGAAATACATCAAGTAAAAATAAAATGCATTACCCATTTCATTTCGAGCGAGGCAGGATTATTCCATATTTTGATCAAAATGCAAACTCAAAGCAATAAAAGTTTAAGTGTGTTATCCTTCAGCCTTTACCTAAATATGTTGCATTTAAAATATGCAGTAGCAGAAGCAATACTGCGCCTTAACACTTGTTGGTTGGATTTGTCGACAATTCAAGTTAAATGCCCTCTGTTTGAAATAGTCTTTATCGCCTCATTATAAAAACTATCCATTTCTTTTGCCGAAACTTTTGTAAATTTTATGCCTTTCGATTAATGTATAAATGCGAGTTGCTCGTTAAAACTTGATACAATTTACCTTTGAGACTTTCTGCCTTATCCACCTCAAGCACCTCGTCGTTAGTTCTATTAATATCGCTTTCATAGTGAGGCTCATTTTCTACTCGAGTGGGATATTCTCCAGCTCATTTATAATGGCAAGAACTAAACAAAGTCTTAAGGAGTTAACAAGCTGTGTTATTTGTCAATTGTGAATTCTCTAAAATCTTTCTTTTGCCCTTGAAAGGGGAATTGTTTAAAAATTATAAAAAAAATGGCTTATTGATTCGCTATTTTCTACAATTCCGGGATTTGAATAGGCTTATCCCGGGATATTCGGGAGTTAAAAAAGGTCGGGATTTCGGGATCCCGGAATTGACATGCCTATTGGAGACCAACCTGTTTCGACGTTGTGTCATCTTCAGTGTCAATTTTCGTTCGTTTTGTCTTCAAACCAAACTTGACATGGGATGACGTACTCGTGCATCACCATCCACTCTGTCGGATAAGAAAGAGATGATCAAGTTGGTTATCTTCGCTGTAGGTTGATGTGCTTGTCAGGGATAGAAACTAATACGAGAGTTGTATTAAGTTGCGCTGAATCTAATTAGCAGTTCATTTAGTCTTTCGTCATTACTTCTTTATACTGAAAAAAGTATACTTCCAAGGAATGATCTCTCTCTCTCTATCTCACACACTCTCTTTTACCTTTCTATATATCTCTCCCTCTCTCACTCTCTCTCGCTGTCTCTCTCTCTCTATCTATCTCTCTCTATCTATCTCTTTAACGCAGAGAGTCTGGTCTTCTGCAACTTTTTAATTTTATCTTGCACAGAATTTTATAAACGTCGTTTTTTCTTTGGTAAAAAGTTCAAAGTTAATCCTTATCAACAATGAATATTTAATAAATTCCTAGGTAAGGATAACACATTAAATATTCGCTCAGCTAGTCATGTGAAATTAATTGTGTTTTTGTAGCGGAAATACCGCTTTAAAAGCTGATTTACATACCATTTTCGTACAATCTTCCACACATACATATGTACATTTGTATGTTTTGGCAGCTTGAATATTAATGATGTAACGTGACCTAGAGGCACGCTCGTACACACAAGCGCCGATGGCCAAACACCACCTGCTAATTTGAATGTCACGTCCAACTCATTTTCAAGCTAAAAAAAAAAACAAAAAATACGAGTGGTCTTTGGAAAGTAATACTTTGTGGTGAAAAGCTCCAAAAAACTAGCACACACACACACTTTCATACACATGTTCCAGCATTTTTACTGCTGCCCTTTATAATGTGATTTTACGGTTATTTTTTAGTTTTTTTTTTTTTTTTTTTTTCTTCTCCTTTTTCGACGGCTGTCAGTTGTCGTGGCTATGCATTGGCAATATACTTGTACACGCTTTGTTGTTGTGCGCCAGCCGGAAGGAAATCTACGCTTATGCGCAGCAAATGAATAAATGAACGACCGCCGCCGCAGCTAATGTGGGCTAATGTGGAAGCCTTAACCGCAAGAGCGATTTTGAAGTGGCCCACTTTGTGAGTGTGTGTGGCACGATTTTTTTTTTTTTCTTTTTTACAAAACCTATTTTAACATATTCCACACAGCATTTTTCCTTCAACACCAGCACTTTTGCCTGACGTATATTTAAAATGAATTTAGAAAGAAAAAAAACATATTCAATCGGCTTACACGCATCGCCTAGCAGCAACGTAAATCACAGCAATGCCTTCAACATTCCACAGCCACACATTTTGTGGCGCAAGGATTTGCTAATTTGTATGCCAGAAAATGAAGGCGAAACGGGATTAGGAGCACTCTCACTGACGCAAGGCCACGCCACGCCACTTTCTTTGCGTTCTGTACCTACTTTTTATTTCTTGCGCATTTTTTCTCGCAATTAATTTTCATCAAAAATGAGTTTGGCGTAAAAGTTACAAAACAAAAAAAATTCAAATTGAAGCTGCACAATTTCAAAAAAAAAAAAAAAACGCTGTGGTCAGCCGGACTTATCCTGAAAAGCAAGAGAAAGGAAAGAGCGTAAAATAGCAGCATGCAAATGCCGGATTTCAGCTGGCCGACTGAGTGCGCCAGCCTAGCAACGACTTGCCAGCGGAAGCAACTAAGTTCAGCCAAAAAATTCAGCGTCGAGTAGCAGCAGCAGCCATATTTGCTGCATTGCCAGCAAGAGTCAAGTCCATACGCTTGGTCAGCTTAATTCTTTGCTGCTTGGCTGCTTGGTTGCTTTTCGCTGCTGACTTCAGCCAATTTGCGCGCTTAGCTTTCACACCAACTCAACGCTTTCTCGTCGCGCTTCTGTGACGTGGGCGGGCATTTCTGTGAAGTGTACAAATTGCCCAACATCTTGAATTTATTATACATAGTATGTTGTACATGCACGCATGCAGCTCCATTTCAGAGTACATCAACTGGCTTTTTAGCTTGACACATTCAAATTGTTCTATGTGTTATTTGTGGTCCTTTTACTGCTGCGTTTGCATCGGTGATATGCGTTTGTCATTTGCATTTTCTTACTGCTGCATCAGCTATTCGAGGATAAGGCATACCTTGCGTCATTCAAATCCACCCAACCAACAACTGCAGTGCAGTAAGCGGTGTTTGAGGAGCGAGCACGGTTGCTTCGTTGTCACTGAGATTAATATTTGGATTTTTTTTTTTTTTGGTTGCTTGGCAAGTGAAAGTGATAACTGGCAATGTGTTATTGTTGTTTTTACTACAAACGTTTTTCGTAGCGTTCCTTCTATGCATTTGTATAATTTGATAAATATTGTAGCCACTTATTTCGCTAGCCAAGCAACACATCCGGCTGTAAGTAGTTGTATGTGAAGCAAATGGTGTGGAAATTTTCAACATAACTCGCATGCAAGTTTTTAAGAGCATTTGTTTTAGTAATTTTAAGCGCCATTTAAACTTTGTCAGCTTCAGTTGGCCAGTTGCGTAAATTTTAAATTTGGCAGGTTTGCTACAAATTTTGCAGCTGACAAAAAACTGCTTATGATTTTTTTTTATTTCACGAAAAAAAACTATAAAAAATGTAGATTGAAAAGATATTCCAAAAAACTAACCGCCGAAACGTTTATAATAAGGGGATTCACAAGGTGTCGTAAAATGTCGTAAAGTTGTAAGGTCATAAAAAATTTTCGGTAGTTGAAATTTTTTTTTTGTGTTTGTTGCATTGCACAGAAAAAGTAAGTAAAATAACATAACTTGGAATTTTTCAAATTACATGACTTTACGACAATACGACACTTTACGACACCTTATGAATCACCTAATTGCTATAAAATCTCAAGGCTTTCAGATATTAATATTTTACACAAATAGTTCGACAATTAAACTAATAAAACACTGGGCCTAGCGCTTGTTAAAATAAATTTTGAAAATTTTATATAGACGACCAAATAGTTTCTTTTCGCCGCCTTTAAATATGTGACACATGATGGCTAGATCTTATAAACGCAAAAGAGTCGCTTACGAAATATAGGATAGAATTAAATAAAATTTTATATTTCAAAGAGTTTAATTTTAAGATTCTTGAAAAAAATTGCAAAAAATGTCTCAAAAGTAAGCCGAAAATCTTATGAGCTACTGCATACTAAAATTTTAAAATATTTTATTTCATTTTCTTTTTAAGGAAGTTTGAAATTTTCATGAAGTTTTGTTGAATTTTTTAAAATTTTGTATAAAGTTAAAAATTTGACCGAGTCCTATTATTTTTTCAGCCCAGGTTTTACGTAAATTCACAAAACTAAAATTTTAAATAACTTTTTTTTGTTTTCTTTTTTATTGTTGTTGTAGTTTCCGACACGGTAGGAATCTACTGAATTTTGGAACGATTTTCCGCCATGCCTTGTCAAGTTTGATTTTAAGACAAACCGGTTTCGGCGTTGTGCCATCTTCAGTAGATTTTTTTGTTCTTTTATTAAAAATTCAAATTTCATGATTGTTAAAAATCTAAAATCTCTTTTTTTAGTTTTTTAAAATAATTTATTTTGAAATCTTAACATCAGTTTAAAAGAACTTGGCACACGTTTATGTGGCTATCCAAAATTCAGAACATAGAATATTCGGCGATTTTAAAAATGCAAATGAATAAATGTACCAAAATAATTAATTTTAAAATACTTCAAACGTTATTTTGAAGGAAAAGTTTATATAAATAATATTATTTGATTGTTTTACACGAATTTATTCTTTAATATTAAATTTTTTTTTTTAATTTTGCTTTTTGAAAAAAATTGTTCTTTTTAACAATAAGAAATGAAATGTGTTTTGAATGCAAATTGCGGTTTAAATTTTGCATACAAATATGTTTTTTTAAATTTATTTTTTTAGAATTTTTTTTTAATATTAAAATTTTCATATTATTTAAAAGTAGTAGATACATACATTTTTGGAGTCAAAAACTACATATTTTTTCAAAACGTTTAAAAAATGCAATATCAAATAATTTTTTTCTTTGAAATATATTTGAGAGAAATATATTTTGAATACAAAATGGTATTTAAATTTTGTATTCAATTTTGTGTTTAGTGTTTTTAAAGATACATAAATTCTTTGAACAGAAATTTAATAAAGCTACAGAAATATATAGAAATTTTTGAAATATTAAATTCTAAATTTACAATTTTTTATGATTCTGAAAAAGTTGTAATTTTCTAAATTTGTAGTTCTACAAATTTAAGAACATAAAAAATCGAGCACTTAAATATTTTTAACACGAAAATAGCTTCCAAAATCCGTTGAAAAATGATTGTAAATGGACATTTTAAACTGATTGATAATACTAAATCCCAAATATTTATCTAAATTTTTGTTTCAGAAAATGCGAACAATTCTTTTGAACTTAAATAATTAAAACATTTTTTTTTAAATGTGTAAACTTTAAAGGTTAATTTTGAATAATCCTATATTTATGTTATGTATTTCAGAAATCTGTGAAGTATTTTAATTAAGAAAATTGTATGGAAAAAATTTGTGAAGTAAACAAGTGGCAACTCTTGCGTTTAAAAACTTCGGATCGTAATGCTAAATTTGCGTTCTTTTTCCAAAAATCCTCGCCAATAAAACAAGAAGTTAAAAAATGCGCCATTTTTACAATTTATTGTTATACAATATTTGTTTTTAAAATTTTTTCTTGTAATTATAATTTTTTTGTTTTTTTTTTTAATTTGAATTTGTATGTTGTATTTACAAATCCAATTACAACACATCATCGTTGGTTACTTTGCAAACCTAAACAAACAGAAAATATTCCCAAAACATTGTGTGTCCTTCGACATTCGCAGCACCCCCTACACTTCTTCTACGTACGTCGCTCGCTACCTATATTTCATAACGCTTGCCCCACACCGGCTGATACAAATACAAATAGTTTTCCAATTGAATTTTTTTACGCAAATGCGCTCTCGATATTACCGTTAGGGACGTATCACGGGTCTGATGATTGTGAAAGAAGCCACAATAACGCGCCGCTTTGAATTCCCTCAACTCCTGCAATTTACGCATGCGCGTTGTAGCCTTCGTTGTACATTGTCTCAAAATGACCAATTGTTTTTTCATGCAACGCCTGCATATATTCAATTTCGTATTAAAATTATGAAAATAATCACCAACGGGTTGTTGTCCACAATAAAGGCATTTCGCTAAATTAGTCCAACTACAAAAAACTGCAGTGGCTGGCCAAATGAAGCGACGCTTACCAAAGGCGAGACAGTACTTGAGTTCGGGCAGCTTTTCGTGATGTGAGTAGGTGCCGGGCCTAGTTGAGGAGATTGGTGAATGTGATTTCTTGTAACGAGTACTACTTACTTACCCTGGTGTCACGAAACTAGGTTCTCTTCTCAAACTCACGCCACTATTAAATGGTTTATAATTTGATTTAACACTTTTTTCCGGTTCCTTATGGTATGTTCCCACAGGTGGACCATATTGTTTCTGTAACGGTTTCATACGCGGCGTTTGGCTGGCGAACGCAGAAAAGCCGCGCTTCGAGGGAAACTTGAAAAGAGTAAATTTCGCAAATGAATCTCGTCGTTCACGCTTCTTGTAATCAAACCTTTTTCAATATGCTGCCGTTGGTTTTTGTTTGTGCTCCTTCATCCGATTTCAATGTACCTGCGCTCGCCGCAAAATAAGGGCTATATTCCCATTGTAAACGCTGCATAACACTTCCAAAGGCGATAAGTGGTTTTTTTGCATCATCGATAACATAAGTAAAGTCTTATAAATAAATACATACATACATATAAGGCAACGATTAGTATAAAAATGTGCGTGAAAACTGCGACAGCTTACCTTCCATTTTTTTTTTTTAGTTTTTCGGACACTCAATTTTAAAGATAAAAAATATATTCATTCAAATGGTGGAACGATGTATAAAAAGTGCGCGACTAAAAAATGTATAAAACTTCATTAATAATCAAAGACTAGCCAAGTCAACGACTAAATCATTTGTATGTATTGCAAAAGCTTCAAAATGTAAAATGTAAATTTTCATTTATAGCATTATGCTTTCAAAATATACAGTGTGTAATGAATTCGAGAAAAAATTACTTTGTACTTTATAAAGTTCTTACAAAGATGCTTTCCTGGGCAATCAAATGGAAATCTTCGTCTACAGAGGCGAAAACCTACAATAACCACTAAAGATGTTGAGTTTAAGTAAAGTCATTCGAAAACCTGACTTCGCTATTCACCACCAGGAGAAAGCTTCTAATTTCAACCTACTTTGCCTTAACAATTAAACTAAAATACAACTTTTATTATAAAAAAAAAACTTGGGAAAACATACGACTTGATCTCATTTCATCGATATTAAAAGCGTTGATCTGCCCCCGAAGCTGTGGAGTAGCAATGGAATGTCTTATTTTTCCGGCTTAAATTACGAATCCTTATCCCACGAACTAAAGTAATGGGGAGAAATTCTTTTCGCTGAACGCTTCGACTCTTCTTTTTCTACGGCTAGCTTGAAAATGAACTGCAGCGCAGCGCCGGAAAGCTTTTGATCACATCTTGAAGAGGCTTTTAAAGGAAACTAAGTCTCAGAACTCTCAGCTGTAATATTGTTACTACTAGTACCGTACCGAATATATCATTGGCAGAAGAAGTTCTTCAACCACCGAACTTCATTGAGGTGCCTGTTCTCGTCATCTCGAAATGAACATTCTTGCCTCAGAAAATACTTCAAACCAAGGTACATTAAACTACTATTATACTACATACTTACTGGTTATGCATTTAACTTTTTTATATTACACCATCAATGCCAGGATCGCGCTTGTATCCCCTCAATTCAAAGTTTTTCTTCTAAGCAAAAAAAGCTCTGAAACTCTAATATTAAAAATTTGTTGTCCTATCTGAAGAGACGAAGAGGATGTAGAGAGTGTGGAGTACTGTTTTTGCGTTGTTCAATCGCAAAGAAGGTGTTTTCTATAAATAGTTCATTCATAATTGGGATCATCTCGATGGTGGGGCGTCCGTTATATTCAACCCTTCGGAATGGAAACACTATGCTTCTATCGAGAGGTTGAGATAATAGAATGAGAGTGCTCACTCAAGTGGTATCGCATAAGCCCCCGCACTACGGAAGCCCGCTGGCTTGATTTGTCGGATAGACCGGGAGTGCACCTTGGCCAACTCATTCTCCCGACTGTACGGAGTTTCCCGTCTCCGATTTTGTAGACGAGCATCGCGGGAAGACGGTCGGAACGGACGAGATTCCGAGCCGCCTTGTCGCCCTTGGTTGCGGTGTTGAGATGGTCGGAACGGACGTGGTTCCGAGCCACCCAGTCTCCAGTTATCGTATTGAGGGCGTGGTCGGAACGGACGCGGTTCCGAGCCACGCTCTCGCCTCTCGTGTTGCAGGAGCGGTCGGAACGGACGAGGTTCCGAGCCGCCAGCAGCAGAGGCGCGTTCTCTTGCAAGGGAGGTGGACGGTTGGAACGGACGAGGTTCCAAGCCGCTCACCCGCTCTGCCGAAGTTCTGCGGTTCGATGACGACGTAGTTTCGGTTACGGTCATCTCTTCGGCAAGTTCTGCCTCTTCCACCTGCTGAGCCCAGGACTTGTACGTCTCCGTTGGATGGATGGAGAGCACGTCATCCGAGCTGTCGTCTTCGGGCCTAGTGCTAACGCGCCCCGTCTCGGCACCAGGTTGCACCCAGTCGCTCTCATCTGCGAGATGCAGTGACGTATGGTGCTTTTCGCGGCACCTGTGGCAGCGGCCCTTACTTCCGCAGATTTCCAATCGGTGGAATGGCGATAGGCAATTCGGGCAGTACCGGTGTATGAGGATTACTCGGAGCCTCTCCTCGGCAGTCTTCTCGCGGTATTGGGGACAGAGCCTTATCGCATGGTTGCCTCCGCATAGTCGGCAGGCTATGATAAACGCCTCGGAGCTCTGCTCGGACTTCATACGTCGCGCAGTATAGCGAGTCATCTTTCCTGTAATGGGATAAATGCTAAACTTAAACACAATAGGGTTAAATGGTTACCGCTGATTGTTGGGGTTTGGTTGGGTGGCGAGCGTGGCGCAAACTGGAGCTTCTTAAGAGGTGCTGGTCCTATCCGATGGTAACAAGACCAATTTGACGATTGGTCTCGTAACGACTCCCTTCTCGGTGCGAATTTCTGCAACTCTGACTCGTTTGTCGGTGCCGTGGTGAACGTTGACGACTCGTCCTAGTCGCCATTCGTTTGGAGGAAGGTTGTCCTCTCGAATAACAACCAGGTCGTCCACCTGTAAGTCTGGTTGCTGTCGCTTCCACTTCGTTCGCTTTTGAAGCTCGTTCAAGTACTCGTTCTTCCACCGTTGACAGAACGAATGATGCAGCGCCTTCATCTTGTGCCATCGGTTGACCACCGAGGCTGGATTCTCCGTGATCTCAATCTCAGGCGGAACTAGGATGGGACTGCCGACGAGGAAATGTCCAGGAGTCAATGGTTCCAGGCTATTGGCGTCAGTGGATGCTGCATTAAGCGGTCTTGAATTGAGACACGCTTCAATCCTACATAGTAATGTGGAAAACTCTTCGAACGTATATTTACAATTAGATGCAATTTTTCGAAAATGAGACTTGAAACTCTTTACACCTGCTTCCCATAAGCCACCCATGTGCGGAGCAGATGCTGGGATGAAATGCCAAGAGAGCTGCTGATGAAAGTATTTGGACGTTACATCAGACTTCGAATGAGCAAGAAACGCTTTAAATTCTGTTTTTAAAGCTCTAGATCCTCCGACGAAATTGGTTCCATTGTCGGAGTATATATTTTTTGGGCACCCCCTCCGTGATACGAACCTTGAAAAGGCAGCCAAGAAGGTGGGAGTGCTCAAGTCGTTTGCGGCTTCCAAGTGGATAGCCTTTGTTGCGAAGCAAACGAACAGGCATACGTAACCCTTCGTGATTACGCAGCCTCGCCCTCTATAACTTTTGATCTCGAATGGACCAGCGAAATCAACGCCCGTATTAGTAAAAGGGCGCGTGAAGGTAGTACGTTCTGATGGGAGGGCCGCCATGATTTGACTTTGCGCCCGCTTCCTATAGATTGTACAAACCTTGCAGTTATGTATGATCGATTTGATCATTACTTTGACCCGAGGGATCCAATATTGCGCTCGAAGAAGCCGCAACATTAACTGGTTTTCCCCATGTAAGGAGATCTCGTGAGTAAATTGAGTTACCAGTCGCGAAAAATGAGAATTGTAGGGGAGAATTATAGGATGACGTTCGCTATAATTTAAGTCTTTCGACGCCCCAAGTCGTCCCCCCGCTCGAAGTAGATTATTTGAATCTATGAACGGATTAAGTTGGAGGATTTCACTCTTGGAACTTATTCTCTGTCCCTTCTTTAAGTCAGAACACTCACTCGGAAAGTGTTGTTCTTGACAGAGTGCTATCATTCGTTGAGTGGTGGCTTTGATTTCCTCAGAGGAAATCGCGGTAGACGGAGCGGTAAATTTAGCTTTCCGAATAGGGTGCGTACTTTGAAGAAATCGCAAGACATACGACAGCACTCGCAAAGCTCTCGGAAGTGAAGAGAATCTTTGAAGAATGTCGTACATCTCTACAACTTTTGTCGCGTGCGACAGTACCCGCTTCTCTTCTTGGTCGGTCTGGAACACCGAGTCCTGAGAAGGCCATTCCGTCCTACCTTCTTGGAGCCAAGAAGGGCCCTGCCACCACAACGAGTTTCCAACCAAGTCGGGAGCTTCGACTCCTCGGCTGCCTAGGTCGGCTGGGTTCGAGGACGAATCCACATGGTACCAACTCCGTTGGCCAACCTTCTCTACAATTTTGGTTACCCTGTGCGCAACAAAGGTCGACCAAGAACACGGTGGCTTCCGTAGCCAAGCCAGAACGATGGTGGAATCAGTCCATAAGAAAATCTGTAAGGATCGAAGATCCAAGTTAGGAATCACTGATTCCACCATTTCTGCCAGAAGTACCGCGCCACACAACTCCAAACGAGGCAGTGAGATTGTTTTTACAGGTGCAACTCTCGTTTTCGCTAGTAGGAGATTGACCGCAACTCTGTCTCTCCCTTCGACGCGCAGGTAGATAGCCGCCGCATACGCCTTCTCCGATGCATCACAGAAACCATGAAGCTCCATCTTTTCCGTCGGTGAAAATTGTACCCATCGTGGAATTTGGATTTCTCCTATTGCCGAGTACTCCATGGCAAACTTTGACCAGCGCTCAAGTGTTGTTGAAGATACCGGCGCATCCCAATCCGTTCCTTCCAACCAGATGTTCTGCATTAACATCTTCGCCACTATGATGATCGGTGCGAGCCACCCTAGTGGATCGAACAATTTAGCGATGGCTGACAAAATCTTGCGTTTTGTCACTATTTGAAATTGATCTAACTCTTTCGCAGCGAAGTAGAATTGATCCGAACGCGCATTCCATCGTATGCCGAGAGCCTTCACGCTGCTCGTGTCTTCGAAGTCCAAGAAGTCTTGGCTGAGCAAATGAGAAACTGGAATATCGCGCAAGACTTCTTTACTATTGGCAGTCCACTTACGAAGTGGGAAACCTGCCGAACTTAAGGCCTCGGTGATTTGATCCCGGGCCTTAATGGTGGACTCTAAGTCGTGTCCACCTGCGAGCACGTCGTCGACGTACATGTGTTGCTTGAGGACTATCGAAGCGATCGGAAGCGATTCGTGAACGTCGTCGGCTAGTTGCAGAAGCGTCCTTATTGCGAGATAAGGAGCGCAGTTCACCCCGAAAGTGACAGTATTCAATTGAAATTGACGAACTGGTTCACTTGTAGAATCGCGAAAGAGTATTCTCTGAAATTTCCTCTGTTGAGGCTGAACTAGGATCTGACGATACATTTTCTCTATGTCACTACTGAAGACGAATTTGAATAACCTCCAGCGGAGGATCAGTATCGTCAGATCGCTTTGTAAAATTGGTCCAGGCAGTAGCACATCATTGAGGCTTACTCCATTGTCCGACGGACAGGACGCATTAAACACCACCCGAACCTTCGTAGAAGTACTTTCGGGTTTGGTAACCGCATGATGGGGCAGGTAATAGTTACCGGACCGGCCCTCATCCGGGAAACTGGACACCTCAGTCATGTGATCCAGTTGTTGATACTCCTTGAGTACCCTAGTATATTTCTCTCGTAAAGAGGGATTTTTTGCCAGACGACCTTCGCTGCGAAAGAACTGTGAGAAAGCTATCTTTCGCGAGCACCCTAGAGAAACCTCTGTCGGAAAATTCCGACGAAATGGTAATGAAACTATAAATTTCCCCGATTCGTCTCGCTTGGTAGTGTCTCTAAAAACCTCCTCGCAGTAATCCTCCTCTGGTGTACGAGCTCTGCTACGGGGCAGGTCCTCTAGTTCCCAAAAGGCAGCAAGCTGTCTATCCAGCGTCACCTCATTGTAGAATGAGACGCATGATGTTGTCGGCTTGGGTGAAGTCGTCCTTCCCGTCAGAATCCATCCGAAGACTGTCTCCTGAGCCAGCAGCGAGCCAAGAACGTCCTTCCGTAGACCGCCGAGCATTATTTGCGGATAAACGTCGCCCCCTAAAACCAGATCGACTTGTTCGTTCGCGTAGAACCGTTTATCCGCCAAAATCAGCCCCGGGAACGAATGCTGCAAAGCAGGATCGATATCGCAGGTCGGCAGATTTCCCGTCAGTTGAGGCAGCACTAGCGCCGTCGTCTGAATCACCACCAAAGGATCGACCGGGGATCCCAAGGTTATGGAACACGCCTGGCTGGTTTGCGCCGAAAGCGTGTTGTTGATTCCAGACACCCGTGCATTCACTTTCCTCGTTGGCAGCTTAATCCGACGTCGAAGTCGTTCCGTCATGAACGAACACTCAGATCCCGAATCTATGAGCGCTCTGGCCGAAAAAATAGACCCACGATGTCTAATGTTGACTTGAGCTGTTCCCAGTAGAACCCCTTTGTTCGTGTTCGTAAAACACGACTGTACTTGGGTGGTTGCTGTGGTGCTGGAGCAAACAAATGAGGTAAAACGCTGGTCTCGCTGGTATGAAAAACTGCTGCTTGCTGCTGGTCGGTTCAAAACGGAGTGATCGCGCACAAAATTCTACTTTGTCGCCGGACCGGCTGTTTTGCCTTAGCAAAACAGTCGGTTCGGCGAACAAAAGGATATCCCGTTAAATCGGGTGATCACTTATAGCCAATGACTAATAAGTCCGAATACCAGTATTTTTGAAGCCAGGCTGTTTCCCAGCAGTAAATCAGCCAGGGTGAACCCGTGAAAACTACCCAGCCGTAAACTGGTTCAGGCTGCTGGCCTGAACAGAATGAGAGTGCTCACTCAAGTGGCATCGCAATGGCACTTACTTCCCTAAGTGTGTCTCTCTGCTCGATTAGCCGCACTTACTAATCGGCCCTTCGACTCCAGTGTTTTTCAAATTGCCAATAGACCTAAAAGCTGAACGAACCGAAATATTTTTGAAGGCGCATCGACTCCTTATTTACGCCGTTTATTATACATAAACCCAATTCGCTACTACAAAGAAAACTACCATCTCTTGAATTTTACACGAATGTGCGCAAACATTTTACTTTTATTCGTACGCTGAATATTATTAAATTTTTGTAAATTGATTTTTACAAGTTTTAATTTTTTTTGTTTGCAGATCTTCAGTCTCGTTTGTCTACTGAAGCATCCTGCGAGGATTAGTATTTCAATTATATGATTTAGATTTTTTTTCTTTAGTCTTCAATTTAGGTACTGTTTTGTTTAGAATTTTTTTTTTGAAAAACAATTTCTATTATTTTATGTACATTTTTGAACTTAAAGCTGCAAAAATTAGCCACGTCTGTGTCCACTTCTGTGCCCTAAGCGACACTCATTACTGAATATACCATTTTTGCATCTTATCGAAGGTATACAAGTAATTCTCTAAAGTAATTTTCTTACGCAAAACTGGTAGCGCATACTTTTTTATAATCATCTTTGAACCTTTGTGAATGTGATAGAAGTCACACCAACGCGTCGGCTTGTATTTGCCCAATGCCTTAAGTGTGCGCACGCGCTTTATAATATCGGTTTTACAGTTACTCAACGTTTGTAGCTCTGTATTCATACAGCGCCGACAGAGGTCCAGATGTGTTTCAAAATTGTGAAAATAATCACCTTCTGGTTGGCAATTGCATTTAAAACATTTCGATTTGTTTTCAATTCCACAAAACACGCTGACTGCTGGTTTTACGAGACGTTGCGTGCCGAAAGCCATGCTAACCGAGAGTTCGTGACGTTTGACATAGCAAGCATGATCGGAGGGGCTGGCAAAAAACAATAACACACATTCCTTTAAAAATTCGGAAATATATTATTTTTTTTTTTTTAATTTACGCAGGTGTGTTGAATTTCGGTTGAGTGGCAGCAGCCGTCAAGTTAAAAGGATAATTAAACTTTGCGCTGGGCTTTTGCTCTTCCACGTTGTAGTAGCCTGGTGCCGGTTGCTGCGTGTTTGGTGGTTCCTGAAAACGTTTCGTTTGACTAGCCAAACCCGCATATCCACGTTTTGATGGATACTAAGTGCGCCAGCAAGAGAGTTCAATAAAGTTAAAAAAAATAAAAAAAATTTAATATAATTGGGTTTGGATTACGTTTTTCAACAAGCTTGTACAACATCGTCCGCTTGGTGCTATTTCAAAGCGTTTTATTTTTATCTTGCGTCTTATCTTTTTAATTGAAGTAAAGCGTTCCTTGCCAGTGCCAAATGCTATGCGTGGTGTTGACGGAATTGGAAGGTAGTACGGAAATTCTATGAAGCCTGAAGTCATTTTGCTATCGAATTGTTACATTTACAATAACTCACCGTGTAATTTCGTTTCAAACCTATTGATCGATAATAATGCCATAAAGCGTATGGTCACTCAAAATTGTAATCAGATGAATAATAAAATTATTTAAGCCGAATAAGTTTAAAAAACCGGAAAAAATGAATTTCAGAAAGCCAAACGAAGAAAATTGCGATTCAAAATGTTCAAGAAAAATTTGAATTACCAATTGTCAATTGGATTCAGCTTGCCAATTCGAAAAAAAAAAACTTAACACTATTTTGTGAAGGTGAGACTTAAGAAAACTTATTGGAAAAGCCTTAAATGAGTTAGAATTCACAAGAAATACTTGCTTTCATTATTAAAGCTTTGCTTGATGTGGCTTTGGCATTAAATTGGATACACAAATCGTCATCGATTTTCGTGTGCTTTCACTTAACAGTTTAACCTTTCGTTAGCAGCAGCTTTCACATTCTCGAAAGTTTTGCATATTAGAAGCTTTCACTTTTTTCACTTTTGAAAAACTTTATGTTATACTAATTTCTTTAATAAAGAGCTCTGATAACTGCAGTCAAACATCGAATCAAAGTAAGAAAAATATATTTGAAATTGACTTCCGGCACAGTCAGCTTTGCAACAATGCTTGTTACTTACTAGTTTACCGACCTGCTGCGTTTCACAAAGTTACTATTTGCAGCTCGCATTTTTCTTAAAAGTTAACCTATTTCACACTTTCCAGGTTGGTATATTACATTTTCAAACAGATCTAAAATTAGTTTACTTATGAGCTTTCGATTTCAATTAAAAGCTTTAATTTTTAAAAGCGCTGTCTAGACAGGAGCTTTCATAATCTAAAAGCATTGCAGATTTTTTTCATATGTCTAATACTTTTAATCAGTCTTGACTTTGCTTAAACCATTATTATTCTTCACCAAAAACACAATATAACTCCAATAAGCATTTATGTGCCTTTATTGCCATCCAGAACTCACCAAATCTTTATAAAAGACCGTATAAAATTCGAAGTCATCACATCTCTACCCTTCACAAACTCTTATACATGTAAAGATAATTTTCCGTCTTGATTTTATACTTCAAGGTCGATGTAGGCATATACTGAATGGCAGCCGTGGTGCCTTGATGATCGTGAAAGAAACCACAGTACCTTACCGGTTGGTAGAGATTTAATTCGTTGTGCCTGCGCGCGCGATCAAACTTATCGGTGGAACAGTGTTTCAGTATGCGTAACTGCTTCTTCATACAACGTCGACACATATCCAAATTCAATTGAAATTGATGGAAATAATCGCCAATGGGAGTTCTATTGCATTTCGAACATTTCGCTATATTAATCGGTGTGCAAATAATCGCCACAGCGGGCCAAAAAACGCGTTTCGAACCAAATGCGGAGCATATCTTCATGCTAGGCTTAGATTTGACGAATGCATAATCGGCTGGACTGTGTGTTGAAGCGCATTAGTGCGTTAATTGGCGTTACAAAATAAAGCTTAAAAAGTCGACAAGCTCACCTTGGCGTCACAAGTTTCTTGGGCTCATCCCTCTTGGTGCCAACATTAAAGGGGCGAGCCGCTTGTTTGGTTTTCTTTGGCGGCACAATCTTTTGAGAGACCAACGACGTGAAACGTGATATTTCGGTGGGCGGTAGGCGTGGCAGTTTGCTGGCAAACGATGAATAGCCAATCGTCGATGGATACTAAGAGTATAGAGGTGGAAATTTTTCGTCATGCGTGCATTAAAAATGCATATCTTTTATACTTACTTTAATATCCAAACCTTTTGTGTGATAGTATTCGAAGGGACCAGGAAAATCGCGTACTTCGCCCTGTATTCTGCGCATAAATGGCGTAAGGCCAGGTCCAGACATGGGCAGTGTAATACGCTGCATGCCAGAGCCAAAGGCGACGCGTGGAATTTCCGGCGGATTTACGACGTAAATGAAGCCTAGAAGGAAGAATGGGGAAAACGTCGAAGAATTATAGAGCAAACTATAAAACTTGAGCACAATTACTCTAATTTTTTAACGGTTTTCAAATTGTATCTACGAAAATACTTAATTTGGCAATTTTCTAAGTTTTCTTTTTTTCTCGAAACAACTACTTCCGAGCCTAAAAGATTTTCTTTTTCAAGTAAAAATTTTTCCGTGAAATATTTCTACATTTACACACTTTAAAGCTTGAATTTGTGTGTATACTCGTATATTGAGTGAAAGCCTACAACTCAGCTTAAAAGCTTTTTGTCTTTAAAGTCCTTAGTTTCTACAATGTATGATTCTTTTGTTTAACGTAATTTCGTCTAAGCTTTCAGTCTAATTTCAAAGTTGTATTTTTTTTAACATATTATTTTTTTCTTAACTTTAATGGCTTCCAGGTTGTCCTCAATTTAAACCTTTTTGTAATTTCCAGTTTTTCTTTATGTGATATTTCTTGACGCGACTGAATGGAGCTTTCACTTTCTAAATTATTTACTAACACTTTTAATGTTTCAAATTAACGTTGCTGAAAGGGGCAACGCCAAAGTTGTTTTTTTTTTTTTTTTTTCAAGAGAAAACATTACTTAGACTTTTAGCGATTTCGTAGTGAAATTTTTTAATTCAGGAGTTATTTGCTCGAAAGCTTGGTATTTTTGCAACACATATTCTTTACAGCTATTTTAAAATTTTAACAATGAAGTCCTTGCTGAGGTAGCTTTCACTTTTCGGAGCTTTCACTTCTTAAGAGATTTTACTTTGAAGAGCTTTCACCGTACTTTCGCGTAAAATCGTTCAAGACCTGTTTGCGTAAGCTTTTCAATAAAAACTTTAGTTACAAAAGCTTTTTCCACTAAAAGTTTGCAAAATTTCTATTAATCTAAATGCGCATGGAACCCCTAATTTGAATATTCTTCACTTTTAGCAGTAAATTCTACTATCCAATTCAATTAAATTTTAAAATCTACAAACTTATTTCACTTGTATTAGTTCGTATTACTTTTATTCGCTCTTGCCCGCGTTGTTATTAGCTGCGTTTCGCGCCTTTGCGCCCTTAAACTTTCGCGCTCCGATTTTGTTAGTTTCTTCAAAAACATGTCGCAACCACAAGCAAAATCCAACTGACGCATATGAAGCTAATGAAAAGCAAAATATTTCAATGTTCGCGCGCAATTCATTCATTTAACAAAATTTCAGCGGAACGACCAAATCGAACGCCATTCAAAGTATGTACATACATACATATGTAGGTCATCCACGGCGGGTGAAGTGTGCAAAAAGAGGTAAGCACCTTTACTGAACAACAAATGGCTGTGCGCGTTAACGAGTAGAGTTTAATGAATGTTTGTCTCGTTGTTGTTCAATTGGACGGACACCCACAAGACCAAAAAAAAAAAGGCTCACTCACGCAACTCATTTTCGCACGCATATCCTTTATCGATATTGATTGGTTGCTCCGTATACATACACACATTCTAAGGTATGAATTGATATCGCTATAAATCGCTGTAAATTGCTTGTTGATGCTAACTTCCGTATGCGCTGTTACCTCCAACAGTATTTTTACCATGCACATACATACAAACACTCACACACGCACATACACTGTTGAGGTAATCGCATTTACTGTTGCTTTACTAAGCTTCCACTGGCCCACTTGTACCTCCTTGTACTTTTAACATTTTCCTCTACATCGCTTGGCTCGAAAATTGGTGCTTTCTATTTACTCACCCTCCATTGTATTATTTATTCGAAAATTTTTGTTAAAAAAAATATGAATAATAATGCAATATCGCAAAATATGTGTGTTTATAAAAATGTGAATATCAAGCAGTTCAATTGATTATACGAGTATGTATGTATGTATGTATGTATATATGACAATTAGAAAAAAAGCATTATAATTCATTCAAGCAAAAGTTATACATTCTATGAAGCTCATGCAGAGTAAATTTTTTTAGGAGTATATACAAAATAATTTGTGTACATACAAATGAATATAGTAAAAATATTCAGTAAAGCATAGTAATAACTTTGAAAAGGAAACGCTCTGAAAATATTTTATTAAATTATTATATATGGATTTTTAATGAGATCAAGGCCGGAAAAATAAAACAACTGAATAATATGTAACTTATTTTATTTATTCGTCAATATTTCGACTTCTGTCTAAAGTCATCATCAGGACTGCAAAAAACAACAGAAGGCGTACACACTAAAACAATAATTAACACAACTTACACTGTCGGCTGCGCCTGGTAAATTATTCAAGGTCACAGTGCTTTCTTCCAAAAAAAAAATAATAATAATTAAAATCGTAGAGTCGTATTCAATAAATAATCATCAACTATATAAATTACTTTAGGTATAATTTATTTTAATTAAATTAATTTTAAAAAATTTAGATCAATCATGTTTAATCGAATTCAATTCAAATTTTAATTTAAAGAGTATTTTCTTTTCGTCTTTCTCTTATCCGACAGGGTAGGATATTGATATTTGTTGGAACGATTTTCCATGAAGATGGCAGAACACCGAAAGCGATTTGTCTTCAAACCATACTTGACAATTGATTTACTTAACTTCAATACAACTCAAATTTGACGCAATTTTTTTAGTTCAATAAATTTAAATTAAACATTGCCATAAAAATCAATTTATTTTATATCGATTCAGTTAAAATTTATCTAATTCAATTCAAATAAATATAATCTAATTCCATTTAGTCCAATTAAATAAATTTCAATATAATTAAATGCAATTTAAATAAATAATATAAAATAAATGCATAGGTCACTAAATTAAATTATGTAGATTCATTTAAACTAACGAACAAATTAACTTCAATTAAATTATACCAAATAATATATTGAAATAATCAATTTATTTAATTTCAATGCCAATTCATTAAATTTTCATACACTTAAACGTAGTTCAATTAAATGGAATGAAATAAATTCGAATGATATTGTCATCCAAAAAATTCAGCAAAATAAAAATAAATGCAGATAAACAAATAAAATAAAATGCAAAAGTGCAGAAATAAAATAAGATACACAAAAAATATTTAAAATTGCTTTATAAAATACAGAACAATTAGACTTAATAAAATAAAAAAAATTTGTAAAATGAAAAAAATTAACTAACAATAAAGATTTATTACATAAAATTTAAACGAATTGTTAAAAAGAAAACAGGTAAAATTATATAAAAAGAATGCAAAAAAAAATGTACGCCCAAATTGAAATAAGATACACAAAAAAATTGAAAAGTGCTTTATAAAATACAATACAATTAGACTTAATAAAATATAAAAAAATTTGTAAAATAAAAAAAATAAACAAACAATAAAAATTATTTACATAAAACTTAAACGAGTTGTTAAAAAGAAAATAAATAAAATTATATACAAAGAATGCAAAAAAAAAATAAATTTACGCCAAAATTAAAAAAAAGATAACCAAAAAAAAATGTAAAAGTGCTTTATAAAATACAATACAATTAGACTTCATAAAATAAAATAAAAATTGTAAAATGAAAAAAATTAACTAACAATAAAAATTTATTACAAAAATTTAAACGAATTGTTAAAAAGAAAACAAATAAAATTATATAAAGAGAATGCAAAAAAAAAATAAATTTTCGCCAAAATTTAAATAAGATACACAAAAAAAATTTTACATTGCTTTATAAAATACAAAACAATTAGACTTAATAAAATAAAAAAAAATTTGTAAAATGAAAAAAAATAACTAACAATAAAAATTTATTACATAAAATTTAAACGAATTGTTAAAAAGAAAACAAATAAAATTATATAAAGAGAATGCAAAAAAAAAATAAATTTTTGCCAAAATTTAAATAAGATACACAAAAAAAAATTTAAAATTGCTTTATAAAATACAAAACAATTAGACTTAATAAAATAAAAAAAAATTTGTAAAATGAAAAAAAATAACTAACAATAAAAATTTATTACATAAAATTTAAACGAATTGTTAAAAAGAAAACAGATAAAATTGTATACAAAGAATGCAAAAAAAAAATAAATTTACGCCAAAATTTAAATAAGATACACAAAAAAATTGAAAAGTGGTTTATAAAATACAATACAATTAGTCTTAATAAAATATGAAAAAATTTGTAAAATAAAAAAAAATAAACAAACAATAAAAATTATTTACATAAAACTTAAACGAGTTGTTAAAAAGAAAACAGATAAAATTATATACAAAGAATGCAAAAAAAAAATAAATTTACGCCAAAATTTAATAAAGCAAAATATATTAAAAATAAAAAAAAATAAAATAAATTTAAAAAATATATTAATTCAATAATAAAATATAATAAATAACAAAAAAAAAGTAACAAGAAAAATATTAAACTGGTAAAGAAAATTTATTAGAAAACATCCGAAAGGAATTGTGCCGAAAGTGTAGTTTCGTCTTTTTCCTCCAACGAAGTGGACTTTTTACCCTTTCCATCACTGCCTAATATTCCCTAGGTATTTTAAACTGTCTTTTTAAATTTATTTTTATCAATTTTCTTTTCAACAAACATTTACAAAGACATCCCGTTGAAATGCCAATTTAATATATAAAGAACAGCCACTGTGATATAAAGTACAACTTCAAACAAAATATATCGCAGCAACTGTTCCCTGCACTTAAATGGCGATCAATTTCAAACAAGTACACTATTTTCGTACGCACTGCACTTATGTTGTTTTCTGAACAAACTCCATATAAAAGAAAATCACTGTGATATGATCATGAATAGGAAAGCATATCACAACGATCGTTCCTTTGATCAAGTTTGACACACACACACACACAGGCATTTGAACAAAAAATAATTTTGAAATCACAGCCAACGCTGCACTAAGCTTTTATTGTCAAAAGCTCCGTTGTAGTTATTCACTCGCGAACTTTCATGACGTTATTTTTTTTTCTGATTATGTTTTTGTTACAGTTTGCAGAGATTTTGTGTTTGAAGCTTTACTTTTCACTTTTGTTGCTAATAATCATTTTTCGAGACACACTTTGCCCAGTGTTGATTCTATAAAAAAATACCAACAGTGCTGTGCAAGCTGCGTCTCAAAATTTGACCCATACAAAATGTTATGTTATGACTCAGAATTATGGATAAACGAAAATCACTAAATCATTATGAAAGAACAATTTCACTTTCTCTTGTCGTTTTTTTCTCGTTTTCTGTCTAGAGTAATTATTATCTTTAATTTCAAAATGAGAGGCTTCATCAAAGCTCATCAAAAAATCATCATTTAATTTCTTTGAATCTATCAACGTTGTATAGCCGATTTATAATATAAGGAACAGCCACTGTGATATACCATAGACAAAAAATAAATCACGGCAACTATTTCCTGTACTTAAATGGCATTTTATTTAAGTTTTCTAACTGAAAATTTCAAAGTATGCAGAAAATTATGTTGCTTTTGAACAAACTCCATATAAAGGAAAATCACTGTGATATGAGCACAGAATGGAAAAACAAATCATATCACAACGATCGTTCCTTTAATCGAGTTTGTCGGTACTTGCCACGTACTCAAAAACTAATTTCACAATTCAAAAATACTCAAATACTTCGCTCAAATCAAGGAGAGCTTTCACCAAAAAAAAAAAAAAAAACACTTCTCATTTGTGCTTTCACAAAACATGCGTTACACACATTTTTTTTCTTCGTTGCTTTGTTCGCTTATGCTGACTTCGAGACAACGAACTTCAATGGTTGTCTAGCTTTATGAGAAAATCGATCATCTAAAGCTAAGCTACCAAAGAAGCTAATTGCTTCGCTTAAGGGTCCATGAGCCGTAAATATTATTTAATTATTTATGTACATGCGAGTATAATAACACTGCGAAAAATTCGTGCGCGTTTTAAAGTTGTATATCTTTTAAAATTATAGCACGAGTGTTCGGTCTAGTCACTCTGTCTGATAAGCCATGAATTAAGCGACTAGTCCGACAATCGCTGTTTAATTTTAAAATCATCAATTCGTTGTAAATTTTCGAATATTTTATTTGCGTTAAACACTTGTTTTTTTGTTGCTTTTATACAAGACTGTTTGTGGCGCCACCTTTCGAGACACACTTTGCCCAGTGTTGATTTGTGAATGGCGTATTGTCAACAGAACTGTACAAGCTGTGTCTCAAAACAGTGACCCTTTGCCTTTGTCCTTCTCTCTCTCTTTGACCGTCTGGCTCGCAGCTTTTTTTTTTTTTGTGATTTGGTGCACTCGCACTCGCATAGAAAACAAAAAAGCACACGCCCTTCTCATGTTGCACGCTACATTTGGTATTATAAGACAAACTTTACCCAGTGATGTATTTAGCGAATGTGGCCTGCTAATGTCAGCGAGCCGGGATTAACATCAATACTGAACAAAGTTTGCCGTATAATTTTGTTGGCCGGTGTGAATATTGTCGCATAGCCCTACTTGATTAGTTTTGAAATTTAAATCACACAACATCTGGCGAACGGATTAATGAACGAGCACAAAAATTGGATACGAAATGAACACTTGATCTCTGCCAAAAAGCGATTCTACACGCTCACCTCTCTATGATTTTCTGCACTATGATAATATTCAATTTCTCGCGCAGCTATTTATATCAAAACCGAAGCGCTTTCGGTTGGTCGCGTAGTTAGCCTTGATCGTCGGTAAATCGCTGTAAACACTAACAAATCGACCATTGTCCTGCCAAAGTAACTTATGCGTTCAAGGTGATCGCGCTAATGGTGCAAGCTACCTGTGCGCTCGTTACGCGGAAGGGCAAGGCTCAAAACGCGGAAATGGTAAATAAAGGATAGCATTGAGTAGCGTGTCAGGTAAACAAATGTATTAAGCCGAAATATATATATTTTTTTTTTTTGTATTTTGCAGTGTATAGTGTAGACAAATAATTGAAAATTTTGCTTGAAAATTTCTACTTCGCATGAAAAGCATTGATTCAAAAGATTTAAAGAGGTCTTTGCGTTAAATTTGGTATATGTATGCCCATTAGGGTGGTGCAAATATGGAATTGGAGAAAAAAAGGAAAATCGTTATTTGAATGCGCTCAGTCACTGGGATTGGTTTAAAAAAATATTTATAAGTCGATTCGATGTTTTTTTCATAGAAATAGTACAGTTTCTCTTCAAGAAACTCCTATAGCCAATTATTGGTTTAACAATTTTTTAGTGTTAATTTAACATTTAATATAAGCAATTATTTTTTTATGCGGTTTTTTAGAAATAAAAAAATTTTAAATAAGCAATGTGTTATTATTCATTGTAGCCTGTGAATTCAAAAATATTGATTCTTAACGTGTCTATACAAATTTTGAGTGTCTTGAGCGCGCTCTATGTATGTAATTTTTTGATTCTAAAATTTAAAAAAATTGTGGCATATTTTTTCGATAATAAAAAGCAATGCTAGCGAGTGTAAGCAATAAAATACTGACTTTACTTTTTTTTTGGAACACCCTAACTTACATGCTTCTGTTCAGAGGTATACGCAAATTTCAATTCGATACTCTTTTCATTGCTTTGTAGAGAAATTTTCAAAGAAAAAATTTCACGCAAAAAGACGAAAACTCTTTAAAAAAAGTTGTTGTGTATAAAATGAAAAAAAAATAATAAATTATAATAATTTCGTTGTAAAATTACTATACTTATTAAAACGCCAAAAAAATGTATTATAGATCTGCAAATTTTATTTTATTTTTTCAAGTAATACAAACATTAATGGAATATTTCAAATAAAGTCCGAAATAGCTTTAATTTAATTTTCATTCGTAATCATAATTTAAAAAAAAAAATTATTTACATGTAATTTTTTGTTGATTAGTTTAAATAGTAATTACTAAAAAGTATTTAAATCAGAAAGTCAGTAAATTAATGTTATTTTTTATTAATCATTTTTTAGCTGAATTTAAATGTTGTAATACAAATTGTGGTGAAATTAAAATTACATTTAATTTAATTTACATTATTCTCTAACAAAAACCATACATTATAAAATCCCAAATTTCTAAATCTTTTTAAAACTGATAAAAGTTTAACAAATAAAAGCAAAATTTAATAGTCCTTTCAATTTTATATAACAAAGTGCCAGTTTTAATTGGCCAAGGGTTACTTGATTTGTTTCGAGATTTTTTAATTTTTTATTTCAATGATCTACTTAAATTTTTGTCGACTTAATTTTTAATTTTTTTACGATTAAATACTAATTTTGTAAATTAAATATAAGTTATTGTAAATAAAATGGAATAGATAAATTTTGAATCAAAAAATATTTTTTAAAAATGCTCGCTGCAAATGGTTTTCTCTACATCTAATAATTAAAAGATGCTTTCTAGATTAAAAAATTTCGTTAAAAATATGTAACATTTGTTTCGCTCAAAAAACTATTAACTGATAAATAAAATATTTTTGTTAAAAAAAATATGCAAATACAAAATTTTATATTAAATTAAATGCACTTGCTTAGGTAACAAACTTGATGTTTATAAAACGGTTTCGGTTATCTTTGATTTTTGAAAATTTTGTTACGAAATTTCAATATCCGCCAAAGAGATTTCAACTATGCTCCTTCCTATAAGCACGTTTGAGATGTAAGGATCATACATAAAAATTCCTACTTTATATACATATGTGTATGTATGCATGTATCGATATATAGATATACACACATGTATATACACCTACATATATATACATATGTATGTCAATATGTATGAATCTCTAATTTAGTAGTAGAGCCATTTACATTTAAGTATTTATAGAAGAAAGTCAGAAGAATAATATTTATCATTCCTTGCGACCTTAGTCGGTGATTGTGTTTGTGTGCGTAGCATATCGACTATTAACACGAAGTTTGTAAGTTCCATGTGCAATTCTGCAAACAAGAATTTGCTCAGAACACCAAACATACATATGTACATATATGTAATTCACACCATCCATTCGCAAGAAGAAAAATTAAAGCAAAAATCGATGTGATGAAAAATGCGGCCCAAAACTTTCCCTCTTTAGGCTCGTATTTAATAATTTTTGTCAATTTTACCCTCGCCAAATGTCTGTACAAAAGCAAATTTTAAGTCAATTTTAAACTAAATCCACTTCAAGGTTCTTTAATATTTATTTTTAAACGCGATTTTACGCGCAAATGCAAAATTTGTGCGACCTACGCGGAAATTCTTAATACCTTTTCGACTTCTGGGAAGTAAGATCCTTACGCAGCTGCGTCTACTTACTAAGTTAGTAAGTATGTGTGTATGTGTATGCTTGTGTGTGTGTGCGTATGTCAGCAACTAGTTAGTTAAACAACCACTAGCCTTTAAGCTAACATATCCATCTAACCGTTTAATGGCGACTTAAGCCGGCAACTCGGTTTGTGACGGCGTTGAGAGAATCGCGTTAGCTGACCGTGTTGTAGAACAAAAGAATGGCATTGAACGCTTAAATCCTGTCAATTGTCCTTCTATTTGATAGTCTAACATATTTTGAAGGTGTTGTTATTGTTGTGGACGCTTAGCAAGCTTCGTAGTTGGCTTAGAATACCGTTTCTTCTGTTTTATATACAGTGATGCCAAGAAATAATGTCAAGATGGTTTTGTAACAAAAATCGCGTGAATTAAAATTTAACAGACTTTTTTTTTAAATTCAGTAAGTAATGAAATATATTTTGTTTAGCAAAATTTCCATACAATTGCTTAATTTAAATAAACAGCATAATAATATATAAAAATTTAATAATATAAAATAAACGAAAAAAAAAACATTTAAAAGGATATTCTTAGAATTGGTAAATATTAAATTTAAATAAAATCATAAGATGAAATTTAAAGATATTAAAAATAAAAAGTATATGAGACGAAAAAAAATTATTTAGCTGTAAAATATACCAAAGTATGACAACATTAAGCAGAAATTGATGTTTATTAAACTAAAAGATGTAAATAAAAGAAATTCAAAATACATATGTATGTATGTATGTATGTGTAATACTTAAAATTTGGAGCCCTAAAAAGAAAAACTTATTATCACACCTGAAAAATATTTACTTACATACATATGTATTTATGTACATACATATGCACATATGTACATACATATATAGAAAAAAAAACATGTGCTAGCAGAATATGTAAAAATTAGAAAGAAAAACAAAAAATTAAAAAAAATATGTTTTTCACATAAAATCTTATGAACAAAATTCTTAACAAAAAATTTATTTTATTTTGTGAAAATTTCGAAAAATTTAAAAAAAAAAGTGTGAAATAAAATATAAAAAATCAAATGAAGAACAATCTAAAGCCTAATAAAGTACTTTTTACTCACTTTAAAAAAAAAAACAACATTAAATTCTTTTTTATTAAAGGAAGACATAAAAATTACACAAACAACACATAAGTCAAATAAGCAAAACAAATCAAAACAAAAGTAAAAATATTTGTTTATTTCGATTGAAAAATATTTTTAAAAAAAAATTCTATTTTTATTCAAATTTTTCTAATTTATAATTTGTCAGTACTTTGCAGAGGTTATATTTTGTTTCAATTTGAAATTGAAAAGAACTTTTTGAAGTTACTTTAAAACAAATTAAAAAAAAAAAACTTTCTTAAATTAAAATTAGCTAAAATAAATAATTTATAAAAATTCATGAGTCAGCTGATTATCACTTAAAAAAAAATATTAACCCTTAAGCTGAAAATAAAAATTTTCTTTTTATTACAAATCTGCGCGTAAATAAATTAAACAAATTCCTTTTCATCGGAAAAGTAATAAACTTGTGTAATGTATAAAAATGTATAATAAAAATAAAATTGTGAAACATGTTTAACAAATGAAAGAAACAAATTCCTATATCACAAATTATTCATATAAATTTAAAAAAATATGTTATACTTATATTAAATTTAAATTTAAATTAATAAAAAAAAATATTTCAATTTATATTTTTTGTATCGGCCTAATGCTTTTTTTTTATCATAATACATAACAACAATTGGAGATTTTTGAAATATATCTTATACATTGCACTCGTTTGACAATATTTTTTAAACAGATTATAATTTTTTGTTTAATATAAATATTTTTTGTTTAAAAAAAATTGAAGCAATAATTACGTTAACTTATTTCAAAACTTAAAAAAAAATTTTTTTGTTAAACAAAATTTTGCCACTTTTTTGAGCCAACGAAATTCCGATTTTTGATAATAATTATAATATTGTATATGTACATCATACATATGTACGTATGTACATACAAACATACGGATTGAGTGTTACGGATGTGGCAAATTTTGTCGAGCATCAAAGTAGTACATAATAAGACTTAAATTTGAAATCTTAGAAATTGACAATTTCTGTTCACTGAGTTACTTCAATTTTTTTACATATGTATGTGTGTATGTGGTTATAAAACAAAACAGTTAGCAGAAAAATATTTGATAAAAAAAGTATACGATTCTATTTTCTTCAAATACAGTAATACATATACAGTTTTTTGAACTTTGTCATAAATGCCTAACTGCATTTACTGCAGCTATTTGAACCAATGCAACGAATTCTGATTTGAAAAATTTTTTTTTTTCACAATTGCCAAATTACTTACCAAAATCGCCAGCTCTAATGTTGTACACCATTTTCGTAATTATAAAAGAAAAAACACAAAAATTACTTATAAAATAATAATATTAATTTTAGCTGCTACTAATAAAATTATTATGTTTTTTTTACACATACACTTTAGTTTTGCTTATAATTTTAACACGCATTTTAGAACCTCTCAAATTTCACACACCCACCAACTCACTGCGTCAATTACAATTAGACAACTAATATGCGGAAATTATTTTCTAACAATTTGCCTAAAAGTCCAGCTTCAGTCATCATCAGCACAAAATGACACAAACATACACAGCTCAGTGTCATTGAACTCTCTTTCCGTTGCTCCTATCGCGATCCACATTTACTGTTCTAATGCAATTTGTTTTTCTTGCACATTTGCCTGTATTGTTTCGAATTGATGACGTTGTAGTTTGAATGTTTCTACTTTATGTACTACTTTCGCAAGTTTTACTCAGTGCGATTTTTTCCAGGTACTGATACTCAAATTGAGTGAGTTTCCATCAATGGTGGTCAAATTTCCAATTGAATAAATGCTTCCTTGCTTTTGTAATGTTACTCATTTTGCAATTGGGTGTGTTTACTTAAAAAAAAAAAAGGAAATTTTAAGGTTGGCTTTTGCTAGCTTGAAAGAAGCTCGTATCATTTCATCATCCTTTTGACTTTGGCTGTCAAATGGACGAGTGGTTTCTCATTAAAGTCCACGGATTGAGTAGAAATCGCCGGATGTGATCTTATCAAAGCGAAAGAGACTGAATCGTGTGATCGCTCGAGCTTGCTGCGACGACGTGATCTGAATATAGGTTAAGTGTGTTATGTGGTCTGACTAGCCTCACAAGACGTTATCTGATTGCGTTGGAATGATTGTTAATACCAAGTCTCGCATGACGTGAACTAACTACTTTGGAAGAAACTCGATTCTTTATTGAAAATTCCAGCACACAATTAGTAAGCTCCCTTGACTGTCACGAATACACTTGGCCAGAAGTGCGATTCAATTGCAAAAATCTAATCAAGCATAGTTCACCTTTTAAGACCCGCCTCGAGGTGGTTTTGTATGCAGTTTTTTTGCAAAATACCTGCCAGTTAGTGGGACCCATTTATGTGGAATAAAGAAGTATTACTTAGCCAACGAAAGTGAAGTCAGGCATTCGCCGAACAATTTTAAAATCTAAGCTCACGTTTTGTCTCTTTATCTCCAAATAGATATTGACCTGTGTCGACTACCGCTTTTACATACACCCACTGCCTAAAAACTATTGCAATAGTCTTGGGAGCGGAAAGTTGAGTTTGTTGGATACTCCATTCCAACCTTTTCATACACCTTCGATTTGTCTTATTCTTACCTTGGAAAACCTAATAGCATTTTGTAATAAAACCACACAGTCATGGTTTTTGTTTTGCATATTTTTTTTTATTATTTATACATATAAATACATAATGTAAGTAAGTAAACATTTTAGAGGTCGCAAAATGGGTTGATACTACAAATCATAAGAATCCATATACATACTTTTCTTTATACAATTAATTTATATTTACATATGTTTGTTCGTACATTGGAAATATAAGTCTGTTATAAACGTCTTGAAATTATTTTTTTTTAATGGAAAATCGTATTTTATATGACCGATGAGGTACACATTCATAATTTTCGCTTCATTTTAATCAAAGAAAAAAAAATTTCTTTTAGTTTTACCAAACAATTTGTATATTTATGTATATCGCACAAAAAAAGGAATATTTATAAGAATTTCTGTTAAAATATTTAAACAAAATATTTACCGCTCTATTCTGTATCAGTAAAAAATTTCTGTCACAATTTTGTTACAAAATAATATTTATAGGAAAAAGTTAAATTTTTGTCAGTTAAAAAAATTGTGTCATTGTTACAGAATCTGTTTTTTATTTGTATCTACATTGAAGATAAGCAATTTAATTGTTTTGCAGCAAATTAATAATTCAAAAATAATGTTTCTATACTTTGCGTTCACAAAAAACATGTTTTCGGCAACTTTTCAAAACTAAAGGCACAATACAAGCACATACATATGTATGTACATACATATATGTATATGTATAAAATATTCAAAAATTAAAAATTATGCACAAATTAAACAAAAAATCTTATTATAAAAGTTATGAATTCAATAATTAATAATACAAAAAAATTAAAAATATTATTGGTGCAGAAGTACAAATTTCGCAAAAGTTATTTTTTCACATTTAATAATAAATACTCTTATAAAATATACATAGCTTTACATATAAATACATACATATGTATATCAAAAAAGGCTAGGCAGTTTGTAAATAATAAAAAAGAGCTTTAAGGTGATTTAAAACCTTATTAAAAAATATGCCTTGAACTCTAGGCGGTTATGGATTTATTTTTAAATGAAAATATATTATATATGTACGTACATTTTTTAAATTAAAAAAAAAATGTATTAAGTTGTAATAGGATAAGCTCTTGGTTGTCAAAGCGTTGTTGACTTGTCAAAAATGGAATATAATTCAAAAAAAATGTTTTAAAAATAAATTACGTATGTTTATATGTAGATGGATCTAAAAAAATATTAATAAAAAATTAAGCAAAAACAAAATATATATGTACTTAAAAACGCATTAATTTATTTATTCATTAATAAAAAAAAATGTAAACCAAAAATCTGAATTATAATTGGTTTTAATTAAAAATTAATAAGCAGTAAAAAATTAACTGAATACAAATGAATATAATAATTACATGTGTAGAAAATAGATACTTCAAAACAATTATTTCTTTAATTTTTTTAATTGAATTAATAAAAATAATACTTATTTTAATGATCGGCTGAATTTGTTCTTACGATTTGTTTCTGCTGAAATATTACAAAAAATATTGTTGTTGTTTTTGCAGCTAGAAAGATTCTCTAGAAATTAATAAATTACAATGCAGCTGTAGTAAAATCATTGACCTAACCGCCGAAAAGAATGGGTTTGAAGAAACATAAACAACAACATTCACAGAATTTTATTTAAGAAACCAAGTTTTAGTTTTAAACATTTAATAAAAAGCATTCACGACTAAAAATGAGCGGTTTTCTAGCGGATAGTGAAAGCTAATGCCGCCATTCTATTTTATACAAACCCACAAGTTCATTTAACAGAAAAGGTGAAAGCTCCAAATGTCAGCACAAGAAATGGTAAAAGCTCAAAAGCTCATTCCAAAAAAATGTGACCATGCTTACTATTGTTAGCATGGAAGAAACGATTTGGAGTCGTAAGTACGCCATTTATGATAAAACAATTTCCTTGTGAGACGTTTTTTTTTAAAGATTTTTGATAGCAAATGTATGTTTTTTTTTTAAACTAAAAAAAAATTTCTTAGCGCACAATTTAAGCAAAGAGCTTTCGCGAATACATTATTTTCCGGAGATAAGTTTCTTAAATTTTAAACGCAAACGATTTTGACTTTGAGAGCTTTCACAAAAATACCAACGAGACCATAAAGTAAAATTTTTTTTGTTGTAAATGAATTAAAATATACTCAAAGCTCGTAAAGAACGCTGTTGACAGACAGTACCAAGCCAAAAAAGCTTTGAAACTCTCCTTGCCGTAAACGCACAATAGATCCACAGGTCGCAGTGCGATTCTCATATTTAAATCTAATCTACCGCAAACGCGCCTGTCGTAGTGCCGCTTACCGGTTTCGTTTTTTTTTTTTTTACTGTGGCTTCGTCCCAATTTGTTCCCATCAACCGACTAACGATCGCTTCAAATGATGCATGGTTGTAAAGCAAATGCCATAAATAATTAATTGAAGTGCTTCACAAATACGCGTAAGATGTCGTAATGTTGAAAAATCATAAGATTTGAAATATACGCAGTTGTTGTTTTTGTTTTTAATTTTTTTACGTGCAAAGTAGCAACAGCAAAACTAAGTTGCTTAACAATTTTTCGAATTTACGACACGTTACGCGACATCTTGCGTGACACCTAAGAGCTACTTCTCTACTTGGTCAGCTTAGATTTTAGTTATTACAAGTAAATAAATTAAATCCAGTCTGTTGATATTTTTTTTTTGTAATTTTTTGCGCTTTATTTCTGTAACTTTTTTTTTTGTTTTTATTTTATTTAATGTAAATTATGCATAAAATGTAATTTTGAAATATTTTGAAACTTTTTTTTTTGTAATGATTATTTAAACTTTTTCTTTACCTTTTTTTCTCTCCAGTTTTTGTTTTTGTTTTCACTTTTCTTTCTTTCTTTCTTTCGCTTCTTAGTTGCTTCATTTTTTCAGCTTTTTTTTTCAGCTTTAAGTAACACTTTCAATATACTTGCATTTTTGTTTCTAATTTCAATTAACAGGCGAGCTTAAGTTTTACAGTTGAGTCGAGTCGAGTTTAGATGCATCGAATCGAGGTGGATGGGAGTGAATAGGAGTGAATAGGAGTGAAGTGAAGTGGAGTGGAGTGGAGTAAAGTTGATTGGTGTAGGAGGTGTATTTCTTATTAAAAGTTTTCTTGTTTCTCTTCTTTTCATTCTTTTCGAAAAGTGTAGTAAAAAAAATGATACTTTCTGCAGTATTTACGTATGTATGTATGTATGTATGTATGTGTAAATGTAGTGGTCTCCAATTGTAAAGATTGTACGAGTTAAGAGATAGTGGAAGTAGTAGGCCATAACCAAAACCATAGTCAAGTCGTCGTGTATTGTTGTTGTTGTTGTACTTGTTTTTCGGTCGATTGATCATCAATTGGTCGCATGTTAGTATAGACTAAAATAAATTTGAAAAAAAAAAATTCAGTTGTTTCTTGTTGCGGTTTGTTGTTATTGTTGTTGTTGTTGTTGTCAAACATTGCAACATCGCTTGCGCCGCACTATCGCACTCTTTCTTGTTGTGTTTCAAAATCGCTGCAAAAAAAAAGAGTTAAATAACAATTATTGCGAATTGTTATCCGTCTACTAGAGTTGCTTAGAGTAGAAGATTCTAGTTTTTTTTTTTTTTTTTTTTTTGTTTTTTGGAGAAGGTTGTATCAATTAAATTTTTGGCCAATCAGACATAACGCCACGAACGTTCCGAGCCGAGTGGAGCGCCGGCTTACGGCAGCAATCCATAATCCATATTGAACGAAAGATAATCGAACGAGCAATGTAAAGAGCCGAATCTTCGCGACCAAAACAAAGCAAAGTTGCACTTAAATGCTAAACATTGTAGTTAAATATTACTGTAAATAAAATAAAAAAAAAGAATTATTATTGGAATTTATTTGGAATTTTCGCACATCCGGTTGCACTTACAAATGAGTTGAGTAGTTTTTCCATACACACAAACACACAAAAAGGGGATGTGTTTAACTTAACCAGTTATACTCGCTTCCAGAGTGTCCTTACATGCTAGGCTATATATATATATACATATATGTATGTATGTATGTATATATATATATAGATATTTATACGTATGAATATGTGTGTGAGTCCTTAGAACTATAAAATTTACGCTGTGGAAGAAATGAGAGAGAGAGAGGGAGAGAAAAGGAAAATGCAGAACAAAAATATAAAAAAATTTTGTTTTTAGTAAATTTTATACGAAATTTTTTTTTTCAGCAATAATGATTTAAAGTAAAATGCTAACTTTTAAAATTAAATACTGCTCTCAACAGCTGTGGCTTGGTTGTGGTCGCGTTTTAGGCTTTTTAGGCTATTTTTTTTTTTTTTTTTTTTTTTTTTTGTTACTTACAAACTCGATTAGCTTACCCTTACAGCTGAATACGGTGATTTCAGTGATTTGTTGCTCAACTAATTCTAATAGGTAATAGAAGAAGTGTATAGGCAAGTATAAACTACAAGTTTCCGGACTGAACTAGAAAAAGTCTTTGAAATTGGTTCTGCGAGTAGTTGAATCAACAAGCTGGTTGCCTTACCTGGATCGATAACAATTCAAAACATTTTCTGATGTGAGTTAAAGCAAAATTTTGCACAGCTAAGAAGCTGTGATCACTATAAATTTCACATAAGTTTGATGCGTAAATAAATCTATTTTTACTGTCAAAACGCAGAAGAGTTTTCAATGGAACCAATATTGTGAGCGATGAGCGAATTAAAATCACTTTGACTCTTGAATAATTTCTCAATTTGTCAAAGTGTTCATGAGTGCTCTCTAAATCGAATAAGATCTCTCTAAAGATCACTCACAGCGGATGAGTGGGCGCTAAAGTCATGTTGGCTGTTGTACTTTTACAACTCAAGCAAAGGATAGGAGCGTACGAATAAAGGCTCTTTGTAAAAAGCTTTGAAGTTAAATTGGCTTTTAATTAAACTCATTTTACCACATTAAAAGTATGAAAAGTTCTCTGCACGACAAATAAGTAGCGCTCCATAAGCAGCAATTTTGAATCATATTTTGTATACTCGCGAATAACTCTATTGAGTGTGTGAGTTTCGTTTCGAAATGAAAGTGTTCTCAATTAAAACAAATACGAGTACTCAGAGAAGTAGCGATCAGTGTTTTAAAGAACTCTTGCAGAAAAAGCGCAAGTTTGCTTTGACGAGCAATATTTCAAACGAATAAAGGGCATGAAAAATGTCTCAATCTAAGAGAACAAAATATGATACGAGTAAATATTATTTCGGCACTAGAATAATTTTTAACGAATAAGTAGCTCTCTTCGGTAATCTACAAGTGCGCTCGGGAACCGACCTCTCCAAGGTAAAAAAGAGATAAATATTACAATTAAGTTTTAAAGACAAAACCAAAAGGGTATACTCTCTAAAACAAATCGGCTGCTCGCTGAGAACAACAAACAACGAAAGAGTCTTGAATCACTTTCACTCGTGAGCAAATGAATAGAACTCTCTTATGGCAAATCGTGGGAGCCATGAATTGGGGGTCTTATGCGACGACAAGATTTTAACTAGAGTTTAAAAACTATGTTTACCACACACCGAATTTAGTTGCAGTTTAAGTGAAACTTAAATGCAGATTATCGCTATGGTAAATGATTGCGAGGCGGGTTTGCTAGGCAACAACGTAATTAAAGTTTCACATTTGCAGAGGAAAAAACAATCTTCAAAGAAAAAAACCACAATTTCCTCATAAAATGTAAAATTTTTGAACTCACCATTTTAAATGGCAAATAAATGGAACTTTTAAAATTTTAAATTTGAAATTTACAAAATTTTCAAAATTACTTCTTTCATATCCAAAAATATGTGTTATTTTTGTTTTAAGATTTTACTTTAAAATATGTTAATTTAACTCCAAGAGAAGCACAAAACTAGAATTCACGCTATACCGAAAGCTTTTTTAATTTTTCAATATTAAAATTTTACTTTCAGTTCGATTTCTCTTTTATCAACCTTAATTTATTAAAGTTCGATTAATCAGTTTTAACGATATTTTGGTTCTACAAAACGTTTTTTTTTTTTTTGTTAATAAACCGCTTAAAATAAATGAAAACCAGATATGCATTATTTTAATTTGAAATAATTTTAATACCTTTATTTTACAACGAGTATTGGAATTTACGAAATTTAATGATATCGTTAGCAATAATTGATCGAGAACTTAAATTAATCAATTTCGTAAATCAACAACATTTTTCCTTCAGAAAATTTCTACACTTCCCAGTAAACTTGTTTAGTTGATTAAAAGACCTAAAAGGCAGACTTGAGAAATCACTTTTGCTTAAGTTCATACGTATGTATGTATGTAAATATATGTATGTATATTCACATACATACATATATACAAATACATACATAAAGACACATATCTGTGATGGCAATGTAAAAAAATTTCAGTGATCAAAACGCGCTTATTTATAGTTTTTTAAATTTAGTAAATTTAGTAAAAAAATGTATCATCAAATTTATCATCAATTTATCATCAAAGAGATGTTTTCACTTCGTTACAAGCAGTTTTTTAAATATTTGTTTGATAATTTTTTTTTCAATAGAAATTTGGTAAAAAGTTTTAAATTTGCGGTTCCTATAATTTTGCCATCACAGTCATGTGCTAAAGGTGAAATTAAGTCAATTAAAATTAATAATAAAAATAAGTTTTTTTTTTGGTTTTTGTTTTTTGTCCATTTTCTTTTTTGTACTTTCCTGTTATTTTTTATATTTTTATTTTTATTTTGTAAAATTGCCATTGTATAAATTTTTTTTTTTGGTAAAAAATATTTTTTGGTATATTTTTTTTTCTTTTTTGCTTTTTTTTTCATTTTATTTTTCTATACTTCGCTGAGAAATAATTGTTGTCAAAATTTGACGAGTAAAATCGTATTAAAAGTAATATGTAAATCAAAGTTAATCGATAAAATACATATGTACATAGTGCATATGTATGTATGTACACACATACATACATATATACTAGACACATACATACATACGTACAGTTAAAGGAAAAAATTCGAAGTATAGAGGTAAATTGGTTTGCAGTCAGCATACTCTTTTCTTTTTCTTTCTTTCTCGCTAAAAGCCAATAATAAATAGTATTGCAGTGTTAAAAAAACTTACAATTAATAGTTGTTGTTGTTGTTGTTGTTGTTGTGTTATCAGTTATCATCAACAGAACGTCGTCGTCGTCATCAGCATTCATGTGCTGATGTTGGTGGTTATGATGACTTAAGTTGTTGTTATCGTTGCTATTGGGAATTGTCGCTGGAACTGTATTTGCAGTGGCAGCGGCAGCAGCATTGCTGGCAGCATTTAAACAACTATTATTCCTGTTGTGGTTGTCGCAATTTGTATAATTTGTATGATTCTGAAGAACCTGTTGCTGATTGGAGTTGGAGTTGGTGTTGGTATTTGAAGTTGTTGATTTTGTAGTGGAAAATGTTAGCGGCTTCTCGCCAACCATACCGCTACCACCACCTCCACCTCCACCTCCACCTACAACAACACCAACACCAACAACACCTGTACCCAACACACTCAACATGCGTCGACTATTGTTCCTTTGGTAAATGGATGATGCGGTCGGCAAACCTTGCTTGAATGCTGATATTGAAGTTGCACGCTGACTAAATATACTATTTGAATTGGCAGCTGCGGCGGCATTATTGTTCTTACGAAATTTTTGCGAATGTGAAATAATGGATGAATGTGTATGATGTGTAGAGTGTGTAGAGTGTGTAGAGTGTGCGGTATGAAGTGAATGCGACATGTAGTGTGTTTGTGATTGCGATTGTGGCGGCAGCGGTGGCGGCGGCGGTGTTAGATTCGATGATGCTGTGCTAAGCGTCGGTCACGAGCATGCCACTTCCGCCGTAGCTGCGGTAGCTGCAGCCGGTGCAGTGTTGCTGTTGCTGTTACTGTTACTGTTGCTATTGCTACTGTTACTATTACTACTCGGATTTTGATTGCTGACACTGTTGCTGTTGCTGTTGTTGTTGTTATTGTTGTTGCGTGGTGAATTCGAACCAGAACCGCCGCCATTATTGTTACTCTTTGCATCGGGTGTGAAATTGGGAGCCGAGGTGGGTTGTGTGGTCGGCGTGTTGCCACCGGTATCACTCGGATTTGAGTTCTCTTCCGTTTGCTAGAGAAGGATGAAGCAAATTATAAAAGTTATGAGAGGGAAATAGAATATATTTTACGTAGAAAAAGCTACTTAAAACTCATTTGAGAGGATAACTTTTTATGGGTTTTTTTTTTCAAAACATTTCTATTACTCGAAATGAAACATTTGCATTTATTTTTCTTATGCATACATAAATATTAAAGGCTGTCGATAACGATAACTATTTTGGTTTATAAGAAATCATAAAAATTAAAAAAAAGTATCGAAAAAATTAATTAACAACGTTAAAAATCGATAACGATAAATATGTATGTCGGTAGACATATATGTTCCTATGTATGCAATTTAACATAAAAATTAAAAAATTATCGATAATATTAATAACGATAAAATTATCGATAACGATAGCTATGTCGATATAAATGTAATAAACAAAAAAAAAACAATATCTATAGGGAAGTACATATGTATGTCGATAATTATTATGCGGTCTATAATTATCACGTTATCGATAATGACTATGGGCTACGATCACAATAGCTACATACATATGTATGTACATACACATATCAGTTAATTTACACTATGTATCGCTAGATGGCGTTGGAGTTATAAAATTTAGAAGTCTCTGAATTTAGAATGTGTTAAGAATAATTTTAACATGTAGCGAATTGATAGCAAGCAATAAATTGTCCGCTAGGTGTCGCTAAGGTTTTGATACATTTAAAAAATGGTATGTTACTTTTAGATAATTATCAGAAGTTTTGCACTTATAACGTCTCATTACAAATATAAAATATTATGAGAAAAGGTTGAATGTAGATGAAGTATAACCTACTTAAATTTTTTTTTTTTTTTTAATATTCAAAAACTCTGGTGCCTATAATTCAAAAAATCGCATTTACTTAAAGTCCATAATTTACACTCACCGATTCACTCAAGCGCGTCTTTTTAGTGCCACCCTCTTTCTGTGTCGACAACTCGCTCGACAAACGTTTCCTATTGGCTAAAATTGAGTTATTGAAATTATTATGTTGTTCCATGGTCTTGCGTTCACGCTTCAAAAAGTCCGTATCCAAATACTGCGAAAGCGATTTACGCTTCACATGTCGCGCCTCAATATGCATGCCATCTTTCAGCATTTTTATATTTACCTTAAAAAAATATAAGAGAAGAAATATTTCAATATGTTAAAAAAAAAAAAAAATGCAATGAGTGCGCACAAGCTTTCACAAACTCACCCCATGCTGTATGACATGCTCGGTAAAATTTTGTATACTTTCAGTGAGGTCCACATTCAAGTTTTCTGTACGTTCAAACTCCAAACCGATGAACCACATAGAACAGAATGGCGACGCACTGAGTGATGGATTGGTATTGGATGGAGTTTTATCTTCTTCCGTGGTACTGGTATTTTGTGTAGTGCCTGTGGCGACTTTCTTATAATCAAAACATGTCGGATTTACATGTGCTAATGAGATGTGTTGATTACGCTCGAGATTACCAACGAGTAGACGTATCTTTGACTCGACTAAGCCACACCACTCCAACTGATCATCGGTGTTTTGCGATGTTACTAAAAGCACTATAAAGTGGCGATATCTGTGAATGAAGAGAGGTGGAACACAAGTGGAAGTTAAAATTAAGTACAAGTAAAATATAGAAAAAAAACAGTCTATACGCACTTGTAAAAGAAGCTGGGCGCCTCAAAGAGTCGATCCCAAGTAGCGCGTCCAAGCATTATCTCATCTGTGGTAATCATGCCGCGATTAAATTCATTAAGCATTACTTTCTTTGTTGATTCCGACACGTTGAAGGTGGAATTCTGCTGTGGATATGCTGGCGTTATAATGGGCATTAGATGGTAACGATCCGAAGCGTTGACGCGTGGATCCCAAACCTGTGATGAGCAAAATAGTTAATCAACGCATGAATTATCGTACAAAAATTTAAAGAAACCAATTAAACGCTCACCGGAAACCGTAAATTAACATTATCAGGATGCTTCAGCAGCACTGGATTTGGCCACTTCCAGCGTGAGAATACCAAAAAGAACTTATGCACCAACGTTGAGGCTGTTGCATTTGGATAAAGCTGACAGGTGCGCGCCACCAGCATAGCCCACGTCACGCCACCAAAGTAACCCAAAGAATTAGAGTAAATGCCATGTTCTGAAATTACAAAAGAAGTTCCAAGAATAAAATATACAAAAAAAAAAAAAAAATTCCACACAGCAAACTTACTTTTCGCCCATAACTTGATGGAGCGCAACGCTAAGCGGAAATTCTCTATATTCGGCACTAGCGCTAATATTTCATCGGTCACACGACAGCCATTCAAGCTGCGCACCGAACGTGGATCCAAATTCTTAAGTAGATTATCATCGCGTAAATCGAAATCATCTGGTATCTCTTTGAGTGATAGGCGCGCAAATAGCAAATCAATTTCAATGCCATCAAAATTCATTTTTATGACGGGCACAAATGCCTCCTCCACGGAACGGCATTCCGTCACTTCCGACTGTTTCTTGAGTAATTCAAAAAACGAATTGAAATAATCTGTACGTTCAATGTTGCGTGGTGCCACACAGAGCGCATCAATGTCAGCGCCCTTATGATGTACACCCAAGCGATATGAACCAAAAGTGTAAATTTTGCCACCAAGTTTTTCGGCAGCTACTTCGGGCATATTCTTTGCCATTGATACGTCTTTGACCCATTGCTTAACAAGCGTATTGAGTTTAGCCAAAATCTCCATACGATGATTGAGCTCATCTTGCGTTTCGAACACTTTAAATGGTTCCAATGCTTTACGTAATTCCTCTGTCTTTTGCAAATCTTCTGTGCGTGGCTCAGCTAAACTAATGGCGGAAGTCATGCCTAATTGTTTTGCTGCCTGCTGTTGTTGCTGCTGCTGCAGCTGCTGTTGTTGTTGCGGTGAACCATTTCTGCCATTGCCATTACTGGAATTATAACTACCATAGCTGGGCGAACCAGTCGATGAGGTGGCTACACCATTCTGCGAACGTGAATCGGAATTCCACATTTTTGTATAATATAAACTGGAAACGAAAGTGAAAAAAAAAATTTCAAGATTTAGAAAATGTTAAAGGAAATTTTTTAACTTTTAAAAATTTATACTTTTTCGTAAAATAAGGTCTGCGATATGTGGTCATAATGCTTATTTAAAAAAATATATATTAATAAATCGCATACGTTCTAGTGTGTAGCGCTTGTGATAGCAAAACAACGTTTGACTATCAAAAATGCCGAACACTGGCTTTTTATGACAATTGAGAATATACAGAGTAAAATATTTAACTCGTTTAACTTCCCTAAATTTTTTTTCTTGCACGAAAAGTGATTAGTGATGATTTAGACACTCTAACGCTTACCTGTCAATAGTGACTGCTGACTTAATACTTAGCTACTGTATTTTTCTTATTTTTTGCTAATCGATTCGGGTACCTGCGTATTCACTTGAATGCTTTTAATTCAACTCTTTTTGGGATTACCGTTTGTTACCTGGTAATTTCGTAGCTCACTCGATATTTCTATTTTTTAATACTCTAAGTAACTTTGAATAGTGTGCAGTTGTAATATGCTGAAAAGAGAATAATCATTAGAAAAATGTGGACAAAATAATGAAAGAACATAGTAATGAAAAAAACCATAGAATAGTACAAAACTTAAAATGTACATATGTACATATGTATTTATTATTGAATTTTTTTATAAATTTTTTTTTATGAATAAAATATAATATTTTTTTTTTAAACTCTGGCTAACAAGTTTGAAATTTTGATTATGCTCTTTATAATCACATTTATAAGACATTTTTTTAATAAGATTGTTATTTTTCTAGTTCTTAATTTCTTCATATTTATTTTTTTAATGTTTTTAATGAAATTATAATTTATGAGCTTAATTAACTAATCTCAAAATATTACTCATTAGCCTACTTTAACTTGAATCTCTTGTATCTAAACATTTTTCTTCTATGTAATCAAATACATGTCCCCTTAAGATAGAGTCCTAAAAAATACAAGATATTTTCTACAATTATTTAAAGAACTGCAGGTTAAGAAATTTTTTTTCGCCTGCACCTCACGAAAGTGGTGAACATTTTACTGTGGCTAAACGCGTAAGTTAAATAAAAAAATTTTTAATTCACGTAGATGAACAACAAAATAAACCTTTGTTTAACTATCGTTTTGCAAAAATCCGTCCACAAATTTTATTAGAATTTATCTTTAAAAATGCTCTTCTTTTTGCATTTTTCACATACATATGTACATACATACATATGTTTGGTTTTCATTCACTGCACTTAATATCGAACCACTAATGCTTTCATTTTGGTACACCCCCCCCTTTTATGCGGCGCTATACTAAACCTTTTCCTATAATTTTTTTTTTGCACATCAACTTGTTGAACTTATTAATCAAATACAAACAAAAAAAATTTCAAACAAATATTTGTATTTATTTTTTTATTTCTGTTTGTTCTTGCCAGGCGTAGGTAGTACAGAAAAATATATAATATTCCTTAATTCCGTGAGTAGCTTTATTCCCAAAGTTAGTCACCCTACCCACAGTGTTGATTGCTGGAATCAGGTGATAAGGGAAAATACTACTCTTGTTTTTGCAAACAACAAACGAATAAAGAACATACATACAATAATGCATATGTGCGTATGTATGTATGTACCAATATCATTATAATTTCTCCCGAGAAGAACTGGACCCAGATAGCCATTCGTCTTACGAGAGGTATAAGAACGCATCGAACGTTATTCAAGCCGGCCACAACCGGAACAACCACTGCAATACAAAACAAAGTATCCAAACTACTTAACGCAACACAAAGCATAAACATGAAATTTTTCAAGTTAATTGCCACGAACACAAATAAACTAAGAAAACCTGCGAACGCTCTATATTACAAAAAACAATGTGTAAAAACACATAATACAAAAGCTAAAAGCGCTTACTCATTTACATATGTTGGCTGCAGTATAAAGTGGAAAAATAATCAAGAAATAAAATAAAAAGTTTTTTTTTCAAGTTTTGCGTCGACTCACACTTCTGTGTATGCCTTGGAGCACAACAGCACTCAAATACCTGTTCACTTACCGCATGTGCAAACGTGTGTACCAACGCCTCTGTGTATCCCTTTTTGCGTGCCAAGATACTTTTTTTCTTTTTCTGGTTTCACTGCTGTTGCCTCCTAAGCAGGTTCATACTTTTTAACTGATTAATTGTGGCCAAATGTAATTAACTAAATATGTTCATACGTTTATGAGGCAATTCTACGACGTACTTATTAAATACATATATTTTCCATCATAAACAATTTTGCTTTTGTGCTTCGGTCTTCTTCGCCGTCGTCGTCGTCGTCGCCGCTGCTGTTGACGCTGAATATTCCCTTGTCGGTTGCTATTCTTTCAACCAATTCCCGTTTATCCACTCATTCTCGATTATTTTCCATTCATCTCACGCACACATGTAATCGTAGCTTTTTGCTTTCCACGCAAAACTTTCCGTTGCTTATAAATTCCTTTTATTAATGCGTAATCAAAAACGATTACTTTCATTGGACACTTTTGCTTTAAATTATTATTAATATATTCATTTTAATTATAAATTAGATAGATTGTAAAGTTAACTTTTATAGCAAAAATTTTCAAATCACCACAGCACAAACAATGCTTACTCGCGCAGAAAAGTCGAAGAACACATATCGAATTTTCCTTCGTTGAATTGTCGTTCAGTTCATGCAGGGTTGCATGTAGTGCTTTAATTTTTTTTGCGAACTTCACGTGCTCTCCTTCAGAACTTGCTGACAGAATTACCAATGCACTCTCATTCATAAAATCAGCACTGACTATCCGCTTACAGATAAAATAACTGCAATGGTGCTTGCCAAAAAGACACTCTCGCAACTCGCTACTCTTATTATGGTTGCATATATGCGAGAATGAGACAACGAAGTTTTCTTGTTTTCCTTTACTGGCTGTCTGAAGTCCGGTAAAATGCAAGAACGATAGAATGTATTGTATTTTCTAAATCGGGGTTAAAAGTTTATAGTTTCACAAAAGAGATAATCACCATTTAGGCTAATTTCACATATGCGAGAGAGAAACACACAATAAATTCATACATAGGAGTTTTGCAAATGGCACGCATTCGGAAAACTGTGAACAGTTGTCATCAGTTTTTACATAGTGGCCTTAATAAAATGATAGAAACTTTGTTTTAAGTCCTGACAAACAATTTTCAGCCACTGACCATAAGACGTACCGTAAATTGACCGGCACCGCTCTAGTGGAGTTACTTCCTATCTAATGATATTTATTTGTCAGATTACTTTATTTTATTGAAGTGTCCTAGTTTTTAAATTATAAAGAAATAGTTCTTTATCGGTATTTTTGCATTTTGCTTAAAGCTTTAAATATATCATAGACTGTTTATGGTATTTTTATAAGAATAAACTGCATTTCGACTTAAATTTAATTAAAACATAAAATGTTCGATAATTTTTTAATAGGAACCAATGCTGTTAAATTAAATACATATATCGTATATATAATTTTATTTTTTCAAAATCAATTTAGTCAGTTAATCGTAACATTGTAACGGCGTCACTAGCTGATTGTGAACAGCTTAGCAATCTTGCTTGATAAGAAAATCGTACAATAGCAAAACAAAAGTGGAAAATTTATTTAATCACAAAAATAAGAAACCTATTGCAAATCTTTTTAAAAAAAAATAGTAAATAAATAGTGCAAATTAATAAAAAGCAGTACATGTCGCATGCTTTGATTGTGCTTTAGCGAATAGTTCACTCGTCTTAAACCATTATAGTCATATATTTTCTTAATTTTACACGTCCAAGCAGCTATGCCTCAATATAAACAAATAAACGTGAATAGTTTTGTTGACGCACAACCTTTTCACCAGCAATGCCCGCATAAGATCCTGAAACATGTCATCGATTTGCATAGCTCTCGCAAATCAATCAACTGAACTCGCCACATTGCGTTCCACTTATTTCTTCACCATTGCACCGATCTTCAAAATCCGTTTAGATGATTCCTTGGATGCGTGCAAGATGGGCGGCACGCAGCAAACGAACTGCTAGTGAGGATAAAACCGATGCGGCACATGCCGCTTGCAGTAGAGCCGGACGTGACACAGTACGTTCCACAAGTGCCAATCCGAATACGCCTACTGTCGCGTCGGTAACTGCTGAATGTCAAGCACCTATCAAACATGCTGTTTCTCCCGCACATCATACTGCACCGCCACAACGCCGTCATCGAAATGCGGTACCCACGTCGCCTGCATGCAGCGCCTTACTCCAAGCGGGAGGGCGTACTACGCATACAGTACCAATGCAGACGCTTTCACAATCGCAGCAGCTGCAACATGTCAGTCCGACGGTTCTGATGCCACAACCACGTAGAGTGCCAAAAATGTGAGTATGCTTTGCAACAAAATCAAAAAAATCAGTTTTTCACACTTCTAAATTCGCTGTCAAAACTTGAATTCATATTGGCTATTAATTAGCTGAACAAAGAGCTGTGTACTTCAAAATGCAGAAATTACGAAATCTATTTTCAAAGTATGTTAGAGAAGCAATCTAAAGGCACATATGCGCAATATCGACTCCTTTTTATCATTAATTAAAATTTAATTTCTGTTTTCGTATTTGCAGAAAAGGCTCGCGTCGTTCATCGGCTTTTTCGAGCACCGACTCTGCTACAGCTGGCTCCAGCGACAACATTCGACAGGATTTGCCAAAACAAAATATCAGAATTCGTGTCATTTGTCCTAGCGCACGTGTGCTTATATTTGAAACAGATATAAATAAACGCATAACTGAACTTAAAAATGAAGTAATGTTGGAGTTGTCCGATGATCCCGCAGCCATACCACTATTTGCAACCGATATTCGTCAGCTGGGGCCACGTTATCGCATTATGCGTGCAGAGTATCAAGGAGCGGAATTAAATGAAACTATGACGCTGGCGCAACTGAAAATCGAAGACAATGCCATGTTGTTGCTGGCGGCGCGTCGTCAAAACCTACAACAAATGACTGCAATAACACGCGAAATACAGCCACCACGGGAAATGGAAATTAATGCCGCTACACGTAATATTGTGCCACACACGGCAGACATGCCCATGGTGGATATCAATGAGATATTTCAGCAATCGAATGTGCGTGGTTAAGAAATTTACACGTTTGATCGTTTTTGATTGCGTAATTTTATTTATTTTTTTTTTTTTCTGCAGCTGCAATTCGATGTGCGTAAAGTGCTCATCTCATTAGCGCAAGCATCCGCGGCTATCATAGGCGCTGGTCCATATTCGACAAGACTGATTGCGATGCTTAAACAGAAGTTGATAAACAAACGAAACTATCAGAATGATACACTGCAGTGCCTTGTCGATATGGGTTTTAAAAAAGAGAAGGCGGAGTACGCCCTGAAGGTTAATCAGTAAGTGTTTGTTGGGGTTGTTATTTTGATGCAATAATAATTTTTATGCTAAAAAATTTGACATGCTGCATTGCCATTGTCATTTTGACGCTATAATAATTTTTGAGCTATAATTCTTATACTATAAAAATGTGTATGGCAAAAAAAATGTCAATGTTTGTAATTGAATTGAAATTTAATGTCAATTTAGTTTTGATGTTTTAACAAATTCGAGACCAAAATTTCGATGATACACTAACTTTCAACGAAATATTTAATCTGCAAACATTGTTTACCTTCAACAGAGGTGTATACTCAGCGGCGCTCGAATGGCTCATACAACACCAAAGTGAGGAGAGTACAATGGAGGAGGCAGCAATGGGCTTACAGAAAAGTCTCTCGGTGCTCTCACCTTCTGGCATAATCAGCAATGATGTAAGAAAAAAACACACTCAAAATTATGATAGACTTTTACTTTATTATTATTTTATTTCTTGTTGCGCTTACTTATAACAGAGCATAGTTGAAAACACCGAAGCGTTGCTGGAAATCGTACGCATTTATAGTCATCGCGATATACCGCCTACGCCAGAAACGATTAGTTCGTTGGTGGAGATGGGTTTCGGGGAGACTGAAGTACTGAAAGCTTTAAAAAAGACTTGTAATAATAAGGCAGCGGCATGTGAATGGTTGTGTGGCAATCGTACTGGCAGTTTAATTGAGCTGCGCGAGGGTCTATCACAAGATTCGCCAATACTCAAAGCCATACTCGAAATGCCGCAGGTGCAGATGAACTTGAGTAATCCAAAAATACTAATAGGTATGTAGGTAGTTTTGTTTATATTTTTATGTGGTGTTTTTTTTTTTTTGTTGTAATTTTTCTCTTATAACTCTTCTGTTTTTTAGCCTTTCTGTCCATACTTGAAAATGAGAACTCCATACGCGTTTGGGGTGGCGACAATGATACCACATCCGTTATAACACATATCCTGCAAAAATATCACGAAGAGAAGCATGTGTTGGGCATCAATCAGTTTTATAGCGATCGTCAATAGCATGCCGAAAAAACCGACTGCGGGCAATTTGAAAGCAACGTGTGCAAATTTTACGATAAAAAGCATAAATAGCGCATGCGCACAATATTCACTTCACATCCTTACCACAAACCGATATAACAATATCTACACAACTTGGTGAAAAAAGTGAATAAGAAAAAAATGCGTTATTAACTGACAAGCGCAAGCATCTGCGATTAGCTTAGTAAAATGTCTATTATATAATTAAATTTATTTAGAGTAAAACAATACCAAAAAACCAAAGAATAAACGAAACAGGCAGCTGTTGTTGCAATAAACGAAAAAACGTTACGAGTATCAAGCACTTTTATATTAGCTTAAAAATCAAAAAAAATAAAAATTATACGCAACGCACAGCCGACGCCAATAACGCCTCTTATATACATTCATACACACATACATACATACATACATATACATAAACGTAAATAGAAAAGCAAAGGCAAGTTTAAAATTAAAAATTAAAAAAGTGCAATTTTAGCGCGTACATCTTAAATGCGCGTGTGTGTGTGCAGAACAAAGTTTATATAAAAAAAAAAAAAAATAGCCAGTCATTTGAAATTTTGCTAAACGCCAAATTTAATTATTTAGTACCTTAAGCCGTACCACAAACTTACTAGTGATGACTAACTAGCATATCTAGCAAGCGGGATGTGGCATTTTAAGCGACTAGCTGTAATAGAATTATTTTTGGAATACAATTCATATCTACATAATTGTAAAATTTAAGCAAAACTATAAGGAAAAACTTAAAAAAAAAAAAAAAAAAAAAAATTGCTTAGAGCTTAGAATACAGTCAAAGTAGGCGTTTTATATAGTAAAAGGCGCATAACTTTTAGTTAGCTTACGAAGAAGAAAAAATTACTAAATAAATTTTAGTCACACATACATATGTACATACATACATACATTGTCAGTATATTCTGAAATTGTGCAACATTTGCATATCTCTTTGGCACGTCCAATAAACTATTGTACGTAGTTTTATTTCGTTTAGAAATTTACGCATAACCCTTAACACATGCATACATAATAACATAAAAACAATCATTAAATATAAATTAACGGCACTACAAATCATTGTAAAATCACAAGCGCATTGCACATTTATAACAAAATTGCTTACGCACACCAGCTCACATACATACTCGTACATGCGTACATACGTGTATGTACATACATATGAGTGTAATTTCGAAATTTCTCACGGGACCTACACAATATTCGCTGTGCGTACACTCGATAAAAGAAATTGTATTGAACCAGAATAAGTAAATAAACGATTTTAATTAAAAACCAATATGTTGTTACATCTTATTTTAAAAAAAAACTTACGGCGAAAGTTTGTGTTATTTTTGGATATATTTGAGCGCCTACAAATATACAAAGCAAAAAAAAAAACAACAATGCCATGCAGTACGGTAAGTAGAGGGTGTTTTTTTAGACGTGTACTTTTAAAGAAAAAATAAAACGCATATAATTAAATGCTAAGGCCAAGAATTTAGCTTTATTATAAAGATAAGGGTTTGCCATTATGTTTTAAAAATGATTTCGGGCAAGTGACCGTCGCGGCTGGCTCGAATAAAATCCAGCCGAGAGACCCAATTTTCGTCCACTTTTTGCAGCAATTGGAGCCGTATGTCAGCAATATTGAAAAATAACAAGATTGATATAGAAGATTCTCATTTTGATTGGAGAATTGCTTTATAAGTTCGAATAATATTAAACTTTAATTAAACCTTTAAAATTATAGAACACCAAACATTCACTTCACTCGTGTTGGAATTTTAAACAAACTTTGCCGATGTGACGTCATTTTGAGCTTGAGATTGCCAATATCGTAAAGCAAAAAAGTAACGGACCTGAGCAAGGCGCAATCTCTTATTTATCCAAGATTGATAGATAAAAGCAAAGAACGTAAATCTATTAAATTAAAAATTAAAAATTAAAGATTTACGTTCTTTGATAAAAGATTGCGCCTTGCGAGTGAATTGAATATTTGGTGTTCTATTATTTTAAAGTTTTTATTAAAATTGTGTGTGAAGTGCAACGCGAATTTATTATATTATTCGAACTTATAAAGCAATTATCCAATCAAAAATGAGAATACGTTATTGCAGGTGTGACGTACATGCGCAAAACGTAAACTACTTTTGTTAGCTGTCGGCGCAATCTCTTCTACATCAATCTTGGTATGTCAGCAATAACGCGCCGAATATTCTCTTTGAAGACGTCTTGAAATGGCAAACCAAACTGAGTACAAATCAACTAACAGCTGTCAAAAAGACCAACTCCGAAAAGGATTACCTCATTGAAAACCACAAGTCTAAAAAACAAAAATGCAAGGGTTTTTTCAAATTTCAGTTAAAATTTCTTTAACTCGACGATTTTACTTTTTTTTTTAAGAACAATTATAATCTTTCTTTTAAAATATTAAACACATTTTGAAGATTTGCATATCTTTCGTAGCTAATATCGCCGGAACAAACTAACTGATAAATCAATTTTATAATTTTGAACAAATGTACACATCAAGACCTTTCATTTTATACACATTTCGCATCCGTAACTATTGTAGTTTAATTAAGCTAAGCGCCGTAAATATACATAGATTCAAATTGTAGCGAAAGCTTTCTTTGCAATAATACTTTTAATTTGAATCGGAATAATTCCGCTCAAAAGGCCATTGTCGCGAGCTTCAGTGAAATTTTCAGTTCAAATTTTTCCCTCAGTTAAGTGTTTATCGATACTTTATCGTTATATTATATATGGATATCGTAATCGACTCAACGATATTTAAACCGTCCATATACCAAGTTTTTATTAAGTTTGACGTCAAACATTGCCAATCGAATGAAACCGGGTTGTCATACGGTGTCAACGCGTTTGGCAACAATAGTCAAGATATTGGCATTTTTGTATAGGCTTGACATAAAGAGTGTTCGCGGTGTTGATAATTGTTACGAATTGTTACGAAATATCACGATTTTTGTCAAATCACGTTCGTGGTGATCAAAAAATGTGCAAGGAAGGGTGATTTGAGGGCGCAAAATGACACTTCATTTTGAGGGGAAGTTGCAAATTCTTCCTGGACAAATTTTACCCAGCACAAATTTGCAAGCAAGAAAACAGCTGATCACAAGCAGCTGATTGCAATTTGGATAAATAATAAAAAAAAAATGTGAGTATTAAACATGCAAGAAGCAAGTAAAATCTTATTTAGTTAAGTTTCGTTTGTGGAATGTTTCAGGAAAACACTAATGCAACGTTTTTCATTTTGCATATTTGGATGCGGACAAAAATGTTCGTTAAACTTGCAAGTTTCTGCTAATTTTGAGTTCGCGTAGAATACTTAAAAATTCTGAGATGTCCAGATACGTAGATGATGGTGCATTTACCCTACATTACATTTCATTTGCATTGTTTTTTTTTGTTTTGTTATCTCTCGGGCCCTGCTCAACCTGTGTGACGTCACTCAAAGGCAAATCCTCACTGATGGGCGCAATCTTGTTATCCATTATTCTTGAGTTTGACATACACAACAAAAATAGGTCCGTTCCAGCAACGAAATTTGTGAGAAGTTTGGTGTATTCTCTCTCAAAGAAAGATGCTGGCAAGTTTAACCAACAGCTGATTGAATTCTTGGTCGCATTCAAATATACAAAATGAAAAGCATTGAAGTAGAAAAACTAGAATGTTTCAATTTAACGAAACTAATATTTACTTGCTTTTTACATGTTTAACACTCATATTTTATAATATGCACCTTTAAAATTCTTTAACAAAAATTTCGTTTCGAAATAAAATGGCATTTTGCTCTCTTAATTTTCCCTTCCTTGCAAGTTTTTTGGACACCTCGAACGGGATTTGACAAAAATCGTGATTTTTCGTAACAATTTGTAACAATTATCTGCAACGCGAACACTCTTTATGACGTCACTTACTGTCATATCAACGATAGTTATGGCAGCTTTTGATGTCAGTTATTAAGACACAATGAAAAACCAGCTTTAAAGCTACAAAGTGGCGCTCGTTTTTCAATAACTATCAACTATTGGATGTTATAACGTAAATTACTTGCCAAATTTGTTGAGAGATGAAGAAAATCTGTCCAATGTAGTATATCAACAATTCTCTTGTGTTTGGTTTTCATAACGAAGAATTTGACGTCAAATGTCGATAAATGATTGAAGTACAATAATTTGTGAACTTGTTTTGAATTTTGTATGCGTCAGATTTAAGTAATTTTGACACAAGGGATAAAGCTACTGAAGTGACAGTCGACCAAATATAAAACGGTGAAGTTCCGATAACATTTACCCACACTGTCGATGGAAAGCATGATGAGGGCACGACCCCTGTTAACCACCCACATTAGGCTAGGTCCATAATATACCAAAGAGCTCTCCCGTTAATACTAACTATTTCTATATGGGAAGTTCATTAATATTTATTTAAAAAAAAAAAAAACTTTACTTAAATCGGCAAATGGTAGCTATGTATGTACATATGTAGGCATTTAAAAAAAATTACCCAACTCATCGTTCCCAGTTAGTTTGAGAGTTTTATTATCGTTATCGATATTGTTGGCGTTACTGTTATTTCTATCGGTTTTTTTACCGACTTTGCAATATTTGTTAATTTTTATCACATTAAAAAAAATTATACTTAATTATTTGGTTTTTGCTTTTATCATTTTGACAAGCGTTGCCGTTACAAATACGCGTAAGGGGAGAAAAATAAATGGCCACCTCCGTCTTCACTTCACCTTATTGAAATCGCCTTGCCTTGTATTGCACTAAAACACTTCTTTAAATGAAAAAATGTCAATCTTTCAAAATATTGCAATATATCGCGACACCTTAAAAAGCTGATTTTGCTTTTAACGAGTTTTAAAAAGAAAACATCCATTTAAGATTTACAAATTTTTTCAAACTTCGCTTTTATTAATATTTCATGTAAGTATATTTTATGCATATAAAAAAACACGAGTTATTTACATACATACATTTGTTACATTTGTATAAACAGGTTTACTAACAAATAAATAAATCTAAATCAACGCGATATTTTTCTTTATGTATATTTGTGTATATGCTTGAATAAATTACTTGGGAGCAGCACATTTTATTGCTTACAGGTTAACAATATTTGAAACCAATTCGCTTTTCATATCGTTAATTTATATTTAGGGTTTAACAAAAAATTAAATTGCAATTTAAAATTGCCTCTTACAATTAATAATTTACATTTTTTACATTTTCCTAGTTCAAAGCCTGGGAAAGTGGTAATGAAGAATAAAATATAATTAATTAAATAAAAAGAAGTCGGATGAGGAAATGTGGTGATTTCCGAAATATGTAGTACTATAACTTCTACCATTAAAAAGCTGTTGTTTGTTTTCCAAACAAAAATCTTTCATAAACTGGGCTCGAGCTTAATAAAATTGTGAATTATTATTGTGAATTATTATTCATTTAAAAGGCCAATAAAAAACTTAACCAAATTTATATTTTTACATTTCTCAAATTGTTTTATTGACCTTTCATAAATATTTTGATTTACGCATATGGTTAATGTTAATAAATACGTACATATGTATGTTTTTGTTCCAGTTAAGTAATTGCAAAAAAATATATTTAAACCAAACCTGTTAAGTTTTGATTACTAATCGTAAACATTAGTAAACTGATTACTTTGTATTTGAGAGTGAAATATTTGATTACATTATGGTTATCTTGGTCCCAACTAGATTACGTAATGATTACGATTACAAATTATCAAAAAATAATCAGGATTACTCTAGATTACTAAAAAGAATCAAAATAAATAATTTATTCTTTTCACGGATTCTTTTTGATTATTTTTATTCTAAAATACCAAACAACTTTTCTCTGTTTGCTTTTTTTAATTTTTAAGACATTTGTTTAATCATTTTATTTTTAACAAATAAATATATTAAAGACAAAATAAAAAAATAGAATAACAAAAAATTAACAAAATTCATTTATAACAAAATAACAACAAAAAATTAACAAAATTCATTTATAACAAAATAAAAACAATAAAACCAATATCTCAAATGATAAGTCCGACATTGACTGGCGCCTTGGACTGTTCACTATCCCCGCCATGGAAAATAGCCTCTCTACTGGTGCTGAGGATGTCAGGGGGGTGTTAAAAGCAACAAAAGCTTCTTTTAGACTGCTATGTTTTTTATATGTTTGTTATATTGTGGTATTTATGAATTTGGTATTCATGCCAACCGCGAAAGTTCACAGGGAACGGTGTTCCCAAAAATTACAAGCAAAGCACAAACAATTTGGGGAAAATTGGGCTGATTATATTGAATGGATAAATTGTTAAAAATAATAGCAATAATATTATCATTTTTAATAAAATATATTTATGTAATAATATTATATATACAAACACAAACAAGTTTAAAAAATTTACTAAAAAAAAAAAGTAAAAAAGATGTTTGGTATTTTGGATTGAAAATAATCAAAAAGAATCCTGAATATAATCAATAATTTATTTTGATTCTTTTCAGTAATCTAAAATAAACCTGATTATTTTTTGATCATTTGTAATCGTAATCATTACATAATCCCAATATTTGAAAGGCACAATTAAATAATTATTACAATTCTTTTTAGAAAATAATCTTACCGATTACTAATCGTAATCATAATTTAACAGCATTGGTTAAAACTAGTTTCGAGTATTAAGTCGCACGAAAAAAATAAAAAAAAACTGTTGCCTTTTTTTAAGGGTCAAAATTTTTTTTTGTTAAGTTAAAAACAAAAATTTTAAACATTAACATTCGTTTGTTTTTTTTGTTCAATTGCCGCGCATTTTGCTTTGTCGTTGAATAGCCAAGCGGGTTAAATGAAGTCCTCAATATCCTCTGCGATAGCTAACTAAAATAAAACAAAATATTTAATAACTAAAAATCATTGAAGGAGTAAAAATAAAATATGTGAGTGTTGAATTTTATGTGAAATTGAAAGCATGCTTTTTTTTGTTGAAGGTTTATTAAAAAAAAAAACTTTGTTTTTGTAGAATTTGACTTTACAGTAATTAAAAGCGTTAGTATTTTTAACGTCGTCTTTTTTATAAATAAAAAAAATTATTAAAAAAAAATAATTATAATGTATGTATTTTAATGTGAAAGTTTTCGGGCAAAAGTGGAATGCATTCAAAAGTCGACACGTCAGATTCACAAGACACATTTGCTTTCAAATGTGTTGCTTTTCGAATGGCAATGCAGTGTAGACGCGTAGAAGTTGTGTGCAGGTTTTCTTTCTTTTAAATTCAATTATTTAGTTATTTGCATACTTTTATTTTGGATAAATAATAAATCTGTTAAAAAAATTTCTATATGAAAGTGTTATACATGAATGATAGATTCAAAGTTTGCTACATACTTCTCGCAGGGCCATGACATACATAACTCAAGTAGAAGTAAAAAAATAATAACTAAGAAAACAACGGAAGCGCAGTGAAGCTGCTTTTTAATGAAAAAGGTGTTTTAATTTTGTTAAATTTTAAAAATGTAAGTTATATAAAGTGCTATAATTAATAAATTAACAAAAACAAAAAAAAAATAAAAATTGAAAGTAATGTTTTGAAGGTTATTTCGAATTTCGACTTCCAAGTGAATTCGGGTGTTTTAAGCCAATTTGAATTTGCATAGTAAAGTAAACAAAGTGAAATTTGCGTAGAAAATTTTGTGTTTTAAAACTTTTTTTTAACACCCTTCATTTTTTGTTGTTATTCATTGTTATTCAACATTCATTAACAACCTTTGGAAAATATTCAATATTGCACGAAAAATGGATGCAGTTAATGTGTTTGTCGTTGAGGTCAATCCAGAATAATTGACACAAATTGAAGCAATTAAAATTAATTCAATTTCTTTGAGTTCATAAGTGGAATACGATTTGTTAAATACTTTCGAAGATGCTACATTTAAAATTTCACTATTATGATTTTAGAATGATTTCTATTACACATTTATGCATCTTTTGCAATTTTCACATATGTATGTATGTACCTGATTTTACTTTTTTGGCAAGTACCTTTTGAAGTAACAAGCAACTTCGCTCAAATGTGAACGACAATTAACGGAAAAATATATAAATATCGTTTTAAAAGGAAAACATTTACATACTTGCAGTAGGCGATTGCCAGTAGTGGGTTGCCATGTGTAATGGAAATTTTAGTATGGTTGCCCAGCGGCTACTAGTTTTCATACATAATAGGGGTGGGTATAAGAAAGGGCCAAATTGATATTGAAAGAGCATTTAGAGGTTAGTAAAAAAAAAAATTAAAATATTAAGTGCACATGGAACATGTATTTTTTTGCAAAGTACTGGAGGCTGAGTAAAATAAAAAAATGGTAAAAAAATTAAAAATTTTTAAACACTACTTTTGTTGAATAATTTCTTTTATATTTACGATTAAAGTCTTTTAAAAGGGGTCATAAACAAACTTAATGTATACTTTAAATTACTAACTTATAAATAATATTATCATTTTCATATGTATGTATGTATGTAAGTGATGTAGAGCGCTAAAAGTACGTACATACTAATAAGTTGACTTTACGACATGGAGTTAGTTTTTGGTTGTTAAACTTTCCATATACACTGGCCCTGGGTTTTTACTTGAGACTTGAGGTTGTTGAGATATTTTGGGCACTGACAGTTAGTTTTTTTTTTTTTTTTGTAATAACATTAATTCTTAACAACATTATGGCCTTAAATTTTTTAGTTGTATATATGAAAATGGCACTGGCATTTGCGTGGGTAATTTTTTTTTTTTAATAGTCTTGCCATTGAAACATGCTTGGTTTGGGATGGACCAAATGCATTATTTATTTTCTGGAAATTTCAACTAATTGGTATGAGTTAATTAACATGCGAGGTAATTTTTAGCAAGACAATTTAATTAATAATATTATACAAAAACAAAAAAAAATAATAATTGATTTTCTGGGCTGGTTTTGTGCGAATAAATACATATGCATGTTTTATGAATGATAACAAACAGTTAGTCATACATATATTATAGTTAGATAAATAAATAATAATATGCGATTAACATGAATAATATACAGTTAACACGTTTTCAAAATGTAAATACATATACACAAATATCTAGTCAGATAAATAGATAAGATAAGAAAAACAAAAAAATAAATGTCTTTATGTGGAAAAGTGCTTAGGCGTTAAAAATTGACTGCTTCCTTAACTAAATATGTAATAAATAAATTTAATTATACACTAGATAAAAATATTTAGCCATATAATATACATATTGTATGTGTGTAGTTAATAAATGGACATTGTGCGTGCGTAGTGCAACTGTTTCGTGTTTTGTGCTTTTAATCGCTTTTGTGCATTCAATTTAGAGCTTCTAATGCAGTGCATCACTACTCGACTTTGTTGAGGTGCTAGCAGCGCCTTCATCGTTTGTTACATTACGTTGTTGTTGTTGTTGTTGCAGTTGCAGTTGTGATTGGTGCGCTGTTTGTGATTGCTCTTGCTGTTGCTGTTGTTGTTGTTGATGATGATGATGATGCTGATGCGGTTGTTGTTGTTGTTGTTGTTGCGTGTTAGGTTGCTGCACTTTGGCCATATGAAAGCGCGCATATTTTAGTGTATTTTTCGTTTTTAGTATTTGCTCTTTAACCTCTTTCTCAAAGCTCTCTTTGCGCTTATTCGAAATGTGCAATTTTTTGTAAGTCTCTTCGAATGCACGCTTCGTTTGCACGAGTTTGCGTCGCAATTCGGCATTTTCTTGTTCTACCTTAATACAATCATGAATGGGCACACCGGCTGCGACCGCGCTGGAGGGGCGCGCACTCACATTGGCCGCACTCATCTTATTCTCTGCGTTGCTGTCGTCGGTGTCGGTTCGTATTGGGGATTCTGTAGGATAATGTGCGAAAGGGAATAAATTTTAAAACATGTATACAAATCTAGTTGCGTAGTATTTAAAAGGGGGAAAAATAAATAAAAAATTAACAAATGTGTCTTACCCTTTTTGACATCCGCGCTGGTCTTACGTCCCGGGTCGCTGTCAATGCCCAGATCGGAAGATGAGCTATGCTGTGGGCGCTTGCTCGTTAAAGCACTCATGCTACTCCTCTCCTGTAAGCTATATTTAGTTTCTGTAAAATTTCAAAATAAAATTACATATTTAATCAGCAGGTCTGCATTTTAAATGTGAAATAATGAAAATATATGCAATCTAAAAATCGATAGCTTTATCGATGAAGTTAGTTATATTGAAATACGTATAAGTGTTGTATAAGAATTGCTAATCGATAGTATGACAAACAAAACAAACCTTTAACGATGATATCGATATGAAACGTACTGATAACTTTAAAAATATTTTTTAAGCAATATCGACTATGAATTCAACAATTACAATATCGATAACAATAAAAAAAAACATATCTATAGCGGTATTGAAATCGATCACGGTTTCAAAATACGGAAATAAGGGGTTGGCAGCGCTGGAGCTAACTTAACGACTATTATCGATATTCATGCAGATATCGACAATCCAAAAAATATAGATATCAGTATTGAAATAATAGATGAATATAACTATATGACTGTTATCGATAATTGTTAAACGATTATCAGTTTAAATGTTGTATAAAATCTCAAAGTTATAGACATTGAAAAAAAATGTATATTTTGTTGAGATAATTCATTTCGTTACAGTTTTAATCAGAACCGTATGCGCTAACATCCCGAATGATAATAATTTCGATAAACTAATCGATTACAAGTTCGACTACTTCAATAATTATTCAAAGTTTTGCTGGCATGATGTCGAAATACAAATATCGATAACAGCGATACCGATAAAAATTTCGATAAAATAATCGATTACAAATTCGACTACTTCGATAATTATTCAAGGTTTTGCTGGTATGATGTCAAAATACAAATATCGATAAATCGATACAGATAAAAATTTCGATAAAATAATCGATTACAAGTTTGACTACTTCGATAATTATTCAAGCCCACCGACATAGCTATGTACATATGTATATGTCGATAACGATAACAATACCGATAATGATTTCGATAACTACACAAATTGTTTACAGTCAAATTTAAAATCTGTTTCATCTGCGTTCATAATTTTTTGTTTTCTCTTGTGTTTTTTTTTTGCCACTAACCTTCATTCGCCGCCGATGTCTCACCACCTTCCGGAACTGCTACAGTCTTAAGCAGCGAGCGCTGCATTTGTGACATTTCCACGCTGGATACACGTCCCGTGTCACTGTGTATACCCAAGTCAGGCGATGAATTACTATCGCGTTTCGTGCTCGTCTTCTGTACGTCATCTGAGGCATAACCCGATTGTGATGCTTCACTGGCATTCAGCCGCTTAGCTGTGGCCGCCGCCGCAGCTTGCGCTTGCAATAATTGCTCACTCAATGTTTGTTGCAAGCATTCGAGCTCTGTAACGCGTTGCGTTGTTGCTGAGTGCTGTACTTCGGCAGTGTTTAATTGCTGCTGCAACTCCAGCAAACGTTTCTCCAATTGCAATTTTTCGTTGCATAATTTTGTGCGCTCCGTAACCACTTTGGAAGCTTGCAGTATGCTTTCGTCTAGCTGTTTTTTCAGTCCGCGCACCTCCATCTCACTATTGATGAGCAATTGCTTGAGGTCTTGCTCGCTGTCTGTGAGATAGTCGATGTTGCGTTGCGCCTCTATGTATTGTGTTTGCAGTTCAGTTAATTGTGCTCTACACTCATCGTAGGTTTGGCGCGCGACCCATTCACGTGTTAGCGTCTCCTTGTGCACGCGCTCTTGCTCCTTTAAGCGCTGCTGCATGAGTTGTTCTAGCTCATTTTTGAGCGCATCTAAATGTTGACGCTCCTTTTCGCTGGCTAACTTCAGCTGTATTTCGTACTTCTGCTTAATGTCTTCGATATCGGCCTTTAGTGCGCCTGCTTGCACTTCAGCCAGCCGCGCTTCCACTGCAATGCGATCGCGCTCGTCCTGTAGTTGTTCGATGGCACGACATTTTTCATCGATTTGGCGTTGCAGCAGCGACTTGTTCAGCAGCGCGCTTTCCGATGCGGCAGAGCTTTCTCTTGTCTGCTCGCTACCAATTGCAATCAGATCGGTTAACAACTCTTCATTGCGCAGGCGCAACTGCTCCACTTCCTGTGTCAGCGCTATGGTGCGCAGCGATTCTTTCTTCAAATTGTTATCCGCTTCGACCAATTGAAATTGTATCATTAAAATGCGATCATCACGTTGTGCAATCAATTTCTCTAGCTGCGTTATGCGCTCCTGATTGCGCAACTTCATGGCACGACTCTGATGTAGCGCATTACTTTCACTCTCGCTGTCTGTGTCAGCCGTTGGCGGTGTCTGTTTCGTCGCTGAGTCCTTGGCCGTGGCACCAGCGGCTGTCGTTGCATGCTCCTCCAGTCCAATACGCGCCATTGATACTTGGCGATCCGGCTCCGACCACGATTCCGATTCGCTCAGATTATCCAACAAGAAAGGCGGCAATGAGCGACGCTCCTTGGCATCCTTGGCGTAATCAGTGCCGACACCACCGCAGCTTCGGCGGCTATCCAATATCTTACGCAACGCCTTATTCTCCGAGCGCAACACATCGAACGAGTGACGCGCACGCAGTTGTTCGTGCGAATTGAACGTGTTATTGGCCAAGCCGCCATCGCGTTCGTCGTCGTCCAACAGCAGACGTGACAAATTACTTAAACCTTCGAAGCTTTGATCACCTGTGGTCAGCGTCTCGCGTATGCTCGTTGACAAATCGAGACTGCAATCGACAGCGGTACGCATCGCACGACGTCGCTCTGACGACAGGAAGCTCAACACTTCTTTGTTCTTCATTAGAGAGTTCAGGAAACCGGCCAACTCGTAGAGACGATCCGATAGCGCGGCAAAGACTTTCGCATAAGCGTGACGGCCAGTCTCTGCACTGTGAGCTTCAGCGCGTGCTGTGCGCACTTCTTGGCGCAGCTGTTCGATCAATGCATCGTTGGTGCGTTCGCTAACGAGACGCTGATTCAAGACATCGACTTTGCGTTGTAGCAATTTGTTGTGCTCCATGGCCTTTGTGTAGTCATTTTCGGTAAAGGACTGTTGTAATTGCAATGACTCGAGGTTTTTACGAGCTGAGGTCGGCGAGAGCGTAGATGTTGGGTTCGCGTTGACCAGTTTGGTGAGACGCTCTATTTCACGATTCTTTTGCCAAAGTTCATTGTTAACGAGATTCTAAATGATGAGAATACGGGGAGATAAAAACAGAGAACGAAAGATATAAAAAAGGGAACAAGGAAGATGAGGGATATGAAGATAGATGAGGAGAGAGGTACATGAAGAGAGAGAGAGAGAGATTAAGAAGGAGAGAGATTAAGAAAGAGAGAGATTACGAAATAGAGATATTACGAAAGAGAGAGATTACGAAAGATATAGATTTAGAAAGAGAGAGAGATTAACAAAGGGAGAGAGAGAGATTAACAAAGGGAGAGAGAGAGATTAAGAAAGAGAGAGAGATTAACAAAGGGAGAGAGAGAGATTAAGAAAGAGAGAGATATAACGACAAAATGTTGGAGTTAAACGGAGAGAGGAAGATAGATGAAGAGAGGAAGTTATAAAGAAAAAATATATATTATAAATATTTTAATTTTTTGTGTTTAATTTGCAAAATTAGAGTAAATTTAACTAAACTATTTATATATAGTATATCAAAGGGTTCAACTAGAAGAGACTGGACTGAACAGAAGGTAGTTTGAACACTGCTGGTCTAAAAAAAATTTAATTGCATTGTTTCGGGCTAGACTGTACAACACTAGACTACACCTTTTCCAACAGTAGTTCAGAAAAACGCAAATTTATTTCAGAAAAGGCCAAATGTATTTCAGAAAAACACAAATGTTTTTCAGAAAAGATCCAATTTTATTTCAGCAAAACGCAAATGTATTTCAGAAAAACACAAAATATTTCAGAACAACGCAAATGTATTTCAGAAAAACACAAATGTATTAATTTCGCATATTCTGAAATACATTTGCGTTTTTCTGAAATACAATTGATCTTTTCTGAAATACATTTGTGTTTTTCTGAAATACTGTTGGAAAAGGCGTAGACTTAACTTGTAACCCATTTGACTGAATTTAAACGGATTCAACTAGCATTACTAGAACGCCTAGCAGCCTAGAGTTTACTGAACTCGATTACGCTCAACGTTTTAATTTAATTTAAGTACTGCTCTTGGATGAGTTCATTTGCAAGAAAAATTAAAAGTCTCTTTGCTTACCTGCAAGGCCGCAGTTTTCTTCTTCACTTCAGCTTCAAGACTTCTAATAGTGCTGTCATGATCACATTTTTGTGTATGTGTATTCATAGCTTCGGAGTCGCTCATTGCACGATTACCGCCATCCTGTTGATTTTTCTCGCGCTGCAGCAGTTGTTGTAATGTACGACAAGCGGTATCATAGCTTTTTCGCAATTTCTTCAATTCCTGTTGTGTATCATCCAGTTCACAAAGTTTATTTGCCAATTCGACTTTTTTCTCTTTAACTTCGTGCTGTGTGCAGAAAAATGAAGAAATTTACAAATTAATGGAAAGCAACAATTTAATATATAAAATTTTTATTTTTAAGTCATTTTCGCATTGCATTTGAGGTGTTTGTTAGAAAAGTTAAGAAATGCAATTTATTTATGCCATCACAAGTGATGGCAAACATTAAATTTTTTACAAAAATATATTTTACATACATGCGTACTAAACTCAAATATAAATTCCGGCGTAAAATGCACTTATAAATATAGTATATGTATATGTAAGTTTTAATGTTCTCTACAAAATTAATTGTCAATACACTAATCGGTAAAGAGCAGACAATAAAGACATAATACAAAACGAAGTAGTTGTTGCACATCTAGATTTCCCCACATCTTTGCACAATTTCCATCGTCCTGGTAAAGATCAACACATTCGCAGCAATAAAATTTTGTACAACATCTAAAAATTAGCTACACAGCGCAGATATGTATTTGCGTGGCCAAAGACCTACATTTAAATACAGTGTGTGAAGTGAAATGTAAGAATAGGCGACATTCATTGAAAACTTCCAAATTTTGAGTAGACAAAGCGTACGCCATCCACATTGGATAGTTGGCTGTGGCGCTTGTGCTAGAAAATAAAAACACATGAATTAGAAAAATGTGCGTGAATCAACAAATGCACTTCATTCGCACGCTCTTCCCACCCACAACCCACCCACTCACCCACTCACCTGCATATACCCGCTGTCCCTGTCGGGTGACGTTTCTTTGCCGCCACAAAATATACTCGATGTAGAAAAATTTGGCTGCAACGAAGAGCAACTATTGGAGCGCGATAAACAAGAACCGCCACAGTCACCGCCAAACATGCTCGCATCGCTTATTGTGTAACGTATTGGAAATCCTGCTTCATGATCGTTACACGCCAGCTCCGCGCATACAATGCTAGCACTGCTAATGCCGCCACCGCTGCAACAGACGCCAACACCACCACCACTGCAACAGACGCCAACACCACCACCACCATCACCAACGTTGACATCACGATGGTGTGCCCTAAGACGACTGTTACCCTCATGCAGGTAACAATGTTTCACAATGGCGCTACTCTCCGGCACATTATATTTACACTTCTCCAACTTGTTGTTATACTTGCTGTTGCTATTGCTGCTGCTAGTGTTGCTGTAGTTAACACATAACTTTTTCTTGAGCAAATATTCACCACCATGAAAATCACCACGCGCCTTCAACGTATCGCGATAGCTCATATCGTAATGTTTATTGCAGTCGATTGGCTTTTCATCGAACTCATGCCTGTACTGCTCGTAGACCTCTTCCTTTTCAATGGTGAAACATTCATTCTTGCTGTGCTGTAGTTTGCTAATAATGGCACGGAAGAAGCGATTCTCTCTTTTTGCTAAATTACGTTCGAAATTGATTTTTGTTACCATTTTCTCGTAGTCTTGAATGCGTTCGAGTAGCCTTGCAGTATTTGCAGTTTTAATGGAAATTGTTGACTGATTGGTAATCGCGGAGGTGAAGAACAAGCGCGTACAAAACGTCGTGATGGAGTAAGGATATGAAGTAAAATTATAAGAAAAGGAATGTAACAACAACGAGCATGAATGTCGAATTCTATGAAACACAAACCAATAGCGCAAGCGACAAATTTGAAATTTTAAAAACCTTTATGTATGGTGAGTGTGGTGAATCAGTTTAACGTAGGAGCCCCATGACTCTTTACACAACGCTTTTTGTATGGAGACTCTGGTAAGTTGAATCTGTTTTACACATCAATCTTAAGAGATTTATCACAGATATTTTTTATTTTTAATTTTATTACTCCAAACAGTGTTGCATTTTGTGTTTAAAAAATGATGTTGTGTGCATGACTTGCTTTTAAACGATCTCAGCCATTTTGATGATATGCCGATTACTAGCAATTCTAAACTAACAGCAGCAAACTAAATAAATTGAAGAACAAAGAACTATCAAAGCTACTCAATGCGTCGTGTTTCGATTATTTGGGAATGTCGTGTGTCCACTAATGGCAATCTTTTCTACTTCGGAGTAAATTACATATGATGAAATCGCAATTGCAACATAGCAATGAAAACTAATTAATCTTAATTTAACTCGCAACTTAAACGAAAACTTACTTGCATTTTGCTTAATGCATCCTGTTGTTCACGCATTCTCTTTTCACATACTTTCATATTTGAAAATTCTTTACGGAAATTATCTTGTGTAGCTTTCAGAGCTTCGATTAAATTGCGATTATCTTCCTTCAGATCGGCATTGGTAAGACGTAAACTTTTCAAATTAAGCTTTTTAACGAATTGTAGTAGCAGTAAATAAGTATATTGGAATCATGAAAGAGGAAAGATATGGGAAAGGAGAGGATTGAAGGAAAATTGTAAAGCGTTTTGTATAATAAAATACAAAAAGTTAGTATGTTGTGTGTATGTCAATGCACTTGTAGATTTTATTAATTCTAAATAATTTGAAAGTATGTACATAAATACTTGTACAATTTCTGCTATTGCTATATTTAAACTAAATTAAAAAAAATAAAACACCTCAAATGCAACAAAAATTCTGATCAAAACAGCGTCTAAATTACCGTTTTACTTTTTTAGCGTATACATATGTATATTTTCCAAACTCACCTCCACATTTGTCATATCCTTCTCCTTGTTCTCCATCATTTCTTGCAGCTCAGCATTTTGGAAAGCCAACTCTTTCACCTTTTCCTCATACTCTTTGATTACCTCATCGCGCTTTGTAAGGATCTCTTCCAATTTCGTATTTTGCATTTGCAGTGCACGCATTTTCTCCGCCGACTGTGTGACCACACCTTCAAGTTCACGAATCTATTATTGGTTGTTTAAGTGCACAAAAACGCAGAAAGCGATGGCAGAATGTTGACAAAAGAAAAGTTGAGTGAGAAGAGAGAGGAAAAAAAAGTGGATGTAATTTTTGTGTTTTTTTTTTTTTGCTTTTTATTTTATTAAATTATACGCAGCAATAAATTAAGTAAAATTATACAAACTTTTTGTAAAGCATTCACATTTTCCGAAATATCTGAACGTCCAAGCAAATCGTTCATAAAACCGCTTTGGTGAGACTTATCCAAATCGCGTTCCATCTACATTGAAAAAAAAAATTTTTTTTTAATAAAAAGCAAAGGGAAAACGGCTTCTAAAAAATTCAAATATTTTAATAAAGGAGCTCACGAAAACTAATTTGTTAATTCATGTTAAAAAAATTGTGTTGAAAAAAATCAACTTTTATATTTTTATTTACCACTTTTGTAATAAAAAAATATAGAAAATTATAAGAGTTTTCAGTTCCAAAATTCAAATAAAAAATTTAAAAAAAACTCTTAATTCGCAATCAGAATTGACAGAATGTGTTTCGGTTAAGTCCTAACCTCAAAAATCCAAAAGAAAATACAGATTCAAGTGTGTACATATGTAAAATGGATGTTTTTGAGGTTAGGGTTGAACTTAGATTGATATTTTTATTTAGCTTTACACATTTTAAAGTTTTGTGCAAACTTTAAAAGCCACTACTTCGTGTACTTGATTCCAAAATTTTAAATTTTTAATTCGAAAGTATCAGTAGCAATATCTATTTTATTAACAGGATAACAAATTTAATAAAAACCAATTTGCTTTTTAATATAGATTATCTTTTTAAACTGATTTTAAATTTAATTATGAATTTAGCATTAGAAAGCATACTACTGGTTTTTTTTTTTAATTATAGCTCAATTCAATTATTATCAACACGTGATTATTCTTAAAAAACGACAAACTAAAAATTTTGCAAATTTTTAAATGCATAATAACATTGTAAAAACATTATCTTCATTATTAGAAGACATTTAAATATTCAGCATATGAAAATGGCTGGTTTTATAATAAATTCAGCCTTAATATAACTCTTACTTCATAAATTTCCATGCAAAATAATAATAAATATTATTGCAACACAAAAAAATGTTTTATAAATTTTTAAAAATCCTTTAAAATATTTCAACACTCTTTACACATTACTGGCTATTTTTAACCATGTACCACCATTTCATAAGAAATTTTTACAATCGAAATTTTGTCATAAACTCGTCTATGTACATATATATTTGGTTTTACTCTTATTAAATGATTTCAAACATTACTATGAATTAATTTATTTGCGCTTTTTCAAACTTGTTCTCACCTCCAAAAATTGTATCTTCTGCTTAAGTTCATCTATAAAGGCCTGACCCTTGGTCTCAGTCTCTTTTTGTATCTGCTCCATGTGATTCATGGCCTGTGCAGCTTCCTTTAATAATTCCTGTTTTTCTTCAAGCTCCTTACGCAAAATTTCAATTTCAACCTGCAACAATTTATTGAATGAAATCTTAGTTGTCAACTTTAGATTTATGATTTGCATTTTATTTTCTATACCTTCGTATCAATGAGCTGCTTCATTAGCGACTCCTGACCCTCGGCGTTGATTTGATGATAACCCGGCACACTTTCCTCCACAAAATATAAACGCAATTTTAAATTGAAATTCTCCTTGCGTAGCGATGTCATTTGCTCTTCAAATTCGCGTACTGAACGTCCTTGTACAGGTGGCGATGTGGTGCCATGGCCCTGTAAGCTGACACACGGAAAGCCAACACCATCTGTGTGAGAAAATCATAAAATATGTAGAGAGAAAGGAGGAGGAAATTAGTTAAAGTACAATTGGTTTGCTAAATAAACATTAGGTATGTACATATGTATATACATACATACATATGTATGTGTGTATATCTAAATAAAATTATAAAAACTGTAAGTCTCTGATTGTAACAGCTTTTTTTTTACCATCCGTGCTAATATCCGTTTCGCTTAGTGGCGATTGTGAGTTGCGTTTGAAAGCCATTATTAACTTCTCTTTGGAATCTTGCGAGCTACTAACATTGGATCCACTTCGGCGCATGGCGTTTTTTTTTGCTGTTCAATTTTTTAACGTACTATAAGTTTTATTTTTCACTATTTTTCACTATTTTTTTTTTTTTTTTTGTGGATTTCTAGTAGCTTTTGTTAGTTGCGTTGATAGTGTTCGCGAAACGATGATTATTTCAATTAGTTGGAAAATTTTAGTTAATTAAGTTGTAAAATTTAGTTTTGAAAGTATGATTTTAAAGCTTCGTTATATTTCTTTTTTTTTTTTGAAACAATTCAAAACTAATTTTCAACGTCAAGTCAAAAGAAGAAAAGTTTCAAATTTTGAAGTACCTACTGAGCAAAATTGTTGCGTGTAGGTAAGATAAATGCGCATATAGGGTGTTTGGCTTGGAGTTCATAGTTCGCGAGTGCCACTCGCGACACATCACTTATTTATTGAAAGAGCGATAATGCGTTCTATAAATACATATATTTTTTTTTAAATCTATGAATTTGTAATGCAATTTATTTGAGTTCTTAAGGCAGCACTTGGAGGTTGGGTTGTTATTTTCAAAAAATACGGTGCTTGCCTTAACATTTAGCGCAATCGGGTGAAGATTAATATTTTGATAAACATCGATAACAGTGTAGATTTCGATAACGATGTAAATCGATATTTTTGATTGCTTTAATGAGCGCGAAAGTAATAATTGTGGATGGAAAATTTTAGATATACCAAATTGTAAGATCTTGATCGGATATACATATATACAAATGTAAATCTGGGTCGTACCGACAGTATCTTTAAAAAATTCCAAAAAAGTTCTGAAAAAAAAATTTGCTATTATAATTTGCTAGTAGGTGGTTGGGGTTATATTGTCAAAAAATACGATCATTATTCGGGCGATGATTAAAATTTTGTTTCGATGCAAAATACTGAAAACTACACATATGCATATCGATAACAGTATATATTTCGATAACAATATATGTATGTATGTATATCGATATTTTTGATAACTTTAATGAGCGCAAAAAGCAATAAATGTAGCTGAAAACTTTTAGATATAATCAATACGGCTCGTAACGGTAGTGGCATATAAAATGACATCAAAATTTATTCATATTTCAGGTGTAGATGTGAACAAGATGAGCAAGTATTGCTTAAATTTTTTTTTTATGAGTACACAAATGGACCACGAAAACTGCATAAGTAGATACAAAATTTTCTAAAAATCATATCGAGCCCTAACCGCGAAAATAACGTAAGCGACATTTTTCCAAAATTCACTTTTTGATGCAGAACTGTTCTAAAACTGATAATACGTCATCTGGCGAAATATTGTTTCGCTAATCGTTATAGTTATGGAGATGTATGACTTTACATTTTATCGTAAGCGTTACTACTACCACATTTATGGTTAAAAATATTTAAAAAAAACCTTCTCCTGTAAAATTTGGTTTTTGTCGCTTACGCTAAAATGGCGGTAAAGGCACGATATATTACACGATGAGGATAAAGAAACTTTATTGAAACGTTAATAACATAAATCTCACGAGATTTTTGCCGTGGAAAGTCGTTCATTTTACTCAAAGATAGTCTACATATGTGTATGGATATATATGTATGTATATGTATATTTATACACCTCGATCTTTCAATACAATTTAATTGAACGCATTTTAGAAAGAAGGCATGAGATTCAAGAAAAATTGTTTAGCTAATATCGACCGATATAAAGTTACTATAATGCAAGAAAATTTCCTGAACTCTCAATAGCTGGAAACTCTTTAAATGGACACATAAAATACGAATTTAAGAATATATAAATATCTACTCACATGTGTGCTCCATTGTAACATCCTTTAGTGTGCTCGGACTAGTGCTGGAAATAAAAAAAGAGACAAACAGAAGAAACGTTAGCATTTTTAACTCGAAGCATTTTCAAGTATTTTTCTAAGCTAAAATCCACATAGTAAACACACAGTCATTGTACAAATGCATGAAAATAAAAAATGAGAAAACAAAATTTGCAAAAATGTTTTTCAATTTACAACTATGCCACTTGAAGCGATCAAATTAAGGAAATAAACCATAAAAAGAACAGCGCAAAAGACCAAAAAAAAAAAATGCAAGTTTTATTGTGTAAAAAATAAAAGCAAAATATGACCAAACAGACAAGCAACACAGACGGTTGATTTGTATGCAAACGATGCTAAGTAGGAGCAGGAGGCGAACTAGCAATTACAAACGAGTGCCTACAAGTGGACCCACGCTATATGCAAAAAAAAAAAACAAGCATACAAACAGTAAATTGGAGTTCACCCAAGCAATCAGCGCGTGTACGAATTCAATGCGTTTGCTTTGTGAGTAAGCGACTACATTTTTTTAAAAAATTTTTTTTTTTATTAATTTTCCTTTTTTACTTTTCAATAAACGAGCCATGTCGTGGCACTTGCCGGCAGATGGGCGCATACAACTCAGATCTGCCGATCGGCCGTTGATCGCAACTGTGTGAATTATGAACACTTTGAAGAAAGAAAAACCAAATTGAAAACATACATACATAAGTATCATTAGATGAGCATGAAGTCAATGCAACATTGGGGCACAGTAGGTGGGCGTACTTGAGTGCCAGCATCAAGTCACGCGAGGTGGTGGTGGGCCAGCGCACTGCTGCACTTCAATGACACCGCACATTGCTACTTTGATGCTGCTCGTCAAAAACTTGAAAAAATATACTAAAGTACATTTTAATTATTGCTTTACGGAAGTTATAATGCGCTTTGGAACAATCGAACAGAAGATCGCGTCGTTTTTGATTGAAATGGATGCATCGAATGCCATAAAAAAAATTAAAGAAAATCTTATAAATCGACAAGCAAGGGAATGGGTAGGTAATAGGAATGGGAATGGTGGTACACCATAAAGCCGAATGGAATATATATTTTGAAAACGATATGTATGTATATATATAATTTATATTTTTTGATCCATCCATCCTTTCTTAAAACAACTGAATGGAATATATGTACATATAGAGAATTAAAAGTTAAAACGTTTATAAATGGAATTGAAATGAAACGGTAGGCACAAAAACATAATTGAAGTGGAATGGTATTCATCACAAAACCCCTTTGTATTGGAAAAGAAACGGAATGGAATGTTTGGCAATGAAAAATGGAATGCTGTAGTGCGAAATTAAACGGAATCGACGAAGCAAAACAATCATAAACGAGTATAAAAAAGATCTCAAAACATTAATTGGAATTTAAAAAAATTCAAATGCACATACATAGCAAAAAAGAATTAGGCACAAACATGAAATGGATTAAAAATTAGTTGGAAAGAAATCAAACGTAATGGAACGCGATGGAAATGGTTCAGAAAATGTGAAATCTAAAAGAAAATTGGTACACACAGAAGTATAATGGAATATACGAAAAAGATATGGTATAAAAAAGGGAACGGCTGAAATTGAAATAAAATGTATTAATGAAAAATATGCAATGGTTTCGAAGTTAAATTGTGTAGAATGCATGTTAAAGCATCAGGAAAAATTCAATCGAATAAAAGAAGAATAGAAAATTTGTTACAGAAATGGAACACGTTCTACGAAAAGATAAAAACAAAAAAATATTGAAATGAAAAAAGTAATGCGAATTCGGATGGAAAGGAAATAGTGCAATGAGTTTGATCAATGAACAATGACTGATTCTATTGTACATAAGCATATGACAGGAACACGAAAAGCATGCATTACAAAAAATGTGAAAATGAAATAGGTAATGCTTATATGTATGTAGATTGAAACGCAAAGAGAAATGGATCACAAAAATGGGCTAGCACACATAAGAAAAGCAAAAAAAATGTTAAAGATATGAGAAGTTTGTTAAGTGTCGAAACCAAAAACTGTTCAGCTACAGAACAAATGCTCATCAGCTGATCGAATAGTAATATACATATATGTATGTATGTAAGTATCAATTATTGAGAGCATTGAGTCTAGTTTTCTTTACGTAAAAAAAGCGAGTCTGAAATATCAAAAGAACCGTAGAAAAATATGAAATGTGGATCGAAATGAATTTTTGAAAAATATGAAAAGCTGTAAGTGAAGTCGTTTACACAATTTTTATTTATTTATTTTTTTCTTATTATACTTTTCTTAAATCAAAACACATTACACATGCTCAATATTTCTTAAAGAATTCCATTTTGATGCGATGTTAAGAATAAGGACAGTGTTCTTGCCAATGAAAAGGCACTCCTTATTGACCTCTGGCCAAATCTACTAGGTTCGTTGCTGGAATATTCGTACAAAAGTGAACGTAATGATGAACTCATTAATGTAGTCAGCTGGATATCACTTATAGAGCATTACAAAGCTCGTGTAACTCTCATCATACAAACGTTTATGATATTTCGCTTCATCAAAGCGCAAATCTCTATATCATTTCTATAAATTCCCTCAAATTCTGAAGTTGTTATCCTCGGGAACTTACTGCAATTTTTGTGCTTCGCAAAAATGACTGACAAAGATGAAAGTACCCGCATAAAATAATAGCCATAAAATAATACTTTTGCCCCATCCATTGTGTATGATATTCATTTAATTGCAGTTAAGCGACATTTATTTGCTTCAACAAGATATACAATAAGGCTAAGTTAATTATAGCTACTATATTTAATAACATTTAAATAAGAACACATTCGCATATTTTCATTTCCCTTTCATTGTCTTCTCATACTCAACGTAGAGCACACTAACTTTTCACTTCCATCCGCCTTCGATCCTTTACTCAAAACAATCATTCACTTCGGTTAGCGTACGATTGCAATATATCGAATAAACACTCCATGCGCTCCAGCCCTGACGTCGTTGTATAGTCCTTGCACATTCCACTGCATCGGTGATGTCATCCTGCAGCAAGGCACTACATTTGACATTGCACTCATTGAACGCATAATATTTGGTGCCATTGTCCGGTTGACACCAATAACGGCCGCTGATCTGAAAGAGGCCATAGTCGCTGGAACCGTCCGCATTCCGATTGCCCACCACATGTGTGTTGTAGCGACTCTCGTATTCGGCGATACATAACCACAGCGAAAGTTCCATTTTCGGCACATCCAAAATATACAATTGGCCGGCGAGTTCGCAGCGTTGCAAGCGACGTGTTTGAATGGGCGCGAGTGCGTGAGCGAGCAGCAGCCAAATGCAATACAAAATGGTTGTGGCAGTGATGGTGGCGGCTTTGGCGGTGGCGTTGGAGGTCGAGGTTTTGGCAGCTATAAACGCTGGCTGTCTTGATCGTTGCGTGGCTGTTGTTGATGACATTTGGTTATGGTGACGCTGCTGATTGCGACGACAAATGTTTTGACGAGACATTTGCATGCCCGTTTTTCGATCAATGAAACGAAATTCGAAAAAAGAAAAAAAAAGTGTGAATGCGCCAAAAAAAAATGTGTTACGTACGCGGATGTTAAAAGCGTCGGTGGTCTCGCCGCCGATGAATGATGTATTGTACTGAGTGGAGGCGCAACGTTGATGAATGCGTTTGGGGAAGTCGGCAGTTAAAGTTAAATTAAGAATTAATGTTGGTATAAAAGCAATAACAAAACAAACAAACAAAAAAAACTAAGGTTTAAACCGGTTTAATGTATTGCGAAGCTTCGTTATGGAAATAACTTAGTAGCTGCATGTTTATTATTGTTGTTGTTGTTTTTGGCTAGCTCATTACATTGTGGACGTCCTCGCCAGCAGCAGCGCTGCTTACTGTTGACCTTACCCGCCGCACCCCCGCTTGCCCATCAACGTTTGCGCATTGCAGCCAGTCAGTCAGTCAGTCAGTTTGTGCGATTGCTTGTCTCTTTTGGTCATTGAAGTGTTTAATAATAAATATTTCAGAATTTTAGTGGCGTGAGAATTATTTAGTTATTAATATCGGATTTACGCGCATTCACAGTAAGAGTGTTCGTTTTAAAAACCCAGTAAAAAGGCAGTACCAATTTGTACCAAATCGTGTTCGTTTCGCCAAAAAACTTGCAAAACTTGCAAGGAGAGAGCGCAATTTTGACATTTATTTTGGAGGGGAAGTTGCTAATTCGTGCTGGGAAAATTTGTCCCAGCACAAATTAGCAAGCAAGAAAGAACAGCTGATTGTAGCATATGGTTGCATTTGAGTCAACAAAACAATTCAACATTTCAAATTATAAATTTTGAAAAATCATAATTATGAGTGATTTATTAACAAAAGAAGTAAGTAAATACATATTACAAATAGCAAATACATTATGAAATTTGGTTTCTTAATTTTAATAACGCAATTAAAAAGTTGGCAGATAAAGGCAAATGTGTTCGTGATCAGAGGGCGGTAGAGTCATCGCCATCAGTATTAGATCCCACAGTCAGTAATGAGGAAACACAAATTGAGAGCATTGAAGGTATACGATTTTAATATACTGTTTGTAAAATTAAAACACATCTTCTTTTTGGATTCATTTATTTATAAGGGAGCGGTGACGACCAAATGCAACAAGAGGCATTTCGAAACAAAGTTATTGCTACCGCCATAATGTCGATAATGGACTGTTCATCATCTGATAGCGACGACGATAAAGAAAATGAAATGTTGCTGGTATTAAAAAGAAAGCTATAAAATTATTAGTTTTATTATAATACTTACCAAAAACTTGTAAGCAGAAAACAAAAAACCAACTGTATAAATAAAAGCAACTGTCGACACACACAGATTTAAATGCAACTGTGCAAGCAAACAGCTGTTATTCAACTTGCTTGCAAGTTTTTACTAAATCCTGTTCGCCAAAAACTCAGTAACTTTCTGCATTTGAGAGAGTAAGACGCCTTACTCTCTGAATTATTTTACTGGCTAATTTTTACTGGGTTTTTAAAACGAACACTCTTAGTATTTGCACTGTAGCGGTATTCATAGTGCGCGAAGCAAAGAGTAACAAGTAAAGAAGCGTCTAAGATTATGTGGAACAAAATAATATACAAAAATATAATCGTTCTTTATTAACCCTTTTGTGGCAATTGTGAAGATAATCTTACCAAAGCTCAGACAAAATTTTTTTTTTTTTTTTAATTTTAAAAACCAAACAAACCGATTATGTCTTTAAAAATCGATATCAACTAACAATTTTATACAGCTGTTCGTGATTTTAACGTTATTTTTTTAACCGAAATTTGAGAATATGCAAAGGAAGACTTAAACGATGATGTACCAACCATTTTCTTGATATTTTTACGCTATTCTATGCGCAGTATAACATTTGAGTTATAACAAGTAAGTAAAGCTAAATTCGGGCGAAACCGATTTTTATATGTATACCCTCGCGATATATTTTTATATGGTTAATGCCCATGATTTCATAAAATTCCCGTTTCTTTGTTTCAAATTGCAGCTAGTATTAAACTTTACTCAATTTCTTCCAATAAATACTGAAAAACGAACTTTTTTGCATTTTTCAAAATTTCCGTTATTTGAAAGTTGGGCGTGGTTATGGTTCGATTTCAAAAGTTTTTGACGGTGATGCTAGTGATATCAAGGACAATATGTTCACCAAAATTTGTGACGATACCTTACATCGTTGTTCAGATACTTACAGACTTTTTTTTTTATAAGTGGTAACGCCCATTTTTTCAGAATTTCATAAAAATAAAGTCTATCTCTCTAAATATCAAATTTGAATTAATATGTTCCAATAGATTAAGAAAAAACAAAATTTTTGCATTTTTTTTAAACTTTCGTTATATAGGAGGTGGGCGAGGTTATGGTCCGATTTCAAAAATTTTTAACGATGATAACAGTGATATTAAGGAAAATTTGTTCACCAAATTTTGTGCCGATACCTTACACCGTTATTGAGATACAGATATTTTTTCATAAGTGGGTGTGGCAACGCCCATTTTTTTAAATTTCATAAACACCTAATTTCTTAGTTCAAAATCGCTCCAATTACCAAATTTCACTCAATTTGCTTTAATGGATACCGAAAAATCGGAGTTTTTGCATTTCTCAAAAACTTCCGTTATATGGGAGGTGGGCGTGGTTATTGACCGAGCTTGACCATTTTCAATACCAACCTACCCTGTCCAAAGAGCAATCTATGTACCAAATTTCATTGAGATATCTCAATTTGTATTCAAGTTATTGTAAACACGGACAGACGGACGGACAGACAGACGGACGGACGGAAAGACAGTCAGAGCTAAATCGATTTCTCTTTTCATTCTGCTCATTTTAGTATATACATATATGTAAGTCTATATCTCTCTCGATTATTTTTTGCTGTTACAAACAACCGTTATGCGAAGTTATATTACCCTTGTCTACAAGTACGCTCGGGTATAAAAATGTTTAATTTTTCGAATTCGATTTTTTCGTAGAAGTGATATAGAAGACTTTAGATTGTTTATTTAAACATTTTTAAGTATTAACCATGCAATGATTTTTTATATTAACAACTTTTATTTTTAATGTTTTTGTGGACGCTTACCAAATTTTTAATAAAAAAAAAAAATTAAGTTAAGAATTGCATATTATTCTTGGCACTTTTATGGAGAGAAACAAAGTTTGCCGAAAGGAAAACACTGATTTTCAAGAATTCTATACGATTTCTATGAAACTTTGGGGTTTTCTCATATAAAATGCATGGGAAGTTTTGAGCGAGTGTGAAGCGGTGCGTGCTGAGGTCGAGGTTCGAATCTCAGACAGAACAAATAAAATCTTAATCATAGAAAAAGTTTTTTTCTACTAGCCGTCACCCCTCGACAGACAATGGCAAACCTCTGAGGGTATTTCTGCCATGAAAAAGCCTCACATAAAATACATCTGCCGTTCGGAGTCGGCACAACATTGTAGGTCCATCCATTTGTAGTATAACAAAAAGACGCATACCTCAAATGTTAGGAGATGCTCGGTTAAACACTGAGCGCCAAATTATTTATTATTATTACTTCTTTTTTTTACCATCCTAATGTACTAAACTAAATATTAATGTTACAAGATTTTTAAGGTAAATACAATTAATTTTGTGTAGTATTTTTAGTTGTTTTCGAAAGGGGAGTTTACTAAACTTCTATCCCTGGTTACGAAATTCCACCTTTGCGACAATATAATATTTTCGCCAAACAGATCAAAGCTTTTTTAAGCATTTCCAAGCGATCTCAATGTTCGGGATTATATTTTTCGATGAAAAAAACAATTTAAGAGTGTAGACCCATTATTAAAAAAAAAACCTGAAGAACCAGAATTTATAGGAAAGCTTAAAATTTAATATAAATATGAGTTTTTTCTAAAGATTTGTTTTCCTTTCCGACAGTTTGCAATGTTTATATAAACCGGCGCTCGTCGCTGTGTCATCTTCAAAGTAATTTGTTTCAACCGGTTGAGTTTTTTCAATTGCTGGATTTAGGTACCGCCAATTTTTTCACTTTTACCACCAAATTGTCGTTTCTATAAATGGCAAATGGGGTTATTAAGTATTAAAGCAGCAAATCATTATTTTTTTGTTTTAATAACCATATAGGGATTTACATGAAATTTAAATTTATATACTCAATATTTTTTGCAAAAAAAAAAAAAGAAGTGATTCAAAGTTCAATTCAACAGCCACAATTACCCAGTTATCGAGTGAAGCCAAACCGCAACGATCCGCCAGAAATAGGCCTCAGCCAGTCAGCGTGTAAGCTTCCAGCCAAGCCTTGCAGCAGCCCTACTTTATTTTTATGATTGCATACCATTTACGCTACAAAATACTAGACTAGATTAGGCTGTTGCTTTGGAAATGTCATCATCATATTACGACGTATGCGAGCGAACGAACACGCAGCAGTCAGTCGCTGCGCATTCAAATGTAGATCAGCTGTCTGTCAGTGAGTTCAATGGACGCAATGATGCGTAACATTCAATTTCGTTCATAGAAATCAAGTAACAACCGAATTTTGTGCTTTTTGGTCTTCTTGTCGCTTCCCCATAATGCCAATGCTTCGAAGGTGACTTCAAATAAATTCTCTTTGAACGCCAGAAGTTAAAAATAAATTAAATCGAAAACGTTACGCAGCGTTGATATGCCCGCGCGTAATGTGAGTACTACAGACAGAAGACGAAGAAGAAAAAATAAAGGAAATTGACAAGCAGACAATGAACACACAAATGTATTCACAATTCAGAATCGTATATCAAATATTTATATATCAGCAAAAATAGATAGTATTGAACAAATCTTAAGTTACACAAACCAAAATGGTGTTCGGAAATAAGCGAAACCCAGCAAATATTTTACAACTTGAAGGAATTCTTTACAGTACCTTTCAAAGTGCTTGCCATGAGATGTGAAGTCTAAAATTTATTCAAAGAAACTTCATCAAACTTTTCCGGAAGATTTTTTTACGACTCGTGAGTAGTTTTTTGATGCTCTTACATAAAATTTAAGAACCATTTTTATATGGCTCTTCTAGAATATTCATAGAAGAAGAACTTGTGAGACTCCGGCAAAAGATTCAACAATAAATTATTATGAAAAAATTGGCGATTCGGATAGAAAAAGTATAGGTCGTTATTAAAAACATTTCACATTTGCTATAGAGAAATTAAATATGAGCTATGTTTACATTTGAGGATTATTTCTGGATATTCACAGAAGAAGCGAGAAAGAGGCTCAAAGCTGAGTTATTATGAAAACTACTAAAAGATTTACTGAGGGGATATTATTTATTAAAAGCCTCTTCATGAACGTCAATAATCTTTCGCGACTATTTCAGACACTTTACAAACGAGCTGTTATTTAATATATTTCGTAACATTCACGTAAGACTAATGAATAATCCCTGATGGCTTTAGACAAGAATCATAGGTAAGGTTGGATTGAACTGCTTGCCTTTTGTATATGAAACCCTCACTTGGACCACGTAAATCAATTATGATGACAGCAGGATAGATGACTGCTGAAATTGCATTTATGAAACCGGCGACAATGTCAATGAACCTTTCTTTTAGAGAACTGACATGTCGTCCCTTTGGAGAGCTGCATGCAGATGATTGTAGCTGTTTAAAAAACGCCTTCGTAAATTCTGCTGAGACAACGTACATATATATTTAGATCCTGATTTTCCAATACGATATGTATGTATGTATTTCACAGTGTTCCTTTGACCTTCGTTCAAGCGCGATTTGCACGCGAGACTTCTGCGACACTTAAAAGAAATCATGTTAGAGACAAAGATCTTCTTACTCTCTTACAAATAAGTTTTGGTTTCATCGTATACATATTTTAAAGGGCTCTTCCAAAAGAGTCAGATTTCAAAATTCGCTTCAATCGAATCGAGTTCAAAATGCTGGCTGGGTGTATAGAGGAAATATTAATAAAGGCATGTGGAAAAGCGAAAGAAATGGTTTCGAGTAAGCACCAAAAAATAAAACAAGAAGACGTACTTGCCATACCTAATAACTCCCATTTGGTTCTACTGTTTGTGCATTTCCATTTGTTGAGGACCGCAGCCACTTCAATTTTGGCAGCTAACAGTAGTGCAAGCATTGCATGCCAGCAGCATCGGCAAGTGTGTAATGAGTTGTTGAAAGATTTGACGCTTGGCATAAATCCTTATAACATCAACTAAGCAACAGTATTCTAAACAATCAAGCATTCAAACAATTGAGGAAAAGCTTTACGTTTGTTTACATTGAACGCCTATTTGGCTATTACCAAAGGAAAGGGCCAAAGAACTGCCACACAGTGTGCTAAGTGTTCCTTATGGATCAATAATATTGTGCTATTACCATGAAATAAATATGTACGCACATACATACATACTCGTACTTACATACATACATACAATATTTACCCATCAATCGAATGGCCAACATAAATTGGTAGCAAGCGAAATTGGCAGCCACACGCAGCAGGAGATGCAAAGTTTTGCTTTATTTCTTTGCCTTCTAAATTTCCTCAGTGCTTTGCTTTTGACTTTTGTTTATCAAATTCAAGACAGTGAACATATGTAAGTTTCTGTTGTTCTTGTAAATGCAACATATTTCTTTGTAATTACATTCGTTCGGCGTTAAGTGATGTTCAAGGAAATTTATAGCCGCATCGATTAGTTGGATATTTTACTTAAAAGCATTTAGAGGCAAAGGGAACTAGTGACCCAATAAATTGTGCATATAAAATTAGAATGAAATAAGCGCGATTTCTTTTTTAAATTCACTAAAATAATGAGCGCATCAAAGGGCGCAATAATTGTTTAAAATTAATCAAGAGCAAAAAAAAAATAATGAATTGAGCAAGCTGTGCTAAGTATGCGTAAAATATTGTTTTGTTTTTTTTTTTGGTTTAAACGAATTAAACAATCCAAGTCAACATACTTTAAATAATAAAGTTGTTTTTCCGAAAGCTTTTGGTACGTTTTTGTTATTGCCTTCGTGCACTGCGACTTCAGCAAAATTATCGCTAATTCAAAAAAAAAAAAGGAATAAATTAAATGAAAAGCACACGACAGACATTGCAAAATATTTCATTTTGTTTTACGTTATAAATATATACATACTTACATATGTATATATTTAAAAAAAAATTCTTAAAGTCAAATTTGTGGTGTTTTAATTTACTTTTCTGTCCACAGCAAAAAAAAGCAACACTTTTATAATCTTCAACTTACGATAGTTTGTGTAGCCTCTAAAAATTTCGTCGATAGAATTGAATGATTAAAAAAAATTTTTTAAATTCGTTGTACATTTTTTTCAAAATATTCAAAAATAATTTATTCTGTGCTAATATTCAAGAAATACAAATTGAAGTATGAAACTCTGTCATTCTTAACCACTTCTTTAAATTGGTTTTCAATAAAACTTCAAAACAAATGCTCACTATTAAATTTATGTGTTTAAATATTTTTTGCTTGAGTTTTTACCTCTAAAGTGTTAGTTTTTATTGTTTTCTTCTTTTTCTTGTCTGACAGTGTGAATTCCGGGATGACGGAAAATCGTTCCAACAAATATCAACATGTTAGTTATTACTTTAATAATTAAACAAAGCCCGAGTTTAAGCAGCTTTTGTGGTGTACAACAATACTTTTTGGCTGAAGTTTAGCCCGTGTCATTATTCCATGTACTATTTTATTCGAACTAACTTATATCGTATGTGTGTTTGTATACATGGCGTTTAGCTTTACTCATAAATTTCGTAAGCACAAAAATTTATACAAAAAAATTTTCACTAAGAGAAGATTGTAGACTTTTGAAAATACGCTTACCCTTATAAGATAAAGAGTAACTCTGAAAGTAAATTTTACTTTTACTGAAATTAAAAAAAAAATTTTAAAAAACAATTCCAAAAATTTTTTTTTTTTAATATCAAGTAAATTTTCATATTCAAATTTCAAATTAATGTTCATATTCAAATTTTAAATTAAATTATAAAAATTCAAACTACATTTTCAAAAATTCAAATTTTTAATCCAAATGTTTACATATATAAATTAACTCGATGTTTGTTTAGAGTTATAAAAAAATTAATTAGTGCTCTATGAGCACATCTTTATTGAGCACAAAAATTGAACTAAAACTACATTTACAATTTGTTCTTAACATAAGCTTGCCGCGACGCTTTGTCACATGCACCCAACATGTGCCAAGTTTGTTTCACACGCTTACGGCGTGATCTGATATCCGAAATCCGTAGACATGGCGTCAGCAGAATGTGCATTGCGCGTGGGAACTGCAATGTTAACTTTTGTGGAGTTAACTCCTCCCCCTTTAAGTTCAACAGCGTCCTCGCTGTTGTGGTCTGAAGTACAAGAGAGGTCATCGGCCAGATTTTTTGGTGTTTGTATGGTTACTTTATAGTTCCTTCTGGAGATGTACGTCCTGTATGACAGAAGACTGATAATTACGGCAAGGATGATGAAATTAGTGGTAAGGCTAGCGCCATATTTGTACTTGATTCCTCTCAGCTGTTCAGTGTTACTTATCTGTAATTCCTTCAGCATCTGTAAGGACAGGGCTTCTTTAAATATATTGGTCGCATTCGAAATTTTTGCTATTGCAGGTAGTGGTTTGGCGGCTGATATCTGTTTGCTTTTGAATAATTGATTTTGCACCAATATTGTAGAATTGATATGGTGAATAAGAAATGTTCCTTGTAAAGATACGGATCTGCCATCTATTGATACCTCTCCTCTGTGATCATTTAGTAGAAGGATGTTGGGTGTTATTTCTTCGATTGTCGGTAAATGTTGATTGTTGGTTGTGGTGCATGTTGAAGGCAAGCTTTTAATTAAATTAGGGATGCACTTAGAGCTAGTTATATTTGCAAAGTTCGAGGCTTTACAAATTGATATTTCATCTAAAGTATTACATTTGTTTTTGATTCCCAAAATTTCATTTTTACAAAACATTATATTTTCAAATTCCAACTTAATCCTAACATTTTTCGTTTTTACAGGTTTTAGTAACAACTTTTTACAACTATTTTTTTCTGTTAATGGTAGTGAAACAATGTACAACAAAGTTGATTGATTTGATGCGATTTTAACTTCGCTGAACTCCAAGGCTTCTATTAGATTTACAAAAGGCATTTTTTGTTCTTCGAAGAGGGTTTTTGTAATGTTAATTTCAAAATTTGATAAGATAAAGGAGTTGACGATGTTGGCTTTGGCCCACTGTATCGAGTAATCTATCTGAACCAATTCCTCTTTAATTATTTTCAGTTTGCGTTCTATATTGCGAATAATCTCTTTTTTTGCTATTTCACTTGATTGGACTGTGTTTAGAAGTGTATTTGTCGTTTTTGAAATTTCGTTTAGTCGGTTGATCGTTATCCTGTTAATTATTACCTGTTTGTCATTATTAGTCAGTAAGTTGTTGGTTTGGTCGGATATCAGTTGAAAATCGTCGTGGTCTGGTGTACCTGCTAACCATTTCCAAGCTGTCCCTAGTATGTTCAGTGATCGTTTTCGTCTAGGTTTGAGTCCGTCAAGTATGTTTTTTACTATTTCAATGTCGTGGTTGAGGAAAAGGTAACTGCTGTCCTTGGATGTCACGTAGGTCTTGGTAGTAGATTCAATGTCTAAGATTGCGTCCTCGTATTGATTTAGGTTAATTCTGTGTATGAGTCTGAATGTACCGGTCTGTAGCAGTGCAATTCCCTTCTCGATTGCGATAATTTGGGAATTGCTGTAATCTAAAACTTGGGTTTCACAGTGGCCTATCGTCAAAAGTTTCAATAGAAACGGTATGTATCTAATGAGGTTTGTCATGTTGTTCCCTGCAAAACGAAAAATAACTATTATCATCTAAAGATTTGTTTCTATAGTTTTTTTTTTTTTTTTATTTTTTTATTTTTTTTTTTTTTTATTATTATTTTTTATATTTATTTTTATTTTTTTTTTCTTGTTTTAGTTTCTTATTAGTCCTTTATGGACTATTCTTCCAGAGTTTGTGGTAACTGTCTAAATGCACGATCTGTCCAGGATATTGTGGAATGGGAGTCGGTTGAATAATGGGTTTTGGAGGGGGTCTTTCGTATTTTTGCGTTTTACAAATTTTACATTGATTTATTATTGAATCTATTTTTGATTGCATTTTTGGGAAATAGAATGATCGTAAGAGCTGCTCTTTATTTTCGCGTGCACTGCGGTGCGCGCGTTTGTGTTCTTTTAAGAGTTCGTTCTCTTGTTCAGCTGCGTCTGTTACGTCTTTTAACATTTTGCGTGTGAATCTAATTTTATAGTTTCTGAAGTGTAGAGGGTAAATTTCTTGTACTTTTCCAAGAATATGCTCTTCAGTGCTTAAGCCATTCACTACTGATGGATTTAAATATCGTTTTAATATTTCGATTAATTTCTCGTGAGAGTAGTCACTTTCAGTAACGGTATGTCTGTGGTAGGTGGGAAAGACTATATTGAACCTGTATGTAGAAATTTCATCAACGTTTAGTAATATTTGGTTCTTAAAAGCATTTATAGGAGCCTCCGTTATAGGTATTAAATTATGTTCGGAGCTTTCGTCACTATGCATGGTTCCCGTCAGTGAGTTTACCTGGGGCGGTCGCGAAAGTGCATCTGCCACCACATTTGCCTTTCCTGGTTTGTAATACAACTCATAGTTGTACTCTTCCAAGATGGCTTTCCATCTTTTCATCTTATTGTTATTGTTTCTGGTACTAAGTGCGTATGTCAATGGCTGGTGATCGGTGAAGATTTTAACTTTCGCCGATCCGTAAAGATAGTTTCGTAAGTTACTTAAAGCCCAGATGATCGCCAGCATTTCCTTTTCATTCGTGGCGTAGTGTTCTTCTGTCTGGTTTAGTGTTCGGGATATGAAAGCAATGGGTTTATCATTTTGTGACAGTACAGCTCCAATCGCGTAGTTAGATGCGTCTGTTGTTAATTGGAACTCTTTTGAAAAGTCAGGGTGAATGAGCATAACTTCCTCTGCAGTCAGTGATAATTTAATTTTATTAAATGCGTCTATTGCTTTCTCGTCTAGTGATATAAGCGTTTTTTTTGAAACGTTTTTGGGCTTTCGCCCATCCTCCCCCCTTAAAAGGACTGTAAGGGGTTTTGCCAGCTTCGCGTAATCTTTTATGAAGCGGCGATAATACCCTGAAAGTCCCAGGAAAGAACGGAGATCTTTCAAGGTTTGGGGCGTTGGAAAATTCACTATTGCGTCAGTTTTCTTTGGATTCGTTTTGAGACCCTTCTCGGAAATTATAAATCCGAGAAATTCAACCTCAGATCTTAAAAATTCGCTTTTATCTAATTGTATTTTTAAGTTGGCGTTTTCTAGAGTTTCGAAAATTGTTTTTATGTCATTAAAATGAGTTTCTTGGTCCTTGCTAAAGATGATAATATCATCAATGTAGACGTAACATCGCTTGCCAATGTGGTCTCTGAGGATATCGTCGAGAGCTCTTTGGAAAATTGCGGGGGCATTTTTCAGCCCAAAAGGCAGGCGAGTAAATTCAAATTTTCCGTTGTTTATAGAGAACGCTGTTTTTTCGACATCTGATTCTTTAAGTGGAATTTGATGAAATCCACTTTTTAAATCAATTGTTGAAAAATACCTATTTTTCCCAAGTTGGGACAATACATCGTTGATTTCGGGGATGGGATATTTGTCGGGCACTGTTACTAAATTTAACTTTCTGTAATCGACCACCATACGGTATTTTTTTTCTCCTGACGCATCTAATTTCTTTGGTACCACCCATACGGGAGCGTTGTATGCTGACCTAGAGGGTCGAATGATTCCGTCGCGTAAATATTCTTTAATTTGTTTTTCCACCTGGTCTTTAAGGCACATTGGATAAGGGTAACTTTTAGTATAAACTGGCCTGTCTGTGGTGGTGCGAATTTCGCCTTTTACTGTAGTAGTAAAAGTTAATTTTTCTTCGGGATCGGCAAATAGCGTCTTGAAATTGTTAACTAAGTTTTGTAATTTTTCTTTTTGGATTTGATTTAGATGTTCTGTCCTGATATTTATAAGATTTACGTCCTGTGAGAATTGTTGCTTCAATTTGATTTTAACTCTATTTTTGCCTATTGACATATAGTTATCCTTTGCATGTATTACTGCATCTAGCTCTTTTAATGAATCATTTCCTATAATGGCGTGAAAGGATTTCAGCGTTGGCATCAAGAAAAATTTTATGGTTTGGTCTTTCAAAACGAAGACGTTTGCGAAGGTGTGGTGAGTAATAGGAATATTTCCTCCGATAGAGGATGCGAAGAAAGGAGTATCGTTTCTGATAGGCTTTATTGCAAACTGGGGCTGCACATAGTTTTTGTTGGACCCTGTATCTATTAATATTTTCATTATCTCTCCATTGCCGGTTTTTCCTTCAATATATGGCAATGAAGAGTTATTCATCCTAAAAAATGAATATCTGTAAAATCAATATTTTCGGAGGGATCGGGTTCTGTTTGGTAATTATCTTCTAGATTTTCAGAGGGATAACCATAGTCATGTAATGATTGTCCTGCTTCTTCATTTTTGTCCATAACGTCTTCGTAGTCTTGTGTCTCAATATTATAATTACGTTGTCTTTTGTCTGTATGGAGCTGCGTTGATGCTGGTCTTTTACCTTGAGAATTATTATTTTGCGCCGGTCGATTCATATAATTGACATTACGTGTTTGAGCGCTTTGATCTACTTCCATTGGCTCAGGTTTATTCGGTGGTTTAGGGCCAAAAGGACGTGGAGGAGGAACAGGATTATTTCTGAAATTATTAAAATTATTGTAATGGTTATATCCAAAACCAGGAGTTGGATTGGGATTTCTCGGCAGTTGTGGGAGATATGCTAATTCTGGATGAAAATAAGGATTTGCTTTATTATTTGGATTAATTCGAATATTAGAATTTACAGGAGGTACTGTCGGACGCATTGTGGTAGGATTATGGAGGTTTCTTGCAACTCCGTGAGCATAATTTGTTCTGAAGTATTGATTTTCTAGTTTGAGGCAAAGATGTAAAGCTTGAGGGAGGTCTACTGGTTCCCTCATACCTAATAATTTAGGTAAGTCCCCATTCAAACCACGAATAAAGGTATCGAGTGCTTTATTTCGATATGTTTGGGTCATAATGCAGAGTGTTTCATGGCTCATATCCATACAGGATATCTTGTTTAAAATGAGAGATAAATGGCAGTAAACACTTTGGTAGAACTCCTGCGTGGTTGAACGTCCTTGTAAGAGTGAATTCATTTGGTATTCGAGAGTGCCGAGGTCTCGTTTGTCGGCATAATGGAGAGTAAGGCACTTACAAATTGCCTTCCAATTTAATGGAGTATTGTACGACTCCAATGCCGCGTCTGCTTGGCCTATTATTTTATTTCTGATCACGCTTAGTATTCCGAAATATTTCGGACTACCGCAAATTGGTTCGTAGATTTTTATAATTCTCTCTACGCTCTTTTTCCAAGAGCTGAATTCCCTTGGTTCGCCAGAGAATTCCCTCAGACTCCTGACAACATCAGGAATTTTGTCTAATTCTCCTATGTTATGTCCGTTCGTTAAAGTAATGGTCTCGTCTACTTCTACTATAGGATTCTCTTTCTGACCTAGCCTGGCGTCAACCAATCTAGCAACTAGTTCCGCTATATGATTACTCATATCCCTTTCAGTATTTGTTTGAGGGAGAGTACCTGTCAACACTGGTGGTCTGATGACGTTATTATTTGTAGCCATTTCGAAGAAAAAAAAATTTTTTTATGGGTTCTATTTATTTTTTATTATTTGGTTATTATTGACCTCTTCTTGGAAGAGGGCCCTTTCTACTCCGGAGGGTCCGTATAAGGATTCGCGGAATTAGGGTAATATTATAAGTTGAAGGATATTCAACTTTGTTGTATTTTTTTATGATTTTACAGCCTTTTATTTTTGTTAACTTATTTTTGTAGCACAAATTTTACTTCTTGTTTCACTGTTTTTCACAAAATTCTACTTTATAATATTTATATTCTTATTTGTTTTTTTCCACAAAAAAAATTTCTTAAATTTTACTTCAAAATTTTTTTTTTTTTATTATAGTTACTTCAGTTACTATTTTTCACAAAATTTTACTTTATAATATTTATATTCTTATTTGCTTTTTCCACAAAGAATTTCTTAAATTTTACTTCAATTCTTTTTATTATAGTTACTTCAGTTACTATTTTTCACAAAATTTTACTTTATAATATTTATATTCTTATTTGCTTTTTCCACAAAAAAATTTCTTAAATTTTACTTCAATTCTTTTTATTATAGTTACTTCAGTTACTATTTTTCACAAAATTTTACTTTATAATATTTATATTCTTATAACTAAGTTATCTTACTAATAATCCCTCGCTGCTCCCGCTGGGTTGCTCCTTTTTGCGCTCGTCCGCGCTACTAATGGTCCTGCTGAGGAGACGATCGTCGAGGTTGCCTGCGGACGGACCTTACAGGCTTGTTTATTTTGGGCCTGGTAACTATTTAATGCGCTTTTCGCGAACGGTTAGGTATGTTAGCCGCCGATTATTTTTTGCGAAAATTAAAACACGTAACTACTTAGTCACTTGGCACTTTGCTTCTTTAGGACAATAGGCCATTCAAATACTTTAAAATATTTTACATTTTGTCGCGCTTACCGTGGCCCTTTTACGTTGGGCGCCAATTAACTCGATGTTTGTTTAGAGTTATAAAAAAATTAATTAGTGCTCTATGAGCACATCTTTATTGAGCACAAAAATTGAACTAAAACTACATTTACAATTTGTTCTTAACATAAGCTTGCCGCGACGCTTTGTCACATGCACCCAACATGTGCCAAGTTTGTTTCACACGCTTACGGCGTGATCTGATATCCGAAATCCGTAGACATGGCGTCAGCAGAATGTGCATTGCGCGTGGGAACTGCAATGTTAACTTTTGTGGAGTTAACTTATATACAGTTGGTTCGTTGTAAAAAATTGGGAACGCGGCTTTGCCTAAGTCCTTAACGAAAACCAAATATAATATCAAGAACTTTTCTGCAAAAGAACCAAAACGCAACAAAAATATTCAAAACCAAATGCGAACAAAACTTTTAGAAACGTTTTGTAAAAGAACAGAGAAACATTCGGTAATATTCTGAAGATAAACAGATTTGGAACGTTACCAATGAAAACAAAATGAGAATGTATCCAGAAAGTATTTAAGCCGCATCAAATAAGCACAAAAGTCTGCGGAACGTGCCGTTAGAGAACAAAAGTTTTGCGTATTTAAAGTTCGGAGTAGATTTCTAATCGTTTGGTTCTCTGTGAAACAATTTTGTTCGTACTTTATAGTACTTCGAGAGAACGTTCCTGAGATTTTTGTCCCCCATTTTGTTCTATGACAGAACATTTCTGAGACTTTTGTTACAATTTGTTCTCTTAAAAATTTGAACTTGCGTAATAAAATTTGAGTTGCAAGCAGAGCTGATGTTTAACAATAAAATTTGTATTTACCCTTTTTTTTTTGTAATCTGCATGTCTTAAGCAACCTTGCTATGTTTAATGTTTTGCGAATTGTTTTTTTTTTTTACTTTTAATTTGAAAATTTTAATATATATAGAAACATATGTTTCACTTTCAAATTCCAATAACTTTGAGGTTAAGTCATTTCGGAATTTCCTACCAGACATGCATGTACATACATATTTACATTTGCAAACCATTGCTTTATCAGCCCTAGAGTCAAACTCTGAACCACTTCCAGTTGAATAATACAATAATAACAAAGCGATAAAGAAATGCTGACCGGCATATGCAGGCATTTGAGATAAATTTACTTCATTCCAATGCACTTTTGAGACGGAATAACTGCAGATTAAAGTTAAAAATAAGTGAAGAAAACATTTCACATCGATACTCATACATACATACATATATACTTATGTACTTACACTCGTCAATATTTAATATGCAAATAGCGTTCGTACTAATTTCTATAACCGCTGAGTAGAACTACCAACAAAAGAATGTACAAAATGAACTGTGTTGAAGTGATTAAAGTTGAACAAAAGAAGATGCAGAATATTTTTTTTTTTTTTTAATTTAACAAAGTGAAACTGCAGTTTATATGCAATTTTATGGCTTCACAAAGGAAATATTAGCTTAACCAGAAAAATCAAAGATTTTGAAAGTTATTATTTTAATTCAATGAAAGGTGTAGTGGGCAAACGAGGCGAAAATGATGTGCGTATTTTAATATATACATACATATACATATGTATGAAACACATATGTATGTACATACATATGTGCCTGTGTAAATGTATGCGCACAAAGACGAATGTACGCAGTGAGCTACATCAAAGTACTCATCAAAATTACATAAAAAAGTGCACGTGCTGTCTAGCACGCGTATTGCAGCTAAGGAATATCTGCTTTGCGGTTTATGCCACATTTACGAACACCTACGGCGAAAAGATTAGCACTACTACGCCTCATTAAAAAAAATAATTTACAACTATTTTTTCTTTTTTTTATTAAACTGGATTTGAGGTTAAAAAAAAACTTTAACACACAAATTCATAAACATAATAATTAGATTAAAAATTCATGTTAAAATAACAACTCATAAAAGATTTGTATTTTTAAAGCATTTCAAAACTGTTTTTTTTTTTTTCAGAATTTAGCTGTTAAAATTTATTCTTTCGAAATAAAACCATTTCATTTTAATTATACTACATACATTATATTTGAAACAAAAATTTTTACAGCTGAATTTATTCAAAAAAAAATTAACAAATTATAAAATTGCATTTTATTTTAATTATACTATATTGGATTTGAAAAAAACATTTTTACAGCTGAATTTATTTTAAAAAAAATTAACAAATTATAAAATTGCATTTCTATAAAAAATTTGTATTTGTAAAAATTTACAAAACTCTCTCTTTAGATGGCGCTGTAGTCGAGGGATTTTAAAAATTTTTATATTTAATCAGGATTTATATTAACTACTACATGCTAGAAGAACTCGCTGCAAAAAAATTTACCGGTAGATGGCGCCAGAGTCGAAGTATTTAGAAATTCTCTATTTGTAGTCCGATTTGGTTAAAATATTTATATTTGCTTTTTATGTTAGGAAATATGTACTTTATACTTGTCGAATTTTTTAGAAAAATAAAAATAAATTCAAGCCCTGGCGTAATTTGGAAGACATTTTGAATGTTTACATATATACATACATAAGCTATAAAGTGATAGCCGTTAGTGGACAGTGTGGAATTTAGGAGAGAGTAGGGCGTAAAAAATTGTGTTACTGGGAAAATACTAGTACAGACTGACACTCTAAAAAATAGATGTAAAATAGTCGTAATTTTTTAGTAGAGCACACATTAAGATAATGGAGGTTTAAAGCGCTTCAGCTTCTCTTAGTCGGTGAGCGAGATTGCAGACATTCAAATCAATTTGTAAAAACAAATTACTCTTAATTCGCTCTGTTTTGTTACGATCTTAATTTGTACTTTCTCACATTTGACTCAAATGAACAAATCCAAATCGGCTATTATAAAATATCCAAGTTATAAACTTTCGTTTCGATCAGTGTTGTTATTATTTTTACCGTAGGTTTATGCAGTGAGCCGTCATTGACAATTGGGGCACAAATTCAGTTGCATTCATTTACTATGCAACAGGCGAACAGATAGCATTTTTGTATGTAGCTAATGTACATAGTTCCTGTTGCTGTTTATGACTGAATTTGAACGACGGAGAAGTGGGCATGACATGCAACTCAATGGAAATTTTTAATAAACCCGCTATGTAGACAAAAAACAAAAAATTAAAAACTTAGCAAGCGCAAACGATTTTTGGGCATTTACTTTGCGCTTGTAGATTTTTTGGGCATACATTTTAGGTACTTCGAAAATCATTAATGTGTCGGCATAACTTTGTATGCGTTCTACGCTTAATTACGCACCACGAGTGCTATAAAATGTTAGCTTCTTTTTGTACCATTTGATATGCATATTCCATAAAAATTTTAGATCGAAGTGTTCAACCTGCTAAGAAATTATAGATACTATGTACTTATGTCGGATGGTATCACACTTTTAACCAAATTCATTCGCTTATGTTATTGGATATTATTGTAGAGTCTATACGAGAATTTACTCGACTTCTCAATGAATGTAAATTAAAATATGTACATACATATGTGTTAAATAATGTTGATTGTGTGATCTCAATAGATCTGAACCACCTCCAGCAAGCAAAGTTCCGAAATGAAACTGAAAACATACACCTCCTTCTTCATACAGGATAAGGATTTGATGTTGTCATATAGAAGAGTACATTTGAAGGTTCGTGGGAGATTAGTTTTATTAATAAGTTGATAAGTCCTATCGTGGTAAATATCTCCTTATTAGTATAAATACCAAAACCTTACGCTTTCGGGTCATTAACAATGGATCTATCGTCGGACCAGCAAATCGAACGGGAAATAAGAAGAAAGTCGAGTAACGCGATCTTATCGTTCAATTGACGTGACGACCGTGAAAATTATACAAAAAATTAAGAAAAAATAGATTTATGTACAATGTATATTTTTGGTTTCCATATAACAAATCATCGCAGGTTTGCGTTGTATGGAGCAAATTGTCCGAGTTTTTTTTTCCAAAAATCAGTGGTAATTTGTCGTCACTTAAAAATTGCACTTTATTATCCTCAAATTGAATGAGCTACAAAACAGCTAACTCAAAAAAAACTTGTAAAAACTTTTTTATTATCTTAAAATTTTTTTTTTATTTCGTGGAGCATTTTGTGTAAAGTTTAAAAAATTTATTGACTGTGATTGGAATCAAGCAAAACAAATTATTTTACTCCTATGGTTATTTAAATGGAGCTTGCTACATTTTTTACTTATACTCCAAATAATGTCACAAAGGAAATATAGTAAATTTCCAATATCCAAAATAAATATGCAACTATTTCACTTGCTTGGTCAAATTAAAAAAAAATCACAAAAGTTCAAGACAAATATAATTTACTATAAGTTAGAAAATAATAGTTATAACAATTGCATAACTGTTAAAATATATGAATTTTGCGCGAAACGCACTTTTCCCGCTCGGCGCATAATTACATACATACATACATACATGCTTTTTTAGTCTTTGAAAAGAAATTTTTTTTTTATTATCAATTTCCTCAATTTTTTATTGCAACACAGTGCCACGTACATTTAATGGCAACGCATGCATTTTATTGCTGTTTAAAAATTCTACGGAAATGGTCGTAAACAAGTTAGTACACAAATAAAAAAAAAATGTATAGTTAGTTGGCATAGAAGCATGCTGAAGATTGTGCTTACCAAAAAGCCCCAAAAGAGTAGCGTTTCTGCGGTGTTGAATGGCTGGTGTTGTTCAGCGATGTGCTGCGGAAAATGCCCGACATTTTTGGTGATTTTTCGTTACTCCTCTTTTGGTTGTTTGACTACGGCAGAGTGCAGTTAACTTCTTATTTTGGTTTTTTGTATGTATATCTTTGGTTTCGTTACTTATGTTGTTGTTGTATTTTTACAACTATTTGGCACTGAACATTTGCTTTGGCACTCGGGAGTGTGTTTGTTGGTATTTTGTAAAAATTTTTATTTTTTTATTTTTTTTTTATTTAAGTATGTCGCATATTGTTGGTTTTAGGCTTATCACTGTTTTATTTTAAGCATTTATTTTTTTTCAGACTTTTTGATTTTGAGTTGACTAATTGTATTGGTGGTAGTCATAGTCATTTTGACGTTATCGACGTCAGCTCCCCCAGTTCGGTTGATAAGCGACCGATGCTATGCAAACAAACTGCAATACTTTGTAAGCGTTTTGTGGTTTTATTTATTAAGAAATATGTGTATTTATAATTGCTTTTCCTGCTGGTGACTCGTTACAACTCATAATTTTTTTTTTTTTTTAGTTTTGTAACACATCAAAAGCGACGCGCGGCATAGTACCAGCAAAACGTCGAGAAGATAGCAAAAAAAAAAATTAATTAAATCACAAGCGAATCCACTACCACAAATAATGAGGCCACCAAAAGTTCCGAAATTTGAATTGCCGCCAAAACTTCTTTTGCCCTTCTTTTTTTTTCGAAAAAAAAAAAAAAAAAATCAAACACTTGTAATACTTGTTTTCGTATAACTTTTTCTATCAGTCTTTTTTGTCACACTTTTTCACGTTTTTAGTTCGAAAATAGCTAAAGTAGCGCCAGCGCGTCAGCCCAGCGGCTAGGCAGCTACCAGTCGCCGTGTACGAGTACGTAAGTAAGTATGTCTCAGATGGCACACGCGCACGCCTCACGCAATGAGTCACTCACTCACTTGCCCACAGCTCGATCCCGCCTTGCTGTTGCAAATCCGTGCAAAATTGCTTGCCGTTGCATGCATCAACAATATTTTCAGTCTTTTTTTTTTTTTTTTGTTGTTTTTTGTTTTTTGTACGCATGCAGACGCATTTATTTTTGGTCACCCTTCTGTGGCACTGGCACTGCTCGCTCTGTTGGGATATTCACCTGTGTCGAAAATTTGGGGAAAAAGGTTTGAGAGGAGATTGTCGTAGTTGTTAATGGATATGTTTGTGAAAAAAGGAGAAAATAGCAACAACAACAAAAAATCCAAACTATATAAAAATACGCTTGCGAACATTTCGGTGGCGGAGATTAATGTTCGTACTTAATTCGCAATGGTCCAAATGCGACGATGAGTTTTTGCGGTCAGAGAGACAGCTGGCCAAAGAAAATGTATTACAATTAAAAAAAAAAAAAATGAGCTAACAGAAATATAATAATTAGTATTTTTTGAATGCACGTAGAAAAATTTATTGAGGAATTGATTTTTTCTGGTGATTAGTATCGCTTTAATAGTTTAAATGGTGCGAAATTATTTTTACATATAATATGTTCATAAATTAATTAAGGATATATTCAATTATTGCACTTTGAACATACTTTTTTTTTTAAATTAAAATTTTTAATAGTAAATAAATTTAAAATCTAATATAATAAAAGCATACATATTTTTTTTTAAATAAATATCTAACTCCATAATTATATCTCAATCGTTGAAAATATTTGAGATGATGCATTTGTGAAAAAAAACCAAAAAAAATGCGTATAAACTCAAATAAAATGTGTTCAACTATGTTAAGTGTCTTAAAATCAGTAATAATATCAACACAGTATTCAGAAGATGCAGTCGCTATAAAAGTTGCAATAACACGAATACCATGCTTTTTATTTTTACACAAGAAAATAATTACACAGAAATGTATTAACGTTGCTTTAACGCCATTGTGGCTTTATTTCACTTCCACAGCAAAAAGTAAGACCAATTGCGTAATTATGGCCTTAGTTCTAGAGCTGCAAAAACATCGGTAGTATCGATGTTTACATTTTTTTTTAAACATCGATGTTTTTGTTTTACTTTTTTTTTTTTTTGAGGATATTTTATCTCTAGAAATTTTATCCGTTGCTGATTTGTGGAAAAGACGACTTTGAGGTAAGCAAAATTTATAAAAATTAATGCGTACTAAACTGATAATCTTTCACAGTTTAGCTGAACTTTAATTGGTGTTGGTGGCTTGGAAGGATGGATAAATTCGTGGAAAAGACATTAAAAGGTAATTAAAGTTTTTTCTGAAAGTTTGAGAGTGCGACACTCAGTGACGTCTTATTTTTATATATTTTAGGGCCTAACTGATAACGATCAATTGAGAGACTTCTGCAAACGATTCCTTTGCATTCCAGCGACTTCAGTTGAGAGTGAAAGAATCTTCAGCAAAGCTGGTATTGTTGTGAGTGATAAAAGATCTTCACTAAAATCGTCAAATGTGGACAAAATCATTTTTATGAGTAAAAATTATTGGTTAATGAACGAATAATTGTTTAAGAAAGTTGTTTCTCACAAAAATTAATTTGGCAGTCCGACAAATGAATTGTGTGGTTTCTAAATAAACATTTTCATATTAGTTTTGATTTTTATTTTCATTTTAAATAATAAATGTACCTAATATATGAAAAAATATAAAGCGTATTTATAACGATTTCCATTTGAAATGAAAAGTTGCTATTTCCATGAATATCCGATAGTATCGATACTATCGAGGTTTTATTAGCAAAAACATCGAAACATCGATTGTTTCAAACATCGATGTTTTTGCAGCTCTACTTAGTTCTCGATCAGGCAATATTTTCAACCTTTCTGTGTGAAAAAAATATAGACTTTGCTCTCTCGACAGTTCTGTCGCAGATAAAATTGATAGTCGATAAGCCGGATGAAGTTAGGCACCACTTTCAAAGACTTTCTCAAGATTTTGAACGAAATTTATTACTCACGACAGGCAAAGGTCATCCAGACAAGGTAGCGCAAATCCTTGTGAAATGTATGAGAGGGAGATTTCCCCTAGGGAAGAATTGCAAGAAAAGTGAGCACGTCATCCAGGAGCATTCCCTGGATTGGGTCACTAGAAATGATGATGTTCGTGCAGAGGAAATAAACACACAAAAAAACTACAAAACATATATTAAGCACAGAGCAAAAACTAACCATTTCAATGGCAAAAACTTAAAAAAATCTTCGTTTTGGCTCTGAGCTGGTCTGGTCATATAAGCTCTTTTGTTGTTAGAATATAACCGCTTAAGAGGAGTTTGCAAGTATTTTTCTCATTTAATTTCGTTTACGCAAAGATACTTGCATTCACACCATACTTTGCAGAGAAGATTTCTAGACATTTACGTACTCGTCCATCCACTGACATCATTTAAAAAGACAATTTTACATAGAATGTGTGCTAGTAAAAATTGCGTATGTGAACAAATAAAAAACAAAGTGTATTTCGGCTAAAAATGACAGCCACAAATATCCAAATAATGGGCACTCACATTTTAGTTGCGACTGTTTTGACGCTGCAAACAGGCGACCGATCCGACGAAGACGTCTGGCGCGCAAACAAACAACACTTAATACCCGAACAAATACAAAAGATGAATACTTGCCAACAAACACTCACACAGTTCTTTCGACTGACACAATGTTGTTTATTGTACGCAAAAATTTACAAATTTTATAGACCGCAAAAAAATATACAAACTTTTTGAGCACAAATTTTATATTTAGAAATTAGCAAACTTATGTTTAAGCACGAATTTGTGCTACAAAAAGAAAAAAAAAAATCTAAATATTGCCACACGACCCAGCGTATGGACAGCGAATGCAAAAGTGTGAAAATTAATGCAAATGAATTGTGCAAAAAGCAAAGCAATAGAAATGTCGAGCAGCTAGTTGTGGAGGGCTATTGTTTTGACAACTCGTCCATAGCTATGGTTACGGCTAAAAAAGGACTATGTATAACAGCATGTAATGCTTGTAGATTATTGATTTTAGTATAAATATGTGCTGTTAAGAAAATTATTGGGCGCATGCAACAAGTTGACGAAAAGCAGATTGCAACAAACGAACAAAAACAGCAGCAACAGAAGTTACAAATATGTAAGTCAGCAAAACACTTCAGCGTCTTGGATTTTCACCTGAGTAGGTGGAAAAATTCACCTTCTTTACATTTGTATACTCGCACAGTTATCACTCATTTTTTTTTTTTTTTTTTTTAACTTGCACTCTCATTATGCACCCCGAGGTGTTAGATTTCGTTGAAAACATCAGTAATAATATTTGAAAAGCGCTTAATAGCTACACCTGCTGCTTACACTCAATTGCAATGCCTTGACATGGGTGTTAATTGGCGCTGCGCAGTCAATTTGCAGCTGATAAGCCAGGCGAGGCAACAGTCAGAATGGCCGTCAGTCCGTCAGCAAGCGAATAGATAAATCGAGCATTTGCTTTAAAACAAGAGGAGGTGGTGTTATGTGTGTTTGTGTTTTTGTGCCTTGATTAAGATAGTATTCAGGATAAATAAAAAGAAAAAAAAAACAAAATATTCGAACTGAAATTTGCTGAATGTGTAAACTGTTATTGGGTGTAAAAATATTGATTAGGCGCTTAAAACGAATGGAAATATAAACAAAAGAAAAATTGCATAAGAAATACAAATCTTTAGTGTGCGCTTTAGCTGCTCGAACTCAAAAACATGACGCGCTGGGGCGAATAGAATTAAAAAAATTTCCGAGAAAATATGAATGTATGTATTTGATTTGGAGTGAAATGTTTTTATTTTTGAATTTTTATTGGTGTATGTACGAGGGCTGGTCAATAAGTCCGTGACTTTTGGAATGAGATGATTTTTGTGAGATGCTTTCATCGTTGGAGTCAAATCTCTTTCCGCCGAGCCATTTCTTTCAAATCTGTACGTTTGCGTTTGTGGTCGATTGTCAGCAAACGCGGCACCCATCTTGCGGTAAGCTTTCTCATACCCAAGTGATCATTTAAAATTGAAACCACTGAGCCATGTGAGATGTCTAAAGCTTCCACAATCTTTCGCCGATTGGCCAACACCATATCGTAAATTTTTCCAACTGTTTCGGGTGTTAAGACCTCAATTGGGCGTCTAGAACGTTCGGCATCTTCCGTGCTTGTAAGGCCAGAACGAAATTCATTAAACCAATTCTTTACCATTGAAATTGAGGGTGACCAGTCCCCATAGTATTTATCAAGCTCAACTTTGGTTTGACTGATTTTTTTTATTTTTTTTTTCATTTTCTTCTCAAATCACGCGGTAGTCTGCTATGAATGACTGTCAAACACAAACTAAATGCCGCAGCTTGTTCAAATATTGACAGGAGTCAACTGACAGATGCCTGTTGATAGTAGCAGTGTTGCCACTTCAGTAAAGAGGCAAGAAATTCAAAAAGACGCGGACTTATTGACCCGCCCTCGTACATATATTTAAATTGCATTCTACTTGGGTGCGAAATTTTGTAGGTTAAAATTAAACATTCGATATCAGGAAAGTTCGCCCATTGGATGTTCTAAAAGTCAAATAGATTTTAATTATAATAACATATTGATCTCAATTACTCTTTATCATTCATTATTTATATTTTATCTTTTATCCTTTTTAATTCATCATTTATTATTCACCTTATATATTTCATCACTTATCATTCAACATTTCCCTTAGATAGTATAGCGTTATTCATGATTCGTATTTCATCGTTATAACTTATACATCCTTTATTTCTTTATCAATTTATTCATTTATTAATAACCCTTCAATATACTTCATAATTGTTCATTCATTAATCTTAGATATTTCGTCATTCATCATTCATTGTTCGTTTTTCATCCTAACCCTACACTCTTAACCAGTTTATCAGCTACAATTTACATTTATTATTTACCATTTATCAGTCGTAATTCACAACTCACAATTCATCATTCATCGTTTATTTACGTTCATAATTTTTTCATTATTCAGCATTTATGATTTTTATCATTTTAAATAATTTCATAATTCATCCTTTACATAAATTCTTTATCATTTACTCATTTGTCATTTGTTAATGCCCATTTATCGTTTATCATTTGTTAATTATCATTCCTAATTTTTTGCATATAATCATCATTCATCAGTCATAATTCATAATTTATCATGCATCATTCATCATTCATCATTTACCTTAACACATACTTCATTTATTATTTATAATTGCGCTTCTATATTTTCCATTAAAAGATATTTCTTAAGCTACATACCTTGCTTTTGGTAGAGTAATACTAAAACTTCTTGATTCTCACTTTTTTTTTGCTCTCCTGATGAGTTACCCTGTATTGATATTAGCCGCCTTCGGCAAATTAAACAAAATTTGTCTTCTTTGTATTGCTTAGAAAATAAATTAAATACATAGATCAACGATGATGAAAAAGAAAAGTTCTAATGAAATTTTTTTCGAGATGCGGGCTTTTGCATTTTTAAGAAGTTATAATACCGCAACACAACTTCGTGAAAAATTTTTTACTATATTTTAAAATTTTTTGCATAGAATGTGTGTTGAGAATTTTGTTCTCTTTAAAGTTCTTAAAAAGTTACTCATCAACGAGACATACTTTTTTCGAAAAGTTCGTGTAAGAAAACCCTGAATTGTTCGACGAGCTAGTTTTTTTAGAGTACTGAGTACTTCGAAATATAAAAAAGAATTGTTTTCTTAATTAAATTATTTCTTATTGTCTGCATAATGCAATTAGCTCCGCACTTCCTTTAACGAAACACCTACACGGCGAGTGTTTTTTTTTCTTATTTGAATTATGTACATTTATATCTACTTACATTTTAATACATATACATATATGTAGGTGTGTGTGTGGATATGTACGTCTATCACTGATTTAATTTAAGCATTGTGACAATACCAAGTCCAGCCACTAAACTGAAAAAATACTGCTTGTAATTCATTTTGCTGTACGTCTTTTCTGGCTAACGAAGAGCATAATGACAACAACAATAATACAATGATGCATACATCATATTGTTTAATATTAGGCCGAGCTTCGCCTTCACTTTGCGAACATAACAAATTTACTTCACTTGGCACAAATACATTCGCAAGGTTTGATATTGTTGTGGCAACTGTTATTAGAAAATTCTAATTTTTTTTTTACGATATGAACCGTGGCACTCGGAATGACACCATGCACCGCTACACAACAAGCTACGCTACCTACGATTGCCACTTGCGAATGTGAATGTGCAAATTCCAAGGAAATTTGGGCAATTACGAAAGAATAAATGGAAATTTAAGTGAGTTTTTTAAGTGAGTTTAGAATTACAAAAGCTGCCGGAAAGCGGACGGTGTACAACACCATTATGAGTTCATTCCTTTTTTTAATTAAATTAATTTGAAAAAATATGAACGGCACGTTGTGTGTATTTCTGGTTTAGAATTTTGTGATGAACGAATAAAAATAAAAATAAAAAAATTTCGTAATTAAGATGTCTTTGGTAAATCGCAGAAAGTAAATTGGAAAAAATGTGTGGTAATTTATTCAAAAGCTGCTTGTTGTTTTCGTGTAAAAATTAATTTTAAACTAAATATTAAACGTATTTAATGTTAGATAATTTTTTGGAAAATGTTGCAAAATTTAAAATTAAACTTCACTGCAGATCTCCTCATTTTACACTTTTCTATTGTCTGAGGATTACGAAGAAAATTTTACTTTCTTAACTCGAAGGATTTTGAAATCGGTTCATCTCACGGAAAACACATTTATTGAGCTCAAAAAATGTTTGTGGAAAGTGCTAAGTGAACCAATTACAAAGTCAAGTACAAATCAAGTGTTAATCTATTGAGGCATAGTAATTTATTTGCTCTCAAATTTTAAATCATTTAATATCCGCGTACAATAAATTTCAATTAAATACTCTAAACAATGCATAATCGCAGTATTTACATCTGCATTTAATTCGATTGAATGGTTCATTACATTCAAAATAATAAAATCGTTCTCACAATGAGCCAACCTCATTCGCGCACCAATGCAATCCCCACCTCCTCCATTGGATTGACAATACTCGCGTGAAAACAATGCTTTGACATTGTACATAAGTATATATATATACATATATACATATATCTACGAATGAATCTATAAATCGCAATTTCAAATGGTTAATGGCTTTCATTAAATTGCGATCGCAATTTATTTGTATTTACTGTTTTTGGTTGCTATGAATTCAGAGCGACGCTGTAATAATACCAAATTTGTAAAGTAGCCACTATTAAGGTGATTTTTTTCGCCACATTGCATTTGATTTGTTGTAGCGTTGATTTTCAAATCGTAATTAACTGCATTTTGCCATATATAAATCAAAATAAAAAGCAAAAAAATAAATAGAAAAACCTTTTCATAGCATTTCGCTGTGTAACTGAAAATAAAGGCAAAACGTCTGTGGGGGATGTTTTTTTTTAATTTGAAAGAAATTCATTTAATTGCTAATACGCCTACACAGAAGTCGTGAAAACTATATGTAGTAAATTAGTGGAAGATTTAAAAATTTTTTTTTATTGTTTCATTTTTGCGTCGTATGCTTCTGAGTATTTCCTTAGTTTTTATATTTACGTATTGATCAATGTACATACCATATGTACAAAAATATATTGAAAGTCCTTAGAATATCAAATTTTGACTTTATAGTTTTTTGTTTAATTTTATATTATTTTTAAAGTGATACTTTTTTAGCGGCGTTAGTAAATTTGAGAATTAAACATGACGAAAATTGTGCCGACGGGTTTAGTAGGGCAATGCTCAAAGTATTTTTGCTCACCAATACCTAAACTCACCACTCACATCGGCTAAACGCAACACAGCTAAACTCACCATCTTTAAATCCACTATATAAAAACTCACCTTACTTAAACTGAACGCATTCAAACTCACCACACCCTAACTCACCATATCTTAACTCACCACACCTTAACTCACCACACCATACCTGCTATAATGAAATATTAAACCCACAACACAAACTCACCGCACCTCACTTAATTTCATAAACTTCACATTATTTTACATAACTTATTTTATCCTATATTAAGTTCAATTGATCGAAGATAAAGAAATGAATAAAAATAAAAATAAAATTATTTCTTTGATAAAACCCATAAACGTAAATTAAAGCTTCAGACATTGTGTAGTATTAACATGAATTGTTTAATTTTCAAAAAATTTTTATAAAAAATTTCAAACTTTATTTACGTTAATTAGTTTTGATTATGCATTTATGTAGCTTATCAATTTTTAAGGGCCCGAATATTACCAATGATTTTTAATAATTTTTTTCCGAGTGTTATCAAGGCACATTCAATAGGTAGCAGCAGTAGGAAAATTGGAAAAAAAAATTTTTGATTTTGCTTTTAAAAGCAAAAATTTAAAAAAGTTTTTATCAAAATTTAAAAAAGTTTTTGTCAATTGAAATTTAAATAAAATATGAAAAAAGTTCAAAAAAAAGTTGGCTGCGGCTACCTATTTGAATTGCCTTGGTACTTATCCTTTTTTTATCTGATACATATTTATTAATGCTATACAGTGTTTGAAACTTTTATTATGGTTTTAGTTAAAGTATTAATTAACTATAGTTTTTTTTTTTTTAATGTAAAACTGTAATTGTTGCTATAATTGTTTAGTGTCGTCGATATCATCTTATGATGATATAAAAAAATGAAGATGTACCATTGATCAGTGATCATATTTCGATGAAGATAAAAATTCCAATACACATTTTTTACATAGAAGCTTCTATCTAATCTAACGCAATAAGGTTTTAGTTGTTATTTCATTAAATACAAATGGCTGAATACAAATTAGTGTCATTTAAATTAAATCATCCCTTTAAGTGTAACTACTTTTAGCGTTAAAATAAAATTGTAATTGCTCATTTTTTTACGAAAACTTTCTCACGACAATTACTTGAAGAAAACATTAGAAATATATTATAAATGCACACACACATGTTGCATCAAGTAGTTACATATATTACATAAATTAAAAACAAAGGTATTAGAAAATACATTTGTACATCGCATAACTTGTGCCTCATTTAAGTACCACCAGGTGTCTTAGAAGTCGATAACTACACAGTGACAGAGTGCAGTACAAATTCTTACAAATATGTGTATGTGTGTAACTATGTATATATGTATGTACATGTGTACCTCTCTGTACCTAAAACAAAAAGGCGGAAGGAAATAACTACTTGACCAAGTAGTTACCAATTTTTCTATTGTTTTTCTTTTTATACAAAAGAACCACCCTCGGATCAAGTGAATCCTGCGGACAAAGCTGTGCATCGGCAGAGTAGAAATCAGTACAAGAGTACATTCATACATATGTACATAAACAAAATACACGAGGTTATTATGAAGAGCATGTACATACATATGTATGTTTGTTTGTATGTATGCAGGTACCTGATATTCAATTCCATACAAGAAGGTATAAGTGGCAAAAAAAAAAAACAAGTTGATACAATTGTGTATAGAATAAGGTTTAAGCGCGTTTGAATCATAAACAAAAATAAGCAAAACCTAAAAGAGAAAAACCACAATTAAAAAAAAAAGAGATGATTAAGAAGACATTTGCAGAGCAAACATGAAGAACGTTGAGGTCACAGATACTACGCGCCGGGTAAACGCTACACTTTAAGGGTAAAACAAAGAAAACAAAAGAACAAAAAGATGATGAAAGAAAAATGAAGAATTAAGAAACTACAAAAAAGTAAAGGCAATCGAAAATATTATTTTTTTTTTCGTTTGGATACATACTCTTACATACATACATACATATGTATTTGCATGTATAGGTGTTGGGCAGGATGCAACGCTACTGTTGCGTTCTACAAAATTCACACTTTAAGCAATAATATTTGCTGATCTTGCCATAAATGTGTGCCTGAGTACGTATGCATGTATGTATGTATGTATGTACATACATATGTATGTGTGCGTGTGTATCGTATTATGAATATTTTTTTTTGATTTTTTTTTAATTTGCACTATCGTAAATATTTATTTTGTTTACAAAATTGTTCACTGTTTACACAGCTCGCGTGGGTTTTATGTAAATTTTCATAATTTTAAGATTTTCCCTGGTGCCTCGAAATTTTCTGCTCTCGGTCAACATGAAAAATCTATAATAATGAGTTTTTATTTAAAAAAAAGTTTAGAAATATCTAAATCTCTATTAAAAATTGAAGTTTTAATCAAATTTTAAGTAATTCTATCTGGTATGCTTCGTTCGATAACTTATTTTTAAAAAGAAATACTTGCGACAAGTTAGTTTTTTTTTTTTTTTAATTTCGGTATTTACAAAATTTAGCAAAGAGCAACAGGAAATTGTGTTCTTTGGGGTGTTTGAATTTTTTTGATGTGCTGGCGAAAAGTTTTTTATAAATTTAAAAAAAAAATTTGCAAATTAGAAAGAAAATATATTGAATATTTATAGATTTTTTTAACATTTAAAACAGCGCGAGTTGTGTTTTTAGGTGTTTGCTGGCAAAAAGTTTTTTATAAAATTTTCTTAAAAAAATGGAAAAATATAAAGAAAAATTTATTGAATATTTTATACATAGTATGTATGTATGTACATATGTATATAAATTTTTTTTCAACTTTTTAAACACCGCGAGCTGATAAATTTAAAAAAAAAATCTGATAAAAATATTTTTGAATTTTAGTGACTTTTTTTTAGAAATGTTAAAAAATTTTGTATGCTGTATGAACTTATGATAAGAAAGCGAGTGATAGCAGCATAAAATGTACACATTCGTTTGTATACAATATACATATGAACATATATTTATATGTTCGCAAGAGTATTTAAATTACAAAAACAACAAGCAGCAATTCGAGAGATGGAAAGTTTCATAGAGTTGCTCTGCCTTCGGATGGCTTTCTTGGAGCAGTGATGAATGATGAATGCTGTTGAAGGGTTTCTCGTGTTGCGACGATGATGCTGCTGCCCCCACATTTTATATCTTTATATGTACGTACATATGTATATGTTTATATTTTTTTATGCAAAATTATCTCTATACATGTGTATGTATGTATGTACATACATCTATATAGACATATGTATGCATGTATGTATGTAAATATGTACTTTATTTTTTTCTTTATTGCTGACTTCATTTTTTTGTTTTACTGCTTCTTTTCCTTCTTTTCTAGTCTGGTCAATGTGTTAATCAAATTTAATTGAAATAAATTACAATCGCAGAATGGACAATAACAATAAGGGAATACAGTGATGAATGTTGGATGAAGAGCGCATGAAAATATAGTATTTACTTATAGATAAGCAAACTTTACCTATAGATAAGTAATAATAATAAGAACTGCGCCAACTAGAAGCTTTAACAATTTTGTTGATATATCAAAAAAAACAAAAATTAAATTAAAGCTCTTTAGTCTCAGAAGTCAACAGATTATCGCAGTATTTTGCTTATCGGCGCTTTAGTGTAAAAGTATATTACGGTCGTCTGATCTTATTGATTTCAACAAATTACAATATAAACTTGCACATAAGCTACATAAATGCATACATACGAGTACAGAGATATTTAGCTTTTAAAAATTGTAACTTCACATTTTACATAAAGCAATACTTTGACAGCTCATGGGAAAAACCTTACGCCAGGTTATTCAGAGTAAGCTGTCGGCTGTCTTAAAAAAAGTATGTAATCTATTCCATAACTGATTTAAAAATTGGTCGTTCTTTTAAAAAACGGAGACAACGAAATATATTGATCGCAAATTGTGCTTATCGTATACGAAAAATAGAGATTTAATGGCGAAGCTTTAGAAGATCCAACCATCTACAAAAACACGGTGTATATTTTTTTAGTAATTTACTTATATTTTGTCTAATATACATATGTATGTACATATGTACATATGTATGTATTAAGTTCCTAAAAACGGTAAGGACAAAATTTCTGAATTATATTCTTTTAACTCAACCTCACAAAATGTGAGCTTTCGCAATACTTTCTTAGTTTTTTTATATTCTTCTGTTTACCAAACGGAACCAGCAAAAACTTGTGTTTGTGGGTAAAAACCCGAGCAAGCAAAGAAGGAAGAAATCTGTTGAGGAAATATGATGATATCCGAAATAGTACTAGAACTTCTACCGTTTTGAGTATTGTGGTTTATACATTTTAATTTTGCATATTTTGAACATTTATTTTGACAAGCTATAGGCCCAATATTCGTTTTTCAAGATATTTATTTGTCGATACGCTCAGAAACTCTTATTTGTGTCGGATCGAGTGATTTTAATTTTTCAAAAAACTAATCCGCCTTAAAGCTCATAAGCAATTAAAACAAAAAAAACAAAAATTTGAAAAGTATTTTCATTCTCACAAAAATTAAAGTACCTACTAATAATTTGGCTCATAAATTCAACGCTATTCTTTTTTAGTTCAATTAAAATATGTAGGTGCCTTTAGATAGATATAAAGAGAGGTATGCACTGCGACCAATGGGTCTATTGTGCCCTCGAAGCTCATCACAATAACTCAGCCAACCCCAGGACCCCCAGAAATCTGAGGATGGTCGCCGGGGTTAGGGACTGTATGAATTGATCTCTCGGCCATGGCCGACCCAGGGTTGACCCCCGTCTGCGTGCCACAGCCTCACACTCCGTAAGCAGGTGATGTGGGGTTTCTCCTGCCGAGTCGCAGAAGCGACATAAGTCGCTCGACCAGATCCCCAGCTTATGTAGGTGCCTTTACTAAGTGAAAATTCAGTTTTATGTTTTAACTAATTTACCTTCATACATACATACGTAGATATGTTAATAACTGTTTGTCTTTTTGAATCTTGAGACATTAAATTTCAATATAAGCAAACTCTATGCACATCTGTATGTATTTTAATTAGTGTAAACAGTGCATATGCATCTAAATAAATATGTACAAGTGTATGTATGCATATAATGAAGAAGAAAACATTAAAATGAAATTGAGAAATAAATAAATAAAATTGCAATTACATTTACGCACATATGTACATATCTACATACGATACATAAATTGGCGTGAAATTTTATTTACAAAATCGAGTCAACTATATGTAACTTTGAGCACTATGAGTGCATGTATACAGTGCATTTAGTAAATACTTAGGTTATACTCGTATATGTATGTGAATAAATATGCCCATTCATTAAATATACAATTTAGGGCCTTTTAGCAAAATTTAAAGGGCTTAGTTGTTAAAAAAAAAACACATATTAATATGTATATGTACAAATAAGAAAGTTTTGCAATTCAAAGCGTTTAGTTGTTGTAATAAATTTCATTTCAAACTAAATTTAGCATCCCCTTTTGATATACATACATATGTATGTACATAAATATGTATGAACATACGTGCCCTTGCTAACGCGCAGCATCCATCATTCGCTCCCAAATGAAATATTCACTCACGAGCACAAAAGGGGGAGGTCAAAACAAAAACTTTAACGCTCCCCGCTGATTGTACAAGTTGTCAACATGCTCAGCGCTGAGCTTATGTTTGTTGTTTTTCATCAAATTTTTTTTGCTGATAACTCAAAAGCGGAATTAGTTTCATATATTTTACACTACCTACTGTTTGTAGATTTACGAAATATATTTTCTCTTCGTACATTTAAATGTATGTAGGTATGTATATATTTACGACGTTGGGTCCGACACTACGCCGCTCTGCTGCCACATCAATTATATTATTTTATACTTTAGAATTTCCCACACATTTTTTTTTAAGTTTTCCAAATTTTCCGTGCATTGCACGTTACTTTTAAACACACCTTGTACAATTAAAATTTACTTCAGCCACCGGCGGCATCGTTCAAACAGCCACAATTTTCTCGAGCAATCAAATTTAAAACATAAAGAATGGCACCACAAAAAACGACAAGCTCGACCGGACACGAAAATATATGAAATTTTTCAAAAATTCTACTTTAATGTTTTGCAGACAAGAACAAAAAAAAAACGAAGTATCAGGATGAAAATACGCGGCGTATATGCGATAGCTGAGTACTACATTTCTACACAACTATGTACATATGTATGTATGTAAGTGCATCTCTTTGTATATAAATGTATATTTTAGAACATGTGGACGTGCGAACAAATGCAGCAAACACAAATGAAACGTCTAATTAAACCGAAAGAAAGAACGCAACTGACAGTTCAGCGTTCGAATGCTGCCTCTTGAAGCGTTCTCGGTGCTCAGCAATTCGATGGTGGTGGTGGTGGTGCTCGAGCAACGATAACCTCGGTATAGCGTGTGCTCGCAGCCGAATAGCGGAGCAATATTTTCACGAGCATGAAATTTATTGTTGCATTTGTAAGCGTGTGGAAATTTTTTTTTTTGTTTTTTTTTTTTTTTTTAAACAAGCACACGCACACAAACAAACAACAGATGTTGACGATAGAGTTTTCCTCGACACTCAAGTGTCATGTGCCATTGGGTGGGTTGAGGCAAGTAGCATTGAGTTGTGCCCTGTCTGCAGCTAAATGGCGGAGGATTTACATTTTTTGATTGCGATAGTGCATAGCTGAGCAAAAACCAACGGGTACACGAGTTGAAGGTGTTCTGAACCTAGGTTAGAGCGCCTTTTTCTCTTTCAAAGGCCTTTCAACTTTTATATCTAAGCTAAAATAAAATTTAATCAACTTTAATCTCTATCCAACAACATATTTTCCGCAGGGGCCTAAAAGGTTTGCAGCCGACACTAAGTTCCAGTTCAGAAAGCAGAAAGCACAGAGATCCGATCCCATTTTTATATATTTTTTATTTTAATTGTGTATCATTTGAAGTTATCAAAGAAATGAATGAAAATATTTTACTGAAATTATATATACATACATTAATCATTAATTATCAAATTGCCGAGTGCTTTGGAACTTGTCATAAATCAATCTAATCCTTTATTAAAACTAGGATATTTGTTTTTTTAAACCTAGATTATTTTTTACCTTTTTGAAAATTAAAATAGTGAAATATCTTTCAAGACGTGGATCAGTTTTATTTTGCACAAATATTTGCGCATAAATATAAAACTCATTTCATGGATTTAAAAATTGTAAAAACATAAGTTTTAAAACATTGCCAAGGATCAATCTAAAAGTAGTCTAGTTTCAATAGCGGCATACATAGTTTCTTATTTATAATTTTCACCTTTTTCATCATAAAAAAATTTCAAAATAAAAATACATATACATACATATATGTATGTACATATGTACATATGTCATTGAAATCTTTAATCGACAATTAAGCAAATTTAGTTTGTAGACTAAGCTGTTTTTAGTAACATTCTAAATTTTCTCAAATTATAGTATCAGAATATCGCTAAATTTGTACAGTTCTTCCAAATTGTCAAAACCGATAATTTCCAATTAGCATAAGTATTATATCTTAGTTTTAATTCGAATATTTAAATACTAGACACTTTCTAATTATTTCAGAAATTTAAATACATCTCTGGAGACGTATAGCTCACGATCTTTGAACACTCTTAGAGACGAGAGGTTATTAGAAACTTGAATCAGTTCACTCAGTATTTGCTCCAAGATAATATTACATTGTTCCCTTTATTCAAGTGTGTTTGTGAATGGAAATTCAATGAGTACAGTACTACATTTGTAGCTAAATAAAATGAGCATAATGTAACGGCCGTATCCGGAAGTGGGGGTTGTAAAGTCTGCAAGAGAGCGCTAGAATACAAAATTACAGAGGGTAGCGTGTGTATGTACTTTATTTTTTTAAGGAGCAATTTCACTGATCTTATCAAATAGAATGAAAACAGAGAGAAAATTGTAAATTTCAAATGATCACTAAAAGTCTGAGGGAGAATATAAACAACAACAAAAATACGGAAATGTTAAGTGCTACACGAAGAGCTGAGATCTCTGCACGGACTTATCTGCTATTAATGTCATGGCCATGTAAAACTCGGTCAAATATTAGTATCAATATTTCGAAAGCGAAATGTCTAAAAAAAAAAAAAATTGATTCGTTTGAGTTATAAACTATGTATGTACATATGTACCAAGGCACATTCAATAGGTAGCCGCAGCAAACTTTTTTTTTTGAACTTTTTTCATATTTTATTTTAATTTGAATTGTCAAATTTTGAATTTCCTTGTGATAAGAATGCTTTCAGTACAATTCAAGGTAGTTGATAAAATATTTTTGAAATTTTAGCTTTTAAAAGCAAAAACAAAATATACAGAGCTCAAACATTTTTTTTCAATTTTTCTACTGCTGCTACCTATTGAATGTGCCTTGGTATCATTGTGTATAACAACAAGTGAGATATCTTATTTGTCAGTTGCTTTTGACAGGATACCTAAGATGGCGTTTGACAGGGTACCTAAGCTGGCCGCCAATATGTCGACAATTACGAATGGCCCGAAGTTGGAAAAAGCTGATCTGAAAATATTTTGGGGGGGTTTCAATTTTTTAGGATATTTTACATATTTTGAGATATTCGATTAATATCTATTATAAACATAGATATAATAATATTGGGTAAAATGTTGAATGCATTTTTATAAAGCCATCGATAGGCTATGATATAATTTGAATCAGATGAATCATAAAACGTCAGGGGTTTAAAGTGCTTCATCGATTCTCCTCTTTTTCTTTGCTAAAATATCTAGGTCACTAGTAACCTCAATATCTCGAGATACGTCTTCAATCTCCGTAAAATAGATAAAGACCGTTCACTCGGAGCCACCGTGACTGGCAAAGTAACACTGATTTGAAAAATTCGGTAAATGTGTTTGTAAAATTGCATATTACGAATGCGGTTTGATAAGTCATAAACTTTTAGAATAAAATATACTTTTCGGCAAAAAATCATTTCTTTGTATTCCAGTTAGTGGGTAATAATTTTTAATTTTTTTGTCTAGAGTGAGTTTTTGTGTGTGCTACGAATTTGAACCCCTCCCCTGTATCCGTCCCTGCATTCGGGTAAAATAAAAAGTTCAAAAAAAAAGTTTGCTGCGGCTACCTATTTGATGTGCCTTGATATGCAAACTTTTTTTTTTTGATCTTTTCTCATATTTTATTTTTATTTGAATTGTCAAAATTTTAAAATTCGTTATGATAAGAATACTTTCAGTACAATTGAAGGTAGTTTATAAAATATTTTTGAAATTTTAGCTTTTAAAAGCAAAAACAAAATATACAGAGCTCAATTTTTTTTTTAATTTTTCTACTGCTGCTACCTACTGAAAGTGCCTTGGTACATACATATGTATATGTACATATGCATATTAGGCTGATTCGTTAAAGAATTCTCACTATTTTGCACAAGAAATAAAATTTTAATAAATATAAAATTTGAATTAAACTTCAGTGATTAAATTTAAGTTCTATAAAAGGTGAAGATTGACATTCACTGATATAGCAATCCTGCGCCTAGAAAATGCATCTAAAACTATTTTATTTTCATAAAGATGTGTAACCAGCAAATCGACTTAAAACAGGATATAGTCGACTAAAAGTCAAAAAATAAATTTTATTCATAAGATGCGATATCAAGATAAGATGTGATATGATTTTGCAACATGATAACGCGATATGCGATGATATATCGACATGATGTGACATTAAAGTACGAAACACTGCTCGAATTTCTGCAAAACCATTCGGAATATGTACATAAGTATATACATGGCAATTCAAACATTCCTAAACAATTTCACAATTGATTTGCGTTGAACAAGTCAAACAAATCTCATGATTTTGGATAAAATGCTGCGATACCAATACGCAACTTGAAACCAATCAATTAATGTTGATGTTTACATTACCATGACCATTACTTACTCAGTAACACGTTTAGATAGAGCCTCGGCTATTGTACGCAAAACTTTTGAATCCACATCAGAACCACCATGCTCCAATAAAAATGAAGTCATATTTTCAATAACGCTGATCTCGTGCAGAGATGATAATTCAGATTGCAGGCAAGCAGCAGCTGCAGCGCTTGCAGCCTCATCATCCGCACGTTCCTTTGATGCATTCAAACGACGGTTTTCGAACGTGTTTAAGTCACTCATGCTTACTTAAAATGTTTAGTTTTTAAACACAAATATAATACTGAAAACTGTAATATTTCTTAACAAAACTGGTTACAGAAAAACAAACAAATATTAAGCGCGAATTAAATCCAACTGACTTTTTGACAGCAAAATATGCAAAATGTGGATGCAAGATCATATGAGCGAGAACAGGGTTGCCTACACAATGTCCGTAAAATTGTTGAAACAAAACTTAAAGAAATATATAAAACATCCATTTTTCTTCAGGTTTCTGGATATGTACTATTAAAAATTATAAAAATACTTTCTTTTTGATTAACACATTACAATTAAGTAAATTTTTTATGACTATATTAGATATTGAAAATACCCTATAAGTTTGAAGTGAGGGATTCGCAAAAAAGAAACATTTAGAGTATTTTATTTTTTCTAAATCAATAACTACATTTTTATTATTAAATAATTCGATTTAATGAAGTATAATTGCTTTAAAATAATGGAATATTTTATTGCAATATGAGCTAGCAGTAATGAAATATTATTTTTCATATTAGCGACTAAATTTCTTTTGCATGTGCGTTTACATTTCATGTACATACATATGTACATATTTATGCAAATAATAATTGTTTATATAACATGTATGTATGTACATATGTAGATAAATAGACTAAGCTTAAAAAATTTACAATTACATATATAATTATTATTTGATTGACTTAATACGAATACACCTCCGATATGGAAGCATAGACTACTTACATACTTAAAATCTTTGTAACATTACAAATTGCAAAAATATAAACATTTTAGTATGATCTCTAATCGCTCCAATTCTCTCTATTAATCTATGCTGGCATCATATTTAGGTTTCTGTGAAAGGTATAAAACTAGTATGGTACTCAAAGCGCTCACTAGAAATATAACATCGAACCAACGATGATAGAAATTGAAATGCAGACTCCCAAGGACCTCGGTTATAATCACACGATACTCGGCTGGCAAGTTCATACGCATTAGTAGAACTGATGAGCAGAAATACATACCCATTATTTGAGCCATAATAAGTACGATTATATTTGAAGATTTGCTTGAGGATATTCTATAGAAGAACTGCAATGAGAAGACACGAGGAGTATGCATTAATGATATCATTGTATGTAAAACACTAGTTTGTATACAACCTTCGTAAGCGTCAACAGCAAACCACGAATTGATGTCACTACAATACAACCGACCAGCAAAAATGATATATGTTGATTCCAAAAAGCGAGATCGATATCAAAGCCACACCAGTGCACCGCAATCTCCAGTCCACGCGTAACAGGGTCTTTGCGACCGACACGATCAAATATTATATTTACTGTACACTATAGAACAAATAATTTATTGAAGATTTTCTTGCGTTATATGCAAAAGGGATGTAGTCCGCTTACAATAAATATTTTCCACAAGCAATATATGCTGAAAAAATGACCCAAAACGTTAAAATATTTTCCCTGTAGTGTCTGGGACCACTTCTGGCGTTCTTGCATATTTTTCATTGAATTAATTTCCATGAACAGTTGACGCATTAACTCTTCCAAACCGTATATTTCCAAACGCAGCTGACCAACGTCTAAAAGTATGTATGTATGTAAATATTTATATCAAATTTTTAAAAATTTATAAATAATAAAAAACCTTGCCCACTGCTGTCCAGTCGATTCACAGCTGAACTTAATATATTCCATAAACCTTTTCTCGTATGGTTTTCCTTCTTTCGACGAAGCACTTCTAAAGCTATGCGCTTTTTTTTCGCCACAGTCATATCCACCGTAAGCATCAAGCGACGTTCCAAATTTAGGATGTCACTTTGGGAAACCGGTCTACATATACATATATAAAAGTTTATAAAATTCACTGTACTATCATGTAACTAACTACATACTTTATAAAATATGTCATGCTTTGGTAGGGACAATTGACCGCTCCAAAACCTGACAACACAGCCATGACGGTCACGCCAATAACGCCAATACGCGATACGCCTTGTTCGATAGTGAATATCCCATGTGAAACGCTGAGTAGCGGAAAAGGATCACCAATTTTCCACAAACCATAGAGGAACACGAACCAGCACAGCGTCGTGAATATACGCACCCATTTGTCAGATACTACAAGAATGCGTAGGTAATTTTTAATTTAGATAAAACAATTTGCAACTTACCAAACGATATACTATGTATGACGGAATATAATATATACAGTGGAATAACTGCAATCACCATCAGCAGTAATAGTGTTAAGCCCAGCCGCCAATGGAAATATCGCGAACTAGACTCTAACACACCCAAAATCTCGAAGATTATCAACTCAAACATAGTGAGTGAGAGTGCAAAGCATACCGAGAAGATAAGTTGCACGGAAATTTGTCGTATCTCATAGTTTTTGAATAGTTGTTTCATAAAAAATAACCATCCTCCGGTAAAGAACAGGATCTACAGAAAATACGGAAATTGTTACAACAAATAGTTGTCCTGTATGCCAATGTACTAACCTGTGACACGAACACGATTATACAGTCTTCAAAAAATGCCATACCGTTGTGGTATTTCAGATACTACCCTAGTTAAAAAATGCCTAAACTTCTTGTCTGCATAAGCTCATTTTTTCCAGGACCAACTGTGAACATAAAAAGTGAACCGCTGGGATTTTTACAAAAAACAAGAGCCGCAAATAGCCAACAAATCACAAACGCCAAAATCGGTCGTAAACAAATGCCGCGCCTGACAGCTGTGAAATTTGGGTGACCAGAAGCTGTTGAAAAATAAAGTATTCAACATGTATGATTTTAATGGTTGATATACACAATGAAAAACAAATTACTTTTATTAAATTTTATCGACATTCTTTAGTTCGAATTTTTATTCGCAAGTTTATAATTTTTAATTCATTTTTGCAATGTGAGTTCATCTCCGCGGTTTTCAAAACCTTGCCGTACTGCATATTTTAACAAATGAGGGCTTATTTATACAGTTTGAGAGACTTTGAAAATTTTACGCACAGATCAGAACAGCTGTTTTGGGTTTTTTTTATTACGATTTGCACCTAAAAAATTATTGGTTGGCTGGCATTTTTTTGCACTCATGCAACAAAAAAGAGAATAGCAATTTAATTAATGAGAGTTGTTTTTATATAAGTTACGATTATATATACATACATATGTGTTTAGTTTTTAAAATTTAATTTACGTCAAAGTGAAATTGTTTACATAAATGTAATCATGTCCTGTTACTATCGCCAAAACGCCGATACTCACGTAACAGTGCCAAAGTATATTGAATCGTCTACAGGAGTCGTTTATTATGACATCAAAGTACGCGTTGGCCAGGTGGAATGGCTGGTTGAGCGACGATATCGTGACTTTGCGCTACTACATGAAAAGCTGATTGATGAAATTGCCATTTCGAAAAAGTTACTGCCCCCCAAAAAGGTGAGTCCAAATAGTAGATTAAAAGCCAATAAACTAATTATTCCATCACAAATTGGTTGCCTCGACGAAACCGAGAAACGCCTGGATCAAATGGGAGTTATTCCATGAGTAACGCCCCAATTTCATCATCATATAAGATCAGGGATTTCATTAATTCAATAACACTGCCCTAAAATTGATGTCGTTTGTTTCTTTGGAATTCAAGTTTGTCGATTATAAGGAAATATAATTGGTTGACTTAAGCGTAGCCAGTGATGGTCTGAAAAATAGCATAATATGGCCATATAAAAAATATATAATATGGCAAAGGAACTCATACTAATAATCATCTCTATAAATAATCCTGCCAAATTCCACGAAATCAAAAGATTGAGAAAGTACCTCCCATGGGACAAATACATGCACAACATGGGAGCCAATTCCTTCCAGAAAATCTAATACCATAATCATCTTGAACGGTGCCAATGAACGCAATTTTGACAACAAGATAAATTATACTTCTTTCTTTCAGCTGGTGGGCAACAAAAATCCTACATTCCTAGAGCAACGACGTGAGCAGCTGGAGAAGTATTTGCAGGAATTGCTAGTATTCAGACAAATGCCGCGTGTGCTAGCAGAATTTCTAGATTTTAATAAGTATGATATTGTTTACCTGCTCCAAGATCTAGCTAAATTGTTCAATGAGTCAGGGAGCACGCTGTTGAGCTCCCAAAAATTATTTAATTTCTCAGCATTAGAGGTATAAGAATGTAGATAAAAATTGAATAAGTATTGTATGCACTTACATCTATTACCGTAGGTCTACGCGATAAGTGAGCGTTTATGCCTGCCTTGTCCACCGGAGAATATCGAATATCGTGGCAAATTTGACTTTTCGCATGTGCTGGACTTTTGCAGCCAGCTAGAGGTACTCATCGTGACGCCAGTGAAGGTACATAATTTAGATTTTCTACGAAAAAAAAAAGAACTCATTTTCCTCGCTGCCACTAGGACAACACCATCTTAAACAGTGACTACAACACAGTCGACGTGCCAATCGGACGTAGTAATATTATACCTAAGAATCTTCGTTTCACGCTCAACGCATTCCGTAATGTCAAAACACTAAAATTCCATGGTCTCTCCACTGAAAATATTGTCGATATAGCGTTACTAAAGCCTACGATGCAAACGATTTGCGTTCACAGCACCACAATGACGCACATCAATCAAATACTTATGTGCGACAATATACACCGAGATACAGTGGTAGTAGCAGCACAGCTCACATGCGATGCCGTCTCTTACACTTCCAACAGTGCTGTAGCTGGGCAATCGACTTCGGCCAGTAGCTGCGCCGACACACCTATATCAAACACTTTACCTTACGTACGAAGTAATTGGAGCAATCTTGCCGAACTGGACTTGACGGGCAATCTACTAACACAAATTGATACGAGCGTGCGTACAGCGCCACAATTGCGTAGCTTAGTGCTGGATCAGAATCGTATACGCGCCGTACAAAATCTCGCTCAACTTTCGCAACTACAGACGCTATCGTTATCCGTGAATCTTATAGCTGAATGCATTGATTGGCATTTGGAATTAGGTAATTTGGTCACGCTGAATTTGGCGCAGAATCGATTGAAAAAGCTAAATGGTTTGCGTAAGTTGTTGTCATTGGTTAATTTGGATTTGAGTTGTAATATCATTGATGATCTCGATGAGGTAGACAATGTGGCGAATCTGCCGATATTAGAGACTTTACGCTTGACCGGCAATCCGCTAGCGGGCAGTGTGGGTAAGTACTAACAAGAATATAATATAAACAGACTTACTTAAATTTGTTTTTTTTTTTCGTTTTGCTAACCAGACTATCGGCCACGCGTTTTGTCGCGCTTTCACGAACGTGCCGCTGAAATCTCACTCGATAGCGAACGTGGCTCGCCAAAGGAGCTCGACACAGCATTAGTGTTATCGGCGTTGCACATATCGAAAATGCGTCAAATAAGTCGCAATGGACAGCGGTCGTGAGCTAGTAAGCGCTACAGGTATAGTGTCAATTACGAAAACGCCAAAATTGCATAGAGTACGTAAAAGTATGTAGATTACGCTTATCACGAACAAAAAAACAGTTGCGAAAAGCGACGCTGCTGAAAAACGGCTGTAGTTAGATAATCGATACTCAAACGTTCAACGTCTTCAACTCAACTCGTTTTCTATTCTATTCTATTTCGTTGACTATATTTGTTTTATTTTTGTGTTTTAGAACAAATTTTTGTTATCCCTTGTTAATTTTAATTTTTTTTTTTTAATTTTTTTCACACGCGTGCAATATTTTTATCAGTTTAGACAGTGCAACCACATCGTGGCACGAAATGATTCTAAATTCAGTTGGAAAACATTCGGCCCATATAGTCGTTAACCAGAAATTTCTAGAAAATATAAAGATCGCAAAAGTTATTATCTTGCCTTGTTACACAAGCAAATATATTAAAAAAAAATTTTTTTTTGAAAAAAGAAGTTAGAATTAATTTGTTTTAACCACAGTTTGAGCTTTTATTGTTAGGGTAAAACAAAAAAATTTTGAGTTTTATTTACACGAAATTTTTTTAAATAACTTTTTTGATCAGAAAATATTTTAAAAATCTTATTTTGGCTTGCAAAAGAAAAAGTGATTATTTCAGGACCAATTTCTTAAAAGCCGGTAAAGGGCTGATCGGACTTTAAGAGCTGCTTAAGGCCATAGTCCTTTAGTTTTGCTTTTCGGTTTTGTTTTTGTTTCTGTCAGTCAACAATTCTTATTGGCATCTTATTCTAAGTTTTCGTCTAGAAATAAGAACAATAAAAAAAAACGTTCCGACTCTGCAAAAAATACGAGTGTAACCTTAAAATAATATTTATTTTCCGAACAAAAAATAACTTTAAAATGAAAAAAAAAATTTAATAAAATAGACTTTCGAATTAAAAAATAAGTTTCGAAAACTATTTTCTTGAGAAAGTCCATGTATGTACATATGCATGAACGTACCTACATATTTTCAAACTCAAAATAAAAAAAATTAAAAAAAAATATTTTTTCGTTCGAAGCAAAGAAAACAAAAAACAAAAAAAATTTAATTAATTTTCATTTTCAATATACATACATACATATGTATAAAACTTAAAAAATCAGTAGTAAAAAATTTTATTAAAAAATAATATTTTTATAAAAGTATTTTAACTTCTACAATTCTAATTTATCTAAACAAATGCGGCAAACATTTTTGTTTAACTTTCAAATCAAATTCCTCGCCTTGTCCTCATTAAATATAAATAATTTTCTAAAAGAAATCTTTTTTATTAAAATGATATTTCACTTTTGAAAAATTTGATACGATATATTCTTAAGTAACGTTTTTTTCACTAGTATTTGAAAATTTTACTCCATATTCATAATTGTATCTAGCTGTGGCGTACTAGACTTCGCAGTGCAAAACTTTTTTTTCCGAAAAATATTAAAAAAATAAGAGATGTGCCAAAAAAAAAACGCTGAAGTATAGACCAATTGCTTATATCATATTTTTGATATTACCTTTTTACAACAACCACCTCGGAACCGAAAACATTTTTCAGTTTTTTAGAATTGAAATTTTAGCGTTTCGAATTGCGAATCTCGGGAGTCATTGCGCGCTCACAAAATTACATTGAATATGTTGCAATGCGACTATTTTGTATTAATCAGTGTCATTCCACACACAATTTACACAATATTTCGTTGGAATTGAAGGTATATACATATATGTATATACATACATATGTTTTTTTATTATTTTTACCAATTTTATTCAAGAACAAACTTTATACAATTTAAAGAGTTTGCGCGAAAGGCAGCTTCACAAAATTGCACCAGCAAGTGTTTATGGGCTCTCATGCGCAAGCGCTTGACAATATCTCGTTAGATGCTTTCAAAATAATAATAGAAAAAAGTGCAAATTAAAGCGCTACACACATACATTCAGTTGAATTTTTTTTATTAATTTTTTCATCGTATATAGTTTATAAAGTTGTTATTCAGTTTGTATTCATTTTAGTAAACATACATATGTATGTATGCAGGATTGTCCATTACACCGTACTTCTTCGAGAAATAAAAATCTAAAGTTGATATTTTTGCAATTTCGGAACAAAAGAATTTCGATCTACATATTTATGTGGTGTCCATAAAAAATTATGGTAAAACAGTGTATTTTTTCCAAATCTTGCTAAAACGCTTAAGAGTTTTGCAGTTCGTTCAAATTTATGTACATACATACATATGTGTGTATATTTATTATTATTATTAATCCGTATTTTGTATGTATATTTATATTCTTATGATTTATCTAATCGCTGTTTTACTTTTCTGACTTTGAAAGTTTATCAAACTGTTTTATCCACAATTATTTATTAGTTCTTATAATATGTATGTATGTATATATAAATCTATATATGTATCAATGTATATTATTACCAAATCCGTTTGATTTGCATTTTAAGCGATTACTGCCCATTTAGTTAAAAAAAAAAATATGTAAAAACTTTATTGCGGTAGCCTAGCTATAGTTGCTGTGCGGCATTTGAAAAAAATCAAAGAAGATTTTGAAATTTCTTTACAATGTTTGCTTATGCATACATACATACGTGTACATAACTTTAATGTATATAATAAAATAAAATTTTTGCTCATACATACGTGAATGTATTTAGCAATTTTAGGAAAAAAAAAATAAAATAAATAAAAGCATTTACGAGACTATGCAGAGTAGAGCAGGGGTATTCACAGTAGAATGCAATACTTAAATTCTTACGAAAGTATATGTACGTACATATATTTATTTTATTAACTGACTTAAAAAAAAAAGTTGCGTGTTATCAAATCGGCTAGATTATTTCCTTGCTTGGTTTTTCAAAAACCCTCGCCGACAAAAAGCATGTCTGCATAAGATGATCATTAAAAAGTGAAGTGCTAAAAAGTTTTCGCAAATCAAAAATACAAAAAATTGTACAAAAAAAAAATAAATTGGAGAAATTGGAAAAAAAAATTGTGAAATGTAATTTAGAAAAAAAAAGCATAGAAAAGTTTGTAATTTTTAAAGCAAAACTTTGAAACAATCCGCAGCATCATCAAATATATTTACTAAATTATATTCGATTTTTCTTTTAACTAACCTCGAAAAACTTTTTGTTTCTCTAAAAGAAGATAAATGAACCTTATACACAGATGCTTTTTGTGCGCAACTCCGAAAAACTCCAAGTTTTTATTGCACATAGCTTTTTTTTATACAATAATTGTTTCAATAGAAGGTCGTCACGAAGCTAAACTAAATACATACATAAGTATAGCAATGAAGTCAAATTTTTTATTCATTCAAAAACCCGTATTTTTGTGCCTAATATTTTAAGGTTAATCCGTTAAGAATATAATTAGCTTTGTGAATAGGCTCCAATACATTTAAACAACATTTTTTACGATTTTTTTTATTTGTCATTGTAAATAAAAAAAAATTATTTTGTTGTGAAAACTTGCTAAAACTGTGAATATGCATTATTAAATTCCATTGTTTAGGAAAATATAAAATTTATAAGATAAATAATTTTTTATGAAAAAAAAAATTTTTTTTCCAAAAACAATTTTTGTATGTCAATTCGTACACATCATTAATGAGACACTAAAATTTTAAATTTTTATGAAATTGGTTTCTTTGGATTTGAAATAGCTTTTTTTAATAAAATATACATATGTTTTATACAATTAAATTTTTATTTTTCAATTTATGTAAATATAAAAACAATCGTTCTTCGACATACATACATACATATAATGTAGATCTAAAATGTACAAATGCGGAATTTAAAAAAAATCGTTTTTACAAAATACATTTTTAAATAAGAAACCAAAGTTTTTCTTCGCCAGTTTTAAAAATTCACATTTTACAAAATACATTTTTTTTTTAACATTTGTTTTCCGCAAGCAGTTCTCTGCACAGTTTGACTTACGTTCCAAGTCTTATTTGAAATTATAAATTTGAATAATTTTTTTTTCTTTTTAATTTCAAAAGAAAATCTGTAAGTTATACATATGTAGGTGATTCACAAGGTGTCATAAATGTCGTAAAGTTTTAAGGTCATAAAAATTGTCGGTAGTTCAAAGTCTATTTTTTTTTGTTCTTGTTGCATTGCACATACAAAGGATGTAAAACAACATAACTTGGAATTTTTCACATATTATGACTTTATGTCAATATGACACCTTGTGAATCACCTAATAGTGCTAAACGAAATATATGCAACTTTTTAGTTTTCGTTGCATAAACTTTGGAAACACTTTCCTTTTTTTAATAGCTCTAGAATGTATTACTTGTACGGATATAAATTGTTTTTGCTGATTAGATTAGTTCAATTAAAATCTGTATGTGCACTGTGTGAATACCCCTATTTCACTCACCCAGCTCTCTAGTGTAAGAGGTCCCCATTAAGAGCGCCCTCGTTTCAATTACATTTGCATTACACGCTACTCAGTAGCTCTGCCACGGCAATGTGTAGTCGCGTTGCCGTTGTTTCATTCGTTTTCATTGCTGTTGGCTGTGATGCTGCTGCTGTTGCTGCATCATTTGATGGTAGTGCTGTTGCTCGGCAGCCGCGACCGCATCAAACATTGGTGTATGCACTTCGCCTATAAACTGTGATGTAACTGGTGGATTGGGATCGGCCAACTCGCCAATTAGCGGCATATCAATGTCGGATGTGTTCAGCGCGTGCTGTTGCTCTGCCTGTCCGAAACCGATGTGATATTGTGTCGCCTGCACATCGCCACTATCTACAATCTGCGTGCCATAGGCCTGCTGTTCGACGACAGTGGTGTCATCGAGACCCGTTGGCTCCTGCTGCGGCTGCTGCTGCTGCTGCTGTTGCTCCTGCACACTACTGGTGCTGTCCAGCACAGGTGTAGCCTCCATTTCACCAAATTGTATGGGTGCAGCCGAGTCGCTGACAAGTGTTGCAGCTGTTTGTGGTAGCTCAACTGTATCAGTTGTTGGGGTTGCAATGTCAGCCGATGTGGCTATTTGCTCACTACCACCCTCCTCACCTTCGGCGCCCGATTCGCCATCGCGTCGCACTAAACCCAACATGTCGAGCATATTGCGCTTAACGGTATTCTCTTGAGCGGCTTCCAACGATGCGTAAGCCGATTTTTGACCACAAGTAGCCAAATGGTGGGCCATCTTATTGCCAATGGATGTGGAGAAGCCGCAAATGCAGTGCATCTCATTTGGTAGCGGCAATTCCATGACTTCACGCGCTCCACTGCCGCCGCTACATTCGGTTGCATGTTCAAATACAGCGCGCTCACAACATGACTTGTAATTGCATTTGTTGCATTTCAAAACGCCACTAAAACGTTACAAAAATATTTGAGGATTAAAAGTTTGATAAGTGTTTTACTAGAATATCTCACCTGAAGTGTTCTTCGTTCAGAATTTCAGAGTTGCATTCAGCACAAATGGAACCATCAATGAAAGCAAAAAACTCACCGAGCTTAGCAGTGACAGTGTAGGGTAGTGGGTCACGATGGTGACTACGTATCTGTAAGAAAGAAAAAAATTAAAAAATCGGTCTTAAAGCTCGAAAAATATTTAAAATAAATAGTTAAATGGCCAAACAATAACAAATAAAATATAAAAAAATTTCTGTTAAAAATCGCAACGGTTGTGAGTTTAAGGCCGTTTTACCTTCGGTGGAGCAATCAGCATAGAGTTGGCGAGCAGCGGCTGTATCTTTTGTGTGCTCTTCAAGAGACTTGTGTGATGATTGGTCGAGTGTTGCTTCAATGCACCTAAAATATTTAACACATAATTAGAAAATATTTAAAGTGAATTTAAAATAGTCGAAATGCCAAATTTGAAACTGATGACACGTCGGGTAGGTGAAATGCAATATCGGTTGTTATTTTCGTGCAATAATTGCGAGATACGGTTTAGGGAATTTATGCAGTTTCACAAGTGGAATAAGCCCTCCAGCCACAGGAATGTTAAAGGTGGCACCTACAGTTTTTTGAAATCCTGTCTAGAACAATTCGTGCAAACTTTTTTTTCTTGTGACAGCGAGCTTCAATTCGATTAGAATTTAAAAATAAAAATTGCGATCATTTTGTTAATTGTGCCCCTAAAACTATTCAGCCAGATAAAGAAAATTTTATATTGCAGACCTATCGGCTATGCTTCTTCATTGCTAAGACTGTAGATGCACTTCAAATGCGCTCACATGTCTTCGAGCCATCTCTGTACCACTGCAATGTACTCGTTGCAAGCTGTTCCCAGCTATAGATGAAAATATCGTAAATTCACAATTGGATACCTGATAAATAATTTAATAAAGCGGGGCGAGAAACCATTGGAAGTACTAATCATGGTGTACATCCATTGTAGAATCTTAGGACTACGTCCCCCCAAGGTTTCTCTGAATAATACTTGCACATCGTCAAAACTCTCGTGAACCCAAATCAGCACGCTTCAATTCGGGTCTGCCAAAGATATTCTGCTTTTGCTTAGAGCTTTGGAGCTAATGGTCTTTTCGCATATACGATTATCTCTTGACGCGTACCGTCAACTAGCACTGCATTAGACTGACATTATACGTTGTACCATAAGTTGCCCTCTCTAAGACTTTGGCATTGCAAAACATAACCTTAATAAATAGTAACCAAAATTTTTCAATAAAATGCAGCACCACTAATTTACCTTTCTCGGTGAAACTAAGTGCACACTTTTGACAACGCAACTGGAGGTCCCTCTTGCCAATATGGGCACGTAGATGCATATAGTAGTTTTCAATGTTAGAAACGCTGATGCGACCCTTGTAAGAGAACCGGAATATCTAAAAACAAATAGAATACAAAAAATTAAGTCAACGTCAATAAGGCGTATATTTCACAAGCGCCTCAACTACTCACATCCAAACAGAATGGACATTGCAAGAAGTTCTGATTCTTATGATCGTCGTAGAAATGACGCACAGCATCGCGATGCGATGACGAACGATAGCCACAAGCTTGACAAACATATGGCAACTCGAGCATATTGTGTATCTTCTGCAAATGTACCGTCAAGTGATGCAACGAATTAAAGCGTTGCTGACAAATCAAACAATGATAGGAAGCCGAAGAGACCGACTTCGTTTCAAGTGGATGCATAATTTGATTGTGCTTGGTTAGCACGGTTTCAGTTGGATGTTTTTCCAAACAGAATAGACACTGGAACTGATGATCCTTGTCACCAATAATGTGCGATACTATATGAGTTTGTAACTTTTCATTCGAATCAAATGAATCGGTGATATCGCATATGGGACAATCGACGATGGATGCCTCCACAATTACACCAGCTGAATCCTTGTACGGGAAACTCTCAAAGTTGATATCCAAGCCATTGCGTATGCCATAGTACAATTCCTCCAGACCTTTCAAATCATCCTCAACATCTTTCTCCTTCTTCACCTTAGCCTCGAGCAGTAACTTCTTGCTGGAGCTGGGCTCTGTTTTGGAGTTGGACAAATGATGTTTAGCTGCTAAACCCTTGGTAGATGGTGTAGACGTTTTGCTTGACGTTAAGCTGCTGGCTTTTGGTCCGGATTTACGTTCCGGCCTATAATCATCATCGACAGCGGTGGCTGGTGGGCGGCCACGACGCCCAGTCGTAGTTGGAGTCGACGAAGAAGTGTCATGCTTTGAGCTGTCCGGTTTCTCTTTTTTAATATTTCTTACATTAATTTTTTCGGGTTGGACATAGTCTGCTTCGTTTATTGCTGCAAAGAAGATCAACGGTGAGTACATGAGTTTGATTTCAATTAGTTTGAATTATGGCATTAAAAAGTGCGAAAATAATAAATACAAATATAAAAAAAAAAGCCTGCGACAGATGGCGACAAAAGCAAGCCGCAAAATTGAGATAAACAAACAGACTACGTATGGTCTGGTGTCACGAACAAGAGAGCAGAGAAAGTAGTTTTTTTTAAAGCATGAAAATTTGAATTTGCTAAAGTACCTAACAACTTCCCGCTACGCTAAGTATTATGAAATTATTTTAAATGTATCCCTCACTTATACTTCTTATTCGCAATGTTTCAGCTTCTTAGCCAAGACCTCAACAATTCTTTGCTTAAACTCGTATAACTCGAACAGCAGTTCAACTTCTCGAATTTCGCATACAAAAAGCATAATACCACAAGTATAGTTTACGTATTTGGGCAATTTCTTTACAATCACAACTTTTTAATCCAAAAATATATACAATCTATGCACCAAAAATAAAATAGAAAAGATTGTCTTGTTTGTTTAGTTTTCAATAAAACAAGAAATTTATTCAAAATCAAATTATCATTATTTTAACTTCGCTACACTTAATTATCAATAAGATATTATGCTTTTTGTTTATAAATATTTCTTATTTTTTTTTTTTTACATAGAAATTATGCAACGTGAACAATATTGAAGGTTTTCTTCCAATCAAACAAACGAAAAAAACACTATGACATTAAGACTGGTATTAAAGTAAAAATTTGAGCATTTTATGCAATTCAAGTTAACGCTTTGAGACAAAAAAAAATTAAGTTTTGAAATAAAACCTTCAATTATATACAAAAATTGTTTAGCACAATTTGTAAACGTAAAAATAATTCTAATAATTTAAGTAATTTGTACTGTAGAATGAAATTTTTTTTTTTTAAATTTATAAAACTCCTAAGTCTATAACAATTACCGTTGCAACAATTACCAATTAAGCAAATTTAAAATATAATGAAAAATAACACATCATTATACTGCTCTTTCGAGTATACTTGGCATATATGTACATATGTATGTCTGTAGTTGAGGTATCAGGCTTGAGGTTCTAAGCACATTTTAGAAAGCTAGTACATATAATAAATTAAAAAGTTTACGCCATGAGGTTTAAAAGCCCTGCAATGGTAGAGAATAAAAAGGAAAAAATTATGCATTAGTAAAACCAAAATTAATTATTATCCTAACATTTTTACGATATATGTCAGTATTACAAATCTATCTATGTCACGTGCGCCAAATTAAGCGTAAATTATTGTACTAACGTTTTTTCAAGCGTTTTGGCGTTGTATTTGCCGGTGTCTCACGATAATTTGCTGGCAATACACCCCAGTCCTTGAAGGGATTTGTTGCCACCTATTAAAAAAAAAATTGTGTTTATTTCATCACATTGGCATGTCAAAAACGCACCGGTATTTATTACTAACCTGATACAGACGCTGTGTTAGCGTTTCATTTGTATTCATACGCGTCTGCTCAGCAATGTGTGAAGTGATGTTGTTGAAGGCTTGCAAAGCATAAGTGCCGAATTGCTCACGCCACACCAACTCATCCAAAAATTGTTGTATCATTTGACGCGAAAGCAACGATAAGGTGTTTTGGAACATACGTGGCACTATACGACGCAAATAATCCATCACAGCAGAGTTGGTATGTTTGGCGCTGCTGTCAGTTGCTGCCGCTTGTATGATGTTCTTGAAACCCATCGAGTATAATGTCATTTTGTCCACAGTCAAATCAATACATATGACACTATCTTTGTGTACCCAACGTTGCAATGGTTCTAGTATCGTTTGGAAACGTTTTTTATAGTTACGATCTGCGTCCGACACTGGCTCAACGGCGCGTAGTCGTATGGTTTTTTCAGTATAATCAAGTACTCCTAAAACTTCGACTTTCACTTGACGCTGTTGTCCATCTTGTGATGTGGTTCCCAAGGAAATAACACCCACCTGGAAGAAATAAAAAAAATGTAATAATCATTTTTATAATGAGATATGCCACTGAAGTTTAAGTTTTACGTTGAAAAAAAAAAACCTTACCTCAACAAATTTTTCGGGTCCTCCCAATTTTTTACATTTCTGATGAACAGCTAAAGTGCAAATAGCACGCAGCCAAGTATATACACCTTTGATATACACATTGTCCACTTTAACCCACTGTACCACGTTCTGTATGTTCGTCTGACAGGACCAATGATAAACAAGTTTTAGAATGCAAGATGGCGGGTGCGGTGCACCCTCAAAAATCGAACCGTGGAAAACAGAAACAAAACGCATAGGGCAACATTCACTTATCCAAACGTAGCCGCCAGTATAGGGAAACTTTGTGGCGTCGGAATAAACACCTGTAGAGATAATTCATATTGATAACAAGAAACACGTGATAAATATGAAAAAAAATTAGAAGGCATAATTACAATGAAATAAAATCTATACTATAAAAAAATATTTCAGAAACTGCTTTTGCAGTATCATACTTCAGAATCCACATTTGCTCATTTGGATATTAGAGTATGTGGCTTTTACGAATTAAATTAGGTAAATAAACGAAATTTTTCTTAAAAAAAACCCCCACAAGGGAAAAAATATGTTTGGTAATATTAGGAATTTATTTTTTTTAAATTATTGTAAATCATAGTTTTCACGGCTAATAAGTTTGTACGTGAAACTATGTAAATATGTATGTATATATCAAAACTTACCCAATTTTAACTCATTCGAGCGATGATTTGCACATTTTTGTTCGGCTTTAAGTAAACCCTCCTGTATAAGCCATTCAGTAAATTTATTAGGTGTCAACATTAACACCAACTTAACCTTCGAATCCAATTTACTGCGTGTACTTGACATATCCTTTACCTTGAGCCACGGTTTGGCCAACACCACCAAAGATGGGAATGTCTTGCCTTGTAGCTTCGTCTCTTTGCCTTGATCTTTACCATCCTTGCCATCTTTTCCGTCTGTACCGATAACCAATCCACCAACAGAACTAATTTCAGATGGTTTGAAGTTTGCCGGCGGTGTTGTAGCAGACGCTCCTCCTTTCTCGCTCTTACCGGCACTTGCTGCTTTACCAATAGCTCCGGCTTTTGCACCTTTGCCGCTGGTTGCCGGGGAATTTTTATCTCCAGATGGGGGCTGTGCGCCCTTTTGACCTTTAGGCCCTTTTACAGCACTTCCTACAGGGCTACCCACTACGGGCGGTGCAACCTTTTTACCAGAAGCTACTGCAATACGTTTTGCTAATGGTACATCATCTTCTTCTTCATCCGAAGATTCAAGGTATACAAAATTCGATGGTCGCTTACGTCCGCCTCCGCGTGTGCTGCCAACTGGTGTGGCGGGAGGATCGGGTTTTGCTGGCTTCTTCGGTGGCAATGTTGCTTCCTTCAACTCTTGCAGAACTTTACCTTTAAATGAATACGCTTGAAATACCTGTCCATTAAATAGTTCGCGGCCCTCGTTTGTCGTCAACGCAGATTTTAATGCATTTTTAATAGCATTGTGCTCGTTCGTAACCTTTTCGTAAGCAGCTAGCTGGGCTGGGGACAACTCTTCCACCCAGCATTCTAATTCTAAGCTTATATCACTTTTAGTAACGCGCATCGTTCTCCTTGGCAAGTCAAACGCGCTTTTAAATGCAGATACCCAAGATTTTTATTCAAATTATTTAATTTTCACACGCAGCAACTATTTTTTCGTCCGATCAATTTTTCGTGTAGAGTAAAATGGCGCTGGCGGCGTTACCCTGCTTACGTTGCCGTCTTATGATTTCCCCTATTGAGAGATTTCGGGGAAGTAGTTGAGATATTTCACTTTAAAGGCATATTTTAGGGTAAACATTTTAATTTTTGAGATATTTATTGTGGAGTATTGTAGTGTAGTTAGAGTCGATTCTTAAGTTAGACAAAAAAATAAACGAATATAAGTCCTTTGATTACAGGCAATGCTTCCGCATAACCCTCCGTGGGAAATCAATCAAAAAGCCATCTACTCCGCACCGCAAAAATAACATGTGGCAAGTTTGTACTACCGGGTGCATTGGCAATTATTTCCAACATCGATTTTGGTATATTTATAAAAAAAATTGTATTTTCCCGCTTATAGTTATTTTATACGTAGAAATGCGCGAAAGTGAATCAAAATCCTCGCGGCGTGACAGGGAACGTGACCGTGGAAGGGATAGAGATAGAGACCGCGATCGAGAACGTGACCGTGACCGGGATCGCGACCGCGAACGTGATAGGGGTAGAGATCGTGACCGGGAAAAAGACCGGGATCGTCGTTATACTCGTAAATATCGTTCCAAGACCAGATCCCCATCTCGTAGTAGTCGCTCAAAAAAAAGCAAAAAGTCAAAGAAATCAAAAAAATATTCAAGACGCAGCCGAAGCAGCAGCAGCTCTTCAACATCCTCCAATTATTCTGTCGCTAGTCGTAGCAGTCGCAACTCCTACAAGTCACGCTCACAAGCCCGAAGTACGCGTGCACCTAGTTCGGAAGAGAATTCGCGCACAGCAGCTGCCACTTCATCAGCGGTTGCGTCACTCAAAGGAATTGATGTTATTGATGTACAAGTGCAAAAAGCCCTGGATGCTATTGAGGAGGAGACCTTCCAACCAAAAACTTTTTTCAGCACTCGCGATAGAGAAGCTCCTGAGAAAAATTCTTTGCCTGACAAGGTGATAATTGACCTGGAATCGGAGACGGTAAAGTTGCCCAAACTGACAGAAACGGCCAAGGAAAATCTGGTCGATGAGAAAGTATTTCATCCAAATGTAAAGATAAACTTCATTTTTCTACTTAAATATTTTTTATAACAATTTTTATTAAAATATTATAAATATTTTACAGTTTATTGGCGACGCTGATCTTAAATCGGAAAAATGGTTGCGCAAATTATATAATTACCGGAAGAGGTATTACCTGGAGTAGAGAACAGATGTTAGTATAAGTAATCAAAAAAAATTGCATTGAGTAATAAAGCGAACCATTTAGAATATATCTGAACCGGTTTTACGTGCACGTATCAATGCTTCTTGGGCTTCTAGTTCCTCATGCGTAGAAGGATTTATTGGGCTGCCATCGTCTTTAAGTTTACTCTCCTTAAAATCTTCAATTATCTTCTTTGAATACACTGCATTGAACAAATCCAAACTGGTAAACTCTGATTGTACAACGTCTGGTGCCTTGTATGAAACATAAGGTTTCAACTTGCAATCGGTCAAATCTGGTACAATCAACTCGGGTATACGCTCTGGAATTTCTACAAATCTACCGTCAATGATAACACCAATGTCCCGTACACCGCGCTTATCAATGGGCACAGGTGGATTGGCTTGTGTTTTTTGTGCCTCTTTTAGAGTGCGTGTTCCTCGCTTGTTCGGGGCCAGAAACTTACGAAAGTTCCGTTTGCCTTCGCGTGGAACTGTTGTGCTAATGCTGCGGCTGCTTTTGTCAATTAGCGACACAAGGCGGATCAGTTTTTGGGAGCACTGCATGTTTTTCACGAAACACAATTTTGTTAAATAACCAGTCGGTGTTTCACATGTATAAACATTAGTAAAGTTGCTGCAATCTGGTATTGGAAGCGAAACAGTGAGATTGAAACAGGAGAGTGTTTCGTAAGCGGATGATGGGAGAAAGGAGTTTGTTCATTTATATACAGTGAGTTCAAATTGATATTATATTAATTAAAGGGGCAAATAATACTAATAAAAAAAATGGAGAAAATAATATAAAACAATATAAAAAAAGTTTTACCTGAATAAGTTCGCAAACAGCTGAGAGGTTAGACTAACTTTAACCTTGCCAGACCGGTCGTTTAAACATAGTTTAAATCTCGTTTAAAGTTAGCTGAAAAGGAGCATACAGACTTTTAACTCAGTTTAAACGACAAGCAGAGTTAAACTTGCCCTTAGACAGAGTTTGGGTGATTGTCCTGGGAGCCTAGGGTCTCGGCTAATGGATAGAAGGCTATAGAAGCAAAAAGCCTCGAAACAATTTACAGATATGCACCAGGAATGATCCGGACATTCCTAGGGAATATTCTGCATAAAAGCCAAGTTTAATAACGTCAGCTTAATTTGTACGAGACTAAATAACTTTGCCGCGGCATGAAATATGGTTGTGAGGAATATTAGATGCCTGCATCGAAGCATTCCTAAGGCCACTTGGGTGTCACCTGATCAAAGACTAAAGTACCAAATTGATCATGTTGTGTTATGCGTTAATAATGGCATCTAGTTCTACAAATCCCTCACAACACTCGTGATCTAATATGGCGCAGAATTTGGACGATGCTGATCACCGATATAAAGGCATTGGGGTTTTTTTAAAAATGGTTCTATGGACATAGTCAGGCGCATAAAAATTTCGCGATTGCGGTGGCTTCGACATTCGTATAGACGATCTTTCGACTGGGCATTGCAGCCCACTTAATTAATTGACCATTGCTTGAAGTTAAGTAGCGTAGTTTACAATATGTACACTCTTCAGGGAAAGAAATCCGGAAATCGAAAAAAGTTAGTTGAGTTTAGGGAACCAAACACATGATAAGACACGGCTTTCTACAAATGCCTCGCAAGTGAGTTGTAGCCTCCAGACCCTAGCTACGTAATCTACTATTCGAAATTGTAATTTTATATTTTAATTTGCAGAAACACTGACCAGGTAGTTCAAAAAGGAAATCGATTTAAAGTTGTTAGGACAAAAGAGTTCTGGGCCATGGCTTGCTGGGGCAGCAGTAATATTGAAGAGAGATAAGTAAGATTCGTACGTTTCGTACGTTTTTCCAAGTTTCTGTACGAAAAGCTTGTAATTAAATATCTAAGTTTTTAGGAAAAAAAGGAGAAGCAGCACGATGCTGATGCTGTCAGTTCCGAAAAATCTGACGACTCTGATACCGATTAAATGTTTCATGTTCTGTAAAAAATATATGTATATGAATTGATAAATGAAATGAATAAATATGACTTAATAATTATCACTGACATTTCTGAATATTTCTTTACATGCCCCAAGTCAAGGCGAATTGATGTAAAGTGGTAGCGATTCTAAAAATTCAACCCTTTGTTGAGTCATTGTCAAACTTTAACTCCTTTGTATTTAACTTTCGCGAAATAATTTTTAAACTATTAGAGTCACCGCAAAAAGTTACAGTGAACCATATCTTGAAATTTCCTGTAGTTAAAGGGAACAATTGTTTGCAACTAAACAATTGATCTTGACAACCAACCACCAATCAGCTGATTGATTAACGCCACTTTTTTGAATTCGCCTTGCCCCAAGTATTGCTAGAAAATTTAAATAATAAATTTGATTTACTTCAAATACGTAACGTACATATGTATTTCAAAAAAATATAAAATTGACAAATTTCTGCATTATTTTTGGAATATTAAAAGTATCATCCCCAAAAAATTATAGACATATTTCCGAAATATGACATATTAGTAGTGTTCTCGATGTCAATAGTTTGTAACAATTGTTACAAACTATCACGTTTTGGCGCTCTTGTACGCAAAAACTTGCAAGAAACTTGCACAGTAGGGGAAATTGAGAGAACGAATTGACATTTCATTTTGAGGGGAAGTTGCTAATTTTTACAGAACAAATTTTTGCCAGTAAAAACTTGCAAGTAGGAAAAACAGCTGTTCAAAAGCAGCTGATTGCAATTTGGATAAATACGAAATTTTTGTTTCAGAGTTTTAAAGGCGAAAATTATAAAATGTGGGTATCAAACATGCAAGAAGCATGTAAAAATTCCTTTGGTTAAGCTTCGTTAGTGGAATGTTTCAGGAAATCACTAATGCAACGTTTTTCATTTTGTATATTTGGATGCGGACAAAAATTCAATCAGCTGTTCGTCAAACTTGCAAGTTTTTACTGGTTTTCCGTTCTTGTACTTTTTGGTATATTTTTCACTCTGAGAGCGAACGTTGTCAAATTCTAAGAAATTTCTTTACTGGATAATTCTTACTGGAAAAGTACGAGTACAAACCTATTATAAAAAAAGGCGGACATTTCTGTATTTCTGGCATATGTATGTCTTAAATATGTATGAAACATTTTTCTGAAATATTTCTAACATGTGCTACATTTCCTTAATATATTTCAGCAATATGTCTGACATTTGTTTTGCCGAGTGGAACGGTACCCACGTACTCAACGGAAAGACGAAATGCAGAAGAACCTATGGCGAATTAATTTGATCTCGGCTCAAACCGAAACACGGTTGTGGTGTCATATAAAAATGAAAAGAAATATTCTATAATATAAGAAAAGAAAAACGCCTCTGAGAATCACATCCATTCCAACCGCCTGAGTAGAGCTGCTTTGAAGCTCGTCCTTTTTAACCGCATAACAATCAGAAAATCAAGCGAACGGGCGGCACGGAATATTGTACATTCCGACTGCGTCAATTTAACGAGCCCAGCACAGTTTCTAAGGTCAGACCGCACCACGAAGTAGCCAAACAGAAGATGGTTCCAAGTTGATGCAACTTTCTAAGGACTGTATAAAACTATATCCTGACGAAATAATTTAATTAATACCTGAGAGTTTTGGTAATGGGAGTTTTCGTTAGGGTTCGAGTTCCACACCAATTATTTTGGGAGGATTTATACTTTTTTTGACTTTCTCTTCGTAAAAATATAATGGAACACATGTATGTGCATATGTACATATGTATGTATGAAAGGAAATGTTTCATAAGTTCAAATGTAGATATTGTCCTTGCAAACTTACAGCAATAGTCTATTATTTTTTTTTTTAATACTAATTTTATCCTTGTGTGGCTTTGTCATTACGCATTCTGACCATCAAAAGCGAAATTATAATATACTCGCAGTAGTACAAATTACTTTAGTCAGGGTACACCTCTTATTGTACATAAATGATTGGCCTTCACAAATAGTTTCTTTGACCTTAACTTGTGTTGGTCAATAATTTAGTAGACATATGTTCATATGTATGCATGTATGTATGTATGTACGAAGCACAAGTTTTTACTCGCACGTGTGTATGTAATGTTCATTTTCATTTATATTTATGTATGTATACTTGTGGGTGTGTGTATGCTACTATTTAATGGTAAGAAAATGCATTCGCCGAGTCATTGTACGTCAATTTCTGAAAATATGGACAATTTTCGCGGTTCTCATACATTTGTAGAGCACATATGAACACATCAATGTGCAAGCGTTGTATTTTTTTTTTTTTTTTGCTCGTGTGTCCATGACCATTAACAACCCAGTAGGAAGTTTGAAGCATTAAGAAACTTGCTCTGCCAAAGTGGGAGCAGAAGCTTTCGACTTCAAAAAAAGAAAAGAAAAAAAAAACACTCGAGTAGTTGACATTGCTTGCCGAAGGACGATAGCTTTTAGAAAAATGCTTTCCATTTTTTTTTTTTCTGTTACACACTCCGACTGAGATTTAAACCGTGGTTCTCATTCTCCATTACAATTTTTAATGTTGAATGCGTGCAAAATTTTGCAACGTTTTATTACTTACTGGCATGTAATGACTCATGCCATTCGAAATACTCGAATACTTTATGGAATTCCGCCTGGGTGGAAACGGATATTTGCGCTCTTATCCGCTTGTTACATAGATAATGAGTGCACAACGAGTGTACTGTTTATATCAATTCATGCGCCTGTGTGTGTGTCTTTTAGTTTCTATAGATATGCAAGTAATGACTGTACAGTTGTGAGTAGAAAAATAAAAGTAACTATGGAATTTATATATGAAATTATGTAATGTCATCTATAGCATACACTTCGTGAGTGGCACTCCGTTTGATGACAGACCACAAATTCATCAAAGAGAACGAGAAGGCTGTAGCTATAGCAAATTAGCTACCGACGATGCGGGCACAACACCCTTAAAATTGAGCAAATCCTTAGGCTACTTGCACTCTATTAAACATGAACTTGGAAAAATACACAAAATGGTTGGGCTACCGCTGTGAAAGTGTCTAATGAGACGGTGCAATAGCAAAAGCTAGAGTTATGTAGGTACTTTCAGGTTGCCCCACAGGTCACTGTGGTATTGCATCTAAGGAGACTCAAAATATGGAACAATAACACAGTACAACACATGATTTGCCAACTCAATTCTGAGAACTGTATGTGAAATTAGACCCAAAAAGAATAATTTATGCATCATTCGTTTTGTCTTCTTACCTGCCAAAATATTTTTAATATCGATTTGAAGTTAGTACTATCGTATAGGGGAATTTATTACGTTTTAGGCCCTGTTGTTTGACATAGCTCGACAGCCACTAGCCCGATTTAGTTGAAATAAATATTAAAAAATTTAGAATTACAATTCCATTAATCTGTTCATATATTGTTTTCCTCAACAAGCAACAGTTTCCAAGTTAAAATTAAGCGCATGAAGAAAAATTTTTTTTTATTTTTTAAATTCATAAAAAATACAAAACGGAAATAAGTTTCAAGTCTAGTTACTTTTTCGCAAAGTCACATAACCTATGAGCAAAATGGGACAAATATCATAAAAATCGATGTACGCGTTTCGCTTTTATTCGCAATTGAGTAAAGGTATGAATTTCAAAAATTTGCTCGACATATGCACAACATTCTTCGGTTATTTTTAACTTGGAAACTGTTGCTTGTATAGGAAAACAATATATAAACAGATGAAGGAAAATGTAATTCTAAATTTTTTAAAATTTATTTCAACTAAGTCGGGCTAGTGGCTGTCGAGCTATATCAATTTAATGAGATGGGAGATTCGAGAACCTAACGAGAAACCACCACGATCGCTAACATAATAATAATTAATGACCTCACGGATCTTAGGGACGAGTTTTTAATCTCACAACTTATTCATTTATCTATCTAAGTACATATATCGAGACCAACTATGACATTTGACATTTGTTTTGACATAGTAAAGTTTGTTAAGTAATCCCTTAGAAAAAGCTACAAACTTGCTGTATTGCATAAATTCTCGATATCACTACTACTATTTTAATGCTCCCAACTGTGCGCAAGTAAGGTTGCTGTCAAAGGCGCGTGGACGATTTCATTTTAATTTCACTTTATATGGGGTAGACCGCATTTGCTATTGGTGTTTTGCATTTCGAAAAGAAGTACATACATACATACATATGTAACATTAAAATAACAAAGAAGTTTGTATGTATTAAAAAGACTAGTTACACAAAATTAAGGCCTCAGATACGCCTCATATACATTATATGAAAACACAAATGTGCACAAACTAAAGTAATAAAAAGTCAAACACTTTACGTTTGAATCGTCGTCATCGTCGTCGTCGTCTAACACCAAGTGCACTAATAAAAAATTGCATGGGCGCACCTAAAGAGGATGATTGGAATAAGAGCTTAAAATACCCCTTAAGCCACGGCACAACGAATGAGATCAATTAAAAAGCATAGAAACATTTGCAAAGTTTTTACATTTTCCGATTGGCGGGAATTGTTTTATAACTCTTACGAAAATTTAGGAAGATCTCTAATATTAAAATAAAAAAAAGTCGATGTCTCTTTAGCTATATATAAAAAACTTAATGGCCACCATGCCGAGTAATCGTTAGAATGGATTCTCCAGAATTGGTCTTCGATTGGTTTTAATCCTTCGAACGGAGCAAACTTTACTCGCACTTGATTGACGGAGATCAATCACTGGTTAGATATGGAACACTCTTCAACAGTGCTGAAGAAGCTCAGCGAGATGTCTTTGAGTTTATGTTAGACGTAGGCTTTCCAACAGTGTGTGTATTTTTTACTTCCTAGTGTTTTGGTTGATTTGGTTTGGTATCAACGTGGACGTAGTATATTCGTAAATGTGCCGTTGATAAAAACACATTTCGCCTCGGCAATCCTGAGTAGGCAACGAAAGTAAAGTTGGTGATGAATTCAGAATACGCAGATCTAAACAGGGTTTAGATCGCAAAATAAACTGAGGTATTATAAACAAATTGACGAAGCTACAGGCTTGCCAAAGCACCGAACACTGGAGAGCTTTTGATGCCGCCATCCGAAGGTCAATTAAGAACATTACTTGGCGCTCTCCGTTCGCTCCGAATCATCCGTCGAAACATGACTTTTTTAAGGCCTCCCGATAGAAGCTTTGCAAGGGAAAGGGACTGCTGTTGAAGTTTTTTGCGTAAAAGAGAATACCATATTTTTCAACCAACTAAAAAATCCCTTCTCTTTACTCAACTTTACGCGCTACTGATGTTTCATATAAAATTTTGTGAGGCGGCAGTAAAACTCAAGCAAATAAATTTTATATTTTGCGATATTAGGCAGGGTAGTGTAACAAGCTTGTATGTATGTATGTATAAATGCATGTGTACACACATAAATGCAAGTAAACCGAGTAAGTTGCGTTGATGCGTAACGATTTCAAGAGGGATCCTCAACATTTCAACGTTCGTCAAACAGCAAACTACGAGAGTCTTGTTTTCCTTCTATTAATACACACTTCACCTATTTTTCCATCATTTCACGTACTCAATCCGCGCTCCAACTGATGCGCTCCGTATATACATATGTATGTACATACGCCTCTTCTGCCCAACTTCGCTCTCACACCCCTAAATACTGTCGCTTTCTTGTTGTTTGTATGTAGTAGTACATAATAGTAGCTAGCTACCAGCCCCCCAAAAGCTTGATAAACACTGCGTAGCGGCTGTGATGGAGCGCGCGCCTTGCTGTGACGCGCAGCAGCGCAGAAAGTGTTTTCGATTTTGTGTATTCGCTATGCCGAAGTTGCGGCCATCAGCTGGAACTAGTTGACGGCCGGCAGTGGAACGAGTAACATTGAATCGGTTTGTTGGTAGCCGTGGCGCGCGCGGACTTTACGAATCGCCCTTTTCGATTATCATAAAAAAATAAAGAAACAGCGTCTGTGTATATTTTATACACGCAATGTGAAACGTGGAGTAATGAACGCGTGTGTGTTACTAAAATAATATAAAAATTAGAAATAGTGTAGTTAATAAAGAAGGAATTTCGGTAGCGTGCGTAAATATTTAAATGCAAAAATTTTTTTTTGGGCGTACTTTACAACGTATTAGGGTTGATCGGAAGCGCCACTGCTTAGACTTATCTATACATATATCGCGTCTTCCGTGCACAAATCACCAACGCGTGGTTTTCAGCGTGTTTGTGTGTATGTGTGTGTGTACGCGCGCACCTATGTGTACGTGTGCTTTCCGTGGTTTATTGTCGAGTGGCACCACATAATTTACCATCTCCTTTGTCTCAATTCGACACCTCGTGTCCGCGCGCGCTTGTATGCCCTTAGCGTTCTTGCCGTTGTCGTCGTCTTATTTATGCAAAAATGAGCGTTGTGTCTACTTTGCTGGCTCAACAAGTCATCAACTGGCAGTTGGAGGATTTTGCTTGCTTTCGAAAATGTGGCGAAATTACTGTGTCCCCAGATGCGCAAACCTACGGCATGAATTGTCGCTTTTGTCCTGGCATTTGCCTGCAATTCGATGTTTTTATCGAGCATATGCGCGAAATGCATGCGGAGCGGGTTAGCGCGCTGTATCAGTTGCAATCGGAAACGCCTGAACGCGCGCCGCTAAGCGGTGAGGGGAAGTGCGAGCAAAGCACGCAAACACAGTGTGAAATGGAAACACATTATGGCGACGCAGTCATTGGGGCAACTGCCGCCGCTGCTGCCAACGACGATTTTGATATCGATGTAGAGTGCATTGATGGCGAGGAGTGCGCTTTTAGTTACAATTACAACTACAATCGCAAGTGTGTTAGTGGAAGCGCTAGCGCTGGCGCTAACGTTGGCAGTGACACTGACACCATCGACTCCGCAACCAACGCCGCACAACCCCGCCAAATCCAACGATATCAACAGCAATGCCAGACGCCGCGCACAGCTGTAGGAAATGGGGCAATCGAAGATAAGCTGCGGAAAGTATGCAGTTGGAATGAAGCGCCATCAGCAAAATGTAATAATGGGACTTTGGTAAAATTCAAAACACTTACGACAACACACGCGCCACCAACACCCGCGCCCACACCATCGCCATGGACAACGCCAATACAAAATAGCAAAGTCGGCGAAGACGCAGCAATGACAGAAAATGTAAGAGAAACACACACCGTAACGACGGACACACCTGGTCTGCGCGCTGATGACGATAGTTTTGGGGTGGAAATAGATATGGTGGATATCGTGGACGAGGATGTGAACGTGAATGTGAATGTTGCTGGCATGGACATGCAGCATGAACCGGAAGCGCCACAAGAAGTGGACTTGGTGTATATAATGGAAAGTGCCACGCCAGACGATGTTATAGAGGAAGAAAACGTTGTGGATCCATTCGAAATGGTGCAAGGCTGGCGACGGTCAACAGACTCGTCCGAGGTGAGTGCACAAGGCAAAATAAACAAAAATTCGCTAGCGAATATTAGTGAAGGGGGGCGGGGGGTTGACTCGCGATTTAAGTCAACGGCTTAGATTGTGGCGTGAAATACAAGTGGTGATGAGATGAGGTTTTAATTTAATGCTGTTATAAATTCAAATGGGTTAATGCAATGTGCGATGGACAACAAACAACGACAACGACGACGAGTCGCAAGGCGTTTTTTTAGTGGAGAACAGAAGTGGCTAGGCAGGTGTACGATAACCGGGCGAGCTGGTTGGGGCTGGCAGATTAGCGGTAGGCAAGCTAGGTGGTGTGCAAAATATCTCGCGTGTGAAGTAAAGTGTGCGGTGAATGCAGAATGGAATAGAAAGAAATTCGCGGCGGTATTTGTCCGATATTTACATAATTGCTTTCATTTTTATTTTATTTTATTTTTTCATTTCTTTTGCTCAACGTACAACACTTTGCATTTAGAATTTAATTTAAACGAAATTAAAATGCTGTTGGCACGAATATTTTAAGAGCGAACACAGATTGCAATTTTAAGTCGTATTTGATTTAAATATACTCGTACATAAGTATATTTTTTGGTAGCGCTGAAAGATCTGAATATACATTTATGTATGTACTTAGTATAGTATGCATCTATTTAAATGCTATTTTTTTATTACTTTTATACAAATACAATGTACTGTAGTGTAAGCATTGCATTCAATAATAAATCAGGCATTTCTAAATGTGCAATGTTTATTTTTATAAAATCGTCTAATTTCCAAACGCCATTGGCAGCCGGCGACTTCAAGTCATATTGGCAATTTTTGCTTGTGTACGAAAAGGCGTATCGCTTTCATTAGCATGAAAAACGAATAGTGAAATGAAATTTTTTGAATTCGAAAAAGTTTATTTTCTTAAAATTGCAAGCGTTTGTGTGCACACGTGTTTTACGAGGGTGTGGTTTAAAAATAAAATTTTAAAAATTTTGAATAGCAATGAGTGCATGTATCTATTATGTAAAAATACCAGTTTGTATAAATGTATTTACCTAGAAGATCAGAAACTCGAAAAATTGGCGGAGCATCGTCCGTAACTGCTTTGGAAGTGGCAATTGTCTCGTTCTGAACACTGTTTTCGGCAGTTTGATCCATTTTGGCATTCAAACTTCATATCTAAATTTAAAAAAAATATCTCTTAAGTTAGAGAGAATAAATCTATAACTACATTGATTCTGTAATAACATTGGCAAAACATCGAACATCCGATAAACTTTATTACCAATCGATGCTTAAGAGGCTCTCGTCTGAGATTAGAGAAAGTCGTAGAAACTGAACTCTTGGAAAAGTCCATGTCCATGAAGGGCTTGACAATCTTTAAGGAAGGATTCAATGTTGGTATGAGAGGGTTGCAGCGGGCTTTTTCATTAGACAATGTAATCTAAAGCTCTCCTTTCGCCTACCGGACTATGCAATCGTTATCTAGGCCGAAAGGAGGCGCATGGGTGATTAATTTATCAGATAGTCAAGCGGCCATTCTGACACTCTGTTTTATCTCTTAACTCGCCGTCTTCATAAAACATTTGTTTCTTAGTGGATAGATTCAGTGCGAAAGAAATACTGACTAACTTCTAAGGGCCTCAGGCTTATCGTTTAATTTTTCGATAGAAGTTCGAGACTATCACTAAATAAACATTGACAAGATCGTCTACTAAGATGCGATTGTCCGATTGCACATTACAACTGATTCGTTCAGATAAGCTTCAGCTTTGGCCAGGACCTCTGGATAACACATATTTGTTTTTAAGTTAATGGGGTTAAATGCAAATCTCTTTAACTCCCTATTAAATCGTCTATTTCCAAACAAATGCTTGGGTACTCGTTTTTTGATCTGCATCTTCCAATTCATCTTAGTATTGCATATGTATGTAAGTATCTATGACATGTAAATTATATATTTTTGCGAGGTTGCCGTTTTCATTGTTGTACTCGTACTATTTACATTTATTATGCATTTGTACGGGCAATAAACTGATTCAGCGATATTTGGCGTCGTTTATAACCATACATATACACCTATGTATGTATGTTTGAGTATACATATATCTATTTGTATGTAAACATAAACGCATTCTTTATAAAACAGCTGTGCCAACAAAATAATTAAATTGTCCGCCTGTCATTCCAACATTTTCAACATAAAGGAGTGCGCATTCCGGAAGCGAATGGGCTTTGTAGTCGACATCAGTTTCGTGAGTGCGCTTGGTTTTCAATTTTTAACAAACATAAAGTCAATTTCAAAAAGCTTTTTAAATGCATTACATCTTTTATGAGGTTAGTATATTGAAAAAGTAAAACTATTGTTTTAAAAACCAAAACACACACTTCTACGACGAAAAGTACAAATCAACTTCACGTCATGTGAGAAGTATATATGCAGAACATTTTTTTTTCTCAAGTTTCAATATATGTGCATATGTATTAGGAATGTCAATTTTGGGCATTTTGTTGATCTTGAAATTTTCGGGGTTTGACACAATCCCGGGATCCCGAATTTCACGAAGTTTTGATTCGTAATTTTTAATTTGCCAAAAAATGTAACACGTCTGTAAACGTTGTATTATAGAAGTATACAAAATAACATTAATACATATATCAAAGAAGAACGATTTGTTGTAAATCATGTATGCATGTATGTACATATGTATTTATTGGTATTTTCAAAAAATAAAATAAATAAACGTACAATTTGACACACATACAAAATAATTTATACTTCAAGTACAAATATACTTACATATTTTGTATAGACGATGCACTGCTGCGCCTCAACACTTGTTGGATTTATTTATTATTTATTTATTTATTTATCAAGTGAAAAATATATAAAAAAAACTTAGAGTTATTACATATTTTTAAATAGATACAGCTACAATGAACTTAACAACTATAACATTGCACTTACAGTTTCATAGAATTAATTTCTGGTGAGAAGAGAATATGGTGATGTTTAAAGGAAAAATTAGTTAAAAAAAAACCTTTATATATGTACTTATATCTATTTATAAATAAGGACACATTAGTGTATGGTAGCTAATGAATTTATAAGAGGGTTTTCTGAGTAATTACACAGTCTAATGAATTTGTCATTGATTTTACAAATTTAATTGTCAACACGTTCAATTTTGTTGTCACTATGAAGGCGGTCTGTAGAGTAATGCCAGGGAAGATTTAGCATCATTTTTAAAATTTTATTTTGACGCACTTGTATTTTGTTTGTATGACTGGACATCCATATAAAAACATGGATTGAAAAATTACTTTTGCTATTATAATTTTATAAGCATCGCTAAGCTTTGATTTTCTGTTGATAAGTGGGTATAGCATTCTTATGCCAAGTTAAATTTTTCTTATTATGTTTTGAATGTGGCCTTTGAAAGTTAACTTACGATCAAGGATTACGCCTAAATATTGAACATTCTCCGACCAGGTGACTGTAAAGCTGTTTACTTGGAGAGTGGAAATTGACACACTTGTTGGATGAATTGTCGACAATAAGTTAAATGCTTTCAGTAGGACATAGCCTTTATCGCCTCATTACAAAAACTATCAATTTCTTTTACCGAGCCTGCTGCGTTATTTGTCGATTGTGAACTCTCTAATGGCTTTGTTTTACCCTTGAAAGGGGAATTTGTAATAATGATACAAAATTTTAAAAATAAATGCCTATTAAATTCCTTGTTTTCTACAATTCCGGGATTTGAATAGACTTATCCCGGGATGTTCGGGAGCTGAAAAATGCCGGTATCCCGGAATTTCGGGATCCCAGGATTGACATGCCTAATATGTATGCCAGAATAAGAAGTTCATTGAAACAAAAACAAAGGATTTCCAAATATCTCGACTCTTGCGCCACCTAGCTGTTGCAGTCATTTTTTATATTAGATTAAGGTATGAGCTATGCTGTCAGCTCTAAGGACCAGTGTTTCAGTGCAAGTTGAAGCCTGTTTATCATTTAAACTAAGTTTAAACTCAGTATACAGTTTTCCAGTCAACTTTAAACCGAGTCAACGGCCGATTACGCACGGTTAAACGTAGTTTAACTTATCAGCTGTTTGCTGACTACTTCGTTTTGGTTGCCACAAATTTAATTGAGTGCAAGAAAACTTAGTTTAAACTGAGTTTAAACCAGCACTGAAAAACTGGCCCTAAGTCTCTAGCTCATACATAAATAGGTGAGATGAGAAATTCAAATAAAATTACATTTTATTAAATTATTTGTTCTAATTAACAGCTCAGAACCACTTCCAGCCTAGATCAGGACTACTTCGGGATCATTTCGTGTTTAGTTTCAAACTACCTCAAAGTGATTTCTGAAAAGTTGTGGGTATAGTTTTCGATAGTTTTATCAATGATAAAGAAACATTTTGAAACCATTTCAAGATTTTTTCGAGCTCAATTTGGGATAAGTTCACGACTTTTTCAGAAGCGTTGCAGATACATTTTTGGAACTAGTCCCAAGCAGGCCTTCATAACGGCCCCGAAATAAATCAAAACAAGTAGTGAAATAATCTCCATTGATCCCGAACTATTTCCGAAGTGTTCCTGAAATTGAACGAAACATTTTAAAACCATTTCAAAATTTTTTCGAGCTCATTTTGGGATAAGTTCACGACTTTTTCAGAAGCGTTGCAGATACATTTTTGGAACTAGTCCCAAGCAGGCCTTCATAACGGTCCCGAAATAAATCAAAACAAGTAGTGAAATAATCTCCATTGATCCCGAACTATTTCCGAAGTGTGCCTGAAATTGAACGAAATAAAAGATTCTACAGCGAGTATGTAAAATATGCTGCACTTTAATCTACTAATATTGATTGAGCTATAACATTGAGTGCATAGATTTTTTTTTTCAGGTTTTTCTATTCAAAATTTAACGAAAATTCGTTCATTTTTTTTGTAAATTTTTCTGAATGTGAAACTTTGATTTGATTTTTAATTTTTGTTGTTGAAGAATGGCTAAATTAAAAAAAAAACATCCAAAAAAAATCGGTCATAAATAAGATTTCCTCTATGGCAAAAAAAACATAATGCGGTCAATTAAAAATTTGTTTTTTCTTAAACTGAATAAAACGCAAGTAAATTTTTGTAAACACTTTTGAAGCAATATATGTACATTCTTTACGTTTATGGCTAGAAACGGGCGGCGCAGCGACCGGCTGATATTGAAAAGTGTTAACTAAAAAAAGAAAAAATGCACAATGATTGTATTTTATTTCATTTTATTGTATTTAATTTTTTATCAAGAACAAATTATGGCATTTTGATGTGGAACAACTGATAGCCTACGTATCAACCGGTATGTTTGTATGTTTGTTTGTATGTGCATTTGTGCAAAAATGTGAATTGATATGACGTGCTATCTACATACATACATACATACATACAAATAAGTTAAATTGCATTTAAGAATTGAAATTTTGCACGACAATGAAGAGAGGAGTTAAGTGAGCGCATAGTTGCCGTTCAATGCAAAAGGGGAAATTAAATATATACACACACTCTTTCTACAAATTATAGCACAACCACATATTGACACATTTGGGTACAATTTATTTTTCTTGGTATTATTTAAAATTACTTTTCAATTAAACGCGATTATTTAAATCTTACACCAAATGCGCAACAATTTAACCAAATTTCAATATTTCGAACTTAAAAAAAATTTAAAATTTTTTTCGAGTATGCAGTTTTGTAGCTCATTCAATTTAAGCTTTCAAGTGTCTACAAATTACCACTGATTTTTGACAAAATTTTTTTTCTTACGCTCTTCTGCGATTCTTTCCATATAAAAGAATAATCGCGGATTTGTTTGTACCGAAGAAACCGACAGTAACAACAATTGTCAAAAATCAGTGGCAATTTGTAGGCACTTGAAACTTGTAAAATTGTAAAATTTATTTTTTTTTAATTCGAAATTTTGATGAAATTTTGTTAAATTGTTGTACATTTTCATTAAGTTTAATAAATGTATTGCTATGGTTTTTGTTAGAGAATGAATAGTATTTTAACTGAGAAATATTTAAAAATATTAGAAGAAAAATAAATCGTCCAAAGACGGCAACATGTTGTTGTGCTATAATTTATGAACAGAGAGTATATGCAAGTATTAGTATAAGCAATATTTATTGTACATACTGTCATTAATTTAATTTAATTTAACAAAAACAGAAGTTCTAAATTTGCTCTTGCATGCGAAATAATTTTTTTATTATTTTTGCTTTGCATTAATGTGGTTAAATCTAATGAATTTCATATTCATCCACGCTAAATGACTTTAACTGTCTTGAAAAGTCGTCTATGTAGTTTTATATTTTGCAACCCTTTCACATCAATAAATTAAATAAAGTACATAAATACTATTAAAATAAAGAACTAATATTTTAATTTAAATGGATATGGCGGTAAAACTTTACGTAACGCTTCAATCAAGTTGACTTTAGATACTTACCTTGTGTGTAAGATTAGCGATAGAGAGAAAAAAAAAACGCAATCGAGGTGTTTTAAAAGTACTTATAATAACAAAATTTATGTAGAGATATGCGCTTTGTTGTAAAAAAAACGGATTGATTTAATAAAAAAAATTGCATCCACTTAAATACGCTTACGTAATTAACTTTGTAATTGCATAAATTATCTAATTCAGCATTAGTATGTACATACATACTCGTATGTTTGTATGTATGTATATTGAATTATAGTAAATTTATGCCCGGCAAATTACAGAAGAGCGTTCTAAACGAAAATTTAATTTAATTGTACAAATTCTCATATTCTCACATACTCTCTCACAGGCGCTGGTTTGGTAGGCAGCCCTTGCCAAGGATTTTGTCGTTAACAAAATAAAAAATAAACAAAATAAGCAATATTCAAGAATGGGTAGTCGTTGACGTAATGAATACAAGAGATGATGTCCAATGAATATTTTGAAGGTTCTGCTCGATTTATTATCGATAGATTTTTTTTAATCGAAAACTCAGCTGAGAAGAGCACTATAATGTTGCATCCTAAATTGGCGCTCGTCTGCTAATAAAGTTCTGCTTAAAACTCGGGGAAGGGGAGATGTCCAGTCAGTGAAGGCCCTTTCGGACGCATCTAAGGTGTAATGCGGTGTTGGCACAAAGTGGTTCCATTGAGCAAGGCAAACTATGTTAAAGTTATACAAGCATTCTCCACTGCCCCTGTTAAATCTTAACTAATAGCTAGCTCTAATAGAATTGTCTTAGTTCCATATATGTATGATCTATAGTGGAGTGGGGTGATATGGGTCTTGGTGTATAACAAGAGTCACTTTCGGAAATAAGAAAGCGAATGAACTAACTAACTAATGCCCAAATTCAGTAAGTAGTCTCAGTCTCTAATAGAGACAAAAGTCACAATTTTAGACCAGTTGGCATTAATTAGTTTCAAAATAAGGCTTCTAGTCTCAAAATAAAGTCTCTAAATTGTGATCTGGTGAAAAGCAGGTCACAAAAAATTAGATTAAAAACAAAAGAATAAAACGTGAAAGCGAGAAAAAGCAATAATCTCTAGCTCATTTTGAGACTTGAGATGATTCGAAGTTACTGAATTCGGGCATAAGTCGACTAATATCTGAGACATCGTCAACGAGCTCAAGGTATGAACAAAACCTTGCATTGTATGTATAATATTTGACTTGGCAGAAAATACCCTGCTATAAAGCATACATATTTAACTGGCAATGAGTGCGGTACGCTCTTTAACTGTACCACCTAAAATTGACTCATCCATGAATACATTCAACACACACTTTGGCACATTCACGGTCGTTATCTTTTTTGGTTTCGGCTTGACAGCTGTGTGACGTCATAGCGTACTATTTATTTATTAGAGTATCGAGTCAAAAGGGAAAATAAGCATAAATTTACATTCGCGTGCAAAACAATTAAACAAATAATTAGAGATTTAAAAAAAATGTTAGTATTGAATACAGCAAGGCAAATTCATTCAAGGTGGTATACTCCACATATAAGTACAACTGTTTGTGTATTTTGCGGTGAAACTGTCAGAGAAACTTAGAAAAACAAAAATAAACAAATCAAAGTTACTGATGATCGAATTTTTCATCACGAACGAAATTGAAATTGGAAACAAAATAACCATTTTACACTTTCTCCGCGAAGATTAAAAAAGTAACCAGCTGATTTGAATATACCACCTTCTATGAATTCGTTTTGGAATACAGCTGCTATGAATTAAATATATTTCAATTAAAATTTTCTACATGAAATTACAAAAAATGTTTTTATTAATGACTTAATTGTAAGAGCAATTAAAGTGATGTTGAGCGTAATACTGTTTACAAATTGAAAATAAATGACATTGATAGCTACCGGGGTTGCTAGTGCTAAACAATATTAATTAATATTTAGATATACTGTAATCCATACATATGTACATACATTCATAAAATAATAATATTAAAATAAAAAAATCCTGTCAAAATTTGGTGTTATTAACATTAGCTACATGTTTACCAGAATATTAACTTGTGCAGATGGTAACATTAGCTACCAGCTCACCAAAATATTAACATGTAACGAAGGTAACATTAGCTAAAAGGTCACCAAAACATTAACTGGTATAAATGGTAACATTAGCTCCATGTTTACCATAATGTTAGCCGCATAAGAAGAAATAAGAGTAGTACAGCTGTAGTTCAGTGAAATCGAACAATTATATAAGTGCGAAGCAGACGGCGCGTCACACGTATGTACATATATGAAAAAGTGGTTAATATTTTCAGATAGCTGGAACAAAAATAGCTACTATTTTTACCTGTCTACAAGTGAACGAAACCCACCTCTTAACCAGATTTCTAGCTGGTAGCTGGCTGGCAGGGTGCATACATACATAGTACACACATACATATGTACATACACGTATGTAAATAACGATATTCGTCCAAGTATTGACAGCAAATGTTTGCTGAGTAAATTTATTTCAAACAACATAATAATTACGAACGATAAAAATTAACAATGCCATAGGAAGAAAATATACTTTATGAATAACTATGCTTCAATGCTGGATTGCGAAGCAAGCACGCCGCCGCATTTATTGCAAGATAAGTGTTTTATTTTTTTGTTTTTAACAAAAATAAACGAATGGGTTTGCTGATAAGCGAAGTTCATTGTATGACATTTTACAAGTAAATATGTAAATATGTATTAATAAATAAAGAGAACAAACGAGTATGTACATAAAGCAGACGACACAGAATTTCCAACAGATGTTAAGTTTAGAGCGTCTAAAAAAAAGTAAAATAGGCACATGCAAACCTACTTGTGGGTTTTTGGCCGAATTTGACAGAAGCACCGCTTTGCGGGGCATCGATACAATTTGTAAACAAGCCATTGCCTTGCAAGTGTTTCACATGCTTCAAGTACTTGAAATTGTAAACCGTAATTTTTGCTAATAAATTTTTGTGTGTTTTCGTTCGAATTTGCACGCTTGCATTTTCATTTAATTCAAGGTTTAAAATTTGCTTTCTTACAACTACAAATATTAAGAAAACCTTTAGAAATAATGTAAACAAACCAAGAGACTTTTAATGACTTGGCAAGTTTAAAGGTGCTTTATCTAACTGTTTTATCAACCTGCACTTCTTCGCTACGGCACCTTCGTTTTTTTATAAAATTTATAAATGTAAAGATTTTATGATCGGCGTAATCTCGAACTTTATTTTTATTTGCCTTCTAATTATGGGTTCATAAATGTTGAAAACCTCTACAATCGCTCAGACATCACTCTTTTAATCTAACCTGGTCATAGTAATGTCTCAGGAAATGAGTAATCAAACGTGTGTGCGAATGCAAGGGTCTGAGACAGGATTTGGGAACCCGTGTTCAAGTGCATATCTTAAAAGCCAATCACTGTCGCAAAAAATCAAAATTGTGGATCTATCGAAATTTTAGAGCATTTAAAATGGGAAAATTTGTAATTTTACACGATTGCGAGTCTATTGGTTTACCACATTCGAGATGGTTTGACCTCGTCAATTGTGTTTCTGTAAGAAAAAAAATTATTCACACTTGCTTTTGAGCTGTTAACAAGTATTAATTTGCATTGCATTGATGTAACTTCATTAAAATCGACAAAATTCGCCAACTATAATATTTACTAATATATGTAAATCCTTATTTTAAAACTTTTAGTTAGTTATTTTATTTAAATTAATTAAATTTTATGTTATTTTAATTTTATTTATTTTATTATCTTGATATGTCGCTGAGTTCGAGGTTCGAATCTCAGCCAGCGCAAGCAAAAAACTGAATCATAGAAAATCATTTTCTAACAGCAGTCACCCCTAGGCAGGCAATGGCAAACCTCTGAGGGTATTTCTGCCATGGAAAAGCTTCTCATAAAATAAAGGGTGTTTTTTTTTTGTTAGACATGTGGTTTTTAAGAAGAAATAAAACGTATATAATTTAATGCTATGGCCAAGAATTTAGCTTTAATATAAAGATAAGAGTTTGCCATTAAGTTTAAAAAATGATTTCCGGTAAGTGACCGCCGCAGCTGGCTCGAATAAATTCCAGCCGAGAGGCCCAATTTTCGACAATTTTTTGCAGCTCACCAACAGTTTGCTTCAATAAATTGATTGTTTCCTTGGCTGTATGGAATGTAGCGGTGTCTCGCTAGAACCAAAGGTCGTTCACATCAACCTACTCCAATTTTGGCACGAAAAATTTATTAATCATGGCTCTTTAGCGTTCCCCATTGACAGTAACATTATGCCCGGCTTACAAACAGTGACTTTTTGAGGATGTAACGACGTCTCAACTCTGGCTTGTGAATTATCATACCTCCAAATGTGACAACTTTGTTTATTAACGTACCTATTCAACCAAAAGTAAGGTTTATCGCTGAACAACATTTTCTTGTAAAAATCGGGATCGCTGGTCATCTCGTTTTGGGCCCATTCACTGAAGGAGCCACGCGCTTGATGTTCGTTCGGTTTGTTCATTATAAAATCGCAAACCAAAATGAGTATAAATTAAGTAACAGCTGTCAAAAAGACCGCGTCATTGAAAACCACACATCTAAAAAAAAAACCACTTTACATAAAATACATACATACATCTGCCGTTCGGAGAAGGCAAAAAACTGTAGGTCCCTCCATTTGTGTTAGAATATAAAGACGCACACCACAAATTGTAGGAGATGCTCAGCCAAACACTGAGCTATATATTGTAAGCGCCAAATTATTATTATTATTATTTTATAATCTTGACAAATAAATTTGATTTGGTACCTATCGATCAATGCCGACAGCTGAACATACATACATACATACATAAGTAATTTTATCGAATTCACACTCCAATCCGTGACTTTTTCTAATTTATCTTATTCAGCCACCATTTCTTGTCTATGTTCATTCACAGCAATATAGCGTGTACATGTTTGTATGTATGCATAGTAGGTCGATTTTGGTGATTGTTTAAAGCCAAATAGAAAAATGCTCTCTTATCGCAAATTCCTTCGCTTATTGGTACTATTCGTGATTAGTGACTTTGGAAATGAGTCAATTTTAATTAGATTGCCAGCTTTTGATGAAATAATGAATTCATTGATAAGTGTCAGAAACATTATGTTTCCAAAACTATTGAATACCTACGCATCTTAATGAATTAAATACTCAATGCTATATGACACACAAGTATATGTATATATTTATGTAAATACATACATACATACATAAAGCTTAATAAAATAGTATCACTATAACTTCAACATTTCACTTGTAGCGTTTGCAACATTCGTTTTCATTTGAACTGTTGTGCGCTTATCTGCTTATCATAACTTTTAGTAAAACAAAGAAAACATACGCACATACATACAAACAAACATACATATTTACATATAAAATTTGGTATTTTCGCCCCAAAATAGCTGCACGACATGTTTGTATGTAGTAACTAATAACAAACCAAATAGTTTTCACTGTTTTGATAGCGTTCACTTGTGCCTGGTTCTACGCTCCAGTAGACAATCTAATAAATTTCCAATAATTATTATGTACTCGCCCACTTGCGTTTCTACTAACACACATCCATACATAGGTGCATGGCTTCTAAGAGCGTCCACACGCACTGGCCCACACTTTAAGAGCGTGGTTTTTTTTTTTTTTTGGTTTGCTGGGCGGCGACAGGTTCGCTTAGGCACAAAATGTATTGCCCTACCAGCTTACCCCAACATTACGTCATTTTGCTTATTGAAATCGAAATTGAAATCCCTTTCCTGTGTTCACATGTAGATATGTATGTATGTACGAGTATGTGTGTAAATATCAAGTAATGCGTCTATCAGCTGTTTCAGTGACTTCTAGCTAACTTTAATAGAAATCCTTGTAATATCATCTATTAATCGCTGATTATTTTATGTTTATTTGTACTCAGTGTAGTAGTAGTTAGTGCCAAGTCGTCGGGTATTTCGTGTGACCTCCGAATACAAGTGTAGGTGTGGTGTTGCTGAGTGCATGAATAAACCGCAATATCGGTCTTAGGTTCCGTTCTAACTCGCTTGCACATATTTACATTCTTTGCTGTCTACATACATACATACATATGTATGTTTACTTACCGCATACCAATTTAGCTACTGTTTACATGCGTATGCAACTTCTTTATTTCCAATATGTAAACATACATACAAACATATGTATGTATGTATGTACATAGATCCCTGTGGGAAATCAAAGTTCTTTAAAAGCTAAAAAGCTAATTAAAAAGTATTTTTTTTCCAACTAAAAGTGATTTAAATTATTTCTTTTTTCTTGTATTCAACTAATTATGCTACCCTGCATTTGATTTCAATTACTTTCAAATATATTTGACTGTAAGAACACCAAAACGACCTTTCTCCAAATGTTATAAAATTAGTTTATTTCCAGCTATGACTTTTTTCCAACTGCAATTAGTTTATTTCCAGGTATTTTACACTACAACTTAAAAAAAAAAAATTTTTTTTTATTTTTATTTTTTTTTTAATTAAAAAAAATTTTTTTTTTTTTTACCACGTTGAGTTAAATAAACGAAGAACTAAAAACTTGCACGTTGCATATATTTCAAAGCAGTTGATATCCAGCTACTTTAAAACTGATTAATTTTTTTAGACTGTCTGCTATTTTCCGACCGGGATACTATAAATATGTACATATGTATATGTATATAAGCATGTGTATGTGTGAATAACAGTGCCGTGCCTTAATTGGTTAGCGGCCAAGAATTCGAGGACCTCCATGCGTCGTGTGTTTTTGTAACTCATCTTATTCGATGCGTTCGATTCATACTCTTTTACTCTTTTACGCCATAATAACGGCGCTCTCAATTTTTGTGACTGTAAGAAAATTGGTTTACTCTCCCTAACTGTTGAGGTTGTGACAAGTTATTTGAATCGACGAATCAATGCGACTTTCCTATAATCGACGAAACTGTAAAAAATCTGTAAGAGTATCTAAATCAAAATTATTTGTATTTTTTTACAAGAAGAACTACTAAGTTCTGCGAGATGCTAAGTTCGAATCGAACTAGATATTCAAATCGGGAAACATTTTTACATTAAGAGATGATACATATTAAACATATTTTTGAGTAAAAGTTGTCTGTAACTCAATATCACCATTGCAAAGTCTTTATTAGTTGTCTGTGCTGGCCGCATTTTTAAGCTTTTTCACCTTTATACACAGTACTTTGCATTCCATAGCAACAACATTCAAAATGGCATAGAATTCCACCTACATATATTCATTTATTAAATTTTATTTATTTATTTTCAATTAAAAATTCAGTTTATTCTCCAACATAATCTGTATAAATCCATGTTTAAAACTTTATAGAAAACTAAAAAAAAATCCAACAAAATTTGATATACCATAGAGTTGGAACTTTTTTCCCAGATGTGTTCGAATTTTTTTTTAGTTCAGTATAACAATGTGAACGTTTAAAGTGGCTAGGAATTACCGTTAACTTTTAAAACTTTTTTCTTAAGGTTTCTTTCATATACATACATAATGAATTATGTAAAAGAAAGTCGCAACACCCTTTACAAAAAATTTTTTTTTTTAAATCAACGGTAATTCTAGGTCAGTTGAAACTTTCACATTATTGTACTAAAATCAATGGTCTATAAATCTGCATACTCAAAAAAATGCTTACACTTCGGGAAAAAAAGTTAAATTTTTTTAGATTTCTACAAAGTTTTAAACTTGCTTTATTGGTTTATGCCAGAGAATTAAACTGCATTATAATTGAAAATTCTTAAAAATAAATCAATAGATATAAGTGGCAAGACGAATGGCAGATGTGTTTTAGGAGAAAAACACTCGTTTGCGGCGGCCCCCCCTGCAGTACGACGCTGATTAATCCATATGTATCTATAAAAATTTTACTCTTTTTGGTTTGTAATCAACAATTCAAGTGTGTTGGTGTCTGTCGCTCTAGTTCTTAATCGATAAAAGGAATACTTTCCTATCAATTATATTAAAAGGCAAACGCTTCAAATCTCCATGGCGAGTAAGGCATACATACATACATACATACATACTCGTATGTAGGTAAACAAACGCTTGGTACAAGCGCGCCGCTGTTGGACAACACGTTAAATCTTCCCTTTAATTGTTTTTGTAAATTTTTTTTTTTTTGATTATGCGATTAGAGTGACGAGTGTTTATGAAACGTGATGACTAGTTAGTGAATTTGTTCGGTGAAGTGGACATCCGGCATCGACAGCAAAATCAGCAAACGCCAGTACAACATTTTTGTTCGTTGGTGTTGATGTCGAGGGGATTCGAGGAAGCGGTGTGACTGGTTTAACTGAGGAATTTTTGTAAATAATGTATGGTGTATTAAAATTTGTGAAATATTTGTAACGCTGGATTTTCTTCGGAGTTTCCTTTATTACCGAAAAAAATACCGAAAATTTCCTGTAACCGTCGTGGTTAGCTGCCGAAATCACCCCAGACTAGCTCTGAAAGACTTAAAATGGTGTAGAATTATTCCCAAAATTGTCCTGAAAATGTTGTGATTTAGTCCCAAAGGGTCCGAAATACACCCGAACTAGTGCTTAAATAGTCATGAAAAGAACCAAGATTGGTTTTTGCTGATCTACCAAATTTACACATCGACGCATGTAGACAGCACAGCACGGGTTTTTGTTGCAAAAAAATGGGTTTCAAATCGTGGTGGCCGGGTGACGGTTTTTCGCTTGAGCAACAAACTATTAGGCTGTTTTGTTTTCTTCTTTTTCTTGTTCGACAGGGTGGAATGTTGATATTTGTTGGAACAATTTTCCGTCATCCCTGAACAACACTGAAGATGGCACAAACGCCGACATCGGTTCGTCTCCAAAAGAAACTTGACAAAAGCGATGACGGAAAATCTTTCCGAGAAATATCAAAGTATTAGGCAGTGCATTTAACATCTAAGTATGTAAATAAATTAAGATTTTTGTTGCTGACTTCAAGACAGCGTGCTCTGGCCATAAGTAACCAGATTGCCGTTCGTATCCTTGCTTTAGAAATTTCAGTGAGTCGACGTCATTTGTGGAGAAATTAATAACTTTTCCTTTCGGTAAGCATCTCAAGCCTTTCGCTTTAACATAAGGATTCGCTTTATTTTCCTCCTTCTTTGTTAGCAATTTTATTGAGTTATCCTCTCACCGAGCAGAAGGTGGATGAAAAAGCATTCCTTGAATTATTAAATGTGCACTTTTTACAAAAAAGAGTGAACGTTGGTGTGTCTTTTTGTCCGACACATTTATATGTTATTTTAATTCGGAAAGCTAATTCACGTAGCTAAAAAACAAAAGTTTCTCGGAAGGTGTTTAAAACTTGTCCTTCCTTATTGTTAAACTCGTTGTGAGTTTAAGCTAGATTCGTGGTAAAAAAAAAAAACACTGTGACTCCTCTCATAGTAATTTAACTCAACATTGTGCAATAGAGTACTTATTAGGGTGTTCGCTTATTCGACTTTTTTGTAAAATCTGTTTTCGAATTATTCTAAAAATTGCATTTTGAAATTAACCAGTTTCTAATTTTTAAATCAAGAAAAAACCGGATAACCGGTTCTTGTTCCAAGTAAAAACAAAACTACATTAATGTCCATACATACATACCTGTAACTAAATGCAATCATTTCTATAAAAGAAATCTTTTGAAAATAAAATGTAGTTTAATGTCCGAATTCCGTAAGCACTATCAGTCTCTAAGATACAAAAGTCACAATTTTAGAAGGGTTGATATTATTTGGTCTCAAGTCCTCTAACTCTCAAAACAAAGTCTCTCAATTGTGATCAGTTAGATAAGCAGGTAACAAAATTTAAGACAAACACAAAAAATTAAAACATAAAAGCGAGGTAAGGCAATAATCTTTAACTCATACATACATATATCCGAAATCAGTAACTCAATCTCATCTCAAGTCTTAAAATTAGCTAGAGATTTTTGCTTTTCCTCGCTTTTACGTTTTTTTCTTTTATTTTTATTAGAACTTTTTGTGACTTGTAGCCCGTTTCTGTAAGAAATCGACAAAATTTAGTCGATTGATCGAGAAAGAGTGTTTCCGTAAGATTTAATCGAGAAAATATGGAACAGTGAGAGAAATGGAATGCCAATCGACAGGAAATTCATGACATCGGATTAGCAATTACATATTTAAGAAAATCGTATTGTGAAAAGCGAGCATTTTGACCAAAATATGTAAACAACACATTTAATATTGATAAATAAAGATTGTTTCTATTTTACCTATACGTTTATTGGTAATCCGACCCGACGTATTTCTTTGTAATAAAAATACATAAAAGCTTTTTTTAATTATCCATATAAAATATATTAACAATAATATACTTACACTGGTCTTTAATTCCACCAGCTACCATTTTGAATTAAACGAACTGTGTATATAAACAAATGAAAGTCACTTAAATAAGCAATTCGCATCACCTCAACAGCAAGTGAGAACAACAATCGGCAATATTTCATTTCATTTGATTACAGAAACCCTTTCAATCGAGTGTTCCTACTGAAATGGAATGGAACAAATCAGCTGACTATACAGGGTTGTCGATCAATTCGACTAATTTTATTACAGAAACACAATAAGTGAGTGTGACGTCAAATCGAGAATTTCAATCGAGAACATCGATCGAAATGAGTTACAGAAAAGGGCTACTGTTTATCATTAGGTCACAATTTAGAGACTTTATTTTGAGACTAGAAGCATTGTTTTGAAACTGAAATGAATGCCAACTGGTCTAAAATTGTGAATTTTGTCTCTATTAGAGACTGAGACTGCTTACTGAATTCGGGCGTTGTCTGAAGTTTTAAAACTTGAGTTTATACCAAATTACTGGATCCCACATTGAACACATTGAGCGAGCTAGACGGACTTACAGTCAGTTATACAATTTTTCAAGGTTTTGCCGTCCTCATATGACATTTGTCTAAATATATTGCTGCTTTTTTTCTGCAAATTATCTGGATTTTAAATACTCGTATACAATGGTCTTACTTGATTGATAAGCACTTTGTGGTTGCCGTTTAAATAATAATAAAATTGATGTAAAATTGATCGAGGTGCTGCCGTATTTCTATTAGTTCTCAAAGGCTATTAGGCCTGTTCTGAACTAAATTTGTCGGAATCGGAATGTATAAATCCTTTCTCCTTAATCTGTTGTGAGCTTCTTCAGTTCCGTGAGAATTAGAACTTATTCTTTTCATTTCGGAGAATGAGAGACAATTCTTTAAAACCAAAAATAAATGATCGCTTTCGATGTATAGCAAAGACTTTCATTTCGATTCCGAACAACTCGAAATTCAGAACAGGCCTGTATATCTTTACAATTAGGTAAAAAACCGATTTTGGACATTAAAAAAGTCGTACAATAATTTATGAAAAAACCCGAGGATACCAGTTTGAAAAACCGAGTCAATCTATCTAATACTTATGTACGTTATGTATGAACGTGCTAATACAGCGAACACAAATTTGATAACAAGTTGTAAGCATAAAATGAATCATGTCAATAATTAGTACATATTTTAAAAATTTACGCTGGGTACTGATGATTTTTTACTAAAAAGTTGATTAATATGATACAAAAAAAAAATGAAGAATTCTCTAAATTTTCATATTCATATTCCACAAATACATCCATATGTACATAGTACATACATATTCGTACGTACTTATGCCAAGTGCTACTCGTCTGCCGTGGCGACACTATCTGGTGTTTACATAATTTATTTTATTATTATGTTGTAGTCTTTGCGGCGATAAGCCTTGAATACTAATTACATACATAATGCTTAATTAAATACAAAAAAAAAAAATGTGTTACAATTTTTACAACCAATATATATTTATTATAAGAATCAAATGGCTTCAGTAATTTTTGAGAGCAATTACTTGCGGCAGTTGGCTAATACCAAGGCGAATTCAATTAGTTGGTTTCGGTATAACACAAACAGAATTTACATCTATTTTTTTTTTTTTTTCTTTTTACATTCTATGTAATTAGTACTTTGCTATTGACATTTTGGCAATCGACGTAGGAAAAGCCTTCACAAATACACGCACGCTGAAAAAAGTTTAATCAAAGAAACACTTCAAAGTTCAATTTTGTAATCGTAAAAGATTAAGAGGTGTCAGTGGGCAAACGCTTTTAATATAGTATGTACATATGTATATATTTTTTTATCGATTTTTTTTTATTACAAATTCTAATTTTGTATTGTGAACACCGAAATGAATGTGTCATAATCTCACATGATAGGCCGTTATCCAAGTGTTTAGCGCTGAGCTTGCCACTCAAAAAGTACTTAAGATAAAGTCTTCATTCCCTTAGCGTTCCGGTTAGAAGTTATATCAGATAATGGACATATAATATTCGTTCTTGATTATTATTTTAATGCTTTAAACAGCATTATAAATTAATTATTTGTATTAGATTATTTTAATTTAATTTTTGTATGGTCAGGAATAATAATCTTCTTTTTTTTTTTGGTAAATAAATAATAAAAGAAAAATTTTTTGAAAATCAAATTTATTTAACACTTTTTTTCTCTGTAAATATAAATATTTTCTTTCTGATTTATGTTTATATGTAATTCAATAAAAATTAACTGACCAAATTATATTTTTAGTGAAGACACTCCTTTATAATAAGTGTAAGGATCCACTTAAGTCTGCTTACCATGAAGTTTCGGTCAAGCACTACGCTTTATAAACACTGGTAGCATTTCGCAATGAGTTTTGAACGCGCCACTAAAAAAGGTTTTAGGATAATAACATAATGAAATGCCGCTAAAATCTCATCATTAAGAGGCACTAGGCCACTGACTGTTAAGATGTCTCCGGGAGGATGTTTTGCGTTCACATCCTGAAACAATAAAGGGACAATGTGACCAAAAATGGAGCGATGATTTTTACGTCAGTCCGCAAGGTAAATGTGTACCACATTGGAAAAATGCAGGTTCCAAAGGATCAACAGTACATCCATTATATTTCTTTCTTTCTTCGTTATCGATCATACGACGATCTCATCATTACGTAGATCATTTTATTATTGCATTGAAAATTCGCGCAAAGTCGTGCGCAGCAAAAATTACAGATCTAAAAATTCAAGGAAAGCGGCTAGCGAAATATAGTGCCACCAATTTCGTCACTCGAAATACATTAAAATTACGGTGACAGCTATGAAAATAAGGTCGTTCCAAAAATTCTAGATGTCGGCTGCCTGCTAAGGGGTGGTATAAACCAATCATTCAGATTGAGTCTCATTCTTCTAAATGATCGTACAGATTAAATTGTTTTAGCGGCATTGTTTTAAATATGATTTTTGTTTTTCTGAGCCGGAAACACTCACTCATTTTATTATTGAAAATCTTTATGAACTGTTGGAAAAAACATCGATTCTCAGCGACAAGATATTAATTACCAATAGCGTTGTTATACACCAAATTGATAGTTTATTATTTATTTTACCGACATACATACATATTTACTTATCTACATACATACATACAAACATACGTGGGTTTGTTTGTAGAAACGTGCATGCACGTCTTCAGACATCCAATTGATGATATGCTCGCCATTTGACATTCGTTAGTGGTTGAGTCGCCGTGAAAAGACTGTCGAAACTGTCCATTAGTGTAGTCCAATCAAAAGGCGATAAAAATGATTTCTTTCTACTGTGATACATTGTGCTTTAAATACATGTGTACATTTGTATGTTTATTTTTTTACATACATACATATATTCGTATTTTCATAAATATATACAATAATAATAAAATATACAAAAGTACATCATAAATGGTTTTGCGTAAATAAATCATAAATTCGCATGCATATTTGCACAGGCAAGAGATATGCTTGTAAATTTATATGTTCGTATGTATGTATGTAAGTATGCAAGCCTGATTACAATCTTATTTATTTATTTTATTTCTGCTTGTATATTTTTTATTCACCTTTTTTATACCTTTATGGTTTTAATATTATTTAAAAAAAAAAATCTATGCCTGTAGGGATCTACGAGTATGTGTTTATGTATGTATGTACATATATATTAACACATGAATGAATGCCTAATATATGTAATTTGAATAAACCATTTAGCATGCCAATTTAAACTTTCAAAATTGCATTCGTGCATTTGACCTTTGCCGGTGTGCGCCGGAAATTACGAAAAGGACTTTAATTTGATATTAATTAAAAATTTGTATTGAAGTAACTTGGGGGAAATGACGTAAATGGGAAAGAGTTGGATATTTTATATATCAAACATACATTTCTGCGTTCACTGATTTTTTTTAAACATTGATATGAAGGCCTGCATATCTTTTGTTTAAGTAGTAATCAAACCCCGACTTGTGTGCTCGCAGTGCTAGGCATTGTGTATGATTCATATGTAAGGCAGGTCGTATGAGCAACAATTATACAAAATAAATTTTGCTTTGATTTTTATACATATGTACATACATATTTACATATTACATACATTAGGTTAGTTTTTGAAATTTGGTTTTGATAATAAAGAAAACAACCTTCCAAATAAAACACACCAGGCGTTGCTGGACTTGAGCTCTTACAAAAAATCATTTCATTCTCATTTCCGATTTGGCTTATATGTATGCGAAATGTATTGACAAAAAATACTTTATAAATTCCTTCTTTTTTTTCAATATTACAGATACATTACACGAGTCAAAACGAAATTTTACCTAGACTCAAAAGTATTAAATTTACATTTTTTAGTTCGCAATTAGACGAAAAAAAAAATATGAAAAAGTTTGCTTTTGTATTTATCATGTTTTCATTGTATTGGCCTTGTTAACGTTGTTCGAAGCTCAAAATGTCCTGATGAAAATGTTTTGCTTGCTATCTAGAAGCAAACTTTATATGGAAGAAATGTATTTTCTTTTTGTTTTTAAACCAGAAAATCATAAGATAAACTTAAGGACGAAAAACAACAATTTTTTTGTAGAGCCGTGTTATTTATGGCTACGATGGAGTTCGTAATTTTAATGATAAATTTAAGAAGTAAATTTCATTAATAATTTGCTTTTCTTACCTGGGAGTTGAAGTGGTTTGAGGTGAAGTGTGTTGTGGTGAGATAAAGGCTGGAGAGGTACGCTGAGGTGAGGTCAGGCGAAAATACATACTTAAGGTGATGGGAGGTGAGATAATAATAATAATAATAATAATAATAATAGTAATAATAATATTTCCAACAATTTTTACCCTTCATTCCCGCCCAACCAACGCGAGGGGCGCATCCGCATGACGCACGTATTTAATTTTTTTTTTTTTGTTTGCATGCCGAGTCATGAAAGGCAGGAGGTTGTTGGGTGTAGAGACTCTAAAATTTTTCAGCTACAGAATAACAGTTCATCAGCTGATTTTAAATTTAAATTAATTTAGATAGTTAAAGTGGCTTTAAAGCGTAATTGTGTATGTAATCCATCAGCTATTGAGAGAACAAAGTATGGCATTCTTTATGTAAAAAAGTGAGTCGGAAATATCAAAGGAACCGGAGTGAAAGTTAAAGTCCTGCCATAAACAACGAAGTGGCTCGTTTAATTCCAAATTATTTTTGCAAGGTTTCAGAAAAAGAGCCCGGTAATGGCTGGAAAATCGGGAGGGAACGTTCCAACTCACTTCGGCCAGAAGAGGTGAGCGGCTAGACGTCAAGCCTGTCAGTAACTTGACTAAAAATATTATGCCTAACATTTCTCTGCGACTAGCAAGTGTAGGAAGATTAATAAGTTATAAAAATTTCTTGAAGCAAAAAGCAGAAATTGTTTTTGAATTGCTGACTCTATCCGGTCAAAATGAACTTGATGGTGCGGGTTCCAAACGATGAAACCTGGTATAGTAAAATGAAGTGAGGACTTGTGGGACGTCTGGTGAGTTAGGATTTTGTGAACAGAAGATGTAGATATTGTTGTGTCCAACTATTTCCGGTTGCCTCAATTCATTCGGCACTATATATTTCCGTCTTCTTCACCATGCCGATATTCGAATTTACATACATACATACGACCTGCGCTTAAAAAGTTTCAGTTAAAAATTAATCAAACAATTTTTTTTACACCAAAAAATTCTAATAAATCAACGGTAGTTTTTAGCCAGCTGAAACTTGCACTTTGTTTTGCGGAAATTATTGGGCTGCATACCCAGAGTTTTCCTAAAAATCCAGAATAAAAAGTAGAAAATTTTGGTGACAATTTTTAGCAATTTGTTTAATTTTTACGAATTTCGTATAAGCTCTGAAACTTTTATTTGTATGGCTTCGGTTAAAGATTCTACAGAATTATAAATTAAAATTATCAAAAATAAATAAATGAATATAAGTGGCTCGAGAGGCGAAAATTTTCGACCACTTTTTGCAGCAATTCTTTTCCAATGTGTCTTGAAATGGCAAACCAAACCTAAGTATAAATGAAGTAACAGCTGTCAAAAAGACCAACTCCAAAAAAAGTATTGCCTCATTGAAAACCACACGTCTTGAAAAAACATTATTTACAATTCAAAATTCATACACAATTTTTTGTACAAGTATTTATTTTCATAAAAGTGAATCTAGCGATTTTTTCCAAGCTGCCGAGCATCTTTTAAATGCATTTCTATTCTACTGAATACTACATACAGACGTGTTCGAAATAATAAGAACAACCAAAGTGAACATAGAAATCAATGAATAAAATTTTCTCAGTAATATTTTTTTGGACCATTTTTTCTGAAAAGATTTATACATATTGTGGGTATAAAAAAAAATTGAAAATCTGGCCATCAAACACGCACTAACTTTTTTGTGCTGCGAATTTTGTTGCATTGGGTCTTAAACACCCTGTTGAAAAAACTAAGAACAAAGCATAAAAAATTAGAAGAACACATGTTTGTTGTTTTGAAATGCATACAAATGGCCTTTAACATTTAATATGAAGTTGCTCCAACACGATTTTTATAACTTCGGCACATCTGGACTGCATGGAGTCTACAAGTATTCTTTGCTGCTCTCCATAATTCCTCCAAATTTTGTGGCTTAGCATGTCTTATTGCCTTTTTTACATCCATTCATAAGTGTTCGATTGGATTATGGTCCGGCGACTGCCCGGCCAATCCATTAATTTCACATTTTTACTGCGAAACTAGTCCTTGGTCCTTTTTGAGGTATGCTTTGGGTCATTATCTTGTTGATAGATCCAACACAGTGGCATATCCTCTTCTGCATAAGGTAAAACTACGTCCTCCAAAATATTATTACCATAATAAATTGCATCCATAATGCTGCCGGTGATCTTTATTAGAGGCCCAACACAATTCCACGAAAAACAACCCCACATATATGTGTGTACAGAGGAAAAGGAAATATTTGTTTTGTGCCCTCAAAAATTAATTAAAAAATATACACACAGAATTGTTTAACGATGCTCTTATCTCGATTTTGAATGATAAAATGGATGAAGATACCATTTTCCAACAGGAGAACGCTGCCATTCATGTTTCTAAAGAGGTTCCCTGTAATGGTTTGAGGAGGACAACTTCCAGCTAACGAAATGGCCAGCATGCAGTCCCGATTGGAATCCGGTAGAGAACCTTTAGGAATGTATTTCGCGAAAAATCTGCGAACAAAAAAACCAAGGACGCCTTCAAAGGATTGTCCTAGAGCCCAAGTTGGCCATTAAGGAAGCTTGGGAAGATGCGGACCGCACATTGCTGCAAAATTTAGTGGCATCGATGCCAAATCGTTGTTTTGAAGTTATAAATTAACATGGAGGCCCAATTAATTATTAAATATTTAATAAATATGTATATTTTCAAAACTAAGCTAGTGCGTTTAAACGAATATGTATGTATGTACTTATTTTTAGTAAAATATTTAAGACGCAAAGATTCAAATACAACAACAACAACAACGAAACCGGTTTTTGCATGCAGTATAAAATTCCGTTACTTTGAAAAATAATTTGAATTAGAATTTGTTGTGAGTGATACAAAGAGAAAAGAGAGAGAAAGTAGTAAAGAAAAATTAAGAGTGCGTTTATACGAATATGTGGCACTGTACATATATGGATGAATGCTTCATTAATTTAAAGTTCGTACCAGCGCTTTCAGAATTTGTTCTTTTAAAACTGATGCGATACATTTGGCACTTACACTATATATGTAGCTAAGTGTTTGGCCGTGCTTCTCCTACCATTTGTGGTTTGCGTCTTTATATTCTAACACAAATGGAGGGACCTACAGCTTTGTGCCGACTTCGAACGGCAGATGTATTTAATGAGAAGCTTTTTCATGACAGAAATACCCTCGGAGGTTTGCCATTGCCTGCCGAGGGGTGATCGCTATTAGAAAAAAAAAACTTTTTCTATAATTAAGATTTTGCTTGCTCTGACTTGAGATTCGAACCTCGAACTCACCGGCATATCAAGTTATAGCACGTAGCGCTACCAACGCGACCACAACGGCCACATATACTCGTATAAGTAAGAATGCATGATTTTATGTTCATAGATTTTTATTGAATGAGTGTACACGAGTACACACATTATTTAGTACTGATCGGTCCGAATTTGTACATATGTGCACATACATATGTTTATACAGTTATTTCCTGTGCAACACGCTTTCTTGTGCCCCAATTTCAATAAAGATTTCTATCTTCTACTCAATTAAAACACTTCGCAAAAGTAGCAATAACAACAAGTGCTCTACACATACACAGTTTATTGATGGCCGGCAAGTGAATGCACTCGTTAGTTAACTTTAAACGAATTGTTGTTAACTAATCAATTGGCGCTCGCGTTTACATACAGACAGACATACATATGTATGTACATATATTTGTACGTACTTGTATATTGCAATAATGCACATATGCACATACAAGTATACTTAAATTCTTACGCCGATACATACATATGCACGTACGTACACTCTGTTCAAAAATTATAGCACAAACATATATTTACACATTTAAACAATTTATTTATTCTGCAATTATTTAAAATTATTTTTCAATTAAAACATCGTTAATTTTCTAACAAACGCCATTAGAAGTAATTTTTAAAATATTATTAAAAGTGTCGAAAACATTTTTTTAAAATTGCATCATAATTTCGAACTTAAAAAATTAAAGTTTTTAAAATTGTTTGTGGTATGCAATTCTGTACCTCATTTAGTTTTAGTACAAAAAGTGCAAGTTTCCAGTGGCTACGAATGACTACAGATTTTGAATAATTTTTTTACTGACTCGCAATTCCTGCCTTATAAAAATAATTGCGGCTTGCGTTGTATGGCGGAAAATGCCATATAAAAATTCTCAAAAATCAGTGACAACTTATAGATACTTAAAACTGGCACTTTCTCAGACTAAAATTAAAGCAGCCAAAAAAACTGCATACTCAAAAAAATTAAAAAAAAGTTTTTTTTAAAGTTCGGAATTTTGAAGAAATTTTATTAAGGCATTGTACATGTTGTTTAAGAAGTGGGTGTTTTTTTTCTTAGAAAATGAACCATAATTTAATTTAAAAATAATTTCAATTAATTAGAAGAAAAATAAAGCGCACGAATCTCTCAATATATACATAGTTGTGCTATAATTTGTGAACAGAGTATATTTTTGTATGTGTGTGTAGACATGCCAAATTGCACATTTGAATGAATTTTGTTTTAACTGCTTTACGCCTCATATGGAACTGAATTTTGTATTTATTTATTTATGTTGTTAACTTAGCGTACAACAGTTATTTGTGTTGATGAACTGTGTGCCGGCTGGCGAGTATATTTAATCATACAAAAGTGTACATATCTACATACATACGTTTATGAATAGTTTATACAGTTGTTTAATTTTGCAAAACAAAAGAAGCTAAACAATACGAATCAAAGAAAAATAAAAAATGCACTAAAATGTACTGAAAATTAAATTGAAATATTTTTCATGCAAAAAAAAAAACAATTCAGTAAAGAAACTGTGTCGTATATCAAATAAAGGGTTTTCCAATAGGGATGATATGATTTTTAAGTATCGTTTCGACCATTTTTAATATGTCATGATCTGTAATTTTTATCATTGTATTTAGTAATGTTTCCGATTTCATCATAAAAAAAAATATACGCAAGAACAACGTTTACAAATTATTCAATTTTATTATTAAAATAATCGTTTTGCAATTGCAACTTTTTTAAGAAAATCATCACTTTCATCTGAGTGGTGCGGTAAATAAACAATAAACTGTCGACTCTGGTGCGAACAAAATCCACAAATTATTCATGAAAAACCATTACATTCACCTAAATTGACAGTTTGGTTTTTGTGGGTTTTTGGTTTGGTGGAATCATCGGTCCGTACTTCTTTCGAAGTGAAGCCGTTGACACCGTTACTATCAATGGAGAGCGGTATAGATCGATGATAACCAACTTTTTATGGCCGTTATTGGAAGAAGTTGATCTTGACAACATCTGGTTCCAACAAGACGGATCTACATACGTGTCACACAGCACGTGCAACAACCAAATTATTACGCGAAAAGTTTGGAGATCCAATTATTTCAAGAAATTGTGACATTGAATGACCTCCAAGAAGTTGTGATTTAACACCATTCGACTTCTTCTTGTGGGGTTATTTGTAGTCATTGGTCTTTAGCAATAAACCAGACTCTCTTCAAGCTTTAGAAGTCAATATTGAACGTGCTTTTCCTGACATACGACTTGATTTAGTGGAAAAAGTACTAGAAAATTGTGTTCATCGAATTCGTTCCTGCAAAAGAATTCGTGGAGGCCATTTAAATGATGTTATATTCAGAACTTAATTGTATCGATTGTACTTCACATTAAATAAAAATCATTTGAATTTCCTTTACATTTAGTGTGTTTTTTTTTTTTAAACAAATCATATCACTCTTATTGGAAAACCCGTTATAGTTAACTCAATGATTGTATAGTTGTGTATAAATCACTAGTAGCAGGACTTTTTAAAATTTGTTAAAAATTTATTTTCTTTATTTTTATTTAATTCAGAAGCTTTAAATTGAAAACTTTCCATTTGTGAAGTAATGTGTTGACTTGATAAACCATTGCATGTTATATGTAACACCAAATTCTAAAATACTTTGCTTGTAAAGAATCTACAATATTATTTAAAAAAGCAAATAATCTAATTTTACAAGATAAAATATTTATTCAAACTTGATTTTTCAACATTTTAATTTAAGAAAGAGTACACAATTTTTTTTAAGGTTTTTGTTTACAAATCAATTTGTTTTGCTGACAGTGTTGCTCGAATTTCTCCTTACACTTCCAGTTTTCGAGTACGCGTTTTATGGCACAAATTTCCTAATGCTTTGCACAGAATTAAATCGCCCAACAAGTTTCGTCGTACGAAAGTTCGCTGTCAAAATTAAAACACACTGCAGTAAATGAGATTGCACACAGCCAGAGCGGCGGCGAAATTCGTCCGACGAAGCGTGGTGACGATAGATTTAATTTTAATTTTGCCGCTGTCGGGCGACGACCTAAGAATTGTAAACCAAGAAAATATTGTTAATGAAAAAAAATCGAAATTTTATTGAAAAATATTTACCGACAAATATAATGGATAAATAAATTTGAAGAAATTAGGAGGTATCGCTCCTTATATGATTTAGCGAATTCTGTTATGGTTCTGTGGCAGGGCGAAATATTGCGACGAATTTCACCCGGTAGCGCGATTTGATTCTGTTTAAAGCTTGGGAGCGGTAGCAAAAAAAAATGTCCATTAAAATTTAAATTTTTTATTCATCGGGTTACAAAACTGCATATGAACTTAAAAATTCTCTTATAAAAAATTGTAAATATTGAGGAAAATTTTGTGGATTTTTGTTATAGAACTTTATTTTTGTAATGAAGATAGTTGAAAACAAGTAAGAAAAGCTAAATTCGGGCGAAACCGATTTTTATATAACCTCGCGATGTAGTTTTGTATAAGCGGTGCCCATTATTTCATAAAAACCCCGTTTCTTTGTTTCAAATCGCTTCTAGTATTCAACTTTACTCAATTTCTTTCAATAAATACTGAAAAACGAATTTTTTTGCATTTATCAAAATTTTCGTTATATGGAAGTTGGGCGTGGTTATGGTCCGATTTCAGAAATTATTGACGGTGATGCTAAGGACAATATGTTCACCAAATTTTGTGACGATACCTAACATCGTTATTGACATACCTAAAGAAGTTTTTTTTATAAGTGGGCGTGGTAACGCCCATTTTTCAAAATTTCATAAAAATCAAGTATATCTCTAAATATCATATTTGAATTAATATGTTCCAATAGACAAAGAAAAAACGAAATTTTTGGATTTTTCAAAATTTCCGTTATATGGGAGGTGGGCGAGTTTATGGTCCGATTTCAAAGATTTTTAACAATGATAACAGCGATATTGAGGAAAATTTGTTCACCAAATTTTGTGACGATACCTTACACCTTATCTTATTGAGATACAGAAGTATTTTCCTAAGTTGGCGTGGCAACGCCCATTTTTCAAAATTACATAAATTCCTAATTTCATAGTTCAAAATCGCTCCAAATACCGAATTTCACTCAATTTGTTTCAATAGATACCGAAAAAATTAAGTTTTTGCATTTTCCAAAACTTCCGTTATATGGGAGGTGGGCGTGGTTATTGACCGATCTTGACCATTTTCAATACCAACCTACCCTGTCCAAAGACCATGTACCAAATTTCATGGAGATATCTAAATTTTTAATCAAGTTATCGTCTGCAGACGGACGGATGGAGAGACAGACATCGCTAAATCGACTTCTCTTTTCATTCGTAGCATTTTGGTATATATATGTCTATATCTATCTTGATTCTGTTATAAAGTAACAAGCAACCGTTATGCGAATAAAGTTATAATACCCTTGTGTACAAGTACGCTCGGGTATAATATATGAGAAAAAGACGAATAGAATGGAGCGATTACAGTCGAAACTATGCATGTATAATTAAGAACATTCGAAAAATGGACTCCAGATACAACGAAAAATTCTTTTGTTCTACTTATGTAATGTTGAAGAGGATTAAAGAAGCGAGTTTAAGATTGAAACACCTCGGCATGTGCGACGATACAAAACAGAAGTGACCCAGAACGGAATATAAGACAATCACCGAAACTCTACAGACTAAGCAAAACATAGAGTTGCTCACAAGCCACATCGATATCATCAAGCATACAAAAAAAAAAATAGGGCATCTGCCACAGCGATTTCTTGCAGATTTCTCGCAGTTTAAAATATAAAGAGGAATCAGAAACGTCAATGAGTCTGTGAAAAGGAGGCGATTCAATTTGTGAGGCTATGTACAGACTAGGAATGTAAATTTTGAGCATTTTGCTGATCTTGGGATTTTCGAGATCTGAAAACGAAATCCGGGGACAATCCCGGGATCCCAAATTTCACAAAGTTTTGATTCGTAACTTTTTAATTTGCCAAAAAATGTTACATGTCTGTAATCGTTGTATTACACAGTACAACATTTTTCAGTTCATTGATTGCCAACTCAACTCAGACTTGAAACTTATTTTCGTTTTGTATTTTTTATGAATTAAAAAAAAACAAAAAAATTTTCTTCATGCGCTTACTTTTAACTTGAAAACTGAAAATATATGAACAGACTAAGGGAATTGTAATTCTAATTTTTTTTTAATTTATTTCAATTAAATCGGGCTAGTGACTGTCGAGCTATGTCAAACAACAGGGCCTAAAACGTAATAAATTCCCCTATACGATAGTACTAACTTCAAATCGATATTAAAAATAATTTGGCAGGTACGAAGACAAAACGAATGATGCAGAAATTATTCTATTTGGGTATAATTTCACATACAGTTCTCAGAATTGAGTTGGCAAATCATGTGTTGTACTGTTTTATAGAAGCATACAAAATAACATTAATATAACAAAGAGAACGATTTGTTGTAAATCATATATGTATGTAATTATTGGAAAAATAAAGTATACGTAAAATTTTACTCACATATAAAATAATTTATAATCCAAGTACAAATATGTATACAATGCACCTACATAAAGTGAAATTATTGTTAATCACTGTTTGCGACCAATATTAAATATTAATACGAGTATATTACCATTCAGTAAAAAAAGCAATACGTTTAATGCTCTTTGTAGGACATCGCCTCATTACAAAAACTATCAATTTATTTTACCACGCCTTCTGAAAAATTTTATGCCTTTTGAATTTGAGACTTTCTGTCTTATCCACTTCCGGCCCCTCGTCGTTAGTTCTATGTTTTAACATCGCTTTCATAGTGAGGCTAATTTTCTATTCGAGTGGGATATTCTCCAGCTCATTTATAATGGCAAGAACAAAAAAAAACCTTAAGGGAGTTAACAAGCTGTGTTATTTGTCGATTTCGAATTCTCTAAAGGCTATAGTAGCGTTCTTGTACGCAAAAACTTGCAAGAAACTTGCACAGTAGGGGAAATTGAGAGAGCGAATTGACATTTAATTTTGAGGGGAAGTTGCTAATTTTTACTGAACAAATTTTTGCCAGTAAAAACTTGCAAGTATGAAAAACAGCTGTTCAAAAGCAGCTGATTGCAATTTGGATAAATACGAAATTTTTGTTTAAGAGTTTTAAAGGCGAAAATTATAAAATGTGGGTATCAAACATGCAAGAAGCACGTACAAGTTCCTTTGATAAAGCTTCATTAGTGGAATGTTTCAGGAAAGCACTAATGCAACGATTTTCAATTTGTATATTTGGATGCGGACAAAAATTCAATCAGCTGTTCGTCAAACTTGCAAGTTTTTAAAGGTTTTGCGTTCTTGTACTTTTTGGTATATTTTTCGCTCTGAGAGCGAATATTGTCAAATTCTAACAAAATTTCTTTACAGGATAATAATTCTTACTGGAGAAGTACGAGTACAGACCTTTTGTTTTACCTTTGAAAAGAGAATTTTTAAGAATGTTACCAAATTAAAAAAAAAATAAATGGCTATTAAAATCACCCTTTTCTACCATTCTGGGATTTAAATAGACTTATCCCGGGATATTCGGGAGTTTGAAAAGGATGGGATCCCGAAATCCCTAGTACAGACGCATTTAAATCCATGGCCGATAAATTTTTGAGGTTCTAAGTGACGTAGCTGTCATCGAGAGGCCAAGCACCGTTTTGAAGAAGAGTTCTAAGAGATTCTTCAACATACTTTTGTTGCCACAAGCTTTCAGAATGCTTGACGCGTAACATTATTTTCGAGCTAAGACTTTGCACCACCATGTTCTAAGTAAACATCCATTGCCAAACTCAAATATTCTTTCTGCCAATAAAAAACATACCAAAAAGAAGGAGGCTGTGTCAGAGACACGGCCATTAAGTTTAACGTAGAATACGCCATCCGATAAGACAGAAAACATATGTATAATGATAATTTATAATGATAAATAATGCAAGCATATCGCTCATAAATTTTTCCAATCTAGTATTTGAAGTGATTTCTGTGTTAAAATCACCACCAATAAGCAGTAGTTGGCAGCGCTTTCTCTGCCTTTACTCTACTTTACCTTGCCCGCCTAAAATTATGCAATACAAAGAAAGGGCTGCACGAGTACATTTAAATCGCCCAACAGCAAACACTCAACCAAACACCACACACATATTTGTTTGCATGTGTTTATACTATTTTCATTTAAGAAATTTAAATATTAGGAAGATATCAACCAACATGAAATGTATGTCAAACGAAAGCTAACATCTTCATTTGACTACAAAAAAATTTTTAAAAAAAGTTACCGAGCCGTTTCCTTATAATTAAAGAAATAGAGATTACAACAATAAAAACCTGACATGGGTGCCCATACCGTAAGGTAAGACGTATTCTACGCCAAAATCAGTTTTCTCGATATCCGTTCATGATCTAATGATAGCAATATTTATCGATTTAATTGCAAAGAAATCAATTGAACGATTGATCGATCGCTTGAGCTTTGTTTGGCAATGACGTCACAGCTAGTGGCGCATTGTCTTATTACGTGTGTGTGTGTGTGTGTGTGTCTTAGCATGGTCGCAGAACCTTGTCTAAGCTCCAATGGTTTGTGGCGGGGAATGCTAGCAGCAGGCAGCGAATTTCACTAACCATGCCAAGCAAATAAACACACACTAACGCAATAAAAAGTATGTATGTATGTATGTATGTGGAAATTAAAATACAGCCTTGTTTACCATTTGATTTCTCCTCCATTTACATGGGTCGACATTTTAATACCAACTTTCAATTAACGACTACCAACTAACTAAGTAAAATACTAATTTTTCATGTTCTTCAAATAAACCAAAAGTGTAGCGTAAACTTTAAAGTATTAAATTAGCTAACAAATATGTATGTATGTAGGTAGGTATGTGTGTATGAAGGAGTAAATAATGTTGTTTGTATGCACTGAAATTGATGTTTGGTTTGCCACAAATTAGGCGATTTAATTAAACCATAAAAGATTGATTAGCGCCATTGTGTAAATAGCGGTCCTTCCGTGTGACGCTGTACCCTACGCACACGTATGTACAAGTACATACATACATACGAGTACATGCATACATGTGTGCGTGGGTGTGACCTAAACTCGTTTTGCTTTCATTAAATGCCACTTAGTAGAGGCATAAAATACATATGTACGTATGTATGTATGTATGTATGTATGAACAACCAAAGCGCTAAGTAATTGAATTTTCCAAATTACACGTGTAGGCCCGAAAACCCAAACGAAGGTTAAGCATGAATTTTTAAAAACGGTTTAAAGGCTATTTCATGTAAAGCGAAAAGCCATTGTAGCTTTTTTCTTTAATTTTTTTTAATTATAATAACACAGTGCGAAACTCCAAAATACCCTGGGAAGTGATGTCGTTTGTCAAACCCACCCAAAATCTCGAGTTAAGCCTAAAAAAAACGATTTTTCGTACTTTTGCGCACTTATTAGCCCATATCTTAGCTAATTATCAACTGAGAATTAAGAAAGAAGAAACCCAGACCTTTCGAAAGATATATAGATGTCTTAATAAGGCTTAAGCGATTTATTTGCTTTTGCACAACAAACTTAAACTTTGTTACCCTTTTTCTCCTTTTTTTTTTTACTTTGGCGATATTTTCACACACTATTTTATAAGAAAACTAAATAAGTTTTAATTAAATTCAAAGAGAACGTTTAATACCGAGTTTAATGAATGTTTCTTTTAAATAATTGGCCATAAATTTACTGAGTTATTCAACTTTTTATAAAAACGAAATTTTTGCAAAAATTTACAACGAACTTAATTTACCAATAAATATTATTAAATGAAAATATATACATACATTCATCAAAAGTGCTTTTTTGATCGTTTTTCCCTTAGGTCAGCATCGTCAGTTTCACGCGGTACTGACCAACAATATTCAGCCATAAATTTTGACGTCTCTTGAACTTTTCGTTATAATATAAGTGCACGTGTTTTTTTTTGTCTTTTGTTGTGTTTGTTGGTAAATTGGATAAAAATCGTTGTTAAGTAAACTCAAGATTTTGGGGGTGTTTGAAAAATTCCAAAATTGGATTCTCGTTCTACGCGATAAGACCTACAAGAAAAATAATATCACTTCCCAGGTATTTCGACTGCATTTTTTTTTTGTACCACTGTGTAATACAATAGCAAGATGTGTATAAAAAAGTTAAAACTAAATAAATCAAATATTGAATTAAAAAGTTAGTTTTAAAGATTTTATCTACTCTAAATATTAAATTTTTTTAATATTGAAATTTAATTTTTTTTTTTTTTTGACTTTAACTATGTTACTGTTACAGTGGGCAGATTTAGGCGTACATATTCTCGCATATCGACAAATTTTGATAATTTATTCAGGTCTGTTCTGCATTTCGATTCCGCCAAATTAGGTCGGAATCGGAATGTATTAATCTTTTCTCGTCAATCCGTTCAGTTCTGTGAGGATGACAACTTTTTCTTTACTTTTCGGAGAATCAGACACGAAAATAAATAAAAACCAAAAATAAATGCTCGCTTTCGATGTATAGCAGTGTCTTTTATTCCGATTCCGACCAAATTTAAAATAAATTTGTGCTTTCTTACAAACACCGTAAAAAAGCATTTTTTAAATTTTATACTAAATGTACAAATAATTAAAAAAAAATTCGTACAGAAAAATTTTTATTTTAATTTAAAAAAAATTTTTTGAACATTTAATTCTGTAGTTCATTCAGTTTTAGTATATTAAAGTGCAGATTTGAAGTGGCTATCGAATACCGTTGATTTAAAAAACAAATGTAATTGACGCTCTTTCGCAATTTTTTCCATATTCAGAATATCGAGATGAATGAATGAAACCACGTCTTTCAGCAAAAAACTGCAGACATACATATGTACATATATAGCGCTTAACATAATTATACGACAACCACATATGGACAGGTTTCGACTACTGCATTTTTAAATATTTTTCAATTACTCATTTTCTATGCAAAATTTAAAACTAAAATTTTTGTGAAACTTTGATTGTTTTTTTTTTTTTTAGTTTTATCCAAATTTAATACTGAAACAATTCGACAAAGTTTATTAATAACCATATAGCGCTACCACTTTTATGCGCACAGATGTACGCATACACTTGTTTGTGCTTTTGTCTGCTCCGAAGCAATTAGCGCTTCTTGAATTTTTGAGGTCACCGGGAATAAAGGGGTCGATTGTATTGTCGCCGACAAATTACGTCACACATGTCAATGCATTTGACGTGAATGCGAAAAGCACAATGTCTACAATCTGCTGTGCCACTATGTAATCTACTACATGCATACATACATACATACATACATACATACTCTATGTCAGTAGTGCATAAACGTCAAATGAATGCAACGCTGTCTTTTCGAAAATCAACAGATTCACCGTAGTTTGGGTTGCGGTCCGGCTAAAAAAAAGTGCAGGCCAGACCTTTTTTTACATTTATATATATGCATATGTGTGCATAAAAATCGCCTATACATTAGACCGGGTTAGTTGTCATACAAAAAAAACAAAAAATTAAATCCGGTCAGCAATAAAGAATAAGAACGAATTTTGTTTTTTTTTCGGAACGTGTTTTGGATAGAAATTTGTATGAATCGAATATCAAACTGGGACAGCATGGCGAGGTACATCTTTTTTGAGGGTCCAATCGATGTACATACATACATAGTATTTATCGCAGCAAAGAAAATCAAATTTTTCCCAGCACAGAAATCATCTATGGTGAGATCATAGTAATCTTGAGTTCTTGACTGGTTCTAGCGTTTTTTTCAAACTAAATATGCACAGTTTTGTAAAGTGTCATTGGCGCCTTTTCCAAATTATAGTAAGTTCAGAAATTATAGCACAACCACAAATTGACACAAATATTCACAATTTATTTTTTTCCAATTACTTAATGGGTTTGTTCATTCTCTAACAAAAACCATAAAAACCCATTTTTTAAGCTTCATACAAAATGTACAAAATTTCAATAAAACTTCGAACTTTTAAAAATAAAATGTTGAGAATTTTTGGAGTAAGCAGTTTTGTAGTTCATTTAATTTTACTACAATAAATGCTGGTTTCAAGTGGCTACCATTTACCACTACATTTTTTTTTTACTAGCGCTCTTTCGCAGTTCCTGCCTTAAGGCTTGAAAACAGCTCTTAAGAAAAATCACAAAAAATGATTTTCATTATTTATTTTGTTTGAAAAAGTACTTTGCCGTTGCTGAAAATTTTTCTTGAATAAATAAATGTACGAACATTATTTTATTGAGAGCTTTAGACGGATTTAAGAAATTTGTATAGAAGAAAATTTCTTTTTCATTTCTTAAGTGTCATTTTATATAAATTTTTCGATTTTCTTGAGAGCTGTGTACTAAGCTTTAAGGCTTGAAAACAGCTCTTAAGAAAAATTACAAAAAATGATTTTCATTATTTCTTTTGCTTGAAAAAATTAATATACGAGCATTTTTTCTCTTCATTAGACTGATTCAAGAAATTTTTATAGAATTAAATTTCTTTTTCATTTTTTGAGTGTAGTTTTATAGTAAATGAATTTTGCCATTTTCTTGAAAGCTTTATAAAAAATAAAAATTAACCACTGGTTTGTGTTTTATGGAAGCATCAACTAGTACAAAATTGTCAAAAATCAATGATAGATAACTTGTAAACACTTCAAACTTGCACTTCATCACACTAAAATTGAATGAGCCAAAAAACTGCTCAAAACAATTACACATTTTTTTTTTATAGTTGAAAATTTTACACCCCTATTGCGATTGTCGGCTGGCAGTAGAACAGACAGAGCTCAGTCGATCGTGTCGATTATATTTTATTTTGGTATTGTAAAACTTGATCGACGAAAATCTGCTCTATTGTGCTTCTCTGTTTGTGCCTTTGTTTACATTTTAAAAAGGGTTGGATTTACAATTTTAAAATAAATATTTTAAGCGTAATTGAGTTAAAGTAACAATCAACTAAAATGGATTGTGTTGAGCTCTGGCTTTAAGCTTCTGCGCTCAAGAATCATACCAACTAAGTAAAACTAGTCTAATTAACTTACGGTTTTTCCATTTTATTGTCTTTTACAGTGTAGTAGATTACTGTCTCGTGTAAAAAAAAAGCAATAGAAAGACGAGCGATTAATCGACAATCGAACGAGTAGTCGACACTCGCAATACCATTGTCGATCAATAATCGAATAAAAGTCGTTTATCTACTACCAGTCGACAATCACAATAGGGGTGTTGCTGAAATTTTATTAAATCATTGTACATTTTGTAAATAATTTACAAAAAATGGGTGTCTATTGTTTTTCTTAGAGAATGAACGGTTTTTTAATTGAAAAATAATTGTTTATAATTAGAAGAACAATAAATTGTCCAAAAATGGCAATATGTGATTGCCACATATGTATTAACAGTTTAATTTTCTTTTTCTTGATTATTTCTCAATTTAAAGTATGTACACATGGAGTCCATTCTCTAACAAAAACCATATAAACCCAAGTTTAAAGCGTTGAGTTGAATTTGAAAAGAAATCGATATATTTTCATAAAGACTTCAAACTTTCTTTTGCATTTTTTTTGCACATTCAATTTTTTACAATGAAATTCAAGCTTAAGTCTCCTGATGTCCTTGTGATTTACCGACATGTAGATAAGCTAACGTGTTTCGGAAGGTTTCTTCAGTGTCATTATTCTTGTGTCTATTAGAGATAGATCGGTGTTGGTATAGTAGCTTGAAGTGGACATAATAAAATCTTGCGCGCTTTCACAAATCTCTACTGCGAAACTCCATTATTCAAATATGACGATGTAGATGTGTGCTGCTCTGCATATTTTTTGCACTGGGATTATACTCGTAAGTTAGATTTTTATGCACATATGAATGCACTTGTACGTATACACATAGATGGAAGTTCGTTTGATAGTACAAATATACATATAAACACATATACATAGATAGATATGTATGAAGTTTTGCAATGGTCTTGTTGCAGACACGATGCTTTTTCCATTTGAAATTCTTTGATACAAAAAAAAAACACACGAAACTAATTTGTTGCTGCCACATAAAAACGAGTTTAATATTCAATCTAAAAATAGCGGACAGGAGTGTTCACTTTACGCCAATTGACATGCGAGAAACTTTAACAAACAAACATATGTACATATACATATGTACGTACATTTCTAGTAAAAGCATAAGTTGATTAGAAATTCCATATAACATACTCGTATGTACATATATATATATTTTTTTTTACATATGTACACTTGTTTGTTAATCAAAATTGATGATAGAGTTGAGCAGATGCGATAAATCATTAAACTGAAACTCTTTTTCAAGCATTTGAGGACTACTCGTAATAAGAAGTGTGACATTTATTTAGTCAATGAAGTGGTCAACGCCCAGAAGAGCCTGCCATAAGTGCCGGCACTTTGTTTATTTGCTACGAACTACCTACATATACACTATAGGAACTTTTTAACACTCTCGCTTTTTTTCGATAGAGAAATTTATTGTAACAGTAGTGGTCAAACAATTGGCGGTTTCCAAAACAAAGGCGCCAATCCTCGATTTTGTAATTTTGTTTTTCAAACATAAAGTAAAAAAAAAAAAAAAATAACATTAGTAACATGATTGCAGGCGCTCGTTGATTGCTTCAGAATTTATGGCCACTCACACACTAATGACAGCCTGGCATTTGATAAATGTAAAGTTAAGTGAACAGTCAAATCAGCTTCTGGCGTAATTTGCGCGAATCTATGTAAGTACTACATACTTACCATACGAATACTTATGAGCTAGAAATTTTTTTTTTTTTTTTTATTATGAAAGTAAGTTTGTTTGTTTGTGGTTATTAGATGGGGCAATCATCGAATAAAATCAACATAATTTGCCTAATGACTGCTGCTTTGATTTATATAGTGTTTCAAGCTGAGAAGCCGAATATGCTTACATTTATGTATATGCATGTATGTATGTATGTGTGTATGTACCTACATAAGAGTGTTTCAAAAAAAAAAAAAAAAATAATAATAAAAAGTAAGCGGTTCTACGCAGTCTTTTAATTTAGAAGTTAATTATGTAGTTAAATACAGAAAAAACCGAAGTTACCCCACCCCAGCGTCGCCCAACGCGTTTGTTTTTTGAACAAGTTTTTCTATTTTTCTTCTAATGCGTTCAATATGAGGCATTCCACACTATTTCAATTGGTCAAAAACGAATTTTGGATATGTTGCAAAGGAGGTGCTAAAATGTCTGTAAACGCAATATAGAGCAAAAACGTTTGTTTTTTTTTTTTCAAAAGTAATGCAACTTTAAAAATCTAAGGTGTCTCGGCATAAGCCCACTGTATATGTATCGCTTCATAGCTCGCACAATTTATTATTATTTATTATAAATTATTTTTTATAGACAAAGAGTCAGAGATTTAAAAAAAATTTTTTTTTTTAAACAAAATTTTTCATACCTGTGTTAATAAAAAAAATCAGTTTGCTGAAATATCATGTTTTCACGATTTTAAATTAAAAAAAAAATTGATATTTTTCTATCGGCCTTATATGTAAATGTTTAATAATTGACAATTTAACTGAGTTCGAGGCCAGTTTATGGAAGATTTTATTTGAAAAAAAAAAAAAAAACAATTATTAAACCTTTATAAGACCGACGAAAAAAATAACAAAAAATTCTTAGAAAGGATTGCAAGGATGAGCAAGATTTTACCAAAAAATTATAAAATACAAATATTGTATGTTAAATAAAAAAAATACTATTAATAATATTATTATTATAGTTTTTATTATTCCAATGCCAGCTATGATTTGTGCTTAAAGTCATAGAGATATTTATGGACTTACAACGTTCAACGATTTGTTTGAAAAAAAAAACAGCAACTTTTTGCTGGCTCACCTTAGTGTTTAAATTTAAGTTATGTTTTCAAAGGCGAACTTTTCAAAATTCTAACTACATATGTGTGTATGTAGCTGGCACTTATGTATTTTGTACGAATACTACAATGCACGTATGTAAATGGTTTTGCAAAGTCAAATTAGTCAAGCATTGAGCGCAATTCGTTTCGCAAATCAATTAATTTTACAAATTGACACACGCCAGTTAAACCAAGTCCTTTACGAGTACGAGTACTTTCGAGTATTCTTTGCTACGTGTATTTATAACATGCAGTCAAGGCACATTCAATAGGTAGCAGCAGTAGAAAAGTTTTTGCTTTTAAAAGCTAAAATTAAAAAATTGTACTGAAAGCATTCTTATCACAACCAAATTCAAAATTTGACAATTCAAATTAAAATAAAATATGAAAAAAGTTAAAAAAAAAAAGTTTGCTGCAGCTACCTATTTGATGTGCCTTGCATGTATGATTCAATTATAAAAGGTTAGCTCGATAAGCAGCTAGCTCGCTCACTTTTTGTCAAACGGCTCCCTTAGCATCAAAACCGTGTTGCTTCTTTAAAATAATAATAGTAGTTACCTCAAAACTTTTTAATACCAAAAACTAACAGTCAACACTTTAATGACAGCATTTTTTCTAATTACAAGATCGACCCCGTCTCGTAAATATTTCATGTAAATGTGTACCTATAAATTACTCGCTTTTTCGTTGTTATTGTTAATTTAGGCTATTCGATCTAATTTCTTTTGTGAAAGAAAAAACGATTTCTCCACTTTTTACCCGACGTTTCGCTAACTACCTTAGCATCTTTAGGGGTGATATCTTTATTCAAACATATGAACATAAAAACAAACAAACAAAACAAAAGAGTTAAATAAATATATATATATGTGTGTGTGTAAACAATACAAGTAAAAAAACATTTAGTCACTTACATGTAGTTAAGGACATTTGGCACAGATCTTAAATAGTTGAACACAACAAAAATTAAAAATAAAATAAAATCTAATATAATTATTAAACACATTGAACATTAAACATTTTTTTTTTTTCATTTAATGCTTTTCACGCGCATAGAAATTCGATGTGACAGAGTAGAAAGTTTTGTAATTTCTAGAAGGAATAGGTTTAAAGAAATTAAAAATAATGTGACATAATAATCATCCAAATGACAAAAACAAGAATTTGTAAGAACTAAATTATTGAGTAATGAAGTTTGATTATTTTTCGTTTAATATATAAAAATTCTCTTTCTAAAATCTCAAATTGTTGTGGTTTTCCTACAACTCCATTAACTCCATAAAGTCAATTACTTTAAATAACTTCTTCGTAGTAAGAAAGCTAGACTTGTCGCAAAATAATGCAAATGAGGTTTCGTTGACTTGGGTTAACGAAATGTCCGGCAGCACCTTGACCTAGCCATCCAGAAAATTTTAATGGCGCAGACATAAAATCGTACCCATGTTCTATAGGAACACTCATTGCATGTTCCCAACACATAAGCACTAGCAATGATGTGAAAAAGCTTCTTAATTTTTAAACTCGGAATCAGAACCACTTTCTGATTAAAAAAAATTTTAGAGCTTAACATAATTTTAGCTTGCATTTTTAATATTCTTACTAAATAGCAGTTTAATTAATTAATTGAGGTAAGACTACTTTTTATTGTCATTTAAGCACAAAATTTCTTGCAAATTAGTTAAAATTAACATATTGTATTTTACCATTATTTGCAAACTTTCCATACTATGGTACTCCTAGTTTCACAAAAAAGGAAACGCATTATTTACCCTTTTTCCGTGCTTCGTATATGCAACCTTTTGTAAGTGAGTGTCAAAACTTCCTTGTCAATATTGATCTAACCTTTTATTATTGAATTATGAATTGCATGCAGTACATTTTTTTCTGTGAAAATATACGCCTTCTTTCATATAAATATATTAATGGTATTGCAATGGAATAGCTTCAATTTAAAATTGTAATACAAAATACCAATCGAGTATTTGATTTTACTTATTTATGATTTGGACGCCTTTGCGGTTGTGCTAAAAGTGATTTTTATTCGCTTTGACAGTAAATGCCTACATACTTACGTTGAAAAATACAATTTTACTTTCAAAACCTGTATGTTGCTAGTCTAAAATATTTTATTAACTTTTCAGTGCCCGGAAAATGATGTGCCCAGCCCATGTTCGCTAGATGAATTAAGCAAAAACTTAATAACTTTGCCCTTTAATGCTTCCAAAATACAAGGTTGCGAAAAGGTAAAAAATAATAAATTACAATCATTGATATACAATTTTTATACATAGCTGTCTCTGCACTACGCACATGTTTTTAGCCACTGATCAACGAAAATGAACACAGTACCGAAGTTATCTTTTACCTGCTGGAGGCTTACAAAAACCATGAGAAGCTCTGGAATCCAAATCATCCACAATACAAATACAATGCAAATCGTTATATGTTCGAAGAGCTTTCACGCCCATTATTACGCGATATGAACTACTCATTGGGTGGCACAGAGATCTATGCGATCATCAAAAGTCTACGTTCACGCTACCGACTTGAATTGGCCAAAGTGCGCGAGCGGAAGGGCAAGTACAAGACGCGTTTCAAATATTTCGAGAAAATGGAATTCATGCGCGATGTCATTGAGAATAAGCGTGCTGCTCGTAAAGTGAAGGTAGTTGAGCATGAAATTCTACGCCTTTCTCGATTTTTGGTCTACTGCTGACTTCTTCTCGTTGTAGAAACACATTGAAAGTTCCGCAACTGAGAAATCGCTGGAGGAAGACTACACCGAAACAACACGTTCCACACACAATCGCGAAGTACTCTCCTATCTATTAGATGCATTTCGTAGACAGGAAGCGCTCTGGAATCCACAGCATTCCGATTATTTGCTATGTAATAAAAATGAACTGATGCGTGAGATCTCAACACAATTGCTGCTGGAGAAGGATGTTACCATGTCGGCGGATGAATGTTTTACAGAGATACAAAAATTGCGAACACGCTATCGTCGCGAATTGCGCATCGTACACGAACAGAAGGGACTGTATGCGCCGAAGTTGTGGTGTTTTGAGCAAATGGAATTTTTGCAGAAGATCTTTGAAGATCAGCTGCTCGATCGGCTAAAAAAGGTAAATTTTTAAGTGTGAACATTAGCAAGGCGGGAAAGATTATTAATTATAGAAAAGATCCACTCAGTCCGATAACACAAGAAAGTGGTATATACATTTTAAAGTTATTTTTTCGATTCTTTAATTCACCAACTCTCTTCCACAACAATTTTCAGCGCAAAGGCGTTATCGCTTGCAAACCGAAAACTCAGTACTTAAAAGCAAAATCAATTAATTTCAAGAGCACCGATGATCATTTAACATTCATTGAAATCTACAAAAGCTATTCAGCGCTGTGGGATGTCGAACATCCCGACTATCGTTCGACCACCTATCGCAATGAGGAACTCAATCAAATGCTAGAAGAGGTCAATCTAATGCTTGGCATCAATAGCACACTAGAAGAATTGCAAAAAACTGTATACAAGTTGCGTAAAGAATTTTCAACAGATAAGCAAAAGCGACTAGTCGAAGTGGCGGAAAATGCAACTACGTTACCACCTCCACCACCACCATCGTCAATTATACAAACAAAACTAATGGAATTTCTCGATATTAATGTGGGTCCATTTCGTTGTGATGTCTGTGCCGAAGTGATTAAAACCTCCGATCAGTATAAGATTCATAAGTCTGGACACGATGGCATACAACCGTTTATTTGTACGCTTTGTGGCAAAGGTTTTCAAATACCGGGAAATCTTACGATTCATATACGCCGACACAAGGGTGATTTCCCGTATGCGTGTGAAGTTTGCGATAAAAAGTTTGCTACATCTACGGAGGTGGCGATTCATATGCGAAGTCATACGGGTGAGTGACGTTGATTTTTGAATACCTTAAGATGTGTTAAAATAATGGTAATGGTAATGGAATTTTAATTATTATATGTTGGCGATATCTTTTTCTTTTTTTTTTTAATTATTTTGCTTCTTTCTTTCTTATAAAACTAACTTTATTCTTATACTGTTTTAAATTTTATTTTGGTTTTTAATCTTAACATCCTCAAATTTTTAAAAAAATTTTAATTCCCTAATTGGGATCTATGCATTACCCTCAATCTTGAATTTCTGCTGGTCTTTATCGTTATTTGTGTACCAGCTATTATCCTTATTCTTAATCTTATACCTCCCTTATCCTTTGCATCATTTTCATGCTTATCATAATACTCGTTACTAGTATGATCAACCTCATCGCCATCGTCATGCTCCTTGTCACCCTTCACCGCGATATTATTCTCAATTTTTAATCTTGTACTAAACTTCTATCTCTAATTAAATGCAATCACTATCCATTCACTCAACATTTCATAATTTTATTCAAATTATTCTTCTTTCAACTCTCTTCCAGGTGAACGCCCCTACATCTGTGATCTCTGTGACAAATCCTTTAAAACCTGGTCTTTCTACGATACTCACCGACGGGCCCATCTCAAACAATCCAACTTCCTCTGTCCCATCTGCGATAAGGCATTCTATGAACGCAATCGCTATACGGATCACATGAATGGCCATTTAAATATACGCAAACATGTTTGTGATGTTTGTGGCAAATCATTTACGACATTTGCGAATTTGAAAAAGCACACCGAACTACATTTGCCAGTTAAGAAGTACAAATGCGATATATGCGGACAACGGTTTGCACAATTTGCAAGTGTACGTTGGCATAAGCGTAAAATGCATGCGCAAGCCCACGAACAACTCGAACAGATGGAACAGTGAAGTGAGTGGTGCGCAGACAGCAGAAAGTGTTAGTAGATGTGGGTAACTCAACTCAGAGTTGAGTTATGGAGTTGATTCCCATCAGTGAATCGGTAACTCAGACTCCCATCTCCAAAAAAATGTAACTCATTAACTCTGTTATGTCTCACCGCACTCATGATTCAATTGAATAACGGTGGCTCATTTTTCTCCATATAACTCTCTCATACTAGCTGCGACAATGCAACATCCTAACTCATTGTAACTCAATTTGCATAGACATTTTATGTCGTGTCACCCCTCGATAGTTTTAAATACGATAATGTAAATGATGGTTAGTGTCGATGAAATATATATGTTTTTTAAAGTTTCTGTGGTTTAATTAAATTAATAAAAAATAATTTTTAGATACAATTTTATTCAACGAACAGAAAATCCACGATGTCTTGTATATTAAATTTCAAAAATATATAACTATGATAATATTTATTTATTACCTATTCGTTTTTTTTTTACAATTCATATAATTATTTTTCTCCTTCTCCTACAAAAAAAAATAAGATTATTAAACCATTTCCTTTAATTTTCGATACAAATTGCAACCCTGTCATCAAGTTTCAAAATATGAGTCGCATTCTAAAAGTGTATTTTTCTCGAATGAGTGTAGCATACAAAGGGTCAAATGAGTTAGTTGAATGAGCTGACTCCTTAAATTGAGTTGGAGCCATTGAGTCAACTCCTGTAAATTTGTTGAGTTACCCATCCCTAAGCGTTAGTGTTAGAAAGTTAGTGTTTGTGTGAAAATTAAAAACAAAAAAACAAAAATATACTAAAATTGTTTTTTTTTCGAAATACTTATTTTAGCTTTATTGCAACAAAGTTTTTTTTTTTTTAATAGAAACGTGTGTACTAGTATATTGGACTGTGTAAAAAAGACTTTTGCGTTGTGCATATGAAAGAAATTGCGGGAGAGGGTCAGTAAAAAATATTTTAATGAAATTATATTAAAACCTTGAAATAAAAAATTGTGTTAGGCTTTTGTAAGAAAATAACTGTATTTTCTGCGAAAAAAAATTAAAGTTTTAAAAAATAATATTTTCGAAATTTGGCAAAATGAGCCACTGTAATAAATTGAACAGAGATACATGTACTCGTACAGGCATATTTCAGTAAAAAAAATTTCAAAAATCCAAGGTAATTTTTAGAAATTTTAAACAATTTTTTTTTTTCTACTGAAATTGTGTACATACGCAAAATTGAAGTTTTGTCGGATTTTTTTTTCTCTATATAAACTTTTTCTTTTTTTCTTAGTACATATAACCTTAGAAACTTGGAAGTAGAATTTACCAGTATACATAGTACATATAAACATTTACATATTCGAGTATTAGAGATAAGTAGTTACTATAACTAAGCAATTCGTAGTTCATAAGAATATAAACAATTACAAGTATTATGCACACAATTAATTTTGCAGTGCCTTTAGCGGTATTTACAACTACATACATACATACACACATGGGCTGACAGCACATCTCAATCTCGATTTTGAGTGCCCACTACAAATTTACATGCATGCATACTACGTACATATGTATGTACATATGTATGTATGTAAATACTTCAAATATAGTATAATAACTTCATTTGTGCATGTGCATGTATTTCTTGTTATATAATAATGTTATAATATTTAAAAAAAAAAATGCCATAGGTACTTACAAACAATTTAAACCAAAATATTAACGATCGATCATTTCTGCATTTTAGTGAGTGGAAATGTTTCGTTACTAGTAAACATACATAGTTATATCTAATTGAATAGTATGTAAATAAGTGAAAAGTATTTATTAACACTCCCAGTCAATTGTTACAAAGAAGTCACTGTGTTCGCTTAGTGCTCTAAAATTATTTTTTATTTGTTTTAACATTCTATAAGCAGTTGTATGACAAATGTGTTTACACATACGCGGCACAGTTATGTATAAGGTCATACATTAACATACATACATATGTATGTACATACATATAGACTATTTATTTTTTTATTTTATTTAATTTTATTTTTTCAATTAAAATACAGTTAATTCTCTAATAAAAACTAAATAAAAAAATTAATAAAAATTTTCAAAAAAATTTTAGAATGTTTTTAAGTGTGCAGTTTTACAGTCTATTTAATTTTAGTATAATAAATAGTAGCAACTTACCATTGGCTTTATTTTTGAATTAGCCTGCTTATCCAAATTAAACACACATACATACATACAATTAGCTTAAATTACTGTTGGTTTTTGGAGATTCTAAAATTTGGTAGGCTATAACAGCATACTTAAGGGGGTCCTCCACTCTCGCGGTTTCAAAATATAATTTTTTTTTTAATTTAATTTTAATCTTCATGTATCCAAGAGTACGCCACACAGGATTTCGTAGAAATCACATTCCTTTGCATGCTTCTGGGCTCCGTAATGTACCAGTGTCCATCCAGTTATACACCGTAATTTAACTTTAAACGCATTTTGCCGAAAATAGTGTTTTTTTTTAGCTGCCGAGTAAAACTGTTCATAAAAGTATTGGTCCGATTTCAAAAAATTTTTTTTTAATTATTTAGTGTACTTGCCGCTATATTTTGCCGTGTACGATTTGCAAAATTTTATTTTTTTCTATTTTTAGAGTCTCTAATATGTCAAAAAAATAACGTGAAATTTGAAAATTTGCACGAATCGTTGCATAAATTTTACAATTTACAAAATCAAAAAAAATTCTCACACGGGAAAACATAGCCAACGTAACTGTGTTTATAAAGCATATTTATTTTTGATTACAGTTTACCCAACTGACCAAAATTTTACTTAAGCGGGACCCATGCAGTTTCAACATCAATTTAGTCAATGACGTTTCAAAGTTTTTTTTTTTTTGGTTTTCAATACAACATTTTAAAAGTCAAAATATGTATGTAATTTTAAAATAAAAAACAATATCTTAAATCCATTCAGTAGACCCTTCGCTAATTATTTCCAAATAAACACCGCTCGATTTTAGGCCTTGGGAGTAGAGGACCCCCTTAAAAATAAATAAAGTTTCTGGAGAGAAAGATTAAAATTTTAATGAAATTATATTAAAACTTAAAAATTTGGTTAGGTTTTTGTAAGAAAATTAATTAAAGTTTTAAAAAAAGATTTTCAATATTTGTCAAAATGAACCACTGTAATAAATAGAACACAGATATATGTATGTATGTATGTATGTACTCGTACATGCATATTTAAATACTAAATATCCAGCCAACAAAAAGTTCGCTAACGTAACAGGAAACGGATGGAAACGATGTCTTGTCCGAAGGCAGAATCTCTTTTCGCACATTTTTCGGTTATGTTCTTCCACTAAAGTGAATATTTGAGAAGTAAATTTGCGTATGATTGAAATTGGATAGTTTTCGAATACGCTTTTTGCTGCGTTTTCCGTCGTTTTTCGAACAAATTCCTTATTCAAGTTCATTTTATTCGGAACTCTTTCTGAAGCCCGCTAGTGTACGTGTACGTGATTTCTAATGCTCAATTAAAGTTTAAAAAATTTGAGATAGTTTTCTTTAAAACAAGCAAGTGTTTGTTTTTTTTAAATACAAAAAATAAATAGAAATTTAAATTGTCTCCGTTACTAATTCGGATAGGCAACATTAATGGAAAACGTATAGTCGAGCTAAGTACATACATATATAAATATGTAGGTATGTATGTATATCATGCTAATAAAAAAATCATTTTCTCACGCTCAAACACATTTTACGATAATAAATACAAAACTCAAGATTACTATCAATATTCACCCTCAATAAAAGTCACTCAATTCGCTTAAGTCTGTATGGTCACTTCAAAGCTATACGCTGGTATATTTTCCTAATGAATATGTGATCACTTGTGATCGTTAATTGAATGGCTGCAATTAATTTGAAAAATTAAATGCACAATATGAGTACATCATTTTGACCCATATATTGTATGTACATACATACATACATATTCATACATATACATACATACATACATATGTATATGTTAATTTATCTGTAAATAAAATGCATTGCAGACACAATTTACTTAACTTTTAGCCCGAACTGACTGTAAGAATTAAATATATATCAATTAGTTTGAGATCTAAGCAAATTCACAGACGGCATGTGTGGAAATATGTATATGTATATGTATGTACATATGTGTGTGTGTACACACATACCTACATATGCATTGGATGTAGAATTTTACAATGGGAAATTTCAATGTAGTTTCAACATATACACATATGTATGTATGTACATACGCATATTTTATTGTTCGCATCAATTATTGGACATTTGAAGTCATATCTCCGCATACTTACATATGCAGACGAAAACAAAAAATATACATAAATAAATAAAATCATATGAAACGTGACGTAAGTGACTTATATTATAACATATCTGCTTACATATGTAGGTACATATACACAATTATATCAAAGATATATGTATGTACATAGAAATATCAATGCAGAAAGCTAAGAAAAAGAATATTTAATTATATAGTTGTATACTTATACACTTAAATACATACATACATATGTAGTAGTACTAAACATACATACATATGGATGACTTAATAGAAATTCTCTAGTTACCTTAAAATAAAATTAAATGCGTTAGCACCTGTCATGTATGTATGTATACATATATGTATGTATATATACAAGCATTTTAATGTGATAATTGTTATTGCAAAATGTGCAAGTGGCATATAAATTCTACAAATACTTATAAATTTACTATATCGACTAATCCACCTGAGTTAAAAAATTGTCAAAACTTACAATTGATGTCGTTGTTTGCCATGGTATTTGTCAATTAAATTAAATAAAATTAATTAAAATTTGATTTGCGTTTTATTTGCGTTCAGAGTATGCAAACACATAATTGATGAAGGATTTGCGTATGAATATCTTTGAAGCAGCCTAAAATATTGGCGTACATACATACAGACATACATATAACGTAAGTAATTAAATATGTAAATAAAAAGGAAAATTTATTAAATGCATAGAGAACACACACCGTTCACTGTTTTTAAATCAACTTAATATTGCAACGTTGAAAATACGAGCACTTAAAATATGTCTCCAATTTTTGGCGAACATAATAAGGTTATTCACAAGGTGTCGTAAAGTGTTGTATTGTCGTAAATTCATGAAATTTTAAAAATCTTAAGTTGTGTTATTTAACATCTATTTTCTGTGCAGTGCAACAAAAAAAGTGAACTACTTAAAATTTGCATGACTTTAAAACTTAACAAGACTTTACGTCAGCTTGTGTATTTTCTAAATGTTTTTATACTGAAGGCACATCTTCTAGGCGAAAAGAGACACTCCCCGACTTGCTACGCTTACTATGGTTGCATATATGCGAGAATGAAACAACGAAGTTTTCATGTTTATCTTTACTGACCGTAAGATGATCGGTAAAATAGGTGTCATTTATAGTTGCACAAAAGAGACAATGACTATTTAGGTTAATTTCGCATATGTGAGAAAGAAACATACGAAAAATTCATAAGAGTTTTGCAAATGGCGCGCAGTATTCGGAAAACTCTGAAGTGTAAAGTTCCGAAAGCTTTTAAATCGTTGTGTTTTTATAAAAGATAAGTTTTAATAGAAAAAGTAGCTTTTATAAATGCTAATTATAAAGAAAAGAGGATTTCTTAATCTAATATAAAACATGAAAGAGCCCTGCGCAAAAATACTAATGGAGTATTTTTTTCAGGACGGCCAAAGGAGTCTTACGCAGGAAGCAGTTCTGCGCAAAAACTAGTTCATCAAAAATATTTTTCATTTTTTTATCATGTTTAAAGTTATTAGCTTGTAGTAATTTAATAAAATTTAATTGAAAAAATTAAAAATCTTGTTTATTAAATCAAACAAAAAAGGAAATATAATTTGATGTATGTAGGTATTAAGGAATATTTTCAGTACTGATGATTTTATAGGGAGCATTGACCCAGTAAAAAGAACGAGAGTGAGCAGTAGAGCTACAAACATATACATATGTTTGTTTATTCGGTAATATTAATTTGTTAGAACAAAATACGATATCACACATACACAATTGTTGACATCAGTTTTTACATAGTGGCACTAAGGGCCAGTTTTTCAGTGCTGGTTTAAACAAAGTTTAAACTAAGTTTAGTTAAACTCAGTTTAAATTTAAACTTAGTTTCTTTGCGCTCAATAAAATTTGTTGCAACCAAAACGAAGTAGTCAGCACACAGCTGATAAGTTAAACTAAGTTTAACCGAGCACAATCGGTGTTTTAAACTTAGTTTAAACTCCGTTTAAAGTTGACTGAAAAACTGCATACTGAGTTTAAACTAAGTTTAAACGACAAACAGAGTTCAACTTGCACTGAAAAACTGGCCCTAAGTAACTGATTGCAACTTTGTTCTAAGTGCAGACACAATTTTTTCAGCCACTGACCATCAGATGTACGGTAAATTGACCTTACTGCTCTTATAGGGCAGCAGCTGATTGATTTGTTTTTTCTATCGCCGTGGCAAAGATGAAGTAAAATAGAAGATGATATCGTGTATTTCTTCTTTTTCATAGCATTTTGCATTTTATTCTATTTACATATGTACTTCAACGATTGTGTGGAAACTGCAAAATCCCCAAAAAGTAAAATGAATACTCCCAAACCACATTTCTTACATAGGGCACTATAGGAAAATGTTATAAAAAATGCGGATTTTGGCAGCGCTCTCACGAAGCAAAGAGTTTCGTATCATATCATCTTTGGCCAATATACATTTACTTTTTTTTTTCAAACATTTGCCTCCACCTTTGTTTAAATATAACGTATAAATGTATGCAATTTGGAGACCCTCTCACAAAACCCTCAACTTAACTCCACAATAATCCACTAATTTCCAAATACATTTTTTTGGTGTATCAGAGTTTCCTTTTTCCTATTCGCATTTATATAGTGTAGAGAATTTTTAGAAGTCATAAAGGTGTGTAGCTCCTCATTATATTACAATTATCTGCAGTTTTTATCGCAATTAAACTTGAAAAAGTGTGAAAATGTATTAAAATACTACCAGTGATTGTGTTTTTAAAAGAAATTCTGCATATAATATGAATTTTGTAGTGTTTTCCTTTGTTCAAAATACTTGCCATTGACTTGTTCGGAAAAGTGGTTAACAGCAGACAAAATGAAAAATGTCGGGCGCCGCTGTTAAGTTGTATTTTCCAATGCCATTGCGCTGTGAAGCAGATAAACTTAACAGCATGGTGTTGCCAACCATATAGTGGATAGTAAAAAATTTGGAGTGCTTATATTAACTTGGTACATTGGCAAACGGTTGGGTTCCTTATTGAGTGCGATAATCAAAATGTAATTATTTGGATGAAAGTGATTACTAATGGCAAGATGAACATTATTATTGATTAATAAATTAGATATGATCTGTGTATGCTTTGGTTTTTTACGAAAATTTCTTTGGCGACATTTTCTTTTAACAGAGGAAGTTCTCTGCACTGTGTATGAGGCATACATCCCAGCTGGCTCCTCCATTGGCATGTATGCACACAAATTGGAGCCCGCGGAACAATGGGAGGTGAAACACTCGGATAGTGCATTTAAAATGCATTGCTTTATGCTGCATACACTTCGTGCAATGCCGACGCATAGTTTGCTGCATTTGCTTGTATGCTTGTTTGCAATAAACTGTTCGCTTCGTATATTAATATGTACACAGATACATATGGATGTACTTATATTCAGTCTCTTGCATTCAGTTGGAATGTGCTGAATTGAACTTTCCTTTGTTTGATTTCCTGCTGTAGTACAAATGCGTTAATACCCACTGGTATTTACTTAAGAGCGCATCGTGGTATTCCAAGCTCTTTATTTGCTTTTATGGGTCATTAGTATGTACATAAGTATGTAGCACAGGGTCTTTATTCGATAAGGCTTTTCAGTAATAAGTGGATTAAGTGCAGCGAGTGTGTCGAAAAATGTTTTGCTAGTCTGCGAGGTGGCCTCGTCACAATTCTATTTTTTTGTTACAAATCGTAAAGGTTTTTTTTTGTTATTTTTCAGTAACTTCGTACTCATCACAAACTTCAGCACCATGACTTCATTTCCTGAGCGTCAGAGACAGCTGCCGATGATACAGCAACGAAAGCAGATGACTCATCAGCAGCGGGGCGGCAATTTCTTAAACTGGTTTTCGCTACGGCCGGAGGTGTACGCAGAGTTTATAACTTTAATTGTGATGGCATTGGTATATATGAACACTAAGCAACAAAGCTAAGAAATCATGTGACAAAACACGCCTGGAGACATTTTCTAAGTATCTAACGTAGGCTAAAATCATAATTGTGCTCAAGCTAACATTATATAAATATCCACATATGTACATTGTATATGTACATATGTTTGTTTAATTATCATATATCTTTGAAATCATACGTTTGTGTGCCATGCATAGCCTTTAATCTATTTCCAGATCAACATCATCAAACCAATCTAAACCAAACCAAATCAACTACTACAACAACGACATTCAACACAACTCTTTAATAATATTTTATCTAACCATTTATACATATTCGTATAATATCTATACCATATCATACATTGTATATTTCATATAATGCATAATTGTAAATTTGTTGCTATGTTGCGAAAATATATATCGACGTAAATATATAAATTAATTTGCCACTACTCCTTTCTAATAGCGCCCAAATATCAAACGGCCTACGCCTGCGAAGGTAAGAAACTGACAATAGAATGCGATCCAGGCGATCTGATTAATCTAATACGAGCGAACTATGGACGCTTTTCGATAACGATATGCAATGATCATGGCAACGTTGAATGGAGTGTAAACTGCATGTTTCCAAAGAGCTTGACCGTTTTGAATTCAAAGTAAGTAACATTTAAACTGACCAACGTAACTTTTTCATTACAACACATCACACCAACCACTCTCAAACTTGCTTAGATGCGCACACAAGCAGAGTTGCAGTGTGTTGGCGACGACGAGCATGTTTGGTGATCCCTGCCCTGGTACACATAAATATTTAGAGGCACATTATCAATGCATATCAGCCTCACAAACATCGACCACAACAAATCGTCCCAGTCCCCCTTGGCTTTTGGGAAATAACCCACCGTTGCTAGCCAATGGCAGCACACTGATAAATCCGAGCGCGCCCCTGCAACCGCTAGGTGCAGGACGCTTACCGTTACCCATTGGTAATGGCGTTGGTGCTCCAGCGTCAGGTGGCATGTGGCATACCTTGCCACCAACGCCCGGGCCACCGCAACCTACACTGCCGGGTGGCCGGCTAAAGGGCAGCTACAATTCGACAGCAATGAAGAATTCCAATAGGCATGATGGTCTGCCACCGCCACCACCGGTACATCATCACCATCACAACGGGCATCATTCGGCGTCGGCTGCGGATGGGGCGAACGTGGCCGATAGTTCGATGTCCAATACGCGATCAACAACGAAAAGTGATACAGCCACACGAACGCCGGGTACAAATCAAAGTGAGTTTTATTTTTTTGCGTTTATTTTTCCTTTTTCAGTTCATTGCTATTTTTCTTATAGCCAAATCACATGTGGGTCCGTCCAATACAACCACCTCGCCCAACACACGCATACTAAGTGGTGTTGGTGGCAGCGGCACAGATGACGGCACCTTGCTCACTGCTAAAAATGCGCAAAATCGTGGCAGCCAACAAAGTTCGGTTACGCAACAACATGCCACTGGCAGCAATAATAATAACGTAAACGGCAATGCGGTTGATGTTGGCGCCGGCGCCAATGGTATACGTACTATAAACAACATAAACAACCTCAATATGGGTTTGGGCGCGGTTCCTGAGGATGAAGCGAATATGTTCTGCGGTCCGACGAACGCGCGCAACTTGTTTTGGAATATAACGCGTGTGGGCGATGTAAATGTGCAGCCTTGTCCAGGTAAGATGGTTGTAAAAAAAAACAAAAAAAAAAACCAAGTGTCAATAGAAAATTTGCGTAACACTTTTGTTCATTTTTTATTAAATTTAATTTATTTTTTAATTGTTAGGGGGCGCGACGGGCATTGCCAAGTGGCGCTGTGTGCTTATGAAACGTGTCTCCTACAAAGATGATGTTGTTGGTGCCGCAGAATCAACTACAATGCGCACAACTCCACGCACTAATTGCACAGGTAACGCAAACAGCAGCTGCGAAACGGCTGCTGATAGGCTAAATCAACGCATTGGCAACTTTGAGCCAACTTGGCATCCAATGACGCCTGATCTTACGCAATGTCGAAGTTTGTGGTTGAACAGCTTGGAGGTGCGCGTAAATCAACGTGAATCATCGGTTATATCCATAGCGAATGATTTGTCGGAGGTAGGCTGTAATATATTTTTGAAAAATTTTAATAAATATATTGATTTTTTTATTAAAGTAAGAACTCTCTTCACATCCTAAAAGCAATTGTTGATAATTATATATATTTTTAAATTGTTTTCCCCTTCCCACACTGCAGGTGACCAGCAGTAAGACTTTGTATGGCGGTGACATGCTTGTAACTACCAAAATCATACAAACCATGTCGGAAAAAATGTTTCATGACAAAGAAACTTTACCAGACCAACGTCAGCGTGAGGCTATCATTTTAGAATTGCTGCATGGTGTAGTTAAAACGGGTTCAAACCTCCTCGACGAGTCGCAATTGTCATCCTGGATGGATCTCAATCAGGAGGATCAAATGCGTGTTGCTACATCGCTGCTTACGGGCCTAGAGTACAATGCATTCCTTTTGGCCGATACGATAATACGTGAGCGGAATATCGTGCAGAAAGTCAAAAATATATGTAAGTGAAGGCGGCGAATCGTTCAAAAATAGTAGAAATTTTGTAGTAATTTTTGTTGCACTATATTTCAAACAAAATTTTAACTGAAATTCTTTGTCTCATAACCCCACTTACCCCGACTTTTTTTTTTTTTTTTGCCCTATCCAGTGTTATCGGTGCGCGTTTTGGAAACAAAAAACATCCAGGGTAACGAAGTTTTTCCAGATCTTGAGCAGTGGCAAATCAGCGACGATCGCATTGAGTTGCCACGAACTGCACTCATTGAGAATAGTGAGGGTGGCCTTGTACGTATCGTTTTTGCCGCATTCGATCGGCTGGAATCAATTTTGAAACCATCTTACGATCACTTTGATTCAAAAAGTTCACGCAGTTATGGTGAGTTGCATTCAAATACAATTCATAAACATTTATTTACTTAATAATAATCTTAATAAACCCCAAATAGTACGCAACACTGCTTTGCTGGCGACTGAACGAAATGATTCAGCGGCTGGTGCTGATTTACAACAACAACGCATACGTATACTAAATAGTAAAGTGATATCGGCAAGTTTGGGCAAAGGACGTCACATACAACTATCACAACCCATCAAATTGGTGTTGCGTCACATCAAAACGGAAAATGTGACAAATCCAACATGCGTCTTTTGGAATTACATAGATCAGTAAGTCGCACGCACACCCTCTTTTTATTTGAAGAATCATTTACATAAGTGCGAAAAAAAAAATTAAATTTTACTCATTACAGCGCTTGGTCGGCAAATGGCTGCACTTTAGAGTCCACAAATCGCACACACAGCATTTGTATGTGTAATCATCTCACCAACTTTGCTATACTAATGGATATTATGGATGAGCACAATCATTCACTATTCGGAGTCTTCAATGGCAACATGCGCATACTCATCTACATCAGCATATCGATTTGTCTCTTGTTTATAGTTATTGCATTGCTCACGCTGAAAATCTTCAATGGCGTATTTATAAAGGTAAGAAGACAACGACGCGGTAGTCAAGGCGGCAGTCAGCGGCAACGCAGCAATAGTCGTCGTCAGAATAATATACGTGATCAGACGCATGAGACGCTCGCTATAACCTCTACAACGGGCGTTGCGTCGACAGCGTCGGCATCAAGTGGCCAACCAACGCCTACTAATAACATACAAACACTGCAACAACAACTCAATTTACAACACATTCCAAATATAATGGGTGGCGCGGCGGGCGGTCATCACAACACAGCGGCGCCAACAAATTTCATACAACACAATTCAATACGCAATTCGAATCGAAATAATTTAAATGCGAATAATTTCAATTTGCAACAACAACAACAAGCGGCACAACAACAACAACAGCAGCAGCAGCAACAACAAGTAGTAGCTGCCGCCGCTGCTGCCGTTGTAGTGGCCCAACATAATCAGCGGAATTTGCAAATGAATAATTTAAATTTGAATTTGAATTTACAACCGCCGCACCATCACAATCCGCACGGTCACAATCTCAATCAACCGGCGTCGTCGACGCACATGCATGTTACTGCTGCGGCGGCGCATGCGCCACATCATGGCACAATGGAGACGTCGATGAGTAATAGCACATCGGTGGCGGCCATGGCTGCGGCGGCGACAATTGCGGCAGCACTGCAACACGCAGGCAGCAATAATAATTTGAATGTGAATCGCAATAGCAACAATATGAGTGTCAACAATCGCATGAGCGATGCGAATACAAATACAAATAATATAATAATGCAAGGAAATATGGAAGATTTACAGTATAAGTGGTGGTGGTGGTGATATATTTAAGAGAGTTAATGTCTTTTTTTTTTTTTTACTTGTTCTGTTTTTATTTTAGCATATAAGAGAAGTAATATAGACGATTTATATAGATGTATGTATGTATATGTATAGTTTAGTTCACATGCATGCGTTAAGCCGTTCAAAAAGACAAGATAAGATATTGAAGTAAAGAATATTAATTTCTTCAATATTTTTATTTTTTTTTTCTTTTCTTTTCGTATGCGTTTGATAACTAATTCCTTATTGTTATTTGTACTGATTATTTGTACGTATGGTAGTAGTAAATGTGATATACTGTTAAGTATAAAATTTTTAGGGTCTTAAAATAATTGTTTGTTTTTTTTAATGCCACTTGGCGTTTGCGGAATGTTTAGTTAACAACTAACGTTTAATTTTTTTTTTTTTTTTTTTTTTTTAATTTTTGCTTATCTTAATTTATAGGTTTTCATGTAGTATTTTGTTTTTCTTTGTTTAGTAAATTTAGTTCATAGACTGCATACAATTTTATTATGTTAATTTAATGAAAATTAGCATAAATTACATACATATGTTTTAATTTGACATTTAGTTAAAGCTCACATCACATTTCATACATAAACCACAATAAATGTTATTTTGCGTATTTGAAACGACTACTTTCATTTATTATTATTGTGTTCATTAATTAATTTTAATAATTATTTGTTGTGTTTGTGTATTGTTTGTTTGTTTTTTGTAAATCGTCTCATTTGCTGTGTGTCTATAACCTATCCAAAAATCCAATAATACCAAAGAAGCCACCACCACCACTTTACTATAAATTTATTAATACAGTTTTACGAAAGTTATAAACAAAATTTAATTTACAACTAAGCAAAAGCAAATAATATTTGGCTAAACGCATGAAATTGTTTAAAAATTTGAATTTTCAAAATTTAAGATTAAGCGCGAATTCTTGGCATAACCATCAAAAACTTTTTTAATTTTATTTTGATTGGAATGAATTTAAAAACTTTAAATATAGTTTAAAATATTAAAATTTTACAATTATAATTTTTTAAATTTAAAGCTTAACACAAAACTTTGCATTAACGCAAAAAAATTTTTTTAAAACAAAAAAAAATATGTTTGGCTAAATCAATGAATATAATAACTACTGGGTTTTAAAATTCTGGTAACGAGAAAAATTTTATTTTTTCTTCTCGAAATTTAAAGCATTCAAAAAAAAACTGTTTTAATATCCTACTATATAAAATATCCTTGCATTATCAACTTTTTTTTTGTTGTTGCTGCTGTTGCACTTTACTTTTCTTTTTTTTTAAATTTAAAAACTGTCTCACAAACAAACCAAAAAAAAAAAATGTTTACGAAATTTTGCACATTTTCGCTTTTCTCTTCTTATTTTTACAGTCTGCGCGCACTTCCATCTATCGCAGCATTTATATTTGCCTACTTTTCATTGAAATTCTTTTCCTAATCGGCATTGAGCAGAATGAGACGAGTATCCTGTGTGGTTTTACTACTGTATTTCTGCATTGTTCGATACTATCGGCGATTGCGTGGTTCTGTTTTGAAGGTGAGTTTGAGGAGATCACTATTTTTTTTGTTTTCTTTTCGAAAATTGTTTCTTTAAATTTATGAGAGTGCCAATTCAAATTCGTACACTCGTTTTGTGTTCCACTAATTGTGAAATACCGTTTTGTTAATTTGAGGTTATGGCGTGTCTGTTAAGGCAATTCAAAATTGATTGGTTCATAGTTTTTGTCTTTTTAAATGCATACCTGCATCAATATGTACATATATTAACGTGTTTTTCTACAAAACTTCGACTATTTTCTTTTTGTTGCTAAACAAAACTATTTAGTACTGGAAATTTTAAAGAAAAAAAAAATGTCTTAAAAAAGTTATAGTTATTTTTCCGCACCAAACGTTCCAAAAGTGTACTTTTAATTTTTTTATTCGCTTAAAAAAAAAAACTGAAATCTATCAATTTTTTTCTTTTCTAAATTTTCCTACCACTATTCTCTCCATAATTTCTCTCAGCATTCCAATCTTACTCAACTCTAACCACCGATGATATGTTACTCGAAGTTGATCAAACCTCCAAAGTGAATTGTTACTATTTACTATCCTATGGGCTGGCATTAACGATTGTCGCCATTTCCTTGGTCATCAATCCCAATACATATACACAAAATGACTTTTGTGTGCTTATGGAGGCAAATACGCTCTTCTATTCGAGTTTTGTGGCACCTGTTTTGCTATTTTTACTGGTAAGTTGGCGTTTAACTTTTGGTAGACGCTAAAATAAATTTTTGCGTATACAATTTTAGGGTGCCTTGGGCTATACATTCCTCTCGTGGGTTATCATGTGCCGCAAGAGTCATACAACGCTGAAAAATAAAGAGCACACGCGGCTAGCTAATGTGCGGTAAGTATACATACATTTTTCTGTAATAAGAATAACAAAAAAAAAAATCGGGTGCCTAAGTATAATAATAAGAATCAAACGTGACAAGGAATGACGGAAAATCGTTCCAACAAACATCAACATTCCACCCTGTCGGACAAGTAAAAGAAGATAAGAATAAAAAAAAAAAAAACAATTATAAAAAATAGTAGAAATTTTACAAGTTAAACTCCCGTTAAAAAATTGCATTTGAATATGAACTGTGATTTTTCAAAGTTTCTCAAACACGGCGCCAATTATTGCGTTCCAGTTTTTTTATCATTCATTATGAATTTGAAGGCGTTATTGTATAAACAGACGGTCGATCCTAGTGCCTAAGAACTCATGTTTTGCAAATGTGTTTCTCTCGATTTGCCTATAGCTAGAACACTTTCTATATACGAACCAAATAGGA